>OY821517.1:112418624-113811124 GCA_963682025.1 Cordilura impudica
TTTTAAGAAAAAATCTACATATATCAAAAATGACAAAATTTAAGAAAATTGTGTGTACTAATTATAAACAACACAATAAATTTGCCCCTTAACAATTACTTTAAATTTTATTAATTAAAATAATATTTTTCGGTTATATCCTTGATCACTGAATTATCATATAAATCCCAGAATTTGTATAAATGTATTAAATTTCATTACCTATTAATACTTATTTAATATCTTATAATTAATGATAACAAATAATATAATAAAAAAAAAATAGTTCAATAGTTTTGCATACAGCTTAAATGCCAATAACTAAGTATGCAATACAAATTGTTCTTGTTGAACATTTGCTATTAAATTAATAAATTCTAATAAATATATTGGAAATTTATGGATATAATAACAATAGAGCAGAGCAAAGAAGAAAATTAAATAATAAAATTTAAATAAATATACAGATGAGAGCAAAAAGTTAGGTCGAACAATAAAACTTTATCTTGTTTATAAAATTAGTATGCAGATTATAGGATCGTTGATAATTAAGCCGAGATTTTAATTGAAGTATTTTGACTGCTTAAAGACTTAAGAAAAATTTTAAGGAGTAAAAAGTACAGCTTGTTAAGCTAATCTAAACTTTAAATGTGTTTTTCTGGAAACCAAATATTTAAAATCGATCTTGCTAAAATTACATTACCGATTACTGTTCGGATCTTTTTATACCCTATACCACTATACTCTGACCACATGGTATGATGAGTTTTATGCTGATGTTTTTAACTTCCAAAAATATTTTTATTATGCCGATTAACTTTGAATCATTTTCTGCATTAATTAAGCGACGCCTGTCCATTCGTCCGTGTGTCCATTGTAAACCCTGTAGTCACACTACAGGTTGAATTTTGGTATGTAAGCTTTTCAAAAAAAAGGAAAAAAAGAGAATGGATTAAGTGAAAATCGATCGAAATTCCATCGAAAATATTTTGAGCGTAACAATTCGATAACGAGTGCGGCGATTATCCCCGAATTATAATCTGCATTATATTATATTTAAAAAAAAAAAAAAAATGTGATCTGTAGCTCTTGTTTTGATGAGATTCCGATAGCTTGCAATTGGCCACAGTTCTGGGCAAATCAAAGAGTTGGCTTCTAACTTTACAAAAAAAAATTTTTTATTTGTAATTCATCTTTATTTATTGAATCTTCATATAGGTTTGTGAACTAACAATACGTTATTAAAATCTTAAAACTAAAATTTAAAAATTAAATCCAGCCGGTGCCAGACAAAATTGAATTTATTCTATATACATAATCTAATGATAAAACATTACAACAATGGGTTTTTTTTAGTGCTCTACTATGATTTTTATATAATGGAGACAATAAAAATGAAGAGACAGTATGCTGACTCAAAAAGGAAAGTAATATATTTTAAAATCACTCATGAAATGAATGATCCCAATGAAACATAAATTTACTCCCTCTGGTTAAGTTGCTAACAAGGAACAACAAAGAACTTTTTACCATATTCTGTTTGTTGAATAATAATTAAGAACGCAAGACATTTATAAAAAATACAAACGATTTATTCAATAGTTTAACAAGAAGTGACAAAATTATTTTATATATAATAAAATAATAAGCATAAATTTCATGGATAGTGTTGTTAGGAATTTATATTGAAACACAATTAAAATATTATAAAGTGTTTTCTAACAAACGCTACCTCAATGTAAATTCCTCTATAAAAAATTACACATTAATTAAATGCTACAATTAAAAAAAAAAAACAATAATTCAATCTTTTAAATTTAATAATTTACAAAATTTTATATGATTCTGACTAAGTAAACATTTAGTGAATACATCAGCAACATTTTCTTCTGTAGAAACATAATCCAAAGATATCTCATTAGCATTATACTTCTCCTTAATATAGTGCTATCTTATATCAATATGCTTGCTCCTTTTCATCGTCATTTGACTTTTCGCGAAATATTGAGCACCTTGATTATCGCAGCACAAAATAGTTGGATCTTTCAACAAATTTTCGAACCCCAACTCATGCAATAGACTTCGGTGGAAACTAATTTCTTTTACAGCTTGGCACATTGCAATATATTCAGCTTCCATAGAACTAAGTGCCACAATATTTTGTTTTTTCGATTCCCATGATATAGGTCCACCTGCGAAAAATAGAACAAAGCCGCTATATGATTTTCGATCGCTAATATCTGATCCCCAATCTGCATCAGAATAACACAACAACTCCTTTTCTGCTTTATAAATAAGTGATAATTTATTTTCTTTCAAATACCGAAGAACATGTTTAGCTGCCACGTAGTGTTCGTTGTGCGGATGAGAATTAAACTGCGCTAGTCTTGAAATCGTATGAGCAATATCAGGTCTTGAAATAGTTGCTAAATACATTAAACTTCCAATTAAAGACTGATATTTCTTAACATCAACTATTTCACTACAATCCTTAACTTCGCATTTGGACAAAACAGTGCCTGCAGCTAACGGTGTCTTTGCTGACTTACAATCTTGCATATTACATTGTTTAAGTAATTCTTCTACAAATTTTTTCTGATGCAAATCAATTTCTCCTCTTAAACCATTTCTAACTCTCTCCATTCCAAGACAGTAATTAACTGGACCACGATCCACAATATTAATACGTTGTTTTAAATTCTCCAATATCACTTCCATTGACTTGCTCGAGGTATATACTAACAAAATATCATCTACATAAAGAGCAATTATATTAATTTCATTTCTATTCCGTATAACAAAAACACAGCTATCAGTCTTGCATTGTATAAATCCCATTTTCACTAAAATCTCATTTATTTTATGATTCCATTCCTTTCCAGCCTGCTTTAGCCCGTATAAGGATTTCTTTAATCGACATACTTTTTATTCCAAATTTTAATATTTACCTCTCCAATTCCTTGTACTTTAAAATTATCACCAGAAGCAATCATTACATTACTATCATAATTACTCATACCTGAGAATAAATTCTTGTCATGACAAACGTGTGAATACGCACCACTATCTAAAACCCATTTCATTTAATTTGGATTACTCATGCATGAATAAATCACGGACAAAGCACTATCAGATCTGTCATTTCTTTCATCCTTTTTATCTTCGTTCATGCACTGCGACCGTATGTGGCCTTTTTTACCACAACCGAGGCATATGATGTTTTTATCAAAACTTTTCTTCATAAAATTCTTGTTTCTATTTTTAACGCCGAATACCTGTTCATAACTCGCATTTTCTGCTCTACGCTGTTCTTCTTCTAAAATTTTGTTCTTAAGTTGCTCCAAACTTGGCAATGTATCTCGACTCTCGATTGCCACTACAAAATTTTCCAATTCATTTGGTAGACTACACAACAAAAATATTGAAAGTAATTCATGTGGAGTTGTAACATCTACGTCTTTCAAATCGTCAGCTAAGGAACAAAATGTATTTATTTGAACAGCATATTTTTCGTTTGCTACAAACTTAAATCTCACAAATTGTTTAAATAAATTTACTTTCCTTGCAGGATCCTTTGCTCTATAAACATTTTCCAATTTGTTCCATGCGTCTCTTGAAGTCTTGAAATCTTTGAGATGAATCAATTCGGAAGTTTTCACAGCTAACGTCATTGTTGCTAATGCTTTTTTATCTCTGATTTTCCATACAGCTTTTTCTTCTTGCGTTGCTGAAGAATTCAATGGAGTTTCAATAACATCCCAATAAAAAATACAAACGATTTATTCAATAGTTTAACAAGAAGTAACAAAATTATTTTATATATAATAAAATAATAAGCATAAATTTCATGGATAGTGTTGTTGGGAATTTATATTGAAACACAAGTAAAATATTATAAAGTGTTTTCTAACACTGTTTATCTTCGGTACGCTTCTGACACAGTTCCCATCTTTGTAAACCAGGAGCTTTAAAATTGAAAGTAATAATAGTAATGGAGAAGATAAATTCTTTTAATGTAAGAGAAATATGGAGAAAATTTAATACAGCGCTAGATGGAGTAGCCACTTTCGAACAACGCAATTTGTTCATCCTCAGCATCCTTCTGGCTATCTTCGGGAGATTTCTAACTTTTTATATCCTCGTCACCACTGTAATCGTTTTGTAATTCGGAAAAAATAAATTTACGACGTCATAAAGTATATTTGTTCCTGATCCTTATAGCAATTCGAGTCGGTATGGCGATGTCCGCCTGCCTGTCTATTTGTTGAAATTACGCTCATTTATAATGTAAATACCTTGTCTGGGTAAACTTAGAATAATATTGTTTGTCATTACTTCGGGCAGGTTGCTATTTAAAATGGGATGAATCTAGCATCATTGTGCCAAGATATGGCCAAAAATATGGAGATACCTCTAAAAATATTAGAAATTCGGTGCGTTTGTTGTAAAAATTTAGTATTAAGTTTATCAAATTATTTATTTTTTCAAATATTTTGTTTACATTTGTTAGAAGTATTGGAATAAGTCCAGATATTAATACTAGTATAAGACCTTGATGATGCGTATTAAAGATTCGGTATAGCCGAATTTAACACTCTTGTTTATAATTGTTTTGCTCAAAAAAATAAATATCAAAACATAACCTTATGATATACTTAAATCAGTTCTCAAACATTTATTTACACTAGCAGAGCCTAGCCCTAGAAATTCGAGTACAAATTCTAGAAAATTCATTAAATTTCATTATAAATATTTGTTGAACACACAGAAGATATATAACTGGGTTTGTTAATAAATAATTTAATAAGAGTCTAAAGGTATGCTAATAAATTTTGGCCAGTTCACAATTCAACGCAAATTTAATAAATTCACACACAGCATTGTAAGTTTTGTGTATGTATTAATAGCAACTTTAAATTAATTTTACTCCAAAAAAATGTACCAGATGCTGCAAATCTGTAAATATAGTGCACATCTGGAAAGAAATACATTTAAAATGATATATTTTTGTCAATATCGGTTGGTAACTAAAAGTTTAAAAGGGATCTGAAGGAATCGCCTTATCTATTAATATTATAGATATAAGAATATATGCTTTTTTGCTTGAAACTTAAACAATTTTTAATTTTGGTATCTGGTATTTATACCCCATACCACTATGTGATGAGGACATAATGATCTTGTGCTGATGTTTCTAACTACCAAAAATATATGACTCAGAATCACTTTATGAGTTGATTTGACGATGTCCGTTTCATGTAAACCGTGTAATCAAACTACAGCACGTCCACAAAACAAGCGCTATTTAACTTGAGGAAATTGGTTCATATTCAGACCTAGCCCTCTTACAAATAGCATATATGCTATCGACTTAAATTACCGTAAGATCCAGATTATCATATAGATATCGGTCAAATTTGGTTTTTTTCTTGTATTACAAATTTTATTCAAAAATTAATATGTACATTTTAAGTCATAGTTCTCATATAAAGCTGCTTTCCGATTTTTACATAAATCTAACAGAAAACAAGTAAGAAAATTATAGTCGGTCTAGACCGACTATACGATACCCTATACCATGCGTTTAGAAACCCTATCTCTTAGGCCCAACTAACTGGACATTGAAAATAAGCAAAAACCAAATTTGAGTGGGATTTTTATTAATTTTTTTGGCTGCAGATATGAAAAAGTTCATATCGGATGCTATATCTATAAAGGGACTAGGTCCAAAAATGGACCGATCCTGATCATGTTTGGTAAAGTCTCTTGTATTTTGCAAAAATATATACAAACAAAATTTGAGAAGAATCAGTGCAATATTTTTGTTTTTTAATTGATTTAAGTGAAGATCGGGAAGCAGCTCTATATGGGGTCAAAGGGATCATTTTTGGACTACTCATTAGTGGATGTAATGAACGCATACAAACCCAATTTGAGTAAGATCTATATGACAATTTGGATCTTATGGAAATTTATGTCGATTTCATATGGGTAATTTGTATGGGGGCTAGGTCTGAACATGGACCGATTCTCACCAATTTCAATAGCGTTCATCCCATGGCCGATAAAAGCTTATATACCAAATTTCATCAAAATATATTCATATTTGCGACCTGCAGTTTGATTACAAGCTTTACATGGACACACAGACGGACGGACGGACGGACGGACGGACGGACATTGTTAAATCAACTCAGAAAGTGATTCTGATTCGATCGGTATAATTAAAGATGGGTCAAGGTCAAATATTTTTGGTTGTTACAAACAGCAGCACAAAGTCATTATACCCAAACCACATAGTGGTATAGGGTATAACAATTAAGGGCCATTATTACAACTTGTCAATAGCTAAAGTTAGGATGTTATCGTGCAGATTATTAGTTTTTCGTTATTACAACTATACTTTAAGCTAAAAGTGATCGATAAGCTAAAGGGAAGATATTGTTGCCTTTAACTTTTTAATTTTTAACGTGAGGTTTATGTATTTAATGTTGCCACATTTTCTGATCTATGAAGAAGAAATTCACACCAATTTAGTTTTGGAAATAAATTTATTTGCATATACTTAAATATATGCCTGTATATTTTTTAAAAAGTTTTATTACACATTTACAACAATTATGCAACTTATAATAAAGGTTTTTAGTTTTTATTCTATTGTTTGCTTGCGAACAAATAAAGGAACGTTGCCACTACGTATTTTATAAAACAATACATTTGGTCAAAAGTAATCGGCGTTTCCTTTGATGTTGCCACAGTATCAAAAATATTAATTTTATTTTACTGGGAAGTTTTAATAACGAAAAAGAAGTTAAAGGTAACTTTATTGCTCACTTTAGCTAAAGTTACCTTTAACTAAGATTTACTTTAAAGTTAAGTTATAATAATGGCCCTAAGAGTTCTAAATTCAGCTGTGCCGAATTTTTTGATACCCTCCACCACCGTCTTAAACTCAATATTTAATTTTAAGTTTTTTAATTTTAAATTTAAAACTTCAAATTTTTAATTTTTCATTTTTCGTTTTTAACTTTTCACTCTATCATTTTTATTTTTCATTTTTCATTATTCATTTTTCATTTTTTTAATTTTCATTTTTCATATTCCAATTTAATTTTTCATTTTTCGTTTTTCGTTTTTCATTAGGGATTGTATTTTTGTTTTCTTTCATATTGGCGATTTTTTTTATTATACCGTGATAACGACAAAAAAAAATGTGTGGCAATACTACTACATAGCTCGTGGTAGTTGTGTTTGTTGGTATGATTGCATCATTTTTTTGTGGCTTTTCTTGAACTGTGATTGTTGTTGTACAACTATTATGTTCAACTACTAACAACAAACACACTGGGTTTTTTGTTTTTTTAGAGGTGTCTACATATTTTTGCTCATATCTAAGCACAATGACGCCCGATTTACCCTCATTTAAATACCAACCTGGTGGGAATAATGGCAAATGATATTATCGTAACTTTACCCAGGTGAATGATTTATTTTGTGAATGAGCGTGATTTTAACAGACAGACGAACATCGCTATATGGACTCGAGCTGTGATAAGGATTAAGAATATATATACTTTACGGGGTAGGAAATTAGTTTTTCGATGTGTTACAAACGGAATGACAAACGTGTGGAGGGTATAAAAACAAAAATTTTGCTGATCTCTCTCAAATTGGGTTAGTATATGTTTTTGAGTAAAATAAGTGAATTGAAGGAATATGGCAAAGATCGGCCCATTTTTTGACCTGGTCCTCATAGAAAAATAGAATCCGATATGAAGTGTTTCAGAACTGCAAGGAGCAAATTAATAATGCCACTAAAAATTGGTTTATTGTTTTTCTTGGATCTAACACTATTTCTCGAAACACATGGTATTAGGGTATCGTATAGTCTAAACCGACTAGAATTTTCTTACTTGTCTTACTAGGAAGAACTTGTTAAATCTATCTCTTTATTATAAAATGATATTCCCTTAGTCTAGCTTCCGATTCGCATATAAATCGAAATTTGGAAAAAAAAAATAGTTAAGCCCAAGTTTCGCAAATCAGTTTCCCTGCTATTTTCTATAACTTATCTGCAGTGACAAAAGTCCTAAAAGTTTATATAAATAATGCTCAATTAAAATTTATTAATTTAAAACTATGTGCTTTTATAAAACAACACCTGCAAATAAACATTATGTGTGTTCGGTTGAATAAGAAGAAACCTGATTTATGTATTATTTTTTTATGTACTCGTATAAACAGATAAATAAGGATGTTTCTATGTACGTATATGTTTATATGCATATATAAACTAGCATTATAAATTTTATCAAACTGAATGTTAAGTTAAATTAAACTTCCTGCGGAGCGTATAAGTAACAATTTATATTAATGCCAATCCAAAATACGAAAAACCTAAGATACTACTAGGGGGAATTTATAGAAATAGGCCGATATCAGTTAATATTTGTATTCGTATTATGTACAAAAATCTAAATCTAATTGAATTTATGTTTGCATGCTAGTATTTCTATATAATTGCAATTAAATTTTGATTTGTTGCTACGCAATATTCACCATCGTTGCTGATGTGATGTAAGTACTCAAAGCTAAGTATCACAATTTTTTGTGAGAAATACAAAAGTATACTTAGTTTATGGCCATCTTAAGTTTGGTAATTCATATTGTGCATTTTATGCAATTTCCAACACATTTATATATTTAGTGAAAGGAAGGGCATCCATAAGATTTGCTTAGTTCAAATTGTTTGTGTAAATATATTTTGTAAATGTTCTATAAATAAATTAAAGTATAAATATGTGTACCATATAACTAAATAAGAGTATATATGTGAATGTATTTAATTGATATACATTTATCAGAACTTAGCAAAGACATGAGAAATGCATTCATTATGAAAACAACAAAAAAAAAATGAAACATGTTCACAGATTCAAAACCAACCTAACGAAGTTTTATACGAGGGTACAGTGTCAATTTGTAAGAAACCATATAAGATTTATGTTTTTTAAGTTTATTTAATATTAATCATACGCCTTATAAATGTAATGGCACTCTGGCGTATACGTAATGAGATTATATTTAATATTAATCATACGTGTGTTACACATATATCTTCTTTTTTTTTTAACAAAAACTAAACGCGGCCACTCTTTAGTTTTACTTATTCACCATTCATTCCATTATTTATTGCATTTTCATTATATTAAAAATGAACTAATAATAAGTATACAACTCTTAAAACTATTTACTGCTTATAGAAAGTGCAGCCAATTATAAATATTATTTGTAAGATCATCAATTTATTTTAATATGATTCCACTTAATATAATTGCAAACAAAAAAAGATATCCAAAAAGTTTTCCTAATTTCTTTATGGTAGATTATGTTAATCTGTAGTTTGGAAATGTAAAGAATAAACATTAAAAAGTTCACATTTCATTTCTGTTTTTTTTTTTTTCAAATTTTCTCTTGCCCAATAATTTTGTATCCCAAATTTAATTCATTTTATTATTTTTTCGAGCTGATATTGTTTGATTTTAATTTTTTTGAACAAATATACATGGCTGTGCCGAATATTTGATACGATCCATTCATGTCCTAAACAAAATATTATAACTAAGGTTGTCAGCACTGCGAGACAAAATATGCTAGATTTCATATTATTGCTAGAAATATACATTTTTGTTTATTTGTTTATTAGCGAAGCATACACATTTTTTTTTCGCTAGTTGTCGTTTTTTCTTGTACATGTGAACGTTTCCAAAACTTTTTTGACCAATAATTTTTAATCCGATTCACTTGAAATTTTTGTCAACCATTATAATTAATATATGGGGGATTTCATGTCAAGTGCACCAACTTTTGAAACCGATGTCTTCCAATTTGCACCAAGGTTAGTCCTATTGGATAGTAGTTTAGACACAATTTTTCAATAAGATCGGTCCAGATCTCTCTGAGTTAGAGGGGATCAAAATTTGACATTTTGGCCAAACAGGTGTTTCTTCTCATCCATGTAACTTATTACCTATTGTTCTTAGAAAATTTTCTCCTAAACAGTTTAGATAGCTATTTATTCAATATTTCGAAAAAAAATACTTAAGAAAAAAAAAAATAAATTTGTAGACTTTTTTTTGCTAAATTAAAGCATTTTTTGCCTTTTTTTTCAAAAATGGCATTTTTTTTTTTTTCATAAGAAAGCTTAGGATTTTTCCTTTAAGAGCTTTTTGGTCGTTTAGTGGGATGGGAGTGGGATATCCATCAAAATAAATGTTTTGTAACTCAAGACAACGGTTTTTCAATTTTTCACAAATGCACTATTTTGAATTTTTTCCTATTTGTGTGTAAAACCTTACAAATAAAACTTATACTGAGAAACTAGACAAATTAACCTTTCCGAAGGTATGTAACACACCTTCATAACATAACAGAAGAGAACGGTTATCTCTAACCTGATAGAGTTATTTGCACATTTCAATCTGAACACGAGGATGTTAGAATTGGCTTCACGAAATTCACCCAAATGAGGCCAAAACATTGCGTTTTGGCAGAAAGCAGCGGAACTCATACAGTATGCGTTTGCATTTACCATGAAAATCTTAAACTGATGTTGAACGAAATCTACTTAAAGTATTTAATAGATGATTCGGCAGAAGATTTACACGATTACCGCGATTGCCTTAAATTGACTATGTGTCCTAATGCAACAACTTCTTGCCACTTAGGTGAATGTACCAATTGCCCGAAAACCACATTCATCAAAGAAAATTTAATCAACTCTTTAGATCGAGAATGTATAGAGGAGGTCAAATTTGATTCTTGGATTTAGACTGACAGATGCACATTGAAGACAATCATTTTAAATGTGGATGATTTTGTGGAAGATTGCTAAACATGAGAAACCATGACTTTTTAGTCAAAGAGCAATGGTCATTCTTCAAGGATTTGAGAAACATTTGAAGTCTGGTGAATTCGTTATTTCATATGATTTCGCAGAAAACTATAAATATGTTCTTCATGATGCCATACAAGCATTCTACTTCAATAACGACCAAGCAACTATATTCACAGTAGTTATTTACAACATGAAAGATGAAAAACTGGAACACAAAAGTATGGCAATCATATCCGACGATTTAAAACATGATACCGTTGCAGTTTATGAGTACCAGAAGAGAATACTAAAATTTCTAAAATCTAAATTTACAGTAAAGAAGGTATACTACGTTTCGAACGGAGCTCGTCAACATTTTAAAAACAAAAGTAGCTTGGCAAATCTTATCTCACATGAAAAAGATTTTGGAATGCCAGCTGAGTGGCATTTTCCTCCTACTGCTCATGCTAAAGGAGCATGTGATGGTATTGGAGCAAACCTTAAAAGAAATGCAGCGAAGTATAGCCTCCAGTGCTCTCATAAAGATCGCATCTTAGATGCGACTGCTTTATTCCATTGGGCAAAGAGTTATTGTAAAGAAACTAAAATAGTTTTTAGTAGCAAAGAAGATCATCAGGAAACATTGAAAACACTGAAGAGCAGATTCGATGCTGCGGTAACAATCGATGGCACCGCTGAATACCATGCTTTTATACCGCTTGTCGATGGAAGACTCAAGTTGAAAAAGTTTTCTGCCTCTATTCAATGCGATTTCTTTCCAAAGACAACAAATAAACCAGCAGCGAAATCAACAGGTGAACCTAGTAACGCCAAGAAAGGATTGACAAAAAAACGCAGTAAATAAAGGCGACAAAAAAGCTGGATGATCAGCTACAATAAATTAAGTATAAAAATAGTTATGATATAAATGGATCTAATGCAATTAAAATTAAATTTTAATAAATTATTTATCTTTTTATTTTCAGTATTATTATTATTATACATTAATTTAATTATTATTAAAAATAAATAAAAAATAATAATTTTTCAACATTTCTATAGAAAAAAAAACGATTTTTTTCCTGAGGTTAACATATTCTGGGTATTACAGTATCGAGGGTAGGTATGTTATATACCTTCGGAAAGTTTAGTTTGTCGAGTTTCTCAGTAAAAGTTTTATTTGTAAGGTTTCACACACAAATAGGAAAAAATTCAAAATAGTGCATTTGTGAAAAATTGAAAAACTTTTGTCTTGAGTTACAAAACATTTATTTTGATACATATCCCACTCCCATCCCACTAAGCGACCAAAAAGCTCTTAAAGGAAAAATCCTAAGCTTTCTTATGAAAAAAAAAAATGCCCTTTTTGAAAAAAAAGGCAAAAAATGCTTTAATTTAGCAAAAAAAAAAAAGTCTACAATTTTTTTTTTTTTTAAGTATTTTTTTTTCCGAAATATTGAATAAATAGCTATCTAAACTTTTTTGGAGAAAATTTTCTAAGAACAATAGGTAATAAGTTACATCATGAGAAGAAACACCTGTTTGGCCAAAATGTCAAATTTTGGTCCCCTCTAACTCAGAGAGATCTGGACCGATCTTGTTGAAAAATTGTGTCTAAACTACTATCCAATAGGACTAACCTTGGTTCAAATTTCATCCCGATCGGAAGACATCGGTTTCAAAAGTTGGTGCACTTGACATGAAATCCCCCATATATTTTTTATCCTAAAAATATTTATTTTTTGAATTTTTTGTTTTTTAAGCTGAATTATTTTTCTCGCCATCTTTTGATATCCTCTGTCAATGTGTAGTCTGCATATAATACGTATGTTGGTGCTGAAGTTTGTAACCCATATATTATTATACCGATTGATTTAGATCTTTTTCTGAGTCTATTTAAAAGTGTCCGTCCGTCCATACGTCCGTAGATCTGTGGGATATTTGAATGAAAAAAATTCTGTTAAAATACGTGGAAATCGGTACATGTTCAGACCCAACATAAATGTCCCTTATGAGCTTGAGTCGTTATCAAAACACCATAAAATAAAGCATCAGTTGAAAAAAAAAACTCAGCGATTCCTGAGGTTCAAAATCTATCTAAAGAAAAAATAGTTTGGAAATTATTTAATTTTTTTTTGCGTATCAAAATCAAAAAATATTTATTTGTCAAACTTATGTACTTATGTATGTGTATTTTGATAAATTTACAAATTTTCTAACCAGCTTCGTATATTTTTTTATTTAAATTCGTAAACACAATAGCATGCGTATGTTTACATTATCCACTTAATAAGCTTGAAGGTAATATTTCGTAGTTTTTTTGGTTGTGTAGTTCTTGCTGTAGTTACTGGATTGGATGCTCGCTTACACTCGATATGTCTGTGCCTTTAGGTTAAATTAACATCAGATACAAGCAGCAGCCATACGTGTTTTTGTACACTCCACATGTATCACCCAACATATAAAAGCATACAATTAAAAGTGGACATTCAATATGCCCTAAGCAAAATTTTATAAAATTGTAGTAGTAAAAGTTGTTGGTCTCGGTCCTGTCATACACACAAACTAACTCGTAAATACAGGATGGTATATACAAATTGGTATTAGTATTTTTATGTCCATCTATTTCAACAATATGGCCATCAATTGCATGAAATCATTTTTCCAGATATTGTAAATTAATATAACATTAATTTACAATGCTAATGTTAAATGATTATGATACGATTATTATTTGTTGCTTTTAATACTTTAATTGTGTCCTTAACAATTTGACCATTAGCTGTATTTGAAAAATCTTCATATTTATTGATATTATAAATTCAGCCTTTTTTGTTTGTTTAAGTGTAAATTATATTTAATCTTTAATGTATGTTTTTGACATACACACATATTTTCATAGTTAAATATATGAGTGATTGTGTGTTTGTGTATGTGTGTGTGTTTGTGTTGGTTTGCTTTAAAGGCATTAGTTCTATTTACACATATACTCACACACATAAATTTAAGTTTGCTAATTTATTTTATGCATAATATTTCTACAGAAAATAATTATGTTTAACAAATAAATGCATTAACGATTGATACTATAATTTCTATTTACGAGCATAAACTGTTTGCGCATGTGTTGCTGTTGTCTTTAATGTTTGATACTGATCAATTTGGATAATATGCAAATATATTTTGAAATTTAAATTGGAAAATGTGTATAGTATAAAACCAAAAGGATTATAACCACAAATATTTACAGTGATATCTGCTTAAGTCTATTGAACATTTAAATTAAATATGTTTTGTAAATTACTCTCATACATAAGATTTCACTGTAAATAAATCATTATGTTTTAACTTTTTTAATATAAAAAAAAAAATAAAAAATTATAAAACAACTTAATTCAATTTTCCATGATATTAATATTTAAAATTTGCTACAAAAAATAACTTCAAAGGGATTTGTATAAGAATATTTGTTTTTTTTTTTTTTATAAAATTATATGGTAATTCATTTCTGATACATAATTCCTCAATCGTAGTATGGCGTCTAAAATTTTTATAATCTAAATTGTTTTTACATCTGCTAAAACTGTTTATATCACCATTACGTTGCACAGTGATTTTTTTCCTCTTCTGTTTTGTTATGTTTTCTAGGTTGTGTTGGTGAATAACGTAGCTAGCTGTAATAACACAATATGACGGTAAAGAGGTGGTAACACCCTTAGACAATAATAAGCAAAACATGTTTTTTTCCATTTCTGTTGGAGATCGTTTATAGCATGTTCAGACGGCAAAATGAACCGCTTGATTCGCTCTCTGAATCTTGATTGTGAACCTTGGTTTTCAGACGAGTGTTCTTGTTTCATTGTGACGTTTCTATATTTTGTGCAAATATTTGAAGACATCCTTCTATCCTTTACGTTTCACTATTTAATTTTTGCCATTTTTATTTGAATATATAGAGTATATGTAAATATATACTTTTTATTTGTTAAATGTTTCTATTTATTTTATTGCACAAATTAATTTTTTGTTTTTTCTTTGTTTATATATTTTTGACAGCTAGTTCAGATAAACTAGCGATAATTTCTTATCAAACTTGGAGATGACACTCAATGTTTCTACGTTCACAACAAGATTCATTTTGAACCAAGTAGATTCACTCTCAAAATTTTGTATGGCGAATCATGTATATTCAGTCATGATTCGGGCGCAAACCGTAAATGAGAGAGCGAACCGCGAATCTTGCTGTCCGTGTGCACATAGCATTAGATTTGGTAGTATTTATTTTTCAACGGATTTTTTCTCACTATAACTTAGAACTTTTTAAATGGAAATCAATCTAAAAATAATCCATTAAAATAGTTTATTTAACATGTGGGCACTAAAATATAAAAATTTTTAAAATTTTATTAAAGTATAATCAACTCAGAATTGCTAAAACTTGTAACGTGTGGGCAATATAGCAATACAATATTTTCCCAAAATATTTTAGTATCTAGTAATCAATTCTTATCGATTAGTATTCCAAATGTTTCTCAATATATTAGGGCATCATAAAATAATTTCGACATTTGGTAAAAAAAGATCCGTTCAACAAAAATAAAAGCTGTTCGCCATTTTAAGAAACATGAGATTCTAAAAATCTTTCATTTAAAAAGCTATATTAGTGGAGAATAATGTTAAAATTTTAATAAATTCTGATTTGGGAGGGAAATGTCTATTGCAAGGCACGGAATTTCGAAGCGAATTAAAAACTGAAAAATCCATGAACCAGATTCGAATGCCAGATAAACGCTATCAAAGATATTTACAATTCATTTGAATTGAAAATTTTAAAAACAAACAAGTAAGAAAATTATGGTGGGTCTGACCAACATCATATACCATGAGTTTAGAGAAAGGGTCTTGAGTCCAAATAATTGTGTATCATTGTTATAAATTTGTTTGCCTGTCGATATGAAAAGATCATATCGGATGCTAATTTTATATGGGGACTCGGTCGAACAATGGACCATAATTGGTGAAGCTACTTATTTTTCGAAAAAACACATACAAACTAAAGTTCAAAAAAATTAGTGCAAAAGTTTTGTTTTTAGCTTAATTTTGTGAACATCGGGATGAGGTTTTACATGGCCACTACTACTAAAAATTGTCCTATATGATCTATTTTTGGACTAAAAATAAAGGGTGTAATAAACCCAATTTGACCGAGATCTATATAATAAATTGGATCTAATATCAATTTAAGTCGATCTTATAGTCGCTATTTTTATGGGGACTAGGTTTAAACATGCACCTATTTTCACCAACTTCAATAGCGTTCGTTCTACGGCCGATAAAAATTTATACACCAAATTTCATGGAAATTTATTCATATTTGCTACCTAAATCGGCTCAGAATGTGATTCTGAGTCGACCGGTGTAATAAAAGAGGGGCCTAGGTCAAATATTCTTGGTAGTTACAAACATCAAACTCGTTATACCCTCACTTTATTGCGGCTTAGGATATATTAACCCCAACTATCAAATCCAGGGGTCTAATCGTCGCATTCGTGATCGAGTAAGCTTTCGTATCGAATGAAATTTAGAAACGTATTGAATAGCCTAATCACGGCATACGATTAGAATCGAAACGAAATCTAATAAAAATTGTAAAAGATTTATTTTTAATGTAAATAAAGAAACATGTTTAATGAAAATGAATTGAAATTTTAGAAATTGTGGTTTTAAAGGAATTTGAACTACGCAAATATACGCTTTTAAATTAAATAATAATAAAATTAAATGTTTCTAAAATAAAATATACTTCACGTATTGAATATGCATTTAAAAGTTAAAATATCAATTTTGATAAAAAAAAATTGAGCTTGTATTACTTCGACAGATAACCATTTTCCTCTAGCATTTCTAGTTCAACTGATTTTATTTCGTAATCAATCTTTTTTATTGAAATATTAGCAACTTGTTCTTCTTCCTTTAATTTTAACGATCTTTCTTTTATATTCAATAACCGATCAAGCTTACAGTTTATGCTTCGTTGGGAATCTTCATATTTTTCGATGTGACACCTTAGAAGGTCTAATTTAAATTCACGTTCAGTAACTTTTCTTGGGTTCCTTCTCTACTGCCTCAGGTTCATTTATATTTTCGTCGTCTTCCTCATCTAACATATCATTAAATGCTTTTTCGATATCATCAGCACAAATTTGTTTCGTAGTTTTAGAAGAACCAAAAGATTTGTTCGATGAAAGACCATCACCAGAAACTCTTATACCGGCAGCCTGAAGAATTTGTTATTCTCTTTTTGGATGCCTTATTGAATGACAGCTTTTGACATTGTGTTTTTGGTCGGCATAAACCTAGAAAAATGTATCTATGTACGTATAATTGGAACACTTAAAAACACCTCAAAGTAATTGTACCTTTCTCCACATTTTTCATCTTTAACTGGAGGGCCAAACTTATTTAGTTGTATTGTAAGCTGATCCCATAATCGCTTTGAAACAGCTTTTCCCTGGCCACAATTAGGTAAAATATTTTTTGCCAAATTTGGGTGCTCAATCATAAATTCAGCCATGAGTTCCTTTTGTTTTCCATTTATTTTAAATATATTTGCCCTGAAAATTTTTAATTAGATTTTTGAAATTTTAATGTATCAAGTGATTAATATTACTTAAATTTTAAGACCTTTTAGTTATTATTTTATATATCCCGCTTTTATTTTTTCGCTTGTTATTCTCAAGAAGTTTAACACTTTTGTTTACGATTGGCTTTGTCGTATCGAATGACATTTAGAAAGAAGACACTCGATCGATCGCTCGTTATCGTATGCCATCATCTCAAATTTCGATACTACTTACACGATAGCGAATGCCGTGATTTCAAAATGAAAAATTTCGATTAAATTCACTCGATCACGTATGCGACGATTAGACCCCAGGCTGCGCCATCTTTTATGTCGGTATGTCTATATTGAATAACTGAATAAAACAACCGATATACATATTAGGGTGGCCCTTCATTATACGGAAGGGGAAAAAAGTGTACGAATTTAAAGTCTCACCCCACTAGAAATATGCGAATAGCAAAAAAACTGAGAAATACAAAGTTTTGGGTCAATCAAAAAAAATTTTAAAGGTGCCTCAACGCGACTGAAAATTTCCAGTTTGTTTATATGGGGAAAATATGACTTTTTTCAGGGTTTACGAAAATTTCGTTCTCCAGTTTAGTTTTTTCGGCAAGTTGTTATATGAATCGATATCAGTACTAAATTATCAAATGCTCCGACCACTTTTGTGTCAAAAAAACTCTTGGTCATGAAATGTGATGAACTTTTTTTCAACTTTAACAAATTGCTCAAAACCATAAACCATAATTTTTTTGGGCTCTATACCTATAAGTACTCAGATATGAAATTATTAGGGGCCACCCATCAGAATCACTATCTGATTCGATTTAACGATGTCCGTCCGTCTGTCTGTGTGTCCATGTAAAGCTTGTAATCAAACTGCAGGTCGCAAATATGAAGATATTTTGATGAAATTTGGTATTTGATCTTTTCTCGGCCATGGGATGAACGCTATTGAAATTGGTGAGAATCGGTCCATGTTCAGACCTAGCCCCCATACAAATGACCCCTATGAAATCAACATATATTGCCATAAGATCCAAATTATCATACAAATCTTAGTCAAATTGGGTTTGTATGTATCCATTAATCAGTAGTCCAAAAATGATCCCTATTGGATAACTCTTAGTCATAGGCCCCATATAGAGCTGCTTCCCGATCTTCACTTAAATCTATCAAAAAACAAAAATATTGCACTGATTCTTCTCAAATTTTGTTGGTATATATTTTTGCAAAATACAAGAGACTTTACCAAACACGGTCAAGATCGATCCATTTTTGGGCCATATAGATATAGCATCCGATATGAACTTTTTCATATCTGCAGCCGAAAAAATTAATAAAAATCCCACTCAAATTTGGTTTATGCTTATTTTCTATATCCAGTTAGTTGGGCCTGAGAGATAGGGTCTCTAAACGCATGGTATAGGGTATCGTATATTCGTTCTAGACCGACTGTGTGGCTTGGGTATAATGACTTTGTGCTGCTGTTTGTAACTACCAAAAATATTTGACCTAGATCCATCTTTAATTATACCGATCGAATCAGAATCACTAACTGATTCGATTTAACGATGTCCGTCTGTGTGTCCATGTAAACCTTGCAGTCAAGCTGCAGGTCGCAAATATGAATTTATTTTGATGAAATTTGGTATGTAAGCTTTGATTGGCCATAGGATGAACGCTATTGAAATTGGTGAGAATCGGTCCATGTTCAGACCTAGCCCCCATACAAATGACCCCTATGAAATCGACATAAATTGCCATAAGATCCAAATTGTCATATAGATCTTACTCAAATTGGGTTTGTATGCGTTTATTACATCCATTACTGAGTAGTCTAAAAATGATACCTGGGACAACTCATAGTCATAGGCCCCATATAGAGCTGCTCCCCGATTTTCACTTAAATCTATCAAAAAACAAAAATATTGCACTGATTCTTCTCAAATTTTGTTTGTATATATTTTTGCAAAATACAAGAGACTTTACCAAACATGGTTAGGATCGGTCCATTTTTGGGCCTAGTCCCCATATAGATATAGCATCCGATATGAACTTTTTCATATCTGCAGCCAAAAAAATTAATAAAAATCAGACTCAAATTTGGTTTAGGATAGGGTCTCTAAACGCATGGTATAGGGTATCATATAGTCGGTCTCGACCGACTATAATTTTCTTACTTTTTTTTTTTTAGGTTTCTATATTCTTCCAAATATGTTTGCCATACAATATGCCTTTTAAAACAACACTAAATGGTTATAATAATATGATCATGATTCTAATACATAATTTTAGAGAATAATTACAGACATTTCTTAATGAAAACCCGCGCTTGGGTTAGAGCTATTTATTTATTTTGGTAAAGTTGAATAATAAAGAAAAAGGTTAAAAAATGTATAACAAAACCCTACAAAAATCTCATCTTAAATTGCCAAAATATATATCTAACCGTTTGTTGATGTTACGCCCAGAAAGATGACCTTTTCCAAGACAAACAAAATATGATAGGTACTAGAAAAATTTAAGACTAAATTTTTATTGAGCCATAAAATGTAGAGAAGAGTCGGAAACTGTTTAAAAAAAATCTGAATTTAATTTAATTTGTTAAATATGCAAATTAAAACAAAAAAATCAAGTTTTTCCTATATTAAAATTTGTTATAGTTACACTTTACAACAATTTACGGACAGTTGCACAGTATAATTAACCTTTAAATTCTAATCCGATTTTATAGTTAATTGACTTTAATTTTTTTTTGCCCAGTATTTATTATAATTCCTTATTTATTGTATTTTTTATAAAAACAATGATGTTTTTTTTTATAGAAAGAATAAATTTCTATCTGAAAATTGCATTACTCTGCACAATAATCTAAAAATTATTATAGACATTCCTAATTATGTTGTTTGTATTAAACTTCGAATTCCTTAATCCCGTAAAACCATTCTTCGATTTTAAAAGAAGCATAAAAAATTTAGAAACAGCAAAAAAACAAGTAGGGAAATTATTTATATGGGGACCGGATCGAAAAATGGTTCGATCCTGAGCACATTTTGTAAAGGCACTTCTTTTTTACAATAACATTTGCGAACCAAATTTGAGAAAGATATTGTGCAATAATTTTGTTTATGGTAGGTTTAAGTGAATGTCGGGAATCAGCTTTACATGGGGCTATGACGAACGATTGTCCTATAGGCTTTATTTTGGATTAATGGATGTAGTAAACACACACAAACCCAATTTATGGCAATTTAAGTTGATCTCGTAAGGGTCATTTGTATGGGGCTAGTTCTGAACATGCACCGATTTTCAACAACTTCAATAGAGTTCATCCTAGGGCCGATACCTGTATTTTGATAACGCAGACGGACGGACGGACAGACATCGCTAAATCGATCGGTATAATAAAATATGGGTCTACGTCAAATATTTTTGGTAGTTACAAACATCAGCACAAAGTCATTATAGTTGCATAGTGTATAAAAATACCTTGGCTAACAAACTTTAAAAATTTATAAATATTTTCGAGCCATGATCGCGAAAATAGCCTAAGTGACATTATATTCGATTTTTGTTTTTTGTTGGATATGGATAATTTACATCATCTATCAGAATTTTATAAAATTTTTATTTTGACACTTAAGTTATTTTTAAGGTCA
Source organism: Cordilura impudica (assembly GCA_963682025.1). Taxonomy (NCBI): domain Eukaryota; kingdom Metazoa; phylum Arthropoda; class Insecta; order Diptera; family Scathophagidae; genus Cordilura; species Cordilura impudica. Next base: position 112,439,767 of record OY821517.1, read on the forward strand.
TGGCTAGTTTCTTTTTTATAATTATTCAAATTAACTCAAAATTTAGAATTGTCTTTTAATAGAGTTATGGTGTATTTAAATAGAGTATCTATTTTATATATATATAAAGCTCAAACTACAATATTGACTACCAGCTGGTAATGTTTGAGAGGTTAAACTGAAGAGGGAGGTATTTCAACATTTCTTAAATTATAATATTTGAAAAAGTCTCGATATCTCAAAAACTTGTCGCCCGATTTCGAAATTAGTTGAGAACCGTCGATTGATCTAATTTTTTAATTTCTTTTTTAAGTTTAAAGTCTTAAGAGCTGAATTATTTTAATTTATGTATTTTACTTATGCTGTATACTGAAACTTAATTAACAATATAAATATATATACTGTCATTAAAAATATAGAACTTTTCAATTAACTAATTAAAAATTTTCTTTTCTTTTTTTTATATTCGCCATGCTTCTTATGTTACAAATATATATATATATATGTATATATTTTAATTACTGCCACTGCTGCTGCTGTTGTTGTTGTATGTATTGTGTGTATAATTATCTATATTGCATAATAACAGGTTTCAGATACAGTTGTTGAACCTTACAATGCCACATTGTCCATTCATCAACTTGTCGAAAATACCGACGAAACGTTCTGTATTGACAACGAGGCTTTGTACGACATCTGTTTCCGTACTTTGAAGCTTTCATCGCCCACCTATGGAGATTTGAATCATCTTGTTTCTGTAAGTTAAAACTGTGAACTAATAGATTTTCTTTTCTTTCTTTTTTTTCTCCATTTCCATTCCAACAACATTTCCTCTGTTTAATGCACGCGCCACGCCATTATGAAACGACAACGCCAACAACTACACAAAAACTACTACTTAACGATAATGATATACTGATCACGGAAAACAAATACATGATAACATCGACAATGTCGTTGGAAAACGATGATAATGATGTTAATGATGCTGCTGCAAATTTTATGAAATACACCTGTGTGGGTGGATGGGTTGGTTGTTGAACATGGCCTTTGAATAATATTATCATATGGAATATTTACTATATTCTTATACACCCATTACCCTGCCAACAACCACAACAATAATGATGATGTATGTATGTATCTATATGGTTTGGTTGAGTAAACATCATTACGACCATGAATGTGTTGTATATGTTACGGTCGCATTTGGTAAATGTGTGAATCACTGCAAACAACTGCATGAATGGATGGATGTAAATATAAATGTTGAAACATACAAACAACTCATCACAAACACCCACCCCCCCACACACACACACACATACATGCGGATGATATTCGTCTATGGTACTTGGAATGAAATAAATGAATGTTAAATGCTTTGTATGTATTGCTACAAACGACTGTTAATATTTGCCTATTCATTGAAAATCCAACCAAACCTTTGTGCATCTTGCATACGCTTGCCGTACCAAATTCTGCTATAAATCCTCGGTTCGGTAAACGAACGCTCAGGTGTCAGAAGTTGTTGTTGAACCTTACAATGCCACATTGTCGGCCCATCAATTGTGTGAAAATACCGACCTGACATTCTGCATCGATAATGAGGCGTTGTATGATATTTGCTATCAACGTTTACGTTTTCTTTCACCCATCTATGAAGACCTGAATCATTTGGTGTCCGTAAGTAATTAAATGCATGCATAACATTTACGTATGGATTTGATAAAAACGATGAAACAAACCGTCATGTTTCTAATTATGCAACATGCTTGTGCACATTATGCCGTATATAACAGTTATAACAGGAATTGTTGATGTTTTTTATTTGATTTCCAAGTGAAAAAAAAAAACTGAAGGTTTTCTGGTGTAATTAATTTGGAAAAACGAATCGTTTTACTAAGTATTTAAAAAAAAAAGCGTAAAGGATTCTTTATAAGTGGGAATATTTTTAAATAATTGTAGATTTTAAAATATATATGGTAGATTGAATATCGAGCCATTACATGTCATGAAAGTAGGGTACATTAAAGTAGAGATCAAAAAAAGTAAAACTGCATTCTCAGATTTTCATTTTCTCATCTTTTCTCCTTTTTTTAAGGACTTGAAAGTTTTAAGGATATAAAAATTTCAAAAAAAATGTTTAAATATTTCTGCCCATCAGTTTATGTAAGAAATGAAAGAGTTTTTGTGTTCATTTTTCAGGGCAAAAAATATTAAATAATGACCTTTGAAAATTTTATCCTTTCATATCCTTGAGAATTTCCAATATAATTTTCTCTAAAAATATATATACATACTTCAATTTTGCTTTATTAATTAAGCCATAACAAAAATCATATTATTAGTCTAATATTAAAAAAAATTTTTTTTTTCTTCTAACGATAAAGCAATCAAGATTAGAAAAATTCTTTAACAGGACTATGTACACGTAGATGGTACACAAAAAAAAAAATGTGTTTTTAGTTTTCAATTTTCTGATCTTTTCTCCTTTTCATAGGTCTTAATTTTAAAAATTAATTTAAATATTTCTATCCATATGTCCATATGTGTATCAAATTAAAGAGGAAGATCTCGGAAAATGAAAAATATTCTCATTTTGTTTTAGCGGGACAAAAATTTTGATAAAAATTACTCTAAAATGTAAATCCTTTCATATTCTTGTGAACTTCTAATAAATTTCTGATCAGGTTTATAGCAATCGACAGAACAATGAAAAATATTTTATACTTACTATAATTAAAAACAGAAAAGAACAATTAGTGTAATAAGAAGAAACTAAAACTATTTAAAAAATTAAAATGAGACCATGTTTTCAGAAAAAAAAATTTATATTTCTAAAACAAAGAAATTACTTTAATTTTTTCAACTCGTCAGATTTGGGGATAAATGAGTATAATTTCTCAAAAAAATCTTTTTGTGCTCTTTGGCCTCATTTTCCCAAAAACTTGATGTGAAACTATTTGGAATACAGATGTTCTCTAGGATAAAGTGAGAAAAATAAAGAAAGTGAAAAATGTAATTAATGATAAACCATAAGGTCTACAAAAGAAAATAATTTTGCATTGTTCTGACCTGAAATTTATTGGAAATTCACAATTCGTCCCGATAAATCAATATAAGAATATTTTTAATTTCCCGAGATAGAAATATATAAATCAATTTTTAGAAATGTTTATATCTCTAAAACTTTGAAGTCTTTTAAAAAGGAGAAAAGATCAAAATGGAAAACTGAGTATACAGTTTTTCTACATACTCCAGTATTTTTCTAACCTTGATTGCTTTATCGTTCAATTCAATTGTTAATATTAGACTAATACTATGAACGTGCACTGCCCAGCCCTCGAAATTCGAGTGCTAATTCTAGCAAATTTAATTTTTTCATTTAATAAATAATTTTATGCTAATCAATTCTAATCAATGCACAATTCAACACTTTTTAAATAAAATTTACTAAATTTCATTACAATTATTTGTTGAACATACAGAAGATATATAAATGGGTTTGTTAATAAATAATTTTAAAGGAGCCTAAAGGTATGCTAATCAATTTTAGCCAATTCACAATTCAACACAGGGCTTTTGATGTTTATAATAAACGCACACACAGTATGTGTCTATATCCTATACCACTATGTGGTTTGGGTATAATGACTTTGTGCTGCTGTTTGTAACTACCAAAAATATTTGACCTAGACCCATCTTTTATTATACCGATCGAATCAGAATCACTAAATGATTCGATTTAACGATGTCCGTCCGTCCGTCTGTGTGTCCATGTAAACCTTGTAATCGAACTGTAGGTCGCAAATATGAAAATATTTTGACGAAATTTGGCATATGAGCTTTTATCGGTCATAGGATGAAAGCTATTGAAATTGTTGAGAATCGGTCCATGTTCAGACCTAGCCCCCATACAAATGACCCCTATGAAATCGACATAAATTGCCATAAGATCCAAATTGTTATATAGATCTTACTCAAATTGGGTTTGTGTGCGTTTATTACATCCATTAATGAGTAGTCGAAAAATGATCCGTATTTGACAACTCTTAGTCATAGGCCCCATATAGAGCTGCTTCCCGATCTGCACTTAAATCTATCAAAAAACAAAAATATTGCACTGATTCTTCTCAAATTTTTTATGCATATATTTTTGCAAAATACAAGTGACTTTACCAAACATAGTCAGGATCGGTCCATTTTTGGGCCTAGTCCCCATATAGATATAGCATCCGATATGAACTTTTTCTTATCTGCAGCCAAAAAAAATTAATAAAAATCCCACTCAAATTTGGTTTATGCTTATTTTCTATGTCCAGTTAGTTGGGCCTATGAGATAGGGTCTCTAAACGCATGGTATAGGGTATCAGATAGTCGGTCTAGACCGACTATAATTTTCTTACTTGTTTATGTATGTGTTAGTGGCAACTTCTAATGAGCATTACTCCAAAAAAATGTTGCAGACGGTAAAAATTTGTAAGTCTGGTGGCCAGCTAAAAAGAAATGCCTGTTAGATGAGGTATGTTTGGTCAAAATCGGTTATTAACTATAGGTGTTATGTCGGCCACAAGAAAGTGCTTTGCCTATTAATATTATATATATTCTTGTTAAGGCTTAATTAATTAAACTATAGGGACAAAGTTTAAGTATGTGGTAAAGTATACATAAGGTTTCAATATATATTTTTTTTTGATAAAAATATATTGAAAATTCTCAAGGATATGAAAGATAAAATTTTCAAAGGACATTATTTACAATTTACAAATAATTGTTTTAGTTTTTAGAGATTTTCCTCTTTCATATCATACCAATATTGAAATAAACTGATGGGCGGAAATATTTTAATAAATTTTTAGAAATGTTTATATCCTTAAAACTTTGAAGTCCTTTAAAAAGGAGAAAAGATCAGAAAATGATGTATAGCACAGATTTACTGTACATGATCTCTACTTTCATGTGTATGTGGTCATATGCAAGTCCAATAAAAAAAATGTAAAAATGTCGCACAGTGTTTTCAATAAAATAAAGAACTTTTGCGGTCGTGGCTCGATATGTTTATTCTGAATTCTTTAAGATTTCCCATATAACTTATATGGAAAGGTTAAATTGCAGTTAGGTTTAATTTGTAAAGCTTTTAAAAATCTAAGACCAACTATTTAAGGAGCAAAATCGACAAAAGCCTTAACACACGTTTTTCCGCTTAACTTTTTTCGAAAGTATTATTTGAATTTTTTTTTTTAATCAAATTGTTTTAAAAATATGTCAGTTATTATGTTTAGTGAAAACCCTGTTTATTCTCTGTTTAATTCCAATGTCATTCGAATGTAAAAGCAGAATTTGATCATTGAAGAAAGAAAGGTCTACGTGATGTTTGTAAAGCCAAGAGAATAGAAAGCATATTGAAAAGAGCTCCCAACATATAGAAGACCAGCCCAAGCTCTTGCTTGGACTATTTGATGCTAAAAGTTAAAGCCAACGCAGGTTTAAAAAATACATAAAAAGCTCCAGATAGGAACGCTGCAAAAATGTAGAGGCCGAAAACAGAAAATGTTTCATAAAAAATACTCCTGCTTATGTTGCTTATGCTCGATCAAATGTTGAAGATAAGTTTTGGACCGCAATTACTATGCAGTTGCGGCAAAAGAATATAGTCCCTTGTTACAATGGGCTCTATATACCGAAGCTTATATTAAGTGTCCACATATTTTTGGTCCAATTTGGCATCCTGTCACTACGGTAAGGTCTTGAGTGGTCGAAAATCAATAACTTGGTTTTTGTACCAAAGGAGGCAAATTCATCAAAATTTTCGAAGCTTAGGCCAGTGGAGAAATATTGGCTCCTGTGAAAAGAGAGTTGATGAGCACATAAAAGGTGTCGCAAAATGTGCAAGAATTAAACGCAAATGGACTACCTGTTCCAAAAAGTTACAGAAACCACTATAAAACCACTATATTATGGAAAGATTTTCGGAAAAGATCCATAAGTTTATAAGTTATCATTAGAACTATAAAAACTAACTCGTTTTTTGTAAGCTGAAATATAATTTCAGTTATATACATATATCCTACAATATTTCGCTCTCAGTTTGTGCTGATGGTTGTCAAACCAAACCTATGTCCGTTTGTCCGTCTTACTAGATGTTTTTGTTAACCCCAAGTATATCTTGTAAATGTCAAGGGTTTAGGTATATAAGTTTGTAATCTAACGAACGATCTCCGGATAGAAAATTGAGAAAATCGCTGAATATGCATACATTATCATCACACAAGTATATGTGACCATCCTAAAAAAACATTTACGTATCTTACACTCCGGGGTCTAGATAGATCCCATTTCAGATTTTTGTGTATAATTATAATTAAATATGTAAAACAATTGAAAATAAAAATGAAATAGAAATTAGATAAAAGAAACTAAGTTAATTAAACTATTTTTGTTAAAGCAAAAATAAAATAAAAGTTTGTATTATGTTCTTTTTTACAAGCACAGCTTTTACACAATGCACAAATTGTATCGACTCTATTATTTTTTAATTTTGATTAATTTTTTGCTAGAAAAATGTTACTATTTATGATCTGTTACAATTTGTTTTTCATAGTAGTCTTATGAAATATTGATTAAATAAAACGGTTCTTTGAATGAGGTCTAAATAAAATCTAGATGGAAGAATTCTTCAAAAACTACATTTTAATTGAAAATCTGTTTTTCTGTAAAATTTTCTTACTACAAGTCCAATTTGCTGTTATAAGTGGCTTAAAAAAATTATATTAACAAAGGTAAACCTAGGAGGGGTTGAAGGTTAGTTACCCTTTAAATACTATATATAAAATTTCATTGAAATATCTTTAAATGTGCATCCTAAAGTTTGCGTACAAATTACACCCACAGACAGACGGACGGACTTCGTTAAATCATGCCACTGTTACGCACAAATTTTCTGACTTTGAACCACTGTATTTCGTTATTTTTCAAAATAACTTTCATTTAATATTTTCGTTTATTTATTCTTTTTTTACTTTTATTAATGAGTTTTAGAAGAAATAAAAGCCATTACAGTAAGAAAAAAAAAAGGCCTGAAAAGCCCATTTAGGGGTAGGGCTGGCAAGGTAACTGACTTTGTCAAGCCCCAAGTAATAATTTCGATATGCGCTCGGGCTAGCTTTCTTTAAAGTGATGGCAAAGCAAAGTAAAAATAATAAATAAAGTGTTTTGGCCAAGACCAAATTTTCGCAGGCCATTTATTTTGAAAATATGGTAAAACTAAAAGTAAAGTAATTTATAGTTCACTAACTTAACGGCACTAGTTTTCATACAAAATTTAATTTCATTAATTATCCACTTTAATACAGACAAATTTCTGCCTGGGATTATTTGATAAATGAAGTGATTATTTGAATAAATAGAAAGTCGTAGTAGTGTGTGAGGTCGCCAAAACTTTTTCCGCAGAACATGCTTTAAAATCCATGCTATTTATTTGAGCAATTTGATGAATCTTCGAAATGAAATTAAAAATAAAAAAAACTCCTTCATGAAACTAAATTTTTAATATTGTTCAGACTTTCGACAAAATGATAATATAAATATTAATAACAAAACAAATAAAAAATTTAACGCAAAAAAATTATTCATTGAACTATGTAGTTCTATAGAAAACCATTTTGAGTTGAGGCGAGAAAATGGAGTTATAAAAGGATAATGAATCTCTAACAAAAATCATCCCATAGCAAAGTAACAAAATTAAAATAGAAATAGAAAAAATAGCACTGCTTCATATCGAGTTGAGAATAATTACAACAAAAAACAAGTAAGAAAATTATAGTCGGTCTAGACCGACTATACGATACCCTATACCATGCGTTTAGAGACCTCATCTCTTAGGCCCAACTAACTGGACATAGGAAATAAGCAAAAACCAAATTTGAGTGGGATTTTTATTAATTTTTTTGGCTGCAGATTTGAAAAAGTTCATATCGGATGCTATATCTATATAGAGACTTGGTCCAAAAATGGACCGATCCTGATCATGTTTGGTAAAGCCTCTTGTATTTTGCAAAAATATATACAAACAAAATTTGAGAAGAATCAGTACAATATTTTTGTTTTTTAATAGATTTAAGTGAAGATCGGGAAGCAGCTCTATATGGGGTCAAAGGGATCATTTTTGGACTACTCATTAATGGATGTAATGAACGCATACAAACCCAATTTGAGTAAGATCTATATGACAATTTGGATCTTATGGCAATTTATGTCGATTTCATATGGATAATTTGTATGGGGGCTAGGTCTGAACATGTACCGATTCCCACCAATTTCAATAGCGTTCATCCCATGGCCGATAAAAGCTTATATACCAAATTTCATCAAAATATATTCATATTTGCGACCTGCACTTTGATTACAAGCTTTACATAGACACACAGACGGACGGACGGACGGACGGACATTGTTAAATCAACTCAGAAAGTGATTCTGATTCGATCGGTATAATTAAAGATGGGTCTAGGTCAAATATTTTTGGTTGTTACAAACAGCAGCACAAAGTCATTATACCCAAACCACATAGTGGTATAGGGTATAATAATAAGAAAACATTTTATGTACATACATAAAAAACTATTATCATGCACACACTAAGCTGAAACTAACATAAATAACTCAAAACTTAACAAAACACAAGTAAAGTAATTATTAATTTGAAATACAGCATTGAAAATTAAAGGCCTGCACAATTTACATAATGAAATTTCACATTTGCGTACTCACCCACAAAAAGGAGGAACTTCAATCAAATGGATTAAATGGCGCGTGCATTTTAAAACAGTTAATTAATGTAGCTAAACGTTTTGCTAATGAACATTTATGATTTGTTATTAATTCATCTCTATTTTCTCTAATCCCTTTACAATCATTTAGGTCACCATGTCTGGTGTTACCACCTGTTTACGTTTCCCCGGTCAATTGAATGCTGATTTACGTAAATTGGCCGTGAATATGGTGCCGTTCCCACGTTTACATTTCTTTATGCCTGGCTTTGCTCCTCTAACCGCCAAAGGTTGCCAACAATACCGTGCTTTAACCGTTGCCGAACTCACTGCTCAAATGTTCGATGCCAAAAACATGATGACTGCCTGTGACCCCAGACACGGCCGTTATCTTACAGTTGCCACCATCTTCCGTGGTAAGTATTTTATGCAAATAGTGTTTTTTTATTTTTTATTTAGTCATTCATTTCATTGCTTATTTTCAGCATTTCTTAATTAAGTAATTTTAGAATTTAATATTTTGCTTGTGTTTTGCACAATTAATCCTAGTTGATTAATGATTGCATTTGTGCTCGCATACTGATTAAGTTTGTCTATTTTCATGTACGCTCAATTTATTTTCTTTGTTCAGTAAATTGCATTTAAAGTGGGATTAAAGCAAAATATTAAAGTGATTAGCGAAAGGTGTTTATGTAAATACATATTTAATTTTAGGGTTTATGTGTTTAAAAGGAAATGAACGATTTTTCTTTTGAATAGTTAATATATTATTTTGGAATTGCACTCAAAACAATCATATTAAATTAACAAATTAAAAAATAAAATATCCGGTTTAATAAATATTCAAAACAAAAAAAAAAAATAAATCGCTCTAAGCTGGCATAAAATAGTTATACTGGGATGTTAGTTCATAAGAACAAAATACGATATCTTGAAATCAAATACATTATTTGTATTACTTTTAATATCATTAACACTTAATCTAGATTTTAGAAATATTACAATTTATAATTCAGTGATTCAGAATCATAAAAAAACAATTTAACAAACAACAATATCAAGAAAAGTAAACATCTGTAATTTTTTTAAGTCATATACAGTGAGTGACAATACAATGGAATCTTTTAACAAAATATATTTTTGACGACTTGAACAATCAAACCAAAAAATTGGATCATAAAGTTAAAAACTCTTTTATTATTTTAAAAATTCGTATGTTTTATTTATTTAAAAAAGAAAAAAATATTTACGTAAAATAGCTTAACATTAGAAAAATAACAAAATTTAAAAGTGTTAATATTTTCACGTTGACAAAACATTGGAATTGTAAACGTTCCCTCTATTTTTTGTTTCTATATTTTGTTGTGTATCCATTATTTCTTTAGTACTGATTCACAACGCCGCGGCGCGCCGAGTCAATTAAGTCATTGATGATATTCATTGAAATTTTTTTCCACTCTGCCTCTATGAGATCTGTCTTGTTGTTGTAATTTCGTACCCGTATATTTTGATTGCAATTTACCATAAATTTTTTATGAGATTTAAATCTGGCGATTATGCTAACTATTCCAGAACACTAACTGCATTCGATTGTAGCCCTTCAGTTACAACTTTGGAGGTGTGTTTTGGGTCATTGTCATGTTGGTACTTCCAGACCAGGAGCATATTTTGCTCCGCTTATGGATACATTACGTCATTTGGAATTTGCCTGTATCCAATTCCAGTTAGAGTATATTTTACTACATGAATTAGAATGGGTTCCTTGAACCGAAAAGCAACTCCCTACCATAATATTGCCACCGAAAAACTTAACGATTTTATTTGTATAATTTTTTTTTTTTGAAGATATGAATAATGTTGGATTATTTATTTCATCTACACCTTATACGAATAGTATAAAATTTGAAGACTCTTTGAAAAAATTTTCAGTTAAAAATTTTAACAAACAAGTCCGTGACAGCGAATCTCCGGAGGCGCCTCGACAAAATGTTGTTTTTTGCGGTGAACATCATAACTCGTTACTGGATCATGTGAAATAAAAAAAAAATCGAAATGCATTAAAAGGTGATATGTTTCCCGAGGTAATCACGAAGAGCTTTTTTTAATTTTTTTATTTTTGGCAACATTTTGAAGTGAAAAACACGATTTTTACTATGAAATTTCGGTGAATTTGTGGTTAAAAAATGGGGCAGAAAATTAAAAAATTAAAATAACGTTGTGGTCTCCTGGTGATTTATGTCTAGAAATAGTGTGTAAAATTTTAAAAGAATCGGTCAAGTAGATTTTGAGTTATGATGTTCACGCACTTCAAACATGTTATTTGCGAGAAAATCGATTTAAAGCTTTTTAAAAACTGATTTATATAAAAAAATTTATTTACGAATAGAGGCTGGAATGAAAGAACGTACGTAGAGATTCGCATATTACTTTATATGCGAATCTCTAAAAACTGATCATAGATCCAATGACAAAAAGCTTTTGAATACCTCATAACATCTCAAAGTCACTACTGACATGACTTTAGATATTCTTATGTAATTTGGCTAATTTTTACTTTTTGAACAACTTTCCTTTTGCTAACTTCACTTGCCAAATTTCAGCTATACTTTTAGTCAAACTTTACATTGTGTATATTTGTAAATTAAAAAAAAATATTACCTTTTTCCTTTATAAATTTTCTTCTTTTTCTTAAAAAAAAATGGTCCATAAAAGAACATTTAACATATCATTAAGTTTAAAGTAAGCTTAATGTCAAACAGCACAATAAACAATGAATTTATCTAATTTAAAACAACAACAAAAATGTTTCATATTAATTTAACAGACAAAACTGTAAAACATTGTGCTCATAGTTGAGCAATAAACATAATTTAACTTTTATACTTCAAACTTTATGACTTTTTGACTTCTTTTGTCAACAAAGCAATATGAATGATGAAATAAATGTGGTTAGAAAAAAATATTTCACAAAAAAACGCTGCATAATGTGGAGAAAATAAATTTATGTTTTCGACCACCTTAAAGAACGCCCTTATGAAAAAAAAAAAAAAAATGAAAATGAAAATGAAAAATAGTTTTTTAACAATGACACATAAACACGTTGTATATTTCAAACTTAAAGATAAACATTTCAGTATTCTTTTCAAAATAAAATATTCCTGCAATTACAAAAAGAAGAAACGTTAAAGTTTGTCATTTCATAAGCTAAAAACCAAAAAAATAGAAAAAAAAACAAGGCATACCAAAACGAAATCTTTTAACCCCCATGGATAGTGTTGGGATACGTTAATAAGCCTTCTTAATAACAGTTTAAACATTTGTCAGGTGAGACGTGAGACATTGCCTTAACTTATTTTTTGTCTGTCAGGCAGATACGAGTAGACCTGACATTTCAAACTGGTTAATGTTAACAAGCCTACTGTTTTTCACGAGTTTTTCGCTTGTAGAATATGATTAATGATCTTGTTTGTTACTTAATGGTTTTTTTAACCCAACTCTAACTTTAATACATGAGGTAATTTCAGTTAACCCATTACCCGCTGTACTTGCAATCATTGGAATTTTTTAATAAAACTTTCAGCGTTTGCTTTTTTAAGTCCCATTGATAATATCGGTTGTTATAATATGAACTTTCGATTTTTAAGAAATTTAATTTTCATATTCCTAAAATTTTGTTTTAAATTTCTGGATTTTTGAAAAATTTTTCAAAAAGAGGAGTTTTAAAAGTTTAAAAAATTACCTTCATTCCACATGAACGAAGTACAAATCTGTGAAAAAAATTTATTATGTAGTTTTTCCGTTATTCAAATTCAATTCGATCTAAGAAAGGAAATGGGTTAAACAACTTAAACCAATATAAAATTTTCGCAATAAAATTCATTAAGTAGCCCAGCAAAAAAGTGAGGTTATTCCTAAGCAATAAAAATATAATAGGAAAAAAGAAAAGTTAAGTCATTCTAAAAGAATCACTTTGGCATTGCTTTCAAAGAAGCAGTATGTGAAGGTTTTCTACGTCTTTGGAAGTTATTTTTAACGACTTCCAACAATGTCAATTTGCGAGGGCAGTCCCAAAATAACCCGACCTGACGTATAGATGACATTTAAAAATTCAAAGCACCACGTTGTTTAGTTTTTTTTTTTTTTTTTGACCCATTAAAATATTGGGTGGCAGAACTGTTGTGTTATCAAGACAATGCATCAGTTCACATATCCACTATTGCGATATCCAAAATCTATAAACTAAAGTTCGTATTGCTTCATCACATACCTTATTCGCCAGATTCACGTCCTTCGGGTTATATTGTATTTCCAAACTTGAAAAAACGGCTCAATAGTAAAATAATTGCCAACAATAAAGTGGTGGAGTCTGCGGTTACTAGCTATTTGAAGCAGCTAGGAAAAGTGTATCGAGCTAAAAGGAGATTATGTTGAGAAATTAAGAAAAATTTCCCATATTTGTTGAGTTTGTTTTTCAGGTCGGGTTGGTCTGCGACCGCCCTCTTAAATTTAATTCTCAATATCATATTTTGATATTTCAATATTCATACCAGGATCCATTAAAGACGACTTCCTTTCCATGATGAACCTATGTTCAATTCATTGAGTTAATCCAATTTTACACAACATCCGGATCACTAGTATAGGAACTTTTTCGTTGCTTTGGGTGTTTTTTATACCCTCACTCCAGTGTGCAGAGGGTATATATAAGTTTGTCACTCCGTTTGTAATAATTAGAAAAAAAATTTGGACCCCATAAAATTTATATATTTGTGATCCTTATAACAACCGGAGTTGATATAGCGATGTCCGTCTGTCCGTCTGTGGAAATCACGATGACGACATCAATCGGGCAGCTAGGGTGCTCGTTGACATAAAAAATGATTCATTAATATCCTGAGAAGTTTGCTATTTGAAATCGTCCAAATCGGTCGATTAGAGCCCGAGATTTGAAAAAATATAATTTTCTATGTTGTTCTTGTCACGATCACGTCCTCAATAGGATAGCTAAGGTGATTATTTTTAGTGAGAATGATTCAACAAATTCATGGGAAGATTTCTATTTCAAAAATCATTAAAATCGGTGGAACAGGTCCATGGAAATCTCTGAAAAAGTAAAAAAATATGGAAAATATGTTTCTATATTGTTCTTGTTGTCTAAATGTTGTATTGTTGTCATAGATGGACTTGTTGTTTTTGTGGTAATAATATAATAAAAACTAACCCTTTGTACATTTTTTTATCAACTCTGGTAGAAAAATTTAAAAGTTTCCATTGTTTTGGCATCACTAAAAAAATTTACTAGATCATTTCTGTCATTGCCACGAGCCTGCCTGCAAAGTTTCAGATCGATTGGGTCACGGGAAAGGGGTTAAAATCGATCCAAACTTTTTTCGACAAGCAGACACTACGAGTTAATATAAAGGGAGTAAAAATTAACCAGCATCTAAAGCAAATAATGCTAAAATATGTACCTAGTTGTTAATAAAAAAAAAAACAATGTAAATTTAGCAAAAAAAAAATTTTATATATTAATTTATTTAAAGAGAAAAACACAAAAATACCGTTTGATGTTGTATTTTTTGTGTGTAATATTTACATATACATACATACACATATTAAATAATACAAATAATATACATATATTCTATATATGTATATCCATAATAACTGCATGTTAGAAATAAATCGGTATATTATTTTATTTACATAAAATTCCGCAATATTTTGTTGTGAGGAAAATACATTTCTTTTGCATTAACAGAGTGTCACTTCATTTTGCTCAGCGTGACTATGTCACAGTAGATGGCGCCACAATTTTTGTTCTAATTAGCTTTGCAATAGTTTTTTGCTTTCAAAACAGTTCTACATAGTTATATAGAATTATTATTCTGCTTTACTTACAAAATATCTGATTGCGATTACATCTAATTTTTAAAAATTGTTTATAATTACTAAAGCAGTATTATTCACATAAATACAGAATTGCACTTTTTAAATTTTCCATTCAAATTTTAGTAAATATCAATTCTAAAAACTGGAATTAAAATTTCCAATTATAAATTATAAAATATTAATTGAATTTCAGAAAGTCATATCAAAACGTCGGAAATAATAATTTTAAATTTAGAAGACATCAATTGCATCAAATTCCAAAAAAAAAAAAAAACACCAAATATGGTTACATTTAAAAAATGTTTACATTAAAAAATATATTGGCATTCAGGAGAAATTAATAGCTTTTCAGTAACTTCTTTTAACGATAGTCGAATCGTTAAAAAAAGAAAAGCAAAATTATCAGTAAAATTTTTAAACGATATTCGCTATTGTTGAAGTCAGCTAAACGACAACAATCTTAATTTTTAGGTTTAAATGTCGTCATACATAAATAAAAATCATAAAATAGTGAAAATATTTTGCTTCTATTAAAAAACTTTTTTTATATAAATAAAAAAATTAAATAGCATATTCAATTCATTATTTCATTTTCAAATAAATAAACAGAAATATTAGTAAAAAAAATAGAGATATTAAACATAAACATAAAATCATCCTGTCAAACACGAAGTAATTTGTTTTTTCTATTCTTCTTTGTGTTTTTCGCTTATTTTGACAGAGATGCCACTCGTTTACAATTTAAATAAATAGAAAAATAGATTTGTCGACTGTCGTTAAGATATGTGTACTAAGTGAATCACTTAATCCTTAGTGCAAACAACAATAGCTGTCGATATATTTTGCCATTGTCGGATCGTTGAAATTTACAGAATCGGACTACAGAAAACATTAATTTAAATTCAATGAATTTTATAAAACCTCAAATGATATTTAAGAATTGCGAACATAAAAATTGTTACATAAATAAACGCAATTTGATGAGAATGTTATTTATATATAAATTTTCACAATTTTTTTTGGATGAATATTTGAAGTTCTTCAGAAAATAAAGATAACAAATTATTTTATTTAAAATGTTTGCGATATTTGGTTTTTTGCGTTTGGCATCCCTAATTTAATTATTTATTATTATAAATTTAATCTCTATGTTTTCCAAATATGGCAATATTTTTTTGAAAAAAAAGTTGAGAGAGCTTTTTTCCGTTATTATTTTGTTACTCCATCCGACCTATATTTATTTATTTATTAAATGTGGATATCACATACAACAAGATATAAATATTTTTAATTACAGTATGTGATCTTATAATGATACAAACAATTTGTGATAGTAGTTACAATACTTTTAAGAAACAAGAAAAATTAAAAATAAAAATAATTTTAAATTACAAAAGTATAAAAATATAAGTAAAAAATTAATACATAATGGGAGAGTATAGAATATATAATATAATCACAAATGAAATAATAATTAAGAAAGTTGAAAATTAGAGACCAAATCATTTTTAAACAATTCATTTTTAAATTGTAAAGCGTTGTCTGTTATTTGTAAATTGTTGGGTAACGAGTTCCACAGACATATGGTATTAATAACCAAGTATGAAAATTATAGTCGGTCTAGCCCGACTATACGATACCCTATACCATGGTTAAGATACCCTATCTCTTCGGTCCAACTAATTGGATATAGCAAATAATCATAAATCAAATTTGAGTGGCATTTTTATTAATATTTTTCGCTGCAGATATGAAAAAGTTCATATCGGATACTATATCTAACGGGTGATTTTTTTGAGGTTAGGATTTTCATGCATTAGTATTTGACAGATCACGTGGGATTTCAGACATGGTGTCAAAGAGAAAGATGCTCAGTATGCTTTGACATTTCATCATGAATAGACTTACTAACGAGCAACGCTTGCAAATCATTGAATTTTATTACCAAAATCAGTGTTCGGTTCGAAATGTGTTTCGCGCTTTACGTCCGATTTATGGTCTACATAATCGACCAAGTGAGCAAACAATTAATGCGATTGTGACCAAGTTTCGCACTCAGTTTACTTTATTGGACATTAAACCAACCACACGAATGCGTACAGTGCGTACAGAAGAGAATATTGCGTCTGTTTCTGAGAGTGTTACTGAAGACCGTGAAATGTCGATTCGTCGCCGTTCGCAGCAATTGGGTTTGTGTTATTCGACCACATGGAAGATTTTACGCAAAGATCTTGGTGTAAAACCGTATAAAATACAGCTCGTGCAAGAACTGAAGCCGAACGATCTGCCACAACGTCTAATTTTCAGTGAATGGGCCCTAGAAAAGTTGGCAGAAAATCCGCTTTTTTATCGACAAATTTTGTTCAGCGATGAGGCTCATTTCTGGTTGAATGGCTTCGTAAATAAGCAAAATTGCCGTATTTGGAGTGAAGAGCAACCAGAAGCCGTTCAAGAACTGCCCATGCATCCCGAAAAATGCACTGTTTGGTGTGGTTTGTACGCTGGTGGAATCATTGGACCGTATTTTTTCAAAGATGCTGTTGGACGCAACGTTACGGTGAATGGCGATCGCTATCGTTCGATGCTAACAAACTTTTTGTTGCCAAAAATGGAAGAACTGAACTTGGTTGACATGTGGTTTCAACAAGATGGCGCTACATGCCACACAGCTCGCGATTCTATGGCCATTTTGAGGGAAAACTTCGGAGAACAATTCATCTCAAGAAATGGACCGGTAAGTTGGCCACCAAGATCATGCGATTTGACGCCTTTAGACTATTTTTTGTGGGGCTACGTCAAGTCTAAAGTCTACAGAAATAAGCCAGCAACTATTCCAGCTTTGGAAGACAACATTTCCGAAGAAATTCGGGCTATTCCGGCCGAAATGCTCGAAAAAGTTGCCCAAATTTGGACTTTCCGAATGGACCACCTAAGACGCAGCCGCGGTCAACATTTAAATGAAATTATCTTCAAAAAGTAAATGTCATGGACCAATCTAACGTTTCAAATAAAGAACCGATGAGATTTTGCAAATTTTATGCGTTTTTTTTTTAAAAAAAGTTATCAAGCTCTTAAAAAATCACCCGTTATATGGGGACTAGGTGGAAAAATGGACCGATCATGACCATATTTGGTAAAATCACTTATACTTTGAAAAAATATATACAAACCAAATTTGAGAAAAATCTGTGCAATATTTTTGTTTTTTAATAGATTTAAGTGATGATCGGGAAGCAGTTCTGTATGGGACCTATGACTAAGAATTTTCCTATAGGGAGTATTTTTGAACTACTGATTAATAGATGTAATAAACACATACAAACCCAATTTGACTGAGATCTATATGATAATTTGGAACTTATGGCAATTTATGTCGATTTCATAAGGGTCATTTGTATGGGGGCTAGGTCTGAACATGGACCGATTCTCACCAATTTCAATAGCGTTCATCCCATGGCCGATGGAAGCTTATATACCAAATTTCATCAAAATATATTCATATTTGCGACCTGTAGTTTGATTACAAGCTTTACATGGACACACAGACGGACGGACGGACGGACGGACGGACATTGCTATTTCGATTCAAAAAGTGATTCTGAGTTGATCGGTATAATTAAAGATGGGTCTAGGACGAATATTTTTGGTTGTTACAAACAGCAGCACAAAGTCATTATACCCAAACCACATAGTGGTATAGGGTATAAAAATTGCCAACTAGAGATTAATGTTCTATATCGTAATTGTATAAGATTATTTCCTCTATTGGATCGTGCAAATTGAAGGCGTTCAAATAAATAAGATGGTTCTTTGCTGTATATTACTTTGTGAAGTAGAATTAATTATCTAATTTTTATTAAGGCCACGAGGTCAACTCCGTACAGAGACTTAGAATATAGAGAAGTTCCATCATATCTCTTTATACCATACACATAACGTAGGATCGCATTGTAAGCTACTAATAATCTCCTTTTACTTTCTGAATCACAAAACGCAAATATCTCACAACCATATAGTAACTTTGGCATACTGAAAGTTTTCGCGAGAAGCACACGAATGTTTAAAGGTGTAAGATGTTGTATAGGGTACAATGTTCTTACCATTACAAATATTTTTCCAGATGCAGAATTAATCTGATTGCTCCACGTGAGCGATTTATTAAAAATGATTCCCAGATTCCTAGCAGATTCCACAATTTCAATATTCTGATTACCTAATGATACTGGAATATCTATAGGGATGGTTTGATTTCTTTGAGTTATAACTAAACATTTTGATTTTTTTGGATTTAAGTAAAGTCCGTTTGAAGAAGCCCATTCAAACATTATATTGAGATCCTTATTAAGCTTTTCAGTGCATTCACGAATTAATCCTTTTTTCATATATGGCCGCAATGGAGAAATATTTGGCCAGTTAAAAGCCAAAAAAGCACGATTTAATGCATATAGCCACCCTACACAACCATTACCTTTGCAATGGAGGTTAGGGCGAGCTATTTAATTAGCAAAAACTAAATTAAACGAGAAGTTATGTCATATAACCGGAAACGCATGCATATAGGAAATGCATGCATATTTTTTCAATATTTTGTTTACATTTATTATCAATACTCAAACCGAGGTGGAGGGTATCAAAGATTCGGCACAGCCGAATTTAACACTCTGACTTGTTTTTTTTTGTTTTGCTGGGAATAATTATGGACTTTGGCTACAATATTTTTTTTTACCAATATAGTAAAATAGGATTTTAAACCATTCATAAGTATTTTTTTTTTTTTTTGTTTATTCAATAAGTTTATTTAAGTTTATTGTATTAATAATTTACATTTAATTTGATTAAATTATAAAATCAAAAGTCAGTCCGTCTGTCCGTTCTATCCGGCCGATTTCCTTAATTTTTTTTAATGAAAGGTATTTAGACACAGATATGTCATCAATCATTGAAATTTACTGAACTCCCATCTTACTCAAGTTATACTCAAACGCGATTCTTCCCTGTACATTTCTTATGGGACACATTCACTCAAGCAATTCGAATTCTCCATTCCTCTTCTAATGAATGGATCTTGATCGTTTTACTCTCATAACACTCAGTGGATCAAGCTCTTTATTTTGAGCTATTAACTGATTAAATTCGTTCAGTTTGAGCAAAGTTATGCGTGCACAATCAACTTTACATTCAATTTTTTCAAGATTTTTTCAATATTTTCCTTCACTCAAACCTCTATAACTAGAGTTCTAATTAACGTAGGCTGTTGACACAAGTCTAAGAACACTCAGTGGATCAAGCTCTTTCTTTTGTTCAAATTCGTTGAGTTTGAGGAAAGTTATGCAACACGAAAGTTAACGTACAGATTTCATTACAATAATTGCATAACGCATACCCTGTGTTGAATTGTGAATTGCCAAAAATTTGAATACCTTTAGGTGGCACACAAGGTGGCCTTTATTTCTGTGTATTCAACAAATACTTATAATGAAATAAACTTAATGAATTAAATAGATTAAAAAAAAATCGAAAGAAATAAATTGAATGATAAAATAAAATTTCCTAGAATTTGCACTCGAATCATTTACTTAGATAAGTACGTTTAAGATTTTATTGTACAAAAGGAAGGAAACAATTTAACAAATCCCTTTTTTGCAATTCCCTTATTTATGCAATTTTTCTTACAGTACAGGGTTAAAAAAATAGATCAAACGTTTGATTTTAACTAATGATGCAAATTAATTCTATTCTTGTTTTGAAAAGGTTTAATTTGGTTTCACGTCATTCCGAGATCTTCATATTCTCCTTTTCTTTGAATTTCTAATAAAAGAAAAAATGGGAGGCCAGCTCCTCATTGAACTTATCGGTACCATTCTAGGGCTGAACATAACATTTCGTGGGATGGCTTTTGTGTTTCAATCCAACTCCAATTAGGCTTCTTCATTTAACAGTCGATCGTGATGAGCTTCACCAATTGACTCAGTAAGGCCAGAAGATTTGTAATATTTGTATATGCCTGAAACTTTAATGATTCTGAGTCGATCTGTATACTAAAACATGGGTCTAGGTCAAATATTTTTAGCGGTTACAAACATCAGCACAAACTCACTTGACCACGTAGTGGTATAGGGTATAAAAAATGAATGGCATAGATTTTTCTCAAATTTGGTTTATATACGTTTTAAAAAAATATAAGTGATTTTACAAAACATGGTCATGATTGGTCAATTTTCCGACCTAGTCCCCATATAAAACATCCGACATAAACTTTTTAATTCTGCACTTTTTATATATATCAAATTTGGTATCCTTAAAAGAAAAACTATTTACAACTAAAGTGTTGCAAAAAAAATATGAAAATCTGATTAATTTTTTAAAATATATAAATAGTTATTTAATTTTTTATAAATAACTGTACTTTAAAAAAAAATAGCTTTTTTATTATAACATTTCTTTCCTATTGGACATTTTTTGTATTTATTTCGGGACAACGTTAAAAAAAGTTTGCCAGTAGATACCAGCCCCAACTAATATGACACGAGAAGCAAAGCGATACATACTCCTCAATAAGCAAATTTTTCAAACACAACGACCACAAAAACAATTACAGCTACGACACACGAATTACAAAATTAAAAAAAAAAAATAAGAAGAACTGCATAGAAAAATCATATTTTTAACACTTTCATTGAAATCTCGGACCACTCAGGATGTTAATGAATCATTTTCACTAAAAATGAGCAACCATTTTCCAATTTCTAATACCATTTAAGTTTTAAGCTATTGACCAGTATTTATTATAACTAGCAAAACCCAGCCCTCGAAATTCGTGTGCAAATCTAGGAAATTTTATTTTTTCATTAAAATGTTTTCTTTCGACGTTTTTTTTTTTAATCTGTATATATAAACAATTTATAAATATTTAAGTAAAATTCATTTAATTGTGAATTTGTAAATAAAATTCATTAACTTTCAATAAGTAATTTTATAAGAGCCTAAATTTATGCTAATTAATTTTCGCCAAAGCACAATTCAACACAAATTTAATAAACACGCACACACAGCATTGTAGTTTTTTATTTGAATCTTAAATATGTGCTTTATGTATCTGTTAGTTGCAACTTTAAATGAATTTTACTCCAAACAAAGGTTCCAGATGGTGCAACACTGTAAATATTATGGACAGCTAAAAAGAAATAACTTTCAAATGGTATATTTTTTTCAAAATCGGTTGCTCATAAGAAGCGTAAAATCGGTCACAAGAAATCACCTTGCCTATTAATATTATATTCATAGATTGTTTATTTGTTGTGTTCTTATGAAAACAAAGAAACTCCTTTTTCACATATTTTTTTTTTATATTTTATTATGTATAAAAATTTGATTTTATAAAATTTCTCTTATTTATTTACTTATTTTTTTTTGGAAAATTGAAAACAGATTCGTATAAAAATTTCAATATTTCATTCAATTTTAAATAAGTATCACACGTGAAATAAAATTTTATGTTGCTTACCACACCTAAATATTGTTTTTGTGTTAACAAAACTTTTCATTCAATTTGTTTTACTTGTGTGTGTTATTAAATAATTATCAAAGGACTCTAATTGAAAAAAAAAAGATCGTAAAGACACATATACTGACATGTGCCTTAATAATATTTTTTTATACCCTATACCACTATGTGGTTTGGGTATAATGACTTTGTGCTGCTGTTTGTAACAACCAAAAATATTTGACCTAGACCCATCTTTAATTATACCGATCGAATCAGAATCACTTTCTGAGTTGATTTAACGTTGTCCGTCCGTCCGCCCGTCTGTGTGTCCATGTAAAGCTTGTAGTCAAACTGCAGGTCGCAAATATGAATATATTTTGATGAAATTTGGTATTTAATCTTTTATCGGCCATGGGATGAACGCTATTGAAATTGGTGGAAATCGGTCCATGTTTAGACCTAGCCCCCAAACAAACGACCTCTATGAAATCAACATATATTGCCATAAGATCCAAATTATCATACAAATCTTAGTCAAATTGGGTTTCTATGTATATATTACATCGATTAATCAGTAGTCCAAAAATGATCCCTATTAGTCATAGGCCCCATATAGAGCTGCTTCCCGATCTTCACTTAAATCTATCGAAAAACAAAAATATTGCACTGATTCTTCTCAAATTTTGTTTGTATATATTTTTGCAAAATACAAAAGACTTTACCGAATATGGTCAGGATCGGTCCATTTTTGGGGCTAGTCCCCATATAGATATAGCATCCGATATGAACTTTTTCATATCTGCAGCCGAAAAAATTAATAAAAATCCCACTCAAATTTGATTTATGTTTATTTTCTATATCCAGTTAGTTGGGCCTGAGAGATAGGGTCTCTAAGCGCATGGTATAGGCTATCGTATAGTCTGTCTAGACCGACTATAATTTTCGTACTTGTTTAATATTAAAAGAAGAAAATCTTAAGCCAAAATTCCTAAATGGTCTTTTGTATGTAAAGAGCATACAAAAGTAACTCTGCTAAATAAATAACATAAAAAGCGTAACTAACATCTAAATAGCATACTAAGGAGAAAAAGGAAAGAAAATGAAGCTGAAAAAGAATCTTAATTAAAAGACACGCTATTCTATTTATTACCTTTGCGACGCAACAGGCTCGTATATTTAAATGTAGTAGACACATTACGTTTTCCTTTTTTTTATGCTGTTATTAGAGAGCAAAAATACAATCCCAAAGGAACGAACAAGGCTTGTTTTTTTATATTTTTTGAAAGCAATAAAGACTCTTTCATTATGTAACTGTTGTTGTTGCAACACTTAGCTAGTCTTAATGGAGTAACAATGGTACAGCTAATCATTAATAATTTAAAAAGCTTAAGAGATAAAGGTAAAAGAATATTTTTAATGTGTTGCCAGAGATCAATACTCTTTGGAATTTCCGGATAAAATAAAATACTAATGGTTTCATATATGTCCTTAGTCCTGCCATAAGTTCAGTTACAACTTTAATATACTGTAGAAATTAAAGGAATTGGTGTTTTTAATGTTTTGTAATATTCATATTTTTTTATTAATTAATAGTTTTTCTGAAAATCAACATCTTATTTAAACTGGTCGCCTTCGCTTTAATGCAGGCCTTTAGACGCTCAGGCCATTGGGCTGTAGAGGCACGTATGGTTTCGATGGATATTGTTGACGCTGCTGAAATAAGAGCTTTCTTACGACCCTCCAAATTTCGGTAATGACCACAATTGATAATCAGGAGGATTCAAATCTGGGCTTCTCGAGGGCCAATCTTCAGTACTAACAAAAGCTGGAATATTCTGACATAACCACTCGAGTTGTGTTGGCTTTCTATGCTGGTGCTCTCCATAAAAGAGGGTTGTTGTTGTCAAGTTTTTAACCACGCCTTCCACGACATCTTTCTGGTACACTTTTGCTCCAGTTCTTACACCCCTTTCTCAAAAACACAAAGAACTGCCGCCTTTATGGGACACTCCCCACCAGATCATAACGGATGTTGTTAATTTTTTTTTTTTTTAATATTTTTCATCCGTAAAAAGTTTCTAACATCTTTCCAATCGTATTTGTTTTAGCCGAGGAGTTAAAAGATGGCCAGTGCACCTGCGAAAAGTTTTCAAGTGGATGTTATCACGGATTAGTCGTGACATTGATCTCAAGGACATATCCATTTTTCTAGCCAAGATCGTTCGCTTAAGGGATTTCGGCAAATCCGCTCCCGCACATGTTTTATGGCTCCACTCGTACAAACAATGCGAGGTCGACCACTTTTTACCCTGTCTTCCACTTGAGACGATTGTAAGAAACGATCGATGCACGTGAGGTTGCAAAAATCAAAAATTTTATATGCCCCTAAAGAATATTGAATAAACCTATTTTTACCGAAAATTGTCTAGCGATTTCAAATATGCTACTCTTATTACAATCAGATTTTTGGTTCAGAAGATATAGCCCTTCAAAGTTGACTGATTTTCAGTGTTCAAAAAACCAGACCATTTTTATATAATTTGCTCCGCTTTCAGATATAGTATCTCGAAAGCTAGCAACGGATCATCATTCTTTTTGATTTTATTGATAGATCTATTTATTAAGAATAAAAAAAGTTTACTGTTTGCTTAGTGTTTGTCCAGGTAAATAGATATTTACCAACTATCCATTTTTTCAATATTTCTCAACTTCGATGGAAAATACAAAAAACTAAAAATATTTATATATGCCATATTTTCAAAATAAGTTCTTTGATCCTCTGTCAAATTCTGCTCCCTAAATGCAGGTGCAGATACAGGATGTACAAAAAATGTCACGTATGTATACAGGGAATAGGTATATTACATAACCCATTTCATATACCCTAAATCCAAACGGTATCTAACAGGCAATAGATTATCCTATATATGGAGAATATGCTTCGAAAACTGCATCACTTTTAGCAAAATTATATCCACAGAAAAAGTTGACCCCGACAGTTCATAAAATATTGTCGCATGGCAAAGACATAATTGAATATCAGACTTTGCCAATTGTAGAGCTTTCTGAAGAAGCACAGGAGTCCCTAAACAAATGTTATAAAAAATATAGACTGCTGAATACTTTCAAATCATCAAGGGTGAGACAAAATGACCCCTTCAACATGTTAGCAGCATCTTCCGATCGACTTATTTCATCACTGCGGCATGTAAAAGAGTTAGAAAATAATTATAGTTCAGTAGTTATTAGTCTTTTAGATATACCTTATTTTACGGATTGTGAGCAATATTTTGCAAAAAATTTGAAAATAAATTAACAAAAAAAAAATTTTAATCTTTTAATGAATAATTTTAAATCATAAATTGTAAAAAAAAATTTAATTTTACTTCCCATAAAATTAATTTTTCCACAAATTTCAAGTTTGCTAATCCATAAGTGGACACCTATAAGGCGTAAAACCCTTTTCAAACACTAATTTCATACGTTGAACAATTATCTATCATATACCTTTTTTGATTATCTTATTTGGTTCAAAAGTTATGATTTTTGCAACGAAAAAGCTCAAATGGCGCCACTGTGCGATGGTACGCTAAACAAACAATTTTGATATGCCGAGGTTTTTTAGTAACACGAACATTGGACTTGTGCTATTTCCGCATTTGTGCAATCCTATCAAACTGATTTGAATTTGTTTTGCAATAGAACATTGTACCAAAAAAAAATGGGATAATTCAATTTTAAAGTTCAAAGCCTACTGCTTGTTTTTAACAAAACTTATGGAGAAACTAATTAGCTTTTGAGGAAAATTGTTAAAAGGATATCAGGAAATGCCTAATATAATAATCTAATGCCGTTTTCTTTTCTGACAAAAAATGTCACACTTTATTTGCACTTTTTTCGAAAAGTGTATTTTTTTTATATATTTTGAATTAAGAGCAATCTTATCTTATACATCAATCGAAGGGTCTCAAAGTCAAGCCCTCGAATTCTTTCAGGTCATAGTGTGAGAATATTTCCCCATTGTTGCCCTTTTTTGAATATTTTCATTCTATGACTTCAAAGAGGATAATAATCAATTTTTTTTTTGCATTTTATGAAGACAGCTCTTTGAGACCTTTCGATTGATATATAAGATAAAGTTGCTCTTAATTTAGAATATATAAAAAATACACTTTTCGAAAAAAGTGCAAATAAAATGCGACATTTTTGTCAGAAAAGAAAACGGCACAAATGAGAATATTTTCGTTTTCTTACGGATTTTTATACCCTATACCACTATGTGGTTTGGGTATAATGACTTTGTGCTGCTGTTTGTAACTACCAAAAATATTTGACCTGGGCCCATCTTTTATTAAACCGATCGAATCAGAATCACTATCTGATTCGATTTAACGATGTCCTCTGTCCGTCCGTCTGTGTGTCCATGTAAACGTTGTAATCAAACTGCAGGTCGCAAATATGAACATATTTTGATGAAATTTGGTGTATAAGCTTCTATCGGCCATAGGATGAACGCTATTGAAATTGGTGACAATCAGTCAATGTTCAGACCTAGCCCCCATACAAATGACCCCTATGAAATCGACCAAAATTGCCATAAGATCCAAATTGTCATATAGATCTCACTCAAATTGGGTTTGTATGCCTTTATTACATCCATTAATGAGTAGTCCAAAAATGATCGCTATGGGACAACTCTTACTCATAGGCCCCATATAGAGCTGCTTCCCGATCTTCACTTAAATTTATCAAAAAACAAAAATATTGCACTGATTCTTCTCAAATTTTGTTTGTATATATTTTTGCAAAATACAAGAGACTTTACCAAACATGGTCAGCATCGGTCCCATTTTGGCCCTAGTCGCCACATATATATAGCATCCGATATGAAATTTTTCATATCTGTAGCCAAAAAAACTAATAAAAATCCCACTCAAATTTGGTTTATGCTTATTTTCTATGTCCAGTTAGTTTGGCCTAAGAAATAGGGTCTCTAAACGCATGGTATAGGGTATCGTATAGTCGGTCTAGACCGACTATAATATTCTTACTTGTTATTTTTAAATCGCTGTAGGAAAGGTATGGACTTGAAAATAAAAGCGGATAGAAAACAATGAAGTAATATAAATGTTAAAAAGATAGAAAAGTGGCATTAAAATCTTTTTATTTTAAGTCTTCATAGAGTTTTTATATTTTAATGCAGAATCGAGTAATTGTTGGATTTCTTTCAAAAATTGAAGAAAAAAAGTGATAGAAGGTACCTCAACTATTTTTACCCCCTCCACATCACTGTGTATATAATTATGTATAAGTATGTTATTCCATTTATAACGCATCGAATAATGAATTTGCAGCCCCATAAACTATATACATTCTTGATCCAGCATTCTTGATAACACTCGAGTCGATATAGCGATTTCCTTCCGTCTAGTCTAAAGTTAGGATAATATTCTCTGTCAGTAGGTCGAGCAGGTTGGCATTTTGAATGGGGTTGGCATTTGGAAATACATAAATGTTTTTTTAATCATTGAATTTAATTAGAGACTTTACTTCATATAATCCCTAAATTTTTTTGATTTCAAGATGATTGCCTTTATTTTCAAAAGAAGGAAATGAATTTTACGTAACAATTTCCTAAAGATGGCAACCTTGTTTCCAATATAAACAATGTTCTATATAAACATTAAAATTGTATTTCATTTGTTATGTAGTTCATAAGCTACAAAGATGTACATTAAAGTATGGAAAACAGCAACAACAACAACAAAACATAATTCAAATTAATAAAAATAAAAAGCAACCTGTTAAATTTTGGCCAACAAAAGTAATATCATCTACTTAAACGTCTTTCAAATCTGAAAACTCTCAAACATCAAACATACACCTAAAACCTTTACACTACGCGTACACTAAGTATGATAAGATTTTACTGCCATTTTGCAATAGGAAATCCAAACGGGAAGTGTTTAGAGCATAATTTTTATATATATTTTTTATACAAACCATTAAACCCAATTCAAAGAAACAAAAAATGAACATACATTTTCAATGGTACGTAGTAGAGAAGAAGAAAGCATATACATATTTCTAAAATTCATAACTACGCTATATTTCCATATCCCCAAAAGCCCACTGTTGTTACGCATAAATTTTTTGATTAATTATTTTGCCATGGGTAATGTAATGGTACAAGTAACGCGCCGACTACTTACTACTCCACACAAACAGACATGCATACATTCATACAAACATACCAGTACTTACCGTCAAAAAAGCAGCATTCATTTTATGTTAAGCCTCATGTCTTTTAATATTTAAAAGGCACGCACGACCTGTATTCATTGCTTTTGTTGGTCTCTTATGGCCTTAAAGTAGCTATAATTCTAATTATTTGTATTTTAATTTTAACATTTTTATGTTTTTAACTTTCATGAGTCATCAGTCAAATAAAATGTATTCTTTGGCTGTTTTTGTCATCTTTTTTTTTTGTTTTTTTTTTTTTTTTTTTTGTTTTTAAAGTACGAGTACTACATGAAAATAAGGAAGAAAATTATAGTCGGCCTAGACCGACTATACGATACACTAACACATGAATTTGGAGAAAGGGTCTTAGGTTTAACTAATTGGTTATAGAAAATAAACATAAAACAAATTTGAGTGGCATTGTTATAAATTGTTGCCTACCAATAAGAAAAACTTTATATCAGTTGGTAGTTTTATGTAGAGGCTGGGGCGAAATACGGACCAATCAGGTCCATATTAGGTAAGTGTAGATTGGGAAGCAGCTTTATGTGGGGACTATGACTTAAAATAGTCCTACAGTGTTTACCTTTCGAATAGTAATTATTGGGTTTAAAAAATTTGACGGAGATCGGCAGTGATGGGCAAGATCAAAATAAGATGAGAAAATAAGTAAAATGAGAGAATTGGTGGTAAGTTGTGGAATTAATTTTTTTATTGTAATATCACCAAGTAATTGCACACATTCGCACTAGCTTGTAACCGTGCGAATTAATAAGGACAATGTCTTATTTTCGATACAAAAAAATCATAGTTATTGAAAGTGTGCTTTTGTATGCGAAACGCAAAATAAAAGTGTTATTAGTAGAAATTTAAACTAAATATATTTTTTTCATCTACTAACAGCCAAATATGGGTAAATGTAAGATCTGTGACTCGACAAAATATTAAAGATTTTTTTTAACGCAGGAAATTCTTATAGCAAGGTGTCAGAGATTCTCGGAGTTTCACAAACAATGATAGAAAATGCTGTTAAATGGCAACCGAAGAAGGAAACACGCATAAGAAACCCAAAAATTACACCTACAGTGGAAGCAAATCTCTTTACCTCCTCCAAATGTATAAGAAACGACTTAAACATTAATTCGTGAAAGCGTTAAAGCTCGAAGCCCTAGAAAACTACACATGTTGTCTAAGAAAAACGTACAACAAAGATTAAAATTTGCTGGAAAGTATGTCAACTGGCCTAAAGAACAATGGCGTAATATTCTTTGGTCTGATGAAACAAAAATTAATTTGTTTAACTCAGATCGAAGTGTTTATCACGTAAGAAGAACTGCTAACACAGCTACGTGGTATGGGGAGCATCGTATACAAGGCCTTATGAACAGTACAGATATTAATCAATTAAGGTGCTATTACAAGATGTGTTCTTTACATATGTACTGTCACTTTTTTATCCATATGAAATTCCGCATGTCTGTCAAAATTGTCTTTTACATACAATTCATAATTTTTGCTATCACACGTGCATATGTATTTCCGTATGACATAACCTCTAAATGTAAACAACAGCTGATTTAATTTGTGAATTTATAAAAATATTATTGTTAAAATAAAGTTATATATTTTTTAATTGCTTATTAATATTAAATAATTTATTTTTCTTTCAATATTAATCTTTATAATTTACTCTGTTTTTCTTTCGCCACAAGCAGTGTTGTATTTTCATATGTTTGTCATGCCAAAATAGAACCTGTTCTAATTGAAAAATGTACATGTGGCTTTCCTCATGTATTGTACATAAACAATGTTTCATATGTATCACACGATGTATACAACTTTTGTTGTGGGACAATTTGACAGTACATATGTAAAAAAACACATCGTGTAGTAGCATCTTTAGAAAGACGTCGATTAGAGGAAAGTGTGCAGCCAACAGTGATCAACTTTGGCAGCTTCTTATAGCTTCGTGGAACGAGATACCAGTATCAGTCTGTCAATACTTGGTTGACTCAAAGTCTTGACAATGTCGAGCAGTCATGTGCAACAAAGGATAATCAACAAAGTATTAGACAAGCTATAAACGTATTGATATAGCAACTACTGCAAATCCACTTTGTTTAGTCTTTTTTCATTTTTGTTTTATTTTATTTTTTTTTATTTTTATTTTTATATTTTATTTATTATACACTCCGGTTCACTATTTAAAGGCACTAAAAATTCCGTATTCAGCAGCCAGTATCTTTTGCAATTTTTAACCGATTGAACTAAAGAACTTTTTTTGAGCAATTTATAAAAAAAAAGTCCAAAAATGTGGTATTTTTTTTGGTTCACTTGAATAAAGGCACTAATTTTAATGAAAAACAGTTTTTCGGGTTTAATTTTTTTAATTTTTATACTTTATTTAAGAACTATTAGTAATGGGTACAACCCCCTTTGTTTTTAATAACTTCAAATATACGGGTTTTCATTGACAGATAAAGAGAATTTATGTAATCCAACGAAATTTGATTCCAAGCATCCTTAATGTCCTGAATTAGTGACTGCTTGTCATCAAATTGTCTACCTCCTTCATAGACCTTACGAGATAACCAACCCCAGACATTTTCGATAATGTTTAGATCTGGCGAATAGGGTGGCCAGTCAAGAATATTAACATTTTGGTTTGCAATGAACTCCTTTACTACTCTGGCGTTGTGTATAGGGGCATTATCCTGTTGCAATATCAAAGATATGGGACCAAATAATTCACTGAACTTCGGAAAAGCCGATTCCAATAACGTTTTATAGCTTGCATCAGTCATTTTTGCACTTTGAAATTCAAGATCGATGGTGCCATAGTACGTAATAGCACCCCACACCATAACGCCGCCCTCTCGGTTGTGATGTCGGTTCAAAAATCGCTTTTCTTTGCGCAGATCAGCCATCAGGCCCTTCCAAATTAAACTTCTTCTCATCCGTAAATACAACGGTTCTCCAGTCATTTACACGACCTCTTTGTTGCACATCCCATACCATGTAGTTTCTTGCGAATTGAAGCCGCTTTTCCTTACGAGGAGCATTAAGTGGCGGCTTTATTTGTAATTTCAGGTATTTAAGATAATCACAGCTCTTAATTACTCTGCGTACTGATGACTTGTTCGCTTGCACTCCAGCTTGAGCTCTTATTTTTGACAAGGATAAGGCAGAATTAGAAGCAATTCTAATGATTTTTCTTTTCTCATACGCAGATAAAGGCAATGAAACCCTTCTTTTAAAATGTTTTCCATACCCCTCGGGGTCCTTGATGTAATTATCGACAACTGTTGGGCTTCGTCCAATTTTTTTTAGCTATTGCGCGGTTAGAATATCCTTCAGAACGGTAAACATCGATTTTAGTTTTTTCCGATAGATTTAAAATTTTTTGTTTAGCCATTTTGACTCGTAAAATGATTAAGATGTAATAAATTGTAATAAACAAACGCTCCCTACAAAAAAACATCGCTTACTTTAAAAATAATAAAAAAAAAAAATAATAAAGTGCCTTTATTCAAGTGAACTAAAAAAAAAGGAAATTTTTGGACTTTTTTTTATAAATTGCTCAAAAAAAGTTCTTTAGTTCAGAAACCACTATTGTCATGAATTTTTTTATATCTCAAGATGTCTAGCTTCCATTTCCATTTTAAAATTCTGCAATCGGTTAAAAATTGCAAAATATACCTAAGTTGCTAGTGCTTTAATTTTAAGATTTATTATAATTTGAATTGTAATAAATATCAAATAAATAAATAAATAATTTTTATTTTGTTCGGAAACCATATTCGAAGGGCCGTATGCAAAATAATTAAAGTGTACTACAAGTAGACTTTATCAACAAACTTTTTATGAAAAACATACAATAAAGTCTACTTGAAGTACACTTTAATTTTTTTGCATACGGCCCTAAGTATATAAAATAATTAAACTCATAATAAGTTCTCAATGTGGCTAAAATTTAAACAGTTAATGTTTTTGTAGATTTTAAGCAAACAATTAATCTATAATATTAATAGGCTAGGCGATTTCTTGTGACCGATGTTTTGTTGTACCGTTTTATCCTGATTTTGACCAAACGTATATTATTTGAAAGGTATTTCTTTTTAGCCGTTTTGCAGATATACAGATCTTTAATTTTTTTCCTTTATTTTGAGTAAATTGCATTTAAAGTTACTACTAACACATACATAAAATTACACATATTCTATGTGTGTTTTATTAAATTTGTTAATGTGTTTGTTAATGAGTTCGTTATCTTCATTCACAATAATAATAAACCATAAAAGTGTTGGTTTGTGAATTGGCTAAGTTGAAAAAAAGCTTCCTAGGAATGGCACTCGAATTTCGAGGAATCTGCTAGTTCTATTAAATAGCGGTAATTCTCTCATTTTATTAGCTTTTGCAGCAAAAGTATTACCGTCCCTATTATTTTTTACATAACTGTGTGAGATTATTTGAATCTTAGAGCAACTTACGTCGAACTCATAGTGGTTATTTGAAAATTTACAAAACTTCATTGGTAGATGCAACAGATAAACAACTTTCAAAAAATTACAATATCAGAAGAAGAAATAATTAGAATTATCAATGATGAAAATAATTGGCAGTGTTTCCTGCAGTACATTATCAATATTTTAGCGTATCCCAAAACGCTTAAAAAAGCTTTTAACTATACAGTTTCTCTAACGACATAATCAAAGGTTTTGTGTAATATCATTTAAGAAATAACACAATTAAATAAAGGATTACTACCACTACTACTACTACTACTACTAGTGGAAAATGATTCTGGGTCGATCGGTATAATAAAAGATGAGTCTTGATCCGATTTTTTGGTAGTTACAAACATCAGCACAAACTCATTATACCTTCAACACGAGTGTTATAGGGTATACAAATACATATGTTTAAGATAAAACAGAATTGTAAATGTGGGTTATTAAGTTGAAAAGTATGTTCATTAGTTAAAATAAAGAACAACATGTTGACTTTCCCTTAAGAAATATATGTCAAAACACATTTGACAAATTAATTCAAATCTAAGTCTTGTTTTTCGTGCATTGTAAACGCAAGATAAGTCTCTTGAATGATTGTTGTACGAGATAACTGGATATTAAAATTAAACAATCCAACAGATAATACTCCTTGGTAAAATTAAAGCCAAAGAATTAGATTAATGGATATCAAAAAAATTCATATTTAAGTCTATGGAGCCGACCATGCCCAAATTGTGATAAAAAATTATTTAACTTATTTTTTTGATTTTTTTTAAGCTGATAAAAGTTTTACAATAAAATTTAATTATATGATTTGATATGAGATCATATAAAAGGTGTCGTGAAATTGACGCAAGATTTGAGTTTGCTGCCATTTGAGCAGTAAAATGTTGGCAACCAAAGAAAACTACAGTTTGACAGCTGACAGTTTGGCAGCTACACGAAAATTTCGTACAAAATATAGTCGGAAATTTGATATAATTTCGTGAACTGTGGAGAGAATAATGGAAAAATTCAGGCAGACTAGATCAATTGGTGATGCTAAACACCCTGATCGTCAAAAAACAAGCCGTTCAAATATCAATGTCGAAGAAGTGTGTGTAAAAGGACAGGAACATCAAGTCGGCGTTGTAGACAAGAATTGCAAATTTCAAGAAACTCACTGAAGATCTTAGTGTCCACGCTTATAAAGTTCAACTGGCATAAGAACTGAAGTCCAATGACAATTCACAACAAAGAAAGTTCGTAGAATATTTTGTTGACTATCAGCAAGTCCATGGTATTTCGGAAAAAATCATCCTACGCGATGCAGCATTATGCACTTTGATGGCTTCGTCAATCGTCCAAATTGCCGCATTAGGGTTTCAGAAAAGCCACATGTGCCTGTCGTGTGGATAACACATGATAACAGAGTTCTTTCTACCTGAATTGAATAATATTGATGTGGACGTCATGGGGTTTCAATAAGACGTTACAACATGCCATACAGCACCTGAAACGATTCAATTACTGCATGAGATATTTCCAGTAGTATTCTAAAATTGGCCTCTCGATCGCATGATTTAACACCATTGGATTTCTTTCTAAGGGATTATTGGAAGTCAAAAGTCTATGCCAACAAGCCCACAACCACCCGTGCATTGAAGGAGGAAGTTCAACGTTGCAAAATAGAAATTCAGTCAGATTTATACAAAATGGTCATGGAAATTTTCGACAATAGAGTTTGTATATGCCAGTAAAGCCGTGGAGCTCACATGACCCTATCAAGTATGCCTTATGATAAAATAAAAAAGACAATGTAAAGAAAAATAATAAATCGTGTTTTCTGTTTAATTAAAAACTTGCCTGAAGGGTGTTACTCTTCAAAATAATTATACCCTGTCAGGGTTTAATGAGCGCAAAACCACTTAACCCAATCCTACCTTTTTATTATACCAGTCGGTTCAACATCACTATCTTAATCGATTTAACGATGTCCGTCCGTCCGTGCCTGCCTGTGTGTTCATAAAGCTTGTGCGCAAACTACAGTTCGCAATTGTAAAGATATTTGAATGAGATTCGGTGCGTTCGTGCTTTGTTCAGAGAGTGTCTTACTAATCTTACCAGCATGTAAAAATCGATTTGAAGAGTATATGCGTTTTATTTGATGTTCGTTTCTTTCGGTTGTCTTGTTAACTTTATCTTTTTAATATTTTATGAAACTTTTGCTAAGGAATTATTTATCCTACTCCTAAGGAGTTAGTTTTCTAACTCCTAAGGAGTTAATTATCTTACTTCTTCAGAGATCTTATTGATTTATAATATTATTTATATTTTTATGTAATTGTATTAAAGTTTACTTGTAAAATGACTAACATGTGGTGTGAATATGGGCTCAATAGCCAAATTGGTTTAGAAATTATACTGCGCCAAGTACCGAGACTATAGCGATGGATTGGTGTGGCTATGATGGTACTCAAAAATTCAGAGTCTAGTTTGCTTTATCTAGGTGAGCTTTATCGACCTTTGTGGTATGATTGCAAGAAAATGAAATGTGGGAGTGTATTCTTTTGATTTAATAAATAAGATACGGATAATATTGTATATTGTTGAACAAAGTTAAAAATTTTGTAAAAAAAAAGTCACAAGAAATTTAATTTCAGTAACTCAAAGAAACACGATAAAAAATGGTGAATACTTTTAGGCTCTTGTGTTTTAAAAAGCTAAAGAAGCTCGAAATATGGACTATTGAAGATATAGACTAATGTTCTTCAGAAGTTGTGAGAGATTCGCATCAAATAAGGATGTTTTCCATCGCCTTCTTGTATCGTCTTGTACTAGCACAAAACGTCAACCTCATAAACATGTTTTGGTACTAGATGATGTCGTTAAAGAAATGACAGAAGATGAATAAAAGTCTATATTTGCATGCACGTAAAAATGTTTATCTTATTTCAGCTAGTGTTTTTCATGGAAAATTATTGATACTTATAGCTTTTAAGCCACATTGCAAAACTTTTTTGTTTGCTTCAAAAACAAAATTTTTATATATAAAAATTTTTTGGCTTATATGGACGGTGGGAGTGGCATATTTCTATAAGACATTGCAAATGTCTACTTCATAATACGGATAACTTGAATCGTAATGAAGAAACAAAGTTTCGGGCCCAAAAATTCATTTTCGAGTATGTGGGCAGTGGGCGATGGGCGTGGCCGATTACCATGGACCTCTCCAGATATCTCAACTTCATAACACTGATGACTTTACTTTTGGTAAAAAAAAAAAATTTGGGGCGAAATGGATGGACGCGGTCAACTTTGATGAAACTTTGAATTTTTCTTAATTTAGTTGATAAAAGGCTCTGGGCCATATTTCAATGCTCCACGAGCTCTCCTTATACTTTTTGTCAAGAAATGTATGAGGCGATCCCACTGTTTGGCGTAGACACAACCTAAGTGAAAATTCTTTACTCTCTTTTTTACTCTATCTATGCACATAACTAAAACAGGTTTATTGCTTGCAGCAATTGAATTATATGATTATCATAGCTGAACTTTTGTTGTTACATTTAAATATTTTATCTCTGTCTATGTATTAATCGAATAATTTGATTGCTGCAAGCAGAGGATTCAAAAGGCAATATATTCGATTACCACAACAAACTGTTTTCTATATACAGCATTCGTATTTTGGACATTTCGAACACATTAATTTAGACTAAAAAATGTCTAAAAAATTTATCTAACAGGATGCAGTGTGAATACATCGTTTGTAATACATCGGAATACTTATGGCGCACAGAGGAAGAAATATTTCTCCTCAAAAGTTGTCTAAAATTATTTAGCGTGTTTTTTTTCGGGGAAATTTCGGGGTTCCAGTTAAATGAATTCTTTGAAATTTTATTATTATTTTATATATTGAATCTATTATATTTTAAATCCCTCAGGCATATTTTTAGAGAAGCCCTCTCAAGTGAATTTTTTAGAAAACTAAATTTTCTTTAACTTTATTTAATTTTTTTATCGAAAAATTTTCTTACTATTATCCTTTGCACACCCCCTTTTATACTTAATTTTGAGTAATCAATAAGCAAAATTTTGAAAAAAGGCGAAAATTTTAAATAAATTTTTAACTAACGAAAAATGGAAAAAATTGGGCAAACTTTTTGTTTTGGTTCTTATATTTATCATATATTATTATCATATATTGAGTTTATTAATATATTTGAAATTCTGCTCTGCAATGTTATTCAAATTTAAAAAGTTTTTATAATCAGTAAAAGTATGAAAAAAAGAAATTTCTCATTTTTGAATGACTATTTCCAAATAAATTTATTTTATTGAGATATATCAATTACACTGTGCAACAAATGAAAACTTTTTGAAAAATACGCGGACTTGACCGTATATGCTCGATTCTACTACCAAAGGGACCCAAGAGACCCTATCTCTTCGGTCCAACTAATTGGATATAGAAAATAAGCATAAACCAAATTTGAGTGCCATTGTTATTAATTTTTTTGGCTGCAAATATGAAAAAGTTCATATCGGGTACTATATTTATATGGGGACTAGGTCGAAAAATGGACCGATCCTGACAATACTTGGTAAAGTCACTTATATTTTGAAAAAAAAATTACACAAACCAAATTTGAGAAAAATCTGTGCAATATTTTTGTTTTTTGATAGATTTAGGTGAAGATCGGGAAGCAGCTCTATATGGGGCCTATGACTAGGAGTTGTCCCATAGGGATCATTTTTTGACTACTGATTAATGAATGTAATAAACACATACAAACCCAATTTGACTAAGATTTATATGATAATTTGGCAATTTATGTTGATTTCATAGGTGTCATTTGTATGGGGACTAGTTCTGAACATGGACCGATTTTCACCAATTTCAGTAGAGTCGCTAAATCGACTCAGAAGGTGATTCTGAGTCGATCGGTATAATAAGAGATGGGTCTAAGTCAAATATTTTTGGTAGTTACAAACAACAGCACAAAGCCATTATACCCAAACCACATAGTGGTATAGGGTATAATAAATTTGTCCAATTCTTCAGCAAATATTTATACCCTGTACCACTATGTGGTTTGGGTATAATGACTTTGTGCTGCTATTTGTAACTACCAAAAATATTTGACCTAGACCCATCTATTATTATTCCGATGGAATCAGAATCACTTTCTGAGTCGATATAACGATGTCCGTCCGTCCGTCTGTGTGTCCATGTAAACCTTGTAATCAAACTGCAGGTCGCAAATATGAACATATTTTGACGAAATTTGGTATATAACCTTTCGACGGCCATGGGATGAACGGTATTGAAATTGATGAGAATCGGTCCATGTTAAGACCTAGCTCCCATATAAATGACCCCTATGAAGTCGACATAAATTGCCATAAGATCCAAATTATCATATAAATCTTAGTCAAA
This sequence comes from Cordilura impudica, assembly GCA_963682025.1. Lineage (NCBI taxonomy): Eukaryota > Metazoa > Arthropoda > Insecta > Diptera > Scathophagidae > Cordilura > Cordilura impudica. The sequence goes on from OY821517.1 coordinate 112,478,071, forward strand.
TTGGGTTTGTATGTGTTTATTACATCCATTAATCAGTAGTCCAAAAATGATCCCTATGGGACAGCTCTTAGTCATAGGCCCCATATAGAGCTGCTTCCCGATCTGCACTTAAATCTATCAAAAAACAAAAATATTGCACTGATTCTTCTCAAATTTTGTTTGTATATATTTTTGCAAAATACAAGAGACCTTACCGAACATGGTCAGGATCGGTCCATTTTTGGGCCTAGTCCCCATATATATATAGCATCCGATATGAACTTTTTCATATCTGCAGCCAAAAAAATTAATAAAAATGCCACTCAAATTTGGTTTATGCTTATTTTCTATGTCCAGTTAGTTGGACCTGAGAGAGGGGGTCTCTAAACGCATGGTATAGTGTGTCGTATAGTCAGTCTAGGCCGACTATAATTTTCTTACTTGTTTTTGTATATATTTTTGCAAAATACAAGAGACTTTACAAAACATGGTCAGGATCGGTCCATTTTTGGGCCTAGTCCCCATATAGATATAGTATCCGATATGAACTTTTTCATATCTGCAGCCAAAAAAATTAATAAAAATGCCACTCAAATTTGGTTTATGCTTATTTTCTATGTCCAGTTAGTTTGGCTTAAGAGATAGGGCCTCTAAACGCATGGTATAGGGTATCGTATAGTCGGTCTAGACCGACTATAATTTTCTTACTTGTTTTTTAATAGCATTATGTTCAGGGCGTATGATTATTATTTATTAGTATAGTAGAAAATATGTACTCGTATGAGTGATAATTTTAGTATTAAATCACAACTCAGTGGTCATTCTGTTTGTAACGCATCGATATAAATTCCGGAGACACCAAAACCATATATTTTCTTGATCATTATAACAAGGAAAATTGATTTAGCGATGACCGTCTGTCCGTCTGTCTGTGGAAATCACGATCACGCCGTCAATATCTAAGCTAGACCGTGTTTTTGTATAAAATCGTTTATTAACATCCGTAAGAAGTTGCTATTTAAAATCGTCAAAATCGGATAAAGGGGTCACGAGTTATGAATGAAACTTTGGAAAACTCTTGAAAAAATAAAATTTTTCAGTGTTTGATATAATGTATATGTTGTAATTCTTGTTATTGTTGAAGTCATTGCAGTTGTGTGTATATTAATACTGCACGTGTCACATTGGCCTAAGCAAGTATTACCACATATTTTTAATTAAAAATTAAAAATTAAAAATTAAAAACTAAAAATTAAAAATTAAAAATTAAAAATTAAAAATTAAAAATTAAAAATTAAAAATTAAAAATTAAAAATTAAAAATTAAAAATAAAAATTAAAAATTAAAAATTAAAAATTAAAAATTAAAAATTAAAAATTAAAAATTAAAAATTAAAAATTAAAAATTAAAAATTAAAAATTAAAAATTGAAAATTAAAAATTAAAAATTAAAAATTAAAAATTAAAAATTAAAAATTAAAAATTAAAAATTTAAAATTAAAAATTAAAAATTAAAAATTAAAAATTAAAAATTAAAAATTAAAAATTAAAAATTAAAAATTAAAAATTAAAAATTAAAAATTAAAAATTAAAAATTAAAAATTAAAAATTAAAGTTAAAAATTAAAAATTAAAAATTAAAAATTAAAAATTAAAAATTAAAAATTAAAAATTAAAAATTAAAAATTAAAAATTAAAAATTAAAAATTAAAAATTAAAAATTAAAAATTAAAAATTAAAAATTAAAAATTAAAAATTAAAAATTAAAAATTAAAAATTAAAAATTAAAAATTAAAAATTAAAAATTAAAAATTAAAAATTAAAAATTAAAAATTAAAAATTAAAAATTAAAAATTAAAAATTAAAAATTAAAAATTAAAAATTAAAAATTAAAAATTAAAAATTAAAAATTAAAAATTAAAAATTAAAAATTAAAAATTAAAAATTAAAAATTAAAAATTAAAAATTAAAAATTAAAAATTAAAAATTAAAAATTAAAAATTAAAAATTAAAAATTAAAAATTAAAAATTAAAAATTAAAAATTAAAAATTAAAAATTAAAAATTAAAAATTAAAAATTAAAAATTAAAAATTGAAAATTAAAAATTAAAAATTGAAAGTTTTAGTTACTTTCTTCAGTTTCTTACCTGTTTTTATGATTTTTGTTTTTTGTATTAAATAAAATTATTTTAAAATTTCCTTTTTTAATATTAATAACTTGTAGCCAAGAATCCTTCGGATTTTTTTTTTTTTTTTGAATTATTGTGTGATTTCTAAGGTCTCAAAACAGGCTTATAGGGATCAAACTTTGGGTATTATGATGCCGGCTGTGTTAAATAATGAATTTCATTGGCATTCCATGAAACACTTAGGGAGTTTTCTACATTAGTATAAAAAATAATGAATTTTTTCAAATAGTAATTAATTCTTTTAAAGCATCATTCATTGTTTTTTTGTAATAGAAATTGGCCAACAAGAAAACCAATCAACTTTAAATTTAATTGGTATTCGGATTTAATGTTTCAGTATCGGCAACAGTTTCAAAGTGGTAGCCGTACCTAATATTGCGTGGAGGGTATCAAAAATTCGGCACAGCCGAATTTAACACTGCTACTTGTTTTTTATTTATTTTATTTTTTTTTGGGTAGCTGATGGCAGATTTTATCACATTAAAATCTTCAGCTAAACGATTTACATGCTCGCCTTCATTAACTCTTTGAAATATTTTAACCTTAGTATCTAAAGACAAGGTGTTTTTTACTTTTTTGGGCTTTTTCTTAAACTTTCACCAAAATGAACAACTTTCACTTTAACCTTTAGTCATCAACTGACCCAAATTTGTACAAGCGTATCAAATTTCACATGAATATGACCGAATTGTAAATAAATCGAGAATAACTTGATGCCCCTCTTGTTTTTACTTTAATGAGCAGAAACCAAACAAAAAGGCAAAGCTTTGTGGTTAAAATGAAAAAAAAAAAAAAAAAAAAAAAAAAACATCCAGAGATTAGAGAAACAGGTTCAGAGCGTCCAGTACATAAAAATTGCCTGTTCTAATTTCTGGACGGTAAAAGTTGTAGGATTCTACTGTAGTATAAAACTATAGATTTATGAAACTTTTTTAAATTAAATTTTTCATAAAATCTAAGAAAAAATCATAAAAATAATAAAATTTTTTATTTGCAGAAGTCTAACGAAACTTCATTAATATAAATTCCATGAAGATATTTCGTTTAGCAAACAAACTGTTTTTTCATTTGAGTGCAAATTCTTTTCCAAAACATTTATCCAGGTTTTTCTTATTCTTTGATTAAGATCTCAGAAAAACAAAACAACGCATGCAAATTGCAATTTCATAAAAATTGAAAAACAAAAACCTAACAAAAGTTTCTATTAATTATCATTTTAACCTTCCTATTCGTTTCTTCCATGTTTCTAGGTCCCATGTCAATGAAGGAAGTCGATACACAAATGTTCAATGTACAAAGTAAAAATAGCAGTTATTTCGTTGAATGGATTCCAAATAATGTTAAGGTGGCTGTTTGTGATATACCACCACGTGGCATGAAAATGTCGGGTACATTTATTGGCAATACCACAGCCATACAGGAGATCTTCAAGAGAATATCCGAGCAATTTACCGCTATGTTCCGTCGTAAGGCTTTCTTGCATTGGTTCACTGGTGAGGGTATGGATGAAATGGAATTCACCGAAGCTGAATCGAACATGAATGATTTGATATCGGAATATCAACAATACCAGGTATGTGTGATATGTTCTCTTGCACAGTAACAACAACAAATTAGAGACAGGGATACAATGGTTGAATAGTTAAATGACTCAAAAGGGAAAACTATGATTTAGAGTGTAAGACTACACATACTCGCACACACACACACACAAGCACATGCTTGCTTATGTGCAGTGTTACCTAGAGTCATATGCATTACACAGGAAACAGGAAATAGCCGTTTGCTGCTTTTAATTAAAAAAAAACCCTCTTTCTCGAAATTTGTTTGTGTTACTGTTGTTATTGTTAAAGCTTCATCACATCGTTACACATTTACTGATGATATTTTGTTTGTTTGTTTTCTTTACTTCCAGGAGGCTACCACTGACGATGATGTCGAATTCGACGAAGAACAAGAACAAGAGGCATATGAAGCTGATATGCAAAATGGTGGCATATAAACATTACACTACTCTACGTATGTGTATGTGTACTTGTCATTCATTATCTGCACATGCATGTCGTTGTATACTATAACCGTTCGTTGTAAGGAGAAATGCCGCTTTCAACATTTGCTCTTCCATCTCCTACCGTACAGTGTCTACAATCAATATTAAATCTTACTTTCCTGACATTCAATTAGTAGTTTTTTTTTATGTTATTGATAAATAAAAAAATGTTTGTTTGTAAATCCGCAATTTGCGTGTAATTAATTTACACGTACATATGTTTGTTCGTGTGCGTGTATACACACATCATAAATAAATATGAGTATTTTTTAAATAAAATATTGATTAAAAAAAAAACGTAAAAAACCCCAACCCTGTTTTATTGTTTTGAATGTGAGTGCAAATTTCACGTAGGTATGTCGGCAGATAATTTATGAAAGGTGTAGTGTATGTAGTATACATTGATTGTTAATTTCATTAAACATTAACACAAACAAGCACAATGTAACAAAACATTAACTGTACAATTGTGGTTTTTCTTTAAAAAAAAACCGCCCCAAACCATATGCTTTCAAAATATTTTGATTGTACGAGTATATACATATGTAAGTAGTTATTACGCATCATTTATACCCTACATCTGCTACGAGCGTGTCAAATTTTTAAGAATTTTAAACAATGAAAAATGTATTATGGATCTAAGGATTTAATTACTTAATTAAAATTTTAGTTTTGAATTAATATTCAACGAATGAACGGACCATTGTGATTAAGAGCAATTAAAATTCGTAGGAACTCTGGTATGTAAGATACAATTTTACAATTCCCATATTCTTTTTTTTCTAATGTTTGAGTTAAATTGTTGTTTAAGCATGAGTTGAACTAAACTAAAAAAAAAATTCAAAAATACATGGTGTGATTTTACATATTTTCGAGTCAGTTGTATTGATAGATTACCCTCCTGATGAAAACTGTGGAGTGGGCTAACTACTACTCGAAAAAGATCAACAAATTTCCACTCAAATGTATGAAAATATATTCTTCGAATAATTAAGTTATGTAAGATAGGGCTTATAATTACTAATTTAAAAAAAAAAAAATATTAAGTTAAGGCTTTTTGAACTAAATTAAAAAATAGAATATACTCCTAAAACAATTCATGTTTAAATTAACGAAAAAGAAATCTAAGTAAAAATACAGATGTTAAATATAAAATAATGTACAGTTAAATAAAATTAGTTTTTATAAGGCAAATTATCATAGAAGTAGTGGCAATCTGCCGGCAGGAACTTTTTTAAATCTTGCAAGTGGTCCCACTCTTTTTATACCCTATACCACTATGTGGTTTGGGTATAATGACTTTGTGCTGCTGTTTGTAACAACCAAAAATATTTGACCTAGACCCATCTTTAAGTATACCGATCGAATCTGAATCACTTTCTGAGTTGATTTAACAATGTCCGTCCGTCTGTGTGTCCATGTAAACTTTGTAATCAAACTGCAGGTCGCAAATATGAATATATTTTGATGAAATTTGGTATATAAGCTTCTATCAGCCATGGGATGAACGCTATTGAAATTGGTGAGAATCGGTCCATGTTCAGACCTAGCCCCCATACAAATTACCCCTATGAAATCGACATAAATTGCCATAAGATCCATATTGTCATATAGATCTTAACAAATTGGGTTTTGTATGCGTTCATTACGTCCATTAATGAGTAGTCCAAAAATGATCCCTTTGGCCCCATATAGAGTTGCTTCCCGATCTTTACTTAAATCTATTAAAAAACAAAAATATTGCACTGATTCTTCTCAGATTTTGTTTGTATATATTTTTGCAATATACAAGAGACTTTACCAAACATGATCAGGATCGGTCCATTTTTGGACCTAGTCCCCATATAGATATAGCATCCGATATGAACTTTTTCATATCTGCAGCCAAAAAAATTAATAAAAATCCCACTCAAATTTGGTTTTTGCTTATTTTCTAGGTCCAGTTAGTTGGGTCTAAGAGATAGGGCCTCTGAACGCATGGTATAGGGTATCGTATAGTCGGTCTAGACCGACTATAATTTTCTTACTTGTTTTTTTGATATTTTTATACCCTATACCACTATGTGGTTTGGGTATAATGACTTTGTGCTGCTGTTTGTAACAACCAAAAATATTTGACCTACACCCATCTTTAATTATACCGATCGAATCATAATCACTATCTGATTCGATTTAACGATGTCCGTCCGTCCGTCTGTGTGTCCATGTAAAGCTTGAAATCAAACTGCAGGTCGCAAATATGAATATATTTTGATGAAATTTGGTATTACATCTTTCATCGGCCATGGGATGAACGCTATTGAAATTGGTGAGAATCGGTCCATGTCCAGACCTAGCCCCCATACAAATGACCCCTATGAAATCAACATATATTGCCATAAGATCCAAATTATCATACAAATCTTAGTCAAATTGGGTTTATATGTATATATTACATCCATTAATCAGTAGTCCAAAAATAATCCCTATAGGACAATACTTAGTCATAGGCCCCATATAGAGCTGCTTCCCGATCTTCACTTAAATCATCAAATAACAGATTTTTCTCAAACTTGGTTTCTATATATTTTTTCAAAATATAAGTGACTTTACCAAATATGGTCAGGATCGGTCCATTTTTCGACCTAGTCCCCATATAAGTATAGCAACCGTGAACTTTTTTATACCTGCGGCCAAAAAATTAATAATAATGCCACTCAAATTTGGTTTATGCTTATTTTCTATATCCAATTTGTTGGACGGAAGAGATAGGGTTTCTAAACCATGGTATAGGGTATCGTATAGTCGGTCTAGACCTTGTTACTTACTTGTTTCTTTATAAAGTCGTGCAGGGGAACATCTTTAATAGCAGACTTCGATCTCTATGGGAGCAGCTCATATTCGTCTCTTATATTAGTTTTAAAATAAATTGATCCTGACGAATCATATGCTAAGGCTCGTAGCATATTTACTGTTGGATCACCAATGCTTCTGCCTAAAAATTGGGATTAATATTGGTTATAAATATCTTTAGAATTTCTTTACTAAGCAATATTTTTTACCTGGACGAATAGACGATATGGGTACGTTCGTAAATACAGTAGTTATGCATCACTGCAGCATAATAAAAGTAAAACGTTCAAAAAAGCATCACTTGGCAGAACTGATTTACGTCAAAAGTTTTTTATGCAAACAATTAGTGCTGCCGCAAATTTTTGCAACTACGGCATCATTTTAATTACTGATGCAATAGAGCGCGAAGCTTCAAAAAAATTAAGCATTGGTGCAGAATGTAATGTAATGTAATAGTAAGTAGTGCATTATATAGAAATTGTTAACATAAATTTAAATAATATCGTTTTATAATTTCAAAGTAATTTTTTATTTTAGAAATCCACCTTCTTTTTCATTTTAATTGATTTTTAATAACCAAAAGTCGTTTCATCTTTCTTTTAATTCTGTTTATACCCTATACCACTATGTGGTTTGGGTATAATGACTTTGTGCTGCTGTTTGTAACAACCAAAAATAATTGACCTAGACCCATCTTTTATTATACCGATCGAATCAGAATCACTATCTGATTCGATTTAACGATGTCCGTCCGTCCGTCCGTCTGTGTGTCCATGTAAAGTTTGTAATCAAACTGCAGGTCGCAAATATGAATATATTTTGGTGAAATTTGGTATATAAGCTTTTATCGGCCATAGGATGAACGCTATTGAAATTGGTGAGAATCGGTTATGTTCAGATCTAGCCTCCATACAAATGACCCCTATGAAATCGACTTAAATTGCCATAAGATCCAAATTTTCATATAAATCTTAGTCAACTTGGGTTTGTATTCTTCACTTAAATCTATCAAAAAACAAAAATATTGCACTGATTCTTCTCAAATTTTGTTTGTATATATTTTTGCAAAATACAAGAGACTTTACCAAACATAGTCAGGATCGGTCCATTTTTGGGCCTAGTCCCCATATAGATATAGCATCCGATATGAACTTTTTCATATCTGCAGCCAAAAAAATTAATAAAAATCCCACTCAAATTTGGTTTATGCTTATTTTCTATATCCAGTTAGTTGGGCCTGAGAGATAGGGTCTCTAAATGCATGGTAAAGGGTATCATATAGTCGGTCTAGACCGACTATAATTTTTTTACTTGTTTTATTATAAGTTAACAAAAAGCTGTCATTTTTAAAATCAAGATTTTCAATAATGTTTGTTAATGTTATTGTGGTGAACATGTTTTTTATCTTTTGCAAAACGTTCCAAAAAGGAAACTATGTGCAATTGTTGAGTAACAAAGCATCTGCAACAACTGCTGCAGTGATGCACAAATTTACTGCATTTACGAACGTACCCTATATCTGAGAAATACTTTCAAAGTTCAAAAAATAATCAAATTGAGACGGCAAGCTTATTTGTCTTTTATTAATTTTTCTCTCTATAAGTGAATGTGTAGCATTTAAAAAAAAAAAAAAAGTTATTTGGCGGACCCTTTATTATGAAAATATATTTGTTAGTGGGTTAATTCCTCTATATATTTTTATACCCTATACCACTATGTGGTTTGGGTATAATGACTTTGTGCTCCTGTTTGTAACAACCAAAAATATTTGACCTACAACCATCTTTAATTATATCGATCGAATCAGAATCACTATCTGATTCGATTTAACGATGTCCGTCCGTCCGTCCGTCTGTGTGTCCATGTAAAGGTTGCAATCAAACTGCAGGTCGCAAATATGAATATATTTTGATGAAATTTGGTACTTGATCTTTTATCGGCCATGGGATGAAAGCTATTGAAATTGGTCAGAATCGGTCCATGTTCAGACCTAGCCCCCCATACAAATGACCCCTATGAAATCAACATATATTGCCATAATATCCAAATTATCATACAAATCTTAGTCAAATTGGGTTTGTATGTATATATAACATCCATTAATAAGTAGTACAAAAATTATCCCTTTTGGATAACTCTTAGTCATAGGCCCCATATAGAGCTGCTTCCCGATCTTCACTTAAATCTATCAAAAAACAAAAATATTGCACTAATTCTTCTCAAACTTTGTTTGTATATATTTTTGCAAAAGACAAGAGACTTTACCAAACATGGTCAGGATTGGTCCATTTTTGGGCCTAGCCCCCATATAGGTATAGCATCCGATATGAACTTTTTCATATCTGCAGCCGAAAAAATTAATAAAAATCCCACTCAAATTTGGTTTATGCTTATTTTCTTTATCCAGTTAGTTGGGCCTGAGAGATAGGGTCTCCAAACGCATGGTATAAGGTATCGTATAGTCGGTCTTGACCGACTATAATTTTCTTACTTGTTTTAGTTCTTTTTAAGCGCCGCAGGAAAATTTTTTCAAAAATTTTCATAATATTATGAAAACAGTAGTTTGTGGGTTAATTTCCATAAAAAAAAATGATAGTATATCCGTTTCTGAAAGGGTTAAGAGGTCGAAATATATATCAAAATGAAGCTAGTGGACCCAGCTTTTATTCAGTTTACGTAAAAGCACACATGATATATGTCTGTTTACGAGATAATTGCATATTTAAGAAAAAAAACTCTATTACAAAATTACAAAATTTTAAATAGGTTCATAATGGGTTAATAGATTTTAAATTTAAAAGTATCAAATAAAAGGCACTCAAGTAAGCTTTCAAATGATATATATATCGCTGAAATCCGATACTAAATAACACAGTTATATACAAGTCCATGTCAATACTTCGAAAGTCCATAACTAGGGAAATAGGCTCGACCGCCGAAAAAAAATATTTTCCTAGAACCGCAATAAAATGTTTTATTACTGGTGAGAATTGGAAACCGATTGGGGAGTTGCCCCTAAACTCCACTTAAGCCAAAAGTAATTTACCCCACAATACCGAATAGTTATTATAGTTTCTATTAGTGATTTGGAGTCACAGAAAATGTTTGCCAATATTTGTACTTATTTTTTATGCACTGGAAAATAAACTATCAAGGGCAGACCTTAATGGTAAGAAGATGGGGACTTCATTTTAATTAGCTACAATATAAAAAAACTGGAAGTTGTAGAATTTGTTATACTTACCAATTCTTCCAATTAAATTAATCAAATCCATTTTTTTTTGAACAGATTTATCTATTTTTTTATTGAAATAATAACAAAAATGGTAATTTAATTTTAACTAGACCAATTAATGTAAATAAACATTGAGAAATGTCATTTTATGAAAGGTTTAAAGTAGGGTAAAGCCTACAATAAAAATTTCATATTTAACAAACGTTTATTAAACGTTTGATAAGCTATTTTGTGTTTATGAATACTGTTTTTCCGATTTTTTCTTATTAACAGCTTATTAAGCTGTTAAAAAGTGTTTATGAATTAGACTGTTGCATAATAGACTTCAGTTAAACAGTGAACAAATTGCACTAAAGAACTTTCAAGGAATAATACGACTTAATTCATTGTTTTAGGGGAATTCCCCAATTTAAAAAAATTGTTCGTAATAGCGAATTTTTCATTCGTAAAACGAATTTTGTACTTTACGGATGATGTTCGCCACTTCGAAATTTCGTAAAACGAGCCTTCGTAAATCGGAGGATTACTGTAGTTAAACATTTCAGAATGTTTCAAAATCAATAACTAAATTATTATTCATGTCTCCAACTGGTAGCAAAAAAGTTGTAAAACAATAAAGGAAATAACAATAACTACAATTAATATGTCATAAACTTTTTTTAATATTGTCCTTATTATCATGCATTTCCGCTTGGACTATGGCTTTTTATTTTCTATAATAATACATAAATTATAAATTGATTACATTTTAAGTGTGGTAGAGTCATCATCACCATCATCATTTGCATTCGCATTATCATCAATATCAACATATAGAATATCACTGCTCTCAAGGTAAATTAACTGACTGTTCCTTGCATAAATGTAATTAAAAAAAGTTATGCGGTTAAACAAGTATGCATTCGTTTTAATATAATTCGTTAATTTATGCAATCAGTTTCAATAATATATTGGTGTGTAAATAATCTCACACATCTGCATGAGTAATACCACATCCGACACACAAATATAATTAAAATTAAACATAAATTTTATAATGTTATTGTATTGAGTAAAAATCGGATTGGAATATTTATATGAACTCGCACTACTATTTTACTCTTATGTAATTGCGATTAGTAAAGAATGCTTTCGTTTTTTTTTTTTAATTTGGAATGTATAGGGTAAGTGTACCACTTACAAAAATTATAAGCGGTCAAGACCAACTATACATATATGCGTGTAAAGGAAAGGGTTTAAGGTCCAAATAGTTGAATGTACAAAATAAACATAAACCAAAGTTGAGTGGCATTGTTATTAATTATTTCGCCTGCAGATATGAAAAAGTTAATATCGGATACTACTTTATATGGGAACCAGGTCAAAAAATGGACCGATGCTGACCATATTTGGTAAAGTCAGTTATTTTTACAAAAACATATGCAAACCAAATTTAAGAAAAATGTGTGCAATATTTTTGTTTTTTGATAGATTTAAGGAAGATCGTAAATCTTCATTTTGAATGAAAAAATGTAAATCGAAGTCATTTATTTATTTATTTATTTATTTATTTATTATAGTATCCTATACAACAAGACATAAATCTTATAATTAAAGTACAGGATTAGTAACAAGTAAAAAAGCATTATGGAAATTTTACATTGCTTAAAGTAAAATTAAATAATAATACAATAGATTATTAAAGAAAAACATTGAGTAATAGAAGATATGGATATCAACATAGGAGAATAAAAAAATGAGAATAAAATTTTACATTGAACATTGAACATTAAATAATTCAATTAAAAACCTTCTTATATAATATAGTTAATAAAAAGATTACAATAGTATAGAAAAATAATATAATAATATCAAAAATCAAAATTAAAAGTTTTTATGAGTAGTACAGAAAGAGTTCTCTTTTAAAATGCAGAGCGTTGCTTATAAATTTAATGGTCGAAGGTAGTGTGTTCCAAAGACGGACTGAATTAACATAGAATTGCCAGTCAGATATTAAACTTCGATGTCTTATATGTATAATGTCATTAGATCTACTAGAACGTGTAAATTGGATTCTTTCGAAGAGGTATGGTGGTTCATGAGTGTATACGATTTTGTGTAAGAGGATCAAAGTTCTTATTTTCAAGAGATTAGTAATTGTAACTCCATAGAGCTTTTTAGAGTACTGAGAGATGTGGTCATATTTCCTCAAATTAAAAACATATCTCAGTATAGCGTTGTAAGTAGATATAAGTTTTGTCAGACTCCTTGAGTCACAACTAGCATATATTTCGCAACCATATAGTAATGTAGGTATTAAATAAGATTTTGCAAGTAGAATTCTAATATTAGGTGGTGTAAAAAATTGAGTATTCCAAAGAGATCGTAACTTTGCAAATGTTTTTCCTGCAGCAGCATTTATGTGGTCAGACCATGTAAGTGTACAATTAAAAGTGATACCAAGATTTTTGGCCGTAGATACAATTTCAATTTTATTGTTATCAAGCATTATTAATGGTTCAACGGACAACTTTAAATTTTTCTTGGCAATTACCAAACACTTAGACTTCTTGGGATTTATACATAATCCATTCGAATTTGCCCATTCATGAACATGTTTTAGATCGGAATTTAGTTTCTCAACACAGTTATTTATATTAGTTGAGTCACCACTTATATAAAGTTGTACATCATCAGCGTACATGTGTACATTACAGTATTGTAGTTTTTGTTCCAAATCATTTATATAGAGTGTAAAAAGTAGTGGCCCAAGTATTGACCCTTGTGGCACGCCTTTCAAAACAGGTAACGAGCGAGATATTTTATTATTTACACAAACAGATTGACTTCGGCCTGATAAGTACGATGAAATTAAACGTGTTGATAAAGTTGAGAAATTATACATTTTGAGCAGCTTTAAGCAGAGAACTTCATGGTCCACAGTGTCAAATGCCTTGGAATGGTCTAGAAGAACAAGGAATGAGATATTTCCATCATCAAGTTTGCTACGGATTTCTTCAGAAACATCAATAAGGGCAGTTATGCAGCTGTGACTGCGTCGAAATCCAGATTGTCTTTTTGTAAACAACCCTTTATCATTAACGTACTTAACAATTTGTTGATGGAGTAATCGTTCAAACACTTTAGATAAGTAAGGCAATATAGCAATTGGGCGATATTCATTGTTTGATTTTGGGGTGGGTATAATTTTAGCATATTTCCAGTTCTTGGGATAAACATTCTTCGTGATGATATTATTAAAAATATATGTGATATAAGGTATAATTAGCGGGATTATAATCTTCAAAAATTTCGGATGGATGTTGTCAAACCCAACAGCATTTGACTTTATAGCAAGGCAACTCGATATAACATCCGATTCAGTTACGCAATTAAAGGAGAAACTATTACCAGGAATAGTAGCCCATTGTTCATAATAACTAATATTCGCAAATGGTGATTTACCAACACCAATTTCGCGTATAGTTTTCCAAGTGTTTTTTGATCCAATAGCTGATGAAAAACAACGAGAATAATATTCAGATTTTGCACTTTTTATCATCCTATTAACTTCTTTTCTAGTATTGCAGTACTCAGTTTGGAATTCTGTAGTTTTGAAAGTTTTCCAACATTTATAATTCAAATCTCTACGAGCGATCGCTGATTTGATTCCTGCATTGAACCATGGTTTTTTTCTAGCATTGTGTTTAACTGTTTTGACTGGAACAGATGCATTAAAAACATTTGACAAGTTGTATTCTACGAAATTCAGTTGATCTTCAACCAAAGGCATATAATATATAGAGTTCCAATCAATATTGGATAGCTCAAAGGACATCAGAACATAATTCATATTCTTAAAATCATAGAAAGTAGTTTCATCACATACATACTGCAACTGAAAATTAAAGGTTAGGAATATCAAATCATGTTTAGAGAAACAAGGTACTGATAACTGGTCATATAAAAGAACTTTTTTCATATCACTGACAAAGAATAAATCCAATAATGTACTAGAGGTGGAAGTGAAATGTGTTGGCACTGTACAATTTGTTGGGATTAAACCAATTGATTTCATAAGTCATAAATAATATAACCCATAAAAAAAGTTTTTATTAAAACTCTTCTTTCATTATGCATATGAGTTTTGAATCTCTCCGTGCCTGTGTGTGACTATCTTAAAATTAATCTTTGGCCATAACAAGTCTATGGACAAAGTTCCAGATCGATCGGATGAGGAGAAGTGAGGTTTTAATCTCTCCGTGACCGTGCGTGACTATGTCAGAGTTAATCTTTTTTCACAGCAAGTCTATCGACCAAGATTCAGATCGATCGGATAAGGGGAAATGGGTTTTAAATCAGTCCGTGACTGTGCATGACTATGCGTGCGTGACTGTGCGTGACTATTTCGAAGTTAATCTTTCTTTACAGCTAGTTTATCGACCAAGTTTCAGATTGATTGGATGAGGGGAAATCCGTATTAAATCTATCCGTGACTGTGCGTGACCATGCGTGACTAAGTCAAAATTAATCTTTTTTTCACAGCAGGTGGATGGATCAGTTTCAGATCGATCGGAATGTAGTCACAATCTTAAACTTGGTCCACAGACTTGATGTGGCCAAAGATTAATTTTAAAAAAGTCACGGAAAGATTAAAAACTCATATGCATAAGGAAAGATAAAAGATAATAAAAACATTTTTTTTAAGGGTTAGATTATTATTATATAAAATTATTTGCGCTCTTGAAACATTTTTAGATATTAAAAAATTTTTATTTTTAATAACAACGACGAAATTATGTAATTATTAAATCTAATATAAATCTGGGGTCGAATCGTCGCATTCGTTATTGAAATTATTTTTTTTATTTTCCAAACTAAATTACTAAGAGTAATTTTACTCTGTCACAGCTAACGAGTTATGGTCCATAGTTAATAGTAAAAGTGAAACGAGGTCTGACGATTGTCCGTCTTCTTTAAATTATAAATCAAAATATGGAATTTCGATTGATTTTACTCGATATCGAATGCGACGATTTGCCCCCTGGCTTTTCGAAGTTTGCCTTGCAAACATTAAGATACATAAATAGAGAAATATATGAATTCTGCACGAAAACCAAAATTTTAATAATTCTAATGAGATCTACAAAAAAATTATATTCTTTATAAAAACGGTTCTGTGGCATAATGATTGTGGATGAAACAGGTCAGAAAATTAAACTACTGTATTTTAAATACATTCTTCTTTAAGTATAAAAACATTAAATATAAATACATTGCCGATGTGTATAAAAATAAAATGTTTTCGTTTTAAATTTTTATGTTTAGTAATTATTATTAAAAAAATTATCTTAAAAACTGCTACTTTTAACACTTTTTAATATAAAATTTGACAGTAGTAGTATTGAATATTTTAAAATTTTAGGAGGGGGGGTGCTTGTTTACACTTATGTTAATTTTTTATACCCTCCACTCCAGTGTGCAGAGGGTATATATAAGTTTGTCATTCCGTTTGTAATAATTAGAAAAAAAATTTGGGAGCCCATAAAGTATATATATTTGTGATCCTTATAAAAACCGGAGTTGATATAGCGATGTCCGTCTGTCCGTCTGTGGAAATCACGATGGCGGCATCATTCGGGCAGCTAGGGTGCTCGCTGACATAAAAAATGATTCATTAACATCCTGAAAAGTTTGCTATTTAAAACCGTCCAAATCGGTCGATTAGGGCCCGATATTTGAATGAAGAACTAAAAAAAGTCTTGAAAAAATATAATTTTCTATGTTGTTTTTATCACGATCACGCCCTCAATAGGATATCTAAGTTGATCATTTTTAGTGAGAATGATTCTCCAAATTCATGGGAAGATTTCTATTTCAAAAATCATTAAAATCGGTGGAGCAGGTCCAGCGAAATCTCTGAAAATAAAATGAAAAATATGATGTTTCTATAGTGTTCTTGTTGTTATTCTAAATGTTATATTGTTGTCATAGCTGGACTTGTTGTTTTTGTGGTCGTTGTGGTAATAATATAATAAAAACTAACCCTTTGTACATTTTTTTTATCAACTCTGGTAGAAAAATTTAAAAGTTTCCATTGTTTTGGCATCACTAAATTTACTAGATCATTTATGTCATTGCCACGAGCCTGCCTGCAAAGTTTCAGATCGATTGGGTCACGGGAAAGGGGTTAAAATCGATCCAAAATTTTATCGACAAGCAGACACTACGAGTTAATATAAAGGGAGTAAAAATTCACCAGCATCTAAAGCAAATAATGCTAAAATACCTAGTTGTAAATAAAAAGAAAACAATGTAAATTTAGCAAAAAAAAATTTTATGTATTAATTTATTTAAAGAGAAAAACACAGAAATAACGTTTGATGTTGTATTTTTTGTGTGTAATATTTACATATACATACATACACATATTAAATAATACAAATAATATACATATATTCTATATATTTATATCCATAATAACTGCATGTTAGAAATAAATCGGTATATTATTTTATTTACATAAAATTCTGCAATATTTTGTTGTGGGGAAAATACATTTCTTTTGCATTAACAGAGTGTCACTTCATTTTGCTCAGCGTGACTATGCCACAGTAGATGGCGCCACAATTTTTGTTCTAATTAGCTTTGCAATAGTTATTGTTATTTCTATTTTAACATGAATGTCAATATATTCAAATAGATATTATACATAACAATGTTAAGAGTATACACGGGCTGGTCTTTTATTTCATACGTTTTTTTTCATTATTCTTTTACAAATATGAACATAAGTTTGGCATTTGTTGTCTTTACAAAATAGAGTTACCGAGTTATCAATGAGTTTTTTGCTTTCAAAAAAGTTCTACATAGTTATATAGAATTATTATTCTGCTTTACCTACAAAATATCTGATTGCGATTACATCTAATTTTAAAAAATTGTTTATAATTACTAAAGCATTATTATTCACATAAATATAAAATTGCACTTTCTAAATTTTCCATTCAAATTTAAGAAAATATCAATTCTAAAAACTGGAATTAAAATTTCCAATTATAAATTATAAAATATTAATTGAATTTCAGAAAATCATATCAAAACGTCGGAAATAATAATTTTAAATTTAGAAGACATCAATTGCATCTTTAATATACATATAAACTTTATTCGTTAAACACAAATTGAAATTCCAAAAAAAACACCAAATATGTTTACATTTAAAAAATGTTTACATTAAAAAAAAATATTGGCATTCAGGATAAATTAATAGCTTTTCAGTAACTTCTTTTAACGATTGTCGAATCGTTAAAAAAGAAAAGCAAAATTATCAGTAAAATTTTTAAACGATATTCGCTATTGTTAAAGTCAGCTGTTGTTGTTATCTTAACGACAACCATTTTTGTCGGATGTGCGTGACTACCCCAAAATTAATCTGTAGTTACAAAAAGAGTATGGACCAAGTTTCAGATCAATTGGATGAGGGGGATTGGGGTTGCACCACGGCAGACAGACAGAGAGTATGAGTTAAAGGAAAGAGTTTAAAAATACGACTATTGTAACCATCACCTGTATTCTAATGTTATTAATTTTAACAATAATAATATATGTTTATAATGCATTTTTTATACTACATGTTTTAAGCGCATACTTTCGATAAATTATTGTCTTCACATTTTCAATTGAAATTGTATTCGATTAAACTAAAATATTTCTTACAGATTTGAGGCTACTTGACTTTTTACGGTATTAGTTAACCCTGATTTGACAATGAAGTTCTGTTATATTAAAATCACCTTAAACTTAACTTCTGTGGAGTTAAACTCAAGTTAGAACAAGTATTTTTTTTTTTAATTTTAACATATAATTCGAATATATTTAATTTTGTATAGGGCATCGCACAGTGGCTGAAAATCGTTTTTCATTGGCCATAATTCTGTAACTTTTGAACCGATCAAAATATCTGAGTATTTTTTTTTAAGGATAGATATTTAGTTCAGCTTAACTCAGTTTTAATTACATTAAAATTGATTGAGGACTTTTTAAGGAATTCTAGGTCAAAGTTGAACTTTTGATTTTTGTTAAATATGTTTTTATTATTTTTTTTATTTATTAAAAAATTTGATATTTGGATCTTAATAATAATTAAAAACATTTTTTGTAATAATAGATTTTTTAATGTTACACTCAAAAAAATTTGTGCACTCAAAAAAAAAAAAATAGTAAAATCAACTGGAGATTTTGCTATTATTACTGAAAAATTCAAATTTTTTTGTTGTAAAATTTGCAAATTTGTTTACACTCAAAGAATATTTACACTTAAAAAAAAACGTTAATAATATTATCTAAAAATCTTGCTATTAATTACTACAGAAAAATTTATTATTTTTTGCTGTCAAATTTGATCATTTTAAAAAACATTTTAAAAATAAAAACTGCAATAGATTTTAATTGCATTTGTAACAATGTTTATTATTATTTTTTTACTAATACTATGTTTTTCGTACCTAAATAACAATGAAAGCAATTATAATTAATAGTCATTTGACTCAAATATTGATTGCAAATATTCCATATTTTGTTCTGTGTTATTTCTGTTCTTTAGTAGTTTTTTGACTTCATCTAAATCCCGATGTTCCACTTTCCATTAATTTCGAATACTGGAGATGAACGGATCTGACTTTGCCAATAATAATATTTGTGGAATATCGTGAAATTTTTCCAGTATTGTGCTCCCTATAAAATCTGTAATCCTTATTCCTTTTTTCCTAAGCCTCCTCTGATAGATCTCAAAATGGCACCATTGATATTTAATGACATCTCCATGATAAAGGATTTTGTGAACTGTTGCAGACATATTTCTCCATGGGTAGTTGGTTGTATATATTTTTGTAGTTTCCTTAGCATAATCTCCAAATTTTCTAGAGTCAATTTCTTCATTGCACGGAAGTACTTCTAGGATTATTTCAAATCGGAAAATAAGGTTTAAATCCACTCCTGTTATTTCAGATGCAGTTTCTGGATCTGAAAAAAATCTTCTTGCGGTATTGCCATCATTTGTATTGCCTGACCCTTGTTTCGGCTGATCTATAATCAATCCAAATTTGCGATATTCATCTTGAACATGTTTGTTTTTTGAACTTCTTAACTCTTTGTTGGTTTCGTTGTTTCTTATTGATCCTGAAGACCCGAAATCCAAGTCATAACTGATTTTTAGTATGTGTTCCATAAGTCGTATTCTTTCATGTAGTGGTGATAATCCAAATTCATATGCATCGGTATTATCTACTGATTTTGTCGGAACTTGTTTTAATTGGTTGGATGTTGCTTGGCATATAATGCAGCTGGATGCAGCCTTCGTGTTAGTCAAAACCTGACCTACTTTTCCATCTATCATTGTCAGCACTAATTGGTAGCTTACTTCAATTTGCTGCCCATCTAACTGTAATTGTGATGGCTGTAGTGTTGCAATTTGGGCGTTGATATCACTAACTTCTTTGTTAATGGCATCATGAGTTTCTTTTTTGAATTCAAATTTGATTGGCCTGCAGTATTTCGTAGGAGATGGTGTCTCATTTTTCCAAATTTCCATTGTTTACGTTGCACTAGTCGAAGGCTTTGATTCTTCCAAAATCTTTTTTAATCGCAATGGTACAAATGATACCATGAACATATCTGAGTCCGAAATATTTCCACATACTACTTGTTTGTATTGTTTCTGTCCCGAAGAACCATCACATCCCCATTTACAAAAAAGAATTAACTCTGTGTTTCCATATTTCTTTAACTCATTTCCTTTTATTGATTGAAGCAAGCGTTCGGCTGTGTGATCAAGTGGAGATTGTAGTTGTACCTCTGCCGAAATTGGTGTGATTGTAATAGTGTCCTTTGATGGTAAACAGTCCATTTTAGCAGCGGTTATGTGATGATATGCTGGATACATATTTGATCGCACGCAATCTGAGCTGAATATATTGCTGTTTTGTTAATTTCAAATCCAGAAATAATGATAATGCCTCCTCATTTGTGAACTGTTTTGTATCGCTCGGAGTTGGTATACTATTAAGAATCCGTTTTTTTCTCACTGGACTAGCTTTAACAACTTTTCCAATGATATCCACTTTTGTTAATTGGTTCTACCTAAAATAATATATAAAAAACCCACTATACAAATGAATTACCTGTGTGTGTTTTCTTTACTACTTGCATTAGTGCATTGCAGGTAAAATAAAAAGGTATAAAAAAGGTGTGATAATAAAAAAACCCAGGTTACTAATGAATTACATCCTCTGTGTATTGACATTCTCACTTACAAATATATTATGGTAATAGAACAAATCATGACTATTATAAGCTTTAAAATACCTAAAGCACAAATTTAATACAGCATTGTATACGAGTACTTATAGAGCTGTTTAAATTATCGTAATTTGAATTTTTTTTTGAGTAATTTCATTAAAATGAAAAAGTGTTCTACCCACGGATGCAAACGTATATATAGGGTTAAAGAAGACACTTTAACCTTTCTCCGGGTGGTATACGTTTCTTGTTCCCTTTTGTTCCCTAGAAGTTCTATTCCACTAAAGTTGAAGTTTGAGAAAAATATAGTAGTTTCATAAATATTTCATAACGCCCCTAATATTAAACGGTAGAGCTGTGACCACTTACAACAACTAAAGACTATAATCCTGCCAACATTATTATTTTTGCTAAAAAACAAAAAAAAAAATCACCTTTTTCTGAAATTAAAAAAAAAAAAAAACAGTTGATTTTGACAGCATACCACGCCCACAATTAGCAATAGTTTTACCTAATTTTTTGGCTACCTTAATCTGGATATATTAGCTACAAAAAGGCGTTAAAATTTTAAAAATCGGTGACAAAAAAATTAGACTTTTGGCCAATGAAATCAAAATTTCAGCCACAGTGCATCGTAGGTCTAGAGCAACTATAGTGTTCTTACTAGTTTTGAATAGGGATGGCATTACCTAATATATTTCTTAAACTATCATTTAAAAATTGAGATTTTAACTAAACTGATTTAAATTGACTTCCAAAAACTCGGACCTAAAACCTTTAACTATTTTGCGTGAATTAAAAGCATAAGTTTGACTAACATCAACAAAATTCGTTCTTATACTCAAAAATATTTTGGTATAAAAAATATTGTCTTAAAAATACGTTTTATAATTTTAAATGGTAAGGAATGTTACCCCGATTTCAAACATTAGTTGCTTTAGTTTAAATATCCTAATTTACAACTATTTATCCTTTTATAATTTTCATAAAGTGAACAAAAGCAGTACGACATCTGCTGACAAGTATAAAAACATTTATGACTTTTGTCACAAAAAAGCTTTAACGCAAAATGTTCAGGTAGCTTTTGTCCCATAAGCTTTTAATACATAAAGCTGTACCAACGATTTGTGTTCTTACTTAATAAAAACCATAAATTCTGTCGTAAAAATACTTTATTCAAAAAAAAAAAAAAAACTTACAGAGGATAATTAAGCAAAACGTCTTGACGGGCCAATTCCAACAACATAGGATCGTCGAAGAACTTATTAATGGATACATCCTCTGACAACCCCTTACGTCTACGTGTTTTAATCATAAATTCACGAGCCAAGTGGGACGCTTGTTGAGGTTCTAACGGGCGAATGACTATAGATTTGTCCAAAGGATCACCGGGAACAATTTGCCAATGATGAAAGACAGATAAACAAAATGCTTGACCTTGGGTGTGAGTACGCAAATCGGTTTCAAACCCAAATGAATCTATGGCGGGTATAAATGCTTTGATAGTGTACAGAGGGGAACCGGAAACGGGTGCATCTTGAGTAACGTGACCTCTGTAAAGAGAAAAGACAAACATTAAAAAAAAAACATTTAAATTATATTTATACAACCTTTTTATTCAAATATTTACAATACAATACTAACCTTCTTCTTGCCAGTACAGTATAAACAGCTGATACACAATCGGCTGGCGCTTGCACTTCAACAAACAGATATGGTTCCATTAGTCTAGGTGTAGCCATAAGAAAAGCTGAATAGGCTACTCGCCTGGCCGTTGGTATAACTTGACCACCACCCCTATGCAAAGCTTCACTAGCTATAACAGCATCGAGAATCTTAAATTTAACATTACGTATTGGCTCCTCACACAGTGGCCCTTCTCTGGTACCCCATTGAAAACCTTGCACAATAGAATCTTTAACCGAGGTGAGCAAATTTTTGTCAACTTCTGAGGGCAAAGTATCATCTACCAGAATATTTGGACCAGTATTGTCGGGACCAAATGCCCATATTGATCTGGCAGCCAACAAATCCCAATCGTAATTAACTTGAAAAAATTCCCCCAAACGCTTTTTATTCCAATTAATCGATACAACTTCATTTTCAATATCTTCAGCCAAACCCTTCTCCAAAGGTTCTGCAATCATGGTTATTTTATTTTTCTTATTGGGTGTTTCAGCAAAACATTTTAGAGAGCTAGTCTCAACAACCGTTTCACAAAATGCCACCACAGGATCGGCTACTTTGATATCAATTTCGGAATACATTTTACGCAGATCATGCATAACGCAATCCAAATAGAGTTCTCCAGTGCCCAATATAACGTGCTCCCCTGATTCTTCAACTCGTGTAGATAGCAAGGGGTATGATTTATTGGCTTTACGCAAACCATCTAACATTTTGGGCAACTCAGAGGGATTGACTGGTTCTACGGCAATTTTGATAATACTTTGAGTATTAAACTTTAAAGGTCGAAAGATGTACAAATCTTCGGACGCATTAATATCCACTATAGTAGAAGTTTTAACAATACATTGATCTATGCCCTCAATCAGTACCCAATTACCAGCTGGTACTCGATTCAGTTCAACTTTATAACGAGCTTCGTAAACCCACAAACGTCCGACTTGTAAAATTCGGGAGTCTTCTTCATCTTGTAAAGTATAATTTTCACCCAAAACACGAACTTCTTGGCCAGCATTTAACGTACCGGATACGACACGAGCTAAAACCTAAAAAAAAAAAATTAAATATTAATATTAACAAGTAAGAAAATTATAGTCGGTCTAGACCGACAATACGATACCCTATACCATGCGTTTAGAAACCCTATCTCTTAGGCCCAACTAACTGGACATTGAAAATAAGCAAAAACCAAATTTGAGTGGGATTTTTATTAATTTTTTTGGCTGCAGATATGAAAAAGTTCATATCGAATGATATATCTATAAAGGGACTAGGTCCAAAAATGGACCGATCCTGATCATGTTTGGTAAAATCTCTTGTATTTTGCAAAAATATGTACAAACAAATTTTTGAGAAGAATCAGTGCAATATTTTTGTTTTTTAATAGATTTAACTGAAGATCGGGAAGCAGCTCTATATGGGGTCAAAGGGATCATTTTTGGACTACTCATTAGTGGATGTAATGAACGCATACAAACCCAATTTGAGTAAGATCTATATGACAATTTGGACCTTATGGCAATTTATGTCGATTTCATATGGGTAATTTGTATGGGGGCTAGGTCTGAACATGGACCGATTCTCACCAATTTCAATAGCGTTCATCCCATGGCCGATAAAAGCTTATATACCAAATTTCATCAAAATATATTCATATTTGCGACCTGCAGTTTGATTACAAGCTTTACATGGACACACAGACGGACGGACGGACGGACGGACATTGTTAAATCAACTCAGAAAATGATTCTGATTCGATCGGTATAATTAAAGATGGGTCTAGGTCAAATATTTTTGGTTGTTACAAACAGCAGCACAAAGTCATTATACCCAAACCACATAGTGGTATAGGGTATAAAAATATTAAAAATGAAATGGTCGAAAATAAAATTGTGAATCTCCTAAATTAATACATAATACGATAAGTATGTTTCCAGAGCTTTTAGCTTATGAAAACAAATATGGTTTTCAATTTAATACTTTTTGCCAATATTATATATACCTGAAAGAATGTACAATCATCGGTGGGATACATTTTAGAACTATGTACCATTAAAGAGCCGTTTT
Source organism: Cordilura impudica (assembly GCA_963682025.1). Classification (NCBI taxonomy): domain Eukaryota; kingdom Metazoa; phylum Arthropoda; class Insecta; order Diptera; family Scathophagidae; genus Cordilura; species Cordilura impudica. The sequence continues at coordinate 112,502,385 of OY821517.1, forward strand.
GATTACATTGTATCATATCACGATACATATCGCCTTCCTTGGGCCCTGTGTAAATATGATCAACTTTAGATTTAGCATTATCCAAAGGTGAACGTATATGTTCCACACACATATTAACAAAACCACTAAAGTCGCCCAAAAAGCGATTACAAACTAAGCGCAACAAAGGACGTATATTTGATTTCATTTCTTCTTTTGTTATGCGAATATTCAGTTCAGCCAAGGTATCTGCTAATGTTGTATCGACATCACCCACCACTTGAGCTATTACTTTATACATGGGCTCCAAGATAAATTCAACAAAACTGCGTTGTGCGGAATTGTGTGGGGGTTTCTTGGTAAATTTACGCCTAAAAGATGATAAATTTTTAATATAAATTCATCGATTTTTTCAAGAAAGCTTACGATTTACTATGAAAATACATATCACCCCAGAGACGTTTAGAAAACTCCACATAATTTACACCTTCGTAAGTATCGGCATATAGTTTTGCAAATGACTTCAAAGTAAAACAGAAGCCATATAGAGAACTGGCGAAACAAACATTTCCCAGCATAGGTGAGACCAATGTAGTGTCTTCAGCACTGCCATATGTACTTAATAAACTGTTTACCTCTTCCACAATGTGTTTAAGTTTGAAGTATGCATCTTGAGGTGGTAATTTCAATTCCAATATTAAACGATCAATCTAAAATAGATTAAGATAACATCAGTGATTGTAGGAATTGGAGTTGATTGATTAGAGATATTCGTCAAGTGTAAAACTCCCCATTCTAAATCAATCAACCGTAACTAAAATATGTTAGTCAGCATAATATTGAGTTTGTTGAACTAATTTAAAACTTATAATGCATGGTTTTAACAAACCTTATTAATACACAAAGTAATGGCCATTTTTTCTTGTACGGCATGTTTTAATAAGCGCTCCGTATTCAGCATTACACCCTCAGCGGCATCAACAAACACTACAACACCATCACACATGCGCATAGCTGCCGTTATCTCATCGGAAAAGTTTACATGTCCGGGGGTATCAAAGATATTCATTAAATAACTCTTCTGCTTAACATCTTGTAAGACCAGTGTTACAGGCGTAGCTTTTATACTGACACCTCGTTCCTGCTCGGTGAAAAGAGTGTCAGTATAACGCAATGAACGTTCCTCATTCATTTCAAATTGAGGATGAGTCTGTCGTAGGAGACAATCTACAAATGTTGTTTTACCATGATGGAGGTGACCAATTAACGCTACATTTCTTATAAGAGGTGGTGTATCCATAAGATCAGCCATAAATTCCATATTATATGTGGTATCCGGAAGTTCTTGCTCTTTAATTTGGAATTTCAACTTTTTTACTGGCTCAATTAAGGGCTTATCTAATGGTTGTGCGTCTTCCTCTTGGACTATTGTTTCAACATCTGGCCCATATACTTCTATAGCGGTTGGATAGTAACGTTTGTCTTCATGAAGCACAACAGCAGTGACTTCTTTATCTTCATCTTCATTATGGTCTTCTTCTTCATCCATAGCTTCTTCCTGTAAAAAACGGATATTATTGGTAAACAAAAATAACACATCAAAATACATACATCGTGGTCATCTTGTTGTTCTTGTTGTCCATAAATACTTTGATCATCATCCTCATCACTGTCTAAATCTGGTCCAATGTAATTACCGAATTCATCATATAAATCGGAATCCATGCTTTTAGCTTTTTAGTAATCTGTACAACGAAATACAATACAAATGAATAAACGTTTATTGAAAAACTACGTTAAAAACAAAATTTTTTTGTTCGACAAAATGTATTTTGTAGAATAGTTTTATAAACTTTCATTTTTGTTTTTTATATTTTGTAAATTTATTAACCTTTTATTTAAAATTTGCCTTAACTTAATAAAATAAATTAAAAACGCGTTGTTAAATTATCATTAAACAATTTCACCTTATGCCGGCCTTTGAGCGCGTTCAGTGTTTGCTTAATGGTTATTCAGTGTTGGTTAACGATTTAACTTCATATTTCTCGCATGAATAGAAAACCGTGTTTTTTCGGCCGCGAATACATAATACATTGTATTATGGTATTATAAGCAACAGTTTTTTAAATAGCGCTATTTTTTTTGTTAAATTTATTTGTTTGTTGTTTGAAACTGTTTTAATCACAAGTTTTATTCTTTTAATACATATTTTACACAATGAGTGAGGAATTTAATATACATATGTATTTAAAAACTTGGATGATCTCAAAAAAAGGAAGTAACTTTGAAACCAAAGAAAATATTTATAAGACATATTTTATGTGTCTTGTTTCAGCAAACCTGGCACAAATAAAAAATTTGGAATCAGCGAAAAATGCCCGTAATCACAGCCAGGAAGATGATGATGATGTGTTTGATACTCTATTAAATAATATGTAAAAGCCCTCTGTTAAAAGCCCTATAAAGAGACAAAAGAAGGAATCTAGTTGTATACCGGAAAATAAGAAAAATGAAAAATCACGGCGTAGTTCGTCGTCCAAAGAAAACCAATATCGCCGGCAATGCCCTTGTTGGAAAATTTGATAAATTAGGATAATGAAACAACTATAGGTAGGAGAACAAGATCAGTAGAATTGGCTAAAAATAAAGAAACTGCGTCATTGCCTGTAGTTTTAAAGGAAGTTGATGAAATGCTGCAATTATTACCAAGGTTAAGAAATCTTCAAGGGGAGGAGGGCGCGCTAGAGTTCCCGGTCGAGGAAGAGGCAGAGGGCGAGATAAGGGAGGAAACTCAATTGAAACAGAACAAGGCCCACAAAATTCAGCCTCAGAAATGTCAAATGATGTATCCGAAGAGGAAGCTAATACATCTACATCACCTTCATCAATAATGGATAGTTTCTCACAACAAGGCCGTCAAACTCGAAGTAGCGTTATGTGGGCACGTCGTAGTTATCTAGCTGAAAGAGCAGCACGGGCCACAAATGTTGATGTTATCGATTTAATATCTAATCCTTGGCCTCGTGTGGAAGGCATGATTGACTTAGAATTTGTTTCTCTAGATATTTTACTTGATGATGAAAATCCAGAACTGTCTGTTAAAATAACTTGGAAAGGAAAACCAGAAGCATTTATGCTACGAAAATATCAAAAATTATCTACAATTTTCAATGAACTCGCTAAACGTGAAAATACGGATATTGAAAATTTAGTTTTTACGTTAACAATCGTATTATTTTACCAGATGATACCCCGGATTCAATTGATTATAAGATTTATCAGTTTTTAAGTGAGTATATTACAATTTAATTCTTAAATATTGAAACAATATTAACAAAAACTACTCCCATTTGGGTATGAAGATAAATTGAAACCACGTCAGAGGGGGCTAGGTCTAAAAATGCTCTGACCTGTACTACCTGTAAATTAAGTACAATGGTTACATAGAAATATCACCAATAGATTAAGTCCCTATCTATGACAGGTATTCTTCAGGAAATGAATATATTAAAAATATACATTTATTAAGAAATATGCATTTGAAACGAAAAAAAAAAAAATATTAAACATAAAAACCAAAAGCTTTAAAATTCAGGCAACAGTTACAATATGTATTAAAACTAGCAGATTCCAGTCCTCGAAATTCGAGCGCAAATTCTAGGAAATTTTATTTTTTCATTAAATAAAGACCCTAAAAATATGCTAATCAATTATAGCCAATTCACAAATCAACACAAAAAAGAAACTTATTTTTTTTATTACAAACACATTAACAAATTTAATAAACAGTTCGAATCTAACTCTCTTTACGAACGGTCGTGTAAAAAATCAAAGCGCTTAGAGTACAACTATTTAAAATTAAAAACAAGTGTTTATTTTTGTTTTTACAATGGCCTATTCTTGATCTCATTTGAACTCACGTGGTAGACAATCCAGCTTTAAAACAGGAATAAAAATTTTGCGATGGCCCGAGGGGCCAAATCTTCATCAAAAAGAAAGCTTGTGAATAAGAAGATGACAAAACTTCCTCCGGGTTTTGTTAACCCGAACATGGCGTCAACTTCAAGCAACAGATTTAGCCTGCTTGCTGGCCTCAATGATATGGACGTAACCCCCGTATCAAATATTAACGATGTTAAGGAACACAAACCTCCACCCATTGTTGTAGAAGCTAACGCTTCATTTACAGAAATACAAAAGCTGCTTGGTAAGGATTGCATTTTCAAACGTACTTCAATTGGTACCAAAATTTTTGCTCCTAGTAATAAAATGTACGAATGCTACAAGCAAATACTTAAAGAGAATAAGATGGAGTTTCATTCTTATGGCTCCAAAGAAAATAGGTTATACACCACCTTTTTACACGGTTTACCCCGCATAAGCTCTGAGGAAATCTCCAAGGAGCTAAAAAACTACAACCTATCCCCCTCTTCCGTAACTGAAATAACCACCAAATTCAGTTCAAACAATAATGCAGTTTATAAAGTTCAATTTGTTCGTAAAAATTTTAATCCAACTGCTTTAAAAAATGTACGAACAATTTCTAATATTATAATTTCTTGGAAAAAATATAAATCGAAATCCAAGAACAAACCAACTCAATGCTGGAACTGCTTGATGTATGGCCATGGCGGTGAACATTGCCATCGAAGTGCTGCATGTATGATATGTGCAGAACAACATCATACAAGTGTGTGTCCGTTTAACACAAATGAAAAAAGACCAGCTGTTTTTACATGCTTTAATTGCAAAAAACAAGGAAAAGAGAGAACTGATCACTCTGCAAACGATATCAACTGTCCGTTACGTTCTCTCTATTTGGAAACTAGAACAAGAGTTACTTCTAAAAGTCCGAATAAAAGCAGACAACAACAAAATAACTCATTTCAATTTAATGTGGGAGATTTTCCTAACTTAAGAAACAACAACACAAATTGTAACAATAACATCAACAATAACAGCAAAGCTACATATGCTAACCAGCTGAAAACAAACAACGATTTATTTAGCATTGATGAGCTTTTTGATATTTTCACTACAGCTATGGATGATTTGCATAGGTGCACTTCAAAAGTACAACAAATCAAAGTTGTAATGTCAATGGTAAAATACGCCCATGGATTATACTAATAATTTAAACGAATTCAAAATGCTTCACTTGAATGCTAATGGCATTTCAAACTTTTCTAAATTAAAACAATTTGAAATACTAATTGAACGAGAAAATATTAAAATAGCGTCTTTGAATGAAACATTTTTTTCAGAAAATCATAGACCCTATTTTAAAAATTATTATTTATATAGAAGTGACAGAACAGATGCAAGAGGAGGAGGAGTAGCTCTGTTAATTCATAAATCTGTCGCTCATAAAAACCTCTTTATATCAAACACTTCATCAATCGAAAACATCTCAATTGAAGTTATTATAAATAATAGACCTATTGTTGTATCTTCATTATATTCACCAAGATATACCCATAACTTCTGTGCTGATATCTTGAACCTAACACCTTCCACCAAAGAATACATAGTTTTTGGTGACCTAAATGCCAAACATTGCTCTTGGAATTGCCGTTCAAATAATACTGCAGGAATCGCACTGAACAATCTACAGCAATCAAGCAATTTTTTTATACACTATCCTAATAGTCCAACCCTATTTCCCCATCAACACAATCGCGAAGCATCTACAGTCGATATTATTTTAAGCAATAGCGCTTTGAATATAGACGTAAAGACAATGGATTACGAAATACCATCAGACCATCGCCCCATTATGTGTACACTTAAAAGATCAGTGGCCTCGCAGGTTGACCTCAACTATTATGATTATAGTGCAACCAACTGGAACATTTATATGAATTTTTTAGAAAATAAAATCACGTTAAATTCGGATATATACAATACCAAGGTAATAATTGATCAGGAAATACAAAAATGATCAAAAACTATTTTCAACTTGATTTTACCCCCTGAATTATAGAATATTTACCAGTTTTGCATTTTTCCTCTGCTTAAACTAATTTAAAGAAAAATTGTGCAAACCCTATTGTGATATTTTTAGTGTAGTTAGACAAACAAAAATAGTTATGGTGTGAACTCAATTTCATGCTTAAATTTTGAACGGGTTATAAAAGAAAAGAATTTTCGGAGTTTTATTGATTAACATACACACATAATTAATCTCTGGTATGCATATGTGAAATGAATAGCTTTTGGAAGCCAACCAATTTTAATAAAACAAAAAATTAAGGTCAAGAAATTAATAAAAGAAACAATACCAAACGATCTGTTTAATAATTAAAAAAAAAAATAAATAAAAAAAAAATGAATAGAGGAGTGTTTTTTCCGTTAAACATATTTTGGATTTAATAGATAAATATAGGCAACATACATATTAATAGAATTGATATAATACCCTAATGGACAAATACAAATATGAATTACTTGTTATTATTATTTTAAGTCTCCCCTTATAAAAAAAATGGGAGAGTCAAATGATTCATTAGGGTTTTTGTTCAATGCAACTTGCAGCCTAACAATTAATTCGAATCTAACTCTCTTTACGAACGGTCGTGTAAAAAATCAAAGCGCTTAGAGTACAACTATTTAAAATTAAAAACAAGTGTTTATTTTTGTTTTTACAATTGCCTATTCTTGATCTCATTTGAACTCACGTGGTAGACAATCCAGCTTTAAAACAGGAATAAAAATTTTGCGATGGCCCGAGGGGCCAAATCTTCATCAAAAAGAAAGCTTGTGAATAAGAAGATGACAAAACTTCCTCCGGGTTTTGTTAACCCGAACATGGCGTCAACTTCAAGCAACAGATTTAGCCTGCTTGCTGGCCTCAATGATATGGACGTAACCCCCGTATCAAATATTAACGATGTTAAGGAACACAAACCTCCACCCATTGTTGTAGAAGCTAACGCTTCATTTACAGAAATACAAAAGCTGCTTGGTAAGGATTGCATTTTCAAACGTACTTCAATTGGTACCAAAATTTTTGCTCCTAGTAATAAAATGTACGAATGCTACAAGCAAATACTTAAAGAGAATAAGATGGAGTTTCATTCTTATGGCTCCAAAGAAAATAGGTTATACACCACCTTTTTACACGGTTTACCCCGCATAAGCTCTGAGGAAATCTCCAAGGAGCTAAAAAACTACAACCTATCCCCCTCTTCCGTAACTGAAATAACCACCAAATTCAGTTCAAACAATAATGCAGTTTATAAAGTTCAATTTGTTTGTAAAAATTTTAATCCAACTGCTTTAAAAAATGTACGAACAATTTCTAATATTATAATTTCTTGGAAAAAATATAAATCGAAATCCAAGAACAAACCAACTCAATGCTGGAACTGCTTGATGTATGGCCATGGCGGTGAACATTGCCATCGAAGTGCTGCATGTATGATATGTGCAGAACAACATCATACAAGTGTGTGTCCGTTTAACACAAATGAAAAAAGACCAGCTGTTTTTACATGCTTTAATTGCAAAAAACAAGGAAAAGAGAGAACTGATCACTCTGCAAACGATATCAACTGTCCGTTACGTTCTCTCTATTTGGAAACTAGAACAAGAGTTACTTCTAAAAGTCCGAATAAAAGCAGACAACAACAAAATAACTCATTTCAATTTAATGTGGGAGATTTTCCTAACTTAAGAAACAACAACACAAATTGTAACAATAACATCAACAATAACAGCAAAGCTACATATGCTAACCAGCTGAAAACAAACAACGATTTATTTAGCATTGATGAGCTTTTTGATATTTTCACTACAGCTATGGATGATTTGCATAGGTGCACTTCAAAAGTACAACAAATCAAAGTTGTAATGTCAATGGTAAAATACGCCCATGGATTATACTAATAATTTAAACGAATTCAAAATGCTTCACTTGAATGCTAATGGCATTTCAAACTTTTCTAAATTAAAACAATTTGAAATACTAATTGAACGAGAAAATATTAAAATAGCGTCTTTGAATGAAACATTTTTTTCAGAAAATCATAGACCCTATTTTAAAAATTATTATTTATATAGAAGTGACAGAACAGATGCAAGAGGAGGAGGAGTAGCTCTGTTAATTCATAAATCTGTCGCTCATAAAAACCTCTTTATATCAAACACTTCATCAATCGAAAACATCTCAATTGAAGTTATTATAAATAATAGACCTATTGTTGTATCTTCATTATATTCACCAAGATATACCCATAACTTCTGTGCTGATATCTTGAACCTAACACCTTCCACCAAAGAATACATAGTTTTTGGTGACCTAAATGCCAAACATTGCTCTTGGAATTGCCGTTCAAATAATACTGCAGGAATCGCACTGAACAATCTACAGCAATCAAGCAATTTTTTTATACACTATCCTAATAGTCCAACCCTATTTCCCCATCAACACAATCGCGAAGCATCTACAGTCGATATTATTTTAAGCAATAGCGCTTTGAATATAGACGTAAAGACAATGGATTACGAAATACCATCAGACCATCGCCCCATTATGTGTACACTTAAAAGATCAGTGGCCTCGCAGGTTGACCTCAACTATTATGATTATAGTGCAACCAACTGGAACATTTATATGAATTTTTTAGAAAATAAAATCACGTTAAATTCGGATATATACAATACCAAGGTAATAATTGATCAGGAAATACAAAAATTTATAAATGTAGTTTTTGAAGCAAGGGATGCGTCTACACCTAAAATAACTCAACAAAATAATTTCACATTACCAGAAAGTACTGTGAAATATATTAAACTAAGACGAAGCTTTAAAAGAAAAAGCCAACGATCTTCAAATATAGCCGAGCAAACTTTTTATAATCAATGTACTAAGTTTCTAAGTAACATGATTGATAAAAGTATTAATTCGGAACGCAATAAGAAATGGTGTCAATTATTATCCAATTTAAAACCAGGTGATAAATCATTTTGGAGAATAAGCAGGAACTTGCGAGGAAAGGGAAAAAATCAAATCTCTCACCTTGAGGTTGGAAATACAAGGATAACATCTGATAAGGACAAGGCTGAAGCCCTGGCAAATACATTTGTCAAAGCAAATAACCTCACTTCGAATTACAACCACTCAGCGGATATAGTAATAAATACAAGAGTAAATAATTTTAAGAAGGAAAATCCCAGTTCTGAGTCAGCAATTTATACATCTCTAGAAGAAGTAATGAATATTGTCTCATCAATAAAACCCTCAAAATCTCCTGGTTTTGACAATGTTCCCAACCTGCTCTTAAAGAAACTACCACTCAAAGCTCTAAAATTACTGGTTATAATATTTAACAGCTGCATCAAACTCAACTATTTCCCAAACCATTTCAAAAACGCTAAGGTTATAGCTATCAACAAACCTAGTAAGCCAAAAAATAACCCAAATAGCTATAGACCTATTAGTTTATTAAGTGACTTAGGTAAAATATTTGAAAAAATACTACATTCTCGTCTAAGTGAATTTGTAACGACCAATTCTATTGTTGCTAAAGAACAATTTGGATTTAAAAAAGGGCATAGCACTACTCACCAAATAAACAGAATTAAAAATCAAATAATCACCAATAAACACAATAAACGTTCAACGGGTCTAATATTGTTAGATATTGAAAAAGCGTTTGACACCGTTTGGCATAATGGATGCAAATATACCAAAATATTTATGCAAACTCATTTCAGATTTCATTCACGGCAGAAGCTTTAAAGTTGCGATTAATAATGAAACATCATCTCCAAAAACCATTACCACAGGGTTACCTCAAGGATCAGTCTTGTCGCCATTGCTTTACTCGATATATACATCCGATTTCAAAGTTCCGAAATATATGAAAGTTGCTTACTACGCAGATGATACTGCGTTAATTTCTTCAAACAAACTTACAAGTGCACTCCTGAAGAAAATGGAAAAGGGACTTGTTAATTGCAGTAAATATTTTCACAAATGGAAAATCAAAATTAATCCAGACAAGACCCAAGCAATTATTTTTCCGTTCAACAAATCTCCCAAAAGAATGCCAAGACGTCATCTTCATATGGGAAATAATACCATAGATGTACTTAATCATGTCAAATATCTCGGAGTTGTCTTGGACAAAAAGCTTACTTTTAAACAACATATTATGGCTACGTGTCAAAAAGCTATAAAATCATTTAAAGCATTATGGCCACTACTAAATAGAAGGTCATTTCTAAACCCCAAAAACAAAAATCTACTCTTCAAAAGTGTTATAAGGCCGATATTAACATACGCGTGTCCTATTTGGAGTGAAGCTGCCAACTGCCACCTAAAACGCTTACAAATTATACAAAACAAATGTCTTAAAATGATAAATAAAAAGCCCTGGAGGTATCCTACAAATCTTCTTCATGAAGAAACAGGTTATGAAAAAATTATCGATTTCATAACAAGGATTAACAATAATTACTTTGCCAAAATTGAAAATTCCTCTTACCCACTGATAAGAGAATGTAGAGAAATAACGTAAAATTAAAAAGAAATCACCAAATTGAAAATTATATGCTTATAGAGGTCTATTATTTCTAATAAACCTTCTATAAGCATATAAATATTTTCAGATAGTATTTGAATTTATTAAATCATATAAAGGTTTTTTTTCCTCCCATTTTCCTTTAAAAATCATTAAAAAATAAAATAAAAACTATTTAATGTCTTTAGATCCTATATATTATTTGTTGCAATATCTATATAAAGATAAGATCTCATATGTAAATATCAAATTTGTTAAAATATGTAAATAAAGGAAGAATGTATAATTGAAAATTGAAATTTAATAAACACACACATAGCATTGTATAATTTTATGTATGGGTTAGTAGCAACTTTAAATGCAATATACTCAAAATAAAGGGAAAAATTTAAAAATCTGTAAATCTGCATATCGGCTAAAAAGAGATACCTTTCAAATAATATACGTTTGGTCAAGATCGGGATAAAACGGTAGAACAAAACATCAATCACAAGAAATCGCCTAGTCTATTAATATAATAGATAATCTTAAAAAATATATAAATAATGAAAATTTAGTTCATTATAAATTACGAGATATGAAATATATGCTTATATTAAAATACAATTTTATATTTGTATTAAATTTGTATGAATAAATACTTGTTTATATATTTCATATATCTACATATATATAAAATTCATTTTCTGTTTGTTTGTTTGTTTTTATTTTTCAACGGATTTCTCTGAAATTTGGTACACACAATCTCTCCAGGGAAGGTCGCCATATGCTTCTTACCGTCCACGCCTACTTTTACGCCCGCTTTTTGTATACAATTCATTTTCAACGGATTTCTCTGAATTTTGGTACGCACGACCTCTGTAGTCCAGCAAAGGTCAGTATATGCTTCGGCCACGCCTACTTTTATGCTCACTTTTTGTATACAATTCATTTTCTGTTTTTTGGTATATATGTTCGCTATAAAAATTTGTATTTTTCAACGGATTTCTCTGAAATTTGGTACACACGATCTCTATACTCCAGGGAAGGTCATAAAATTCATTTTTTGTCCGTTTGTTTGGTTGTTTGTTTGTTTGACTGCTATACAAAATTTTATTTCTCCAAGCTTTTCTCGTAAATTTGGTACACGTGATCTCTGTACTCCAGCGAAGGTCGCATTATATATCTTTCTGGCCACGCCTACCTTTACGCCCTCTATTTTTAAATTTTTAATTTCATTATATCTTTCTGGCCACGCCTACCTTTACGCCCTCTATTTATAACCTATACCACTACGTGGTTTGGGTATAATAACTTTGTGCTGCTGATTGTAGCAACCAAAAATATATGACCTAGACTCATCCTTAATTATACCGATCGAATCAGAATCACTTTTTGAGTTGATTTAACACTGTCCGTCCGTCCGTCCGTCTGTGTGTCCATATAAACCTTGTAATCAAACTGCAGGTCGCAAATATGAATATATTTTGATGAAATTTTGGATATAAGCTTTCGTCGACCATGGGATGAAATTGGTGAGAATCGGTCCATGTTCAGACCTAGCCCCCATACAAATGACCCCTATAAAATCGACATAAATTGACATAAGATCCAAATTGTCGTATAAATCTTAGTCAAATTGGGTTTGTATGTGTTTATTACATCCATTAATGAATAGTCCAAAAACGGACCCTATGGGGCAACTCTTGGTCATAGGCCCCATATAGAGCTGCTTCCCGATCTTCACTTAAATCTATCAAAATACAAAAATATTGCACTGATTCATCTCAAATTTTGTTTGTATATAGACATAGCATCCATATGAACTTTTTCATATCTGCAGCCAAAAAAATTAATAAAAATCCCACTCAAAATTGGTTTATGCTTATTTTCTATATCCAGATAGTTGGGCCTGAGAGATAGGGTCTCTAAACGCATGGTATAGGGTATCGTATAGTCGGTCTAGACTGACTATAATTTTCTTACTTGTTTTAAATTCATTTTCTGTTTTTTCGTATATTTGTTCGCTATACTAATTTTTATTTTTCAACGGCTTTCTCCGAAATTTAGTACATACTCCAGGGAAGGTCGCCATATGATTTTTACCGGCCACGCCTACTTTTACTCCCACTTTTGATAAAAAATTCACTTTATGTTGTTCGGTATATTTGTTCGTTATACAAATTTGAATTTTCCAACGGATTTCTCTGAAATTTGTTAAACACGGGATTAACTTCACGAAGAACAAACTCCCCAAATTTAAAAAAAGGTTTCCAAAAGAAATAAACAAATTCCCCATTTTGTTTAAAACGAAATAAAAAATGAACTTACTCCCCAAATTCATTCTTAAATTTTTACATATTTTTATATAATGAATTTTGTTAAATATTTATTTAAGTGAAAATTTGGATACTGCTCTCAATATCTGTCCTGCAGTAAACGCATTTAAAATCTGTATTCTTTTCAATAGCACCATTTCGGCGCGCGGACGCGGACAAGACTCGCTCGCGGAACACAGCTCAACTCAAATATCGCAATGATCTGAAAAATATATTTTGGCGATTAAAATAGGTTGAGAAGAGAACTGCGCGACAGCACGGTAGTAGCTGTCAAACGCGCGGAAGCGGCGCGCGGATGCGGACGAGACGCGCTCGCGGAACGCAGCTCAGCTCAAATATCGGAATGATCTGAGAAATATATTTTGGCGATTAAAATAAGTTGACGACAACTGCGCGGCAGCATGGGTGCAGCTGCCAAATACGCGGACACGGACGCGACACGCTCGCGGAATACAGCTCAAAGAAAAGTCTTTTGATAAATTTTATCTACGTATGTGCAATTATTACCAGTTGATCCAAATAGGCCACACATTATACACAGGTTATAAGCAGTTGCTTAAAGCAACCTTGCGGCACAAGTTTAAACTTCGCATCCATTTTCCATTTTTGAAACTTCTAAACGAAGTAATTCAATTTTTAAAAGTTCTGATTCCTTTAATTTGCAAACGATTCCGTTATATTTGATTTTTACAAAATAAATAAACTTAAAAAAAACTTAAAGCGGTTTCTTATTATTTTTGAAGCATTTTTGCTGTAGCGTCTTATAAAAAACTTCTAAATTTAAAAATCAGAAAAATTCGGTAAATCTTCAACCTGATAGTGTTTGACGTATTAATCAACTAGTGCAGTAGTTCCTACCCAAAATTTCGCCAATTTTATACAAGGATTTACTTGTTTTCTTTTAAAGCTAAAATAATTTTCCCATAGTGAGATTGGTTTTTTTTACTTCTTTTTAGTTATTATTAATTAGTACAAATCAACATAAAATAGTAAAAATCAACATAAAGTAAAACACGTGATCAGTGCAAATTTGTCACAAAAGGTTTAGGTTCTTCCCCAAAATATATAAGATCGTAAGTAAGTGTTGCGCTTGTTTACTTTATTTGACGCGTAAAATCTGATGAACTTTCACTTTCGAGAGATTTATGCAATGTTGCCACTTAATTTAATTTCATGTTTTATAGTACTCAATCTCTAAATGGTATTGTAGTAAACTCTGTAATATTACTTTTTATCGTAAGTCAATAATAACTTTGTTATAAGACAGTTTAAAGATTGAAAATTACTGTTTATTTTTTTTTTTGTGATGCTCACAGTACATTAAGGTGGTACGTCAAAAAAAAGTTGAGCTTGGCACCCCCTAGGATTAAAGATTAGTTGAAGACGATTCGGAAAAATATTTTTTTATTTTTTTGCCACGCCTCTGGATACCGCCCTTTTAGTTTTTTGTTCACTGCTGCGCCATTTTTTGTCCTATCATATCATGTTGCATGCCGTTGTGCATGGTTTCATTGTGGCTACATTTCTTTCTTTAATAATTTTTAATCCGACGTCAAAAATTTTTCCGACTTTCAGTATCTCAGTTCCTACCCACCCTAATGGCAATATATTTAAACGAAACTATTCAGAAACAAAAAAAGTTACAGAGGTTAAAAAAAAAAACAATATTACAGAACAGGGAACATAAAATAGTACAAAAACAAAAACTCTGACATTCCAAAGTGACATTCTCTTTTGCTCACATTCGATATTGTCGTTCATTTATCAAATGTCAAAAATATTTTCTTTTCATTCCGAAATTGGTTTATTTAAATTCGTTATGGTTATCATTTTCAAATATACATACATATATATTCCACTTAATTTAATTACAATAAATAAAATTAATAAAATTTAATATTAAAACGAAATACATTTCGAAGCGTGTTATATCGGAAAAACAATATTACCAACAATACGCCAAGTCATCCAATATTTTTTATATTTAAGGACAAATGGTGCACCAAATACTTATAAAAATCAATTAGTACAATACCAAAATTCATCTCATGAAATAATTGAAATATCAGGTAATTATATCCAAAACTTTACGCATCAATAATAACTAATAACGTATAATTTATGTTTTAGAATTTCCGTGCCATTCTCAAAATACTGAACGTTTTGTGCGGGTTGTTAGTGAATCTGCAAATAAGGTTACAGACGAAAGGCGCATGGGCTTTATATTTGCTAAAATGAGAAATCGTGAACAGTATAGCAATCTCAATTCTCGCCAAAATTTGTCTTATAAAAGTTGTACGTCAATATTTTATTTGCAAAAGTTTCATCAAATTAATGTGGCTTTCTTTTCACAAAAAGAGTTGTCATATCTCAAAAACACAATATGAGTTGACATATTTGATCATTAGATTAATGCATTTTTTAAACCTCTGTAACTTTTTTGTTTATGAATAGAAGTTAATACTTTTGAAGAAAAAATTTCATGTAATTAAAGCCGCTTTCCTTGTGTTTCAAAATGGTCGGCATTAGGGTGGGTAGGAACCGAGATTGTCAAAGTCACTACCAGAATTTGACGTCGGAGTCAAAAATTATTAAAGGGAGAAATGTGGCTAATATTTAATCCTAGGGGGTGACTGGCTGGACTTTTTTTTTATATGGCGACCGAACCACCTTACATACATACACACATTTATAACAGAATATGCAAACATATGGAGCCACAAATCGATGCTATATTGTTGTAAACTCTGTTTCGGGAAAGTATTTGTCAAAATTGATTTTGAGTTACTGACTGCAAACATGTATTTGCATGCAAGATGCAGTCCCGATTATTGTTAATATTTCGACTTTAAATCCAAAAAAGGATAAAAATTTTTCGACACCATAAACAGTAAACAACTGTAGCATCAAATATAGGTATGTATGTACATTAGGGTGGGTCAATTATTTTTACTCCATGGGCTCATAGCGATTCTGGTACTATGGACCATAACAAGTATTTTTGCTCAAGGAACCATACCTCTAAAATCGTTTTCGATGAAAAAATCGATATAGATCGTATATGGGTACCCCGAATAATTTTTTGTTATGGCTCATAGTACCAGAATCGCGATGAGCCCAAGGAGATTTTTTCGGCCCCCTACAATTTGACACACTCTAATGTACATATATAACATAATTTAACTAATAGTTTTCCAAATATTAAAAAATATATATTTAATTCCCTAATACGATTTTAATTCATTTAGTTTCTGAACTTAATTCCATTCCGCATATCAAATTTAATTTGAACAATTAAACTCCTGTTCGTACATTAAAACATAAATAATTGATATAATTAAATTTGTAGGAATAAATCATTAGGTGGAATAATTGACGATATCATTGAAATTAAATTAATTATTACCTAAAATTAAGTTATCAACGGTAATGCCTCAATTGAAACGTGATTTTCGCATATGTCTGGATGTCTATAGAATTGAAGAACGAACGTATGTACCGTAGTTATGGTAACATTGATTTCAAGAATAGCCATGAGTATATTTTGCTTCAAAGAGCTGGTTATTTTTTGTGTTGCTTATTTTCTTAATACTTAATTTCTATCACTTTTAACCCTGAATCACTGAATTTATTCCGACCGGTGTCTAGTAATCAATTACAAAATTTTATATTTTTTGTATTACAAAATCAATATGACGAGCTTAAGCATCAGTTTAAAATAACTTTTTTCAAAGACACATTGAAATTTTATTACTATAAGAAGTTTGCTTGCAGTTAATATAAATTATATTTTTCCAAAAATAATACCCTAATAGTTTCATTATCGTAGGAGTTTCACACAATTAGCTCTTTCCCAATTTATATAAATCGGAGATATGTTTTTATACATTATTCTCATAGAATTCTGAAAAATTGTATAAAAGAAATTTGAATTCTTTGTCGTTAGTAAATTCCTAAACACACCACCCACTATGCTCAATTATTATAGCATGATAATTACCTGTTCGTCTTTTTTCAACGCTTAAGATACATTACATATAGCTAATATTACAGATTTGCAAGTCTAAAGTATAAGAACAGGTAAAAATATTAAATCTATTAATACGACTGCTAAAACAAATGGAAAACCCCTTTTTACAAAGGGCCATTAAATAAAGAAATACTTTTCGGTTCAATTTTCATACAGGTAGAATATGTTTCGTGTATATAATTACATATTTAAACCGGTAGACAAGTAGAAAACCTCAACAGTTAACGTTTCATACTCTTTTAATAATGTCATTTAGAATATTAATAATTTTTCTTATGATTTGCTCGTGCAGCTCCTTGAGTTATGGAAGAAAAACAAGAAGACAATTATATAATTCGGCAGTTAAAGATAAAACGGTCGATTTTCGTGTGTCTTTGGGACAAATTTTAAATTTACCCGAAACCAAGCTACGACCATTTGATTTGTTCAAATCTCGCGGAGAGTTTGTTAAATTGGCTGAACAATTTATAAAAAATCGTAAACCATATAATTACAAGCTCTATAAACCCTATTTACCAACGAAGAAAATTTCAACTTATCCAAAAGATTATGTGATGAATATATTGAATTCAATAAGTTTTCTAAAGCCACAACAAAATACAACACTTAAGAATGAAACAAATTTAGATTTGTTAAATAATACTAACAATTTAGAGTCAAACTCAAATACTACGGAATTTGTAATTTCAACAAGTACTGTTAAACCAAACCTTAAAGAAAATGCGACATTGGATAATAGAGATTTTACGACACCACCATCAAGAACTGGAGCATTGAACGCAGTAGCAACTGAATACTATGAAACATATTTGGAATCCACCACTATTGGCTTCAAGGACAAACCCGCAACGGAAATTGATATTCCCACCACAGAAATGTTATCAATTGATCAGACAACCGTATATGAATCATTATCAACACCTGCTTCAGTATCAACACCTGCTTTAATAATAGAAACAACGGAAAATAGTATTTCCTCTACAATTGCTTATGACTTTATAAGTGAACCCACACTATTGTCTAATATTGAAGAAGATTATTATATTACAGAAAAAAACAATGATAATACACAAACTACCGAATATGAATCTTTAGCAACAACTATTTCAGATGTAATTGAGTCAATATCAGCAGAAAATAATGAATTTATGAGTGTAACCACACCATTGCCTGACAATAGAGAAGATTCGTGTACTACTGAAAACAACAGTGGTAATACTGATACTACTGAATATGAATACTTATCAACAACTACTTCAGATTTATTTGTGACAACATCAGCTGAAAATAAAATTTCTTCTCTGGATTCTACAAAAGCTTATGAATTTATGAGTATAACTACACCATTGCCTAATATTAAAGAAGATGCTTACACTACAGAAAATAACAACGATAAAACTCAAACTACCGAATATGAATCTTTACCAACAACTATTTCAGATTTTATAGAATCAACATCAGCAGAAAATAATGAATTTATGAGTGTAACCACGCCATTGCCTGAGATTAGGGAAGATTTGTATACTACTGAAAACAACAGTGCTAATACTGAAACTACTGAATATGAATACTTATCAACAACTACTTCAGATTTATTTGTGACAACATCAGCTGAAAATAAAAATTCTTCTCTGGATTCTACAATAGCTTATGCATTTATGAGTGTAACTACACCATTGCCTGACATTAGAGAAGATTCGTACACTACAGAAATTAACAATGATAATACACAAACTACCGCATATGAATCTTTAACAACAACTATTTCAGTTGTAATTGAGTCAATATCAGCAGAAAATAATGAATTTATGAGTGTAACCACACCATTGCCTGACAGTAGAGAAGATTCGTATACTACTGAAAACAACAGAGCTAATACTGAAACTACTGAATATAAATACTTATCAACAACTATTTCAGATTTAATTGAATCAACATCAGCAGAAACCCAATTTTCTTCTCTGGATTCTACAATTGCTTATGAATTTATGAGTGTAACTAAACCATTGCCTAATATTAATGAAGATTCTTATACGACAGAAAATAACAATGATAATTCTCAAACTACCGAATATGAATATTTAGCATCAACTATTTCAGATTTAATTGAGTCAACATCAGCAGAAAATAATGAATTTATGAGTATAACCACACCATTGCCTTACAATAGAGAAGATTCGTATACTACTGAAAACAACAGTGCTGATACTGAAACTACCGAATATGAATTTGTAACAACAACTATTTCAGATTTTATTGAGTCAACATCAGCAGAAAACCAAATTTATTCTCTGGATTCTACAACTACTTATGAATTTATGAGTGTAGCTACACCATTGCCTAATATTAATGAAGATTCTTATACTGCAGAAAATAATAACGATAATACTCAAACTACCGAATATGAATCTTTATCAACAACTATTTTAGATTTAATTGAGTCAACATCAGCGGATAATGATGAATTTATGAGTGATACCACGCCATTACATAATATTAAAGAAGATTCTTACACTACAGAAAGTAGCAATGATAAAACTCAAACTACGGAATATGAATTTTTATTAACAACTACTTCAAATTCAATTGAGTCAACATCAGCAGAAAATAATGAATTTATTAGAGTAACTATACCAGTGCCTAATATTAAAGAAGATTCTTATACTACAGAAAAGAACAATGATAATAATACTCAAACTACCGAATCTTTATTAACAACAATTTCAGATTTAATTGAGTCAACATCAACGGATAATAATATATTTATGAGTGATAGCACGCCATTGCCTAATATTAAAGAACATTCTTATACTACAGAAAATAGCAATGATAACACTCAAGCTACGGAATATGAATCTTTATCAACAACTATTTCAGATTTAATTGAGTCAACATCAACGGATAATAATGAATTTATGAGTGATACCACGCCATTGCCTAATATTAAAGAACATTCTTATACTACAGAAAATAGCAATGATAACACTCAAGCTACGGAATATGAATCTTTATCAACAACTATTTCAGATTTAATTGAGTCAACATCAGCAGAAGATGAAATTTCTTCTCTGAATTCTACAATTACTTATGAATTAATGAGTTTAACCACACCATTTCCTAACATTGAAGTAAATGCCTATACTACTGAAAGTTATAGTGATAATTCTACAACCAATGGAAATGTAATAAATTCTACGGATTTTCCAAATAGCAGAAATCAATTAGTATATTATGAAACTACAACTTCGTACTTAAATGAATTTACAACGAATATCATTTCTGATTTGGAATATGAAACTACGACCATTAGCTCATCAGATTTGATGACATCTACTGTAGAAGTGAAAAGTGCATTAACAACGAATTTTCTTGAAACAAGTACAGCTGATTTCACGAACGACATAAGTAATGAAGTAGCTACGGAGACAATTGCACACGTGAATTTGGAATCCTATACCATTGAATCATTCAAAGAAACTACGAATGAAGATAATTCAAAAATAACAATTGAAACTTCAACCGAAATAAAAAATGAAGGGTCTACAACTGAACTTTTAAACGTTCCAATAACGGTAACCTCAACAATCATGGAATCACCTACAACTGATATAGTAGAGGAAACTACAAGTGATGGAATTTTAAACGAAGTTCTTGAAAATACTACCGAAAATATTAGAAAAATCGTAGTGGAACCATCATTTGTTTATAATACAATCAATAGCTCCACAACTGCCTTCACCAACAAGACAATCATTTCCACAGATTCCACAAGTAAACTCACCAATGAAATAACAACAGAATATGCAGAAACGACGTCTTCCAATAATATTTACAGAGAAACACCAACCATTGAAAATATTCCAACTGCCCATAACAGTGCAATAACAACTGAATCAATTAAACTGGCTGTACCTCCTGAAATTTCTACAGATAAACACACCAATGAATTCACAACTGAATTAATTTTTGCAGAAAATTCTTTATCGATCGAAATCACAGAATCAGTACTTGAGCCATCCAAATTTTTTTCGAGTAACGATCTCAATAAAATTCGAGATCAAACAGATTTACCACAAAATGATATGAAAGAAACTTTGCCATCAATAACATCCAGGCATTTTATCAATGATCTTTTAAGGGTGGAGTTTTTCAATCGCAAAAATCAAACTGCAAATAGAGAGACTAAAAAAATAAAGTACGCCACGGATGTTATGCCGTCATTAGATGATTATTAAAAACTTAATTCATAAACTATATTTACTCGTAGTTAAGTTATAAAATGTAGTAATAAAAATATAATTATTTATTAATATGGCAAAACTTTTTTCTTTTATTAATCAATTTCTATTGTCTGAGTTTTAGAGTGTATGTAATACTTTTTTAACATTCCTCGTTCTCATTAAGCGATATTGTGCCGTTAAAAGTGTTGTTAAAAAATTGTTACAAACTCAACACTTGCGGAAACATATTGTAAATAAATCACAGAGGGGAGTAGGTTAAACATATGTCAGCATAAAATATATTCCCAAAATTCAATGAAATAATCACTATTTAAGAATACTAGCAGATTCTAGCCCTCGAAATTCGAGCGCAAATTCTAAGAAATTTGTTTTTTTCAATAAATAATGCTAATCAATTATAGCCAATTCACAAATCAACGCAAAAAACAAACTCATTTTTATTACAAACACATTAACAAATTTAATAAACACACATATAGCATTGTATAATTTTTTTGTATGTATGTTTTGGTAGCAACTTTAAATGCAATTTACTCAAAATAAAGGAAAAAATTTAAAAATCTGTAAATCTGCAAATCGGCTAAAAAGAAACACCTTTCAAATAATATACGTTTGGCCCAATCCGGATTAAAAAGGTGGAACAAAACATCAGTCACAAGAAATCGCCTAGCCTATTAATATTATAGAATGAATAAAAATCACTTTATTTCTAGTTACATTAAATGTTTATTTTGCACTTGTGTTTAAGTTCGCTGAAAATACGGTGGTGTTCAACGAATTCTGTGGAGAGAATTTTGCAATCGAAAACGATGACAAACAGTGAATAAATTTCGTTGAATTGAAGGACCGATGTGTAGTTCCTCATTAATCGGAATACCAACGACATATGATATGATCCGATCAGCAACAATTATTTTCTCCGGAGAAAGTTCTCGCATATGGCCCAAACTTTGATACTCTTGCATAAATTGAATGTACTGTTCCTTCAATGCTGGATTTCTAGACAGTTTTCTTTCGGTGGAATAATATCGATTCAATGCACCATTGTATCTATCAGCGAATTAAACGGAGGTTGTAAAATATATTGTCCATCATTAAAGATTCGTCATCTTTTGTTGTTGTATTGCATTCCTCAAATTTCCAAAAAGAAAATAAAGAATGATCGTTGTCAACCAAATTTAATAATGATTTGGATGACTGATCATTAAGCGATGTAATTATAGACGTTATTAGCCAAGCAAAAATAGAAGAAATGGCAATTGTGTTGCCCTCATTATCGCATAGTTTGTCGGTATATCTAAGGAAATTGTTAATTCTGAAATAAGTCTTAATTTGCGTAATGACTCTTTTACAAATATCCTTGGCATCCCATAAACGATGGATATTATGCCCAACTGGATATAATCTTCACTTATCAGACTATAAAATATAATGCTGTTGGTTCTGATATCATACATCCCAGATTTTTAAAGAAAATTATCCCTGAACCGTTACTTCAAATTACCCATATTTTTAACACTATTATAATAAATACTTGTCAAAATTGCTTGAAAGGTTATGTCAAGAATAAGAGTCTGCTCTCAAGCAGGCATTGTATTCCGCGATCTATACAATATTGAATGCACGCAGGATATTTTAGGGAACTAGTTTTTAAATTTTTCAATAACATTTAAATATTGTTCAAAACTTTGCTTTGTTTAAATATATGTTAAAGTTATTTTTCTTGTTTCCATTTTATAAAAATTGTAAATTATATTATCTTTTCTTTAAATAGTGTTCATTTAATAAATTTCACATTTTAATGATCCTGTGCTTTAATTATAAGACTCTTAATCTTTTTGTATACGAAACCAAATAAATAATTCAAAATAAAATTAATAAAAACATCCCATACATAATCAGCTCCAAAAAGAATATCAACACGAGATGAAAAGAAGAACGATGGATCAGCTAGATAAATGGTATCGAGCTTTCTACGGTCGCAGTTTTTAATTGTAGTTCTTGAAATTGATGAAGTTTTACGTCCTAAAATATGTACCTGCACATCAAAAAACACTTGGTAAACCCAAACTTTTTATGCTATCTTCAGTAATGTATGACAATTCAGATGCAGCATCAAGTAAAATACAACAAGTGACGAAATTATCCTAATTTTTACGAACATATAAATGTTCAGACACTTTTCTTCACCAACCGAACGATTTGCAGTGATAATGTTTTTTCATAAACCCACGATTATATGTGTAAACCTACAATTTCAACAAATGAACTTTCCACTTCTTTTTAAACGTGAAATAACGTAACATTGTATGTGTGGATTGATCTTGTAAAGTTCTAGAATTTACTTCATATCGAGCGCTATTTGCGTTTTTACAGCAAAACAACTGGCTTCGAATTTAGATGACGCCACTTCTTCATTTTTTTATTCACGCGGAATTTATAATTGGAGGATTTTTTTTCTCGAGAAAAGTATTTTCCGTGAGAAAGAAATTCCTTGAGAATATTCGTTATTGGGCTGGTTAAGATCGAGTTTTCGACTTTCATGCACTAAAAAATCGAAATATGCTATATAATAGACATATCCACTAAAGCAAAAAAAAAAAAAAAAAAGTATGCACTCTAAAATTCGAATTTTTTAAAATTATATTTATGAAAAACAAAAACTTTTAAATTCAGGTAACAGTAAAGTAAGTAGAGTACTCTAATAGCGGAAGCCTTGGGGCTTTGTGTGAATTCATAAGTTATTAATGTTAGTACTCGAAAAAATGGGCGGGATCAGATCAGTGGGCGTAGCACCCTCGTACAAATTAAATATTTAATATCATATATCTGGAGAACTGTAAGAGAGAAAGCCTTGGGACTTCGTCTGAGTTCATGAGTTATTAATGTGAGTGGTTGGACAAATCCTGGGCGGGATCGGACCAATGGGCGTGGCTCGGAAAAAACTTATGATCGATTTTTAACCCTTTTCCGAGATCCAATCTAGCTGAAACTTTGCAGGCAGACTCGTGGCGACGAATCCAGTTCACACAAGGCAATTTTTAAGTTTGATGGAGAGAGGGGAAAGAAGAAAATTATTTGGTACGGAGTTGCTTGTACTCGGCAATTCGTTTTGTTGTGCCATTCGTAATTATAAACACGAAGTTAGCTGCAGGTTATTATTTGACATTTCATTTCATTCTTTGCTTCATATAAAAGTTTTATTACATGGGGTTTCTTTATATTAGAAAATTAAAAATTTTTGTTCTATATTTTTCTAGAGTAATTAACATTCAACATATAAGTGAGCTTCCATAGAATTGTTTTCATCCAATTTTAAATCAATACAACTGCTAAAATTGAAAAGGCAAAATAACAGAAATATGGCAGCACTCAATACATCTGTCTTACAATCACTGAACATACCGACTCTGCAATCAAAACAAATGCATGTGTTTTTTTTTTAGTAATGTATTTTTATTTGGAGAACATAAATATTTTTCGCAAATATGAGTTTGGCTACCATAAAAACCAAGGAATCTAAAGGAAAACAAAAGCAGCTTCCAAAACTAAAAACGATATTAGCTAATCCCGATAAAGTTAAATGGTAATAAAAATGAGAATACATGTAAACATTCCAATAAGATATTTTAACTTACAGCCCTACATTAAACGAGGATGAATTGGAAAACTTGCATAAAATACTTCAAAGTGCTATGAACGAAAGTAAACTGGAGCCAAAAAGTTTTGCTAGTAAAATGAGTATTAAATTAGGTTTGGAAAGTTCATTAAGGAGTATAAATGCACAAAATAGTAGTTGTGTTTTCCTGTCGCTAAGTATTAAACCATCCCATATTGTTAGCTTGATAGCGCGAAATGCTGAAATTAAAGATGAAACACAACCGGTATATGCCCAACCTCTACTAGAGAATTTTCTAGAGAAAATATTTGGAATAAAAGCTATATGTATGGTCTTACCTAAAAAATTAAGGGACATTAGTGAAGAATTATACAAATGGGTCGAGGAAAGAAAGAAACCAAAACGTACCAAAGTGATGGTTAAACAAATGACCAAACCACATAAAAAGAAACAACATTCAAATATAAAGAACAATTTTAAAAATCTGGAAATGACTAAGGATCATAGTGAATTTGAACAATCTCAAGAAACTCTGTCTAAGCCTTGGTCGGGTGATTTCATCTCATTCAGTAACAAAACAAATGTTAATGTGGATAAAGCCAAGGATAATGTTTTAGACGCTTTAACTAAAATTATTGATGGAGTGCCAACTAAATCAATAATTGCGAATGACCCACCCATGGAAGTTGATATTGGTAAGGATTCACCGAGCACTCAACAAGATGATGGCGAAGACTTTGATGATTCTGATGACTTTTTAAATGATTATAAACCACTAACGGTACATAAAATTAAAGGAAACCCCAATAAAAAACCGAAAAAGAAACGCAAACAGAATAATAAAAACAAAAGTAATACAAAATAAAAATACCTTTTTTTATTTCAACGAGCAGGAGCCCCGTAAAAAATGTTTTTCCTACAAATATTTAACTATAAAAATTTGTTTGTAAAATTTTAAAGAATTTTTTATTTTTTATCATTAATAATTGGAATTCTTCAAACATTAAATTCAAATATAGTATTTTTTTTATATATATTGTTTTTGCATTTTTATTTATTTTAAATTATCGTAATATTGTTTTTATCTATCAATTTGAAAGCCTCAATTTAAAAAATGTCTATTCCATCAAAAATTTTACTAGCTCCATGAAATTTTATTCACCATAGATATATTTATGCTCTAAATGTACATATGTACGAAATTTTTTAAGATAACGTTCCTATAAAAAATACTGATTTTTGTTTCACCATTTTGACCTCTTGCACCACAGTTCGATTTTATAACAGCTGTTTAATGTGTGTGTGACAGCTGCTTTTTTATGGTTAAGTTTTACACAACAATAGACAAGTAGTTTTAAGGGAAATATATAAAAAATGATAAAACTTACAAATATTAAACAATTTCAACGATTTACAAATATTTTAAAATTAAAACAAACACTATCAATAAATAGATGTTTTGGGGGAAATGTATATAAATCAGAAAAAGTACATCATTTATTGATTGAGCAAAGGAGAAATCTGTGTATTTCCCCACCTTTACAAAAGTACAAAAAGTCTGGATCTCAGGACACAGATACGGATGATGAGGAAGACTTAGTTTCCGAGTTTAAAGATGAAAGAGATTCGAAAGTTGTCAAAACTAAAGTTAATTCATTAAGAGCAGATTTAATGTTGAAAGCCGGTCTGGGCATAGCAAGGAAGTAAGTTAATGGTTTATGTACTTACGTACATTGTGCAAAAATTCTATATATAAATTCATTAATAAAAACCATAGTTTTAATGAGAGATATTTTATTTCATATTAATTTGATTTAAAATTTTGGACTTTTGGTAGATGTCCTGAATCCTGATTGATATCCTTAATAAAATAGTAAAGAACAAATTTGCTAGTTTTTAAAAATAGAAATAATGAATATAAAAACAGCAATATTTCAAAAACAGCATATAAGACAAAATATTTTTAAGATTTGGATTTAACGTACCTGGATTCAGCGTACCAATTTTTTTCAGTTATATATTCTTCCTTTATTTACATATTTTAACAAATTTGATATTTACATATGACATCTTATCCTTACATATAGATATTGCAACAAATAATATTACAATTTTTCAATTATATATTCTTTTATTTACATATTTTATGTTCGAATCTAACTCTCTTTACGAACGGTTGTGTAAAAAATCAAAGCGCTTAGAGTACAACTATTTAAAATTAACAACAAGTGTTTATTTTTGTTTTTGCAATTGCCTATTCTTGATCTCATTTGAACTCACGTGGTAGACAATCCAGCTTTAAAACAGGAATAAAAATTTTGCGATGGCCCGAGGGGCCAAATCATCAAAAAGAAAGCTTGTGAATAAGAAGATGACAAAACTTCCTCCGGGTTTTGTTAACCCGAACATGGCGTCAACTTCAAGCAACAGATTTAGCCTGCTTGCTGGCCTCAATGATATGGACGTAACTCCCGTATCAAATATTAACGATGTTAAGGAACACAAACCTCCACCGATTGTTGTAGAAGCTAACGCTTCATTTTCAGAAATACAAAAGCTGCTTGGTAAGGATTGCATTTTTAAACGTACTTCAATTGGTACCAAAATTTTTGCTCCTAGTAATAAAATGTACGAATGCTACAAGCAAATACTTAAAGAGAATAAGATGGAGTTTCATTCTTATGGCTCCAAAGAAAATAGGTTATACACCACCTTTTTACACGGTTTACCCCGCATAAGCTCTGAGGAAATCTCCAAGGAGCTAAAAAACTACAACCTATCCCCCTCTTCCGTAACTGAAATAACCACCAAATTTAGTTCAAACAATAATGCAGTTTATAAAGTTCAATTTGTTCGTAAAAATTTTAATCCAACTGCTTTAAAAAATGTACGAACAATTTCTAATATTATAATTTCTTGGAAAAAATATAAATCGAAATCCAAGAACAAACCAACTCAATGCTGGAACTGCTTGATGTATGGCCACGGCGGCGAACATTGCCATCGAAGTGCTGCGTGTATGATATGTGCAGAACAACATCATAGAAGTGTGTGTCCGTTTAACACAAATGAAAAAAGACCAGCTGTTTTTACATGCTTTAATTGCAAAAAACAAGGAAAAGAAAGAACTGATCACTCTGCAAACGATATCAACTGTCCGTTACGTTCTCTCTATTTGGAAACTAGAACAAGAGTTACTTCTAAAAGTCCGAATAAAAGCAGTCAACAACAAAATAACTCATTTCAATTTAATGTGGGAGATTTTCCTAACTTAAGAAACAACAACACAAATTGTAACAATAACATCAATAATAACAGCAAAGCTACATATGCTAATCAGCTGAAAAAAAACAACGATTTATTTAGCATTGATGAGCTTTTTGATATTTTCACTACAGCTATGGATGATTTGCATAGGTGCACTTCAAAAGTACAACAAATCAAAGTTGTAATGTCAATGGTAAAATACGCCCATAGATTATACTAATATTTTAAACGAATTTAAAATGCTTCACTTGAATGCTAATGGCATTTCAAACTTTTCTAAATTAAAACAATTTGAAATACTAATTGAAAGAGAAAATATTAAAATAGCGTCTTTGAATGAAACATTTTTTTCAGAAAATCATAGACCCTATTTTAAAAATTATTATTTATATAGAAGTGACAGAACAGATGCAAGAGGAGGAGGAGTAGCTCTGTTAATTCATAAATCTGTCGCTCATAAAAACCTCTTTATATCAAACACTTCATCAATCGAAAACATCTCAATTGAAGTTATTATAAATAATAGACCTATTGTTGTATCTTCGTTATATTCACCAAGATATACCCATAACTTCTGTACTGATATCTTGAACCTAACACCTTCCACCAAAGAATACATAGTTTTTGGTGACCTAAATGCCAAACATTGCTCTTGGAATTGCCGTTTAAATAATACTGCAGGAATCGCACTGAACAATCTACAGCAATCAAGCAATTTTTTTATACACTATCCTAATAGTCCAACCCTATTCCCCCATCAACACAATCGCGAAGCATCTACAGTCGATATTATTTTAAGCAATACCGCTTTAAATATAGACGTAAAGACAATGGATTACGAAATACCATCAGACCATCGCCCCATTATGTGTACACTTAAAAGATCAGTGGCCTCGCAGGTGGACCTCAACTATTATGATTATAGTGCAACCAACTGGAACATTTATATGAATTTTTTAGAAAATAAAATCTCGTTAAATTCGGATATATACAATACCAAGGCAGTAATTGATCAGGAAATACAAAAATTTATAAATGTAGTTTTTGAAGCAAGGGATGCGTCTACACCTAAAATAACTCAACAAAATAATTTCACATTACCAGAAAGTACTGTGAAATATATTAAACTAAGACGAAGCTTTAAAAGAAAAAGCCAACGATCTTCAAATATAGCCGAGCAAACTTTTTATAATCAATGTACTAAGTTTCTAAGTAACATGATTGATAAATGTATTAATTCGGAACGCAATAATAAATGGTGTCAATTATTATCCAATTTAAAACCAGGTGATAAATCATTTTGGAGAATAAGCAGGAACTTGCGAGGAAAAGGAAATCATCAAATCTCTCACCTTGAGGTTGGAAATACAAGGATAACATCTGATAAGGACAAGGCAGAAGTCCTGGCAAATACATTTGTCAAAGCAAATAACCTCACTTCCAATTACAACCACTCAGCGGATATAGTAATAAATACAACAGTAAATAATTTTGAGATGGAAAATCCCAGTTCTGAGTCAGCAATTTATACATCTCTAGAAGAAGTAATGAATATTGTCTCATCAATAAAACCCTCAAAATCTCCTGGTTTTGACAATGTTCCCAACCTGCTCTTAAAGAAACTACCACTCAAAGCTCTAAAATTACTGGTTATAATATTTAACAGCTGCATCAAACTCAACTATTTCCCAAACCATTTCAAAAATGCTAAGGTTATATCTGTCAATAAACCTAATAAGCCAAAAAATAACCCAAATAGCTATAGACCTATTAGTTTATTAAGTAACTTAGGTAAAATATTTGAAAAAATACTACATTCTCGTCTTAGTGAATTTGTAACGACCAATTCTATTGTTGCTAAAGAACAATTTGGATTTAAAAAAGGGCATAGCACTACTCACCAAATAAACAGAATTAAAAATCAAATAATCAGCAATAAAAACAATAAACGTTCAACGGGTCTAATATTGTTGGATATCGAAAAAGCGTTTGACACCGTTTGGCATAATGGCCTAGTATTTAAACTTCTTGATGCAAATATACCAAAATATTTATGCAAACTTATTTCAGATTTCATTCACGGCAGAAGCTTTAAAGTTGCGATTAATAATGAAACATCATCTCCAAAAACCATTACCACAGGGTTACCTCAAGGATCAGTCTTGTCGCCATTGCTTTACTCGATATATACATCCGATTTCAAAGTTCCGAAATATATGAAAGTTGCTTACTACGCAGATGATACTGCGTTAATTTCTTCAAACAAACTTACAAGTGCACTCCTGAAGAAAATGGAAAAGGGACTTGTTAATTGCAGTAAATATTTTCACAAATGGAAAATTAAAATTAATCCAAACAAGACCCAAGCAATTATTTTTCCGTTCAACAAATCTCCCAAAAGACTGCCAAGACGTCATCTTCATATTGGAAATAATACCATAAATGTACTTAATCATGTCAAATATCTCGGAGTTGTCTTGGACAAAAAGCTTACTTTTAAACAACATATTATGGCTACGTGTCAAAAAGCTATAAAATCATTTAAAGCATTATGGCCACTACTAAATAGAAAGTCATTTCTAAACCCCAAAAACAAAAATCTACTCTTCAAAAGTGTTATAAGGCCGATATTAACATACGCGTGTCCTACCTAAAACGCTTACAAATTATACAAAACAAATGTCTTAAAATGATAAATAAAAAGCCCTGGAGGTATCCTACAAATCTTCTTCATGAAGAAACAGGTTATGAAAAAATTATCGATTTCATAACAAGGATTAACAATAATTACTTTGCCAAAATTGAAAATTCCTCTTACCCACTGATAAGAGAATGAAGAGAAATAACGTAAAATTAAAAAGAAATCACCAAATTGAAAATTATATGCTTTAATGATTTTTAAAGGAAAATGGGAGGGAAAAAACCTTTATATGATTTAATAAATTCAAATACTATCTGAAAATATTTATATGCTTATAGAAGGTTTATTAGAAATAATAGACCTCTATAAGCACATAATTTTCAATTTGGTGATTTCTATTTAATTTTACGTTATTTCTCTACATTCTCTTATCAGTGGGTAAGAGGAATTTTCAATTTTGGCAAAGTAATTGTTATTAATCCTTGTTATGAAATCGATAATTTTTTCATAACCTGTTTCTTCGTGAAGAAGATTTGTAGGATACCTCCAGGGCTTTTTATTTATCATTTTAAGACATTTGTTTTCGTTTTCGGTGACAGTTGGCAGCGTCACTCCAAATAGGACACGCGTATGTTAATATTGGCCTTATATCACTTTTGAGGAGTAGATTTTTGTTTTTGGGGTTTAGAAATGACCTTCTATTTAGTAGTGGCCATAATGATTTAAATAATTTTATAGCTTTTTGGCACGTAGCCATAATATGTTGTTTAAAAGTAAACTTTTTGTCCAAGACATCTCCGAGATATTTAACATCGTTAAGTACATTTATGTTATTATTTCCAATAAGAAGTTAACGTCTTGGCAGGCTTTTGGGAGATTTGTTGAATGGAAAAAATATTGCTTGAGTCTTGTATGGATTAATTTTGGTTTTCCATTTGTGAAAATATTTACTGCAATTTTCAAGTCCCTTTTTCATTTTCTTCAGGAGTGCACTTGTAAGTTTGTTTGAAGATATTAACGCAGTATCATCTGCGTAATAAGCAATTTTCATATATTTTGGGACTTTAAAATCGGATGTATATATCGAGTAAAGCAATGGCGACAAGACTGATCCTTGAGGTAACCCTGTGGTAATGGTTTTTGTAGATGATGTTTCATTATTAATCGCAACTTTAAAGCTTCTGCCGTGAATGAAATCTGAAATAAGTTAACATAGATATTTTGGTATATTTGCATCAACAAGTTTAAATACTAGGCCATTATGCCAAACGGTGTCAAACGCTTTTTCAATATCTAACAATATTAGACCCGTTGAACGTTTATTGTTTTTATTGGTGATTATTTGATTTTTAATTCTGTTTATGTGGTGAGTTGTGCTTTGCTCTTTTTTAAATCCAAATTGTTCTTTAGCAACAATGGAATTGGTCCTTACAAATTCACTAAGACGAGAATGTAGTACTTTTTCAAATATTTTACCAAAGTTACTTAATAGACTGATAGGACTGTAGCTGTTTGGGTTATTTTTTGGCTTGCTAGGTTTGTTAATAGCTATAACCTTAGCATTTTTCAAATGGTTTGGGAAATAGTTGAGTTTGATGCAGCTGTTAAATATTATAACCAGTAATTTTAGAGCTTTGATTGGTAGTTTCTTTAAAAGCAGGTTGGGAACATTGTCAAAAACAGGGTTTTTAGGGTTTTATTGATGATACAATATTCATTACTTCTTCAAGAGATGTATAAATTGCTGATTCAGAACTAGGATTTTCCTTCTTAAAATTATTTTCTGTTGTATTTATTAATGTATCCGTTGAGTGGTTGTAGTTCGAAGTGACAAATGTATTTGCCAGGATTTCAGCCTTGTGCTTATCAGATGTTATTTTTGTAGTTCCAATTTTAAAGCAAGAGATTTGATTTTTAATTTTCCTCGCAAGTTCCTGCTTATTTTCCGAAATGATTTATCATCTGATTTTAAATTGGATAATAATTAACACCATATCTTATTGCGTTCCGAATTAATACTTTTATCAATCATGTTACTTAGAAACTTAATACATTGATTACAAAAAGTTTGCTCGGCTATATTTGAAGATCGTTGCCTTTTCTTTTAAAGCTTCTTCTTAGTTTATATATATTTCACAGTACTTTCTGGTAATGTGTAATTATTTTATTGAGTTACTAGCTGGACCCGGCAAACGTTGTTTTGCCCTCAATGAATTTTTTATTTTAGTTAGAATCTATATAAAAAAACGTTTGTGCATTTGTTAATATTAATTGAAAACTGTTAATGAAAAACCATGTTTTATTTTTGAAAATGAAAATAAATATTTATTGTAACATATCGCACCTGTACCCCAAACGTGAGTCAACTCAAAATGTTTCAAGTTTCACTTTTTGCAAGAAAACGATATACAGTGGTCATATCTATCCACTGTAACAGGCTCATAATGGAATGCTAGTCGAAGAAATAAATCTGATGTAAATGCTCGAAGAACTTGTTGGCGTTGTTGGTCAATTCCTCTACGTCTGTTGGCTATGAATCTGCGCGTTTCTCTTCGTTGTAATTGTCTTTGTTGATTTCGTTCATCTCGTGCCTCTTGCGATTGTGATTCACGTAACTGAGCCAAGTTCGCACGTACATCTGCATTGCTTTCTTGGATTTGTTCGCTAGATCTTCGTGCTCGTATATCTTGCAGGACTCTAGAATTGATTGTTCGACGACTCAAATTGGACCCTACGCCTCTTGTTGGCAATCTTTGTTGATTTCGTTCATCTCGCGGCCCTTGCGATTGTGATTCACGTGCTCGCATATCTCGCACGGCTCTATAATTATTTCTTCGATGACTCAAATTGGAGCCTTGGCGTCTTCTTGGCATTGCTGACTGTACATAGAACATATAATTAAATGAAGTTATATTACTTACACTGATAGAAAATATTTGTTAGATTTTAATTAAAATTTAACTTACATTATTTTATTGATGCAAACTTGTTTAACTGAATAATTAGAAAAAATGGTTTTATGCCAAATATTTTGGAACGGTTTATTTTGGTTTTATGCCAAATATTTTGGAACGGTTTATTTTCTTAATGAAAATAATTTTGCTTTACTGCAAATGTATAAAATTTTTTGTGTAATTTTTTTTTTATTTTCCGTTTATCTTAACAGTTCTGATCACTCGGAATCTAAGAATAAAAATAACAATAAAAAGTTGAAAGTTAACTAATATATAGAATATTTTTTAAACTTATATTATAGGTAAACCTCTTAAAAAGAAATTTCTTAAATTTCAATTTAAATTTGTAAGGAATTTTTCTAAGAAATTTTTATTTTCTTTTTATATTTACTATTTTTAAACTTATAGGTAAAACCCTTAACTACCGTACCCCTTTTAGAAGTACCTGTCTAAAAGGAAATTTTCTAAAAGTTCAATTTATATTATGGGTAACCCCTTAACTACCGTATTCTTTTTTAAACTACCTGGCTAAAATGACGTCAAAATGACGTGATTTCGCTTGTAATGTTAATGCCGTATACAACAAAATTTCAGGGCTCTGCTTATCATAGAACTCCAGATATGAGATATTAAAAATTCACTTTGTATGGCTGTTGTCCGATTCTCAGACCTACCCAATATGCACACAAAATTTCATGAGAATTGGTCGAGCCGTTTCGGAGGAGTTTAACTTCAAAAACTCACTTTGCAGTGGCCCGATCCCGCCCATTTTTGGCAAGACTATTTAAATTCATACTCTTACATCTGACACAAAATTTCAAGACTCTGGTTATCATAGTACTCCAAATATAGAAAAAATTTAAAAAGAAAAAAATTAAAAAAAAAAAATAAAAAAAAATTTAAAAAAAATAAAAAAAAAAATTAAATAAAAAAGGGTGGAGGAGTTTAACTTCTTATATATAAAATTCTCGTGTCGCGGTCTCTGTAATTGAACTCCTCCGAAACGGCTTGACCGATTCTCATGAAATTTTGTGTGGATATTGGGTAGGTCTCAGAAACGGACAACAGGTATTTTTTTTGTTATCTCAAGTGGGCGTGGCACTTATGGCACTTATCATAGTACTCCAGATATCTGATTTTAAAAGTTAACTTTGTATGGGGGTACCCCTCGCAATGGCCCTATCAAAAAAAAAAATAGACGTTGTCCGATTCTCAGACCTACCCAATATGCGCACAAAATTTCATGAGAATAGGTGGAGCTGTTTCGGCGGAGTTTTACTACAAACACCGCGACAGAAGAATTTTATATATAAGATTTTAGGTATAGACACATCCCTTGCTTTGAAAACTACATTTATAAATTTTTGTATTTACTGATCAATTACTACCTTGGTATTGTATATATCTGAATATATATTTAATCCTTTAATTCCTAAGAGGAACATAGGGCCATATATATCTGAATATAACGTGATTTTATTGTCTAAAAATTCCTAAAAATGTTCCAGTTGGTTGGTCTATAATCATAATAATTGAGGTCAACCTGCAAGGCCATTGATCTTTTAAGTGTACATATAATGCGGCGATGGTCTGATTGTATTTTGTAATCCATTGTTTTTACGTCTATATTTAAAGCGGAATGGCTTAAAATAATATCGACTGTAGATGCTTCGCTATTGTGTTGATGGGGGAATAGGGTTGGACTGTTAGTATAGTGAATGAAAAAATTGCTTGATTGCTGTAGGTTGTTGAGTGCTACACCGGCAGATTTATTTGAACGGCAATTCCAAGAACAATGTTTGGCATTTAGGTCACCAAAAGCTATACATTCTTTGGTGGAAGGTGTTATGTTCAAGAAATCAGCACAGAAGTTATGGGTATATCTTGGTGAATACAACGAAGATACAACAGTAGGTCTATTATTTATAATAACTTCAATTGAGATGTTTTCAATTGATGAGGTGTTTGATATAAAGAGGTTTTTATGTGCGACAGATTTATGATTTAACAGAGCTACTCCTCCTCTTGAATCTGTTCTGTCACTTCTATGTATATAAATAATAATTTTTAAAATTAGGTCTATGATTTTCTGAAAAAAATGTTTCATTCAAAGACGCTATTTAAATATTTTCTCGTTCAATTAGTAGCTCAAATTGTTTCAATTTAGAAAAGTTTGAAATGCCATTAGCATTCAAGTGAAGCATTTTGAATTCAGTTAAATTAGTATAATCCATGGGCGTA
This sequence comes from Cordilura impudica, assembly GCA_963682025.1. NCBI lineage: Eukaryota > Metazoa > Arthropoda > Insecta > Diptera > Scathophagidae > Cordilura > Cordilura impudica. Next base: position 112,538,201 of record OY821517.1, read on the forward strand.
TTTCACCATTGACATTATAACTTTGATTTGCTGTACTTTTGAAGTGCAGCTATGCAAATCATCCATAGATGTAGTGAAAATATCAAAAAGCTCATCGATGCTAAATAAGTCGTTGTTTGTTATCAGTTGGTTAGCATATGTAGCTTTGCTGTTATTATTGATGTTATTGTTACAATTTGTGTTGTTGTGACTTAAATTAGGGAAATCTCCTACCTTTGATTGAAATGAGTTATTTTGTTGTTGTCTGCTGTTAAGGCCTTATTAGCCACACGTTGTTAGAATGTATCCGTACCGTAAACATTTAATGCAAGTATAGAACGCAAAAAACGAACCAGCATGCTGCTGTGTTAAATTTACCAAAGTTTATCAGCTGTTCACAAATGTCACGTACAAACGTTTGGTTAAGGTTACGTGTGGCTAACTAGGCCTAATTCTGACTTTTAGAAGTAAATGCCTAGTTAGCCACACGTAACCTTAACCACACGTGTCAGCTGTTTTTTTTTTCTGTTAAATGAAAAGCATTTAGAGCAGTTACCGAACTCAACGGAACGTCCCAATCTGTTGAAAGTAGATTTTTGATACGTTTGAACGTGACATTTGTGAACAGCTAATAAAGTTTGGTTAATTTTACACAGCAACATGCTGGTTCGTTTTTTACGTTCTATAATTGCACTAAATGACAACGTTACATTTACGGTACGGATGCATTTTAACAACGTGTGGCTAACTACGCCTTAAAGGCCTAGAGAGAACATAACGGACAGTTGATGTAGTTTGCAGAGTGATCAGTTCTCTCTTTTCCATATTTTTTGCAATTTAAGCATGTAAATACAGCAGGTATTTTTTCGTTTGTGTTAAACGGACACACACTTGTATGATGTTGTTCTGGGGTCGAATCGTCGCATTCGATATCGAAATTTTTCGATCGAAATTATTTTTTTATTTTCCAAAATAAAATACTAAGAGTAATTTTACTCTGTCACAGCTAAATAGGCGTGGTCCATAGTTAATAGTAAAAGTGAAACGAGGTCTGACGATTGTCCGTCTTCTTTAACTAATAAACTAAAATATGGAATTTCTATTGATTTTGCTCGATATCGAATGCGACGATTTGACCCCTGCACATATCATACACGTAGCGCTTCGATGACAATGTTCACCGCCATGGCCATACTTTAAGCAGTTCCAGTATTGAGTTGATTTGTCCCTGGATCACGATTTGTATTTTTTCCAAGAAATTATTTTTTAAGGCAGTTGGATTAAAATTTTTACGAACAAATTGAACTTTGTAAACTGCATTATTGTTCGAACTGAATTTGGTGACTATTTCAGTTACGGAAGAAGGGGATAGGTTGTAGTTTTTTTTAGCTCTTTGGAGATGTCTTTAGAGTTTATGCGGGATAAACCGTGTAAGAAGGTGGTGTATAACCTATTATCTTTGGAGCCATAAGAATGAAACTCCATCTTACTCTCTTTAAGAATTTGCTTTTAGCATTCGTACATTTCTTTACTTGGAGCAAAAATGTTGGTACCAATTGAAGTACGTTTGAAAATACAATCCTTACCAAGTAGTTTTTGTATTTCTGTAAGTGAGGCGTTAGCTTCTACAACAATAGGTAGAGGTTTATATTGCTTAACATAGTTTATATGTGTTTGATCGGGAGTTACGTCCATATCATTGAGGCCAGCCAGCAGGCTGAATCTGTTGCTTTAAGTTGAAGCGATGTTCGTGTTAACAAAACCCGGAGGAAGTTACGTGAGTTCAAATGAGATCAAGAATAGGCAATTGCAAAAACAAAACTACACACTTGTTTTTAATATAAAATAGTTGTACTCTAATCGGTTTAATTATTTACACGACCTTTCGTAAAGAGAATTAGATTCGAACTGATTCAGCGTACCATTGAGTAATACATTACTCAACAAATTTTTAATTTTTTTGCAAAACCTGTATTTGTTATATATCTTTCTTAATATACTTAGGTACGCTGAATCCAAATCTTAAATAATTTTTTCTTTTATGTATGTTGTTTTTGAAATATTGCTGTTTTTATATTCAAATTTATTATCCATTTATTTGTATATTCCTGCTTAATTTTTTGAAACTGGACCTTGAAATCATGAAACTTTTTTAATATTAAAATAATGTTTTATTTGATTATTAGCATATTCCAGCGCTCGGAATTCGAGTCAATTTCCAGGCAACTTTATTTCTCAACTTAACCAATTCACAAACCAAAACTTTGGTTTATTATTATTGTGAAAGATAACAAACTCATTAACAAACCCATTAACAAATTTAATAAACACACGCTTAGCATATGTATAATTTTATGTATGAGTTAGTAGCAACTTTAAATGCAATTTACTCAAAATAAAGAAAAAAATTTAAAAATCTGTAAATCTGGTGAACAGCTAAAAATAAATACCTTTCAAATAATATACGTTTGGTCAAAATAGGAAGAAAACGGTGGAACAAAACATCAATAACAAGAAATCGTCTAGCCTATTAATATTATAGATAGATTATTTAAAAATTTTCTTTTTTTAATTTTATACTTATTAATAATATTCGTGCAAAATTTTTTGTAATATTGAAACTATTACTAAACTAGACATTCTAAGGAATTAATATAGGTAATCCATTGAAAATGTACTGAAATATTTATTGTAGAAGTTTTTTGCCGGAATTAAATTCAGCGTTTAAAAGTTTATTGGCATATTTGTAATATATGCTTCTTAATAGACGCTGAATCCAAATCTTAAATTAATTTCAAATTGATAAATTAATTTTTTAAATTTTAACTTTTAAATATCAATTTTATTTGGAATTATTAATAATAGTTATAATAAATTTAGTTTAATTTGTTACTAAAAAAATTATTTTTTTTTTTTTAGTAAAATTGAAAATATTTTTTATGAAAGTAGAATACGCGTTAATGGCAAAAAATTAGCTAAGAAGAGTGTTCAGGTTGGTTGTTTTAATTATTGAATTTCAAGCTAATTTTTTTATTTTCTAAATTTCCATTTCCATTTTTTTCCAGCTACATGAAGGTGATGAAATCGATGTTATACGTGGTTTTAGTCAACAAAATCCTTCGCATTTAGTTGTCTCACGTGTTATTATTTTATCGGCTGCCGAACGTGATGAGGGATTCAGTGTAGATTTGAGACGATATAAAAGTTTATTAGTGGAAAATTATTCTGGTGCAAATGCGTTTAAGTCTTCCTCTGTTTCAAATAATTAAAAAAAGAAATAATGTTCGCCCTGGAAAATAAAACCTTATAAATCACAAAAATGTAATCGAATTAATTGGGATTTAGTTGCTGTGTTGGAGTGATTGAATGAAATTAGGAATTTTAATTATAACGAGTCTGCAATAATTTTATCATTTAAATATAAGCTCCATTAATATTCAATCAATAAAAACAATTTGTAATCCTATTTCGTAATTACTGGTCTCTTAATACACAAATATATTTTTTGGCAATATAAATATGCTAAAGTCATATAATTATATCACGGAAAGAAATTTCTAAGAAGAATAAATGTTAATATTTAATATACATACATACTTATGTATAAGCAACTAATATTTTAATAAAAAACAAGTAAGAAAATTATAGTCGGTCTAGACCGACTATACGATACCCTATACCATGCGTTTAGAGACCCTATCTCTCAGGCCCAACTAACTGGATATAGTAAATAAGCATAAACCAAATTAGAGTGGGATTTTTATTAATTTTTTCGGCTGCAGATATGAAAAAGTTCATATCGGATTCTATATCTATATGGGGACTAGGCCCTAAAATGGACCGATCCTGACAATGTTTGGTAAAGTCTCTTGTATTTTGCAAAAATATATACAAGCAAAATTTGAGAAGAATCAGTGCAATATTTTTGTTTTTTGATAGATTTAAGTGAAGATCGGGAAGCAGCTCTATATGGGGCCAATGAATAAGAGTTGTCCAATAGGGATCATTTTTGGACTACTGTAATATATACATACAAACCCAATTTGACTAAGATTTGTATGATAATTTGGATCTTATGACAATATATGTTGATTTCATAGGGGTCATTTGTATGGACGCTAGGTCTGAACATAGACCGATTCTCACCAATTTCAATAGCGTTCATCGCATGGCCGATATAAGATCAAATACCAAATTTCATCAAAATATATTCATATTTGCGACCTGCAGTTTGATTACAAGCTTTACATGGACACAGACGGACGGACGGACGGACGGACGGACGGACGGACGGACGGACGGATTCTGATTCGATCGGTATAATTAAAGATGGGTGTAGGTCAAATATTTTTGGTTGTTACAAACAGCAGCACAAAGTCATTATACCCAAACCACATAGTGGTATAGGGTATAATTACAATACCGATTTTCACAAACAGCTTTGGTTCTTGTGCCGACCACAGTTCATTATCATCATCATCATCAGAAAAAACATGACATCACAAAAAAACACGGTTAACGGTATTAATATGAAATATACTGAGCACTTTATGAATTTTTCATCACTGTATTTGAGGAATAATATCTTAATTGGAAAAGCTTTACATAACTTTTTAAACTCATAAATCGAGAACTTTTATTTTACTTATATTTTTCGCTTATAACGTCCAATTATTTCTCTGGTCCCAATATTTTTTTTCTTAAAGCGGAATTTTATTCTACATAAAGAAAATATTAATCACCACGTGGCCGCACGTCAACCCCTATCAAAAGACACATTTTAACTAGTTTAATTTTACAGCTCATTTTTTAAAAAAATTCTATTTTGTGCAAAGGGCACGCAAGAGAATTCAGAATCACTAAATACCGAGGAAAAACCAGAAAAGGTATATGTTTATATTTTATGCACCTTAAACCAGGGGCCAAATCACAGCATTCGATATCGAGTAAAATCAATCGAAATTCCATATTTTGGTTTATTATTTGAAGAAGACGGACAAACGCTCGACCACGATTCGCTTTTCTTCTTAACCAGAGGCTATAATTCTTCAACTGTGACGAAGAAAAATTATTCTTAGCATTTTATTTTGGGAAATAAAAAAATGATTACGATCGAAAAATTTCGATAACGAATGCGGTGATTTGGCCTTTATCTAAAAATCGGTGTAGCTAGGTGTTTACGTGAGCGCTAAACAAGTCCTACTGTATCTCAATGAGGTCTAATTTAAATGGATGGTCACACACAGAGTGCGCTGTTGTTATTTAAGCTTTTCTTTTTCTATGTCATTTTCCTTTAAATTTGTTGTAAAATCTAAATTTCCAACCGCGAAATTGTACTCGTTTTTTAATCGTTTTTTGACCCTTCAACCTTAAAGATCATCGTTTTGGTGTTAAATTGTATTGACATTTTATTGTTTTTACATGTGTAATTCCCTACCGTATTAAAAGAAAATAAAGGAAAGTAACATATAATTTAGTTGTATAATTTTTTATAAAAAACCTAAATTTGTGTGTGTTTTATTTTGCTTTTTTTTGGTAGCCGTAGCTTGCTTGTTGGTTCCACAGTTCTAGGAAAACCAGCCTCAAATTCTGGTTGTGAATTTTACACTAGGTCTGAAAGGGATATATAGTTGCTTCGCGATCTTCACTTAAATCTATCAAAAAATAAAATTATTACATAGATTTTTCTCATATTTATACCCTATACCACTATGTGGTTTGGGTATAATGACTTTGTGCTGCTGTTTGTAACAACCAAAAATATTTGACCTAAACCCATCTTTTATTATACCGATCGAATCAGAATCACTATCTGATTCGATTTAACGATGTCCGTCCGTCCGTCCGTCCGTCTGTGTGTCCATGTAAAGTTTGTAATCAAACTGCAGGTCGCAAATATGAATATATTTCTATGAAATTTGGTATATAAGCTTTTATCGGCCGTAGGATGAACGCTATTGAAATTGGTGAGAATCGGTCCATGTTCAGACCTAGCCCCCATGTAAATGACCCCTATGAAATCAACATAAATTGCTATAAGATCCAAATTATCATATAAATCGTAGCCAAATTGGATTTGTATGTATATATTACATCCATTAATGAGTAGTCGAAAAATTATCCCTATGGGACAACACTTACTTATAGGCCCCATGTAGAGCTGCTTCCCGATCTGCAATTAATCTATCAAAAAACAAAATATTGCACTGATTCTTTTCAAATTTTGTTTGTATATATTTTTGCAAAATACAAGAGACCTTACCAAACATGATCAGGATCGGTCCAATTTTAGGCCTAGTGCCCATATAGATATAGTATCCGATATGAACTTTTTCATATCTGCAGCCAAAACAATTAATAAAAATCACATTCAAATTTGGTTTATCTTATTTTCTATGTCCAGTTAGATTTTCCTAAGAGATAGGGTCTCTAACCGCATGGTATAGGGTATCGTATAGTCGGTCTAGACCGACTATAATTATACCCTATACCACTATGTGGTTTGGGTATAATGACTTTGTGCTGCTGTTTGTAACAACCAAAAATATTTGACCTACACCCATCTTTAATTATACCGATCGAATCAGAATCACTATCTGATTCGATTTAACGATGTCCGTCCGTCCGTCCGTCTGTGTGTCCATGTAAAGCTTGTAATCAAACTGCAGGTCGCAAATATGAATATATTGAAATTGGTGAGAATTGGTCCATGTTCAGACCTAGCCCCCATACAAATAACCCTTATGAAATCAACATATATTGCCATAAGATCCAAATTATCATACAAATCTTAGTCAAATTGGGTTTGTATGTATATATTACATCCATTAATCAGTAGTCCAAAAATGATCCCTATTGGACAACTCTTAGTCATAGGCCCCATATAGAGCTGCTTCCCGATCTTCACTTAAATCTATCAAAAAAACAAAAATATTGCACTGATTCTTCTCAAATTTTGTTTGTATATATTTTTGCAAAATACAAGAGACTTTACCAAACATGGTCAGGATCGGTCCATTTTTGGGCCTAGTCCCCATATAGATATGGCATCCGATATGAACTTTTTCATATCTGCAGCCGAAAAAATTAATAAAAAACCCACTCAAATTTGGTTTATGCTTATTTTCTATATCCAGTTAGTTGGGCCTAAGAGATAGGGTATCCAAACGCATGGTATAGGGTATCGTATAGTCGGTCTAGACCGACTATAATTTTCTTACTTGTTTTTAATTGAAAAATTTTTTTTTATTTATATTTCAAAACTGCATTTTTTTTAACAATATTATTTATATAACGACAAAATATATCTTTGGTATGATGAATTAAAAATAAATTCATTAACAATATAAATAAACAAAATATAATAAGACAGATAAAAATAAATAAAATTATTTGAAACTACCATAGTTCACATTTATCAAGCGATGGATTCATTTTACTACCCAATGGGCAATTGTAAGCTTGTGCAAAATCTTCATTGTTTGCGACAGCACCCAAAACACGATATTTATCGATAGTATGATAACTTGACAACTCTTCCCAGTAATCCGCTTCTTTATATGATGAACACCATAATTGGGCAAAACTTAAAAAGAACAATTGCTCAGGTGATAAATCTAAGCCGGGCATTTGTTCCTCTTTGTAAAATGTTGTTATCGATTCAGAATTCTTTGTTAAGTTTTTGATAAAACGGCGATAGGCCATAAGGGCACTACGTAAACCACCAGAATCAGCAATATTTTCATCTTTGGTGACTTCACCTTTAATGTTACGATTAATTTCTGGTATTGAATATTTTTGATAATGTTTTACATAACAATCGGAACGTTCTTGAAAAACTTTCTCCGATTTCGGGGTCCACCATAAGTGTCTCTTGCCAGTTTGGTCGTAATATGCTCCGACCGTATCAAAACCATGCGTTAATTCATGTCCTACTAAATAACCCAGTGTTCCGAATTTCATTGAGTTTGGCCAAGCCTTGTTAAATAGAGGCGGTAACAGAATGCCAGCCATAACATATATGGCATTATCAATATTGTAATAAAATGAATTAACTTGCATACCATAAATTAATTCCAACGGCTTCGTTGTATTACTAAGTTCTTCGGCATGTAAACCATTATATCGTCTCATACGTTGTTTAAATTTACGTAGATTTAAATTGTTCGCCTCAAAAGTGCCATTTATAAAGTGTAGAGTATGAATTTCTTTTAAGAGACGTTTTGTCTTGTTTAAATCTTCGTATCGTCCTACATATTCGACAATAGTCGATTCTTTAAGAAGTGCTGCCTCACGGGTTGTTTCATCCAGCCAGTCGGCTTCTTTTAAAATAACACGCAAACTTTGACGTATTTCCTTAACTAACGATGTAACATCATTTCGAACAATATCATTAAAGTTAATCTAAAAACAAAAAAACAAAAATAAGTTATTATAAATTCGTGCAAATCAATTAAAAACTGGCCATAAACATTGCGGTCAGTGACTTTTAACTTTAATAAATATTATTTAAAGTAATTTCACACTTGTTTCATTTCGTTTCGTACGTTAACGTTTATTGAATACAGGACGCCAAGGTCAGAAAAATTTGAATCCTTAAAATTAAACACTAAATTATTAATATTAATAACATACAAAATATTTAGCTATTTTCTTTTACTATACCCTTCGCACCACTGTGCAGATGGTATATATCAGAGTTCAGAAAAAAACACACACTGAATAAAAAAGTCGTACATATATGTAAAAGAACATAGCTCAGACCAATAAACACATATTTTTATTTTCATATCAATTATGTGTGTTTCTAAATTTTGTACGGTGCCCAACACAATCATGACTGTGTTTCGTTTTAATATTTCATTATCTACACACATAACCACACAGGTTGAAGTGTAGCTTTATTTTAAGTTCGTTTTCTTGCACGTGTACTGCTAAAAAAACAGAACATGTTCTTCAACGCGTACATCTAAAAATTAAAACATTATCCACTCGCGATCGGAAAAATCTGAAACACCCCTATAATAACGACAACAATTGTTTCAACCAAATTTATTAAACAAATCTAAAATAATCTATTAGCAGTTATAAAAAAATAAAAATAAAAAAACAATAATAAAAATAAAAAATAAAAATAAAAAGATAGGAATAAAATAGAAAACAGAGAAATTTTATATGTTGTTTATGACTTAATTTCGTTTTTTCCCGATCGCGAGGGGGTAATGTTTTAATTTTTAGATATACATGCAGCAGAACATGTTCTGTTTTTTAGGGGTTTTAAAGCACTCCTTGACGGTGCGTGACTATGCGTGACTGTGTGCGACTACCCAGAAAAATTATCCATAGTCACGAAAAGACTATGGGCCAAGTTTCAGATCAATTGGATGAGGGGGAATGGGGTTGCCCCATGGCAGACAGACAGACAGACGGACAGAGAGTATGAGTTAAAAAAAGAGTTTAAAAATAGAACGAAATGTTTAAAATTTGCTAAGGATAATTAAAAATACTGAAAATATTCTTTTTACAAATGAATCAAAGTTGGATCAGATGGAAAAAGGTGCGTGAGATATAATCCAAACACACAATTTGATCCTATACATATACTAAAATCGGTGAAATATGGGGGAGGGTGTGAATTAGTCTGGGGAAGCTTCTCCTGGTATGAAGTGGGCAAAAATGTCTCTTAAATGGAAGTAGATACAAGATAATGATCCTAAAAATACTGCAAAGTTTGTACATAAATGGTCAGTGACATAAAAAATCGATCTTGTACAATGGCCCGCCGAATCCCCAGATCTAAACATGATCGAGGATCTTTGGAGCGACGTAAACATACGAATTAACCATGCTAAAGCTACAAATTTAAATTTATTATGGCAAGAAATCCAAAAGGTATGGAATTCCATACCCCTGGATATGTGTCGCAAATTAATATCGTCAATGCAGCGTCCAAGCGCTGCCGTTATATAAAATAAAGGCTAGCCAACAAAGAATTAGTAGAATTAAATAATTAAATGAATTTCAATGTAATTGTTAAAGGAAATAAAATAATTTTGAAGTTTAACTAATGTGATAAATAAGTCGTGCTTAAATAGGGAAGAGAAACAAAAATTTTGTGGATTATTTTTATAAAACGAGCAATTTGAAATGTCACTGTATATTCTTGATCCTTATAACAACTTGATTCGATATAGCGATGTACGTCTGTCAGTCTGTCTGCTTATCTGTTATCTGAAATCACACCCATTCAAAAAATAAACCATTTACCTTGGTAAGATTAGGGTGATATTGTTTGTGATTACTTCGAGTAGGTTGATATTAAAAAAGTGGTAAATCGGGCAAGAATGTGGCCTACTATATGGAGACACCTCTAAAAAATGGTAAAAAATCATTGTGTTTGTTGTAATAATTTAGAATTAAGTTTATCAAATTGTTTACTTTTTGAAATATGTTGTTTATCAAATTGTTTACTTTTTGAAATATGTTGTTTATATTGTCAATATATTAAGACCAGATATTAATATAAACGTAAAACCCAGGTGGAGAGTATCAAAGATTTGGCACAGCGCGAATTTAACACTCTTAAGATATTGTGCTTGTGTTTTTCTTATGTTTTTGGCACATGCAATTTGTACACATCGTGTGAGCCCTTTCAAATATTGTTTATGTACAATTCATGTGGAAAGTCACATGTAAATTTTTAAATTAGAACAGATTCTATTTTGACATGACAAAACATATGAAAATACAACACTGCTTGTGACGAAAGAAAAACGGAGTAAATTAAAAAGATTAATATTAAAAGAAAAATAAATTTTTTAATATTAATTAAATTAACAATTACAAAATACCCTCGAAATTCGAGCGTAAATTCTAGGATTTTTTATTTTTTCATTAAATAAAGACCCTAAAAGTATGCTAACCAATTATAGCCAATTCAAAAATCAACACAAAAAAAAAACTCATTTTTATTACAAACACATTAACAAATTTAATAAACACACACATAGCATTGTATAATTTTATGTATGTGTTAGTAGCAACTTTAAATGCAATTTACTCAAAATAAAGGGAAAAATTTAAAAATCTTTAAATCTGCATATCGGCTAAAAAGAGATACCTTTCAAACGTTTGGTCAAGATCGGGATAAAACGGTAGAACAAAACATCAGTCACAAGAAATCGCCTAGCCTATTAATATTATATATATAAAATATATAACTTTATTTTTAACAATTAATTTTGTAAATTAACAAATTAAAAATCAACTGTTGCTTACATTTAGAGGTTATATCATACGAAAATATATATGCAAGTGTGATAGCAAAAATTATGAATCGTATGTAAAACGACAATTTTGACACACATACGGAATTAAATATGGATGAAGAAAGTGACAGTACATATGTAATAAACACGTCGTGTGATATCACTTTTATTTATTTTTCTTCTTAACACGGTCTCTCGACTAGCTATAATTCATGGTAATGTTCATGTTCAAGTCAGAGAAACATAATAACGTCAAAACGCGAAGTGGGCAAATTATGTCAAGACAAAATGTCTTTAAGTCGTAAACAACAAAAATGTGCTGTTGTACTCAATGCTTTGAAAGAGATGCTTCTCTTTTTAAATCCCTTCTTTTATAGTTTTCACTTTTGTAGTTTCATAAACAATCATATTCGCAATATATTATAATGAAATTAATAATTGCGCTTTTATTTAATTTAAATTACGCCATTTTAAAATACTTAAACATCAAAATCGAATGCAACTTCAAATTAATGGCAGAATTTCTGTCATGGCAAAAAGATTGATTTTTAAGACATGACATGAATATTAGCGGTCTCCACTAGCCATTGACTTGAACATTGCCATGAATTATAGCTAGTCGAGACGCCATGTAATCCATTTCATTTCTGTCCAGCTAAAGATGGTATTAGACGAGATGTGTTTATCTCTTTTGCTAACCATATGTAAAACCGTCAAAATTGATATTTTACAGACAATTCACATAAACTCTGTTTGTTCAGAACAGCTGATTTTACAATGTTTTAGCAGCTGTTTTGCAAAATCACTTTGGAATAGAACTTGTTCTACTTGAAAAAATTACATATGACATTTTTAAAATTTGCACTGTAAAAACATAAGAAAAACTCTTCGTCTGATGCTTATAGCTACCTCCGTAATTGTGAGATTCTCTGATTCGCTTCTTTAGATAATCTCTAATTAGTGTTATCGGCGATATTTCATCGAAAAGATGGCTTGTATGTTTTGCTATAGGTTCCACAGAAGCCTGTAAGTTTTGTATCACAAACAGTAAACATCATTCGAGATATCATTATTTCAACAAAGGAAATTTATAAGGACTTTTATAATTGGATTTTAAATCATAATCATTTATTTATATTAAAACATATAATAATAACTTATAATACATGTTGCAGAAGGCAATTACAATCATTAAGTATATGTATGCACATCATGATGCCACAAAACTACCAAACTTGACATTTATCGGTAGAAGGATTCATTTTACTACCCAACGGACAATTATAAGCGTGTGCAAAATCTGCACTATTTGAAACAGCACCCAATACACGATATTTATCAATAGTATGATCACTTAAGAGCTCCTTCCAATAATCTGCTTCTCTATAAGAAGAGCACCATAATTGAGCGAAACCCAGGAAGAACAACTGTTCTGGTGATAAATCTAAGCCGGGCATTTTTTCTGCTTTATAAAGTTTCGAATTCGATGGTGAATTCATTGTTAAATTTCTAAAATAGCGACGATAAGCCATTAAAGCTTCACGTAATCCACCGCTATCGGCAATATTTTCATCCACAGTTAAGTTGCCATTAATGTTGCGATTGATTTCCGGTATATAATATCTGTCATAGTGATTCACAAAACAATCAGAACGTTTTTCAAATATTTTGTCCGATTTCGGCGACCACCAATAGTTGTGACTGCCAGTTGCGTCAAAATTGGCTCCAGTCGTATCAAAACCATGCGTAAATTCATGTCCCACGGTAAAACCCAATGTACCGAATTTCAATGAATTTGGCCATGCCTTGTTAAATACGGGTGTCATCAACTCTCCAGCCATAACATAAATGGAATTATCAATATTGTAGTAGAAGGCATTAACTTGCATACCCATTAAAAGTTCTAATGGTTTGGTTGAACTACTAAGTTCCTCAGAATAAAGACCATTAAATCGTTTCATATATTGTTCAAATTTTCGCATATTCAAATTGTTTTTCTCATAACTTCCACTGACATATTGAAGGTTTTTAATTTCATCTATAAGTCGTGCAGTCATGTTGAAGTCTTCGTAACGTCCTATAAACTCGGTAATAGTGGATTCTTTAAGAAGGGCAGCTGTTCGTGTTTCTTCGTCCAACCAATCGGCTTCTTGAAGTATGGTACGTAAACTTTCACGTATTTCGTTAACAATTGCCGTAACATCATTGCGAATATCATCATTAAAGTAAAACTAAAAAGAAAATGCATGATATTATACTTCATCGGTTTTAGTTTGAAGTTATGCTTATGACCTATATGAGCTACGCAATTGCTGACCTACATGGGAAGTATAAATTTTTAGGTTACAACTGATTTTTCAAAAAAAACTTTCTTTTGAACAAGTCAATTTTTAGCTAACCATATATTATTTCTTCAAAATAGACTTAATATACATTTTGTTTTGCCATTCGAATTTATAATTGAAATATTGAAACCGAAATTCGGTTGAGAGAACAGTAATTCGGCTGCGATAACAAAATAGTTTTCTTACTTGTAATAAACAATATGTTCAAATGAATCTGATGAATCTATCCTTGCAAATATTTGATTAACATATTGGAGCTATAGAAATCTTTTACTGAAAAATTAAGTTTTCGTTATTTGAAAAATATATTTATTACAAATATATCGTCTTCATTTCTTCTGGAAGGGAGAGTTATTTGAAATATCTGTGGTCACAAGTCATAGCCGCCTAAGTGTGTTTTCTAATATTTTCTGGAGAGCAGTTTAAAGTTTCTAATCTTCACTGCGTATCAGGAGCCGTTTTTTTTTTGTTTAACTTTCTTACAGATTATAAGGATACGTATTCTTAACTTGTTAAAAAAATAAGTTCTTTATTTTTGCAGTCAAAAGATATTTGGGAAAACGACACTTACGCTTTTATGACTTGTTGATGGTAGTAAAGTTGTCGTTCTAAGATATTTTGTGAAATAAAAAATCATTTTATTAAATTCAATAAAAGAGTTTTACAAGTATATTTGACTTTTATTTAAATATCATCTTCGCTGGCAAACTCCGTCAAATCGGGATAGGTGTTTGTTTGTTCCGTACTTGTTGAAAGATAGTCATAAATCTTTTTTACCCTTAATTATTTATATTCCATTAAATCCTCTTACATCAGCACCTCTCTTGCCCACTTCTAAAAGATTTTTTTATCTGCAGCCGTCTTGTATTGTGTTTCATTACAGCTTTTCGTGTAACGAAAACATGGAACATTGTTCCATATAAATTTTTCGCCATCTTCTTTAACACGTTGCCAAGAAAATTTTGATTTTGAAAAATTAGGAAAGTTATCAACACCAGTAGTCTTTAATTACAACTTCTTGAATTTTAGATCCAATCGTATTTATAAACTGATACCAATCTCATGGCGATTCAATTTGAACATTTATTTTCTTTTTCATACATTCAATAAGAGCGTGGTCGCTATCACACTCCACGTGCTTATGTCTTGGCTGAAGAAACTTGGGTCGATGAAATAAATGAAAGAAAAATTGCAGAAACAAAGTAGTTCCTATATTGCCCTGAACATTAATCACTGTAGAAAATAACCATCTTTGTTTCTACTGGCAACATTTTTAAGAATTTGTAAAGATGAAAGTTGATGAAATTACATTTCCGCCATGCCGGGCCTTAGCTTCATGCCACATAAAGTACCTTGCAATATTGGTTTCAAGGTCATGGACTGTTAAATTAAAGGTCCAGAGTGGCCTTTTATAGAAGCTTATAGAGTTTCTAAGGTAAGGTGATGGTAGACATCAAAGGCAAAACTCTTCATAGTTTTCGATGTCATTGAATCCTCTTTATCGTTTCGTTTTGACTCATAAGCCTAGCTAAATGACTTTGTTTTTGTTCAAACAATACACATTTTTTTCCTCATCTTGAGCGATTTATATTTTTGCAACGTAAGTACTATAAGTACGACAGGTGTCTACTTTAGGTGCTTTGAATTTAAGACCAATAGTCTTGAATATCTGAGAGTATTTCGAGAGGCATACTGGATTTTCGACCATCAATTTGGACGATGTATTCAGGCTGGTAGGCAAATATTTTTGAAACGTATCATGTCGACTGTAGTGGCTCTCATACGCAGGACAACTTAAAATATGTTTTTTAACTACATCTTCTACTATAGCATCTATCTATCCCAAATATTTTTAAGGGACAATAAATTTTTTTTACGAATGACTATTTTTATAAAGCTATCAGTTTCATCAAAACACATTGCAAAATATTTCTTGTATACCTTGATACCATTACCGTTAGTGATCAATGAATATTTCATGAAGTTTTCACGATTTCTCTCACGTTTTCCAACATTACAAAGGATATCACATTTTCTGTCCACAACAACTATCGACGACCCGACGAATTCCTTGAATATAACTTCATAAATACCAGTAATGCTTAAATAGCGATTCAATTTGATCAATTCCAACTTTCTGATGGCATTTTCTTCTACAAAGAACAAATGACGTATGGAAAAGCTGTAAGACCTAGAGCTTGTCTTACAGTATTTACAGACAGCGTTTGGTAAGATTTCCCACTATTGCGAAGCTAAGCGTGAAGTTTTTTTCTTTGATTTCACCTTTAGTGTCCCTACAGCTTTTTCAATTTGAGCTCCCTGAGAAATTGTTTCTGCGTCCGGTTGAGAATCAATACTAGCAGATGAACTTGATGAATTAAAATTTGGGTGCATTATCGAGTCAAATGCTCTACTTTCAAAAAAAAAATTTCATCACCTGCATCATTACATTGTGCTTTTAGCGCTTGTGAATAATAATAAAGTTTTAAGTAATAAACTCTTTTGATATTAATTTATACTAAAAAATATCCCTTACTTTTGAGTAGGTCCACATCAAAATTGATTCCAAACATTGAAAAACGAGATTCGTTATGCATCCATGGTTCAAAATATGTGTAAGGTTTCGAAACCTTTCATTGCAAGGCGTGTTAAAGGTCCAGATTACTGTTTCTGAGATAAAAGTTTCACGATGTTAACGATTTCGTGCTTGGCTGAATGTCTGCCTAGAGTAATTTTAAAGAAGACTCTTATTGAGTTAAATTTGTATATGATATGACAGTTGTATATAGATAGCGTTAAGAAACTAATATATACTTTTTGCCGATGTTTTTATTTCAGCAAGCGTTTTTTTTTTAAAGTATTTATGTACACATGTATTGAAGAACTTTTATCTACTTACTTTGTTCGTTAGGACATTTTGCCAGCATCTTAGCTAATTCCACCATTTTTGCTGCTCTGTCAGACATTTTAAATATATTTTTCACAGCAATTGTTAAAAATTATCACTTTCAAATCAATCCGCAACAGCCTAACTCAACTTAATGACTCACTTTTGAAAAAATGTCAATGCATAGTTTCGATATAAAAATTTAAGTCTATTTAGACCGCGGTTTTTTTGAATTCAAATTTGTAAAAACTTAACTTGAGAACATATTTTCAAATAAGACATCGTTTAGTTTAGAAAAAGAACATAATTTAATTTATGTTTATCAAAAAACGTTATGGTAATTTGGAATAACAGCTTAACTCAAGTTAGGAAAATAAAATATTTTTTTATTTTTCAAAATAACGACATAAGTCGATTTAGGCAATAACGAAAATATAGTAGTTATCTATAATATTAATAGGCTAGGCGATTCCTTGTGACCGATGTTTTGTTCTGACATTTTATCCCGATTTTGACCAGACGTATATTATTTGCAAGGTATTTCTTTTCAACTGATTTGCAGATTTACAGATTTTTAAATTTTTTCCTTTATTTTGAGTAAATTGCATTTAAAGTTGCTACTAACACATACATATAATTATACAAGGCTGTGTCTGTGTTTATTTATTTGTTAATGTGTTTGTAATTAAAATGAGTTTGTTTTTTGTGTTGATTTGGCTATAATTGATTAGCATACCTTTAGGGTCTTTATTTAATGAAAAAATAAAATTTCCTAGAACTTGCACTCGAATTTCGAGGGCTGGAATCTGCTAGTAATCTTAAATAGAGTTAGGTAGTTATTCCAATCTAAACAAGTAGAATAACAAAACACTTAACTTGAGTTAGGAAATTAACGACCCAAAAATATGAGTTAGGCTGTTATTCCAAAACAATCATTTAAAAAAATCACTTAAGCTGTAAGGATACAAAAATACAAAATTTATAGCAAATAAATTTAGGCACGCTGAACACGATGGCACTAATAACTCAATTTTGTCCTAACTCGAGTTAAGCCATTATGGCTTGTGGCCACTGATATATACTAATTGCGAAGATATCTTCTTCATGTCTTCTGGAAGAAATGCTATTTTTCCAGTTATTTTAAAGTAATTACAAAAAAATTTTGAGCACATTGCAAGTAAAGAAAATGTTAATCAAATTTGTGTGTAAACTAGTTTTAATTATATAGCATAATAAAAACATCAAACTTTCAAATATTCCTTTTGCAGACATAAATGCTATTATTTCAAAATGCAAGGAAATTATATTAATAATTATTTATATCTCACTCAGCACTGGCTAAAGCTTCAAACTCACAGAAGAGACGACATACTGCAGGTATAGTTCTTTGTGGGGAGGTCCGAGCTTTCCTTCTTGGCCAATATAGCCGCAAGCCTCAATATGTCAAGGTCAACAGTTACATACACTGTGATACAGACTGATTTTATTAAAGTTTTTTATATGGGGGATCATAATATTTTACATCTCAAACTAAGACTCATTGAATCTATTATTTTGAAGATTGAATCGTACCTTACATTTAGAACTCAAAAGGTTTTTTGTTAAGATTTTTGGAATTCTCTAAACTGGGCTTCTAAGGTAAAGGTTTTGTTTCGCAATATTGAATCTAAGATTGTGTTACTTCTGACGTTCCCGAAGGCAGTCATTTGGGCCCGTCTATAATTTCAAATTGCAACATCTTATGTATGCAGATGATGTTAAGTTATTTCACAGTTTCAATGAACATGATTTATTAGTTGAATGGTGTAATGTGAACTTGATGGAACTGAATCTTAAGAAATGTAAATATATGGTATTCTATAGAAGGGAGATAATTTCTGACGAGTATTGCATTAATGAAATAGTATTGGATACCGTACGAACATTTCTGGATCATGGTGTACTCATGTATAGGAAACTTGATTTGATTGGTTATAATAGTATGATTGTTTATAAGGCAAGATCTACTGTTGGTTTCGTTAAAAGATAGGCTGATTCATATGCTACTAAACAGCTTTATACGGCTCTTGTAAGACCTATTTTGGAAAATACATTCAATAGGTTGGAATCCATATTGTCAGGTTCATACCAATGCAATTGAGTCTGCGCAGAAAAAGTTTTTGTTATTCTGTCTACGTGGTTTTGCTTGGACTAATGTTGACTTACCATTATATACTAATAAGTTAGAGCTTATTAGACACTCAACTGTTGAGAGTAGGACGACGACGGTGCGTGTTACCTTTTTATTCAACCTTGCTAATTTTAATTGTATACTTTGTAGTGTCACAAGACATTTTAAGCCTCTTTATTTGGTCTAATTTAGGACTAATTGTGCTAATTCTTATCCTTTCCGCAGAATTTGTCATGATTATAATGGGTTACATAATTTCGTTGATTTTAATTGTAATGTATCGAAAATAAAGCGCGATATAATTGAACGCCTTAATTAATTATTTTGTGTTGCTTGAATTTAAATTTTTCTTTTTACTTATTAGTTCTGAAGTTGATTTACGACCACATTATTTACTTGCCAGTTCTTGTTTGGTATCCGCTAGGGTCCGGACCCTGACGTTCATTTCTACTCCTGCTGAGAAGAGATTTAGTCTGTCTCAAATTAGAGTCAGACTTGTGGGTGTCAATATTCTTCAAATATGGTCAGGATCGGTCCTTTTTTCGACCTAGTCCCCATATAAAAATAACACCAGATATAAACTTCTTCCTATCTGCACGCCACAAATTAATACCAATAAAAATAAAATTTGGTTAATGCTTATTTTCTATATCCAGTTATATCCTCAGCATAGTTGGATCCAAGGCCCTCTTTCGAAATGCATGGTATACGGTATTGTATATAATTTTCTTACTTTTTATATATCAGCGCTGTTCCAGAAATGTTTTGATTTTAAATAAGAATGAAATGAAGAAATCACATGTGGTTAAATTTTGGGTTTTCACTGTTTACAAATTTTATATTTTTCTAAAACAGTTTTGTGAATGGAAAATTTCAAGAAACGTATGTTTTATATCAAGAAAATCAAAAATAAAATTTCAACATAGAAATTAATATTACTAGCGTATATTAAATACTTAAAATACTTGAAATAAATTTGATTTGTTTAATATTTCCGCCTTCGTACCACTACAGTTAAACTCATAAACAGAAATAAGAGGCTAGTGCTATTATTTTGATCGCTTCTTGAAAAGTTCAAATATACTCCTATTACGTACAATAAATATAAAACCTTTTTTATTCTTACTTACCATCATGTACAAATGGTCAATCAAATACTTCATCGATGACCTTATTGATAATATGCAAAAATCTTTTTGAAATTTTTTGTTGTCAAGTCGAGCATCCATATGGTACAGAAACTTTATTGATAAATAATTGGCTACAGCTTCTTTGTGGTTATTACAAATGCTATCCAATTCTTTGTAAAGGAAAGCACAGGGTGTACAGCAGTCATCCTTCTCATCGGTATAGTTTCCCTTACCCATCCATGCAATATCGTAATAAGCAAACCATTGCTCATTGACTTTCGCAACTTCGGTGTCTTCTAATGAGAGTGAAAGTATTTTGCACTCGTCATCATCTTCATTGAATTTTTTAATAACTTCGAGGATTTCTTTTAAAACAACAAATATATTATTAATAATGGGATCAATTCTATTAGCCTCCACGCCATAGAGGGTTAATATATCACGCATACGTTTTTCATTTTGTTGATATGCGTTTGACGAACTATTTTCTATATTATCATAGTGCAGTCCTATATCAAAACCCAAGTCGGGTGTTTTAAAATAAGGCGGAAATGGATATTCAGGCACTATGCCTTCCTTTATTAAATTACCAACGTCATAATTACTTAAATGAGCACTCATATTAATCCAACTAAAATTATCTGACACCCACGAGGAATTCACAGCTGGAAATCCTCCAATTTGTTGTAGTACTTCTAAATATTCCGAAGATCTATGCATAGGATAGAGATTAGCATCTAAACAGTTGTGATATAAATTTTTTGCCAACTCAAATTCGTTGGAATATTGTGGTGCCAAATCATCGATATCGCTTCTTTGTAAAAGTTTATCTACCCAATCATTCAGTTTGTAAGTAATTTCCACTAGATTGTTACGTTTATGTTCACCTTGCCGCTCATCGATGACATTTTTCCAATTACCGCAAGCGTATTCGTAAAAGTCTTCACACGGATACACGGATCGATTCATGTATGATAACATTTGGGCAGCATATTTGGTGCGATATTCAAGATCTTTATCAGTGACGGCATTCGCCACACTATTATCGCCTAATAAAATTTCATTAGCACTTGTGAATATGATTTTTTCTGTCTCATCTGCAGATGTCGTAGGTTTCGAAATACTTAAATTTAATGTAGTAGCCACCACACATGTGAATATAAGATTTCTTTGTAACATTTTTTTAAATATTTATTTTAGTTAATTTATCTATGTTTATCATTTAAATTATTATCTTATCTCAATCACCTCCTAATATCAACTAATTTAAAATTCTAATTTGTAACCGTTATAAAAGCGTTTATTTACAACTTGATCTTAAGCAATATTTCCGTGTATTCAATATAAATATTAATACGCGTGTGATTGACGCCGTGGCTATATGCCTTTAAGTAGTCGTTCTGTTCTGTTCCGTTTTAAAGTTGAGTTTATACTGACTGTCAAAATGATGCTTTTAGATTATTGTTTGCATGTTAATTCTAATAATACGATTTTTTCCGATATTAACCCTCTAATGTTTTTTTTTATATGTGTACCCTTCGTTAAAGGTTGAGGATGGTTTCAATTTGCAGTGCAGTTTTTTTTTATATATTATTGGACAAAATCGGTCCATGGAGCAATAATCTCCGCAATCTTAACAAATATTTTGTTTGGAAATATGATATATTAAAAAAAAGTTTGGGAAATAAGTAAAAAATAAGTATGCGCTTCGGAAAAGGGGTCTAAGATTCAACCACACCAGTTGTTCTGTAGTGTTCTGTATATGTTGTTGACTTGGTCCAAAAATAGTCCGATCGCAGCCATATTTTAGGAGGTGAGTCATATTTTTTTATTTATTATTAGGAGTATTTACAATACTTTTAAATTATACTGATACACATATGCACATTTTTACTTATTATTTATAAATCAAATTATTTCTAACATTTCTATTTGTGGATATTTGTCTTAAATTTTATTAGATTGTAACTGTCAGGAAAGACTTGTGTGGGGAGTTTATTCCACATACGGCTAGTTCGACTGATAGACAATAGACTAGAAACGGATGTGATCTAATAGCGAAGAGGGTAGATGCAATGAGTGCGCTAATCTCAGAAGAATATTTTCCCTGCTAGTATTTATAGTACTGTGTTACACAACCCACATTTCGACGATGTTCCAATGATTCAATAGAGTTGGATACCCTACTGCCATTAATGAGCAACAGCGCCCTCCTTTGTACACGGTCCAGTAGCTCCAAAATAGGCTTTGAAGCTCTTGGTCGAGTCTAAGTGGTAGAGTTTCTAAATTATCTATATAAAGATAATTTTATGTGCGATGTTTCAGAAAAAAAATAGTGGGCCCCTATAAATAGGCTTTGGCCTTTATGTAAGAATATTCCCGAAATATTTTGTGGTTTGCGATAACCGTTAGTGGGCTGGACCATTTTCAAAAAATGGCGCTCTTTTTAGTTTTTTTTCGAGATATTTTGTTTTGATCCAAGAAACTGTATACAAAAGAGGTATGAAAGATCTTTTGAAGATGCATCTAAAAGTGTATAAATCATGAATAAACATGTAGCAGCTTTCGTGAAATTTCATAAAATTGTACAAAAACTTTGTTTTTAATCAATCAAAAAATCAAATTATAATTTATAATTGATTTCAGCGAGGACGTATTTTTTTATAATCGCGATTATTTTTACTTTTGCCGTTTCTTCGATAGTTCAAAAGCGTATCGTAAATATTTCGAATTTTGTTTTTAATAAACAATTCAAAACTGATTTTATTGAAAATAAACATAAATTTATAAAGTTAAATATGTGGAATAAATCAGTATTTTACCGATCTACCAATTCGTAAGATAAATTAAATGATCAGTTAATTAGAAATATTGAACGTATTAATATCAAACTGGTAGAATCCAGAGCTCAAAATTCGAGTGCAATTTCTAGGCAACTTTATTTCTCAACTTAGCCAATTCACAAATCAACACTTTTGGTTTATTATTATTGTGGATGAAGATAACGAACTCACTAACAAATACATTAACAAATTTAATAAACGCACACATAGCATATGCATAATAATATGTATGTGTTAGCAGCAGCTTCAAATGCAATTTACTCAAAATAAAGGAAAAATTTAAAAATCTGTAAATCTGGTGAACAGCTAAAAAGAAATACCTTTCAAATAATATACGTTTAGTCAAAATCGGGATAAAACGGTAGAACAAAACATCGGTTACAAGAAGTCGCCTAGGTTATTAATATTATAGATTAACAAAAATTCATGTTCTTTAATATAAAACAAGTAAGGAAATTATAGTCAGTCTAGACCAACTATACGATACCCTATACCATAGTTTAGAGACCCTATCGCTTCGGTCCAATTAATTGGATATAGAAAATAAGCATTAACCAAATTTGAGGGGAATTGTTTTTAATTTTGTTGGCTACAGATATGAAAAAGTTCATATCGGGTGTTATATTTATATGGGGACTAGGTAAAGTCACTTATATTTTGAAAAAATATATACAAACCAAATTTGAGAAAAATCTGTGCAATATTTTTGTTTTTTAATAGATTTAAGTGAAGATCGGGAAGCAGCTCTATATGGGGCCTATGACTAAGAATTGTCATATACGAACTAATTTTAGACTACTGATTAATGTATATAATAAAAAACATATAAACTCAATTTGACTGAGATCTATATGATAATTCGGATCTTATGGCAATTTATGTCGATTTCATAGGGGTCATTTGTATGGGGACTAGGTCTGAACATGGACCGTATTTCACCAATTTCAATAGCGTTCATCCTATGGCCTATAAAAGCTTATATACCAAATTTCATTAGTTTGTAGTTTGATTACAAGGTTTACATGGACACACAGACGGACGGACGGACGGACGGACGGAAGGACGGAAGGACGGAAGGACGGACATCTCTTAATCGACTCAGAATCACTTTCTGAGTCGATCAGTATAATAAAAGTTGGGTCTAGGTCAAATATTTTTGGTAGTTACAAACAGCAGCACAAAGTCATTATACCCAAACCACATAGTGGTATAGGGTATAAAAAGAAACATATTCTTTCTTTGTTTGTTAGATTTGACGTAATTTTTCAGATATATTGCAATTTTGCAATTAATACTGTAATTAATATGCTAAATTTTTTTTTGTTTCAATGGTTCGTGGTAGAGAAGAAGACAGCATATATTTCTAAAATCCATAACTGCACTGTACCTTTAATCAGACTAGTTGCTGGCATTTCAGCATTCATCAGTGATTTTTATTGAACATGTGATAATTGTTATAATTGAATAGATTGTTTCTATATGAATTTCTGGGGGCGGACGTGAGCTTTGAACCTGAGTCTATCTCACATACACTCGTACTTGCACTTTTTGGTCAGAGCTTTAACACACTCACCGTTGTTTATTAAAATATTCCAGTTTTTTGTAGAACTTTCCAGATTAAATCTACTGAATCCATATGAACAGAATGTTTTTTTTGTCAATAATCGATGAAGTCGATTAACACAACGAAAACGATCCAGACACATTCAATACGAAAAATGCAAAATGCAAGTTTCGGAAGAATCGGATTTCGTTACGTAAAGACGAAGTATTTTCGAAGCTGTTGTTAATTTTCGTTATAAATTAAGCTTACGAGGGGTTCAAGGTAGCCAAAGGTTCGTCGCAAATTCAAACAGTTATAGCTTTCCTTATATTATACAAATATTTTTGATCGTCTCTTAAATTCCATTCATTTATATTTTGAGGCATATCGCCCATTTCAATTGGCTCGATATTCGGAATAGGCTATGAATAAATATATTAGTGAATTTAGCTATGAATTAAATGATTGTGGTACATATTTTGGCTTTCCGGAATCTCTTCACAATCCTGCAGTGCATTTCCTATAATTCCCGGCCAATTTTGTGGTCCAGTGGATTTTCCAAGCATGCTTTTTCATAATGCCATAAAAAGTAACTCATTGAAGTGTAAAGTAGCACCTTTGCCATCAACAGGAGTTACACATCTTTTATAGCATGAGTTATGCTCTTTAACAATGGTTATGTGCTCCTCCATTACCTTTATATTTACGACGTGAATTTGTTTCAAAGTTCTTTCTCTTTTACTATCAAAAGAAATTTTCTTTAAGCAAGTCGGTACAGCAAATACACCTCCATGACACTTTCTCTGGTATTTTCATTATAATGTAACGAATTTTTTATATTATGCCGATATAATTTTGTGAGTTTTAAAAGTTTTTTTTCCAAATAGAACCTCTACATATAACCGGATAAAATATTATCTATTACCACGTTATAAAATTTTGACATCTCTAGGAACTTTATATGTTGTTGTTCTCGTAAATATAGCAAATGCTGCATCACAGTTAGTGGGTAATTTTAATTTATACTAGAGGACCCCTGCTGCTCCGCATCATTATATTATATTATATTAATTTTTATAATATAATACCAAAATTTCCCAAGAGAAGTTAACGTACAGTAATACCAAAAAATGCCAAGAGAAGATAACGTACAGTAAAAGTAAAGTTGATTGTCCACGCATAACTTTCCTCAAACCCAACGAATATGCCAAGAAAAGTTAACGTACAGTAATGCCAAAATATGCCAAGATAAGTTAACGTACAGTAAAAGTAAAGTTGATTCTCCACGCATAACTTTTCTCAAACCCAACGAATTTAAGCAGTTAATAGCTCAAAAGAAGGAGCTTGATCCACTGAGTGTTCTTAGACCTATGTCAACAGCCTACGTTAATTAGAACTCTAGTTATAGAGGTTTGAGAGAAAAAAATATTGAAAAAAATCTTAAATGCAAAGTTTATTCATAAATTCTTTTAATATATAAGATGTCACATGGAACGAATGAAATTTTGTTAGTTTATAAGATTTATGTTTATTAGATGTAGATTAAAAATTGCTAAATTGAACGAAGAATCTAATACACCTTCTTAAATATTTAAAGAAACCGACATGAGTGTTCTTAGATACGTCTTCAAGAGATCTTTTTATATGATGTAACATTTGCATATAGTTTCTTCAAATAAAACTCAAGATCCATGAAAAACCTTAAAAATACATATTTTCAAAATGGTCCAGTTCCTAAACTGCTATTGCAACAAATTAAATATTTTGGGAATCCTCATAAAAAATGTCAAAGTTCATTTTTAGGTTGCCACGAAAAAATTGTTGTGTTCGCCCCACTTTGATATAATCATCAGGGCTTATTTGTGGACTACTTGTTAGTGGGTGTATTAAACACATATAAATTTTTTATATGGGTACTAAGCATAAACATTAATAGCACCACCTAATAGCAATTGCCCTCTCTATGGCCGACAAAAGCATAAATACCAAATTTGTTCGAAATATATATACATATATCTGCGACCTGTAGTTTGACTGCAAGGTTTGCATGTTCACATTGATTCGGATATCGCATTACGCAATTTTCACAAAGGCCTAAATACGATTGGTGTGAGATGGATCTAGGAAAATTTGCACCAAAAACGAACTGTTTTACGTGTTAGATGGCGAGCAATCGGCTATGGGGTGATGTAGTAATTGATTTAACTGGAAAATTTTACGATATCTATAAAGAAGTGGTGCACTGAGCAAAGTCGCTCTTCATTCATTGGATATACATATTGTAACCAGTGTAATCCAATTACAATTCCAATCTTGAAAAAATGAGATATAAATTTACAAGGAAACTATAGAGAAATATCCTTTATGAATTGGATTCATCTTTTTATTTTATTTTTTTCATTATTTTTGAATATACAATTTTAATTTTAATGGTATTGATATGTTTTAATTTCTCAAAGTATAATACGAGAATTTTGTGTACTACTGTTTTGACCACTCTGCTCGTTTCTTTCAACAAATATAACAAAACATTTTGAAATAGAAGAATGTAAACACTAACAACAGTTTTTAATGAATTAAAAAGTCGATTGCCAAGAAATATTATTGTATTAAAAAAATGCCAAAATTTTCAATACAAAACACATTAAACCGGATAAAAGAACCGATAACCAATATATTAGAAGAGTTTAAATTTAGATCATCTGAAACAGAAAAAATTCAAATCCAATGGAGTTATATCACAGAACAATATTGGGATACAACACTGAATACAACCTCTTTATGGGTTGAAGTTTACAAAAATTCTATTGGCGAAAATCCATTTAAAGAGTTATCAATATTTGTATTGTCTTTATTAGTTTTGTCTTTCTCAAAAGTCGAAGTTGAACGCTTGTTTAGTTTAATGGCTTTAGTTAAAAGCAAACTTTGAACAGAATAAAATCCGAGTTGTTATGTTCTGTAATACGTATAAAAGAAGGTTTGAAATTGAAAAATGGGTGCTGTTACACTTACAATATACCGAGCGATGTCGTTGATAAAAGTCGATCGTCAGAAAAATATCAGAGCCAAGAAGAACTTGAAGATGAAGACATCACAAAATTAAAGGTATTTAATTTAAAATTAAAAAAAACTCAATTTTGATGAAATCCAAAGTAATTTTAACTAAAATTAAAAAAATATACGAGTAAATCGAAACTTATGTTTTATATTAATTTTTCGATTTAAAAAGCAAAGAATTTATTAATAAGTATATAATTTTTCAATATAAAGGTAATGAAATTTGAAAAAAAAATTTAACATCTTTGTTTTTGACTCTAGTACGTTTTAGCATCTTTTTTTTTTGCAATTGGATTGGAAAAATTCTAACGTGTGTCATAGCAGAAAGATTGTAGAAATGGGTAGAAGAACACAAAATACTTTCTGAATATCAGATTCCATAACGAGTTTTGTGCAAACAAATTTAATTTATGTAAATTCTGAGGTCAGATTCTGATTCAGCGTACTTAAGAAAAGTATAGTTTGGTCTCGTGAAACATTGAAACGAAATGCCAAAATAAGAATTTTAACGCATGATTTGTCCGAGAAGAAAAATAAGATATCTGAAATGATCAAAAAGTGTATTGAAGGCGAAGAGTAGTTCCTAAAAAAATCGTGATTTTTACATTCAGCATTTCAAAGACCTTTAGAAAAGTATAATCCGGTCGCAGGATTTTCGAGTTTTATCATATTATATATTCTGCGCCAGTAACATTGTAAATGATTTTAAATTAAATAGCATTCTTCTTATATCATCCGTAAAATATTTAAAGCTATAATTTCATATTTTTAGTTATTGGAAAAATTTTCATCTACTACATACCTATTAAGTAATGCTTTAGTGTTTTGAGATATTTTCTTTAAAAGTTCAAATACGAGAAATATATTTATATTACGATAGTCCGTAGAAAAATGAAAAATGTTGTGAATTATTACCGATCGATTAAAAATTTTTAATGATTTTATAAATTATGAAAAATATAAAGAATAATTTAAAGTCTACGTTCAAACCACATTTAGCGTTAGAGAGTTAATTTTTTAATCTTATTTTAATCTCTGTTCATTTGTTTGCTGATTTACAGACGCACATCTCTATTAGGGAATTTTGTTTGTTTACGAATTTGAAATACTCGTGCAATTCAATTTATTCTAAATACTAATTTTTGTTTTCTTAAACCAGATTAACACTTACTTGACCTGCGTTGAAATATTATTGTTAATACGATAAGACTTTATGAATGAATTGCTTTTAAATTAAATAGTTTTGAAGTTAGACTGAAAAGACAAACTGGTTTGATTGCGATGATGATTTTACGCCCCGTATCAGTGTCTCTCTAATGGGACTGATTTAAATAGTAATTGATTTATTTTAATTTTTGCGTTAAAAAAAATTAAAAGTATTAAATTCGGCCGGGCCGACTCTTTGATACCCTCCATCCGTGTTCTAAACACATTATTATAAGCAAGGTTGTTAAAACTAGGACTAGATTTCGCACTTTAATGACTAGAAGTTTTATTTTTACAGTGATGTTTTAATCTAATATGTAATATAATTACTGCTTTTTTAATTGAAAGCAATTTTTAATGCAATCAGAATAAATGTAAATTCATACATTCAATTACATTATTGTTTATATAAAGAGATTAAGATCATAACCATTTTATTAAGTAAGATCATAATAGGATGGTTATGTCGATAAACCATTAGTTCACATGTACAAAAAAAAAAACTAAAATAAAATAAAACAGAAACACAAGCAAACATACATACATACATATCTATATGCATATGTTACGTATAAACATTTTTCATTATTTTTAGTTTTTTGATATGAATTTTTAGGCAATATCTTGACACAATGATTTCCGATTTACACCATTTTCTATGCCGACCTGGTTGAAATAATAAAAAACAATAGTATCCTAACTTTACCTAGGTAATTGATTTATTTTGTGAATTAGCGTGATTTCAACTGATAGACAGACGGACAGCCGGACAGCCGGACAGGCGCACATCGCACATATATTCTTTATGGGGTCGCAAATTTATGTTTCGATGTGTTACAAACATAATGACAAACTGATATATACTTACTGTACAGTGGTGTGGAGGATATGCAAATAAATAAACAATATGGTATTTTGGTACTAATAAATCAACCAGAATAGAAAAGATTTAAAAAAGATAACATAAAATATGTATATAGGAAATATAGGTTAAAGTGGAATATGGATAATATGTAAAATCTCAATTAAATCGCTTAACCTTTTTCATCTAACTTTATAATCGAAGAAATTTGATTTGGGTTTCGAGAACAATTTAAAAGTCTAATAAAGTCTAAGAAAAATCAAATGAAAAATCTTCTTACGTTTGACCATCTTTTTTAGTGGCTTCTATTAAAAGAAGATATAAATAGATTTAATTTATATATCGACTAATCAAAGGTTTCTTAAATTAACTTATTGTTTTAATTTTTTTTATGAACTTACCATATATATCATTTAATCGGTTTCCGTATGATTTTAGGGGTTTTGTTTCTTTCGTTCCATCGTAATCGATATTCTTTATGGTATTTTTCCCTAAAACTCTACTTATAATTCTTATGCTCTACAATTATGCCGTTTTCTTTTCTGACAGAAAATGTCGCCCTTTTTTTGCCCTTTTTTGGAAAAGTGTATATATCAATCGAAAGGTCTCAAAGTGCTGTGTTCATAAATACAAAAAAAATTTGATTATTATTCTCTTGGAAGTCATAGGGTGAAAATATTCAAAAAAGGGGAACAATGGGGAAATATTCTCCCACTGTGACCTGAAAGAAGTCAATGGCTCGAATTTTTGTGATTTATGTGGGCTCGACTTTGAGACCTTTCGATTGATATATAAGATAAGGTTCCTCTTAATTCAGAATATATAAAAAAAATACACTTTTCGAAAAAAGGGCAAAAAAGGGCAACATTTTTTGTCATAAAAGAAAACGGCATTAAATACTATTAAATACCATCACATCATAAATGTACTTATAACCTGCATTCTTTCCTCAGAGGATAAATCTTCTACCAAGTTTTTCAAATTGTCTATCGGGAATAATGTTTCCGTAACTTCCAATAATCCTATATTTGTAAAAACTTAAACTTTTAGTGCCGTATGCACAAAAATGGTTTGCATACAAAATTGTTGATAAAGTATACTTGAAGTACACATTCATTTTTTTGCATACGGCCCTTAATCTTTTGAATACTTTGATAAACACCTTCTCTATTTGTTTTTGGTAACCAATTAAATAATAATGGTTTTTATATTTTTTTGTTTTGTCTTGTAGCCGTTATGAAGTCCGGTTATTTTGTTTTTTTTTTACGCAAAGCTCATGCTGTCTTTAGTGATGTTCACTATACGGCCAACTTGAAGACATCGTTACTCATCATGTCGCTAACGGAGTTCGACTGAAGACAATCTCGCTACTATGTCTCTCATCATAACGTCAAAAGACTTACACATGACAAAACCTGATTTTGTCATGTAACTTTTCGTCAATAGAATTTTGATATTGTCAAGTTCGTTGTTGTCATCAAAGGACCTTGATACACGACAATGTAGATATTTATCGCTGAATTTGTCGTCAACGGGATGTGATACAATGCATTTTTTTAATTGTTAAATTTTTCTTCAAATATATACTTTTAATGATATTGACCAATTTTAGTTCTTAATAAGAGTGCTAAATTAGGCTGTGCCGAATCTTTGGTACCGTCTACATCCGTTTTACGTTTACAATTATATCTGGACTTATTACATTATTTATAACAAATGTAAACAAAATATTTTAAAAAGCAACATTTTAATAATTAGATAAACTTAATACTAAATTATTACGACAAACACACCGAGTTTTAAATTTTTTTAGATTTGTCTTCATCTTCTTGAACAAATATTTCTATGACTTGGTTAGAGATAGCGAATCGTATATACTACATGATTCTGAGGATGACATATGGTACATATGTCTAGCTAGGAAAGATAAAAATTGAACAAATTTTGGAAAACTTAAAAAAAGTCCTGGGTGCGACAAAATTATGCCAAAGATGTTGTTGGTGCGTAAAGAGACGTTGTCGGAGATTTTTGCAAATATATTTAATAAAATGATTAATGTGGCAAACTATCCTTCCAAAATCTCTAGGTACACACAGGAAAGAGATTAATTATGGCTACCGTATTTATTGCCAACCCAATTGAGATAATGGGTATAACCGAAGTTTGTATAATATAATATAATCGAAAATACAGTTTTGGACATACAAGGTAACGGAACTGATCATCTTTAACTTGGTAAAGTCCAGAACTAATCCTTGTTCTTGTAACCAGCTAAGAAGACTCACGACCTCCGACCGTTTGGGGCAGGTGGACACCGGGCAATGGTATTATAACAACCGTTAAAATACTAGCAGAAACTAGCGACAATGTTAAGGAACACAACAACATATGAGTTTTGCTTATAAAAAACGCTGCCTTTCATTACATAGTGGGTACCAGTTTTCTCATTTGTCTTCATCTCGTAATAGCCAAATAATTCTCACTGGGAATGTAAAAAATCTAAAAGCGATTTTAAGAGATTGACTTCCGTTCGAAGTTTAATAGTGGTTTTTTGTAGAGATATACGGATACCATTATTCGTTGTAGTATTGCAGTCCAGAATACTATCATTACAGGATTTTCCGACTACTTCAATGGACACCTGGCCTCGTGAATCACTTGGGATGTCTGAGTATCATCGTCAGCAATAGACTGTAACGACAGGACTAACGCTTTCGATAGTCGTGTCGGCCCGTGCACACCATCTTGCATCGGATACTTTTTTCAGAACTAATGGCTAGTATTGCATACGTTCACTAGTTTTTTAAGATGTTTGATCATAATTGCCCAGCGATGAGTTGACGCCGAAAAAAAAATAGTAAAGTGCCTATACAAATCCGAAGAATGAGATTGCTCCAACGCAGCATACTGCAGCACGTACTACAACAAAATTCAGCGAATGCGCTGCACATGGAACGTATTGCGCGAGGCAATTTATTTTCTTAATATGAGCCCGTAGACCATATTTGACTAGCTTCTAAAATGTTTGATATCAATGTTATATTATGTTATTTTTCTTTCCCTTTGTGACTTTATATAGAAATTAATATTATGCCGTTTTCTTTTCTGACAAAAAATGTCGCCCTTTTTTTGCCCTTTTTTGGAAAAGTGTATTTTTTTATATGTTCTGAATTAAGAGCAACCTTATATTATATATCAATCGAAAGGTCTCAAATTGCTGTGTTCATAAATGCAAAAAAATTTTGATTATTATCCTCTTGAAAGTCATAGGGTGAAAATATTCAAAAAAGGGGAACAATGGGGAAATATTCTCACAATTTTACCTGTAAGAAGCCAATGGCTAGAATTTTTTGTAATTTGCGAGGGCTCGACTTTGAGACCTTTCGATTGATGTATAACAAAAGGTTGCTCTTGATTCAGAATATATAAAAAAATACACTTTTCGAAAAAAGGGCAAAAAAGAGCGACATTTTTTGTCAGAAAAGGAAACGGCATTAGACAACGTTCTGCTACATATGTGAATTCGCAAGAGTAGAGTTGCTTTAAAAAAGGCTTTTCTTGCCATTCCGTCCTCTGAAATGCCGTTGTTAATATTATTATATTTAATATTATTCTATAAAAAATTGAAATGCTTTCATAAATCTGTGGTTTTCTAGAATAACCGCGTATGTCATAAAATCCAAGTGTTCAGGAGAGCCAAAAAACGTTATATTTGCAATTATGGGCTCGATATAAAGTTTTTAGGACTTTTTATTTAACAGTCCTGTAGATATGAGCAATAAATATTTTATAAAAAATTTTGAGTCAAAAATCTTAAGAGGAATAAATCCTAGAGAAGGACGAAAAAACAATATGTAAATTACACTTAAAGTGTGTGCAGATAAAACAACTTATGTCGACAAATGTCGGCATAAGTTGTTGTTGCTTAAAAAATTGATTTTTTTTCGTCAACAGAAAGTTAATGGTACTTAAGGTGAGAATATAACAACATATCAAGAATAATAGTGACAACAAATAACAGAAATAAACACAAAGTTTTTATAAGTGGTTATAAACTGAAAAATAATCCAAAATTATATTGCATTTTTTTCCATTAATAACAACGTATGTCGCTATGTGTCGTTTTCTGAGAAAATAATTTGTCAGCGATCAAACGTAGGTTGATATACATCGTTAGTGCTGCAAATTAATTAAATAAATTAAATAAATTTAAGTTACGTTGTTATTTAAAGAAAAAACTCAGAAATAGTCAATATTAAAAAAAAAAAAAAATAAACACATGTAAAGAGCGTTAAAAATTATTACATTTGGCATCGTTAACTCAAAACTGACAAAAATGAACATACGCGGTTATTCCAGAAAACCACAGAAATGTACTGAACTATGTCGATGTAATATAAAACAACAAGGCAATAATATTGTAGTTTTTCACTCGAATAAATATATATATATTAGAGTGGGTCAAATTGTTGGGGGGCCGAAAAAATCTCCATGGGCTCGTTGCGATTCTGGTAATATGGGCTATAACAAGTATATTTGCCCAAGGAACCATACCTCTAAAATCATTTTCGAACCCTCCGAAATTTTGATGAAAAAATAAATTTATGGGCGATGAGCCCATGGAGTAAAAATAATTGACCGACCCTAATATACGTATATAAAAAAAATTTAGAACTTGGCCCCCTAGCCGATTTGGGGCCCCTAGGCAGTCGCCTACATTGCCTTATGGATAATCCGGGCCTGGTTGCTATAGTTGCTATTTACTTCCAAATGACTCTGTAGTATGGAAATGTCGTTACTCTGTTAGAATATTTATTTTACAAACAATATTTGAACTTAAAAGTCTATATGTATGTATGTATGTATGTGTTATTTGCAGATAAACGTAGGTCAGAACAAAAGACATACTTTCTATATGGACTAGGAACCCACACAAAAATTGTTTTAGTAGAATATCGCAGAATTTATGTCAAGTGAATTTTGGAAGGTTCCTTCATATACGAGCCATGATTTAAAAAGGCTGTAATCCGTTTATATTTGCACTGATGATTTATGGTAATTTAAGTAATATTTTTCTGTTATGCTACTCTCAAGACTAAATACTTGACCTAGACTTAAAATCACCTGCTTAGTCGATTTATCGTCCGTCCCTCTGTGCATCGATGTAAGTCTTGCAATGACACTACAGGAAGCAAGTCTAAGTCTATGTCTATGTGTATTAAAACCCGAATTTTGTTATTATATACGTTAAAAAGATTAAAATGAGATGAAAATAACATAAAAGAATTTAAAATTAATTTTTTGGAAGTTACACTAGAATATACCCGAAAAACAATTTCGTATGTCTTATATTATATTTTTATAATTTCAAAATATATTTATTTTTATTTTTTAAAAATATAATAGTATTATGAAAATATGTTTTTATACCCTATACCACGATATGAGCCTATTTAGCTGCCTGTTCGTCCTTTTCTCTGTCCCTCCTTACGTCCGCCAGCCTCTGTGTCCATGTAAACGTTATCAAATTACAGGGCACAAATGTTTGGATGAAATTTAGCATATTAGCTTTTATTGACAATACGCTATTGAAATTGGTGAAATTCGGTGAATGTTTAGACCTAGCCCCTATCAGATTAGTCCCTCTAAGATTCAGACTATCATATATAAAGGGTGTTTTTTTTTTTGCTCAATGGCGCACATACGTACTCTACGTATAAGGTGCAAAAACTAAAGCCATGAGACCATCATATGCGTCGTCGTCAATTCGTGTAAAGATAATTGAAAGCAATCTGACAGATATTTGCTTCTGTAGCAAGAACGAATTAATCTTTCTATTCAAAATTTATATGTATGTTAATTAAAAGTCTATTTTAGAAAATTATAGTCGGTCTAGACCGGCAATACCATACCCTACACCATGCGTTTCGAGAGAGGTTCCACGATCCAACTTTGCTGAGGATATAGAAAATACCATACTACTATTTTCTAGTTCTATTGTTATCAATTTGGGGAGTGCAAATATGAAAAAGTTAATAAAATTTTACCAATCATGATCAGTCGGAAGGGTTGCTACAGAAGCAAATATCTGTCATATTGCTTTCAGGTATCTTTACACGAACTTGAAAATAAAAATTTCGGACTTATGAGCTTACCGGGATATATAAAAAAATACATGAGCAAAAAATTTATCTACAACTATTATACAAACCATAAAATGAATTCAATTTCAAACGATATTTTTTTATAAAATTTTATTTATACAAATAAATTATTACAAAATAACGTTGTATTTCTTCGTTGAACAAAATGTATTGTTTAAATTTAATGAACAAAAAATATAACAAACAAAAAATTAGCGTAGTTTTATTTAACAAAAAAAAAAATAATTTTTCAACTTAAATATACTTAAATGTAAAAAAAATAGGGTAAAACTTACAGAGCTTTATTTTTTTCAGAAAGATAACAAAACTAACACCTAACAACATCTGACATAAATATGAGCCAACAACGAACAAAAAGTTGGCAGTAAAATGTCAAAAAATATTGTTAATGTTTTTATGTGGGAAAAACGTGCTTCTTCTCATAGAATAAATTTTGAGTTTTCCTTGTCTAGATTATCATGTAAAATATTTTTTAAATTAAATTTTGTGATATTCAACATTATTTTTTTCCATTAAATTTTCATTTTCAATTAAAACAAAAAAAAAAAAACAAAAAATATGACAATGGAGTTACATTTGTTGTTAGACAAAATTGTCTAGCCTCATGTAAAGACATGCGAATAGATCATTGGCAAAAGTTTTCCACACTAAACAAGAATTTTTCATTGGTTTGAACAAATTTATGTCAGGTGTAGACCCAGTGTCAGAGTTTATAAGAACTGAAAGACTATCATTATTAATGTTAATTTGTATGTAACAAAAGACAAGAAAACAATCTTAGATCACTGCCTATATTTTAAATGGAAATGTGCAAAAATTATTTTGAAACGGTGTATTGAGAATTACAGAGATACGAAAAGTGTTTATGATACATAGTGCTGAAGGTGGACAAAGTCGAAGCAGTAATAATTGTTGAAGGTAGTGTCCTTGGGAAAGTTTTAAGTTCTAATGTCCATTTTGTGGTCATTTGTTTATCTTTAGAAGAGGTTGCTATTAAAACGTGCTGATTGTGATTGCGTAGAAATAGTTGGTGCTGCTGATTGTTGTTGTGCAAAATTATTAATACCATGATTAAGAGCTAAAACTTTAGTAATTATATTATATTCTTCTAAACTATTTAAACGATTATTTTGAAATCGTTGTTGATAATAATTACCTGTTTGAGAATTTTGCTGCTGTGACTGCTGCTGCTGCTGTTGGTAATATTGTTGGGCATTTTGTTTCAATTGATTACTAAATTCTGGTATTAAATGCTGTCTGTAAAAATTTTGATTATCAAAATTATTTGATTGTTGTTGTTGCTGTTGTTGTTGTTTCGGTTGCTGTTGCTGTTCCAGATAAGACGAGAATATATTGTTGCCGGGCTGTATTTGTATTTGATTTACCCCAAAATTGCCGGTTTCACCCTCCTGACGGAAATATCGAGCCTGATGTTGTTGCTGCAGTTGTAGCTGCTGCTGCTGTTGCTGTTGTCGCTCCAATAGAGCACTGGTCACATATTGTGGTAATAAAGGATTTTGTTGGAATTGCTGATAATTACGTTGGGGCAATGCTTGTACATGTGACAATTCAGCCGGTGTTTGTTGCAATGTTGGTACAATACTCAATTGATTTGAAGGTTGTATTTGTATACTTGAGATACTAGCTGCCGGTTGCGAATTTTGGTTTTGTAAATTTTGAAATACTTGTTGTACTGGATTATTCACAGATGGCAATTGTTGTGTTTGTATACCGTTATTTGAAAATCCATTGCTCTTGATGAATTTCCCATTAGATTCTTTGAAGGGTAATTGCTGTTCCCTTGTGAATGCCGGATAGTTGGGTACTGATTTTGTGTGTGTACTTGGTATAAACTCAACAGAGGGACGTATGGTAAATCCTGGCTCTTGTTGGACTAGAGGCAATTGTTGTGGTCGTTGTTGCTGATGCTGTTGTTGTGACAATTGTGTTAATATCGTATTTGGTGATTGTTCAATTGGACCATTTGCTAATGTTGCTTGTGTATTTCTAAGTTTAGTTTGTTCTTCCAATAGTTTCAGTTGTCTTATTATAAGTTCTTGTTGTTGTTGAGCTTGTAATTTAAGTTGATAGATTTGTTGTTCGAGTTCATTTTGTTTTTCAATAAAATAATTGTTGACATTGCTGCTTTGTTGTTGTTGATTAAAGTTTGATGTAAGTGGTTGTTTCTGAAATGGTAGCATTAGATTAGTGTTTTTGTAATTGAAAACGATTTTCTAGTTATTTATCTATGATTTAGATGACTGTAGATGTATTTAAGTGAATATGGTTAAATACGATTGTTTCTACTATACTATAAACTAAAGTTGACTAAGATAAATACGTATATATAATTATCTGACTAAAACAATCATCAACTTCAAAAAGGATCATATTTAACCCGTTCACAGCTCAATGCACCAAATTCCTTGCAAATGACTTTTTATTTGTTACATGTATTTTAATTGCAAGTTACAACAAAATATGATTTCTTATGGACCAAAAGATTTTGGAGAAAATTGAAATCCCTTTGAAGGTTTTACTGTACTGCCCTAGTACTTTAACCCTGACTTGGAATTTCTCATTCACCCTAGAATAGCTGTTGTACTACGTTATTAGTTTAAGGGGGGGAACTTTGATAGCCGAAAATGTAATATTCAGTATTTACCTAGTTCAGACCTCATTATGCAATATTTGTGTATAAAACTAAATCTGTTTGATAGGCCTTAAAATTACCTTTCATATGAAATTAATCTGTTTATTGTCTCTTTGGGAGAAATATTAAAAAAACAAAATACCATACCACATCGTATTTCCCCTAAACATTGAATTTCATATCAACATATAAAAATTTAATGATGGGATTCAAGTGAAAGGTGTTTCAAAGATCTATTCTTGTGTAAATGAGATAGAAACTTGGCAAATACTTAATTCTTCTACCCTATACCAGTATGTGGTCAGGGTATAATAAGTTTGTGCTGATGCTTGTAACTACTAAAAATATTTGACCTAGATCTATCTTTTATTATACCGATTGACTCAAAATCATTTTCTGAGTCTGCCTGTCTGTCCGATCAGTAGTTAAAAAATATATTCTCTAAGACAAATCTTAGTCATAGCCCCCAAATAAAGCTGGTAATAAAGCAGTATAGAAAATAAAGCATTTATGTTTCATGACCTAAATCTTGGATGAAATCGATTTCAGCAACCCCGTATAAATCTCTAAAAAAATATAAAAAAATTCTTAAAAACCATAGAACGATCGCTACTGAGAGTGGTGGAAATTGGTGCGTGGAAATCCAGTTTATCATACATGTCTCGATCACATTTATGTGTGTTTTTGCACCCAGTTTAGGTCAAAGTTCCCATATATTTTTACTTCCGATTCTTCACTTAAGTCGACCAAAAGACAAAAAGGCATAGTTTCCACCTGTAAATGAGAAATATAAGCGAACTTACTTAGTATGATCCATTTTTGGACCTAGTCTTCATATAAAAAATCATTCAAAAATATGGTTTATACTTAATTTCTATACACTTCATATAGTTTGACCTCTGTATAGTTTGACCTAGAATTCTTTCTCGAAACTCATGGTGCACGGCATCTTATATTCGGTCTAGTACGACTATAAATTTCTTAATTGTTTAAATTAAATGTGTTTTAAATTGTGTTTGTAGTTCAAATTATTTATGTTAAAAACCGCATCTTATCAGCGTGACTTGAGTCAAGGTAATCTATTAGAATTACCTAAAAATATATATAACGACATAAGAATAAGATGAGAATAAATAATATTTAGCTTTGTTCGAGTTTAATGTCCACACTTTTTATACATATCGGTGATTTAGAAACAGAAATAACATATTTTGTCATTAAAGCTGTCTTTAGTGACGAAAGCGACGCAATGTTTATTACTCCCGATTTAATGTGACAATCTGGCAAAAGTCAATTAATACTTTTTTTTTTTACTTTCAGAATAAGTTTATTCTGTTTGTCTATTTAATCCACAATAACTAATAATAATTATGAGCTATACTAAGATCTAGTATAGACAAGTAGTCTAAATGGCTGTTTTAAGTTGAATACTATACTTACAGTTATATAGTGACCAGATGTTGGTACGATATTTGAAAATATATTTTGAGAAGTTGAAGAAGTATAGGTGGGCTGTGTAGGTATAAGTGTTGGAGTCAAATTATTAGAAGATCTCAGAGCAGCCGATCTCTGGGCATCGGTTGGTAAAACATTTAATTTGGTTATAGTTGGACCAAAAATTGGTTGTTGAAACACAGATGCAGTTTTTTGAGTACTGGCAGACGCAGAAGTTGCTGTCGCTAAAGGTCTGTGAATAATGGGTACAACACTTTTTGCGGCACCTTGTTCATCTAAATCAACTGTAAAGGCACTAACTAAGGGAGCAGCCTGTATGCGTATATCGTCTTTGGCGACAATCTCAATATTTTCACCATCTTCATTATGGGTAGGTCTGGGAGTTGTAGTTGTGGTTGTAGTGGTCGTTGTAGGTTTACGTTTCTTGGTAGTTAGTGGCCGAGGTGTTGTTGTAGTGGTGCTGCTATATTCCTTAGTAGTGGTTGTTGTTTCAGGGTTATGGTTTATTTTAGAATTACGTATCTCAAATTTAATATCATCCAACCCATTCAGTGAAATTTCATTAGATTGCACATTATTATTAACTGCACTACGTGCAGCTTGGTGATTGTTTGATGTATCATCTTTTACATTCGTAGTGACTACAACAGGTGAACCTAAATTTGACTTATATGATGATTTCGATTTATCAATAAAAGATGCTAAAGTTTGTTCA
Organism: Cordilura impudica; assembly: GCA_963682025.1. Classification (NCBI taxonomy): domain Eukaryota; kingdom Metazoa; phylum Arthropoda; class Insecta; order Diptera; family Scathophagidae; genus Cordilura; species Cordilura impudica. The sequence continues at coordinate 112,578,477 of OY821517.1, forward strand.
TGAGCATCATTTTCATCATAAGTGGCTGTAAAGAATTGTACCGAAGGGAATATATCACTGGAACTAGTACTTTCTTCCAGGATTTCATCTTTGGTTTGTGTCGTTAGGGATAAAGCTGATGTACTTTGTATGGTTATTGGTAAAGGCGCAATTGTAGCAGCTTCTTCTTTTACCTCATCATTTTCCTGGGTATCACCGTAGCCGGCATCCTCATCGTTGGCTTCTTTTTCCAATTTATCTATGGCACGTAATAGAGCTTGTCTTACCGAAAAATCTAGTTTTTGTATGGCCTCACGTGGTATAATCTCATTGGTTTCCTTTGAACTATCATCATCTGCCAGAGCCTGATGTGAGGCCAACATCAACAGTAAAAGGCAGGTTATATGTGTCTGTAAATAAATTCAAATCAGTTTAGTTTTTTTCTCTTTTTCAGAAAGATATAAATTTAATTGGTCTAGGCTTACTTTGTGATACCCTACACTTTCTATTTTTGTCAAGTGTCTCGGAATATAAAATGATTACATTTTTTTGTAAAACAAAAATAGGTTTATACGAGTATGGTTTATGTTTCTCATATATAATATTAATAGGGAAGGTGATTTCTTGTGACCGGTGTAAGTTTGTCAGTTTTCATCCTATTTTGACCAAACATCTCTTATTTGAAAGGTATTTCTTTTTAGCTGTTCACCAGATTTACCGATTTTGACAATTTTACATTCTTTTTTTGAGTAAAATGTATTTAAAATTGCTACTATCACATACATAAAAAAAATTGTACATTGTGTGTATATATTAAATTTGTTAATGTGTTTGCAAAAAGCCTTTTATGTAATTTAAAAATAAATTTGGGCATAAACGAATAACGACAATAAAAAGTATTGAATTGTGAATTGTCTAAAATCGATTAGCATACCTGTAGCATCTTACAAAATATTTTATTAGATGAAAAAATAAAATGTCTTAGAATTTGCACTCGAATTTCGAGGGCTGAGATCTGATAGTTAAATTGAATACGGCGCTTCCTCATAGCAAACTAAAGGTAAGTTTTTCCTTGAAATAAGGAACCGCAGAAACCAGAAATCGCAGATTCCACCTCTTCATTGTTGCCAAATCTTTCCCATCGAGCGATTTTTTCAAGTTTGGAAATACAAAATAATTAGAGGAAACTAAATCTTTTGAATAAAGTGCGGGATGAAGCAATACGAACATTCGTTTATGGATTTTGGCGATCGCAATAGTGGATGTGCTTTGCAATGATGAAACAACACTTTCTCTTTCGCCAAATGCGACCTCCTTAATTTTTTATCAATAAGTTATAATAAAACTCGCCATTGATTGTTTTTCCGTTTTAGAAGATAATCAATAAAAATTATTTTAAAAAAAACCATAACCTTGCCTGCAGGTGGAAATCTCTTAAGCTTCTTTGCACGCGATTTTCCCATTTCAGTCCACTGTTTTGACTATTCCAAGTCACATCCAAGATTACGACTTGAACAAAAACTCGGTCTTATTGTTGTGCCATATCGCCAAACACTTTATGGAATCACCTTCACGATGCGGTTTTTGTTCTATTGTGAGCAAACGCGGTACCCATCTTACGGTATCTCATCTCAAAATTTTCGGTCAATATGCGATGTAACATCCTTTGGAAAGGCCTATTATTTCCAATACCCTTTTGTAGATTTTCTTAACCGTTTCTGGAGTGGCCATCTTAATTGGTCGACCAATACGGTATTCGTAGTGGTAGCTCGTACGGCCTCATTTAAACTCTGCCACCCAATATTTTATAATCGTAAATGAGCAGACTCTCCCAGAGTAGCGTCTGCATTTTCGTGCATTTGTGTGGATTTTTTTCACCTTTTTGGGGAAAATTGACGAAATTATTGCACAAATCGACGAATCTTTGACTTTTCCAAATTTAAAACAGCCCAAAAATTTTCAGCGCTGAAAATTATATAGGGTACCCATATAAATACGACCTATATCGATTTCATTCAAGTTAAGTCAAAAAATTCGTTTTTTATATTTGTCCATTCAAAGTGTAAATAAAAAAACTAATTTTTTGACTTAAATTTTAAATATGCGAAAGTCAGAGATCGTCGATTTGTGAAATAACTTCGTCAATTTTCCCCAAAAATGTGAAAAATTTCACAAAAATGATAACGTCACCTGGTGGCAATTAAAAATAAAAATAAATGTGAAAAATGGATGCCCCGACCCAAAAAACCACCAGTATAAACATTTTAAATAATTTTTTTTTTTTACATTTGAATGACTATTATGGAAAATGTTATGAAAATATCTTCATCGAAATTTTGGCAGGCTCGAAAATGATTCTAGAGGTATGGTTCCTTAGGCAAATATACTTGTTATGGTCCATAGTACCAAAATCGCGATGAACTAATGGAGATTTTTTCGGCCCCCTACAATTTGACCAACCCTAATGTACATACATATATGATAATTTGAATATTAAGACAATTTCAGTAGATACAATTTGATGTATGCGTGTTTATTAACCCACTAATCAGTAGTGCAAAAATAAACTTAGTGGGACCATTTTTAGTCATAGTCCCCATATAAAGCTGCTTCTCGATCTTCACTTAAATCTATCAAAATACAAAAATATTACTCAGATTTCTCAAATTTGTTTTGTAAATGTTTTTGTAAAAATTAACTGTTTAACCAGTTATGGCCAGGAGCGGTCCATTTTTCAACTTATTATCCATATAAATATAGCATCCATATGAACTTTTTCATAAATACAATAAAAAGACTAATAACAAGTAAGAAAATAATAGTCGGTCTAGACCGACTATACGATACCCTGTACCATGCGTTTAGAGACCCTATCTCTCAGGCCCAACTAACTGGATATAGAAAATAAGCATAAACCAAATTTGAGTGGCATTTTTATTAAATTTTTTGGCTGCAGATATGAAAAAGTTCATATCGGATGCTAGGTCTATATGTGGACTATGTCCAAAAATGGACCGATCCTGACCATGGTTGGTAAAGTCTCTTGTATTTTGCGAAAATATATACAAACAAAATTTGAGATGAGTCAGTGCAATATTTATACCCTATACCACCATGTGGTTTGGGTATAATGACTTTGTGCTGCTGTTTGTAACAACCAAGAATATTTGACCTAGACCCATCTTTAATTATACCGATCGAATCAGAATCACTTTCTGAGTTGATTTAACAATGTCCGTCCGTCCGTCCGTCCGTCCGGCTGTGTGTCCATGTAAAGCTTGTAATCAAACTGCAGGTCGCAAATATGAATATATTTTGACGAAATTTGGTATATAAGCTTTTATCGGCCATGGGATGAACGCTATTCAAATTGGTGAGAATCGGTCCATGTTCAGACCTAGCCCCCATACAAATTACCCATATGAAATCGACATAAATTGCCATAAGATCCAAATTGACATATAGATCTTACTCAAATTGGGTTTGTATGCGTTCATTACATCCACTAATGAGTAGTCCAAAAATGATCCCTACGACCCCATATAGAGCTGCTTCCCGATCTTCACTTAAATCTATTAAAAACAAAAATATTGCACTGATTCTTCTCAAATTTTGTTTGTACATATTTTTGCAAAATACAAGAGACTTTACCAAACATGATCAGGATCGGTCCATTTTTGGACCTAGTCCCTTTATAAATATAGCATCCGATATGAACTTTTTCATATCTGCAGCCAAAAAAATTAATAAAAATCCCACTCAAATTTGGTTTTTGCTTATTTTCAATGTCCAGTTAGTTGGGCCTAAGAGATAGGGTTTCTAAACGCATGGTATAGGGTATCGTATAGTCGGTCTAGACCGACTATAATTTTCTTACTTGTTTTGTTTTTTGATAGATTTAATTGAAGATCGGGAAGCAGCTCTATATGGGGCCTATGACCAAGAGTTGTCCCATAATGACCTTTTTTGGACTATTCATTAATGGATGTAATAAACACATACAAACCGAATTTGACTAAGATCTATACGACAATTTGGCAATTTATGTCGATTGTATAGGGGTTATTTGTATGTGGGCTAGGTTTGAACATGGACCGATTCTCACCAATTTCAATAGCGTTCATCCCATGGCCGATGAAAGCTTATATACCAAATGTCATCAAAATATATTCATAGTTGCGACCTGCAGTTTGATTACAAGGTTTACATGGACACACAGACGGACGGACGGACGGACATTGTTAAATCGATTCAAAAAGTGATTATGATTCGATCGGTATAATTAAATATGGATCTAGGTCAAATATTTTTCGTTGTTACAAACAGCAGCACAAAGTCATTATACCCAAACCACATAGTGGTATAGGGTATAAAAATGTCACTTAAATTTGGGTTACGCTTATTTTCTATATCCAATTAGTTGAACCTAAGAGCTTTACTCTAAATAAACGCATGGTATAGAGTAACGTATGGTCGTTCTAGACCGACTATAATTTCTTACTTGTTTCTATTGGAGTTGTTGGATAAACATAATGACATAATGGGCAGCGGATATGAAAACAAAGTCAGTTTCATTTGAAGTTTCTACTCGTTAATAAAAGAATTTAAAGTAATTCACTTACGAATATAAACAATTTTGGTATGAAAGTAATAACTGAATATTCGTTGTTACTCCCATCTACATAAGATAATATTTGGTACACTTGATAGTTAATGACCCGTTACTTAGGAAAATATATTCAACAATTTTAACATATTTATGTAAATATTTTCTTCTATAGGAATAGATATAATCTATACACATTTTGAGTTTATCTTAAATGTTTCTTTTGCTCATTAATTTCCAGCAATTATTACAAATTACTCTCATTTAAAGTATTGTATGTACTCGTACTTACATATAACAGTATCATACTCGTATATTACACATTCAGTACTAATTTACTAATTGTGTATGTGGGTTCATTGTTGGGGAAAGAAATTAGTTGCAGAGATTTTTGAATTATTACACAAAATAATGGAAATTTAAAGCATAAAATCATATGGTGTTTAACTATTTTTTTTATTACTTTACTTTATTTTCGTCTGGTATTCAAACGCTGCTGTGAATTTGTAAAAAACAGAAATTTTAATTCTCAAAACAACTGTAAATGCTCGTAAAACGTGAATATAGTTTAAGCTTTACTAATTTCATTAAAGTGCAACAATTTTGTTGTAAACATATTTAGATTACACTCGTTTTCATTTTATTTAGACATTTAACCACCTGTTTTATTTATTTCATGTGCTTTGTGCAGAAAATGTGCTATTTATCAGTGTTGGGGGGGAAAAAATACATATCATATGCAGTATTGGGACCGATTGATAAACAATAAAAGTTTTTTTTTTTTTTTTTTACGAATTTCAATAAATTTTCGAAAGCATGCTGTGTTATCCAGAAATAAGTAAAGTTTATTTAAGCTAAATTCGACTAGAAGGGTGTGAACCACAATTTGAAGTCGATTCCTGCATAAAACGTGTGCTCAAAATTATTTGTCTAAAATATATATATATTTTTTTAAATCAATCACTTTAGCTACTTGAAATAATTATGTAAACAACTGATATCAGAAGATAAATTATACATAAGTCAACAGCAGATCTTAGAGACTTTTAAATGGGGTGCAGAAACTTTGGTGTTTAACCAACTAGGTACAAAATGATTAACTTTATATGTTTTTATACATCGCTGAGTTTCTAATGATTTATTGACATTATTCTCTCATAGATAAACAAAATTCGTCTAATTTTGAGAGAAAACAGTAATTTTTTGGTGTATAATTTAAACCTTGAAATCTGGTGAAGACTTCAATACATGGATATTTCTATTTCTTCATTAGAATTGGAAAGTACACGAGCTATTCAAGAAAGGGAAAAGTAAGAATTGCGCATCTAAAATTTGTAACATATTTATATAAAGCAAAAATATATTTAAATGAAATTACTGATTAATAAAAATTACAACTAATTGATGGGAATGATTTGATCAAATTAATATAATTAAAATTTTTTATAAAATTTTAGAAAATTAATTTTTTGTATTAAAATTTCACGTTTTCAGGAATATCTCCCATAAGCGCTTTAAAAGTACTTTCAGTTATCCTTTTGCTGGACATAGAATCTTTCCGACATTTTTTATGCTCTTCATCACTCTTTTTGCAAAAGCCCAATATCTTAGAATGGGCCTTAGGCAGTTCGGTGGATTCTCATCTCTTAAGAAATTTACATTATTTACTGTAATGACATGATCAAACCTCATCCTGCATGGAAATCCACTCACTGTGAGATGTTATGTATGTTACATATGTTTCATCATCCATAATGCAGAAATCATACTGGTCGATGGAATTACGTTAAAGTTTTTTGTCACGTTTTTTTGCTTTGATATTCTTCTTGGAGTTTCGATTCGGTACCTTCTGTACTTTATACGATTTAAGTCCTGCCTACTTTTTCATTTTTCTTACGAATGTTTCCGAGCAATTAATTTTTTTTGCTGCTTTCATCGCCACAATATTGAGATTTTTAACCCTGTTAGAATTGGTATAGCCCTTTTTGCTGCCACTGAAAGGCTTCTCTTAATAATAAGAAGTTGGTCATAATTTGCAATAACCCGGCAAACCGTTGGCCCAGAAACTTTTGCCTAATAAGCCCTTACTTTTTCTCGAGAGTCATTGATGGTTGTAAATATATATTATGTTATAATATATTTTTACTTCTCTGTGGCTTTGACAAGGGCATAACCAACTAAATTTTTTCACTTAAAGTTGGGTGATTTACGACTCTGCTGACTCTACGACGGTATACGTAGACGTATGATTAGTTATCACTCATACGATTAGTTATCACTCATACGTCTCCGATTAATTTTGGCGGGGTACACAAAATATAGAACCTACCTTGTCGGATTAAAAAAAACTTTTAATTATGCAGCGAAATATGAAATCATTTATATATTGAAAACTAAGTATCGTAGAGGAGAATGACTAAAATGTTCCCCATTATTGAAATACCACATCCAAAATGAAATAAAACATTTCTATAAAATATATAAAAAAAAAAAAAACTGTGGAGGTGGTGGTAAATTTTAGCCCCTCGTATCGTTTTTTTGTACAAAAAAAGTTTTGCGAAATAAAGTGCCTGTTTTGTTGAAATTAAGTGGTAATTTTTAATGTTTCGTTTTTAATTTTTTATTAATTTTTAATTTTTTAATTTTTAATTTTTCATTTTTAATTTTTCATTTTTCATTTTTCATTTTTCATTTTTAATTTTTAATTTTTCATTTTATATTTTTCATTTTTTATTTTGTATTTTTCATTTTTTATTTTTAATTTTTCAGAACGTTTTTATAACGCTATTCGCTCACTTATTTTATCTCTAAACACTTCCTAATGAAATTGTGCCTTCAGTTTATCTCCAAACACTTCCTTATCTTTTCACCAATACCTCACACCGTTTTTGTCTTTCTCGGTTTTAGTGATTGTATTGTGAAATAGATTTTTACCCCCTGAGCGTATAGATGACGAATCAAAATTTTTTTATTTTTTTTTTTATCAAAAATGTTATAAAGAAACGGTTTTTATTAATATTTTTAGTAAAATTAAAAGGGGTAAAATTTACCACCACGTCATTGACTATGTCCCAAAATTTCACCTCCATAGTTGAGGGTTACAAAAATTGTCTCAGTCGTTCCTGATTAAGCTTTCAGCAAGGAGAATATTAATACAGGAAAAATATGAAAAATACTTTCTGTAATTGTTTTTTTTTTTGTCGGATATCTATTTATTTAACTTTTCTAACACACCGTTTGAAAAGCTAAGTTTATACAGTCAGGAAAAATAAGAGTTCTGATATGAGTCTTTCGGTAATTAAACTTCATGTTTTAAAAATTTACTTATACTTAAATTATTTCGGTCAGATTATGTTTAATCTAAGATTTATGAACTGCTTTTCATTCCATTATGCAAAAAAAATTGAATTAAACTTTACAAACCCTTTGTACAATTTAACCCAACACAAATATTTTAATAATGAGTATAACAGTAAAAATCACACAGCATATGCTCAGTCACGTAAATGGCATTTTGAACTACAAACAAATTCACTTGAAATCCAATTATTTTGATAAACAAAAAAAGGAAAAAAAAACATATTTTTAATATTGCAAAAAATGTTTACCGATTTAAGGTTGGGTATTTTATAAAACAAAATCCTTGTGAGTAAAAATTTTTATAATTTTTAATGAAAATTAAGACCAAATTAATTACTTACACACAAAATAATTGACATACTTTGCAGTCATTAATATAATAAGAGATTTGTGGGTTATAATATAAATAGAAATTTTTGGGTTTTACCAAATAATCTATAAATAATGCCACACCTAATATTTTTTTTGTTAAATATTTTGTGTAATATTTTGAAAAAAATCTTTTTTTTTAATTGTATACAAATTATGTTAATTAGTAACGTTTAAGAGCTTAATTTCAATATTCAAATAAATACAATAATAATTATTTAAACTAATGGTTTTAATATTATGATTAATATTAAATTAATAATAGAAGATACAGTGGAGGGTCAACTAGACAAATTATGTATATAGAAATTCAATTAATTTAATTTTTGGATAGAAATATGCATTTAAAATTAAATCTTATTCCTAATAATATTTGGAATTATAAACGTATATCGTACTAATTGTTAGTCAAAACCACTGCCTAACACTGAAGTGTACATGACGTATATTAAAGCAAAAATTGGCTTACAACCATTCTGCCGATTATGATGCTTTTATACCCTCCACTCCAGTATGTAGAATGTATTTATAAGTTTGTCATTCCGTTTGAAATAATTAGAAAAAAATCTGGATCCCATAAAATATATATGGGGGGTTTCATGTCAAGTGCACCAACTTTTGAAACCGATGTCTTCCGATCGGGATGAAATTTGCACCAAGGTTAGTCCTATTGGATAGTAGTTTAGACACAATTTTTCAATAAGATCGGTCCAGATCTCTCTGAGTTAGAGGGGATAAAAATTTGTCATTTTGGCCAAACAGGTGTTTTTTCTCATCCATTACCTATTGTTCTTAGAAAATTTTCTCCCAAATAGTTTAGATAGCTATTTCTTCAATATTTCCGAAAAAAATACTTTAAAAAAAAAAAAAAAATTTTGACTTTTTTTGCTAAATTAAAGCATTTTTTGCCTCTTTTTTCAAAAAGGGAATTTTTTTTTTTCATAAGAAAGCTTAGGATTTTTCCTTTAAGTACTTTTTGGTGGCTTAGTGGGATGGGAGTGGGATATCTATCAAAATAAATGTTTTGTAACTCAAGACAACGGTTTTTCAATTTTTCACAAATGCACTATTTTGAATTTTTTCCTATTTGTGTGTAAAACCTTACAAATAAAACTTATACTGAGAAACTAGACAAATTAACCTTTCCGAAGGTATGTAACATACCTTCATAACATGACAGAAGAGAATGGTTATCTGTAACCTGAAAGAGTTATTTGCAACATTTCAATCTGTACACGAGGATGTTAGAATTGGCTTCACGAAATTAACCCAAATGAGGCCAAAACATTGCGTTTTGGCAGAAAGCAGCGGAACTCACACAGTATGCGTTTGCATTTACCATGAAAATTTAAACTGATGTTGAAGGAAATCAACTTAAAGTATTTAACAGATGATTTGCCAGAAGATTTACACGATTACCGCGATTGCCTTAAATTGATTATGTGTCCTAATGCAACAACTTCTTGCCACTTAGGTGAATGTACCAATTGCCCTAAAACCACATTCATCAAAGAAAATTTAATCAACTCTTTATATCGAGAATATATAGAGGAGGTTAAATTTGATTCTTGGATTCAGACTGACAGATGCAGATTGAAAACAATCATTTTAAATGTGGATGATTTAGTGGAAGAAATGTGTACAGGATTGCTAAATTTGAGAAACCATGACTTTTTAGCAAGGTTCAGAAAATACACACACGAAACACACAATGTTCTGTTCAAAAGCAGCCAATACATATCTTTATTTTCATATCAATTATGTGCGTTTCTAAATTTTCTACGGTGCCCAACACAACCATGATTGTGTTCGTTTTAATATTTCGTTATTTACACGAACATTTTTGTATCACATACTGTTTGTTTCAATCACACATAAAGCACACATTTTTGAGTGTTGCTTTATTTGAAGTTCATGTTCTGGTAAGTGTACGGAAAAAAAAACACACAACATATACAATAAACAGGTTCGAGTTCAGTTATATTTTAAGTCGTGTTGTGGCTCGTGTAGTGAGAAAAAACACAACATGTACAATAAACAGGTTCGAGTTCAGTTATATTTTAAACACGACTTAAACACGACTTAAAATATAACTGAACTCGAACCTGTTTATTGTACATGTTGTGTTTTTTCTTACTACACAAGCCACAACACGACTTAAAATATAACTGAACTCGAACCTGTTTATTGTACATGTTCTGTGTTTTTTTTCATTACACGTACCAGAACATGAACTTCAAATAAAGCAACACTCAAAAATGTGTGCTTTATGTGTGATTGAAACAAAAAGTATGTGATACAAAAATGTTCGTGTAAATAACGAAATATTAAAACGAACACAGTCATGGTTGTGTTGGGCACCGAAGAAAATTTAACAACAAACATAATTGGTATGAAAATAAAAATATGTGTGTGTTGGTCTAAGTTATGTTTGTTTACATATATGTACGAGTTTTTTATTCAGTGTGTGTTTTTTTCTGAACTCTGCTTTTTAGTCAAAGAGCAAAGGTCATTCTTCAAGGATTTGAAGATACATTTGAAGTCTGGATGCCATACAAGGATGCCATATAAGCATTCCACTTCAATAACGACAAAGCAACTATATTCACAGTAGTTATTTAGTACATGAAAGATGAAAAACTGGAACACAAAAGTATGGCAATCATATCCGGCGATTTAAAATATGATACCGTTGCAGTTTATGAGTACCAGAAGAGAATACTAAAATTTCTAAAATCTAAATTTACAGTAAAGAAGGTATACTACGTTTCGGACGGAGCTCGTCAACATTTTAAAAACAAAAGTAGCTTGGCAAATCTTATGGCCCATGAAAAAGATTTTGGAATGCCAGCTGAGTGGCATTTTCATCCTACTGCTCATGGTAAAGGAGCATGTGATGGTATTGGAGCAAACCATTGGGCAAAGAGTTATTGTAAATAAACTAAAATAGTTTTTAGTAGCAAAGAGGATCATCAGGAAACATTGAAAACACTGAAGAGCAGATTCGATGCTGCGGTAACAATCGATGGCACCGCTCAATACCATGCTTTTATACCGCTTGTCGATGGAAGTTGAAAAAGTTTTCTGCCTCTATTCAATGCGATTTCTTTCCAAAGACAACAAATAAACCAGCAGCGAAATCAACAGCTGAACCTAGTAACGCCAAGAAAGGATTGACAAAAAAACGCAGTAAATAAAGGCGACAAAAAAGCTGGATGAAAGACTGGGTATTTAAAAACTTACAAGACTTAAATACTTCATCAGCTACAATAAATTAAGTATAAAAATAGTTATGATATACATGGATCTAATGCAATTAAGATTAAATTTTAATAAATTATTTATCTTTTTATTTTTAATATTATTATTATTATACATTAATTTAATTATTATTAAAAATAAATAAAAAATAATAATTTTCAACATTTCTATAGAAAAAAGCGATTTTTTTTCCTGAGGTTAACATATTCTGGGTATTACAGTATCGAGGGTATAAAATTTTAGTTAGGTATGTTATATACCTTCGGAAAGTTTAGTTTGTCGAGTTTCTCAGTATAAGTTTTATTTGTAAGGTTTTACACACAAATAGGAAAAAATTCAAAATAGTGCATTTGTGAAAAATTGAAAAACCGTTGTCTTGAGTTACAAAATATTTATTTTGATAGATATCCCACTCTCATCCCACTAAGCGACCAAAAAGCTCTTAAAGGAAAAATCCAAAGCTTTCTTATGAAAAAAAAAAAAAAAAAAAAATAATGACCTTTTTGAAAAAAAGCAAAAAATGCTTTAATTTAGCAAAAAAAAAAAAGTCTACAATTTTTTTTTTTTTTAAGTATTTTTTTTTCCGAATTATTGAAGAAATAGCTATCTAAACTCTTTGGGAGAAAATTTTCTAAGAACAATAGGTAATAAGTTACATGGAAGAGAAAAAACACCTGCTTGACCAAAATGTCAAATTTTGATCCCCTCTAACTCTGAGAGATCTGGACCGATCTTGTTGAAAAATGTGTCTAAACTACTATCCAATAGGACTAACCTTGGTGCAAATTTCATCCCGATCGGAAGACATAGGTTTCAAAAGTTGGTGCACTTGATATGAAATCCCCCATATATATATATTCGTGATCATTATAATAAGCGCAGTTGATGTAGCTATGTTTGTCTATGGAAATTACGATTACGCCCTTAATAGGTCCGCTGGATTGCTCATTTTTAGTGAAAATGATACAGTAACATTGCGAGCAGGTTGCTATTTAAAATTGTCAAAATCGGCTTAATAGGTCCATGTTTTTTTTTTGCATACATCAACACTCAGGGGATGTTCCCTATTAATGCAGTGCACTATGATAATATCAGAAAAATATGTTATGGGTACGAGGAAAGAGGGAGTAGTATTTGTGAATATTGACTTAAATTTATCTATATTGTAAGTGACAGAAAGACCTCTGCGGGAAGTTTATTCCACATACTTGTGGAATGGCTAATGAACGAATTTTCTCGGTAATGCGTTGTGCGATCCACTGGACAATGGACTGCGAATGGGTGTGAGCTACGCGATGAGCGAGTGGTGCGTAAAATAACATGGGCTCTAGGGATGAGTTCACTTATGTCACTTCCCATTGTAATATCTTTAATACAGCGTAATACAACCAACATTCCGACGACGCTCCAATGTGTCAATAGCGTTGGTTACCCTGCTGTCATCCTCTATCCGACCATTTTTAGTCTGAAATAGGTGATTCATATTTTGCCTCATACCCACAATCTCCCTAAGGCTTGGCCTTTGATCGAATGAATTTGAGTAGATGGGATTGGAAGTTTGACACAGAAGGTCATTGAGAAAAATAAGAAAAAGTGTTATTGTTGTTATTACTATTATTAAAAATGTTGCAATTTGAAATTCGTAGCTGTTATTCGTTATTTATTCGCTTTGTCTGCTTATACTGCACGTGTCATGTAGCTTAGGTCGGACTAATTTTAATGTTATCTTGCCAATATCAGAGAAAACAAGTAAGAAAATTATAGTCGGTCTAGACCAACTATACGATACCCTATACCATGCATTTTGAGACCCTATCCCTTAGGCCTAACTAATTGGATATTAGAAAATAAACATAAACCAAATTTGATTGGCATTGTTATTAATTTTTTTTCCCTTTGCATATGATAAAGTTCATATCGGAAGCTATATTTATATGGGGATTAGGTCGAAAAATGAACCGATCCATATTTGGTAAGGTCACTTATTTTTTGCAGAAACCTATACACCAAATTTGAGAAAAATCTGTGCAATATTTGTGTTTTTTGATAGATTTAAGTGAAGATCGGGAAGCAGGATTATATGGGTGCTATGACTAAGATTACCGATTAATGACCAATTTGACCGAGATCTATATGATAATTTGGATCATATGGCAATTTAAGTAGATTTCATAGGTGTCATTTGTATGGGGACTATGTCTGAATGCACCGATTTTCGCAAGTTTCAATAGTGTACATGCTATGGCTGATAGAAGCTTACATACCAAATTTCATCAGAAGACGATCACATTTGCGACCTGTAGTTTGATTACAAGGTTTACATGGACACACAGACGGACGGACGGACATCGGACATGATTATAAAATTGAGTTTAAGATACAGGTGGAGGGTATCAACGGTTCGGCACAGCCGAATTTAATACTCTTACCTGTTAATTATTTAATTGTTTTTAACTACCGATCAAATTATTCGGATTATGACAATCTCGTAATAAAACTGAACAGTGCTAAAAAAAGTTGATTGGTGAAATTTGTTGTTTGCACATAATTGAATTTCGTTCACGTTTTTGCTCATACATCATCTTATAACAGACTTGTAATTAATATTGGCGTGAGATTTATTTATTTCCTCTGAATATCCTATTTTTAAGCATTTATTTATAGATTTCATATCAATGAAATTAAAATTATTAACATATTTTTATTACTTTAACAAATTGATTAGTTATTGAACACACATAATTTACCGCATTTTTTGATTTCTAGTTTTCGTGTGAGTTGTTGCATTAAAATCTTCATTATAAATACATACAAATATCCACATATGCAAATTAAATTATCATGTTTTGTTTTTAATATCAACGTATTATACATTAAGGAAATACGAATATTAAAGTTAATCTTTTGATAAACTTGATTTTAATTAATGTTAACTGATTTATTACTTACATTGCTAAATAGTTTGCTTACGAACTTGTTTCTAAAATTTTATGCATTAGGTTTTCGGTAAGCAAAAAGGTCAGCTTTTTGGAATGAAATCCAATACCAGTATGTAGTCAGGATATAATAAGTTTTTGCTGATGTTTGTAACTACCGAAAATATATGAACTAGACCCAGCTTTTATTATACCGATCGACTTATTATACCGTCTGTTCGTCTGTGTTTCCATGTAAATCTTGTAATCATACTAAAGGTCGTATATATGAATATAAATGATAAAATTTGGCATCTACGCTTTTATCGGTCATATGATAAACACAATTGAAATTGGTGCAAATCGGTACGTGTTCAGACCTAGTAGCCATACAAATGATCCCTTTGACATCGACTTAAATTGCCATAAGATCCAAATTATCTTAATTTGTTTATGCGTGTTTATTACACCTAACAGTGCCACTCAAATTTGTTTTACGCTTCTTTTCTAAATCCAATACTTCACCGTAAGACACTTTCACTAAACGCATAGCATAGTGTATCGTATAGTCGTTCTAGACCGACTATAGTTTTCTTATATGTTTATATTATATGGTCCGACAGTACGTACGATTACACACGAAATGGATGATATAAGTACATCTTATACAAGCGACCAAGAGTTGTACAATTAAGTTGATAGTGTCTCATTTCCTGATCTTGTTTCCTTTTAAGAGGACTTCAATTGTTTAAAAATATATTCAAACTAATCCGTTGATTCTTAACCACTTTGCTGGCTTTAGGTGGATGACTAAAAAGTATAAGTTCGAGTGTATGTCAAGATAGACGCAGGTTCAAACCTCATGGCCGCCCTACGTTGAAAAAATCTTATAGAAATAATGTAATCAATTATAACATAACAAATATTACATTGATGAAGGCTGAAATGCCAGAAACCGGTCTGATTAAAAATACAGAGTAATTATGATTTCTTAGAAATATATGCTCTCTTCTTCTCTACCATGCACTTTTAAAAATCAATATCAAAATTTGCATATATTAATTATAGTACTAATTAGAAACTTTGTTATATACTATATATCTTGATTTTTTTTATCAATAAATATCAGCTTTGTTCGGTTCGACATCATTTATATAATTTCTAGAATTAGAAAAGATATATTCATGTAATGTTAGAGAAATGTGGAAATAAATTCAAGACAGCGCTTACGTAGTTATTTTCGGACAATGCGACTTGTTCATTGTCATTAGAAAGAAAATAATAGGGAAGTTATTTTCTTCTAACAGAGTTAGTACAACAAAGCTGAGCTTGTTTCCAATTTAACTTTCTCTACATTCCCATGTATTATTACCCACTGTATATAGTTTATAGAAACTCTGGAGGGTATAACAATATTAATCCAACACAACAAAGTTTTAAAAAATTTAAATTTTAAAATAATTGCTTTATTTAACAATAAATTCTTATTAAAATAACACGACACTTAAGTAAAATTATAGGATTCATACTAAATTTCCTGAACACAATATTTCCACAAGGAATGTTGCAAAATATTTATGCACAAACAGCCAAACAAACTTTCAAGCAAAAACCTGAAACCAAGCACTGAATAACATCTTTAAGTTTTATTGGCACTATTATAACTAACGTGTTAAAATGAGGCAAGAGGGACCGTCTTATTTTTGGGGCCAAACATCAAAATGCATTGAAATTTACAATTGCATTTCAGCTAGATTACAGCACAGATAATGGCATGTGCTGAAGTTTTTAGTCAATTGTGCATAAATCATTATACATCCGACTATCTGTAGATACAATATGGTGTTAGAGTTTGTTTGCTGTGGTAAAATTGCAACACACAAACAAATAACTGCATATAAACAATAACAAATAGGTAGAGATGCGGGAAATTTATGAAAAATTTTGAAGTTTGTTTTTTGTTTTGTCGATTTCACAAGACACGTTTAATAGTTTGGAAAACAAGAAAATAAATTAAAAATAGCAAAAAAAAAACAATCAATAGATAGGAGAAACCTACAACACATCCCTTAACAATATGTGTGAAGAATGTTTAATAAGTTTTTGGTTTCAATATCTATGTACTCGTACATCCAGGATTTGTAAGTAATTGCAAAATACATGTTTTATTTGTTCAATCTTGATATTTAAGATATTATTATGCATTAACAACAATCTAAGTATATTTTTTATTTTCATCTGAATGTCTAAGTTAGATTTCCGATATCCTTGTTTTCCGAATATAGCTAATTATCCTGCCCCTGGACGATCAAATCTCCAGAATTTGATTTTATTACAGCCATTTGAGGCCATGCAGAAACTTAAGAATATTATATTACTCCAGCATTACAGAATTCCATTTGGCACCAAAGTCTATTTCGTGAAAAAATGTGATGCCTTGGTATGCTCAGATCTAATGGAAGAGACATGTGACACTTGAAATATGATATAGAGAACTTTATTGGCTTCTTGATTTTAAATCTGATTAGTCCTTATAAAATAAGCTGATAATACTAGGCAACAAAAAATAAAAAAATATCGGCTCTTTAACTACTATTAGTTTATGTATTGCGACATGCTGACTAATAATCGCAATACAAATTTGTTTGTGGACAAGATTTTTATGATATATTTTTTGGAGTATTTCGACTATATCTTGTTTTAGGAACAAAGAATTTGTTTTAGTATGACGGTAATGAAAATAATTAAGAAAATCAGTAGGGGTCGCCTTTTTAGTTTTTTCGTTATATCTTCCATATTTACAGTTCGATCTTAAAGTTTGATATAGCGATTTTTTGTCTCAGGGAAGCCAATAATTTTGCTCTTAGGTCCATTGACCTCAAGTGTACCGTTCTAGTACCTACCCCCCAAATCTCATTTCCTACCACCCAAATGTGACACCCTAATGTTTGAAATTTATAGCTCGCGAAAAATCATAAAACTTTTGCTCAGGAAGTATTTCGATAATTACAGCACAACTATTTAAAAAATGCTTTTATAAATTCATTGTTGCAGACCGTAGGGGTCACCTTTTTAAATTTGTCATAGCTTCAGTATTTACAATCGATGGGTTTGTCTGTGGCATACCAATTTTTTTTTTAATTCGAACCCATTCCAATGGGAGAAATGCCTGCAAATATAGACGGTTGGAATGTTCGAGGCGACCAGCTTTATTTGTACCGTATGGTTTTAGCCGTTCATACCGGAAAATGCGAAGAGAGATTAGCCCACGAGAAGCCCGCTGCTATTAGCACAGGACGCTAACGACAGCCTCTCGAATCCTCCGCTATTATGTGACGTGCTCTCAACCCTCCATGATATTGAAAAACCTAGCCGAGTTCGTTGTAAAAGTATATGCGCCTTTCTGGTTCCTTGTGAAAAGCAAACCACTGGCAATTCACGGAAGTCGAAACATTTTCCAATACATAGCATGGATTTGTCAGTTGCCGGAAGACGTTCAACAGACCCTCCGCCCTGTTATCCAAAATAACTTGTACTTTTTCCACCCTGAGAATGTTTTGTTATCGATGATAACAGACGAAGATGCGATAGTGCGTTCAGATGGCTATACTAAAATTTTATTAGCCCGTAATGATGCAACTGAATGCATTTGTCAAATGTTCGGTTCACAAGTTGTTAATTTTATAAACTTCGAAAGTGACTCATACATCCATATGATGAATTGGAATAAATTCGAATTGACAGAGCCGCCATGCTTGCAATTCTATACCCAAGAGCATCTGGAAGCATTACAATGTTTGCAAGATGTAATCGAATTACCGGGTAAGCGCAAGAAAAATATCTTCATTTGATAGTTTTCTTTGCTAAACCTATTTATTTTCACAGCTTATCCATCTCATTCTCAAAATACCGAGCGTTTTGTTCATGTAGTACATGAATCTGCCATGGCGGTCACCGACGAGCAACGCATGGGCCACATTTTATCTAAACTCGACAGCCGTCAAAAATATAGCCAACTGGAATCACGTCGAGATATGATCGACCAAAATTTCTATTATTTTACTTTGCTTTTTGTTGCTTATTTCTTGTTGTATAATTTGAGGTATGATGTAAAGGTTACTTGAGGTCAAAGACTTTTGAATTAAAAAAAAATGGTCTGCCACAGACAAACCCATCGATATATCCATACTTTAATATCTGAATGTAAATACTGAAGCTATGACAAATTTAAAAAGGTGACCCCTACGGTCTGCAACAATGAATTTATAAAAGCATTTTTTAACTAGTTGTGCTGTAATTATCGAAATACTTTCTGAGCAAAAGTTTTATGATTTTTCGCGAGCTATAAATTTCTAACATTAGGGTGTCACATTTGGGTGGTAGGAAATGAGATTTGGGGGGTAGGTACTAGAACGGTACACTTGAGGTCAATGGACCTAAGAGCAAAATTATTGGCCTCCCTGAGACAAAAAAAATCGCTATATCAAACTTTAAGATCGGACTGTAAATATGGAAGATATAACGAAAAAACTAAAATGGCAAAAAAAAAAATAAATTTTTTTTCAAATGTCCTTGGAACAATACTTTATATTCGCTGGTGTACGGTGAACTTTTTTTTTGCGATACGGTCTAATGTACATATATAGAAAGGTTTTGATACGGTTGGCCATTATGGTAATGAGCGAATGTTTTTCAAGGGAGGAATGACAGTGAATGCTTATGTTTACAATGAAAAATGTATTCCGGTACTTCAGGCAATTATTGATAAATATCATAAAAATAATAAAAATAATGTTATAGCCTGATTTCGCATCATCTCACTATGCTAAAACAACAATAAAGAATTTAAATGCTCGAAATATTGAATATGTAAAGAGAAAATAATCCCCCATATGTTCCCCATTTTCGACCGGTTGAAACTTTTTAGGCATTTTAAAGAGAACGGTCTACCAGAACGGATACCTTTATCAAAAATAAAAAAAAGCATAAAAAAGAGCTCAAAAGTATTCAGAGGTCAATGAATGAAATACCACAAAGTGTGTACAAACTCATACAATTGTTACGTTAATTCATGAAATACAGAGACGACTACACGTCTACAAATACTGCTGGCTGCAATTGTAGTCGTGTGGCAGGCTACTTAATTTTTTTGAAAACAACAGCAACATATAATAACGATATAAACAGTTGTTTTTATACAAATGCATTTTTATTTCAGTAGTGCCAATTAATTTTTTTTTTACTTTATTAAAACATGCATAATTGTGGACTCGTATATAAACTTGACTTAAATATACAATTACTTATTTCTAGTACATTATTATAACGTAAAAATAAATAAATAAATAAATTTATTTAACCCCTTTTGATTATTAATTTTGCGTTGTTTTTTTTAACAAAATAAAATATTTCATAGCACTAATTTCTTTTATATATTTTATTATATTGTCAACACTATTTTTGTATTGTAGCTAACAATAATAGAAATTATCTTAAATTGACTACAGTGACAAAAGTTGTCGTTTCGCCGTGTAGCTGTGTTGGTGTCAAAATAATCGTTTTCATATAAACGTGTGCATTTTATGTTTGACAGGCTGTAGTCGGCAGCATGCTGTAGTCTATGTGTTTTATGCATAACAGTTTGTATCTCATTAAATAGTTTTCAGCATAGTTAATTTCAAATAAAAATTTATTTATTATTCAAAACTTATTACAGTAAAAATTACTTATTTTTCAGAATAGACATGATCGCATATCCATTGAATTCTTGTTTGATCGTTGACGTCGACATGTCTACTTACTATAGCGATTATTTTGCGATTATATATGTATGTAATATATGATAAAACTGCATAGAAATGATGTGAAGACGGACGAAGGATAAGAAATATTATGATGGTGATTATTCGTTGAGGAGTTATAACTCATTATCTCGAGGTTGATGAATTTTTACTGAAGTACTTTTTTTCTTTTTATACCCTATACCACTATGTGGTTTGGGTATAATGACTTTGTGCTGCTGTTTGTAACTACCAAAAATATTTGACCTGGACCCATCTTTTATTATACCGATCGAATCAGAATCACTTTCTGAGTCGATTTAACGATGTCCGTCCGTCTGTGTGTCCATGTAAACATCCTAATCAAACTGCAGGTCGCAAATATGAATATATTTTGATGAAATTTGGTATATAAGCTTTCGTCGGCCATGGGATGAACGCTATTGAAATTGGCAAGAATCGGTCCATGTTCAGACCTAGCCCCCATACAAATGACCCCTATGAAATCGCTGCTTAAATCTTCACTTAAATCTATAAAAAAACAAAAATATTGCACTGATTCATCTCAAATTTTCAAATGATTCATCTGAAATAAAATTGAAAATAATGCCAGTCAAATATGGTTTATGCTTATTTTCTATATCCAATTAGTTGGAACGAAGAGATATGGTCTCTAAACCATGGTATAGGGTATCGTATAGTCGGTCTAGACCGACCGATTTAATAAATTGTTCTGTCTCTGATAGTGTATATCTAAAACATTTTTGGCATACTGAAACTCGTTCCTTACTGATATTCAAAAAGTGATTGTAAGAATGAACTCCTTTTCTAGGATTTGTTTCATTTTTAAATTTCTTTTATAGTTTTTATTTCTTCAACTTCGATTAAGCCAACAACAACCGCTTTACACAAACTATGTGACCCATGTGCCAGTATTGCTTATGTATTATCTTTCTGCAAGGTTCCAACTTGCGAACAGCATATGCAGGAATAAGTTTGCCAGCTGTTGAAGTATAACTTTCACCTCATTTGTAAAACCAAAACCACTTCATTCGTATTATCCTAAATTTAAAATTATTTTAAATAAATAAATATTAATACTACAATATTAGTTCCTAAATCTACGCTGGATGCAATTGAATTACTTAAATTGAAGTCAGGATCAACGCACGAATCATCACTAGAAAAATCAACATTATTCAAATTGTCCACTTCAAATATTTTTCCACCACCCACTTTGCTATGTAAACGTTCATGCTCACACAAAAATTTGCAACGATTGCACACCTTAGGTATGAAATAAAATGCAATGAGCACACAGAAAAACGCACTTATGTTGTCTTAAGATGCCTATCTCAATATTTTAATTTTACCATAAGAAGTCCACTTAAGTCCACTTAAGTATAAAAGTGTGGAAAAGCTGTTTTTTTTACATAACAGCTTAGTTCAATATAAGATGTTTGTATCTACTAAGTTTATTTAAAACTTGTTAGTATTTGAAGTTGAAGGCTTTAAAAACCAATGTCGTGTATAAAACAAAAGGTTAGATAAGATGTTATGACGTGTAAATTAATTTTTAAAAACATTAAAGTTAAAAAGTAAATCGCTATAACTTTTTTAAAATGAATGTTTTTGAAAAAAGTACAGAGAGAATTATGTACTCTGAAAACGAGAATCATAATATTAATAAAACTCAATTTTCTCTTAAGTCGACTTAAGATGTTATGTTATATTGCCACATGAAAAAGTTACAGGCACTTGAAATTAATGAATCAGAGTTAGATGAAATTGAAATGTTTAACCGGTCCAAATCATCTTTCTCTACGAAGATATTAAAGTTTACAAAAAGGAAATAAACAAATAGTTATTGAAAAATCTAAATTTAAAGAAAAATTTTTAAAACAATTAAAAGGAATAGAAAAATGTGATCGTTCATCAAAATTGAATATTGAAGAAACAATCACTGTTTTTCCAGAAATTATACGTAATGCATCTAGAATTGCGTCTGCAATGCCTCTGTCGCAAGTAAGCGTTAAAAGATTATTTTCAGTTTGAAAATTATTAAATCAGATTTAAGAACATCGATGAAAGGGGATTTGGCTGAAGCAAATCTTTTTTTGAGAATTGTATTACAAAAAATTCTAATTTTATTTCTATTTTTCAAACTGTTTCTTTTAACTCATACTCTCTGTCTGTCGTGGGGCAACCCCATTCCCCCTTATCCAATTGATCTGAAACTTGGCCCATAACCTTGTTGTTACTACAGATTAATTTTGGGGTAGTCACGCACAGTCACGCATAGTCATGCACAGTCACGGAGAGATTAAAACCTTACTTCCCCTCATCCGATCAATCTGAAACTTTATCCATAGACTTGTTGTGACCAAAGATTAAGTTTAAATAGTCACCCAAAGTCATGCACAGTCATGGAGAGATTCAAAACATATGCATAAGGAAAGAAAGAGTTTTAATAAAAACTTTGTTTTTATGGGTTAGATTATTTGTGTTTAATTAAATGAATATATATTTTTTTTAACACTTTTTCGCTTGTATATTTATTTAAAAATAAATAATATTTGAATGTGGATTATAAACCAATTTATGAACAAAATTTAAAGTTCATATTCATTACTTGTATTTATACATAATAATCTATAATATTAATAGGCTAGGCGATTTCTTGTGACTGATGTTTTGTTCTACCGTTTTATCCCTATTTTGACCAAACATATAATATTTGAAAGGTATTTGTTTTTAGCCGTTTTGCAGACTTACAGATTTTTAAATTTTTTCCTTTATTTTGAGTAAATTGCATTTAAAGTTGCTACTAACACATACAAAAAATTATACAAGGCTATGTGTGTGTTTATTAAATTTGTTAATGTGTTTGTAATAAAAATGAGTTTGTTTTTTGTATTGATTTGTGAATTGGCTATAATTGATTAGCATACTTTTAAGGTCTTTATTTAATGAAAAAATGAAATTTCCTAGAATTTGCACTCGAATTTCGAGGGCTGGAATCTGCTAGTATTCGTAAATATACATATATGTTGGATTCGGTAGCTTTGGTCATCGACTCCTCAGCCCTGGTAATTACTAATGTTTTTATTATACTTAACATCAATTTTTCACAATATCTGTAAACACATATTCGGTTTAAAATTTATTATTTTAATATAATTAGATATTGTCATACTATAACTATATAAGTATGTTATACTGGATTAATTTTGTTCCTTTACTGAATTAGTATAATAATTTGTACAAAAAATGTGATTGGTATTATGGTTTTAATTATGATAATGAAGATATTGGGTTGCATTTTAGAACAGTTATAAATTAAAATAGAAATGCTTCTTGCCTAATTAAATTTTTCTAGTGGTACTCGTAACGTAACTCTAACCAATATTTTTTCTGGGTGTAAGAATATATTAAGATTGAAACGACGGCTTTGAAATGAACCAAATGTTATTGTTTCTACAGAAAACAAATCATGAATGTTAAATAGGTTTTATTTCCGGTTAAATGGTTCATTAATATCACAAATAAAGTTAATTATTGTTGATATAGTTTAGGGTTTAAATTGCATTATCGAATAGATTAACACTCAAAGTTAATTAAAAATTCAACGAAATAGACTGTTTATACCTCATAATACATACATAATTATGTGACGACTACGATAATCGTATTCATGATAAACATTTAAACATAAAATATACAGACATTTTCAGATACTCATAAATAAATAAACATCAACAAAATAAAATAATAATAAATATTGAATAAATGCAAATGTATCGATTAACGGCGGAATACATGGTCATCAAATAACAAAAAACCTATGAAATACAATAGGAAATATTTTAAGATAAACTGATGAAGAAGTCATTGGAAAAAATAAATACTTAATTGTACCTTCAAAATCATGTCTATAGATTTTTGTGTGAAAAGTAACATAGGCACAGGTTTGAATAAAGTGTGAATATAGTATATGTAAATTTTCTGTTGTTTTAATAATGATAGCGAGAAATGTTTTAACCAATAAATGAGATGAACAAATTAGTTTAAGGCAATTATGTTGTATGCTGAATAGTACCTATATTGAGTAATTATTAAAAGATCGCCTAAACTTAAAATTAATACATTTGTACACTAACCCCTCTTTCCATTATTTTCGTAATCTTAAAATTCACATATTTTTGTTATCTATTAAATTATTTATGAGGATATGAATGTATAATAATGTACCATCTAACAAAGGTCGATTCACAGAAATTTTTGGCCAGGCAAAAAAAAAAAATTAAGCCATATGTGTTATTCAAACCTATAAAACAGCTGATCTTAAAGAAAATAAAACTAAAGAGAAATCTATTAAACATATGGTAATTATATCATGTAACTGTTGTGATATAAAGTATTTCAGATAAATTGTGTTAAACTCGAACAACAAAATGTTGTATCTAGTTTTTGTAGATAATGTTGAAAATTTTGTAGTGGACATCGATATCATCCTACTCTTGGTATAATTCTAGATGTTGGCTTAGAAGAGCCTACAAAGGGGCTGAATTCTATGATGAGTAAATCATTTCATTTTTAACGGTACAAATTATGATGAATTAATTTAATTGCTTCCTTTTGTTGGAATTTTATAAAAATTTGAAGGATTGTTTTTCTAAACGCAATTCCTCTTTCCCATCAGGGATTTGAGCATACCGGTTTTCCGTGGAAGTCAAAGGAATTGTTGAGGCCAAAAAAACGGAAAATCTCACCTTTTTAAAAGATACACAAAATCCTGTTCAATTTTAGAATATGCTAAATATTCTACTGCTTGCTCTGAGTAGAATTTTCTGAATAATAACTGCTATACGAGGTATTTGCTGAAAGAAGGACTTTGCTAAAAACCCAAAGTCCTTCTTTGACTTTGTAAGTGCTTAAAGCAAATCTTCGTCGCTCCCCGATACAATGTTTTGCAATGATAATTCATTCTCTGATTATCTTGTTACTGCAATATGTTTGCTGAAGTTTTCCAGTTCACGTATAGTAATTCTAATCGCTAACTATTAATATTTAATAAAAGCTGCATTTTGAGAAATTGCGCTCTAATTCTAAGTGTGTATTTTCATCAGTCTTTTGCAAATTGCTTATTTTCCTACTTCTCGGAAATAATCAAGGAAAGGCGAATGTACTTTGCTATAAGGGAATACCAAATATAAGTGTTATTCCTCTGTTAATGGAGGAACTTGTTATTGATTATGTCTCATATCAACTAAATTCGTCTACTCGTATGCTTTCATTTTATCATGGCTGTTGAAATCAGGATGAACAGTTACTAATCTTCCAGAATATACAACTCATGTTTTCAAAGATTTTAGAAAAGCCTTTAATAGGGAGGCCTTTAATAGGAGGTTTTTCACAGTTTCAATGACATAAATGGTCGTATCTTCTTATATATTAAAAGAATTTATGAATAAACTTTGCATTCAAGATTTTTTTCAATATTTTTCTTCTCTCAAACCTCTATAACTAGAGTTCTAATTAACGTAGGCTGTTGACATAGGTCTAAGAACACTCAGTGGATCAAGCTCCTTTGAGCTATTAACTGCTTAAATTTGTTGGGTTTGAGGAAAGTTATGCGTGGACAATCAACTTTACTTTTACTGTACGTTAACTTCTCTTGGCATATTTTGGCATTACTGTACGTTAACTTCTCTTGGCAAATTTTGGTATTATATTATAAAAATTAATATAATATAATATAATGCTGCGGAGCAGCAGGGGTCCTCTAGTTATTCTTTAATGTGAATGGTGTAACGTGAACATGATGAATCTGAATCTTAAGCGATATAAACTTATGGTGTTTTCCAGAAGGGGGATAATTTCTGACGAGTATTGCGTTAATGGAATAGTATTGGACACAGTTCGAACATTTCTGGATCTTGGTGTATTAATGGATAGAACACTTGACTTCTTCGGGTACGTTTAAAGATGGACTAAGGAGTTCTCTGATCCATACGTTACTAAACAGCTTTATACGGCTCTTGTAAGACCTATTTTGGAATATGCATCAATAATATGGAATCCATATCAACAGGTTCACACAAATGCAATTGAGTCTGTGCAGAAAAAGTTGTTGCTATTCTGTCTACGTGGTTTTGGATGGAGGTATGAAGACTTACCATCTATAATATTAATAGGCAAGGCGATTTATTATGACATATTCTATACCTTCAATTACCAAAAAATATACCATTTGAAAGGTTTTATTTTGCACCATATCGACAGATATGCAATATCTGGTGCATTTTTGTTTTGAGTTTATTTAAAGTTGCTACTAACACATACATACATAAAACATATTTAAGCTTCAAATAAAAAACTAGACAATGCTGTGTGTGCGATTAAATTAAATTTGTCATAAATTGTGAATTGGTTAAAACTGATTAGCATCAAAGAATAATTCTATTAATTATACCATATACCTATGTGATGTGTGTAACTAACAAAAATGTTTAAAATAGACCCACCTTTTATTATACCGATCGATTTAGCAAAGCCCGTCCGTCCGTCCAACTTTACGTTTGTCCATCTGTTCGTCTGTCGGTTCGTCTGTGTGTCCATGTAAACCCTGTGATTAAACTACAGGGTACAAATATGAATATATTTTGATGAAATAATATATAGGCTTTTATCATAGGACGAACGTTATCTTGGTCGAATTAATGTGTGTGTGTTTATTAAACTCATTAATTAGTAGTTCAAAAATAAATCCTGTAGAACAGTTCTTAGTCATAGCCCCCATATAAAGCTGATTCCCGATATTTACTTAAATCTATCAAAAACAAAATAATATTAATTTTTGCGACGTGTCTGTCCATACAGACAGACGGATAAACGGACGGCCGGATATCGCTAAATCGGTGCAGGCAGTGATTCTGAGTCGATCGGTATTATAAGAGGTGGGTCTAGATCAAATATTTTTGGTAGTTACAAACATCAGCACAAACCCATTATACACCGACCACAAAGTGGTATAAAAGTAGTCTTATAGTAAAAAAAATTACTTTTTTTTTTATCAAGTTTCGGTACTATTTCGAAAACTTAATTTCCCATCCCTCATTAGAACATATTTGCTAATGTAATTAGTTCCATAATTTAATTTTTAATAATTTTTTAGTCCTCCCAAAAAGCTTAAAGTTTGAAAATCTGCTAAGCAATTTCGTATTTGAAAGGTTTAAATAGAAGTTTAAGTTTTGGCATCTTATGTTGCAAAGTGTCTACTTTCATATGAGATAACTTATTTCGAAATCGCTGGCGATAAGTAAGCGCACTACTGGCCGTCTTCTTGGAAAAACTAGATGAGCCATTTCACGCTCTCCTAACTGTGTAACCCACATAAACAGTTAGTGAAAGAGCATTACCAAATATAGTTTTTTAAAAAGTAAACCAAAATCATTTGTTTGAAATAATCTTTAATTTTTGGAAGACTATTACTCTTTAATAATATATTAGGGAAAAAAAAAACGTTTTATTCCTTCATTCGATTAAAGAGTGAGATCGAAAAAAATCTTATCACATTTTTATTTTTTTTAATCGAGTTATCTTTGAAAAGGATAAGTTGATTAAAATGAGCGATGAAGTAGAACTACGTGGGAATATTAAAATTTATCCCAAAAAGTTGGCTTACAAATTAATAATGAGTGAGAAAAACACGTTTTTCCTCTTAACACACGTTTTTCTTATTGAGCTTTTTCGAAAGCAATTTCTCAATTTTTCTTTATCAAGTTATATTAATAAAATATGTCAGTTATTATGTTTGATATATGAATAATCAAATAAAAGTTACGCCATCACGCAGAGAAAATTAAAATCTTCTGCGAATGTTGGAACTTTGACGTCACGCAAACTGTGTTCCTATTGGCTAATAATTTCCAGTTCTCAAACTGTTCTGTGTATGTGTATGTTTACACATATAGAGAACAGTGGGACAATATATTATTTCTCTCCTTTTAACAAAAAAAATTTATTTTGTATAAATTTGTTAATTTATTTATTTTTTTATTCACTGAATAAAAATGGTCGAACAATATTTGAACAAATTTTTAAAGGCCATTATCTGTTTCTTAGATTAAGGTTATTAAATAATTTTATACTACGTTGTTATTTTTTATAAATTTCCTCTTTCGTCTATTGATATTTTGAGCAGTTTTGGCATTTAGTATCCTTGTTCTAAAATACATTCTACATTTCATTTGCTTCAGTGCCCTTTGTTTCTAACAAATGTTTTTACAAATATCCACTTGTAAGCAAGAATATTTCGCCATTTCATTTTAAAAATG
This sequence comes from Cordilura impudica, assembly GCA_963682025.1. Classification (NCBI taxonomy): domain Eukaryota; kingdom Metazoa; phylum Arthropoda; class Insecta; order Diptera; family Scathophagidae; genus Cordilura; species Cordilura impudica. The sequence continues at coordinate 112,607,086 of OY821517.1, forward strand.
TTGCATCATACGATTTCAGCGTTTGCATTATTGAATTTTATGACTTACTTAGCCCACCTTCACTTAGTTGGTTAACCCATGAGAAGGCGAGTTCTCTAGACTTGTTCCTTTTTACTGTTGTTTGCTTCCATTTGCCCATTATACACTTCACGTTTACGTTTTTACATAAAACATAAATTTTTCGCAAGAAATTATAATTTTCACACATAAAACAGTCTTGGCTACCCTTGCGAGGGAGCTACTACATCTAATAACGGGACAACATGCGCATGGAGTAATTTTTATTTTATCATTCTTGTGTTTGATTAAAATGAGTGGCGAAATAAAAGACGTGCTAAAATTATTAAATATTTTCCACAAAATCCAACTTGGTAGAAAAGCAGCCCGTTTAGATCAGTGCTTGAACTATTTGAAGCGAAAAGTTAAATCCAATGCAGGTTTGAAAACATACAAAGTCGAAAATGTCCTAGATGGGAACTCTGTAAAAATTTTGAGACCAAAAACAGAGCACGGAAATTGAAATCATGATTCATAAAAAAATAATACTGCTGGCAGATTTTTTGTAGCTTCAGGGACAAAATTTTTATGTTGCTATTGTTCGAGACATATTGCAGGTAAGTTTAGGACTCAAATGCAAAAGAATCAAATTATTTGTTATCAAAATTTATATTAAGGAATGTTTGCAGAAACACTCCTTCCTTGCTTAAGCCAACACAATGTGTCCACATATTTTTGACCCGATTTAACATGCTGTCGCTATAGTAAGAAAGCTCTCGAGTAGTACAAGAACAATAACATGATTTTTGAACTAAGGGAAGCAAATCATTAAAACTATACGGAACTTAGGCCAGTGGAGAGTATAAAAAAGGTGATCCAAAACAGTGACAGAAAATTAACGGAAGTGTTTTGCAAGCTTTAACATAATTTCAATTAAATAAAAAAAATTAAAGCTGTAGGTTCACTGGATTCCTTATTATTGCATATTATGTGTGTCACTTCCTATCAAAAAGAAAAAATAACCCAGAATAATTTACAATCCTAGTATACATGGACGCATGGGCATAAGGAAGGATGGATACCACACCAGCAGTTTAAAATAAAGTTTCTTATTTAATCAATTGAATATGATGTGCTGCACAGAAAATTTTTAATTTTGATATCGCAGCGTATTTTTAATTCAGCTAAGTTGTTTAACAATATTAAAAAAATACTAAGCTAGACACCGCACTGTGGCTGAAATTTTGATTTCATTGGCCAAAAGTCAAAGTTTTGTAGGTATATCCAAATTGAGGTAGCCAAAAAAATTAGGTTAATATATTGAGCGTGGCATGCTGTCAAACTCAACTGTTTTTTTAATTTCGGAAAAATGCGATTTTTTTTGTTTTTTTTATCAAAAATAAATGGTTATCATGAATAAATGACCTGCGGTCCTTTTTACAAGGTTGGTAGGATTGTAGTCTTTAGTAGTTGTAAGTGGTCACAGCCCTAAGGTTTAACATTAGGGGTGTTATGAGATATTTATTAAACTACTATATTTGTGTCAAATTTCAACTTTAGTGGAATAGAACTTCCTGTTCTTTGTAAAAATTTTTTTTAGTGTAAACATAAAAAAAAATCCCATTATTACAAAAAATGCTTGTAATTATTACTAAAATCTAAATATGACATTTTTTAATAAATAAAAAAATAGAAACATATATCTCACGCTAAAAGTTATAAAAAAGAAAAGTTTTGACCTAGAATTTCTGAAAAAGTACTTAATCGATTTTAATTAAATTAAAACAGACTCAAGTTCAACTAAATATCTATCCATTAAAAAAAATCATGTAAGTCCGATCACAGAGGGATGTGTAAACATTTAGTAATTAAAGATTTTTTTATGGCACTTTTTTTAAATCAAACCGAAAGCGTAATCTCGGTATCACTTATAGCAATCAACTGCAGGGGCTCTGCTAATATAAAAATATTTATTATTATTTATTATTTCAACCGGTTAATTTTTAATTTTTCGTTTGTTATTTTTCATTTTTCGTTTTAATTTTTAATTTTTAATTTTTTATTTTTTGTTTTTAATTTTTAATTTTTAATTTTTAATTTTTAATTTTTAATTTTTAATTTTTAATTTTTAATTTTTAATTTTTAATTTTTAATTTTTAATTTTTAATTTTTAATTTTTAATTTTTAATTTTTAATTTTTAATTTTTAATTTTTAATTTTTAATTTTTAATTTTTAATTTTTAATTTTTAATTTTTAATTTTTAATTTTTAATTTTTAATTTTTAATTTTTAATTTTTAATTTTTAATTTTTAATTTTTAATTTTTAATTTTAAATTTAAAATTTTTCGTTTTTCATTTTTAATTTAAAATTTTTCATTTTTAATTTTAAATTTTTAATTTTTAATTTTTAATTTAAAATTTTTAATTTTTCATTTTTCATTTTTCGTTTTAATTTTTTATTTTTAATTTTTCATTTTGATTTTTCTTTTTATATTTGTCATTTTTTATTTTTCTTTTTTCATTTTTTATTTTTCATTTTTCGTTTTTCATTTTTCACATTCAGGTTATTACATATCATAATTTTTTCACCAATACAATCATAAGTCACACCGATTTTATCTTACGGCTCATATGTTAAGCTGTTTTGTGATTGTTTTGTGAAATAGAAATTTATCCCCCTGCGCGTATAGATGTTTACACATCAAAAATTACTAAAATATTTTGATCGGTTCAAAAGTTACAGAATGTTGCCAATGAAAAACGATTTTCAGTCAATGTGCGCCGTATAACAAGTCATCACTTTATTTATAATTTTTGTGATGTTTTATGATAGCAAGTGAATGATTTTACAAGATTTTATCGATACATATATATTATGTGTTGTCGAAACAAAAAAAAAAAAACAATGTAGACAAACAACCAAACAGTGTTAATTTTTCTGATTTGGTGGTTCGATTGCTTTTGTCTATTATTATTATTGAGTTTAGTTCACATATTTTTCAAACACACTTTAATGATCTCCTTTGTATTTTATAATTTTATTAGGGCACTCTTGATTTGTTCATTGTGGGATTTTGATATCATATTAATAATATGCTTTTTATGTTAGCTTTGATGTACAACATGACATTGAAGTTATTAACTAAATTATAAGGAAAACAATGTGTTTGTTTAAAGACAATTTAAATGGGGTTGTAACAACAATAACAACATGTTTTTTCTGCCTATTTCTTACTTTTTCATAAATTTTTTTTGTGTTGTGATTAATAATACGTAATGTTATAACCTAGCGGCAAGTATGTGACAGATTTCAAACAATTGAACCGTTATTGAAAATAATGGATATGAATCTTAAATACTTTGCCAATTATGCACCATTAGCTGTAATTGTTGACGGGTTTTCTAGTATTTGGACTCAGTAGAGACATTGTATTTTAAAGAATCTAAGCAGAATATTTCTTTAGTATAACAAAATATGTACTCGAATGAACTATTAGGGTTTATTTTTAAAAACCATACCACTTTGTGTTCAAGGTAGTATTAGTTTGTATTGATGTTGTATTGACCTACTAACCGAAAAGCCTAACTATGTCAGTTGGATCATTAAAGTCTAAAAAACCAAACAGTTTTTAATGATTTTAAGCAACATAAACTTTATGTCTTTAGAGAATTTGTTTCAAAGTAAAACGAAATGCAAATAAAACAAACAATTAGTAAACAAGTTAGCTCAAGCAAATTAAAAGTATTAAATAATTAAATAAAATACAAACAATAGGAAACTGTATGGAGAAACGTAAAAAATTAACTGTCACGCATAGACCGACAACCCAAAATCAGAGGCCGCTATGATCCGCATCAGATTTTAGAGCGTTGTGAAAATAATAAACCATAGCAAAAAATATGAAAAAAAATTCCCACATATTGAAAATCAGATCGCCTTCATTAGGTTCTGTTCCGTAACACACATAAATAGTAGGAAATGATATATTATAAAATCATCCAAAGAATACAGACAAAATAAAATTCTTTGACCTAAGATCTTTCAATTTCATTTGTTTTAAAAGCATATCGCATTTGTACCTCTAAAAAGAGTCAACTCAAAATTTGCAAATTTTCAGTAGAGGCAAAAAACGGGGTTTTTTAATTTTTACTATAAAATTTAACAAGTAAGAAAATTATAGTCGGTCTAGACCGACTATACGATACCCTATACCATGCGTTTAGAGACACTATCTCTCAGGCCCAACTAACTGGATATAGAAAATAAGCATAAACCAAATTTGAGTGGGATTTTTATTAAGTTTTTCGGCTGCAGATATGAAAAAGATCATATCGGATGCTATATCTATATGGGGATTAGCCCCAAAAATGGACTGATCCTGACCATGTTTGGTAAAGTCTCTTGTATTTTGCTAATTTCAAAAGAATCAGTGCAGTATTTTTGTTTTTTGATAGATTTGAGTGAAGATCGGGAAGCAGCTCTATATGGGGCCTATGACTAAGAGTTATCCAATAGCGATCATTTTTGGACTACTGATTAATGGATGTAATAAACACATCCATACCCAATTTGACTAAGATCTAGACGACAATTTGGATCTTATGGCAATTTATGTCGATTTCATAGGGGTCATTTGTATGGGGGCTAGGTCTGAACATGGACCGATTCTCACCAATTTCAATAGCATTCATCCCATATAGCGTTCATCCCGATAAAAGATTAAATACCAAATTTCATCAAAATATATTCATATTTGCGACCTGCAATTTGATTACAAGCTTTACATGGACACACAGACGGACGGACGGACATTGTCAAATCGAATCAGATAGTGATTCTGATTCGATCGGTATAATTAAAGATGGGTGTAGGTCAAATATTTTTCGTTGTTACAAACAGCAGCACAAAGTCATTATACCCAAACCACATAGTGGTATAGGGTATAAAAACAGTTGTTTCGTTGTGAAGAATTGCGAATAGGAAGTAGACAACAATAGTAAATAGTAGTAGCGTTTTTTTCAGTGACCACCAAAAATAGCAAGTTTTTTGGGTGCAACTCAAAATATGTCTTTTTAGTGGATTCTAAAGAAGCTACTTTTATAACACAAAGAGGGTTACAACTGTATTTATACCCTATACCAATACGTGGTTTGGGTATAATGACTTTGTGCTGCTGTTTGTAACAACCAAAAATATTTGACTTAGACCCATCTTTAATTATACCGATCGAATCAGAATCACTATCTGATTCGATTTAACGATGTCCGTCCGTCCGTCTGTGTGTCCATGTAAAGCTTGTAATCAAACTGCAGGTCGCAAATATGAATATATTTTAATGAAGTTTGGTACATAAGCTTTTATCGGCCATAGGATGAACGCTATTGAAATTGGTGGGAATCGGTCCATGTTCAGACCTAGCCCCCATACAAATGACCCCTATGAAATCGACTTAAATTTCCATAAGATCCAAATTATCATATACATCTTAGTCAAATTGGGTTTGTATGTGTTTATTACATCCATTAACCAGTAGTCCAAAAATGATCCCTATGGGAGAACTCTTAGTCATAGGCCCCATATAGAGCTGCTTCTCGATCTTCACTTAAATCTATCAAAAAACAAAAATATTGCACTGATTCTTCTCAAATTTTGTTTGTATATATTTTTGCAAAATACAAGAGACCTTACCAAACATGGTCAGGATCGGTGCATTTTTGGGCCTAGTCCCCATATAGATATAGCATCCGATATGAACTTTTTCATATCTGCAGACAAAAAAATTTATTAAAATCCCACTCAAATTTGGTTTATGCTTATTTTCTATATCCAGTTAGTTGGCCTATGAGGTAGGGTCTCTAAAGGCATGGTATAGAGTATCATATAGTCGGTCTAGACCGACTATAATTTTCTTACTTGTTTTTTTTTTTTTGCGAAAGACTAGAAAAATCGATGTAAGATTTTTACAGTGGATTGATATGACCACTGTGTATCGTTTTCTTGCAAAAAGTGAAAATTGAAAAATTTTGAGTTGACTCACTTTAGAGACTACAGGTGCGATATATTCTCTATGAGGTCAATATAATATATTTGATTTTGTTTTTTCTTTTAAAATTTTAAGAAACTTCAGATTTTTCACGTTTTTCATCAACTTTTCAAAATGAATATTACTTGAGTGTTATGAGTCACGTGCATGATGTTTGCAGCGTAATTGTTCACCGTCTCATCACAAAAATCAACTCAGATTTCGCACTGTGTAACTTCTGGCTATTTAATTAACTCAAAATTTTACTCCAGGGACTCTTGTTAGAATCGATAATATTGATTCGAAAGAATAAAACGCCACCTTTCCATTTGGACACATTATAATAATGGGAAATTTAAGGCCTTAACTGCTTATAAGTTTTCTTTTTTTACATTATAATTTCAATCTATATCCCGAAAAGAACTTAGTAGATATCAATAAATTGAAATCAGTTGTTATTGGCATGCTAATGAGGATCTTAAAAAGTAGTTTCAATAAAAATTGATTTAAACAAATATTTTGCTTTTCTTCAACAACAACCAAGAGTTTTAATAGAGTTTAGTAGAACCGATTACCTATAATACCAATTGAAGCTATTATACCAGCCTAGTTTAAATAGATTTCGTTTTAATAAAATATAATATTAATAGGCTAGGCGATTTCTTGTTACCGCTGTTTTGTTCTTCCGTTTTATCCCGATTTTGACGAAACGTATATTATTTGAAAGGTATTTCTTTTTAGCTGTTCACCAGATTTACAGATTTTTAAACTTTTTCCTTTATTTTGAGAAATTGAAATTTAAAGTTTCTACTAACACATACATAAAACAAGTAAGAAAATTATAGTCGGTCTAGACCACTCGAATTTCGAGCGGTGGAATCTGCTAGTAAAATATTAATGTTCACCATTAAAAAAGGAGCAAGTAATATGGTTAAATTCGTCTGTGTCGAATTTTTGATACCCTTTACCCGTATTCTAAACAAAATATTATTACCAATATTTTCAACACTAAGAGACAAATTTATTATGGCTTGATATTTTACAATGATATTAAAAATTAATAACTTATTTATTTTTTTCTTTATTTATTTATAAATTCAAAAATCTTATAAATTACAGTGATAGCAAGTAAAATCTTTCATGTTAATGCATATTATGTCAATTGAAATTCAAAATACAATTTGTATACAAAACTTAAAAATAACAGTATTTAAAAAAACTTTTAGTGTCTAAATATATAAATTGAAAAACAAACATAAAAAAATTATACAATTGTAAACATTTCATATTTTTTAAACAAATTTAAAAGTTCCTCTTTAAAGCATAATGTGTTGCTAATCAATTGAGTATAAATTGGTAAGTCGATTCAAAGACCGATTGTATAATTGAAAAATTGTCTCGTAGACAAAAGGTATTTATATTATTCTGATGTCAGGTTTTATCCACGTGGAGATTTGGCAAAAGTAATTCTCCTATAAAGATGTTCAGGTTCCTTCATCATCAAATGACATTTTTATTTTAATACATCTTTAACTGTATGTAAACGATGATATACTTGCCCTTCTACTATGATTAAATACATATCTGGCTATGTTGTTATACGTGACCACAAGTCGATTAAAATCAATGGTGTTACAATTTGCAGATATTTCACACCCATATAATAACACAGAAATTAAATATAAAGGGCATCGATGCTTTAATAGCCCACAGGATTTCCAACATACCGTGAACTTTTCCACTCGAAATATTAATATAGTTTTTCCATGAAAGTTAGGCATTGGTTTGATGATGAAGGAACAGAATCGATTGTATTGTTGTTTATTTTCAAAAAGTCGGTATTTTCCAGTCTTTTCTTATTATTTCTTGAAAAGAAAATGCGCTTGATTTATTTCAGGTTTATGCATATTTATAAATTTTATCCAAAACAAACGATTTCAAATATGTCACTCTTATTATAATCAGATTTTTGGTTCAGAAGATATAGCCCTTTAGAGTTGACTGATTTTCAGTGTTAGGTAATTTTCTCCGGATGGTCATTCTTTTTGATTTTGTTGATAGATCTATTTATTAAGAAAAGAATAAAAAAATTATACTGTTTGCTTAGGGTCTGCGCAGGTAATTCAATATTTACCAACTATCCAATTTTTCGGTATTTCTCAACTTTGATGGAAAATAAAAAAAAAACTATAAATTTCTATATTTGCAATATTTTCAAAATAAGTTTTTTGATTATTCCTTTACCTAATGCAAAAATTTCGGGCTGCCCGTCCTTGCCCCATTTTTTGCTAGAAGTAAAATTTTGCTAGAAGTAAATGGTTCCAGAAATGTGTTGCATGCATTATTGCGCAGTTTATGACATATAACTGTCAAAACCTATTATTATTGTTATGGAATGAATATGAATATGGAATCTCACCATTGCATGCAAGAATATGGTATATGGACTTCTCGTTAAAATTAGCGTATACGCTTCCACAAGAAGGGAACACTTTGATGAAAATACATTAAACAAAGATAAGGAAAAGATAAAAAAAAAATCGAATACAGGATGCGTTTTTCAAATAAGTTGGACTAAAAGTAGACTTCCCCAAGTACGGATACGGAAACTCGAGCGATGGAAATGCTTCGAGAAAATTTTTTGAAAATGATGAGGTTGTAACTCGAATCACTGGAAAAAAACAATCAAATCGTTAAGAGATTGGGAATGATGTTTAATATTTTAAACTACAAGGAAAAAGTTGATTCTGAGAAATATGGAGAATATGCTTCGAAAACTGCATCACTTTTAGCAGAATTATATAAACAGAAAAAGTTGACCCCGACAGTTCATAAAATATTGGCGAATGGCAAAGTTATAATTAAATATCAGACTTTGCCAATTGGAGAGCTTTCTGAAGAAGCACAGGAGTCCCTGTGCTGCGGCATGTAAAGTCACGAAAAGGGTTAGAAAATAATTATAGTTCAGAAATTATTAGTGTTTTAGATATACCTTCTTTTACGGATTGTGAGCAATATTTTACAAAAAATTAAAAAAAAATTTTTTTTTAAATCTTTTGTGGAATAATTTTAAATCATAAATTTTAAAAAATATTTTATTTTACTTCCTATAAAATTGTTTTTCCACAAATGTCAAGTTTGCTGATCCATAAGTAGGCACCTAAAATGAGTAGAACCCTTTTCAAATACTCATTTCATAGGTTGATCAATTATCTTATCTTATTTAGTTCAAAAGTTATGATTTTTCCAACGAAAAAACTCAAATGGCGCCACTGTGCGTTGTTAATGTTAAAGTCGATACAAAAACGTACATTTTCAACTTTATAACTTATGTACAATTGTACATCATCTGCATCAGAGAATCAGATTATTAATGTACATACAAAAAAGTAACGGGCCAAGAATGGACCCATGTGGCACTCCTCTATCAACAGCATTGGAAATCAAACCATTGAAAAGATTTTGTAGTTTGGTCAGCAGAATGGAGTGGTGTCTAAAGCTTTACTATTATCTAACAGCACTAGGAAAGCTACCATAACCAAGAGAAGAAAACTTTCATCGAACCAAAGACAGAGGTGAAATATCCGGGCATAGTACCAGACAGCAAGTTGACATGGAAGGAAGATGTCAACCATATTACAGAGAAAGCCAAGGCGTGCCACAATGATATGTAGAAGGGTTGCGGGTAGAACCTGGGGATGTAAACCCAGCATCCTATACTGGATGTACTCCACGATGGTCCGCCCAATCGTGACATATGGAGCTATTGCGTGGGCCAAAAGGACAGAGTTAAAATCAACTTAAACGGTGCTAAGCAGAATACAAAGACTAGCGTGTATTGGGATAACGGGGGCAATGAGGACGTGCCCAACGGCAGTACATGGAGTACTCTTGGACCAAAGCCCACTACATATAGTGGTGCAAAAGAAAGCTCTGGCAACGGCAATCAGGATAAAGGGCGATAAACCTATAACCAGGCTTTATGAAGGGCAATGGAACCGCATAAGTCAAGTTAAAGATTACTCCCTCCTGGATTGTCCGATGGACAGGACTGAGAAGAAATACGATTTCAAGAGAAACTTTGTTACAAAACTTAGTAATAAGAAAGAATGGAGTAGTTTGAGTACAGCATATTCTCTAAAGGAGAATACGATCAAATGGTACATGGACGGGTCAAAGACCGAAAATGGAACAGGGGCGGGAGTCTTTGGGCCTAGAACCAATTACTACGAATCAATGGGAATACACACAAGTATTTTCCAGGCAGAAATTTATGCCATCCATAGATGTGCACAGATTAACTTAAATAGAAAGTAAAAAAGACAGGACGTAACCATACTATCAGATAGTCAAGCTGCTATGCGAGCACTAGGCTCCTATGTAGTAAACTCTAAGTTAGTATGGGACTGTCTACAGAGACTGAATGAACTAGGCAATCACAATAAAGTCAGCCTCTGTTGGGTCCCGGGGCATATTGGAATCCATGGAAATGAAGAAGCAGATGAGCTTGCCAGAAAGGGAGCTTCCACAAAGCTAATGGGGCCGGAACCATTTTGTGGAATAGGAAAAGGAGTATGGGAAGGCGTACTTAGAGAATATGAAAATTATATCAGACAAGAGCTTTTATCGAGCCACTTAGGCTTATGACAATCCAAACTCTTGTTAGGTAACTACAACAACAAGAGATTTGGGTCAAAGAACGGACTGAGAATAATAACCGGGATTTTAACCGGTCACTGTAGGCTTAGGGAGCATCTGAGCAAGTTAGGAATTGAGGCGAACCCCATGTACAGATTCTGCGATGAGAAGACAGAATCACCAGAGCACATACTGGGGGATTGTAGAGCTTTAATGCATAAGAAGAATATGCACCTGGGTTCTTTCCAAATACCAGGGAACGAAATAAGATCACTGGAACCAATAAACATCCTCTTTATACAATTACAATTACAATTACAATTACCATATCCTTATTCAGTTTGAACTTAAGTTCTGCGACTAGAAGATTGCGCTCTGTTAAATATGCATTAATTTGTCTTTGCATGAGATTTTTCACTTTGGCAGGATGGCAATTGGTCTAAAGTCGCTGTTGTTCTTGAGGTTGAGAATTATTTTGGCTTCTTTCTGTACATCTAAGAATATTGACTTGGTTAATATTGTATTATATGCAAGGAAGGGCAGAAGTTTAGGTAAGATAATTTTCAAAAATCTAGGATTTATCCAATCCAGGCCGACGTCTTTAGATTTCATGGATGATATACTTTAGAGAAATTCAGTTTAATCTACACATCGAAAATAAAAACAGTTCTTAACAGGCACTATGTGGATTTTAACGCATTCATTATCTCTTGGCCTTTCACTTCAGCTTTAACAAATTGGTTGTTTAGTTCATTCATGTAAACATCAGCACTGGAAGTGCAAACACTGTTCTTAACAAAACCTATTTTATGTATTTCCTTCCACTTACTCTTGCTATCTATAGTTGATGTAAATTTTAAGTTTTCTTCTAACAGACTTGAGCAGGGATTGCAATTCTGAAGTTTTAAATTTCTTTAATTTTTTATACGCTAAATCTCTGGCGTTAATTAAACGTTTAATAGTATATATAACCATGATGGCTATTTAGCTTTGATAGTTTTAGTCACCTCTACTTTTCAAAACTGGCGGCAGTAGTAGAAAGTGAATGAAATGAAAGCAAAACAATTTTGTCAGAAGTTTTTTTTTTTATTTGTTAGTTCACTTTTCTTAACCACAAAACTATAAAAGAGTCTAGAAAATTTGAATTTAAGGAACCTAAACCTAGGTCGTTGATATTATCAATGTCATGTAGAATATAGAATGTATGTAAAGTTGAATGAATTGTATGTTTATGACTAAAGTTTAATAATTATGCAAGTGTTTCTAGTGTTGGCAATAAAGATTGTTTAAGAAGAATTGTTGTAGTAAAGAAACTTTTTTCTTAACAGGCAAAAAGTCATTGACTCAATAAAATAGGGTTATGATGAGAATATAGTTTATGTTAACGTGGTAAGTAGTTTTCTAATTTTTCATTAGTATTTTTGGAATTATACTAATACTTGCGATTTAGAGTAATTATGACCTAATCTCATGCGTTCGATAAAATTTCTTGTTGACAAGTAAGTACATACACATACAGTCTCATTCTCTCTTCTCTTGCTTGCGACGAAAACGAGCTAAAATTTAGTTTAAATGTTCTTCAAATACCAGGCGACCAGCATTTTGTGGTTAGTTACATTTATTTAAAAGCAAAAAATTTAAATAAACCTTCACATACCTTTAGGCTGGAAAAATTAAGGAGGTTATTCTGTAGGAAAGCTATTTGATTATTTACGTTTTCGAGACCATAAATTGAATTCTAACTAACGCAATCGAGTTGCTGATGTAATGCCATATAATCAATGTTTCAAAATCACGATAAGTACAGTTAATATCCTCAGTGTTAATAAAAACATCATACACTGCAAAAATAAATCATGTCTTGAAAAAACTAGTGCGGATAAGCAGTATTTTGTTTTTATGATTAACTAGCTATTTTTACCCGGTCTTGCCCGAGATCCAAAGGCCTTTGACTTGAAAAGAGGTTCACTATGCTTACCAGGCGCTGAGTACTTAGTCCCAAAGAACAAATTTCTCAAAAAAATTAACTTTCTCCCCAAAAATTTGTATTTTTTGGGGGAGCAAATTCATTTTCATTTCGAAGTTTTTTTTATAAGACTTCGAGGACGTTTTTTTAATTTACTGAATTTGTTCATCGTGAAGTTATTCCCCAATATTTTTGGGGAATGAGTTAATTTTTTTGGAGAATTTGTTAATTGGGGACTAAGTGCCTGCTTACCATTACAACTAACAATGTTTATGCTTCGATTATTTTGAGCGTATGACGTACGAATTTTAGTTATTCTAGAAATCTGGGATATACAATATTTCTGGTTTTTCCTTCCGGTGCAGAAAAGATTGTGGTGGCTCCCAACTCTGGAGCAGGTGACATATAACTTTATAAGAGAAAAACAGGGAGATTCTAAGTTGATAACTGCTATCGTAAGAGATTGTCCTCTTATGTACGTTGTGTTAGGGAAAAAAAAATTTTTGTACCATATCTTACAATGAAGGAACGAACTTACAATAGTTTTAAGGTAGGGATATTACAGTCGTTTCAGGAGTTTCGCATTCCCTCGACTTAGCTTGTCTTATCCGTTGGGCGTCAAATCGTGGTTGCCTCGGTTTAGGAGTTTCACATTCCTTGGAGTCAGCTTGTCTTATCCGTTGGGCCTCAAGACATTGATGAGTCGTTTCAGGAGTTTCAGATTCCCTGGACTCAGCTTGTCTTAGCCGCTGTATTTCTAGACGCACTTGAGTTGATTCAGGCATTTCCACTTCTCTTAAAAAAGCTTATCTTGATCTTTGGGTTTCAAGACGTTATTGGGTTTGCTCCGGTGTTTCAGCATTTCTCGACTCAGATTGTTTAATTCGTTGAGACTCGATGCGGCTTTGGGTCTAATTGGGTTCTCTAGAGTTCTGTTTGGTCTAAGCCTTTTTGCATTTGAGGTAGTACGGCTTATATGCTATGCTTTCATGTGAAAGTCACAATTGCAAATAGTTCTTTTTCCACCTTTACAACTCATTTATATAGTGGAAAAGATGAAATGGAAATATTTGTAATAGATTGCTTTCCAATGTTGCCAAAAGGCGAGATGGAAATAAATGTAATATTTTGTTTTCCAATGTAGTTAAAAAGGCGAGATGAAAATATTTGTATGAATTAACCTCATCGAAGTTATTCTACAGCGGTAGTCGACCTGTATCTGTTCACCCATCAAATTAATCTGGACTAACTTTGGGGTGTCACAACTCATATAGTAAACAAGGCAACACGGGAATATTTGTAATAGGTTAATTTAAAATATTTATTTCATAATGGTGTAAACTCAAGAGTAGTAAATAAAGAGATTTATGCACAAAGTTTTAGGGAAGTCCATTGAAAAATTAAAATATGTTAACAAATGCTAAAAGCGTATATAGAAAATTGAAAAAAGTGGGAGTGGCCGATTAAAATATATGACGACCTTGTCTGGGATATGAGAATAATGTGCAGTAAATTCGAGCGAAACCCGTAAAAAATTAAAAAAAAATGGGCGTAAAAGTAGGCGTGGCCGGTAAGGAGCATATGGCGAACTTCTCTGGGGTATAGAGAGCGTGTGTACCAAATTTCAGATAAATCCGTTGAAAGGTTTAAATTTTTGTAGCGAACCAAAAAAAAAAAAAACAGAAAATAAATTGTATATAAAAAGTGGGCGACAAAGGAGGAGTGGAGGATAGAAATATATGGTGACCTTAACTGGAGTACAGAGGTCGTGTGTATCAAATTTCATAGAAATCCGTTAACAAATAAATATTTGTATAGCGAACAAATATACCAAAAAACAGAAAATGAATTTTACATGAAAAATGGGCGCAAAAGTAGGCGTATCCAGTAGGCAGCATGCGGCTACCTTCCCTGGGGTACTGAGATCGTGCCAAATTTCAGAGAAATCCGTTGAAAAAAAATTTTATAGTGATCAAACAAATAAACAAACAAACGAACAAACAAACATACAGAAAATGAATTTTATGTATAGAGACTAAGAATACGTCAAGTAAACTATTTACATCATAAGGATAATCCGTTGGAATGTTGGTATTTACAGGCAGAAGGCCGAGTGTTTGCATTGGCTCCGAGAGTAGTGAATCATCAGTGATCAGATTAATACCAAAAATGTTATGTATTTTCGTGCTTTTTTAATTGAAAGGGCATAAATGTAAAAATATATGTATAATCACACTTTTGTTTATTTAAAGAGTATAAGAGAATAAATAACATGGTTTACTCTTACTATAAACTTATATATTAACTTTTGTTCACACGTACAAAAAAAGCAAACAATAAGCAAACAAAAATGTGTACGCATTGCTGTTTAAGCGCAATTTTAACGTGTGTCATTCCTCAGTTATTTAGAGTAATGAATGAAATACCAATCTGCTCGAAATATTAATATCATCCCAATTTTACACAGGACGGACAGACGGGCATTGCCATATAATCTCAAATTGTTATAAGTATCAAAAATAAATATATTTTCTGAGGTCGCAAATAATTTTTTCGATGCGTTACAAATGGAATGACAAACTGATATATACTCTCTGCTCAATGTTGTGGAGGTAACAAAATTAAACTTTTAATTAGAATTAATATGAAGGTCATTAGACACTGTAATTTTTTGTTACACCTTTATATATACATATTTTATAATGCCAATACAATCTTAAGGTCAATTAAGTACTATTTATTTTATTTTAATTTGTTTAAAAGTGTAGTGATATACGCCTGCTTTGCCGATGATTTTCAAAATACTTAAATTAAACCCTAACTTTCTTTGCTAGACATATAAATTGAGTTGTTAAATTGCTAGACAAATTAAATGAAAAAAAAAGTAATGCTACCTTAACATCATCTTGTCACTACACCACTTAAGTAAAAGGTTGAAAGAAACAATATGTTTGTTTTTCAAAACTAATTTGAAGCAATAAAAAGTTTACAATTAAAGTAGTTAAAAATTAAACTAATAAAAAGTCGACAGTTAAAATGTTTGTTCCCTAAGTCTTTTGTGTTTATGAAATAATTCTGATTGTTTCAACTAAAACGGATAATTTTTTTTTAAGTCTGCCGTTGCTATAAAAGAATTCTGTTGTTTTTTATGAATTATAAATAGTTTCACACTTACTTTTTTCTTTTTTAAATAAAACCAATAAAAATGCATATAAATAACTTAACAAAACCATAAAACTTCCTCCAAAATATGATTTCCCTTTTTCTGTGTCGCGAACAACACTTTAACATGCGAATAATTACCACGAGCTACATAGCGAATGAAGCATTACCTCATGAAAAATCCATCATCATTGTACGAGTATAAAGTGGTAACAAATTTTATAATAATACCTAACAGTTTTGCATCATAACAACACAGTTCGAACTGCGACATCAGCATCAATAAAAAGTTTAATCAAAAAACATCTCATATTCATCTAAGTATGCACAACTTCTTCTATACGAAGTTAAAAGTTTACATAGAAAAAAAATTATCAAAATAAAGTAGCGGATTCATTACAACTTTTTTTTGTTGCTTTGTCGAACAGACTATTTTCGTTTTTTTTTTCCTACATTTGTCTATTTCAAGTGCCCAAGGTATTGTGTTGTAAGTGAAATTTCAATTTTCAGAGTCATGTAATGCCATTGACATTGTATTAAGGTATTTGATAATAAGTATGTATCCATTCATCTATCAATGCAATCAGAGAAAATTTTCTCAAATGCATATTTGATAAATATATAGAAAAGTTTGCAAAAAATATTATTATTTATTTTGCATCATTATGTTTATTTGTTTTTTTAGTATATTTTCATTAGTAACGGCTTGAATCAACAAGATAATGGAGTTGAATATTATTCTGAAATACATGCTATACATGTCATGTTTAATGAAACTATTATAAAATGTCAAACCTCAACTTAACCCTTTCGCTATTTTGTTGCCATATGGCATCAATATCCACTTTTGTAAAATCTTTCATGGTGTAGAAATATATTTGTTTGTAATTAATTATAGTTACTTGATGTTTCAGTAAAAGGAATAAAATATGGTTGAGTAGCAAGAACTTTGCAACTTTGAAGGGACTTCTCTTTGCACTTCGTCATTGCCAAAAACAAAAAATTGTATTTTTAAATTCCAATTTTTAATATAATTTTATGATATTTTTAAATGCGTTTGAACAAAATATATGAAAAAATATTTCTTTACAATTATATATAAAAATATTTATATATGAGCAATTTTTTCAAAAATAGCCTGTTGCCATATGGCTACAAATTTGTTTTAAGGTGTATATATTACCATAGAAATATTTTTGATTCAAACGTTTTGCTTTAATTGTTGATAACCAAATACTTTGATTAAAGACTAGATATATCAAAGACAGTGAAATGATGGAAATTGTAAACTCAGATATATCCGATCTAGAGGACTCAAAAGAACCCGATGTTTTGAATGATTTGTCTGATACATACATATGATATAATATTTCTTATATAAGAGAAAAGCTTCCACGGCATTTTAAATATGAATTTAATAAAGAAAATAATATCATTATTGATGGTGCAGTTGTAGCTGAAAGATCAATCGTTAATATATTCATTATTTCACAAAATACAGACTCAAATGTTCCTTTTAAAAAGATTGAAGACTTTCGTTCGAAGAACACTTCTTTGATCACTCCATAGGCTGTGTTCGCTAAAAAGAGGTCAAATAACATAAGTGAACAAGGTTTTTGTTGATTTAGAACTGAATATTAATCTCTCGATTTATATCGAGTTTTCTCAGAGATCGAACAATACGTGTTGTTATTGATGGGATCTCATCTAATGAGTTTCAGCTTAATTCAGGGGCACCCCAAGGTTCCGTTCTGTCGCAGATGACAGCAGCATTTGTCATTCATTTTCCTTTAATTGTAGGCCAAGCCTCTTGGAGGTTGGGGGGGCAAAAGGCAGACAATGAATGACACACTCAATCAATAACTGTTAACAATCTCCGAGTGGGGTTGATTTTAATGCGCTGAAGACTCAATGTTGTATGTTGACCCATAGGGCCATGGATTCAACAATGTCATCTGTATATATGGGTGGTATAGGTATTGAGGAGTCGGATACTCTTGATGTTCTAGGCATGAGTATTCAACATGATGTTCGTTGGAACGAGCATGTTTTTCAAGTGTCGAAAGAAGCATTCAAGTGTCTTGGTTTTCTAAAACGGTGCAAAAATTACTTCACTCCCTCTGACCACCTTAAAATCGATTCGCTCTACCCGCTTCTGTAGTAGATCACATCCGTTTGTAGTCTATTGTCCAGTTGTCTGCACAACGTATTACAGAGAGAATTCGTTTATCAGTCGAACTAGCCGTATGTGAAATAAACTCCCCGCAGAGGTCTTTCCTGACAGTTATAATATAATATAATAAAATTTAAGTCAAATATCCACAAACACTACTCCCTCTTTCCTCCTTCCCATAACCTATTTCCCTGAGGTCAACACGATGCACTGCATCTGTAGGGGGCATTCCCTGAGTGTTGGTTAAAAAATAAAAAAAAAATTGTTGTTTTTAAAGTTATTTGGGGCGCTGAATCGAAATGTGCACTTGGTTTTTTTCTATAAGCTAGACTTTTCGCGACATACCGTTATGTCCAAAATTAAGGCACTTCCACTACATATATTGGAATAACTTGAAAAAGGTTCATGTTATTCAGTTAAAAAAATTTCAAAACTCGTCAAAAATATTGTCTTTAAGCCGTGCTTACATTGGTTTTAAATTTGTCCAGCAGCTTCAGAGATATCTTGGAAGTTTTGAAAAAAAAAAAGAATTTAAAAAAAAATTTTTTTGTTTGTTCTTTAAAAATTCACAAAAAATAAAATTGCGATATAGATGTCAGGTTTGGTCTAAAAGCATTTAGTTAAACATATTTTGAATAAAATGAGCTTTATTTCATTGTAATCGGTGCACAACTTTTGATTTTGTTCACAATTTTGATTAAAAATCGCGATTATACATGTGCTATGTGTGTTTTATTAAATTTGTTTATGTGTTGGTTAATGAGTTTGTTATCTTCATTCACAATAATAATAAACCATAGTGTTAGTTTGTGAATTGGCTAAGCTGCCTAGAAATTTCACTCGAATTTCGATCGGTGGAATCTGCTAGTTTATATAAATACTTGCTATGCAGTTAAAAATGTAATTGGCGCGTGTCTTGTACAACTGCATGCAGTGGGCAGTGAAAAGTGCTCAATCCTTTCGCGAAACTGGTCGTTTACATTTTTAAAACGCACGGTGCACCTTGTGCACAAAAAATCGCAAATCATTTTATCATTATCTTTTTCATCTCTAGCACGGTTCTTTTCTATTAATCGTCTGCAGATATACTTTTATTTTTAAAAGAAAAGCAAATATCACAAAAATCTTTTCGAGGTTAAAAAATGCCTATATTCATTAATTGCATTTTTTTTAACTAAAAGTCCATAGCTTGCTCTTACATTAACTGGAACCTTACGCTCCTCCATATATTTCAGAAATCACGATAAACATCTGCAACAGATTTATATAAATTATCAAAATACAACTTTGTAGTATCTTAACGACAGTAGTGTGGCTCCATTTTTGGTGTTCTTTGATTTTTTTTAAAAGAAACCATTGTCACAACTTTTTTTAACCCAGTGCAAAATTTGTGATTCACCAAATATAAAGCATTCAGGAACACTTTTTTACATGCTAATAATCTTTTATTATTAACGACAAGATAATATTGAAACAAAATTTCGTCCGGATAAAAGGGTGTTACCTTTTCCAGGAATTATTTCTTTGGTAGCAAGAGAAATAACATAAGTTTTTTCAAATCATTCCAGAATGAATTAAATATAATTTTTCTTGCTTTTTCTAGAATCTTATTGCAAAGTTTGATTTGAATAGCTGTGTATTTTGTTGACATACATCATAATCAACGGTTATCTATATTTTTCCGATTTAAGCTAAAATAAGCCTTGCCTCTTTCACGAGCTTCATTCGTTCCCAATCACTATTGTCACCTATGCGTGATCATCAGACCATTAGTGATGCCAAATCTACCTCTTTATTTTAAGATACGAGGTTGCGCAATGCAATTTTGTACTAGTGGAGAGTTTGCATTTAGTTAAATAAAAAAAAAAAAACTGCAGAATTATGCGGCGCACAGTAGACCGTTTGACGAGAAGGCGGTCAAAAAAAGTATAACTTTTGATTGGATTGGAATTTTGATATGCGTTTTTTTTTTTGTTTGGTAGGTGAGACTTTAGTCTTTAAGTTTTGCTATAAAACGTAATTCTCGACCGAAAATAAAAAAAAGTTACGGAGGGTTTAAAATACATTTTCATTTGTAGTTGAATTTTAGTACAAAAGTGAAGTGTTAAAAGGAAAAAAAAGGTTTTTTTTAATATAATGTCTTATTTTTTCAGTTAATTTTACAACTAATACTTTTTAACAATTTTTTAAGTTAATTTTTTCAAAAAATGCCAAACTTTGGCCCCCGTATACTCTTTAGTCCTAATGTGCTCAAGGGCCAAAGGTTGTTTTGTTTTTTTGAAAGATACCGAGTTAAAATATAATTTATTAAGCAGCGACCGTAAAAGTTACCTTATATTGGTTCTAGATATAGAAGTTTCAATGAAAAACTCGTATGTTTTTGCTTTAGTTAATTTTTTTTTTATTGTCTTTTTAAATATTTCTATATCAATTTTTATGGTAGTTAAATTTATGAAATATAGCAATTTTTATTGTAAATTTACAAAATATATAAATTTTTAAATCAAGAAAATTTTTTAACTAAATATATAAAAAAAAAAAATGTAACTTATTGTTAGTGTAATGAAAAAGTAATTTAAATCAACCAATTTTAGTAAAAATTTCTTCTAATTAGCCTTGATTTTCATCTTCTAGAAGTTGTTTAGCTTCTTCGTCTAATTCAATAGAGGTAGTTTTCCATTTTTGACGAATGTTGGACATATATGGATCTGAAGTGCACAACAAAATAGTGATAAGGTCTTCATTAGTACAACATCTGGACATTTTCCTTGTGTTGCGCTCGCGAAGGAATCTGTAGTCTTTGTTCCATTTTTCTTGCGCTTCTTCAGATAGATCTCCTATTGGTAGCATATTGTTTTGAATTATTTGTTCCCCATGGTACAAAATTTTATGAACTGTGGATGGCATATATCTCCAAGAGTATTTTTCATTATAAAGTATAGCTGTTTTATTGGCGTACTCTCCAAATTTTTTTGCATTTATCTTTCTGCTACATGCTAGAACTTGTAATATGATTTTGAATCGTCTTATTAATTCATGATCTACACCTGTGATAGATGCTGCAGTTTCCGGATCGGAAAAAAATCTCCTTGCAGTATTTCCATCATTTGTGTTCCCTTCCCTGTAGATATTTTTGTTGAATTTGTTTTTTTTGCTTTCTTTTTTCTTCATTTTCTTTGTTTTTTCTCACTGTTTCGCCTAACGGACCAAATTCCAAATCATATCCCAATTTAAGAATATGCTCCATGAAACGTATTCCAGCATGAAGAGGGGACATTCCAAATTCGTAGGCTTCCTTAAAACTATCGTCTTCTGGTGGGGGTTGACTTAATTGACTTGATGTTTTTTGGCATATAATGCAGCTTGACGTTGACTTTGTTCAAGTTAAAGCTTGTGCAACTTTTCCATCAATAATTGTGAGACACATTTTAAAATGTACTCCAATGTCTTGGTCATCAAATTTAAATATTACTGGTTGAAGTTCCTTAATTTGATCTTTTATTTTTTGAACTTCTTCAGTTATGACATCTTTGGTTTCCTTTTTGAATGCAAATTTTATTGGTCTGCAATACTTTGTTGAAGAAGGAATTTCATTTTTCCATATATCAATTTTTGTTGTTCTACTAGTTGACGGCTCTAAGACGCTATACCTTTTTGTTAAGCGCAATGGAACGAAAGATACCATAAATAAATTAGTATCTGATGAATTTTCGGCATTAAATTGTTTGTATTGTTTCTGACCAGAGGAATCATCACATCCCCATTTAGAAATTAAAATAATGCTGCCATTACCAATTTTTTTTAAATGATCAGTATCAAGCATATTTAGCAATCGTTCTGCAGTATGTTCTAGGAGATCTTGCAATTTTATTTCTGCTGATGTTGAAGTGACACTAATAGCAGATTGTGAAGGTAAGCATTCTTTTTTTGGCAGAAACTAAATCTCGATACTCTGGAAAAATCCCACAATTCTTTTCAATGGTTCGCTTCCGCAATTCCTTATATTGATTTTTGGTCAATTTCAAATCCAAAAATAAGGCGAACGCTTCTTCCGGCGTAAATTTCTTATCTTCAATTGGTGTAGGAATGCTTTTCAAAATCCTTTTTGTGCGCCTTGGGCTCGCTTCTACTATTTTTGCAATTATTTAAATTTTATTTTTTTTTATTTTCGGTTGGTTGAATTTGGTGCAAAAATGAATCCTTAATAATTCTTTGAGAATTTTCTTCATTGATATTCTCCAGCTTGCGCCTTCGAGATCTTTCACTATATCCGTCAATTGGTTTTGCTGGTCGACCCTCTTTTCCACTTTCGTTGGAAGTTGTAGATGCACTCTCAAAAATAAGTTCCGTTATTAACCAGTCTTGGTAACGTTTGTACATCTTTGCCTTGCTATGAGAGCATTCAATGTACCGTCTTTTCAAATTCGTTGCAAAATTAGTAATTTTTCCTTTGTGCATTTCAATGTCTTCTAGGTTACAATTCTTAAAGAAGTCGTTGCTCACTATGTGCAAAATTACATCGTCTACATCATTTCGTTGAAAATAAATATCTGCCAGATCTCTGTAACAGTACTTAGCCGTTGCACAAATTGTAATGAATATTAATTGTGAAAACATTATTATAAATACTCTTTCTTGCAATTATGTAAAATAAAAATTATTATCTTTTATTACCACTTTTAGAAGCATAAAAAACCCATACCCTAACCCCTTTTAAATGGTGAACCATACCTGCTCATATCTTAAAGGGCTATGTCGCAATAGTGTTTTTTACCATTTACCTGTTATTTAAACTGTTTTCCATTTTGTCAGGTATTTAAACTATATAACTATAATTCATACTATTAATGTTATGTAAATGTACCTGTAACAATTAAGCGCATTATATCTCAACCCTTTTTTATAAGTATATAACAACTAACACGCAAAAAAATACACCGCGGTGCACCGGTACGACCAACTTTTGTATTCATAACACTCAGGTGGACGGACGGACATCGTTTAATCGACTCAGAAAGTGTTTTTGAGTCGATCCGTATAATAAAAGATGGATAAAGGTCCAATATTTTCGGCAGTTACAAACATCACCTCAAACTTAATATATCCTAACCACATAGTGGACAACTTTTGTATTCATAAATTTTGCAGAAAATATCTAACCTTGGGTCAGAAAAATTGTTCTGGTGCACACGGGCGGAAACTGGCGGGTGTATAATGGGGTATAGGAGTATAGGGGAGGGGTCGGACTATAGAAGAGTGCAAGATTTTTTCTGACTGCTTTTGACTGGCAGGAGTTATGCTCTATTAAGAGGAGATTTTCGGAAAATTTGGACCTTTTTTAAAATTTTTTTTTTTTTTTAATTTCGGAATGACTCAGTGATTTTACATTTTTAACATTAATAGTATGGAGGCCACAAAATTATACAAAATTTATTTCACTTCAAAATCTTTTAAATCAAAAAAGTTACAGTCATTCAAAAATAAAAATTTACAAAGAAATTTTTAATTTTAGCAAAATACTGAGAAAGCCCATTTTCGAGGGCCCTGTTCGCTGTGATATAGTTGAGATAGAGTCGCAATTTTTGGCTCCCTAGGTTCACTAGTATTTACTTTCAAATGAATAACATAACTTTAAAATCGATAACAAAAAAAAAATATTTTTGGCCGCCTTCTCAAAATATGGTCCACTGTGCGGCGGTATTTACTGATTACTTTTCCGGTTAAACACCAAAACCGCAAAAAAGAGCAGTTTACGAGGATATGCAGTTTAATTTTGAATAACTTAAATTCATCGAAAAGAAGCGATGGTAAAAAGTTAAAATATTTTTTCGCAAATCAACTAAATTTTCATTTAAAATTGTTAATTTAAGAATGAGCTATTAATTTAAAAATTGTATGAGTGTACCATGCATTTTGTATGTACAATATTATTTTATATGTTTTGTGTTTCTGAATATGTTATTTTTCAGATAAATTTACAGTTATAGAATATTAATATATATTACAAATATTTAAAAAATTTCTTTTTTAATTTATTTTCAGCTTATGTAAATACATTTCCATTTTAATGCAATTATCTGAAAAATTTTCTTACAGTTATATAATAACAAAACTGGCGATTAAGTAATTGTCCCTTTAGACAACCTTGAATACTGTAATATAACAACAAAATCCTGTTATTTTTCGTTTCATATTTTCACATTTTATATGTCATTACTTATTACATTATAATTGATGGCAATTCATTAAAACAGTCACTTTTTGTTAAAGAAAATAACAAATTTTTATTATGTAAACTTCAATAAATGAAAAGTGAAATTCCAAAAAACCAGAAACCCAGAAGTGTCTTTTTTATGTTTTGCTGCGAATATCGTCATTAAAACCACAACTGTACGGACAAAAAAAACTCTAATTATGACCATCTTCTTTCTTCACATTGGTTGGTAAAACAAAATTTTCAAGAAAAATTGCATAAATACCATCAGTTACCACATTTATACAGTAACATGTAGTTGTATACTATATACTAGTATGTACAGGTGTATACACTCATGAATGAATCCTTTCCAGTTTAACTGCTTTAAGTAAAAAAAAAACTATGTTAATCATATTAAGTAATAATTACAATCACAATTGTTATTTTGTAATAAATTATTTGTGTGTTCCTTTCTTATACCCTACATCTGTTAATGGATAATTACGAGTATGTGATGGTGTTTTCAAAACCTTTTAGAACGATTATGCACTATGTATATAATTTTTATTAACAAAAATAAACGATTTTGAAGTGAAAATGTTATATAAAAAATTTCTTTATTAAACTGACTTGTATTTCCCTGCCATCATCCACATTTAGGAAATTCGATGAAAGCCAAAAAAAAAAAAAACTAGTGCCAAAAAAAAATATTTACTGAAGTAGCCAAAAGGTGATGCAATAATATGGAGAAGTATTTATTTCTGGAGGGAAAAAACCCGCTTTATTTTAAAATACGAAGTCGGTATGAAATTTTAAAGTACTTTTTTTTGGAAAGAAAGTCGAAATTGGTATATATTAAAAAAAGGTTTTTTTAAAAACAAAAGTAAGAAAATTATAGTCGGTCTAGACCGCTTATACGATACCCTGTACCATGGTTTAGAGACCCTATCGCTTTGGTCCAACTAAACGGATATAGAAAATAAGCATAAACAAAATTTGAGTGGCATTGTTATTAAATTTTTGGCTGTAGCTTTGAAAAAAGTTCATATCGGGTGCTATATTTATGTGTGGACTAGGTCGAAAAATTTACCGATCCTGACCGTATTTGGTAAAGTTACTTATATTTTGAAAAAATATATACAAACCGAATTTAAGACAAAATTGTGCAATATTTTTTATACCCTATACCACTATGTGGTTTGGGTATAATGGCTTTGTGCTGCTATTTGTAACAACCAAAAATATTTGACCTACACCCATCTTTAATTATACCGATCGAATCAGAATCAGTATCTCATTCGATTTAACGATGTCCGTCCGTCCGTCCGTCCGTCCGTCCGTCCGTCCGTCTGTGTGTCCATGTAAAGCTTGTAATCAAACTGCAAGTCGCAAATATGAATATATTTTGACGAAATTTGGTATTTGATCTTTTATCGGCCATGGGATGAACGCTATTGAAATTGGTGAGAATCGGTCGGTGTTCAGACCTAGCCCCCATACAAATGACCCCTATGAAATCAACATATATTGCCATAAGATCCAAATTATCATACAAATTTTAGTCAAATTGGGTTTGTATGT
This sequence comes from Cordilura impudica, assembly GCA_963682025.1. NCBI lineage: Eukaryota > Metazoa > Arthropoda > Insecta > Diptera > Scathophagidae > Cordilura > Cordilura impudica. Next base: position 112,632,823 of record OY821517.1, read on the forward strand.
ATGTATTACATCCATTAATCAGTAGTCCAAAAATGATCCCTATTGGACAACTCTTAGTCATAGGCCCCATATAGAGCTGCTTCCCGATCTTCACTTAAATCTATCAGAAAACAAAAATATTGCACTGATTCTTCTCAAATGTTGTTTGTATATATTTTTGCAAAATACAAGAGACTTTACCAGACATGGTCAGGATCGGTCCATTTTTGGGCCTAGTCCTCATATAGATATAGCATCCGATATGAACTTTTTCATATCTGCAGCCGAAAAAATTAATAAAAATCCCACTTAAATTTGGTTTATGCTTATTTTCTATATCCAGTTAGTTGGGCCTGAGAGATAGGGTCTCTAAACGAATGGTATAGGGTATCATATAGTCGGTCTAGACCGACTATAATTTTCTTACTTGTTTTTCCTAATTTTAATGCCCTATACCAATATGTGGTTTGGTTATAGTGCTGCTGTTTGTAACTATCAAAAATGTTAGACCTAGAATCATCTTTTATTATACCGATCGGCTCAGAATAACTTTCTGAGTCGATTTAGCGATGTCCGTAAGTCCGTCTGTCCGTTCATCCGTCTGTGTGTCCATATAAACCTTGTAATCAAATTACATGTCAAAGATATGAATATATTTGGATGAAATTTTGTACATAGGCTTTTATCGGCCATAGGATGAACGCTATTGAAATTGGTGAACTTCGGTCCATGTTTAAACCTAGTCGCCATACAAATGACCCTTATGAAATCGACATAAATATAGCACCCGATATGAACTTTTTCAATCTGCAGCCAAAAATTAATAATAATGCCACTCAAATTTGGTTTATGCTTATTTTCTATATTCAATTAGTTGGTCAGAAGAGATAGGGTATCTAATCCATGGTATAGGGTATCTTATAGTCGGTCTAGACCGACTATAATTTTCTTACTTGTTTTATCTATTTTTTGGCAACATTTTGAAGTGAAAAACACGATTTTTGCTATGAAATTTCGGTGAATTTGTTGTTAGAAATTGGTTACCTGTCGATTTATGTGCTGAAATAGTGAATAAATTTTCAAAAGAATCGGTCTGGTAGATTTTGAGCTATGATGTTCACGGACTTCAAACATATTGTTTGCGAGAAAATCGATTTAAGTTTTTTTTAAAGACTGACTTATATACGATATACCGTATGAGGCCGGTCGTTAGTTAGTTTTGCTCTAATTTAATTGAAATTTTGACACAATGTTGTACATTCAGAAAAAAATGCAAAAAAGGTTTTTAAAATCTTAAATTATGGTTCTTAATTTTCAAGTCTCATGAAAGAAATGTATTCAAGTCAGATATTTACCCACGGTGTCCAGAAAAGTTAGAAGGAGTGAAACATATTATGTTTATACGCCCGAGATTCCACAACGAGCGCATACAATTGGAGGAGTTCAAGTGAAGAAAGAAAATATCTTAGATACAATATTAAGATTCGAGGAAAATAGGACCAAGGTGACTTATTATATTAATAATAATATAATAGAAGTGTTAAAGTGAAAAGAAACGAGGGAAGTAGCTATGGCGATTAGATAAGTATATCCCACCCTGAGCTGCGAAATAGGATGAAGAGGGAGGTGGAACCGACTCAGAAAATTATTCTGAGTTAATCGGAATAATAAAATGTGGATCTAGGAAAGATATTTTTTAGTTACAAACATCAGCAAAAACTCATTATACCCTGAATATAATGGTAGATAAACGTCACTATGAATATAAATATTTTTCTTTGACAATATTTGAAACTGAAATTAAAAGAAAATTAAGCACAAAAAAATAAAATTTGTAATAAAGTAAAATAACATTTAATTTTAATAACAGTTGAGCGAGATTATTTTTATTTAGTTGACAGTTTTCAGTATTTGCAAATTTCCGGGATAGATTTTGCAAAACCTTAAATTGTGACGTGATCTTTAATGTGTTTATACCCTATACCACAATGTGGTCAGGGTATAATGACTTTGTGCTGATGTTTGTAACTATCAAAAATATTTAACTGTGAACAATCTTTTATTAGAACGATTGACTAGGAATCACTTTCTGAGTCGATTTAATGATGTCCGTCCGTCCTTCTGTCTGTGTGTCCATGTAAACTTTGTAATCATACTACAGGTCCAAATATAAATATATTTTAATGAAATTTATTGTATAAGCTTCTATCAGCCAAAGCATGAAGGTTATTAAAATTGGTGAAAATCGGTGCATGTTCAGACCTAGTCCCCATGCAAATGAAATATGAAATTGACTTAAATTGACATAAGATCCAAAATATGATATAGATCTCGGTCAAACTGGGTTTGTGTATGTTTATTAAATCCATTTATCAGTAGTCCAAAAATAAACCCTATTGGTCATAGCCCCATATAAAGCTGCTGCCCGATCTTCACTTGAGTCTACAAAAAAACAAAAGCAATGCATAGATTTTATAATTTTGCCTATTTCGACCTATTCCCCATATAACTATAGCATCCGATATGAATTTTTTTCATTTCTGTAGTCAAAAAATTAACAATAATGCCACTCAAATTTGGTTTATGCTTATTTTCTACATCCAATTATGAATTAGCGTTTAATTCATAATTTTCTTACTTGTTTGTATTTCAAATATAATTTGTATATTCTGTAAGGTATAATGAGTTTGTACCGATTTTGGTAACTACCGGTTTAGGATATAAAAATTTATATTCCCAATTGTCTCTTTGGTAAATTGTTGCTTTTTTATTTATTTATTTTTATGCCATATATCACCATGTGGTCAGGGTATAATGAGTTTGTGCTGATGTTGGTAACTACCAAAAATATTTAACTATGAACAATCTTTTATTATAACGATTGACTAGGAATCATTTTCTGAGTCGATTTAATGATGTCCGTCCGTCCTTCTGTCTGTCATGCCATCTGCCTTATAAATATATCTTCATGAAATTTGCTATAGAATGATCGCTATTGTAATGGTGAGAATTGGGCAATATTTAGACCTAGTCTCCGTATAAATAACCCCTATAAGATCGACTTAAACTGCCATAAGATACGGATTGGCATATAGTTAACGGTCAAATTCGGTTTTTATGTTTGTGTTATACACATAAGTAAGTGGTCCAAAAATAAACCCTGTAGGACCATTTTTAGTCAAACTTCCAATATAAAGCTCCTTACCACTTTTTGAGTAACATAAGGGAGTTTATTGGCTTATTCCAATTTTCTACTTATATCCTATTATGGCCCCAAAAAAGTTGTACCATTTCTGGAAACTCGACTATAATTTTCTTACTTGATTTAAAAATTCAAATGGATATTTTGATTTGATATTTTTTGACATCACATTTAGAGACCAAATCCATATATAAATGATTGACTTTTTCGCTTTTAAAAAGTATTACACCATGTAAGTTAAGAGATGTGCATTTCTTTAAATGGCTGGCAAGTGATGTTATGGCTTTGCAAAATTTACTTTTACGAGTATAGGTGTCACTTTAATTATATCATCATTAATCTTAATCTTGATTGATTGGTAAACATGTATATTTTATTTTAAGTGAAGTGTTATGTTTAATTTGTACCAAAATCACCTTTTCATTAGTTTTTAGTATTTAATCTCACAAAAGAGTTTTATCGTTTCAAGCTATGGTTTCGTTATTATTTATTTACTCTTTATTTCGTGACTAATAATAGGATTTTATGTTTGTTTTGGTTATTTCTATTCATAAAATTTTTATTGTATTATATTTCCGTTGTCATCTGCTATAAAAAATAGTATTAAGCGTGTGACAGATTTCATTTCTCAAACATCAAAATTGATATAATAACTTTAATTAACCCATAAATTAGTTTTGCGAATGATTTTGCATACAAGTTGTCACAATGCTTTAAACGTAATTTATTTGAATTAAAATGGCAGAAAATGTGAAAAGAAATGGTTGATGGCATGTCATTTTTTTTGAGTAATATGCTTGTTGGTTTTAATCTGATCTTTGACAGCGAAACTTACAAGGTCTACTTATAAAGAAGTTAACACAAAACAAAATATTTAAACCAGGCGTTTTGTTTTGTATTGTCTAGAGTCTAGAAAATGCAAATTATTGATAAAAAGCCAATACCTTATTATTAATATTTAATCTTCAAATTTGGATGCCATGATACAGCCAAAATTAATTAAAAATTGAAGTTTTTTCGTGGCTGGAATTTTATATTTTTTAAATACATTTTTATAACTTTTTAATTTTTGTCTTTAACTTGACTTTTAAATTTGATTTTAGTTCTTATGATCAGACAATTATAATTGTATAATTATAATAATTATTAAAGTGGCTAAATGGATTTAAAAAAAATTTAGCGGACAAAGGTTTTATTACTGAAATACGACAAAAACTTATCTTTCAATAAAAAAGACAAGTTGCAGAATTATAGTTGGACTAGAGTGACTACCCGATACCCTATACCATGAGTTTACAGAAAGGATCTTAGAGCCAACTGTTTTTTTATGAATTTGTTGCCCGGATGCTATTCTTATATGGGGAATGGGTCGATAAAAGATCCAACCATTTAGTAATGTCGCATATTTTTTACAAAAACATCATATGTAATCCAAATTTGAGAAAAATCTATGATTAGTTTTGCGGTATTTATTTTTAGACTATTGATTAATGGGTGTAATAAACATACGTAAACCAAATTTCGCCGATATCAATTCGATAATTTGGATCTTGAGGAAATATATGTCGATCCTATATGGATCGTTTGTATGGGAACTAGGTCTAAACATGCACCAATTTTCACCAAATTCCGTCCTGCGACCTGTAGTTTGATTGCAAGGTTAACATGGACACACAGTGAGACAGGCAGACAAACAGTAAGAGCGATGCATGGACGACTTTGCTAAGTTGGCTCAGAAATTTATTCTGAGTCATGTATAGGCAGACTTCTTTAAATGGGTACTATGGTACTATTATACTGTGATTTATGAATATATAGGACTTGCTTATTTTAATTTTCCCAGAAACTTTTCAACAGAAATTGTTGATATACCGATCGATTCAGAACCATTTTTTGAGTAGTTTTAGCATTGTCCATCCGTCCATTTATCTGTCCGTCTGTCGCTGTGTCCGTGCAAATCTTGTGATCAAACTACAGTCGCAAATATATTTCGATGAAATTATTTATATAAGCCTCTGAAATTGGCTCATATGATATCGACTATGTTATCATATAAATCAACTTTGAATTGTGTGTATCTATTACACCCATTAAGTAGTGCTCTAACAAATGAACCCTATAGGAGTACTTTAAGCCACTTAAAACTATGAACTTAAAACTATAAAAAAAGTAAGAAAATTATCGTCGGTCCAGACTGACTATACGCTAACCTATACCATGTGTCTTAGGTCAAATTAATTGCATATCGAAAATAAGTATAAACCAACTTTGATTGGCATTGTTATTAATTTTTTACGTGCAGATATGGAAAAGTTCATACCGGATGCTATAATATATTGGGATAGGTTGAAAACTGGACGGATCCTGAGCATATTTGGTAAAGTCACTTATTTTTTGCCAAAATATATACTAACCAAATTGTAGAAAATTCTATAAAATATTTTTGTTTTTGATAAATTTAAGTGAAGATCAGGAAGCAGATTATATAAGGGCTATGATTAAGAATTGTCCTACAAGGTTTCAATTTGTACTACTTATTTATGGATGTAGTAAACCCACACAAACCCAATTTGACCGAAATCTATATGATAATTTGAATCTTATGACAATTTAAATAGATTTCGTAGGAGTAATTTGAATGGGAATTAGGTCTAAACATGTGCCGATTTTATCCAATTTCAATAGAGTTCATCCTGCGGCCGATAAAAGTTTATATTATAAATTCTAATCGAAACATATTCATATTTGCGACCTGTTATTTAATTGCGTGGTTTACATGAACATGCAAAATCGGCTCAGACAAAGAGTGTGATTCTGAGTCGATCAGTATGATAAAAGATGGGTCTAGGTCAAATATTTGTGGTAGTTACCCTGACTACTTATTGGTATCGTTAATATTAATAGGCTAGGCGATTTCTTGTGACTGATGTTTTGTTCTACCGTTTTATAGCCGATTTTCAGATTTTTAATTTTTTCCTTTACTTTGAGTAAATTGCATTTAAAGTTGCTACTAACACATACGTAAAATTATGCAATGCTATGTGTGTGTTTATTTAATTTGTTAATGTGTTTGTAATAAAAATGAGTTTGTTTTTTTTTGTGTTGATTTGTGAATTGGCTATAATTGATTAGCATACTTTTAGGGTCTTTATTTAATGAAAAAATAAAATTTTCTAGAATTTGCGCTCGAATTTCGAGGGCTGGAATCTGCTAGTAATTATAATTTAACATAAACTAAATATGACCTTGATATGTATATTCTGGAAGTCCAACTCAGAGGTAATGCTATTTGGGGCTTGGTCTAAACATACGCTTAATATTAACCAAAGAGTAGTGTAGGGTATAATAATTTTAATATATTTATTTTATTACACTAAGCCGATTTTATGATACAAGTTAAACATACCTAACTTTAGTTCAATCAAATAAATATTAAGTTAAATGTTAAATGGCAACTTTAATGGGAAAATATTACTTCTTACATGTTTACTACTAAAAAAATATATTCGTTTCTTACAAAATGCGTTAGCTTTGGATACGAGTAATTCGAATAACAAATTAAATAGCTTGCATGCTAAAAGTGGGATAATGCAATAATACTATAGGTGAAGTTACTAAAATTTTAATTATGCAACATGTAGACTCAGGTTTTGAATTTGGGTGATGCGAATTGTATTCATTCAAGAATCTGAATTAAGTATATAATTTACAAGAGTTTGAGCTTGTTTTATAAAAGGAACACTTATCACCACAAATACAAATTTCATAAAGTCTTGAGCTCAACTCTATATCTAGCTCGTATATAATCCGAACAAAATATTATAAGGAATTAATACGTAAAAATAAATGCAATTTAATATTGTACATTCAAACGTTGTGACGTACTTTTATTGTTTTAGTTATTGTTTCTTGTTATTGCTGAGGATACATTCAGTGGATGGGGAAATATTGAATAAAATCAAAATAAAAAATCAAGATTACTCGCCTCAAGCTTATATTTTTTCGTAATAATTACAACAAAAATATCAAAATAACACTAACACCTTTTGTGATCTTACTGATGACAGCAACATATAACATATGCCATTAATTTTATTTTTTTCAGGCAGACTCTGAATGACATACTCAATCATTTTTGAGTGGAGTAAAGGGATGATGTCCGATTTTAGTGCAAACAGAACACAATGTTATTTGTTGACCCATAGGGCTGTGGACTCGTCAATGTTGTCAGTGTATTTGGGCGATATAAATACTAGCGTTGATTAATCATATATTCTGCATGATCTACTTAATGGAAAATGGAATACAACTTTCACAATTGGACAGGAGATTCAAAATGCATTTTAGAGCTACTGCACCACGCACAAAGGAGGGCGCTGGTGCTCATTAATAGGAAAGCGGTTTCTACTCTATTGACTCGTTGGAGTATCGTTGGAATGTTAGTTGTGTAAAACTGTTCCACAAATATTACCATAGGAAATGTTCTGCTGGGATAAGTGAACTCGTACTTGAGTTTCATTTCGTATTACCTGCTACATTCTATTAGCTTACATTCGTTTGTTTTCATTGTATCGCACAATAGATTGTATAGTAAATTACTTTATTAGTGTAGTAATATGTTTCAGAAGTCTTTCCTAACACTTGAAATTTTTCATATTATCCTGAAATCAACACAATGAACTGCATTTCTAGAGGTCATCCCTTAAGTGTTTGTATATAGTAAAAAAAAAAAAAATATATATATTCTAAGGAATTTATAACGCATTTTTAAGCTATTTATAATATTAATAGGCAAGGCGATTTCTTGTGACCGATGTAAGTTTCACAGTTTTACCCCGATTTTGACAAAAAATTTATCATTTGAAAGTATTTATTTTTAGCTGTTACTCAGATTTACAGATTTTCATCGTCTGGAATATTTTTACACCACTATGTATAATGACTTTGTGCTGCTGTTTGTAACTACCATAAATATTTGACCTAGACCCATCTTTTATTAAACCGATCGAATCAGAATAACCATCTGATTCGATTTAACGATGTCCGTCCGTCCGTCTGTGTGTCCATGTAAAGCTTGTAATCAAACTGCAGGTCGCAAATATGAATATATTTTGACGAAATTTGGTATATAAGCTTTTATCGGCCATGGAATGAACGCTACTGAAATTTGTGAGAATCGGTCCATGTTCAGACCTAGCCCCCATACAAACGACCCCTATGAAATCAACATAAATTGCCATAAGATCCAAATTATCATATAAATCTTAGTCAAATAGGGTTTGTATGTGTTTATTACATCCATTAATCAGTAGTCCAAAAATGATCCCTATATGACAACTCTTAGTCATAGGCCCCATATAGAGCTGCTTCCCAATCTTCACTTAAATCTATCAAAAAACTAAAATATTGCACGGATTCTTTTCAAATTTTGTTTGTATATATTTTCGCAAACATGGTCAGGATCAGTCCATTTTTGGGCCTAGTCCCCACATAGATATGAACTTTTTCATATCTGCAGCCAAAAAAATTAATAAAAATCCCACTCAAATTTGGTTTATGCTTATTTTCTATATCCAGTTAGTTGGGCCTGAGAGATAGGGTCTCTAAACGCATGGTATAGGGTATCGTATAGTCGGTCTAGACCGACTATAATTTTCTTACTTGTTTTGCAGTTATGATCGTTTAACGTTTATTATTAGAATTATTAGCAGCAATAAAAACCTTTCCATCGCTGCTACGGAAATGAAAAATTTTATTAAAAAACATTAAAAAAGTTAAATAAAAATCTCGTTATATAGATTGATTTTAAAAATGTTTTGGTGTAGAATCGAATAATTATTGAATCGTCCGTCCGTCTGTCCGTTTGTCCATCTGTGTGTCCATGTAAACCTTGTAATCAAACTATAGTTCGCAAATACGAATGTATTTTGATGAAATTTTTTACATAAGCTTCCATCGCCATAGGATAAACGACATCAAAATTGATGAATATCGGTGTATGTTCACACCTAGTTCCCATATAAATTACCCCTATGTGATCGAAAAACTGTCATAAGTTCCAAATTATCATATAGCTCTCGTTCGAAGTGGTATTTTGTGCGTTTATTTCATCCATTAATCAGTAGTCCAAAAAGTAACCCTATAGGACAATTGTTAGTCATAGCCCCCATATAAAGCTGTTTCCCGATCTTCACTTAAACCTATCAAAATCAAAAATATTGAACAAATTTTTCTCAAATTTGGTTTGGGTAGATTTTTTCAAAAAAGAAGTGACTTTACGAAATATGGTCAGGATCGGTCCATTTTTCGACTTAGACTCCATAGAAAAAGAATAAAAATTGTTTTTTTTATTTATCGCATAGTCGGTTTAGACCGACTATAATCTTCTTACTTATTTATTATATCTTTATGATAAACCAACACTTAGGGGATGCCCCTACAAATGTATTGCATTGTGTTGAACCCTGGTAGATACAATATGGGAAGGAGGAAAGTGGGAGTAGTTGTTGTGGATATTTGACTTAAATTTTATTAGATTGTAACTGTCAGGAAAGACTTGTGTGGGTCCTTTATTCTACAATGCGTTGATCTGCTAGAAAAGCGGCTAGTATGGAATAAAACTCGGGCACTTGGCATAAGTTCACTAATCTCAGAAGAACATTTCGCATGGTAGTATTAATAGAACAGTGTTAAACAACTCAGTACATTCCGACAATGTATTAACGAGTCAATAGAGTGTAGACCCTACTTTCTTAAATGAGCATCAACGCACTCCTTTTTACACGGTCTAGTAGCTCCAACATGGACTTTGAAGCTCCTGCCCATATGTGGTAGTTGTATTCCATTTTCGGTCGGATGTGTATTTAATATGTTTAAGTTTAATTTTTTGGATCCATACAAAACGTGGCAATTTGAACTTGTTTAAAAGTTCCAGACATTTTTTTATGTTCTTTTATTTACAATCTATTTTGCAATATTTAGTAAATTTGACTGAGTAACTTAACTTAAACTAATACTATAAATATTTGTTTACAGATCTAACTTAATTTTGTTTAGGGTTGTATGTACAGAGATATTTGCATATATTTTTATACTTTGTTAAAATTATCGAGTAAATCTAAGAATCGGGCTTTTGAAATTACTGGGTAGCGTTTTTTGTTTCGAAAGTCTAAATCGGTCTATAACTTATATGAAAAAAATCTTTTGAAATGATTTCAATTGTGTCCGGGGAATAATTGACTCTGATATTGTTTTCACCAGTTACCATAATGGTGAATAATATATTTCTTGAGTTAATTTCTTTTTTACTTTTAAATAATTTTTTCACTTGAAAATATTTTGTTTACTTAAAAAATATTTATCACATTAATATATTTTTTAAACTTGAAACACGTTTCAGAAATAATTTTATTTAGTCAAGGTCAGTACAAATTAAAAAAAGTGTCAAAATTTAAAAGATATTAAAATTTAAATAAAACCGTACATTCAATTGTGCGACAAACTGTACATTATAATGTGGGTGCATAAAAAATCTCACAAAAAAATATTGCGTTTATAAAATTTTTAAATTGCAATTCGATTATGTTACCATGAAGTTGTAATAAATTACTTACCAAATGCATACTATGAAATTATCCAAATTACTGCAAAAAAAGTTTTAATCAACAATCAGTATTGTTGGTTTCCTTTATTATGTTAAAATATTAACCTAAAAGTAGGAGTGAGTGTAAGTAAACCAATTTCTTTTTAAACTTATAATGTCAGATATATAAATTTTTTTATTGTTGTTAATAAATTCAATTATAATGCACACACTAATAATTTCATACTACTGTTGAAGCGCGCCAAAGTTAATGAATGAAAGTTTTGACAAATTTCAAAACAATTAAAAAACGTTATAAATCAATTAGCTTCATTTAAAATATTTTCACTATTTAAAAAGAAAAACGTTACTAACCCACTTAAGAAACTAAAGTTCAAATTTGAATTTTGGTTATCTCAAAATGTTTTTTTTATTGTTATTATTAACCGCTTGAAACAACTCGACCGTATGAATGTTCGTTGCAGACTGAGAGTGCGATTGGTTTGGTACTTCCCTGAAATGCGGCAAAAAAAAGATGTTAAAACCAAAATCCATACCAAACAAAATAATGAAATAATAGTGATCATTTTTTTTTTCTTTAACTTTGTATGGACATACATATATTATTTCTTTTGTATATTTATTTTCAAAACGAAGATGTAAGCAGCAGCAAATGAAGTGCTGCGTACTATAGACAGGCAAAAACCGCTAAATAGTAGAGTAGGGGAATAATCGTGTATTTCAGTGACTCTTTGTTTTTGTGGCGAACAGTTTCGATATTCTATTTTGATTATGAACCATGTAGCAGAATTGCTGATCGTAAAAATAAAAAATAATAACTATGAAGAACAAACAACAGCTGACAAAATATTGTAAGCATTTGCATTGCAATGTTGTTATTAGTTTTATTGGTAAGTTAACTTTTAAAAAATTAAGAATTGGAACATATAATTGAATCAAAAAGAGCTTAATGACCAACTTTAACAATAAAAATCGAAATTTCGGATCAAATATTGGTCCTAAGAAAGCGTAAAAAAATTTCAAGAAATTTATCTAATATTTAAATATTTCTTAACATTTTTCTTTTTAGCTTAATATACAAACAAACCAACAATTTAAAGTACAAAAATACCTTTCTTTTTCAAAAAATAAAATTTCAGATGGGTACTTACATATATTTGTAATCATCAAACCAAAGAGATTTTTAGGTCGTAACCTCTTTGAATTTTATAAAATTTGACATGTATTTTCTACCTCACTAAACTAAGACTTATTTAGAATTTTAAACCTCTAGCTCTAAATGCTACTAAAAAAAGGCGGTATGAAAAATTTATTTAAAAAAGTTTTTTTAATGATCTTTTAACTTGTGGAGTCGTCATATTTCGGAAAACAAATTGATAAAATTTCGATATTTCGTGAAATCTGGCAGTTATTTTGTTATAATTTGTTATAAAATTATTTTATGTATAAAAGCTATCTATATTTTTCTAAATAAAATAAGAAGACCCACAAATGACCGCAAACAAATAAAAGACAATTTATTCAAAAGAATATGAAATATAAAATTAATTCTATTTATTTTGGTGTATTTAAGGATGATTTAGTGTGCGATTCAAATTGTTTTCTGTATTCACTTACGACTTGCAAGAAGTATTGCTTTTGTTGTTCGTTCTTTGTTAATATGTTATTATACTCTTCAATCAACTTAATACCGCGTTCTGCTGTATCATTTACCACTTTTATTTTTGAAACAATATCACTTATACATAAAATAATTTTATAACAAAATTGGTTAAAAGTTGTTTTAATTTATATTCGCGAGCAATAAGCAGATAAACGCACCAAATATTTATCACAATAGATTATTTTGATCCCAGGAGCACTGAAGGGTTAAATAAATATAAAACAACCGAATTACTTTTCTTAAATTCTAAATAGTGGTTTCATTAAGTTTAATAGAAAAACTTGTTTTCGGCAATTTTTACTGAAAAATATCTTAAAATCCAAAGTTGGCCCTGACAAATAATGGATTAGCGTTCTCGGATTTATCCCAAATTTTAGGAAGGGATGTTCTACACATTTGGTTATTATATTGTAAGTGTCGCATCTAAAAAATATTTGTATTTATACCCTATACCACTATGTGGTTTGGGTATAATGACTTTCTGCTGCTGTTTGTAACAACCAAAAATATTTGACTTACACCCATCTTTATTTATACCGATCGAATCAGAATCACTATCTGATTCGATTTAACGATATCCGTCCGTCTGTCTGTGTGTTCATGTAAAGCTTGTAATCAAACTGCAGGTCGCAAATAAGAATATATTTTGATGAAATTTGGTATTTAATCTTTTATCGGCCATGAGATGAAAGCTATTGAAATTGGTGAGAATCGGTCCATGTTCAGACCTAGCCCCCATACAAATTACCCCTATGGAATTGACATAAATTGCCATGAGATCCAAATTATCATATAAATCTTAGTCAAATTGGGTTTGTATGTATTAGTTATATCCATTAATCAGTAGTCCGAAATATCCCTATATAGAGCTGCTTCTCGATCTTCACTTAAATCTATAAAAAAAAACAAAAATATTTCACTGATTCTTCTCAAATTTTGTTTGTATATATTTTTGCAAAATACAAGAGACTTTACCAAACATGGTCAGGATCAGTCAATTTTTGGGCCTAGTCCCCATATAGATATAGCATCCGATATGAACTTTTTCTTATCTGCAGCCGAAAAAAAATAATAAAAATCCCACTCAAATTTGGTTTATGCTTATTTTCTATATGCAGTTAGTTTGGGCCTAAGACATAGGGTCGTTAAACGCATGGTATAGGGTATGGTATAGTCGGTCTAGACCGACTATAATTTTCTTACTTGTTTTTAATAAATTGTTTTTATTTGCTTGGGGTCATATGTGACTCCAATTTATTATTTTTTATTATTTTTTTCCGGAACCCTATGCTATTATGATAAAACGTAACATTTAAAAGTAGAAAAGTGATGATTTTTTGAAACAAAGTATTTAGAAAGAGTACATTTACAGAATATTTTACAAAAAACCCATTTTTCTCGAAATCCGCAAAAATAAAATCCTTGTCAAAAAAATTCTGGCATAGGGCTTTACTTAAAATTTCACACAGTTAATCTGTAGCATGTATTTAACAAAACCTTAAAGTGCCAGATCCATTTTTTTAATTTTGTTTAAGAAAATTTTTGAAAACTTAAAAAAGGAGTTTTTAAAATTTTATCAGAAAAAATTTCCATTTTTGGTCTCATTGTGCTAAAGGTTAACAACGTACTTCATATCTGAGTACTTATAAGTATAGAGACCAAAAAAATTATGGCTTTAATCAATTTCTAAATGTTGAAAAAAATGCCTTCAAATTTCATGACTTAGTTTTTTTTTGGCACAAAAGTGGTCTGGGGCATTTGCTATTTCTTGGCGAGTTTCTATTCGATGTTGAAGTTTTATAGCTTTTTGGAAAGATAATTTAATACTGATCTTGAATTATATAACAATTTGTCGGAAGAGTTTAATTAGAGACAGAAATTTTCGTAAAATCTAAAAAAAAGTCATATTTTCCCCATATAAACACACTTGAAATTTTCAATCGCGTTGAGCCACCTCTGAATGTTTTTTGATTGGCCCAAACTTTGAATTACTCAGTTTTTTTGCAAATCGCATATTTCTAGGGGGTGTGACCGAGAGCTTGAACACTTTTTTTTCCCAGCGTATAATGAAGGGCCAACCTAATGTACAATATATATATATTGAAACAAATAAATGGATTTACAAATAAAACAAATAGTTAGGAATTTAAAGGAATAATGATATTATGTTTAATTACATCAGTGCTCAACGAAAAATCAAGTAATTGATAAAAATTATTAAAATCACAACTAATTATTCTAAAAGGATCAGCTAGAGCATAGTTGGTTTTAAAAGATTTAACAAAGAGTGGTTGGAATTGGCATGATACTCGTTGAGGGACATTAAAAGTTGTATTATTGACAAGAAAGCTAGAACAGATTTCACCATTAATTAGGTTGATCATATATGCTACTTTTAGCATAGTCCCACAACTTTCCAAAGTAGGTAATTTTATTAATTTAAGTCGATCAACGTATGAAGGTAGATTAATTACAGGAGTCCAAGGTAAGCCACGTAAGCAAAAGAGTAGAAATTGTTTTTGTACAGACTTGATTCATTGAATATGAATATTACAGTATGGATCCCATATTATTGAACCATATTCTAAAATAGGTCTTACAAGAGATATAAAAAGTTGTTTGGTTATGTAAGGATCAATAAATTCTTTTGCTCATCGTTTAATAAAGGCGAGTGTACCTCTAGCTTTATTAACTGTCATGGTGACGTGAGATACAAAGTTTAATTTAGGATCAAGTAGAATCCCTAAATCCAGAAAGCTGTCAACAAGTTAAAGCTGATATCCGCCCAAAGAGTAGTAAGCAGGAAAAACATTATTTCTTGAAAACGCATACATTTATATTTTTTCAAGTTTATTTCCATTAGGTTACGGTTACACCACGAAAAGAAATTGTTGAGATCTGATTGAAGATGAATATGATCAATATGTTGACAGTAACTAAAAAAAGTTTTAACATCATCAGCGTACATTAAAACGTTGAAAAAATGTATCACTTTTGGAAGATCATTGATGAAAAGGGAGAAAAGAATTGGCCCAAGATGGCTGCCTTGAGGAACACCAGAAGTCACAGTAATATCTTTAGATGACATATTATTATACATTTCACGTTGTGTTCTATCAGAAATATGTGATTTTATCCATTTAAGGCTTAATGGTGTTAAACCTAATAAATCTAATTTTATCAGGTTATGGTTTTGTTTATCGAAAGCTTTACTAAAATCGGTGTATACTGCATCTGTTTGTTTTTTCTTGACAAAACCAGCACATTTGTAATGGTAGAGCATTCTTTCCGAAAATCCGTGAGTGATAGCACAAAAAATCTGTAATAGAAACATCCGATCTATTTCAGATTTAAATAATGGAATGATGTAAGAAGCTCTCCAAAATTTAGGAGAATAACCGATTTTTATTGTCACGGCCCAGTTTGTTTGTAGACAGAGCACTTTGGGATTCATTCCTCCATAAAAGAATACATCCTTCTATAAAAGATCTCCACCATTAAATCAATAGAAGTATGGCACAACAAATCATTCCAATTGCTGTTACAAATTAAATCAATCAATTTGCTATAAATGGTTTGTTTAAAACAAAAAAAATTTATCTTTATTGATACGATTATTGGATTTACCAAAAGTAGGCAATACACAGCTAATTTCAATAGTTGGATGAAAGCGATCTTCTGGCAAAGTGATAGGATCAGAGCGAGTTATTATCTTCTGTATTATTTGTAAATATCAGATCTAGCAGTTTATCGTGTTCATTACATACGCAATTCATCTGGTAAAGACTAAGATCAACTATCTCATTTAATATTAAATCATCACAGTTATTAGATTTAATTGGAAAAAAAATCCGGAGCATCAGGCGAATTTTTCCATATCATAGATGGTAAATTAAAGTCTCTAACAACAAAAATTAAATCCTCAGGTTTAGCACGTTGAGCAACTGATTTGATGGCCTGAACGTGTTCAAGGTATATTTCTTCGGGACAATTAGGAGGTATATACGAACAGGTTATGAAAATGATTTTATAATTAAGCTTTATCATTACACTAACAAACTCAATATTTGGAAAAGATTCAGATTGAAGAGATTCGGAAGCAAACAGGCATGAAACAGCAGTCAAAACTCCACCACCACTACGATCGTTTCTCTTATACATACATAATTGATAATTGTTACATAGTAACCATGTCTCAGTAAAGATGATAACATGTAAATTAAAATCATGACTGTTAACTAGTATATTAGACATTTTAGAATATAAACCACGAACATTCTGATGTATAATGATTAGTCGATCAACAGGTACCGAATCTAGTTTTTTAAATTAATGTTGAGATACGTATTTTCACTTCTTCGATGACGGGGCGGAAGCTCAGCAATGTAGTTTCTCCGTGGATTTTCATTAAATTCGTATTCACGATCTAAAGTATTTACAGGCTAGAAACCAGGGTTAACGATTTGCTCATAGAGATCGAACGGAACGGTTATTTGAAAAGACGTAACCCTTCTACGTACAGAATAGGAAAATGTATATATCATAACATCAGCTTCATAATTTAGTTTAGAGTTTATGTAAAAGTTAATGTCATCAGTGGAGGTATCCGAAGAAAGACGAGGAATAAAAATAGATTTTTTTTGGCGGTATTACTTTTAATTGTTTCGGTAACGCCTCTTTTACAGAAGAAATAAGTGTAGCAGCAACATCATTAGTTAAAGATGGTGGAATAGCAGTTGTAGGCGTCAAGGACGTATTATTTAAAGATGGTCGATGAAGCTTTATTAAAAGATGGTAGGACAGTATTTTGAGGCATCAAAGGAGAAGCAATTGTGGTAAGCATATTCGCAGAATTCAGAGTTGTATGGGTCGAAGAAGAAGTAGTAGAAGCAGATTCTATTCATGAATCTGGGTGACTTACGGCAATTTTGAGTAAATTAGGTGATTGGAGTCCATCTAATGACTTGAAACCATCGAAAAGCTTTCCATAAGAGTTTATTTGTCCGGATAAATTAGCAAAATAGCTTTGAATTTGCAAAAAATTGTTTTTAGTACTTTGGAAGAAGCGGTAAAAATCAGCGCCATTTTTTTGATAGTCATTACAGCGCCAATGCAAGTTTTTATGCTGCGATATAGATTAAGCTACTTAACCAGATAAGCCACTGCATTTAAAGTGACATGTACCATGACAAACCCAACAGCTCATCAAAGAACAGCATTTTTTTAAACATGCCATTTTAGCGATTTAAATTAGTTTTATTGGCAACTCTTTTTTGTTTATTAGGAATTGTTATTGTTGTTTCTTTTTTTAATAAGAGTACGGCGCTTATTTTAAGTTATTTGAAATACTGCTATTGTGTTTTTTGTATTTTCTTTTTATGCTATGTTCTATTGAGTAAGTGTAATTTCTGTTGAGCATATTTTATTTTTGTAAAATGTTATGAATTTGATAATTTAGTTGTTTATTGTTGGTAATTTCATGTATTGAAGAAAGAATTTTTTATAAAACAAATATTTAAAATATTTTGACAAACCAGAAATAATTAAACGGATTTTTTAGCTTTAAATCTATACTAATATTATAAAGAGGTAATGTGTGTTTGTTTGTTTGTTTGTTTGTTTGTAGGAGGTAATCTCCGTAACTACCCAACTGATCTTCCTGAAATTTTCACAGAGTCTTACTGCGGATATAGTAAGTGCTATAGGCTATAATTTTTTTAAATATTTTTAGTGGGCGTGGCACCTCCCACACAAAGTAAATTTTTAATATCATATACATATATTGAGTACTATGATAGGGAGAGCTTTGAAAATTTGTGTGAAGTCACCTATTGTTAATATTAGTAGCTACGCCAGAAATGGGCGGGATCAGGTAAGTGGGCATGGTACCTCCCATACAAGTAATAGTTCAATATTATATATCTCGAGTACTGTGATAGAGAGAGCTTTTCAAATTTGTCTGATGCCACCTATTATTAATGTGAGTAGTCGGACAAAAAATGGACAGTATCGGACCAATAGGCGTGGCACCTGCCATCCAAAGAAAATTTAAAATGCCATATATCTGGAGTACTGTAATAGTGAGAGTTTTGGAACTTTGTATGTGCCCATAAGTTATTCATGTGATTAGTTAGACAAAAAATGGGCATGATCGGAGCAGTGGGCGTGTCACCGACCATACGAAGTAAATATATGGTATCATATAACTGGTGTACTAAAAAAGGGAAGCTTTGACACTTTGCATATCTTATTATGAGTAGTCGGACAAAAATTGGCGGATTCACACCAATGGGCGTGGCACTCCCCATGCAAAGTAACTATTTAATGTCATATATCTGGAGCACTGTAAAATAGAGAGCTTTGCGGCTTTGCATGAGCCCTAGGTTATTTGTATTATTAGTCGAACAAAAAAATGGGCGTGATCGAAGCAGTGATTCCATCAGATATAAATGTGAGAAGTCCAATAAAAAGTGGGCGGGATGGGATTAGTGGGCTTGGCACCTCCTATATAAAAAGTATGAAGTACTACGAAAGCGACAGTCTTTTAACAAGTACATTAGTTATCAATGTGAATTATCGTGGAAAATATATCGGCAAATTCGAAAATTGCCAAAAACGAAAATCGCGAAAAATAAAAATCGCAAAAAAATCCTCAAAATCAAAAATGGGCAAAATCAAAAATCGCTAAAAAAAATTGCTAAATGATATTCTAAGTTCAAGGCCAATAGTTAAGTGTTGGCAGATCTAATTTGGATAATCCATCTTCTCATGAGCAGCTACATGTACATTGCTCCAGGGTAGGAACGCCGAAAAATCTGATAATTGTTGTACCGAATGAAAAAACAAAAAACATTGAATATCAGCATCAGCAAGCATTGAAATAAAAAAATCTATACTAACATAATAAACAGGTAATGTATGTTTGTTTGTTTGTAGCAGGTAATCTCCGTAACTACTCATCTGATCTTCCTGAAATTTTCACATAGTCCTACTGCAGATATGGGAGTGCTAAAGGCTGTAATTTTTTTATGTATTTTTAGTGGGCGTGGCACCTCCCATACAAAGTAAATTTTTAATATCATATATATTAAGTACTATGATAGGGAAAGGGTTGCAAATTTGTCTCAAGTCATTCATTATTAACGTGATTAGTCAGACAAAAAAACGGGCGGGATTGGACAAATGCGCGTGGCACCCCTACACAAACTTAATATAAAATGTGATATATCTGAATAACTGTATTAGTGAGAAACTTGGGACTTTGCGTGAGCCCTCTCATAACGATTCGTGGGGGGGGGGGGGGAGGGGGAGGGTGTAGCGAAGCACACCGGGTTACATTTATTTATTTATTTAAATTTGGTATCCTGTTCAACAAGACATGAAATCTTCAAAACAGAACAGGTTTAAATATGTTAGTTGGAGTTTGATTTACAATACAACTTAACATTAGTGTGACAATATTAAATATTAATAACAAAAAATAAAATATTGATTTATATACAAATAATAGATATTTATAAGTGACATATATAATTTAAAAAACAAATAAAAAGTATACAGTAAAAATTTTCAATATATATTTGTTAACACAAGTTAGTATATGTGCATTGTAAAAAAAAAAAATAAAAATTTTCTAAATGTAATGTTGTAAAATTTTCTTTTTGAAAATTGAGCCGTTGCTGATTCCTTTAATTGTAGAAGGTAAACCATTCCAAAGACGTGCTGCATGTATGAAAAACTGCCATTCAGATACCAACGTATGGTGCCGAAATTGAATTAAATTGTTATTTCTCCGAAGCCTACTAAAACGCAATCGGTTATAAAGATATTCTGGGCTCTGGTTACTAATTATTTTGTGTAAAAAAGTAAGACATCTTATTTTTAATAAGTCATCAAAATTGACACCGAAAATTTGCTTTGAATAAGATGAAATTTGATCGAACCTTCTGAGCCCGTAAACGTATCTTGCGATATTGTTAAACTTTATATTTAGCCTGGACTTACTTTTAGTATCGCAACTTGCAAATATTTCACATGCATATAGTAGTGTTGGTATTAAGTATGTCTTTACAAGTAGCAAGCGTATATTAATTGGTGTACAATATTGGGTAGGCCAAAGTGTTCGTAACATCGAATACGTTTTACCACAGGCAGCAGCGACATGGTCTGACCAAGTCAATGTTTTATTAAAGATAACACCCAAATTTTTTGCTCGTTCAACGATTTCGATTTGTTGATCATTTATATATATGTTTAGATTGTCTGAGATTCTTGTCAATCTGTTACGCACCAAAATACACTTTGTTTTTTGTGGATTGAGACTCAGTCCATTTGCAGCTGCCCAACGAGAAACACGTTCTAAGTCATCATTCAAATTTCTACTGCAATCTTCAATTTTTTCTTTCTTGCTGCTAATATATAGCTGTACGTCATCAGCATACATTCTTATATTGCAGTGAATTAACTGTTTAGGTAGATCAGAAGCATAAATTGAGAAAAGGAGGGGACCAAGAATAGAACCCTGTGGTACACCTCTTACCACAGGAAGGAACGTCGATGCAATTTTATTAGTTTCTATGCATTGCGAACGATTTACTAGGTAAGACTTCATAAGTGCAATAGAAGTTGGTGAAAAGTGCATCATGTTCTTAAGCTTTTGTAGCAAAACTGTGTGATCCACCGTATCGAAAGCTTTTGAATGGTCTAACAGCACTAATATTACCACGCGGCCATCATCAATATCTCTCCTTATATCTTCTGTTACATCAGCTAAAGCTGTTTGGCACGAAACCCAGATTGACGGTCGGTAAGCAGGTTATTATCATTTATGAAGGACGTTATTTGACAATGAAGGAGCCGTTCAAATGCCTTCGACAGATATGGTAATATAGCTATGGGCCGATATTCAGTTGCCGACTTTGGTACAGGTAAGATCTTAGCTTGTTTCCATCGTTGGGGAAAATCACTCACCGTAATTATTTTATTAAAAATGTGCGTGATATACGGCAAAAGGAAGGGAAGCAGCATTTTTAGAAAAGTAGGGTGAATACCGTCAATTCCTATTGCATTAGACTTTATAGATTGACAGCTCTTAAGTACATCGAAGGGACTAACGCAGTCAAATGAAAAAAGGGTTTGTGGGACATAATTAGGGGTATAGTTGCCATAATATGAGTGATCAGCTTGAGGCATTGGAATATTAATAAAATTCTCGTTAATTTCATTAGGGTTTGATATGAAATTTTCTTCTATACCCTTCCTCTTTCCAACCCCAATTTCTCTAATTGTTTTCCATGTTTTTTTTGCATTAATTGATGTTGAAAACTTTTCAGCATAGTATGTGGCCTTAGCTTTCCTTATGCTTTTATTGACAATTTTTCTGGTTGTGCGATAAAGTTCATGAAGTGCGTTTGTTTTAAACCGCTTCCATCGGAAAAAGGCTTTATCACGATTTTCTATAAGTTTTTTAATTTCCGCTGTAAACCATGGTGTTTGTCGCTTGCTTATTGTTTTTACTTTGATCGGAACAATAATATTATATAAGGCTGAGACATGATGTTCCAAGAAGGCCAGCTGATCATCTACAGATAACATAAAGTATATCGAGTTCCAATCGATTTGGCAACACGCTTCCTCCAACTGAGTGAAATTTGTGTTTTTGAAGTCTCTGAATTCTATTGTTTTCTTAGGAACTTCTAAAGGAATATCATAGGTTATAAAGATTAGGTCGTGTTTAGAAAAACCAGGTGCAGATAGTTGGTCATATATCAGTGTGTTTGCTTCATCAGAGACGAAGAATAAATCTAGTAATGAGTTGTTAACGGTAGTGAAATGTGTTGGTATATGCGTGTTCACGGGCGTAAGACCAAGAGATTTCATATTTTCGACCATACTACAGTTTTTCAGCAGGTTTGAATTATAGTCCCCAGTAATAATAAATACTTTAATACAAAAGTTATTGACGAAAAAAGTGAGTATTTTGAGACCTAAAATCTTATACCATGTGAAAATATTTGTGGACCTAAGGAGTGACACCGAAAAAATCTCAACATAAATAAAATGTAATAATAAGGAACTTATTTAACCTAGATTTTTGATTTTTCTTATTTAACTGAAATTATATTACAGCTTACAAAAAAAAAGCTTTCATAGTTCATTTAATCACTTCTTATGAACTTATGGTTCTTTTCCGGAAAACCTTCAATTACGGATCTTATAGTTGTTGCTGTCACTTGTTTGGAACAGGAAGTTCATCTTCGTTTAAAAACTTCCACATTTTGGGACACCTAAGCTCCGGACAGTTTGGAGGACTTGCCTCCCTTAGTACAAAAACCAAGTTATTGTCATGTACCACTCAAGAGCTTTCTTAGCGTAGTGACTATGCCGACACATTGTGTTGGTTTATGAAAGAAAAGAGTGTTTTTTCAAACATTCAATAAAAATTTCGGTATTTCTTCGAGCATTAGCAAGATAAAAATGTTGACCCAGAAGCTGCCAGAAATCTGCCACAACATAAGTTTCGTCGTCCATTTTGCAGTAGGAGTATTTTTTATAAAACATGATTTCAAGTTCCGTGCTCTGTTGTTGACCTTTAACTTTTTTACAGCATTCCTATCTGTAACTTTTTGGATTTTTTATGTTTTCAAACATTCATTTCATTTAACACCTCGCACCAAACAGTCCAAACACCGGATGTGTTGGGAGCTATTTTCAATATGTTATCTATTTTCTTGGCCTTGCAAACATCATGTGGAACTTTCTTTCTTCCGGAACCAGGTTCCCTATCAGAGGCCAAATTCTCCTTGTAGCACCAAGTTGGAGTTTCTTGAAAATATTCAATAATTTTAGCACTCATTGTAATCCAACTAATAAAACACAATAAACGACATATTTACCAAAGATAACATGATAAAACAAGTAACAAAATTATTGTCGGTCTAGACCGACTGTGTGATATCCTATATCATGCGTTTTGAGTATTGGTCTTAGGTCCAACTAATTGGGTATAAAAAATTACCATAACTCAAATTTGAGTGGAATTCTTATTAATGTTTTTGCCTGTAGATTTGAAAAATTTTACATCGGATGCTATATATATATGGGTACTAGGTCGAAAAATGGACCGATTGTGATCATATTTGGTAAGCACACTTATTTCTTGCAAAAATATATACAAATCAAACATTTTTATTTTTGACAGGTTTAAGTGAAGATCGGGAAGCAGATTTACATGGGGGGTTATAACTAAGAATTGTCCTACAAAGTTTATTTTTGGATTACTGATTAATGGCTGTAATAAACACACACAAACCCAATTTGACCGAAATATATATGATTATTTGGATCTTATAGCAATTTAAGTCGATCTTATAGGAGTTATTTATCTATGGGCTAGGTCTGCAAATTCAATGATTTTCACCAATTTCAATAGCGTTCGGCCGAAAGGAGCTTATAATTTCATAATTTCATCAAAATATATTAATACATATTTGCGAACTGTAGTATAATTAGAAGGTTTACAGATGGACAGACGGATGGACGGACATCGCTAAATCGAATCAGAAGGTGATTATGAGTCGATCGGTATGATAAAAGATGGGTCTAGGAAAAATATTTTTGGTAGTTACAAACGTCAGCACATAGTGGTATGGGATATAAAAAGAATTGAAATAATGCTTGAGAAAAAATTTTAGAGGAAGAACGTCTGCTAAGATTTTTTGATCGATCCTTAGTCATCATATAAAAAACATCCGATATAAACATTAAAATATCTTCATGAAAAAATATCACTCAAATTTGTTTATTGCTAATTTTTTAGTTCCATTCTTAAACTCATCCAGATTCATTGTTTCTATCGAATTTAATGCCGAACGAACTACGAATTTTTGTTGGCTAAGATTACAATTCAGTTGTCTTAATAGTAAATATAAAACCAGAAGAGAACATTTTCACACTGCTATTAACTTTCTGTTGATATTCTATTCCATTGAACTTCAGAACAATTCAGTTTTTTTTTCGTTGTATCCACAGGTTTAAATCATAATGTTCATATAGAAAAATTTGCTAAAAAAATCGCTCAATTGTCAATCGGTTGTTTTTTTGTTGTTGTGGAATTTTGTTGCATATAAAGTATTTTTGTTTTTTGTTTATTGTGAATAAAACATTCGGCAACATGATGCTAAACATTCGAAATTACTTAAGATTGTAAGTCAGCCGGCTTTTTTGGAGGTGATGCTGTGCGCATGCGCAACTGAAAACAAAAGCATTTTTTGAGCCTTTGTTTTGTAAATAAAGAAGCCAAAAGCGGGAAAATAAATAAAAGTAAAATATGTAAATGTTTTGAGCATTAGTTGTTTTTCGTATATTTGTCTATTATTGAATATGGTTGTTGTGTTATGGATTTTTTTTTGCATTTAGAAATCACGACATTCATCAACATCAGAGCATTATTATTATTGTTATTAGAGATGTTTTGGACGACAATGAAATCAAACCCCTAAGGCTTGTTAACAACTTTTTAAGTTTCATAAATTAAAGTAGATTTGGTATGTGGATGAGAGTCAAAAATGTACTTTTTGCTTATTTAGTTTTCAGTGCTCAGATTGGAAATTGAACGCGAACGAGCGCTTACATCAATAACTAATTATCAAATTCAATATATTCGTTGCTGTGCACAGTGGGCCGAATCGTCAAATGATTGGTCGAATATTGCAGATATCGAGCTGAAACTTGGTGTCTATGATAAATATAATACTCTAAATATTTAAACAAAATTTTAAGTTAATTTGACCACGCCTACCTCGACTGCTCATATATGACCATATAGCGTATACGTGATCATAAAACAAAATTTTGAGAGCTGTGAATAAAAACGTAAAATTTGAAAGGGAATTTAGATTTTTTCTATTTTTTGTTAAGTATGTAGTGGTAGATATGAAAATGTATAACAAATTTTTGGATAGTGAATGATTATTATAACTAAATTCTTACTTAATAATAGGCCTTACATCAATTTATTCTACTATTCAGCTAATTCAAACGCAAATGGAGTTATCTCATCTGATTCCGAGTCATGATCGTACTTATTGGGTGGACTGAACATTATTTGGAACGATATGATAGGGTGCTTCTAAAAGCTCAATTACATCTCGTGGAGCTGCCCTTTTCTTAATACATATACTTGAGATAAGGGAATCTGAAGAGTCCATAGATCTTTGGAATAAATCCATCGTAATATTTATCCGGGAATTCTGTCGAGCGTGCATTCGCCTATCACGCTTGTACAATTTGTTTCTCGCTTCTGATGCATTTTCGCCAAGACAGCCTACCGGCATCACTGATGCAGATATTATCTGTGATCCATGAACTAGAATCTTATATAGAGTTGGTCATATCGGTTACCATGGGCAATGTAACATATATGATCTAATGATTTTATCTTAGAATTTTTGCAATTTTAGAGCATCAATTCGTACTTAATTGTTTTTATAATACGAGGGCGGATCAACTTATATGAAATGTAATACTGCTCCCATCAAGTACCACCTGTTAATAGACTACTGTAAAATTTTCAGTAAGTTCCGTCATTTACTTTGCGTTTAACAGCTGTTCAAAACATAAATACAACCTCGTGTTTTTTAATGGAAAAAAGTGAATTTCGAGTGCTCATTAAACATTATTTTTTGCAGACTGCGGAGTTCTGTTATTCAAAAAATTGTTCATCTGTAACGGCAGTAACACACAAAGACTGATCAAAAGTGTCTGGTTCGTTCGCTTTTTTTGGTCCATCATATCCGTAATTCACAAGTAATGTAACGCTTGTAGCACTTTCTAAGTTAGCGAATAACTTCTGATGTAACAGTAATATACGGCTGGCAGTATGGTTTAACAAATCTAGTAAGGCATCTTTCGCCATAGTTTCTATGGCTGTTACTCCCGTAGGTCCCAATTGCAATTTAGCTTCCTGAACCATGTGGTAGTTTGGGTATATGTCGAAATTATGCTGTTTTTATATGACGAATTCCATTATACAATCGTTCACCCTGTTCGGCGCTGAATTGGCCATTTATTTTATTATTATTATTTTTATTTATTATTTTTTTTTTTTGATTGATTAAGGCCCCAAATTAAGTTTCTTAAACAAAGACGCTAGAAATCAGTATTGTCAAAACTAAGAGACGATAAAATTAAAGAAGGCACTAATTACACTGGTCTACATTAAAAAAAAAATTAACTGCAGAAACGAAGTATGTTTTTTAACTAATCTGGGTGCGCTGAATTCGAATCTGGCATATCGGGCTATCATGTCTTGTTTATATTTTATCGCATGCTAGCAATACTGTAAATCAGCCAATACTAACACTACAATTTTACAATTATTAATTTGACAGAAGCCCACATTCATTCTAAATCTTCATAATAGTAGCGTTTAAGCACATCAGGGAGATCGTGTGATATTGATTCAAGCTATTTTTGCTTTGTGTGTGGTGAATATTTGGTTGGAAAAAAGAATATGCAATCTCAGAATCATTCAAATATGCATATCTGCATTATTTTGGTTTCGCTATCAGAAACAATAGTTGCAGAACCGTTTTATACAAGTGGTCAAATGGCAAGAAGATCTATTTCGATTTTTCAATTCCAGAACTTTGAAGAGAGTCAAGTAACCACCAAACGGATTGTTATTTCTGTTTAACAAAAGTTGCTGGATTCAATATGAAAAATCGAAAAAATATTACTTACGCGAATGTCCCATCGGTTTCCAAACCAGTTCAACGTCCACCAAATGATCCAATTACCAATCATTTCCAGTGCCACGAGCAGTGAGTCCGAAACATCTTTCACCAGCAGTGAAATTTAATTAAATTTTTGAAAGAAAAAAAAAAAAAAATACATATATATAATATAATATTATAATATATTATAATATACATACATATTATAATATTTAAAAAACTGAAAGTTGTAGATTGTATCAATCAATATTAATGATTTCATTGTATTTACATATGAAAAAAATACCTTTAGTATGTTAAAAAAAAATCAAGTTTTTGGAAGGAAAAAGAAATGCATTCGATCGGACTCAAATTTTTAAAAACATTTCAAATTTTATATTAAACTAGATGTAACCCGGTGTGCTTCGCTACACCCTCTCCCCCCCACTCCTTCCGAATCGTTATAAAAGGGCTCACGCAAAGTCCCAAGGCTCTCAGTAATACAGTAATTCAGATATATAACATTCAATATTAAGTTTGTGTGGGGGTACCACGCGCATTTGTCTAATCCTACTCACTACTCACGTTAATAATAGATGACCTGAGACAAATTTGCAAAGCTTTCTCTATCATAGTACTTAATATATATGACATTAAAAATTTACTTTGTATGGGAGGTGCCACGCCCACTAAAAATATTTAAAAAAAATTAAAGTCTGTAGCACTTCCATATCCGCAGTAAGACTATGTAAAAATTTCAGGAAGATCAGATGAGTAGTTACGGAGATTACCTCCTACAAAAAAACAAAAAAAAAAAACAAATATTACCTCTTTATTATGTTGGTATAGATTATTAGTATAAATTTTTTTATTTCAATGCTTGCTGATGCTGATATACAATGTTTTTTGTTTTTCATTCGGTACAACAATTATCAGATTTTTCCGCGTTCCTACCCTGGAGCAAGGTACATGTAGCTGCCCATGAGAAGAAGATTATCCATATTAGATCTGGCAACAATTAATTATTGGCCTTGAACTTAGAATATCATTTGGCAATTTTTCTTTATAGCGATTTTTGATTTTGCCCATTTTTGATTTTGAAGATTTTTGTTTTTTTGGCGATTTTAATTTTTCGCGATTTTTGGGTTTGGCGATATTTGATTTTAGCGTTATATTTTCCACGACAAATCACATTGATAACTAATGATCTTGTCAACAGACTGTCGCTTTCGTAGTGCTTCATAATTCTTACATAGGAGGTGCCACGCCCACTAATCCCATCCCGCCCAATTTTTATTGGACTACTCACATTAATATCTGATGGACTCATGGAAAATATCGTGTCTTTCCCTTTTATAGTACACCAGTTATATGATATTAGATATCTATTTTGCATGGGCGGTGCTACACCCACTGATCCGACCACGCCCATTTTTGTATTCGACTAATCACACAAAGAACCTATGGGCTCACGCAAAGTCACAAAGCTCTCTCTTTTACAGTACTGCAGATATATGACATTAAATAGTTACTTTTCGTGGGGAGTGCCACGCCCATTGGTGTGAGCTCGCCAATTTCTTGTTCGACAACTCATACTAAGATCTGATAGACTCGTGCAAAGTGTCAAAGCTTCCTTTTTTAGCACACCAGTTATATGATATGATATATTTACTTTGTATGGGCGGTGCCACGCCCACTGCTCCGGTCACGCCCATTTTTTGTCTAACTAATCAAATGATATACTTATGGGCTCACACAAATTCCCAAGACTCTCACTATTACAGTACTCCAGTTATATGACATTTTATATTTACTTTGTATGACAAGTGCCACGCCTATTGGTCCGATACTGCCCATTTTGCATCCGATTACTCTTCAGAAAAATTTGAAGAGCTCTTTCTATCACATTACTCGAGATATATAATATTGAACTATTACTTGTATGGGAGGTACCACGCCCACTTATCCGATCCCGCCCATTTCCGGCGTAGCTACTAATATTAACAATAGGTGACCTCACACAAATTTGCAAAGCTCTTCCTATCATAGTACTCAATATATTTATATGATATTAAAAATTTACTTTGTGTGGGAGGTGCCACGCCCACCAAAAATATTTAAAAAATTATAGCCTATAGCACTTCCCATATGCGCCGTAAGTCTGTGAAAATTTCAGGAAGATCAGATGGGTAGTTACGGAGATTACCTCCTACAAACAAACAAACAAACAAACAAACAAACAAACAAACACACATTACCTCTTTATTATATTAGTATAGATAAATGGGTTTTTTAAATAATTCTATTAAAGATTTTGTATTATAAATTTTTCAATATTTGTGTTTTCATGACAATTGCGTATTAGTAAAACCAAACGCATTTACGATCATAAAATATTTTTCGTGCGTTGCTTTAAATTTTTTTCAGTGTATTAAAAAAATCAGCATACATCCGCTAGATTCAGAACAATAGACAGAGACTTACTGGACGACCTATCTGGGATATCAAACCTATATCTGATCTTATCGCTATCTTTGTATCACAAGTTGGATCTAGTACTTTTGAAATATTCCTTTCGAGTGGTGTGGTTTTTCAGAACGGAGTCGCTTGGCTTTTTGATTTCACTGACGGTGAACTGCCACGTAAATAAACCAACTAACCAATCCAATTAAGTTCCGTGAAAAATTAGAGAATTTTTACAAAGTGAGCGCAGTGTAATTACCTGTACCTCGAAGTTGGATTCATCCGGCCACAGCATATTCGACATGTTCGTTCTCACAGAAAAGAAAAAAATTACCACCGAAGTATTCCAACTGTATTTTTGATTGTCTCAACGGAAAATTAATAGCAGCCAACCCATTTCTATTTTGATAAAATATTTACTAAAGTTATAGAACTTGAGTTTGCTCAACCCGAAATTATTAACTTCATTATAATTCGGTTGATAATATATTCGGTAGCCGCAATGAATCCATTTTCTCTATGTAATTTACCCATAAAACTCCCTGTTTTTGCTATATTGTTAAAGTCATAAATTCTTCCAGAACTTACAACCTCTCAACCGTAAATCTCGAAATTGTTTTTATACAGTTCCGCAAAAAATAGTTTTTCTGATGTTTTCGGACATTACTGCAGCGAGCTTCGAAGAAGTCAGCTTCCTGTTTTTACGTACATTAATGAATAGTGCAATTATTAGGTAGTTGACAAAAAAGCCGAATTTGTTGCCAACTGAATTTTGGCAGTGTTGTGATTACCAACACCATATACTAGCTCCGTAAAAATTCTAGACATCGATAAAAGCACTGAAGAAAGTTGCGGCTTTATTTATTAATTACTTTTATAACATTTTAAAGTGCTTATTTACAATAGAAAGAGGAAAACAATTGTTATTCACATCATTGACTTTAAAATTACAGCCAGTAGTTCTTTCGGAATTCCATACCAATATTTGTGAGTAAGCGAGCCTTTTTTATATGAATTTATGTTTAGAGTAAGTGGAGTGTTTTAATTATTTGCATCGTTAATTCAACTGTTAAATGTAGTTCCAGAGAGATAGCAGTTATTTACAGTTATAATTAGGGAATTAATATCTGCGAAAATAAATAACAGTCTCTCCAAGAAACTTATATACAACTAATATTTTTCTGTGTGTATATTAGGGTGCCTCACACTTTTGGTCAAGTCTATACACATATGTTTGGAAATCTCAATTAATCGTCTTTTCAAATTCGTTCAAGAATTAAAAATAAAATGAAAATTGATGTGGTCAGAAATATTATTACCTTAAAACGTATGACAATAACTTGAAATGTTCTTTGTATTATACAGTTTCCACATATAAAGTAGCACGAGCGTACAAAAAGTTGGCCAAGGAATCAAAGGTCTACCGTCAAACTATTTCTAATGTTATTAAAACCTATAAGGAGCATTTGACCATTGATACTAAACGTGATTCGCGAAGAAAGAATGGTCAACATGATGTTTGTCAGACCAATAAATTGAAAGCATATTGAAAAGAGCTCCCAACGCATTCAGTAGAAAAGTAACCCTGTTAGACTATTTAGTGCGAAAAGTTAAAGCCAACGCAGGGTTGAAAATGTAGAAAGTTCACAAAGTTCCGGATAGAAATGCTGCAAAAAATTCAAAGACCACGGAAATTGAAATAATAGTCGTGGAGCATAATGGAAGACGAAATGTATTTA
Source organism: Cordilura impudica (assembly GCA_963682025.1). Lineage (NCBI taxonomy): Eukaryota > Metazoa > Arthropoda > Insecta > Diptera > Scathophagidae > Cordilura > Cordilura impudica. Next base: position 112,664,186 of record OY821517.1, read on the forward strand.
CTGGAAGATTTTTCGCAACTTTCAGGACCAAATTTTTAACATTTCTAATGATTAAGGAAATGCCGAAGATATGTGTAAGTCCCAAAAGCGGACAAAGTTTCCAAAAAAGTTCCTTGTATTGCAAGTAATATGCAGTTTTGCAAAAAAGACCACTTGTTTTCATAAGCCAACACAATGTGTCCACATATTTTTGGCCCAATTTAGCATTCAGTTACTACGGTAAGAAAGCTTGAGTGATACAATTCCAATAACTAAGCAAAACCTCCAAACTGTTTGGAGCTTAGGCTAGTGGAGAAATACTGGGCTCCTGTGAAAAGAAGTTGAAGAGTACAAACAAGGTGTCCGAAATGTAGAAGATTTTAAACGGAAATGAACTACCCGTTCAAAAGAATTGATTGGAACCACTATAAAATGATAGGGTTTCCGGAAAGGTCCATAACTTCGCAAGTTGTGATTAGAACTATAAAAGTTATCTTTTTTGTAAGCACTAACATAGTTTCAATTAAATAAAAGCAAAACTCTAGGTCCAATGATTTGCTTATTTCACAGAAGAAAATATTTTTTTTTAAATACGTATTTCGCAATAACAATACAAATTCCTATTATCTTAATAAATTTTTCTAGTGGTAACCGATTCCCAACCAATATTTTTTCTGTGTGTTTGTTGGTGTGGCTCTTTGGTAAGGCTATATATTAGGGATATAACTTTTTTGGGCGACATCCTTCTGTTTCAAAATCGTACAGGGCATGGACAAAAACTAAGAAATACGGTTTTACTTTTTCGCGATCATGGAAAAAGCTCACGAACCAAATGCATTTAAGTTCTGCATATACGATTTTTTTAAATAAAAAAAAAATATATTTACTCCAAATACTTTATTTTGTTGTGGTTTTCTTATACAATCGTACTTACAAAATCGTTAGCCATCATTATGAGTATTAATGAAAATTAGGTTCTCTTTCATGTGTGTTTTTAAAATTAAATATAAAAAAAAAAAAAACAGAATAGGTGTTACAAAAAATGTCAATATCTGGACAAAAAATGTGACCAGGTTTGAAGGTTCTCTTGAAGAATGTAGAGAAGGAAAACAAAGTTGATCTATCGCTATTTAAGATTAAAAACATTCCAAGGAAAGAAGTCATTATGGAGGGATTAAGGGCCTTAGCCAAGGTTGTGAAAACTAAAAAGAAAGATATGAAATGACTTCGAAAGAGACATATAATCTTTGTAAGAATCCTGATCCAAAACCAAAAAGTCTTGATCAAATAAAAGCAGATATGATGAGATCCGAACCAGAAAGTATTCAAGAAGTAAATTTTTTATCAATGTTTGATAATGATTAAGTGGCGCTGATGATGATTTTGATGACAATAATTACACACCAACAGCAAGGCATAAGCCATCTAAAATATTACATTAGTAACTGATGTTGATCATTACAAATAAAGCAGCAAAAATTTGTAAATATTCGGCTGATTATGGTATAGTTATTCTCACTCCATCACAAGCTGGAATATATAAAGCTGTTATGAAATTCTCCGAATAAAGAGAAGAACTTTATAAAGATACCTTAAACAAATTAAGATTGGTGTTTGCATTTTGACGGCAAAAAGTTTGACGGAAAGGAAATACCAGTACAAGCATTACCGAATTTTCGGTAATGCGCTCCACTGGACAATAAACTGCAAACGGATGAGATCTACTAGATGAGCGAGTGGTGCGTAGAAACACTTGGGCTCTAGGGATGAGTTTATATATCTCAGCAGAACACTTTCCATTGAAATATCTAGAATACAGTGTAAAACAACGAACATTCCGACGATGCTCCAAAGTGTGTGTTATTGATAAGCGTCAACGCCCACTTTTACACACTGTCCAGAAGCTGCAAAATAGACTGTGAAGCGTCCATATATGGGATTTGTATTCCATTTTTGGTCGGAGATAGGTGGTGTAAATAGTAAGGAAATCTGATGGAGTGAAGTAATTCTTATACCGAGGAAACCTAGGCACTTGGAAGCTTCTTTCGACAATTGAAAAATGTGTTTATTCCAACGGACATCGCACTGAATTTTATCGACCAGAACATCAAGACCATCTAATACTTCAATATCTATACCAACCGTGGATACAGACGACATTGATGGGTCCATGCAAAAAGTTATAACCCTACTGTATGTACATTAGGGTGGCCCTTAATAAAATAAATGTTCAAACTGTCGGTCTCACCCCCTAGAAATATGCGAATAGCAAAAAAACTGAGAAATACAAAGTTTTGGGCCAATCAGAAAACGTTTAATCGTGGCGCAAAGCGATTGAAAATTTCAAGTGTGTTTATATGGGGAAAATATGACTTTTTTTTTTTCAGATTTTACGAAAATTCCGTTCTATAATTTAACTTTTCCAACAAGCTGTTACATAATTCGGGATCAGTATTAAATTATCCTTTCAAAAGGCTATAAAACTTCAAAATCGTTTGAAACCTCGCCAAGTAATAGCAAATGCCCCAGACCACTTTTGTGCCAAAAAAACTGAGTCATGAAATTTGATGGCATTTTTTTCAACTTTGAGAAATTGATTAAAGCCATCATTCTTTTTTGGTCTCTATACTTATGAGTACTCAGATATGAAGTATTGTTTTATTTCCACGTTGTTAACCTATTTCGCATGGAGACCGAAAATTGGAATTTTTTTGATAACATTTTTAAAACTCCTTTTTCAAGTTTGAAAAAATTTTCTTAAACAAAATTTAAAAAATGAATCTATCACTTTAAGGTTTTATTAAATATATGTTGCAGATTAACTGTGTGAATTTTTAAGTAAATCCCTCTGCCAGAATTTTTTTGAAAAGGATTTTATTTTTGCGGATTTCGAGAAAAATTTGATTTTTGTGAAATATTCTGTAAATGTACTCTTTCTAAATACTTTGTATCAAAAATTCATAATTTTTCTACTTTTAAATGTTATATTTTATCTTAATAGCCTAGGGTTTCGGAAAAAAATAATATGACTCCATTAACCCTTTTGGAATTGGGGTCACATATGACCCCAAACTAATAGAAGACAATTTATTAAAAAAAATCAAATATTTTGTAAGTGCTGTCCAATTTTTAGATGCGATAATTAAAATATAATAACCAAATATGTAGAAGTTTTGTTCCAAAAATTTGGGATAAATCCGAGAACGTTAACCCATTATTTGCCAAGGCCAGCTTTGGATTTTAAGATATTTTAAAATAAAAATGACCTAAAACGAGTTTTTCTATGAAATTCGTTGATACTACTATTTAGAATTTAAGAAAAAAATTTCGGCTAATTTTTATTTATTTAACCATTCAGTGCTCCTGGGATCAAAATAATCCATTGTGATATATCTTTGGTGCAATTATCTGTTTATTGCTCGCGAATATAAATTAAAACAACTTTTAACCAATTTTGTTATAAAATTAGTTTATGTAATAAAGTAATAGTTGAATTTCTTGCTGTCTCACCCACCAATTTGGTGTATATTGATAAAAAACGGCAAAAAAAAATTCAGGTCAATCGATGAAGATGCCGTTACTTATAATAGTTGACATTTTTAGATTTTTTATAATATATTATCGTCAATGTCACCTACATGTTTTGAAACTTCTACCATTTTATTTCCCAGTTCTAAATAGTTTATTAAATAAAAGTAAATTTCAAATATAATAATATATATAAAAGGTAATATTAAATTAATACTACTCTTAATGGAATAAATTACAAAATTAAATCAAAGTGAATTTCAAAAAACTTCCTATTTTTTAGACATATGACTTAAGTTGTTTTAAATTATATTCGCACCAGAGATATATCACAATGGATGATTTTGATCTCAGGAGCACTGAAAAGTTAAATAAATAAAAAGTAACCGAATTATTTTTCTTAAATTCTAAATAGTGGTATCAACGAGTTTTATAGAAAAACTCGTTTTAGGTCATATTTATTTTAAAATATCTTAAAATCCAAAGCTGGTCTTGGCAAATAATGGGTTAATGTTTTCGAATTTATCCCAAATTTTTGGGACGAAACTTCTACACATTTGGTTATTATATTTTAAGTGTCGCATCTAAAAATTGAACAGCACTTACAAAATATTTGAATTTTTTGCATAAATTGTCATTTATTAGTTTGGGGTCATATGTGACCCCAATTCCAAAAGGGTTAATGGAGTCATATTATTTTTTTCCGAAACCCTAGGCTATTAAGATAATATATAATATTTAAAAGTAGAAAAGTGATGAATTTTTGATACAAAGTATTTAGAAAGAGTACATTTACAGAATATTTCACAAAAATCCAATTTTTCTCGAAATTCGCAAAAATAAAATCCTTGTCAAAAAAATTCTGGCAGAGGGATTTACTTAAAAATTCACACAGTTAATCTGCAATATGTATTTCATAAAACCTTAAAGTGATAGATTAATTTTTTTAAATTTTGTTTCAGAAAATTTTTTCAAACTTGAAATAGGAGTTTGAAAAATGTTATCAAAAAAATTTCCAATATTCGGTCTCAATGCGCAATAGGTTAACAACGTGGTAATAAAACAATACTTAATATCTGAGTACTTATAAGTATAGAGACCAAAAAAGAATGATGGCTTTAATCAATTTCTCAAAGTTGAAAAAAATGCCATCAAATTTCATGACTTAGGTTTTTTTGGCACAAAAGTGGTCTGGGGCATTTGCTATTACTTGGCGAGGTTTCAAACGATTTTGAAGTTTTATAGCTTTCTGAAAGGATAATTTAATACTGATCCCGAATTATGTAACAGCTTGTTGGAAAAGTTAAATTATAGAACGAAATTTTCGTAAAATCTGAAAAAAATTCATATTTTCCCCATATAAACACACTTGAAATTTTCATTCGCTTTGCGCCACGACTAAACGTTTTTTGATTGGCCCAAAACTTTGTATTTCTCAATTTTTTTTGCTATTCGCATATTTCTAGGGGGTGAGACCGACAGTTTGAACACTTTTTTTTCCCTCCACATAACGAAGGGCCACCCTAATGTACATAGTATGTTTGAAAATCTCCGTAAATCCTTTTTCGTACCAAAATTAAAAATAAATTCTTTATATTACAAAATTTTGGAACTCGGTTTTATGATGTAGCTCACAAAACCTATAAACCTCCACTAGATTATTGGGCAAGTACAAAATAGCACAGTGTTATTTGTGGTTTTTCAAATGACGAAGCTAATCGCATTTATTTTTTTATACGAGCATTTCTTATGAAAAGGTCATATAAATTTATTTCAACGAATATAAAAATTAATTACCAATGAATTTTATTTAAAATTGTGACCGAAACATTGTCATCAATTATGTAATCCATGACAATGTTTACTTTATTTAATCATTTGTAATGCCTGTAAAGCAACAAAACGTTTACAAGTATTTCAAGTTAGTGGATGTTTTTATACCCTATACCACTATGTGGTTTGGGTATAATGACTTTGTGCTGCTGTTTGTATTATATTCGTCCTAGACCCATCTTTAATTATACCGATCGACTCAGAATCACTTTTGAGTCGAAATAGCAATGTCCGTCCGTCCGTCCGTCTGTGTGTCCATGTAAATTTTGTAATCAAACTACAGGTCGTAAATATAAATATATTTTGATGAAATTTGGCATATAAGCTTTTATCGGCCATGGGATGAACGCTGTTGAAATTGGTGAGAATCGGTCCATGTTGAGACCTAGTCCCCATATAAATGACCCCTATGAAATCGACATAAATTGCCATAAGTTCCAAATTATCATATAGATATCAGTCAAATTGGGTTTCTATGTGTGTATTAAATCCATTAATCAGTAGTTCAAAAATAATCCCTGTAGGAAAATTCTTAGTCATAGGCCCCATATAGATCTGCTTCCCGATCTTCACTTAAATCTATCAAAAAACAAAAAATATTGCACAGATTTTTCTCAAATTTGGTTTGTTTATATTTTTTCAAAGTATAATTGACTTTTCCAAATGTGGTCAGGATCGGTCCATTTTTCGACATAGTCCCCATATGAATATAGCACCCGATATGAACTTGCAGTCAAAAAAATTAATAAAAATGCCACTCAAATTTGGTTTATGCTTATTTGCTATGTCCAATTAGTTGGACCGAAGAGATAGGGTCTCTAAACCATGGTATAGGGTATCGTATAGTCGGGCTAGACTGACTATAATTTGCTTACTTGTTTTTTCTGGCTTTCAATTTTTGTCAAGTTTTTTTTGGTTGGTATGCGGACAAAACCTTTATGAAGATGTGCCACCTAACCTTACCACACTTTGTAGTATCATCAGTTTTCCTTTTTGGCGAAAAATCAACCATCATTATATTGCACAAAAAAAAGTTTAAAAGCTGTTTTACTTGTTATTAAACGACTTGAAACAAGTCTTAATGAGCAGACAATTACTTGATGTTACTTGAGCTGTTATTGCGGCGGGTATGTACAATATCTCAACTTTTATGCGGCAGGCATAATATTTGTTATTTTCTATTTTTTTTGCGCACATGTTAAAGTTGAATATTTTATTGCTTTGTCTTAAAAACATTAATTCGTTCGTTGAATCTACTTCTTTAATAATGGAAGAAGAAAGACTTTTTTTTTGCTACTTTACGTATTTTGAACTTTACGGTTGTTTTTTCTTTTGTGTTTTTTGACAAACAAGGTGTGGTATTACAATATGATTTAACAATATTTTATCAAAGCATTTTAAAAATTGTAAAATGTTGTTAATTATTTAATGCTTTTTTCCTTGTTTCCAACTTATAGTACGCGGTAAACTCTTTAAAAATGAATCATATTTCAAAAATGTAAAGATAACAAACTTTCCAAAAACTCAAAATGCCACTCTGTGGCATTCAGTAAGATTTCTAGTTAAATATAGGTTAATGTTTGAAATCTTAAGTTCTATAGCTTGAGCATGATGACTTAAGTTGTAGTAATTTATTTGTATTCATTGTTTTCGTAACCAGGTAAATCATATTACCCTACACTGCTGCACAGTTGCTGAAAATTGTTTTGCATTGGCCAAAATTCTGTAACTTTTGAACCGATCAAAATATTTTAGTAATTCTTTTTCTAGTGGGTAGATATTTAGTTGAGTTTGAGTTTATTTCAATTTCATTAAAATTGAATGAGTACTTTTTAAGAAATTCTAGGTCAAAATTTAACTTTTCATTTTTTTAACTTTTAGCGTAATATATGTGTTTTTTATTTTTTCTTATTTATTAAAAAATGGATTTTAATAACAATTACAAGCATTTTTTGTCAAAAAAATTTTAACACTTAAAATCAACTGGGAATTTTGCAATTACTACTGAAAAGTTAAAAATTTTTTGCTGTCAAATTTGCAAATTTCTTTACGCTCAATGAATATTATTAGTAATATTATCTAATAGTCTTGATATTACTACAGAAAAATTTATCATTTTTTGCTGTCAAATTTGTTAATTTTTGCAAAATAAATCTGCTGAAATTAGCGAAATGATTCTGATGATTCTGATTTAATTTTTTGAATCTATCTTATTTATTAAAACATTTCATACCTAAAACAAGTAAGAAAATTATCTAAACCGACTATATGATACCCTATACCATGGGTTAAGAGACCCTATTCGTAGGTCCAACTAATTCGATATCGAAAATAAGCACAAACCAAATTTGAGTGGCATTGTTATTAATTTCTTTGTCTGCAGATATGAAAAAGTTTATATCGGATGCTATATTTATAGGGGGACTAGGTCGAAATGTGGACCGATCCTGACCATATTTGGTAAAGTCATTTATATTTTGAAAAAATATATACAAACCAAATTTGAGAAAAATCTGTGCAATATTTTTTGTTTTTTGATAGATTAAAGTGAAGATCGGGAAGCATCTCTATATGGGACCTATGACTAAGAATTGCCCTATAGGTATTATTTTTGGACTACTGATTAATGGATGTAATAAACACATACAAACCCAATTTGACTGAGATCTACATATATGATAATTTGGATCTTATGGAAATTTATGTCGATTTCATAGGGGTCATTTGTATGGGGACTAGGTCTGAACATGAACCAATTCTCATTCATCCTGTGGCCGATAGAAGCTTGGGTATCAAGTTTGATCAAAATATGTTCATATTTGCGACCTGTACTTTGATTACAAAGTTTACATGGACACACAGACGGACGGACGGACGGACGGATGGATGGACATTGTTAAATCGACTTAAAAAGTGATTCGGAGTCGATCGGTATACTTGTATTAAATATATACTTATAGGGCTGTTTAAATTACCGTAATTTGAAATTTTTTTGAGTAATTTCATTACAATGAAAAAAGTGATCTACCCGCGGGTCGTCACGGGTGCAAAAGTATACATAAGGTTAAAGAGAACACTTTCACCTTTCTCTGTTCTTTTGTTCCCTAGAAGTTCTATTCCACTAAATTTGAAATTTGACACAAATATAGTAGTTTAATAAATATTTCAGAACACCCCTAATATTAAACGATAGGGTTGTGACCCCTTACAACAACTAAAGACTGTAATCCTACCAACCTTGTAAGGGAGACCGCAGGTCATTATCGATGATAACTTGCGAGTAGTGACCATTTATTTTTGATAAAAAAACAAAAAAAATCACATACCATAAAAACTAAAAATTGTCTACGTGAAACTGCGGGGAAATTTTACATCGAAGATGCGAAAGGCAAAAACTTTGCAATGAACGGTGAGCACTACCATGCAATTCTAACTGATTCTTTATGGCCATTTTCAAAATTATTGATCTGGACAATATTTGGTTTTAGCAGGATGGCGCGCCATGCCACATAAGCTGTGAAACAATCGATTTGTTGAGTGGTAATTTTGAAAATAGCGTTATTACACATTTTGGTGATGCGCATTGAACACCGCGCAGCTGCGATTTGTCCTCTTTGGACTATTATTTGTGGGGAACTGTTAAGGATGAGTATTACTTTAATCACCCAGTGTCGATTGATGCACTGCAAAAATTAATCAGTGCAGTCAGTGCAAAATACAGCTTCATACTGTCGAAAATGTACTGAAGAATTGATTTGATGCAAGGCCCGCCGAGGGAGTCGTTTATATGAAATAGAATAAAAAAATTCAAATGGTAAAATTATGAGTTTTTTATTTATAGCAAAATCAAAATGCAAAACTTGTGTATGTAGTATATGTGGAGAATAATTTTAAAGTTTAAGAAACCCTGATTTGGAAGTGATTGTTGATTCCAAGGCTCGAAATTTCGGAATGAATTAAAAGTCAAAATTATGCCACAAAAACGCCATCAATTATAGGGAAAAAAGCTGCCCCAGCTACCACTGGGAGACAGTGAAAAGATATAAAACGCAGGTTGCGTTCACTTCCCCAGAATAACTTCTAAGCTTCCTCTCAGTTTACTTGTAAATGTGTGATGGATTACTAGTTTTATTTAGGGAGTTTCAATTAGTAAACGCCCGAGAATTCTAAATATATTATTAAGACGAAGCAGAATGCAGATTCCGTCCACTTTTCCAAAATTACTTCTACGCTTCCTTTCAATTTACACGTTAATGTATGATGAATTACTTGGGTGTTCCAGTCAGAAAAAAAACCGACAAATCCAAATGTATTATTAAGACGAAGCTTGCAGGAAAGGTTTATATAATATCATATCCTAAATACACGTGGTTTTAGTTATAGAGCGCGTTTCAAAGGAGGATTAGCCGTTCAAATGAAAATTTTATTCCAAGTCTTCAGAATTTTTTGGATCGATTAAGCGGTTACAAGTGTAAACTGAAAATTACAAAAAATCGAATTTGTGCCAAAAAAAATAATATTTCAAATAAAACCTATAAAAACTTTTTGAGCAAATATAACGGCTGCCATACAAAAAATGTTAACACCGCTTAATTCCTTGGTTAAAGTTCCGTAAAAAGTTCGAAAGAAAATCGATATGGAGTTAATTTTTTTTTTGTGTAAAATTTTTATAAATTTTTACTTATTTTGTAAAATTTTTACTATATCTCCAAAACTACGGACTGTAACGTAAGAATGCTTTCTAGACAAACTCTATATCTCGCGCAGAATGAAATTTATTAATTGACACTGTTTCACATTTATAAGGTCATTCAGGTTTTTTTTTTGACGAAAAGTAAACATTGTTTGTGGGGGTAGGGGGGTTGTGGACAAAGAGATTAATTTTATTTTCTAAGACAAATATTCCACTTTATTAAAAGGATACCTTCTTGGGATACCTTCTTGGGTCTTTTTTTATTATATTCTAATATTCACTTCAAGGTAGTATGAAATAGTATATCAGTTTAACTTAAAAACTAGTGTGACCAGCGCAAGCAAACATCTTTAATTTGTTTTCCCATGCTAATTTTGTTTTTGAGATTCTTTCTCTAGAGCGGTTATTAAACTAGCACTTGATTCAACTTGTCGATTACCTCTATATACTCGTTGTGTCAGGATGATCCACCAATTTATTTACGGGGTTGAGGTCTGGTGAGCATGCCCGGCCACTTCAAAACTGTTATGATATTTGATAAAAACCACTATTTTGATAATCAGTTAACATAGATTCGAGCATTGTTCTATTGAAAACACTATTGTGTGTCACATTTTTCCTCTAATAATAGCACAAGGCTTTCCGAAGAGATGCTGTTTGAAGTTGCAAGCAAATCTCGGCCACACCATTATGCTTCCACCACCAAAATTACGTTTTGTGAAGCGTACCTTTCGGACATCATACCAATAGCCTCGAAGACAATCCGGCCCATCGAAATTCCAGTTTTTTTCCAGTCAAAAGTAAAATATTAAAGTGGTTTGATTCAATATAAACTATGATTGCAAAGTAGATGAAAATACAACTTACCATTTGATGTACATACATGTTCTTAAAAGCAAAATTAAATCTTGCTTCTCTGTGCTTTGTTATTTTAGGAAGTTGTTTCTGCTTCTACAAGTTTATATTTTTGCTACGTTTTGAAGTCTCCAGATTATTAATATGGTTACGACCCGATTATTAATATGGTTACTGGACGCTTGTTCGTACCATATATTTTTAGAATTTATAAAAAATAAAATGTTTATCATTTCACCTTGCTCAAATTCAGAAAGTTGCGTACCTCGTGGCATTTTTTAAAATTTTAATCATTCAATAACTTAAAACACCGAAAAGTCACTGACGACACTGCCAACTCTGATTTTAGTAACTGGCCTTTTAATTGTCATTTAATTGTTATTGTACTTCTTTAAATGTACCGTCTGTACTCTTCACTAGCTCTACAGTTTGTCCAGAAAGTATTCTTTCCTTGTAGTCCATCTTTCTGAATATAGAGTAAAAATTGTAAAACGGACCTTATAAAGAAAAAAATATTTAATTGAAATAGCTTCTATTTTATAAATTTTTTATCTCTTGGTTGGATAATATTAATAATCAAGGCGATTTCTTATGACATATTCTACACCTTTAATTACCAACCGATTTTGAAACAAAATTTACCATTTGAAAGGTATTTCTTTGCAGATGATCACCATATTTGCAGATGTGAACCATCTGGCACATTTTTTGGAGTAAAATTCATTTGAAGTTGCTACTAAATAAAACACATATTTAATACACATAATAAAAAACTATACAATGCTGTGTATGTGTTTATTAAATTTGTGTTGAATTGTGAATTGGCTAAAATTGATTAGCATACATTTAGGCTCTTATAAAATTATTTATGAATGAAAAAATAAAATTTCCTAGAATTTGCACTTGAATATCGAGGGCTGGACTCTGCTTGTATATATAAAAGCTAATATTTTATTGGACCGATCTTCCAAAAATTTTTTTAAAAGTCTTACTATGTTTTTTAGTGGGCGTGGCACCCCATATACAAAGTAAATATTAAATGTCATATATTTGGAGTACTGTAGAGTGAGAGCCTTAGGACTTTACGTCAGCCCATAAAAGTCCATCGACATTAATGTAGTCAGATAAAAAATGGTGCAGATAGGATTATTGGGCGTGGTATCTCCTATAAAAAAAAATCAAGTTATACGAAAGCGTCAGTAGTAGACAATTGAAAAGATAATAACTTTTAATTCAGAATGCTTATCTACACTAACCGCTATTTTAAATTGAAACAATATTCCAATAAAGCAACAATTAATAAAGCAAAATAAATGAAATAAGTAGTTGTTGTTCACAAATACCAGTACTTTGGAGAGAGTCAAGTAACCACTAAACCGATTGTTATTCTATATATACTGTACTGGTGCTGATCGTTTATTTCAAAAAATGAACCAGCCATATGACAAAACTGAATGGAGATTATTTATTGATGGCTCTAAGTACAGTTTAAAGGCTCTTCTTTCGCATAATGGGAATGAAAAACCATCCATACCAATTGCTCATAACACTAATACAAAGGATAACAAGTAAGAAAATTATAGTCGGTCTAGATCGACTATAGGATACCCTATACCATGCGTTTAGAGACCCTACCCCATAGGCCCAACTAACTGGACATAGAAAATAAGCATAAACCAAATTTGAGTGGGATTTTTATAAATTTTTTTGTGTGCAGATATGAAAAAGTTCATATCGGATGCTATATCTATATGGGGACTAGGCCCAAAAATGGACCGATCCTGACCATGTTTGGTAAAGTCTCTTGTATTTTGCAAAAATATATACAAACAAAATTTGAGAAGAATCAGTGCAATATTTTTGTTTTTTGATAGATTTAAGTGAAGATCGGAAAGCAGCTCTATATGGGGCATATGACTAAGAGTTGTCCCATAGGGATCATTTTTGGACTACTGATTAATGGATATAATAAACATATACAAACCCAATTTGACTAAGATTTATATGATAATTTGGATCTTACGGCAATTTAAGTCGATTTCATAGGGGTCAGTTGTATGGGGGCTTGGTCTGACCATGGAGCGATTCTCACCAATTTCAATAGCGTTCATCCTATAGCAGATAAAAGCTTATATATCAAATTTCATCAAAATATATTCTAATTTGCGACCTGCAGTTTGATTACAAGCTTTACATAGACACACAGACGGACGGGCGGACGGACGGACATCGTTAAATCGAATCAGATAGTGATTCTGATTCGATCGGTATAATTAAAGATGGGTCTAGGTCAAATATTTTTGGTGTTACAAACAGCAGCACAAAGTCATTATACCCAAACCACATAGTGGTATAGGGTATAATTACGAACCAATGACTGAAATTTTGACATTAATGGAAGATCTGTGGTGACCCTAAGGGGTGTGATTTAAAGTTCTTTGTATATATGGTATAGACCATCGTAAATAACTGTAAATTAATCTGTTTCAGGTCATTGGTTTGTTGACTAGTATACAAGGAGGTTTCACAAAATATTGTTGTTTCCTTTTGTATGGGATAGTCGCGCTACATGTCATCATTACGTCAGAAGAGAGTGGCCAAAAAGGATTGAGTATTCACCAGGAAAACAAAACATTTCAAATAAAACAAATGACGTTCTTCTTCCGCCGCTGCACATAAAATTGGGCCTTTTTAAGAACTTTGTCAAGGCTCTGGATGAAGATGGTGCAGCATTTAAATATTTGTTAGCGTTTTTTCCTAGATTTCATATGTTAAAATCAAAGAAGCCATATTTGTTAGCCCTCAGATCAGGAAGCTATTGAATGATGACAATTTTTCACAATGTTTATTGGAGAAAGAATATTTAGCCTGGAAATCTTTCAAAAGCATCGTGGACATTTTTCTTGGAAACAATATGAGTGAAAACTACAGACAAATTGTTGCTGAATTATTGAAAAATTATCATGAATTTGGTGCACGAATGTCACTCAAAATGCATTTTCTTCATTCGCATTTAGATTTTTTTCCACAAAACCTAGGTGCGGTGAGCGACAAACAAGGGGAGCGTGCTCACCAAGATTTAATGAAAATTGAAAGAAATAATCAATGATTTTGGGTCAAAAGCATGTTGGGAGACTAATACGTGAAACCGAACCAACAAAAAACAAACGCCGTTCAAATTACACCATTCACTTTTGAAAATTCATTGATTTTTAAATAAACTAATGATTTTTTATGTAAAAAACGAATAAAAACATTTTTTTTGTATCTCGAAACCCTGACGTGATAAAGAGAAACCAATTACAGATTTGAATTCAGCCCACAAAATTAACTTAGGAAAGATATTTGGTTGCACCATTTCGAAAACCATATTGGCTAGTGTAATTAAAAGTCTCAAAAATTGAGAATCGACGTCTCTAACTATGGTTGTACAAAAAAGTAAATAAAAATAATAGCACTGCGAACTGTCGTGAAGACGAGTATCGTTAATATAGTTAGATAATTTAAAGATTTTTATGAATATAACAAAATGAAAGCTTTACTTAAATGGTTTTGTGTCAAATTAGGTTTTGTAGAAAATGACAAATTGTTGGTACTGAAAGTTTTACCATTATTAAATATGACATAGCACATTTATGCACCCACTGCACCCACTGAACACAAACAAGTCACAAGTGAAGAAATGTTTTGACACAAAATCTATAAAAAAGAAACACAGCAACTTAAGGACAGATAAAACTTGACTTGGGTTCAACAATACATCCAGAGTAAATATCACCGGTCACGAAGAAAGCAGGTTACTTTATAAGCATACTCACGTACATACACGTGTAAATACATAGCTACGAGTATATGCATAGTTACTCTTAGACACTTGATGTTTGTGGGTAAGCTTGCTTGTCGTATGTATCCATGACAATGCGGATTTAAAATAACAATTGGAGACATCATTTTCGGAGAGACACAAAAATGAAATTGGGCGCGAAACCACACTAAAAATGAATGAACAAATAATCTGGGTAAGTTATTGAGTAGTTTTTATACCCTACACCAATCTGTGGTCGGGCGGTAATGCGATTTTGTAGATGTTTTAAACTCGCAGAATGACTTTTGGTCAAACAAGTTGGAAATGGAAATGCAAAACTTAGGACGATCGCTTTTGAATTTGGTGAAAATCATTTGAATTTAAACTACACTTAATTTCAAGTCTCCTTAAGAGCATTTTCTGAAATTGAATTTGGTTTTTGTGCTGATTTCACTAATAATACTACTTGGATAGAATACAAATTAGTTTAAAATTTTGTCATATTTTAGTTGATATCATCAAATGAGTATATATGTACATAATTGTTGTACTTTATATTTGAATAGAAAATGGTTGTAAAACAATCTTCCTACATGAAGGCATGTAATTGTTGGTATGATGTTTTGTTTACTAGTAGTGGGGAATAATAGTAATATGATTATGGCGTGTTGCAATACAAGGTTTGTTTTTTCTTTCTGTTGCCAAAACCTATAAAATATACAAACAAGACATTGAAATTATTATGATGAAAATGTAGTTAGTATTTTATATATATTTGGCTATATCTACCAATTACTATTGTATTTAGCAGTGCTTTGTAGCTCTTGATAAAAATTTCTCTATTCTTTACAAAGAAAAGTATTTTTTTATGATAAATATTATTGTTTATATCTGACTTCGTCTATGAAAAGCAGGCTTAGGTGTCAAAAAATCATTTTCCGATTCGTATGCTATGACTTAATATCACTAAATCGAGTTCAATCTTTGCTAAACAATTGATTCTCATACTCTCGATCATTATTCCTTGCATATATGTTTGGCATTCGTTATTACAACAAACTTTTGAGAGGAATTTGGTTGCCAGTCCTTCTTCCTTTTTAACTACAGCAGATAAATCCATCCTTACGTTTCTTTTCTCCATTTTATCTTCTGCCTTAGAGAAATGTGGTTCATCAGCATCGTCATTCGAATTAACATCATTATCAGACATGTCATTATCTTCATCGTTTTCAGGAAAATACTGACTGTAGACAGCACTAACACTCATCAACACTCATTTTTCTGCAAAAGACCAACAGAAATGATTACATTAACTACGCAAAGCTGACGCAACAATTTTTTTTATCTTTAACAACTTATTTTCGCTCGTAAGCCCCCCTTTTCATAGACCATAGAAAGAGCATTGTAAAAATAAGAGATCATCAACCAAATCATCATATACATATATTAAAAAAATTTATGAAAACTAATCCGAGTCCGTCTAGCCGTTCTATCCGGCCGATTTCCTTCATTATACCCTATGTGGTTTGGGTATAATGACTTTGTGCTGCTGTTTGTAACTACCAGAAATATTTGACCTAGACTCATCTTTTATTATACCGATCGAATCAGAATCACTATCTGATTCGATTTAACGATGTCCGTCCGTCCGTCCGTCCGTCAGTCCGCCTGTGTGTCAATGTAAATCTTGTAATCACACTGCAGTTCGCAAATATGAATATATTTTGATGAGATTTGGTATTTAAGCTTTCACCGGCCATAGGATGAACGCTATTGGTGAGAATCGGTCCATGTTCAGACCTAGCCCCCATACAAATGACCCCTATGAAATCGACATAAATTGCCATAAGATCCAAATTATCATATAGATCTCAGTCAAATTGTGTTTGTATGTGTTTATTACATCCATTAATCTGTAGTTAAAAAATAACACCTATAGAACAATTCTTAGTCATAGGTCCCGTATAAGCTGCTTCCCGATCTTCAATTAAATCTTACAAAAAACAAAAATATCGCATACATTTTTTCCAAATTTGGTTTGTACATATTTTTTCAAAATATAAGTGACTTCACCAAATATGGTCAAGATCGGTAAATTTTTCGACCTAGTCCCCATACCACTATAACACCCGATATGAACTTTTTCATATCTGCAGCCAAAAAAATTAATAACAATGCCACTCAAATTTGGTTTGTGCTTATTTTCGATATCGAATTATTTGGGCCTAAGAAATAGGGTATCTAAACGCATGGTATAGGATATCGTATAGTCGGTCTAGACCGACTATAATTTTCTTACTTATTGTTTTTTTAATGAAAAGTATTTAGACACAGATTGTCATCAATCATTGAAATCTACTCAACTCCCACCTTACTCAAACGCGATTTTTTGAAGATTTTTTCAATATTTTTCTTCACTCAAACCTCTATAAGTAGAGTAGTAATATGTGTAGGCTGTTGAAACAAGTCTAAGAACACACAGTGGATCAAGCTCTTTGTTTTGAGCTATTAACTGTTAAGTTTAAGTTTCAGCAAAGTTATGCGTGCATAATCAACTTTACATTATGTAATTTTGTAATGTAATACGAAAGTTAACGTACAGATTAACTGTTTAAATTCGTTGAGTTTGAGGAAAGTTATGCGTGCACAATCAACTTTACATTCAATTTTTTTTCAAGATTTTTTCAATATTTTCCTTCACTCAAATCTCTATAACTAGAGTTCTAATTCACGTAGGCTGTTGACACGAGTCTAAGAACAGTCACGGCTCCTCATAAAAATTAATATAATATAATATAATGCTTCGGAGCAGCACGGGTCTCTAGTACAGTATGAAATCGGATTCGGATATTAGGATGACACTAATAAATACATTTGAACACATCTCGAGTTATGCCGTTATGCTTTCAGACCAAAAAATTTCTTTTGCTTCTAAGTTAATGGGTACTATATTTAAGCTGTTATAATGGCTTGTTGAAACATGCACCGGTTCTAACCCTTTTGTACAATGACCTTTTTCTTCGTCAATAACTTCCTTCACAGCGACTTAAATGTAATATCTCTATGGCTATCCACCCATTGCTGAATGCATTAAAAAGAAATTTGTGAGAGTTACAAACATTATCACAAACCTATGTATACTATCTTGTGCAGCAGAGAGTTATCCCCATTCAACGATACGGAATGCAACAGATGTTACTGACGAAATAAATGAAAATGACTAAACGTTTAAATTTAAGGTGAAAGGTCGGCCACAATAAAAACCACAAAATCAATAAACATTGTTTTCTCTACTCGCGAAGAAGAAGAAACAAATACATACTATATAAATACAATAAACAAATATGTATATTTTTTTTTTTCGATTTCAATGTAAACCAGCATTTATCGACTTAATAGTAAACTAAAAAACTTGTTCCAAAAAGTTTATTTTGAAGTAATATAAATCTTTAGGACGCATAGTAAAATATAAACTTTGGTTGAAAAAAATTAATGCAAAAGCTTTAACTTTTTTCAGCAGTTTTCTGAATTAATGCTCGGAAATATTTAGTGAATTAAAAAGTTTTTGCTTTAGCAGTCGAATTTTATATATCTTTAAGCCATTTCCTGCAAGTTCTTGAAAGCGTTTGAATTTATTAATGAAATTTTCAGCGTTTCCTGTTTTTAGTTTCATACAGACAATTTGATAGTTTGCCATTTTCAGAAAATGAAAAATTTTAAAACTTGGTCAGTGACCAATATAGTTCCGCAGATGAAGAAAATTTATAAATAAATAAACTCTAAATAAGACCTTCAATGTCACTACTATAATGTGTGTAAGGTTCCGTGCAAATTTAGGCACATTGCTAACATTTAGACATAAAATGTTTGAAAATTTCAAAATGCCAAATTTTGCACAAAATATAGTATTTGTTATTTTGAAAAACATTTTTAGAAGATTATTTTAGGAATTGAATGTGTAATAGGGATTTCCGAGATTTCTCGCTGTTAATATTTCCTGCTTGCAAAATCCTGGGAAATAAAAAAAGAAAATTTGGCAACTATACGTTTAAATCAGCTGTTTTTATGTTGGCATTTATTTGGCTTTTCCATAAATATATATTGTGCAGTCTTGTTTATAATATACTAGCTGTGTGTGCCCGGCGTTGCCTGGGTTTCCTTCGTATTACTGGAATAAATTGATACACAAAGTATTTGGAAAATTGTTAGAAATTTATTTTAAAATCTTTAAAAGAATTGCAATTATTTAAATAAATTGTATGGAGTTGGCCATCTTCATAGCATACAAACAAACTCAATTATTTTACAAAAGCAGATTATAAGTTTGGATTATAAAATATATTGAAAGAAATGAGTTATCATTAGTGTTATTTTAAATTTAGCACTATTTACTTAATGTAAAAAAATATTAAGCATTTTTATATATTTACATTATTACACTGCTGATTATTTCTGAATAATTAATTATTAATTTAAAAAATTAACGAATAAAGTATTAAAGTAAAGTATTAAAATTAACAAATAAAGTATTATAATTTTATAAGTAAAACGTTTAAAGGTTTTTTAAAATTTTTATGTAAGATGTAAAATATACCTTTTAATATATTGCTTTTTATGTATTATATGTATATGTTTTAACATTATGTTTTTTTTTTAATTTAAATAAAATTTTAAAGTTAACAGTTTTTGGCTATTTTTTGGTGCATTCAAATTTCGCATAAGTATAATAGGCACCCCAATCTTGAGCTCCAATTTATGTGGTGGAACTCCTGAAAGCTCCAACGAATTAAGGAATTCTGGCGGGTATGTAGTACAATGCTCTTCATCCAGTACACTATCAATTGATTTATAAATTGTGGACTGACCAGAAACTTTGTGTAGAATTTGGTGATTGATGTTGGCCACAATACTGTTTTTTGCAGCTAACAATGCTTTTTCACATAACCAGTTTTCACTACACATGTTTTGGTTGATGTCTGGAGTTGAGAAATGCTGGCCGGATCATAGATTAATCCAGATAATAGTCTTGGTTATCAAGATTAAGCTGTAGTTATTTCGTTAATAATTTGTTTGACCATTTATTAAAAATTTTTTTTGAATAAATTTTGTTCATTAGTTCGTATCAGAATCTAATATAGCCTATAATGGCTGTTAGTAGACTGACTATCTATTCACCAAATTTTAATGAAATCGGTTTAGCAGTTTATAAGTTACAGAAAAAGTGGACGCAAAAGGGCCACACCCACCATATCGAATTTTTTTATAGCCTATAGTTCCTTCCGGAGCTTCCACTCTCTGTGTGCCAAATTTCAATCAAATCGGTTCAGCCGTTTATTAGATAAAGAAAAAGTGGGCGTAAAAGGGCCACGCCCACCATATCGAAATTTTTTATAGCCTATAGTTCCTTCCGGAGCTTACTCTATATATGTGCTAAATTTCAATAAAATTGGTTTAGTCGTTTAGGCGTGATGCTCACACAAACAAACAAACAAACCAACAGTCATTTTTATAATATTAATAAGGATATGTAAATATATATGTAAATATATATATATATATGTAAATATATATGTAAATATAAATATATGTAATAAAATAAATGGAAACATTCAACAAATAAAATGTATATATTTACATATATATATATATATATATAATATATATATATATATATATATATATATATAAATATATATGTAAATATAAATATATATATATATATATATATATATATATATGTATATATATGTGTGCAATAAAATAAATGGAAACATTCAACAAATAAAATGTATATATTTACATATATATATATATATATATATATATATACAAACAACAGTCATTTTTATAATATTAATAAGGATATGTAAATATATATGTAAATATATATATATATATGTAAATATATATGTAAATATAAATATATGTAAATATAAATATATATATATATATATATATATATATATATATGTGTGCAATAAAATAAATGTAAATATATACAGTCATATATATATATATATATATATATATATATATATATATATGTAAATATATACATTTTATATGTTAAATGTTTCCATTTATTTTATTGCACACATTATTTTTTTTGTTTTTTCTTTCTTTATATATTTTTGACAGCTAGTTCAGATAAACAAGCGATAAATTTTTATCAAAATTAGAGATGACAGTCAATCTTTCTAGGCTCACAACTAGGTTCAAAATGAACCAACTAAGTTCGCTCTCAAAATTTTGTATGGCGAATCATGTAGAATCATGATTGGGGCGCGAACCGTGAATGAGAGAGCGAACCGCGAATCTTGCTGCCCGTGTGAACATAGCATAAGTATCGCAGAGCAAAATAGTATAATATACTCGTAGTATAATACTTATAATATACTATAATATAATATATATAATAAGTATATTTTAATCCGTAGATCGTCGTTTGTCAGATATTGACTGTTGCTTACGTTTTTATTAATGTTGCTTACAACATCAATTAAGACTTCTCATCGATGTTTTTGGTGCTGAAAGACCGGTTAAAAAAAGACGAAGTACGAGTAATTCAAGTATTCATGAAAATCATTAAAAAGCATAAAAGAAATACATAGAATATCGTCATCTTAAGTCTCAAGATTTTATAATATTTTAATGCAAAATCGGGGAATTACACAAGGAACCTCAACTAAATATAGATTTATTAAAAAAATACCCTTTTAGGAGGCTTTTTCAAAACAGATTAGCTCGCGGGTGGTCAACATTACGAGTATAGCTCAAATGTTTTGGAAATCATCATAAACTATAAGTAAATAAATACCTTTTTTTCTGATTCAGTCTAATGTACATTAATCCAGTAGGTACATAAATTTAATAGCGTTGCATTGTGTTGCATTGTGTGAGTTTGAGTTGGAACATACATACAGCCATGGGCATAGAAATAGGATACTTCGTTGCACTAATATATTTCTTTAATTATTTCAATGGAAAGTGCTCTCGACATATGGTGTACAACACAATGCGTTTAAGCGTAGTTGATAATAAATATCGATCCTTCCCTTCATCAGATAAGCAGGGAATTAAAGAAGAATTTAAAGAAGAATTTAAGCTCACATAAAAGACAGTCAAACACGCTGGTGGAAGCATAATGTTTAGGAGTGTATTGTCATGATACGACGGTGGTCGTAAAAATATGTAGATGAAGCCCTTTGCATTCGAAAATATGCGAATAACCTCTGCTTTTATACACGATAATGACCCATACACTCATCAAAAATTGTTAAGGAGTGTTTTTTAAGGAAAATGTTAAGGTTTTTGAAGTGGCCAGTTCAAAATCCCGACGTATATCCCATTGAAAATGTTTGGAATGATGTAAAGCATGAAATTGTGCAACAAATTTTTAAAAAAGACACAGAACTTTGAATGGAAATTGAAGAATTGTTACTACAGATTAGTGGTTAGTGTAAATGATAAAAATAGTTTCACTGGGCGTACACCTAAAATTAAAACTGTCATACTACAAGACAAAAAAAAAAAGAAAGAAATAAGGAAAAACAAAGAATATTATAGTCGCTATAGACCGACTATGCGATACCCTACACTATGCATTTAGAGACCTGGAGACCAACTATTTAGACATAGAAAATAAGCATAAACCAAATTTGAGTGGCATTGTTATTAATTTTTTTGCCTTTCAGTACGAAAAAGTTTATACCGAATGATATATTTATATGGGGACTAGGTCGAAAAATGGACCGATCCTGACCATATTTGGTAAGGTCACTTATTTTCTGCAAAAATATATAAAAACCAAATTTGTTTTTTATAGATTTAAGTAAAGATCGGGAAGCAGCTTTATATGGATGCTATGACAAAGAATTATCCTATAAGTCTTATTTTTGACTACTAATTAATGGATATAATTAACATACACAAACCTAATTTGACCGGTACCTATATGATAATTTGGATGTTCTGGCAATTTAAGTCATTTGCATGGGGACTAATTCTGAACATGCACCGATTTTCATCTATTTATTCCTACGGGTGATTTCATAAAAATATATTGATATTGGCTACCTGTAGTTTGATTACAAAGTTAACATGGACACTAGGGCGACAGCCATTTTTTTTTAATTTCAAGTCGCGCGGATCGGATTATTGTGACATTGGACCGAAAACTTTAGTGCGCAAAATTTGAGCCGAATCGGACAATGCTTTCTGGGCGCGCATTGAGTTCAAAGTTCAAAAGTTCATTTATATGGGAAAATTATCAAAAAAAAACCATTTTTCACAAAAATTTTGATATTAATAATAGCGCTTCAATTAAACTAATTAATAAACCATAATCTAGAGTAAATTATCTTTCTAATAAAATAACAAAATCTATTACCGGTTGAAAAAGAGCCAAGTTATATCAAGTTCCCCAGGCAATATATGCGCCGCTGACCACTTGATTAAGAAAATCGAGCTCACATTTTTAAAGACATTGAAATAATTTACAACAACAACATTGTTGCATTCTCCTGATCCCAAAATGATCTTATGTAAGGTATTTTGCATCTCGTCTATTGTTATGCCGTTCTAAATTAATGCCAAAACGGTACGTATTTTTTTTAGCACTATTTCAAAATCCCAAATTTTACTTTTTCAAAAATTTTGTTCAAGAAATTTACCGAAATCAACGACTGGACTTCAAGGTCTTATTAGCAAAATTTATGTGATTAAAAGCGCCAAATATTGTAGGTATCCTGTTCTTAATTTGGCGAGGGCAGCGTTTTTATTTCAGCGGATTTGAAGAAAAATGTGATTTTCATATTTTTTCAACTTTTAGGTGTTTTTTTCAACTTTTTAGTGTTTTCATATCTCAAATATCTTTTATCAAAATATTACACTACTTGACATAAGTTCTCATTCTTGGAAGTTAAGGTTATATCGAAAGACCATAAAATGTCCCTCCTTAAAGGTCAAAAGTCAAATTTAAGGAGATTCACATTTTTTTGAAACAAAATATCGAAATAATATATATTTGCTGAAGGATTTCGATAAAACTTGCTGATAAATTTGAAGCTGCAAACCAGAGGTGATTTTTTCTTTAAATATAACACAATATTTTTAGTTTTACACTCAAAAAAGGTGTTAGTAAAAAGTTTTTTTTAGCAGTTTATATACTAATTTTTAACATTTTTTTCAACAATTATAAAAATGTGTCACCAAACTTAACTATTGGCGACCCTGGAGTTGAGCAAGAAGAAATCCCAAAAAAGCTTCCCCTAAGAAAAGAAACTTTTAAGGATTTCATTTCCAAAGAATTTTCTGTAATTTTAGAAGATCTATTCTCATTTATCACAAAAAAGTCTTTAAGCGATTTAAAATATCCACTGGTTTCATTAAAGAAGACCCGCGTATATGGGAATTTAATGAAGAATTTAAAAGAGGAAAAGAAATTGTTAAAAGTTTAAGTCTTGTCAACGATTGTGCTGAAAGAGGGATTAAACTTATCCAGGAATACCATTGTAAAATCAGCACAAGCAACACTTACTAAAAGTAATTTTTGAATTTATTTTGTTTTGTTATTAATTGTACCAATATTTAGTTTTTTTTTTGTAATTTTTCAGATTTTTTGAGCTATAAATAATTTTTTAAAATTTATTAAAAATTTTAAATTGTTTTTAAAACTTGTCATAAACTAATGAATTCTCTAATTTTTTAATACTGTGATTTATATGTAATTTATTATAAATAAAAGTAAAAACCAGCGTTTAAATTAATATAAAAGTTCTTTCAAATAATAAATTTTGTGGGTTATTTTGATCTAGTGGAAGCAATAGTGTTAACTTAATTTTTTGGATTTTTTTTATATTCTTCATGTCCAGATTATGTACATGAAGAATATGTTAGTAAGAATTAAATGTCTAAAATGACAATAAAGTCAAAAATTTTGAGTGGGTCAATTTGACCCCGTGGTATATTTTCGGTTAATTACAAAAAATATTTTAAATTACATTTTCTAAAAAAAAAAAAATAATAGATTAACTAATTTACACGATACATGAAATAAATTAAAGCTATTTATGACCTTTGACCTCGTTGCGCCTTGTGTTAACGACGTCCGATTTGGCCCAAACTTGCAGGAAATACTTTTTAGACCAAGTGTCACCAAATTCCGCCCGGCGCTCCTTTAGATTCGAAAAACTAAATTTGTTCATACAAACCGCTGTCTCCCTAATGGACACACAGACAGAAGGACGGACGGACTTTCATCGCTAAATCGATTCAGAAATTTATTCTGAGTCATTCGGCATAATAAAACATGGGTCTATGTCAAATATTTTTGGTAGTTACAAACATCAGCACAAAGTCATTATATGCTGACCACATAGTTGGTATAGGGTATATTTAACTAAGGTGAATTATTGTTTTTTCTAATAAATTAGTAAGATATATATTTTTTTTTTTTAAATTTATTTGAAGTTAATTGCCTTTACCAAATTGTATGTAGGTAAAAAATTTAAATAAAGTATAATTTCATAAGAAAAAGTATTCGCCAATTGTATATTAATATAAAAAACTAAATTTACATGAAATATTACTTAAGTTAGTTACTTGTAGGATATTCTTTGCAATCCGATCTTGCTTCGTCTTTACCAACGTAAAAGTATTTCCTTTACTTATTTTACAAGACTCATTCAAAAGGCCGTTTTTTAAAATTTCCGTTGAAGTTATTTTGTGCTGATAGATTCTGCGCTCCAGTATATCTCACAAATGCTCTATAGAATTAAGATCGGGTGATTATGGTGGTGGTTTCAATTCATTTTTAGTATTGACATATATTTTGGATGCTTTTGGAACCAAAAATCTATCCATATGTGACTGAATTTATATTAAAAGGTATGAAAAATGTTTTAATTTTTTAAATTTAAATACTTCTCATGACAATATCCACACTCATTAATGTTACGTTATTTTTAAGTTGTTTTTTTCTTCAATCAAAACGAATTAGAGGAACAAGTGTTTCTTGAAGGATCACAATTTTCATAAAAACCAACAACGGATGTCATTAGCTATTAAATGGAACGACGTATTTTTTGAATCATTATCCTTTTGGATAAGGCCCAGTTGTTGTGTGCTTTGTTTTAAATTTTGTTTTAACGCGAGTTTACCAACCCCGTTGCGTCCCATACTACCCTAAATAATAATACTACCACCACAATATTTAATCGTTCGCAAAAAATTTTCTTTAATGCAGTTCCACTTTTTCGGCAAACTTACATTTTTTACCTTTAACGCTGAAAATGTAAAACTTGCTTCTCGAGCCTTGTTTAAATACTCATTTGCAAAGTCTATAAATTTATTTTTTTTTGTTCACATCGAAAATTAATGGCTTTCGACGTCGCACACGAACGGTGTCTTCTTTGCGAAGGATTCTTTAGCTTAAGAATTAATTTGGGAAATTGTAATTCGGGGATTCTGCGTTACTGACACCGAATAGTTCGCTTTTTGCTCTTAGTTAGTGTGGAGGGGTGACCGGAATGAGGTTTTGACAAAATTGAATAGGTGGATTTGTAGTTTTCAATGACGTACTGCACTGAGAAGTGGCTGCTGACTATGATCAGAGCTAATTTCTAAGCTTTATGATAATTTTTGTCTTGTCAGCATCGATTTCTTTGGGACTCACATCAAATCAACAAGTTTCTCTTCTACTAAAATAAAATCGATGTAACAGGCCTTGTAACTGTATGAATTCTTTTCTGGCAGTTATTGCGTTGTAAACAAAAAAAAAAAAAAAAAAAAAATAATAAGAAAGACTGTTAGATTCGAAGCTGTACCGAATCTTTGATTTCCTCTACATGGGTTTTACGTTAACATTAATATCTGGACTCTTGCGCTATTTATAACAAATGTACTTAAATAAAATATTTAAAAAAGTAAACAATTTGATAAACTAAATTCTAAGTTATTCCACCAAACACACAGAATTTTTAAATTTATTTGAGAGGTGTCTTCATATATTTAAATAGTAACATTTTCAATAACAACATGCTCGAAATATGACAAAAACTATTATCAATGAGCATGATTTCAACAGACAGACGTATATGCGGACGGCCGGGCAGACGCATGAACGACTCGAGTTTTTATAAGCATCAAGAACTTTATGGAGTTGCAAATTTTTACGATGTGTTACAAACGGAATGACAAACTTATATATACCCTTTGCACAGTCGTGTGGCGGATATAAAAAAAGTAAGTAAAATTCCCAATGTGTCAATGGTAAAAGTTTTGTAATTCAAAATATTTTATTAAAATTTTAAATAATATTTAAAATTATCATTTTCAAGTCTACGGATACTTTTTGTAGCAAGTCTCTGTTTTTTATCTTGTTTTATTTTCCAAAATAAGGAGCATTTGACTTTAGTGCAAACTTGGGTCCTATTTACATGTCCATGGCTGTATCTACATAGATATTTACTCTTATCGGAACTGCTTAAAGACAACCTTACCAACCATCGTAATTGATGTTTGCAATATTATTGTTTGTAAGTAGTTTCATGACCTTCCACCGTTTGCACGCTCGTTGGTTTATCGGCTCACATATTGTTTGCTAAATTTTTATTTAGGCGTAGTCATCTTTACTTTATCTTCGTTTTTTAGTTGTTTTTAAGTTTGTGTTTGCATTTGATTATTTACCTTTTGGCTGCGCTGAGCGAAAAGTGAAATTTGCAAATATTGGTTTACTTGCTTTGGCAAATACGTATGTATATATTATGTTTAAAACGAAAACGCAAAGAAGAAACATATAAAAAAAAATGCCATAAAGGAAATAAATACTTACATCAACTCATGTGCAGCTATTTATCAATGAAAGCGTGCAGAAAATATATCAATATGGAAGATGCTTAAAAAACTTAAGATGCTTAAATAAGCATACAAAAGCATATAAATTATACCAGTCCCTCGTTATGCATACTCAGATAACAAATTCGGGTTTCTCAACAGGCCAACATTAAAAACCGAATCCGGTTTAATTATATTTATCCAACAATTTTTTTTTATATTTTAAAATAATAATGTGGTTATGAATGAATAGAAAGGGATTGATGTATTGTGTGACATTGGTGGTAAACAAAACTAATATCGGTTGCATAATATTAACGTGTTATATGCCCATGAGAAAATATTTAACTCCAATATGAAAACATCAATATTTTTAATAAAGGTTCCGTTTTTAGTCTAACTAAAGTTAATCAAAATGAAAGATTGGTAATTAAGTGGTTGTGAGATGTCATCAATGAATAAATTCCAGATTCGTTGTGGCTACCAAATTCATTGCCAACCGAATTGATGAATAGAAATTCAATTCTGTTGTCTTAACAGTTAGTATTTTATCATATTAGAAAATTGTTAGCTGCTATTTAAGCTCAGTTAGAGTTGTGCAGTTTTTAAACCATTCGGACTGTTCAAAAGAAAAACTACTTTTTGTGCCAACTTCGGAGCTATTCGGATATCACAGTACATTTTTTTTATTATAATAGCCAGCAGTCTGAAGCTATGCATAAAAATATCTATTTCAATTTGTCCAGCACTTTTGCTCTGTTTATGTATAAAAGAACAAATTCGGTTGCGCGTTGGTAATCAGCTTAATATTATTCAAGTTTCGCATTATTCAAAGGCTTAAATGTTAGATTGATATGAGCGAAAATTCAGATCGTATTATATAAATATGAATTCAATAATCTGAACTAGTATGGAGTTTAAGCATCTAAAAAGTTACCTCCTAGACATATGAGTTGTAACATTTAACAACATGTGTTGTCTAATCAAAGACAACCGCATCATCTGTAAACACTCCTTAAAGTAAATTTCCGTGTACAGCATAACTTCATTAATTCGAATCATTGATTGCAGTCCCCAATACGGCTTATAGAGTCCGGATTAATGGATGTCTTTTTTCTTCAGTTTGAAATTTATGTAAAAACTACATTCTGTTCTGGGTGCTCTCTCTGATCATCTTTTTTCTATGTTCATTACAATGAAATAACATAATTGTAATAGTACTTTCAATATATAAGAATTTTTTAAGTGAAACAGTTTAAATCCGTATGAAATAGCTTAAATCGTTTATAATGCGTTGCCAAATATGGTCCGAAATATTTTTAAAAGTTCAATTTGTTAACATAGGAACTTATAAATCTCACACACAAGAACGTATTCGTTGCTACAACCGACAGTACATAGTAGTCCTATGTACTATCATATAAACTAGCAGAGCTCAGCCCTCGAAGTTCGAGTGCAAATTCTAGGAAATTTTATTTTTTCGTTTAATAAATAATTTTATAAGTACCTAAAAGTAAGTTTATCAATTTTAGCCAATTCACAACTCAACATAGGGCTTTTGATGTTTATAAAGAACACACACATAGTATGTGTTTTATTTTTCAGACGGTGTAAATCCATAAATATGGTGCACAGCTAAAAAGAAATACCTTGCCAATGAGCTCAAAATCGGTTTGTAACTAAAATTTTTATATCTGTCACAAGAAATCTCCTTGCCTATTGATATAATAGATCTGTGGTGACAACCATATTTTATTATCTAAATAATGCTGAGTTTAATGTAACCGTTTTTTTTTTAAATACTAATTTTTAATTATTGAATGAATTGTCAAATTTACTTTATGCAATCGATTTTCAATTTTGAATATTGATTGTAACAATCATTTATCGGGATTACCTTTTTGAAAATGCAAAATAATTTTTTAGGACTGTTGAGCTCATGAAACCTAAACAGAACATCGTCCGCACAATTATATCTACTAGCTGATTCCAGCACTCGAAATTCGAGTGCAATTTATAGGCAACTTTATTTTTCAACTTAGCCAATTCACAAACCAACACTATTTTGGCTTCTTATTATTATGAATGAAGAAAACAAACTCATCAACAAGCACATTACCAAATTTAATAAACACACGCATAGCGTATGTATAATTTTTTGTATGTGTTAGTAGCAACTTTAAATGCAATTAACTCAAAGTAAAGAAAAAAAAATTAAAAATCTGTAAATCTGGTGAACAGCTAAAAAGAAATACCTTTCAAATCAGGATAAAGAGGTAGAGCAAAACATCGGTAACAACAAATAGCCTAGCCTATTAACATATAGATAAGAATAAACCGATCAGTAAATCCTATAACCAAAGTTTTGAGTTTGCTTCTATTTCAACAAAATTCCTTAGCAATGATACTTCTATTGCAAAAATACAACAAGATTTAATGCAGCTGTACCCATTTGTGATCAGAAGTAACCTTGTAAAAAAAAAAAAAATATGGAAAACACATAAAAATTAATGAAAAACATTAGTTTTGAATTCATTTCTGTTTATGTTGTGTATCATAAATCTGTGGTTTTCTAGAATAACCGCGTATGTCATAAAATCAAAATGTTCAGGGAAGCCAAAAAAACGTTATATTTGAAATTATGGCCTCGATATAAAGTTCTTAGAGCTTTTTATTTAACAGTCCTGTAGATATGGGCAATAAATACTTTATATAAAATTTTAAGTCAAAAATCTTCAGATGAATATATCCTAGAGAAGGGCGAAAAAAACAATATGTAATTAACACTTAAAGTGTGTGCAGATAAAACAACTTATGTCGGCAAACGTCGTTTTCTTTGAAAAAGAAAACTACCAACGCAACCACCCATGTAGACATAAGTTGTTGTTGCTTGAAAAATTGATTTTTTTTTCGTCAACATAAAGTTAACGGGACTTAGTATGAGAATATAACAACGTCTCAAGAATAATAGTGATAAAAAATAACTGAAATAAACACAAAAGTTTTTATAAGTGGTTATAAACTGAAAAATAATCCAAAATTATTTTGCATTTTTTTTCATTAGTAACAACGTATGTCGCTATGTGTCGTTTTCTGAGAAAATAATTTGTCAGCGATCAAATTATTTTCTCAGTGCTGCAAATTAATTTAATAAACATTTAAGTTACGTCGTTATTTGAAGAAAAAACTCAGAAATGGTCAATATTTTTTTTTTAAATTTAACACATCTAAAGAGCGTTAAAAATTAATATATTTGGCATCGTTAACTCAAAACTGACAAAAATGGACATACGCGGTTATTCCAGAAAACCACAGAAATTACATAAAAATTCGAAAATTTGTTTGGATTTATATTTGTATTATAAAGGGTCCGCCAAATACCTTTTTTTTTTTGAAAATGCTATAGAAAAAAACTACTGAATATTATCTCAAATTTCTTTTTTTATTTGAAAGTACAATCCTTCCGGTTAATAATGGAAAATAATTTCATTCAAATGGCTGCCTCGGCTGGCCATGCAGTAGCCTACACGATCGGTCCAATTTTTAAGCACATTATCGATTGTGTGCAGCTGTATTTCACCAATGGCTTCACGAATATTGTCCTTTAAAGCGTCAATTGTCTCTGGCTTGTTGGCGTAACACTTATCTTTGAGGGCACCCCACAAATAATAGTCCAACGATGTCAAATCGCAGCTCCGAGGTGGCCAAACGACATCAGCTCTGCGGCTGATAATGCGATCTTCAAAAACAGGTCGCAAAACATCGAGTGTAGCTTCGATTGTGTGGCACGTAGTGCCGTCCTGTTGAAACCAAATGTTGCCAATATCCTCCTCTTCCATTTTTGTGAATAAAAATTCGTTCAACATGGCCCGATAACGATCTCTATTGACTGTAACGGCCACTCCTTACTCATTTTCGTAGAAAAATGGCCCAATTATGCCTCTGGACCAAAATCCGCACCAAACAGTGACTCGTTTTGGGTGTATCGGCTTTTCAATGTATGCGTGCGGGTTTTCTGTGCCCCAAATGCGATAATTTTGCTTGTATACATACCCGCCAAGATCAAAATGAGCTTCATCTGAAGAGATGATTTTTTTTTGGCAAAATCGGCATCTTCTGTAAGTCGATCGCAGGCCCACTTAGCGAAGCGAAAACGCATTGGATGGTCTGTTGGCTTCAACTCAAGAACCAATTGGACTTTGTATGGCGTCATACCAAAGTCTTTATGCAAAATTCGTCTCAATGGTGCCTCCGAAATGTTCAATTCTTGAGAACGACGGTGAATTATTATTTGGTATTTATAACAGATTTTATTTCATGCAATATCCTTTCGGTCAAAACTACCAACACAGTAAAAAGTTTATTTTTTCGTCAGTTGTGACCGTTTAAATTGTTAGAATAGAAAAAGTTATTGCAACCGCCAATATTTAGGGCTGAAACACGGTGTTCTGCATTTAATTTAGTTGTGTTAATTGAATTAGTTTAATAATTTGTATAAATACTTCCATTGGTAAAGGGGTCTTATTTTGTTATTGTACATAAATACTTTAATTTTATATGATTTTTGTTTAGATGGTAAATAGTTAATGAATAATATCTATTGCATTTTAAAATATTTAATTAAGAATAATAATAAATATTCGGATGACCTTAAAATATTTTTCAAGTGGTAACTGAATTCTATCCAATCCTTTTTCTGTGTGCATGATAACTATTATGTGTATGATTATAATTCATTCATTTCTATATATTTCTTTGATCTGAATGGATCAAAAAACAAAAAAAAAAAAATAACAATAAAAATAAAAAAATAGGTTTGTGAGTGACTTGAAAATTATAAAAGTCATTTAGCTTTAAACTCTAAAAAGTATGTGAAAAGTAAGTATGGGAAATTGATGCAAGTACGTTCTTTGGTTTTTTAAATATAGTTTTTGAATTGTGTTTTGTTATGAAGAAAAATGTAAAATAATTCAAAATCTTCGAAAACAAGAAAAATGGACAGACAAAAGCAAAATCATTTTATTTGGTAGAATTGGTTCTAGACAATATGGCCGAAGTCTGCACAACGCTGAATGTAAAGCACAAAAAACAAAAAAGTCTTAAACATGATAGTGCAAAATCTATGATATGATTGTTATGTTATAATTGTATAGATTGTATATGAATTTTTTTTCGGGACTAAGGGAAGCGCTTGGTAAAAGTGGGAAAATGCATGCTGAATTATGGGAAAATGCCTGTTAAGTCTACAGGAAATGCATGCCATATGGTAAAAATGCATGTAAAAAATGGCAAAATGTTTGCTAAATTTGGACAAATTTATGGGAAAATGCATGCTAAAAATGGGAATTTTTCTGTTAAAATTGAGAAAAATTTTCATGCTAAATGTAGGGAAATTGCATGCTAAATGAAAGGAAATTGCATGCTGAATTAAGAAAAATGATTTTCAAAGCTGCAAATAAAAAAAATCTTTCGAAAAAACAAAAACATGCACATGACATGCATTTTTAGCATATAGCATGCATTTCCTATAGACTTAACAGGCATTTTCCCATAATTTAGCACGCATTTTCCCATTTCTGTATAGCAAAACCAATTCTCTCGTTTTTTTCTACTTGGGGGGACGTGAGGTTTGAACCTGCGTCTATCTCACATGCATGCACTTTTTGGTTATACGCTTTATTTTTTATAGTTTTAATTAATTTTTGAACCGGTATAAAAATGAGAGAATAAAACCTTTTTTTCTAAAAAAACTGAATAAAATTATGCTTTGTTGTTTCCAAAATTTAAATTAGTTTTTAATTGAGGAAACTCCCATTCTTAAGAACACAACTGTACTGAATATATATTTTTTTTTTTTGGTATTTACATTACTTCAGGCATAAGCAATATACAAATTTGGACTTACAATACAAATTTGCTTCATTTTTTGCACAGAAGTCTTGATAATGTTGGTGAATTTTATATGTTTTCAATCCTTTATTAGTTACGCTCTTTAAAATAATTATACCTTAAATCGTAAGTCGTGTGTGCAAATGCAAATATATTTGGACGTAAGATCAGAAAGTAACATCTCTAACCGACTTCGAACGTTTGGTGAGCAAAGCTTCTAAGATTGTGCAAATACAAAAATATAGTTAGATGACATAGGTCTAAGACGGCTACATACAGTCAGTCAATAAAGTTTGTATGCAAACTGTAAATGAAAATTCAATTCAAAATGTTTCGCACACCCTGTATTACCTTGCCGTCTTTATTTTTCTGTTTTGTTGTTTATTATGTTAGCTTCCAGCATCTAGTTAGAATAACCAGCATCGTTAGATTTGCAAGCAATTGTTTTTATAGTCAATAAAGTTTGTATGCAAAACGCACAGTAAATTCCGGTCTTTGCGTGTAAGGTGACAAAGTGAAGTTCAGAACAATTATTTTATATTTTGATTAGGATTTAAAGTGTTTTTAAAAGTTCTGGTTGTATATTTGGAAAAAATACATTAAGAACATGCATCAAAAAGCACCAATGGCACCACGGGGCAAACAACTGTCTTCGGATATCAGAGAAGTGATAATAAAACTCTACCTGGAACCCAAAAACAATATGATACAGCCGCCCACAGCTTTTGGAACACCATTAATTTTTCGGACGAAAGCAAATTCGGATCAGATCGACGAGCCAAGGTATGGCGAATACCAAATTCTGAGCTTGATCCACATAACATGGTGAGCACAGTCAAACACGGTGGTGGATCAGTACTCGTTTGGGGGTGTATGGCTGCCTAAGGAGTGGGTAAATTTGTTTCTATAGATGGTAGAATGGATCGGATTTTAAAAAATAACTTGCATATAAGTGGTGTTAAACTTCGGATTGCCGAGTCACTTGTGCTCCTGCAAGACAACGATCCAAGCACACCTCGCTTATTGTCAACGAGTGGTTCCTCTATAAAGTAAAAACAACTTAAAACCCCACCCAGTCGCCGGATATTAATCCTATTGAGCATTTGTGGGTCCACCTAAAGCGCCAAATCAGAAAACAAGACATAAGAGGCAAAGAAGACTTGAAAAAGGCCCTTTTCGAAGAGTGGGAGAAAATACCACCGAGCGTTACCACGAACCTGGTGTAATCGATGCAAAGCCGTCTAAAAGCAGTCATAACAAATAAAGGCTTTCCAACTAAGCATTGAACATTGGATAATTAACTGTTTAACCTATGAAAAAACGTAGTACCTTTTCTTGACTTAGATTTGCATACATACTTTTTTGACATATTTTTGAGGATATTTTCGCTTAAGTTGTTGTTATATGTTAAGTTTGTCTTTGTTTTTTTTTTTTGTTTCGAAATAAAATTTCCAATATTTTCTTTTAAAAAATTAGATTTTCTTTCATCATTGTACAGTGAATGTATATTTTTTGTTGTAATAAGGATAAGCTACTCGCTTGCATACAAACTTAATTGACTGACTGTATGTAATACCATACACTTTAAAATTTTGAAATATTGAGATAGTTTTATATTAAATTGTTATGTATTTCTTGGACGGGGAAATGTTAAAGTTCAATAATGAGATACTTAAATATTTTAAAAATATGTGGAAACAGATATTTCAAAAAATTATTTTTTTTAGAGAGACATAAGAGAGTATCGGAATTCTAGTGACAATGGCGAGATGATTTGCAATGCTTAATGATGGATATAATATTTACAGCATATAAACATTATTCGAGGAATATACACTGTAACACACTATTTAAGCCTATCGCGCTTGAAAACACTAGAAATTAAATTTTAATAAAAAAGATTTTTTTATTGGATCATGTAGAGAGTATATATACGGCTCCATTCTAAAACATGCTAAGTGAAAAAATCTAGTTTTGAGATAAACGCCTTCAAAGTTTGTTGTTGATATCTCGAAAACGGTAAGAGATAGTATATAGATAAGTATATTTGAACTTTATAAATTTGTTGTAGATCATACTTAAAAGTGACTTAAAATACTTTAGCATGTACACAAACCTATTACCTAGTCGTCTAAGTGGACTTAGCATCTTTTTGGTGGTCCTTTCTCACTAACATTGGTCATCTAAGTACAGATAGCATGTTTTAGTTTGGAAAAAATTTAAAATTTTAATTTTTTTTTTACTTCTTAGAACGAAAATTGTTTTAAAATACTTAAATTAATAAAACAAATATTGAAATTTTTTTTCTTTTTTTTATTAAAAAAAAAAATAATATTAATTCAGTTCATATACAAAAATCATAAAATATTTTTTTTAATGGAAAACAAAAAAGTTAAAGTAACAACTTTTAATCATCACATTCTGAGTTGACTACACATTCGTTTCCAGCAAAGCTTTTGAGGTTTCGGTAGAAGTTTTGGTAAAACTTTGGAATTAGATTTTGGTCGCATAAATATAGCAGATCCTTATGTTTTGCTTCTGTTATTGGAAGAGTTGATGAATATGCTCTGGGTATGTCTTGAGGAATCGAATTTGTCTTTCTACGCCTTTTAGTTTCGTCATAAAGCGTAATTTCTTTAAAATCTTCATCGAATTGATATTTGTAAGATAATTTATAATTGTCTTCTTTATACACTCTAATTTCTCTGATTTTGCATACACTTATTTTTTCATTTTTTGTATTTTTTGACCAATTCAAAGCAGAAACAAATTCCTTGAAGTCTAAAAAATCTTCATTTTCCATTTCAATTACGTTATATATGGGTTCATTCTTCTTTGAATTTCTTATTAAAGAGAACCATTCATATGGTGCATATATACGTTTGTTTTTCTTGGATTTTTCTATAAAAGCATGCACACTATCACCTTCATTCTGAGTATGACCTTTTTCGAGGAACTTGTGACTTACGTCAATATTCAGTTTACGAGAAACCCATACGTAAAATGAAAAAACAATCTTGTTTTTATTTTGTCCGCCGCAATTATCGGACCAAAAATTAAATTTAGTGATACCTCTATTTTTGTTTTCAGTTTCTATAAACTGGTATAGACAGGTTGCAACTTCTGTAGCACCTTTCTTTGCAGTAGATTCATCCCATACAAAACATGACGCTTGTTTCGAGCTGAGTTCAAAAATGGTAAAATTATAAGCATGTAGCTTCCTCTTATAATAAAATGTGCTCACTTCAGCACAAGGGGACGAGAGAATTTTTTGGAAATCAAAGCACGCAGTTAGAACATTTACGTTGTCAGAACTCTCTTGTTTTTCAATATCTTTTAGTTCTCTAGCTTTTTGTTTGCAAAATAAATGCTGATTGATATCAGATTCAATAGCTTTCTTTTCGTCCTCATTCATGTTCTTATACTTTTCGCATAAGTCGCATTGGTCCTTTTTCGGAATGTAAAATGATATATTAAACGAATCATAAAAAGTATCTCGATACTGTCTTAATGTTGCCTTTAGTTTTAAAACATGAGCATTTTCTGAAAACCATTTATCATACAATCGATACATTTGCGCTATTGATGATATCTCACCTCCCAGGTACATCTTTCTTGATTCTTGACGACAATAGTGAGATTCTACTAAGGGAAACGCATTGATATGCTGTTTTACTATCTCTTTTATTTGAATATTTTTTCCATTTGATTTAGTATGCTTTCCTCTTTTGTCAGGCGATAAATGTAATGGGTTTAAATGTTTCTTGCGTACTACAGTTTCAATTGTCTGATGTGTTATTGAAAGTGTATTCAAAAACATCGGTTTGCATACGGCTTCTTTTACTTCTTTGCCATCTTTAAAGAAACTAAAGAAGTACGTCCTTGATTCAGTTTTTCGTGAATTAACACTATTTCTGCAAACCTTTTTTTTGTGAAATGTAATTAATTGCGAAATATAGGATCTTTGAAGATCTTGATTGCCAATATTATAAAAGTAATTAGAAATGTACTTTCTATTTTCTTCGGACACTCTTTGTGAACATTTCATTCTGCAGGAGTCTCCACAACCTTTTTTTAAAACTTTTTCAGTCTTCAAAACACCATTTCCATTGTAATATTGCTTACCTTGACTTTTTAGGACTTTTGCCTCATTTTTGCGCCATTGAGATGTTCGTTTTTGTCTCTTAAGTAAAATTTGTTCAGTTGGTGTATCAAAATTTGGGTTTAATATTATTTTTGTATTTTTTGGTGTTATCGGACTGCATGATGGAGCTGATACTGAAGATGACCCTGCTAGAGATGATTCTGCATCAGATGATTCTGCACCAGATAGTTGATAGCATTCGCTTGAGCTTCCGCGGAATGGTTCTAAAAGTGGATGGGTTACTATTTTATTATAATAAACTGAATAAAAATATAGTTTATATGTAATAGAAATTACCGAGATCTTCCAAACTGTTGTCACTTTCACTACAATCCATATTGTACGATATTTCATTTGATATGCTAGGTGACATTCCAGATGATTTTAAATTGGATGAAGAAATATGTTCCAATACACTTTCTATTAAAATACTTTAATATAATTATTCACATTACTTTGCTAAGTTTTTTTTTTAATTACTTACCAATGTTTCTCTTATTATTGTGTTGGGGTTGTATTTTTGGTTCTGATTCTTCTTTTTCTAAGAGAAACCCGGTTAATTTTATCTTATAATGTTTAATATAAATGAATAGTACCGTTCAATTTGTTTATGGCCAATTGCAGAATTTTTCTTGCGCGAGAACTCATTATATTTAGAAAAAAACACAATTATGTGCACCTGTTCTGTTCACAACTTTACCCAAACTAAACAACGTTATGTACACTTACACGACGATAGTGATATTTTGAATTAGGGGAAAAACCTATTAAGTCCACTTAGAGATGAAAAAAAATGTACTAAACTGTATTACGTCCATGCTAAGTATACATAGAGAACGCGAAAAAGTAAATGTCCATTCTATAACATGCTAAGTACTTTTAGCATAAAACAAAAAAAAAAAAATATTTCCAAACTAAATCATGCTAAGTGTACTTAAAATATTTAAATAGGGAGGCTTTTCAAACTTGATAAATTATGCTAAGTACATTTTGCTTATAACTTTTGATAGGATAGTCCGATTACTATCAAAATTTTACAGAATCTAAGATAAGAAACGATGAACTCAGAAATTCTATTCCCAGCAAAACATGGCATGTCGACTTAGCATGTTTTAGAATGGAGCCGTCGATATGGTATGAAATCTATCTACAGATGAACGATGATATGCGCCATAAAAATCTCGAAGTCCTCTATAAGTTTCGCGAATCAATGACTGATTTTTAAAGTAAATCTGGTTAATTTGGTAGTGTTGTTTAAACGTGAGTTTATTCGAAAAGTGAGCTAAGTTTGACAGTTATTTGAACATCTAATCTAATATCTAATTAAAAAACATCTAATCTAATAACTAAATAAAAAAAAGTCTTTATTTCAAATTATCTGGCTCATAGCCTAATATAGAACAACTAAGAGAGGGCATTTGTGTGGGGACTTGATTTGAACATGCAACGTACGACACTCTTATTGTTATATTTTTGTTTATCTAACTGCTTCAGTTGTTCGAATTTATATACGAAATACACGCTTATTCCATTTAGATTGCTGTTATACAATAAAACATAGATAAATTATTTTTATTAGATGTCTAGATTGATAGTTCAAAGCTCATCCACATAGCTTTATATTTACTACATGTTGTTTGATTAAAATATTAAAATAAAGAGATATACATATGGGTGTACAGATGTTTATACATATATCGACTCAGATGAAGATTCGAAAAGAATTATTTGATTTTTAAAACATCATCTCAAAATTATAATTCCATAGACACAGGGTGTTGTATAATATACCAAGCTTTAAGAATATATAATACTGAATTG
Organism: Cordilura impudica; assembly: GCA_963682025.1. Classification (NCBI taxonomy): domain Eukaryota; kingdom Metazoa; phylum Arthropoda; class Insecta; order Diptera; family Scathophagidae; genus Cordilura; species Cordilura impudica. The sequence continues at coordinate 112,703,567 of OY821517.1, forward strand.
ATATGAATTCTCAGCCCTTTAGTTACGTTTGAAAATAGAGATTGACTCTATTCAGTTTTTAAAATGAAAAGTTTTTTATTCATGATTTTTAAAGCATTCCATTGATAACAAATAACCCTAGTAAATGTGAATACGTACGCTTTCACCTTAAGAGTTCATACGCACCAATGGACTGCTATTGTTTTTAATATTTTCTACAAAGTGACGATTTGATTGAGTTAGACAAACTTACTGCACACATACAGTTGTGGGGATAATAATACCACTTATTTTCTAGGTGGCTTTGATGTGATAGAATTTAATAAAACTAAAATTTGCTTCATTTGACTCCATACCTGAAATGTTTCCATATTAAATCAGTTCTGGAAGTAGATCTATAACAAAATCGGGGTCGGTAAAACTTCTGACTTTCGGAGCTTAGTCTAAGGGACTTTTGAAACGTTTTCTACAACAGTTAATGTTGCTTAAGAGTAAAAATTGCCTAATAGAAATAAAAATAAAATAAAAATCTTCAGTTAATGTAGGTTAATATACATAAGTGAAAATATTCATTTGTTAGGGCCTAAAATAAAATTTGAAGTCTTTAAAAATAATGAATGTAAAAATAAATGAAATTTTGTATGGAAGTTCCATCAAGAACAAACATTACTTCAGAAATAGTTAATAATATTGAACAAAATTTATTCTAGCAATTTTTATCAAAATGTTAAGCGATTTTAACTAAATATGGCTTGTTTAATTTGCAACATATCTGTGTTTTTAACTTACGATTAAAACGAGCAATTTCGATGTTTTTGATTTTTTATGAATTTTAAGACAACAAAGATATTTAAATTTTACATCAAAAAAATTATTTATTCGGAAAAACTTTACGAATATTTCTGAAACTGTTGCCCTAATTAAATAATTGTGGAGATGTTTTTGATTTTTTATGAATTTTACGACAACAAAGATATTTAAATTTTACATCAAAAAAATTATTTATTCGGAAAAACTTTACGAATATTTCCGAAACTGTTGCCCTAATTAAATAATTGTGGAGACATAACTTGGAGGTAATTTAGCTGTGGATTTTAGTATTTTTTATTTAACAAAATCGGACAAACCGTTCTTGAGTTATGCTAAAATATGTGGTGAAGTCTTCTTCATTTTTGAAATAGCGGTTTATCCCGAAAACCAGAGTCAATCCACAAAAAGTAAATTATAGACTTAGGTCTTCATCAGCATATGTACCAAAATTTAGTAACAATTCCTATGCCGCAGAATTAGTGTTGCCCTGTGTAATATATTTATAAATGAATTACAAATTTTTTTCTTTTCACAGGAATTTTTTTTTATATAAATTATTTTCGAAATGGTAGGTCAAGAATATGATTTCGCATCAGTCTTCGAATTTCATCATAGAACAAAAATAAACTTTCTAAAGTTCAACCAGAACTTGACGTTGAAAATGTGCAAATTAATTCCTAAGCTTCAGATGTGCATCGAGGAGCAAATGATTACTTTTTTAGGAACGACAATCTTAAATCAATATGTAAAAGGAAAACCAAATCCAGTGGGGTTGAAAAACTATGTTTTATCGTCGCCTGAGGTATTATTATTGGATTTTTGTATGTACTAAGGGGCAAACACATGGCCTGATGGCAAGCCAAATAAAAATTGGAGATTGGAGGTACCGTTGCACAAAAACTTGCTGCAGATCTTAATGAAGGTAGCGAAGTATTCATTGATCGCTACTTTACTTCGGTAAATATCCTAGAGTGCCTGTTGGAAAAAAGTATATTCGCCACAGGTACTATTCAATCAAACCGAGTGCCCAACCTATATCACATATTTCAAAGTTATCGAAAGACAAAACGTTTCTAAACAAAGCCAGAGGCAGCTACGAATAATTCGTCAGAGATGATAAAATGCGCGTAGTGAAGTGGTTGGATAGCTGCTCAGTATTGATGGCCCCAACATCAATTGGATCACAACCTACCCTATGTCAATATTGATTGTCGAAATTCGATTATTAGATACAACCAATGCATGGGATGAGTTGACCTATTATGAAATTACTATTCGCACCAAAGTTGGGTAATATATAAAAAAAGACAAAACTGCATGCGGAGAAAACAAAAAAATACATTATTGTTAGACTTGTTAGACTTAAGATTCTACATCGCGGAATGCTTAATTGCTGATGTTTCACCAGAGAAAGAGATCTGCATTACATAAAAGAGCAAGGTCAATAATACCTTGGCCACCGAAAGATGTACGTGTGTCAAATTATAAACATTTACCCATTTGTGCCGTTTCTGATAAGAATAAGTTTGTGTATTATCGTAAAGAAGGATGCAATCAAAGGAACACGTTTTAAAAGTACTTCTTGTGGCATATTTCTATGCAATGCAAATGACCTAATTGTTAAATATATAAATTGTTTATTTTTTTAATTTTCATCCAGGAGGATAATTTCTTTAATAAATTTAAAAATAACAAGTAAGAAAATTATAGTCGGTCTAGACCGACTATACGATACCCTATACCATGCGTTTAGAGACCCTATCTCTCAGGCCCAACTAACTGAATATAGAAAATAAGCATAAACCAAATTTGAGTGGGATTTTTATTAATTTTTTCGGCTGCAGATATGAAAAAGTTCATATCGGATGCTATATCTATATGGGGACTAGGCCCAAAAATGGAGCGATCCTGACCATGTTTGGTAAAGTCTCTTGTATTTTGCAAAAATATGTACAAACAAAATTTGAGAAGAATCAGTGCAATATTTTTGTTTCTTGATAGATTTAAGTGAAGATCGGGAAGCAGCTCTATATGGGGCCTAGGATCATTTTTGGACTACTAATTAATGGATGTAATATGTACATACAAACCCAATTTGACTAAGATTTGTATGATAATTTGGATCTTATGGCAATATATGTTGATTTCCTAGGGGTCATTTGTATGGGGGCTAGGTCTGAACATGGACCGATTCTCACCAATTTCCATAGCGTTCATCGCATGGCCGATAAAAGATCAAATACCAAATTCTGTCGAAATATATTCATTTTTGCGAACTGCAGTTTGATTACAAGCTTTACATGGACACACAGACGGACGGACGGACGGACGGACGGACATCGTTAAATCGAATCAGATAGTGATTCTGATTCGATCGGTATAATTAAAGATGGGTGTAGGTCAAATATTTTTGGTTGTTACAAACAGCAGCACAAAGTCATTATACCCAAACCACATAGTGGTATAGGGTATAAAAATGTATGAAATATAATAGCGTGTTTTATTTCACTTAGTTACAAACATTCAGCCGGCTACAACTGCATTATCTCAGAATCCTTTTATTCCTTATATCCTTGAAATTTTTTTTTTCTAATATGTATGTTAGAAGCATAAACAGATTATTTTTGAAGATTTCTGGCTCTTGGTTTATCCTTTGAACAAATTGGTACTAAAATAGATATGATGTTATATTTTTCCATTGTAAGTTTAAGATTAGTGTTAAATTTACAGAGATTTTAATACAAAATAATTAAAATCCTTTGAAAAATATAACGAATTAAAAAAAAAAATAACTCAATTAAAAGAATTCGACTAAAGTTGTGAATGAAATTTTCAACTTTTTAAATTACTCAGTTTATATTCCAAAATGGCGCTATAATTTTCTTTGCAACTATTTATTTGAACACACTTATTTATAAAGACAAGAAGTTAAACTGACAATCAAGTTATGCCTGCAATTAACCAGCACACCCGCTTTCTATCAATCCAAAACACATTTGTAATGAACAAAACTGTGGTACCAAAAGTACCCTTTCTCATGCGGAATATTTTTCTTTTGTTTGGAGTCTTACGACTCCAGCCAAAGTTAAGCAAACACTAAAAATAAATTTGTTTCCTTATATAAATTTTTATTTCTTTAAATCTGCCATAAGTAATTACTTACATATATTTTAAGTTATTTATAAACAATATACTCGTATTAACAATACTTGTATATTTAAATGCCTATAATCTTGAATCTGTGAGCAGTAGTACCGTACCTAAACGGCAGTTAAATGTACAGTTGTAAATAGTTAACAAATAAAAAAATAAAAAAAAACAATAAAAAGTATTGATTTCTATTTTATTGATTAGACTCTTTCATTTAAGATAACTCTTTTATCGAGAGTGTATAATTGAAGAGTTAAATACTTTCACGTCTAAAAATGACAACTGAACATGTGATAAAGGTTTGAAAGTAATTATTGGTTTTTAACATATGGTTATGAAAACTACTACGTACGCAATAAACAAAATAGACAATATTTTTTGATTTTAGTTTAAGTTGTTTCGAAGAACGTTTACATGAATAAGAAACCAAGCTTAAATTCGTTTGCAACGAAATCAGTAAATATTGTTTATCAAGCCATGACCATGAAAATTGCTTGAGTAATCATTATTCATTTTCATTTTTTTATGAAAATCTATAATATATGATAATTTTTATCATCTATCAAAATTTCATAGGTGTTCGAAATACCGTTACGAATGCTAAATTCGGCTGTGCAGCATCTGTGCCTTAAACTGTTAAAATCGGCAGTGGCGAATCTTTAATACCCTCCAACTGTGTCTTAAACGTAATATAACCGATAATGAACCTTTAAATTCTAATACCAATTATATTTAAAGTTAGTTTTTTTTTCGAGCAGTGTTTATTATAAATTTTTATTTCTTTAGTTTATGAAAACAAGGATCTTTTTTAAATTATTTTAACTCATACTGTCTGTCTGTCGTGGGGCAACCCCATTCCCCCTTATCCAATTGATCTGAAACTTACCCCGTAGTCTTGTTGTGACTACAGATTAATTTTGAGGTAGTCACGTACAGTCACGGAGTGATCTAAATGTAATTTCCTCTCATCCGATCGATCTGAAACTTGGTCGATAAATTTGCTGTGAAAAAAGATTAACTTTGACATAGGCATGCACAGTCACGCACTGTCACGGAGAGATTCAGAGCTCATATGCATAAGGTAAGAAAGAGTTTTAACAAAAACCTTGTTTTTAAATATTTAACTAATATTTTAATATTTTTAATTTTTTATTCCATATACTGCTATGTGGTCAGGGTATAATGACTTTATGCTGATGTTTATAACTGCCACAAATATTTGAGCTAGATCTTTTACTATACCGATCGGCTCAGAATCACTTTCTGATGCGATTTAGCGTTGTCCGTCTGCCTGTCCGTCCGCCTGTGTGTAAACCTTGTAATAAAACTACAGGTCGCAATTATGAATATATTTTGATGAAATATGAGCTCTTATTCGCTGTACGATGAAACCTATTGAAATTGAAATTGAAAATCGGTTCATGTTCGGACCTAGTCCCCATGCAAATGACCGCAATGAGATCGACTTAAATTGCCATAAGATAAAAATGTTTGGAAAATATAAAAATGTTTGTAAAAAATAAAAATTAATTTTGAAGTAGTAAGACTAATATACAGTGGGTGACAATACATTGGAAACTTTACAAAATTCTGAATTTTCCAATTTTGTTTTTTAATAATTTCGTGTTAAGTGCTAAAATTATGGTTTTTCTAAGAAATCATTCTTCTCTATCGAAAGATAACAAATTTATCACAAAAAGTACAATTAAAAAAAAAATATAGATAAACGAAAAAACAGTTTTTTTAGTGATGACAAACAATGGAAACTTTTAAACTGCTGCACCTGAATTGACGTTTTCTTTCAACTGGTTTAAAAAATAATAAAAAATGCTACCTAAAGAGGTTTGAAACTAAGAATATGTGCTCGAACTGCTTCCCGACGAGCAATAGACACTGATTTTTAATTAATAGCAAAATGGATTTGGAACACTATTTTATTTTCAGATGCGTCCAAATTTAATTTAGGAGGCCATGATGGAAGAACGTTTGTACGACGACATATGGGAAAATGACAAGAACCAAAATATACAAATAAAACTGTTAAGATTAGCGGTGACAATATTATGATATGGAGTTGCTTTTCGGGCCAAGGAATGGGTCTAATTCATGTAATACGAGATACTCTATCTGGAATTGGATGCAACCAAATTCTAAGTGACGTAATGTAGCCATAAGCGGAGGAAAATATGCCCCTGGTCGGGGGTTATGAAAATTAACCAAAAAATACCTAAAAGGTTGTAACCTAATACCTAAATTCTAATGCAGATAGTGTTTTGGAACGACCAGCCCAATCACCAGATCCAAATCCCATAGAAAATCCATGGTAAATTGTAGATCGAAAAACACGATCACGAAATTACACGAACACGACAGATCTCATAGAGGCAGTTAATTCAGAGTGCCAAACAATTTCAATAAATATGATCAACAACTTAATTGACTCCTACCCAGGCGTTGTGAAGCAGTACTAAAAATAAAGCATATCCAAAAATAGAGGAAAATTTTTCAATTATTGTAAAGCAAAGGTTTCCATAAAAATTATTACTTTTCAGTTTTGTTACTGTTTTCTAAAGTTGAGCTATTTTGTGTTAGTACTTTTTATACCCTATACCACTATGTGGTTTGGGTATAATGACTTTGTGCTGCTGTTTGTAACAACCAAAAATATTTGACCTACACCCATCATTAATTATACCGATCGAATCAGAATCACTATCTGATTCGATTTAACGATGTCCGCCCGTCCGTCCGTCCGTCCGTCCGTTCGTCTGTGTGTCCATGTAAAGCTTGTAATCAAACTGCAGGTCGCAAATATGAATATATTTTGATGAAATTTGGTATTTAAGCTTTTATCGGCCATGGGATGAATGCTATTGAAATTGGTGAGAATCGGTCCATGTTCAGACCTAGCCCCCATACAAATGACCCCTATGAAATCAACATATATTGCCATAAGATCCAAATTATCATACAAATCTTAGTCAAATTAGGTTTATATGTATATATTACATCCATTAATCAGTAGTCCAAAAATGATACCTATTGGACAACTCTTAGTCATAGGCCCCATATAGAGCTGCTTCCCGATCTGCACTTAAATCTATCAAAAAACAAAAATATTGCACAGATTTTTCTCAAATTTGGTTTGTATATATTTTTTCAAAGTGTAAGTGACTTTACCAAATATGGTCAGGATCGGTCCTTTTTTGGACCTAGTCCCCATATAGAAATATCATCCGATATGAACTTTTTCATATCTGCAGCCAAAAAAATTAATAAAAATGCCACTCAAATTTGGTTTATGCTTATTTGCTATATCCAATTAATTGGACCGAAGAGATAGGGTCTCAAAACCATGGTATAGGGTATCGTATAGTCGGGCTAGACCGACTATAATTTTCTTACTTGTTTTCTTTTAAATAAATAAAACATCAATATTTTAAATTAATAAAAGACTTGACATTCGAGTCATCAGCAATACATTTTGTTAAAAGATTTCACTGTATGTTTGGAGACACCTAAACAATTTTAAGCATTTTAATAAACATTTAAAGTGATGTATATAACATCGAAATAAACCGAGTGTTCAATTATTATCAAAATTAATTTTTATAAAAGCTATCCACAAAAAAATATATTTATTTTATGTTTTTTTAGGCTTTATAAGATTAACATATCTTTTTTTGAAAATTAACATTATGTTTAAAGCCACTTTCTACAAAAAAAGCAATTGATAAAACTCGATTCACAAGTTATCCGCAAATAATTGAATGTGTTGCTAACAACAACATGAGAGTTAAATAATATATCGCACCTGTACCTCTAAAGTGAGTCAACTCAAAATTTTTCAATTTTCACTTTTTGCAAGAAAACGATACACAGTGGTCATATCTATTCACTGTAAAAATCTTACATCGGTTTTTCTAGTCTTTCGTAAAAATAAAATATACTGGTAAACCTCTTTGTGTTATAAGAGTAGCTTCTTTAGAATCCACTAAAAAGACATATTTTAAGTTGTACCCAATAACTTTTTATTTTTGATGATCACTAAAAAAATCGCAAAAACAACTTTTGTTGTATACTTATTATTCGCAATTCTTTACAATGAAACAACTGTTTTAAATTTTATAGTATATATTAAAAAAAAACCTTTTTTTTGCGTCTACTGAAAAATTTGTAAATTTTGAGTTGACTCACTTTAGAGGTACAGGTGCGATATGTGTACATCATAATATATGAATAATTTTTTATGAACTTGTTAGCTTTGTTAGATTTGCGGTGATTCTATAGGGAAAAAACTAGAATCTGACATATATATTAGGAAAATTTATTGAAATGTTTTCAAATGAAAAAGTGTGCAATATGGACAGTTTTCTATTAGTTCAAAGTTAAAAGAAAAACTGCTTACTTCTAGTGTTACAAAAAATTATTAATTTTTATTTCTATTGCAATCTATACAGAGTTACACACAGTTACTAAAGTATACATACGATCTGTTATTTCTTATTATCTTTACAAAACATTTCGTTATTTAACATTTTAGTATATTATATTATTAATTTCCCTTCAAATATTATTTTATTTACTAGCTGTTTTTACCCGGTCTTGCCCGGGATAAAAAGGCCTTTGACTTGAAAAATGGTTCACTATGCTTACCAGACGCTGAGTACTTAGTCCCCAATTAACAAATTCCCCAATAAAATGAACTTTCTCCCCAAAAATTTGTATGGGCAGTAAATTCATTTTTTGTTTCAAGCAAAAATGCTTCAAAAATAAGCTGCGAAACCGCTTTAAGTTTTTTTTTTCAGTTTATTTATAAACATCAAATATAACGGAATGGTTCGCAAATTAAAGGAATCAGAACTTTTAAAAATTTAATTACTTCATTCAATAAGTGATCATCATTGAGCAGAGACGCCAAATTCAAGTTTCAGAAATAAAATACTAATGCGACGTTTAATATTTTGTCCAAGGTTTCTTTAAGCAACTGCTTATAGTATATGTGTGGCCTATTTTGATCAACAGGTAAGTATTTCACATACGTAGATAAAATTTATCATACGACAATTCAGTAAGCTGTATTCCGCGAGCGAGTCGCATCCGCTTCCGCGCGTTTGGCAGCCACACCCGTGCTGCCGCGCAGTTGTTGTCAACTTATTTTAATCGCCAAAATATATTATTCAGATCATTGCAATATTTTAGCTGAGCTGTGTTCCGCGAACGCGTCGCGTCCGCATCAGTGGCGTCCGCGTCCGCGCGCCTCGCGCCGGTTCCTCGCAGCTACTACCCGTGCTGCCGCTTAGTTCTCGTTAACTTTTTTTAATTCCTAAAACATATTTTTTAAAGCATTGCGATATTTTAGCTGAGCTGCGTTCCGAGAGCGCGTCGCGTCCGAGTCCGCGGTCGCGCGCCGCGTCGCGTCCACCGCTTCCTCGCAGCTACTACCCGTGCTGCCGCTTAGTTCTCGTTAACTTATTTTGATTCCTAAAACATATTTTTTAGAGCATTGCGATATTTTAGCTGAGCTGTGTTCCGAGAGCGCGTCGCGTTCGCATCCGTCGCGTCCGAGTCCGCGCGCCTCGCGCCGCTTCCTCGCAGCTACTACCCGTGCTGCCGCTTAGTTCTCGTTAACTTATTTTAATTCCTAAAACATATTTTTTAGAGCATTGCGATATTTTAGCTGAGCTGTGTGCCAAGAGCGCGTCGCGTCCGCATCCGTCGCGTCCGAGTCCGCGGTCGCGCACCGCGCGTTTGGCAACCACACATGTGCTGCCGCGCAGCTGTTGCCAACTTATTTTAATTGTCAAAATATATTTTTCAGATCATTCCGATATTCTACCTAAGCTGTATTCCCCGTGCACATAGCTTCCGCGCAACGAAATGATGCTATTGAAAAGAATACTCATTTTAAATGCATTTATTGTAGGACATATATTGAGAGCAGTATGCAAACGTTTACTAAAATAAATATTTAACAAAATTCATTAAATAAAAATATGTAAAAATTTAAGAATGAATTTGGGGAGTAAGTTTAATTTTTGTTTCGAATAAAAATGGCGAATTTGTTCATTTCTTGTGGGCACCTTTTTTTAAGTTTGGGGAATTTGTTCACCGTGTAGTTATTTCCCCTGTAAACCAAATTTCAGAGAAATCCGTTGAAAAGTACAAATTTGTATAGGGAAGAAATATACCACACAACAAAATATGAATTTTATATGAAACTTGGGCGTAAAAGTAGGCGTGGTCGGTAAAAATCATATGACGACCTTCCCTGGAATGTGTACTCAATTTCGGAGAAAGCCATTGAAAAATAAAAGTTTGTATAGCAATCAAATAAAGAAACAAATAAAAGGATAAAATAAGTTTTATATACATAGAAGTTGGCGCAAAGTAGGCGTGGCCTGTAAGAAGTATATGGTGACCTTCCCTATAGTATAGAGATCGTGTGACCAAATTTTAGACATCCCTTGAAAAATAAAAATTTCTATAGTGCACAAATATACCAAAAAACAGAATATGAATTGTATACAAAAAGTGGGCGTAACAGTAGGCGTGACCGGTACGAAGAATATGTGGACCTTCCCTGGAGCAGAGAGATCGTGTGTACCAAATTTCAGAGAAATCGGTTGAAAAATAAAAATTTGTATAGCGAACAAATATACCAAAATACAGAAAATGAATTGTATATAAAAGGTGGGCGTAAAAGTAGGCGTGGTCGATAAAAAGTATATGGTGACCTTAGCTGGAATACAGGGATCGTGTTTACCGAATTTCAGAGAAATCTGTTAACAAAGAAAAATTTGTATAGTGAACAAATATGAATAAAACGGAAAATGAATTTTACATAAAAAGTGGGCGTAAAAGTAGGCGTGGCCGGTAAAAAGTATACGGCGACCTTTCCTGCGGTATAGAGATCGTGTGTACAAAATTTCAGGAAAATCCGTTGAAAAATAAAAATTTGTATAGCGGTCAAACAAACAAACAAACAAACCAAAAAACAAACAAACAGAAAATGAATTTTGTATATATAGATGTAGATAATCAAAATATTATTTTTTCGTATGTGTATTTACAACAACAAAAAATTATTCAAATGCTCTTATGCAAAGTTACAAAAGTAGACATACGCTAATTTTGATTTGATGTTTCCGTTATTAATACCGGTAGAAATTTCATGAAAGCACAGGTTGCTCTTCAGTAGTTATTGTGAAATAATATAGGAAAATTTCGCAGTTAATTAAGTAAAAAAATACAAAAATGCCTAATGCCGTTTTCTTTTCTGAAAAAAAATGGTCATCAAAAAATTCTTAAAAATGTCGCATTTTGTTTGCACTTTTTTCGAAAAGTGTATTTTTTTATATATTCTAAATTAAGAGTAACCTAATGTTATACCTCAATCGAAAGGTCTCAAAGTGCTGTGTACACAAAATGCAAAAAATTTTGATCATTATCCTCTTGAAGTCATGGGGTGAAAATATTCAAAAAGGGGAACAATGTGGAAATATTATTACACTATGACCTGAAAGAAGTCAATGGCTACCATTTTTTGCGATTTACGAGCGCTCGACTTTGAGATCTTTCGATTGATGTATAAAATAAGGTTGCTCTTAATTTAGAATATATAAAAAATACACTTTTCGAAAAAAGTGCAAATAAAATGCGACATTTTTTGTCAGAAAAGAAAACGGCATAAGACTAAAGAAATTTCTGTAGACATTCGAAAAATTGTGGTCAAATTAAGAATGGAAGGAATTGGTCAAATATTGCACTTAAAAAAACCAACAGTACAGACCATTGTAAAAAACTTTAAAAAAAAAAATGGTAATTATGACAATAAACCACGGTCTGGTCGCCCCAGTAAATCAGCAAAGGGATGCAAAGAGCAATTATTCGGTCCGTGAAGGAAAACCCAAAGCAAGGTGAGGGCCAAATTAAACAGTAAGTGAAGTCAAGTCATGATATTGTGGTTTGTAATAAGATAATTCGCAGGTGCATTAAAAATTGTTTTTTAAGTAAGATTGCGCCATAATTTATGAAAACGTTCATACTAGTGATCCTTACTTCTGGGAACGGGTCGTATTTACGGACGAAGGCAAATTTATGGTTTTTTGAGGAGATGGTCATTTAAAAGTTTGAAGAAAACCGAATACGAAGTTTTTGCCACAAAATATCAATCCTACAGTTAAACACGGAAGCGGCTCTGTGATGGTCTGGGGTATGCGTGACCGCAAATGGTATTGGAAACCTAAGGTTCATAGATGGAACTATGGATAAGACTATGTATATTAACATTTTGAAGGACAGCTACATTCCCAGCATCAAAAAACTTGGCATCGAGGGGCATTCGTTATTTATGCAGGATAACGATCCAAAACTTTCTTTGAAGCTGTTGAAGGAATGGTTACTTTATAACGTCAAAACACAATTAGAGCATCCTCCCCAGTCTTCAGATTTAAATGATATTGAACTTTTATGGGATCAGCTTAAACGGGCGGTGAAAAAAAGAAATGTGACATCTATACCGTCTCTGAAACAAGCTTTGATCCAAGAATGGAACAACAGAAACAACGAGAAAATATGTCAATGCCAACTAGATTGTCTGCAGTGGTGGAAGCCAAAGGAGGTCATACTAGATACTAATACTTTCTTTTTAATAACTCATTACAGCGTATCTATACTTATGTAAATTAATAAAAATTAAAAGGGTAATACAATTTTAATTTATTTACAAAAATAGTTGAATTTATATATTTTTTTTAATAATACTTTTCTTAAATTAATTAGAAAAAATAAAAGAACTGCATTAAAGGCCATAATTTGTGTTTTATTTTACAAAAATATGATAAGGGTGACCGTATGTATACTTTAGAAACTATGTGTATTTCAGGTTTTTTTTTATAAATACTTAGGTACTTTCGTAAGAAAATGCAGTTTTTTATCACTATTTATACGCTATACCACTATGTGGTTTGGGTATAACGACTTTGTGCTGCTGTTTGTAACAACCAAAAATATTTGACCTAGACCCATCTTTAATTATACCGATCGAATCAGAATCACTTTTTGAGTTGATTTAACAATGTCCGTCCGTCCGTCCGTCTGTGTGTCCATGTAAACCTTTTAATCAAACTGCAGGTCGCAAATATGAATATATTTTGATGAAATTTGGTATATAAGCTTTTATCCGCCATGGGAAATTGGCTATTGAAATTGGTGAGAATCGGTCCATGTTCAGACCTAGCCCCTATCCAAATTACCCCTATGAAATCGACATAAATTACCATAAGATCCAAATTGTCATATAGATCTTACTCAAATTGGGTTAGTATACGTTCATTACATCCATTATTGAGTAGTCCAAAAATGATCCCTTTGGCCCCATATAGAATGCTTCCCGATCTTCACTTAAATCTATTAAAAACAAAAATATTGCACTGATTCTTCTCAAATTTTGTTTGTATATATTTTTGCAAAATACAAGAGACTTTACCAAACATGATCAGGATTGGTCCATTTTTGGACCAAGTCCCCATATAGATATAGCATCCGATATGAACTTTTTCATATCTGCAGCCAAAAAAATGAATAAAAATCCCACTCAAATTTGGTGTTGGCTTATTTTCTATGTCCAGTTAGTTGGGCCTAAGAGATAGGGTTTCTAAACGCATGGTATAGGGTATCTTATAGACGGTCTAGACCGACTATAATTTTCTTACTTGTTTTCTTAAATATTTGCGATTTTTATACTCTCCACACCAGTATGCAGAGGGTATATATAAGTCAGTCATTCCGTTTGTAATAATTAGTAAAAATACCTGGACCCCATAAAATGATCCTTATAACAAGCGATGTTGATATAGCGATGCCTGTCTGTCTGTCCGTCTGTGGAAATCGCGTTCACGCCCTCAGTAGGTCATGTTCGTTTGTATTAAAAATGATTCATTAGCATCCTGAGAAAGTTTTTGTTTCAAATCATGAATATCGGTTGAATAGGTCTCGAGATTTCACTGAAAAAGTAATAAACATTTAAAAAATATGATGCTTCTATATTGTTCTTATTATCGTTGTTATTCAAAACTTTGTATTTTTATGTCAAAGCTATTCTTGTTTTTGTGGTCGTTCTGTTTGCAGTATTTGCTTCATAACTGTGTATGTATGGCTATAATGCAAAAAATCACTAACATCAAAAGCAAATAATGCGTAACTGCCTTGTTATTAATAAAAAAAGTAACAGTGTAAATTTACCAGTATTTTCTTTAGTAATATGTGTATGTAACACATATCAATTTATTATTAATAAATAAGTAACAATGTAAATTTACCAGTATTTTCTTTAGTAATATGTGTATGTAACACATATCAATTTATTAAAAAATCGCAACAATAACTTTTGATGTTGTGTTTTTTGTGTGTAATATTTACTTATACAAACATATATTAAATATAAAATCAATATTAATACAAATTAACACTCCTATTGCAAATATCAAAATACTGTACATATGTATGTATACTAGACTGATTCAAAAAAATGAAAGATTTTTTTTTCGATATCCCCTGTGAAATGTATTCAGAAAGTCAAGAAAAAACGCCTGTAAAAGTCAGAGCTCTTAATATTAATATTTAGAGGTCGCGCATCGGAAATTTGCATTTCCCATTTAAATAACATAGGAAAAATTATTTTTCAATTTCATAATTTTATATCTTAAGAACTAATGGACGAATTCCAATGGCTGAAGCATATTTTTATAGGAAATTGAACGTTCTACAAAAAACGTCTCCTATCATTTTTTGATAAACTTACTCATTCAAAATGTAAAGTTAAATTTATGTTATAATTACACTTTTTGACCAATTTCAGGTAAAGTGATTAAAGTTATCATCAAATATCTTAAAAAAGTAAAGTAAATAAATGAAATTGCTAAGAATAACAAGTTTTTCATATTAATTTGACTGAACAATCCACAATTTCTAGGAAAGATCAATTAAAATCCTTCTTATTTTATTGAATAATACTAGATTTTTTTTTATTATTACTATTTTACTAATTTTAAATGACTTATACTATGATCGTTTAAAATTTTTCATTTTATGTCATTTAAAATTATATCAAATTATTTCATAAAAAAAACTATCAACTGCAGCTCATTAAAAATGTAGTTATCTTCCTGACCGACATAACTAAAATGATGCATATTATTATTTCACTTTGCTGCTAACTTTTCTTCCGAATTCCTATTTGTATATTATTATTCATATTTTCAATCTGTAATTTTTAAGTTGATGTTCATTAGTTTTATCCTTTTTATTAATCTCTATATAAATATTTATTGTTTTTAAATAGTAGTCTCGACCCCTGGTCATAATTAGTTAAAATTTGTAACTGTTTCCATTTACATATATAAAATTTGAGCGAATTTGTCTCAAAAAAATTGTTAATGCTCTTCGAAACGTTTGATTTACCATATGATTTTCTTAAAGTGGAAGTATCACTGTGGTCCAATAATGAAAGTTATAAAGAAAATGTAGAATTTTTCAAAGAACTTTCTGTAGTTAATGACTCAGCAGAACGTGGTATTGATTTAATAGAAGAATGCAATAACCGCTTAACTAATGCCGTTTTCTTTTCTGACAAAAAATGTCGCCCTTTTTTGCCCTTTTTTGCCCTTTTTTGGAAAAGTGTATTTTTTTAAATATTCTGAATTAAGAGCAACCTTATATTATATATCAATCGAAAGGTCTCAAAGTGCTGTTTTCATAAATGCAAAACAATTATTATCCTCTTGGAAGTCATAGGGTGAAAATATTCAAAAAAGGGGAACAATGGGGAAATATTCTCACACTATGACCTGAAAGAAGGCAATGGCTGGAATTTTTTTGTGATTTACGAGAGCTCGACTTTGATACCTTTCGATTGATATATAAGATAAGTTACTCTTAATACAGAATATATAAAAATATACACTTTTCGAAAAAAGGACAAAAAAGGGCGACATTTTTTGTCAGAAAAGAAAACGGCATAAGAAAGAAGAGCAACTACAGTATCTTTTACAAGTGGTACAAGATCAACGTCGACGTTTTACAGATTGTAACCACAAAACTTTAAGATAGTCTTTATTATTTTTTGTAACATATTGATACCATATATACTGTGACTTAAAATTAAATAAAATAAACTTAAAAATTTAAAAATCATTTTAATTATTATTATTATTATTATTATTATTATTATTATTGTTATTTTTATTTTTTTTTTACTGGAAATGATAACTCGTAAAATTATAAAATAAGTTTTTTGTATATTTGATGATAACTTTAATCATTTTACCTGAAATTGGTCAAAAAGTGTAATTATTACATAAATTTAACTTTACATTTGAATAACTTTTGAATGAGTAAGTTTATCAAAAAATGATAGGAGACGTTTTTGTAGATCGTTCAATTTCCTATGCTTCAGTCATTGGAATTTGTCCATTAGTTCTTAAGATATAAAATTATGAAATTGAAAAATAATTTTTCCTATGTTATTTAACTGGGAAATGCAAATTTCCGATGCGCGACCTCTAAATATTAATATTAAGAGCTCTGATTTTTACAGGCGTTTTTCTTGACTTTCTGAATATATTTAACAGGGGATATCGAAAAAAAAAATCTTTCTATTTTTTGAATCAGCCTAATGTATACCCATAATAACTGCATATTAAAAATAAATCGGTATATTATTTTATTTATGTAAAATTCAGCAATATTTTGTTTTAGGGAAAATACATTTTTTTGTATTAACAAACACTCACCACTTAATTTTGCTTAGTATGACTATGCAAGAGTAGATGGCGCCATAATTTTCGTTCTAATTAGATACTAACTTATATCTAACTAGAATTTATGATTTATATAGATTAAAAAGCTGATTTGTATAGATTAAAAAGCGTTGAAGGTCAACATTTTCAACTAGATATGAAAAACTATGTATTATATAACAACAGTGTTGAAAATATATTTGATTTCGATTACACATAATTTTTAAAAATTGTTTGTTATTACTAAATCATTACAATTCACAAAAATGCAAAATTGCAATTTTTGTAAATGTAATTAAATCAAAATTCAAAATTTCCAATTGAAGTTAAGAAAATATCGATTGAATTTCAGAATTCAAATTCAATTTCATATTCAAACGCCGGAAATAATTATGTGTATTTTAGAGAACAACAATTGTATTTTTGAAAATATGAATTTTATTCTTTAAACAAAACTGAAATTCCAAAAACACCAAATTTGTTTACATTTAAAAATCAACTGAAATTAAAAAAAAAATGTAATTTAGGAAATATTAATAGCATTTCAGAAAATATCAATTGGTGATAACACAACATTTATTTAAATTCAAAGATATCAAATGAAACTTTGAAAACATCAATTAATAATTAAGGATTGCGCACATAAAAATTGTACCATAACTTTTAAACGAAAGAACAAATTTTAATAAAAAGAAGTATAACTAATTGATAAGAATGTTATTTATATGTATGAATATATTATATATTATTTTTCAGAACTGTTTTGAATAAATATTTTAGGTTTTACAGGATATAGAAATAACAAATTATTATCTAATTTTATTTTTTCGGAATTACGATTTTTCTGTATTTGTCAATCCAGTAAGATTGTCATTCCGTTTGCAACGCATCGAAAAATAAATTTGGGACCCCATAAAGTATATATTCTTGATCGTTATAATAACTCGTGTCGATATAGCGATGTCCATCTGTCCATCTGGCCGTATGTCCGCCCGACCGTCTATCTGTCTGTCTGTTGAAATCACGCGCTATCATAAAATAAACCATTTATCTGAGTAAACTTATTAATAATAGTATTGTTTGTTTTTATCTGAGTAAGGTTAATATTTAAAATGTTACAAAATGGGGCAGCATTGTGCCAATATATGACCTAAAGTACGGACACACTTCTGAAAAACAATGCTGAGAATTCAGAGTGTTGTAACAATATAAGTTTAATTATTATGTTTATCAAATAGTTTACTTTTTCAAACATTTTTTTTACAATTGTTACAAATAGTGCAATAATTCCAGATATTAATGTAAACGTGAAGGCTAGGTGGAGGGTATCAAAGATACGGCATAGCCTAATTTAACATTCTTTCTTGTTTGTAATAATTTCGGGATAACGTTAAACAATTGTAGCGATGCATCCGCTCTCATTAACACTATTCCTATCAATAATTGGTGTATACCTATTCATACCATGTGAGGTCAAATGACGGCTTTGGGAAAAAAAAGCTTACATTAAAAATATAGAATTGGATAGTGAAAAAATATTTACTTTTATTTAGAAACGAAAAATGCACATTTTCGCCGCATTTTTTACAAATTGCAGGTGTGCTAATTGCATGTTATGTATAATAAATTCATAACAAAATTTAAAAACGGCTTTTGACCACGAGTGCTAAGAATAGTATTCAACAAATGCTGCAAACACAAAGATGTCAAGAACAACAACAATTAAAGCTATGGCATATAAATTACAAAATTAAGAATAACAACAATAACGAGAACAGCAAAAAAATAATGTTTTCAAGTTCATTTACATTCTTATTGAAATAAAGGGACCTATAGAACCGATTTCGTTGATTTCAAATGGCAACGTGCCCATGATGTCGGTGAATCGATCTCACTAAAAATTAGCAAACTAGCTGATCTTTTGAGTGCCTGATCGGGATTTTCACAGACGGACAGACGCATATCGCTAAATTAACTCCGCTTGTTAGTAGGACCAAGAAAATATATATTTTACGGGATCCAGTTTTTTATATAATTATTGCAAGCTGAATGACAAACTTATGTAAACTGTCTCTTGTACAATTTTGATTTTGGCACTTAAGTTATTTTCGCGTTCATAGCTCGATTGGGATATTATGAAAAAATATTGGCAACAAGTGAGACTTATATACTTATTTTAAATGCCTCTAGCAAGTTGAGCATTCATTTCTCACTGATTGGGGATACTTTTAAATAATTTTGCATGGCAATACTGCAAATGAAATTTCCTATATAAGCTAAATATAACAAAAAAAAAAAAACTTTTCGAATTGTGTTCCAAGTAAATCTTTCGGTTTTGGCTTGAAATAGATTGCCAAATTCGAGAGGAACTATTTGTATAAAATTTGTAAGTTTTAATATATTTATGCTAATCCATTATTATTTATTTGACAGTTAGTTAATTGTGTGAATATTCAAACGTATAACATCTTCTATAGTAAAGACAGACACACAGTTTCAAACATTCAACTAAAGCATTTCACTATGTTGTTCCAACTAATCATTAATTATGTTTTTAGACTGTTTTTTAATCATTCAAAATATATTGTCGTTTGTTTGTTTATTGAAAGGTGTGAAATAAATTTATGGTTTGTTATGAATTGTATTTTACGCCCACACTTACTTAATTCGTTTAACATTAGACATTGTCTTCGTTGGCATGCATATATGCATCTTCAACTGTGACCAATTTACAATGGTTTGTATTTTTTACTCCATGTTTAATTTTAACAGCTACATTTGGTATAAATAGTAAACGAAAGTTTTACAAAGTTGTTTTGGTTGTGATAACTGAAAGGTCAAATGCTAAATTTTCTCTTGAAATATTTTGATATTTATAGAAACGTATTTATAGTATGTTAAATTTAATAGCAACATGACATTTCTTGTATAAATTTATAAAAATATAAAGTAAACTACTTGTGTATATTGGGGAAAGTAATATCGATTGAAAACAAAAAATAAAAAATAAATAAATAAATATAACTCAATCGTTGGCATATATTTCAAACCTTGTTCACATAGACAAAATTTAAAAAATGAAAAAATATGGAGAATACGCATTAACATATCAAAGTGTATTCATGCAATTTTTCTTTAAGATAAGGTAATTGGTCCTCTCTTGTATTAAACGTGTTACATATTCCCAAGGTAACCACAGTTGTATATAAATTTAAAATTAATTAAAAATTAAACACCTAGACTGAACTGAGTTTAAAAAATAAACTTTTAAAACTTAAACCAGTATGGACTTACTGGTTCTAGTTATGGGGAACTACAAACAAATCCGATATATATATTTTACAACGTTTTCGGCTTCATCAGTAATGCTGTACGTCATGTACGAAATAAAGACATTCACAGAGATCTCAAAATTTAAACAGTCGAAGAAGAAATTAATGTTGTTGTTTTAATGTTAATTAATTTGTAATTCATACCAACTCAAACTATAATAAACAATAGTTAACAATAATATACCATATATACAAAGTCCCTAAAACGGGCTCTCTAGAATAGTTAATATAAAAGTAGTTTTCGATTCACATGAAAAAATAATTTTTTAGTTATATATGTTTCTTGTAATGAAAAAATTAAAATAAAAACATTAAAATTTTATTGGTTGTCTTTAAGTCTTCTAGAAGAACGAATGTTGAGAAGATTACATTCTAGCAAAAAAAAAAAAAAAAACATTTTAGAAGAATGACATTAGAAGAATAACTTCTTTAGATATCAGTACAAAGTTGTAATGAATTTTTAAGAATTTTAAGATTGTAGTTGTTCGACCTTTCAAATGTTGATAAATAAAAATTCTCGAGCTCGAGGTCCGTTTTAATTATAAAAATATTTTAATTTATTTTCCAATATTTCGACATTCTTCGAATGTCATTATCGGGGAATATCTAAAAAACAATTTAAGAAAACATTTCTTTCGTAACATTTATATAAATACATAATAAGCAACAAACATAGCAAATGTAATTAAAAATATAGTAAGTGTAAACACAGTAAGTATATACAATAATAACAAAATAGACTACATCAAAAACCACTAGATCATCTTAAATAATATTTATAAATATGCACACACAAACTTACATTTAATGTTTACATAAAAAACTATTAACATTGTTGACATCTCGTCCTCTATTATTGCACTGAATATACTTAAATTTTAATGATTAAACCCTTTCTTTTGTTTATTAAATGACGGTAGCTCTGAGCACAATTCTCCACATCAGCCTTACAGTTAATTCTCTTCGTTGTTGGTATGTTTATAATATGTAGCATCTTTAGCATAAAACGGGGTCTATAGTTATTCTCAGTTTGTAATACGCTCACATTATCAAAATCTGGTGTATGTTTATTTTGAATACAGTGGTTTGTCAATGCCGTTTGTTGTGTATTAATATCTCTTGATTTTTGATCTGATTTGTGTCCTGATATACGTGTTTATACCCTATACCACTATGTGGTTTGGGTATAATGACTTTGTGCTGCTGTTTGTAACAACCAAAAATATTTGATCTACACCCATCTTTAATTATACCGATCGAATCAGAATCACTATCTGATTCGATTTAACAATGTCCGTCCGTCCGTCCGTCCGTCTGTGTGTCCATGTAAAGCTTGTAATCAAACTGCAGGCCGCAAATATGAATATATTTTGACGAAATTTGGTATTTGATCTTTTGTCGGCCATGGGATGAACGCTATTGAAATTGGTGAGAATCGGTCCATGTTCAGACCTAGCCCCCATACAAATGACCCCTATGAAATCAACATATATTGCCATAAGATCCAAATTATCATACAAATCTTAGTCAAATTGGGTTTGTATATATATATTACATCCATTAATCAGTAGTCCAAAAATGATCCCTATTGGACAACTCTTAGTCATAGGCCCCATATAGAGCTGCTTCCCGATCTTCACTTAAATCTATAAAAAAAAACGAAAATATTGCACTGATTCATCTCAAATTTTGTTTGTATATATTTTTGCAAAATACAAGAGACTTTACCAACCATGGTCAGGATCGGTCCATTTTTGGACCTGGTCCCCATATAGATATAGCATCCGATATGAACTTTTTCATATCTGCAGCCAAAAAAGTTAATAAAAATGCCACTCAAATTTGGTTTATGCTTATTTTCTATATCCAATTAATTGGGCCTAAGAGATAGGGTCTCTAAACGCATGGTATAGGGTATTATATAGTCGGTCTAGACCGACTATAATTTTCTTACTTGTTTTAATTTGTTTTTCGTCGTCCCAAAATACACTTTTCCACATTTTTCCTTATCATTACCATCACAGGGTATTTTGTATACCACATTCCATTTTTCCATTATTTTAATTTTGTCTTTTGTCTTACTGTATATCTTAGCCAGGTTGTTGTCAGTTTTATGAGCAATTTTATAGTTTTCAGCGTCAAACAGTTTAGATTTTTCAAATCTTTCCGATATTTCAGGTACGTACATATGTGAGGGATTTGTATATTTTGGTGTCGTAGTGGTCAATTTATTAATAAGTTTAATCGGAAAATTATTGTCAAGTAGGATATTTCTTATTTCTAATTTATTCTTGTAGTGAAATACCAAGTCACTCAAATTAAGTACTCTTCTTATAAAATTAATAGCAGTATTCATAATAATTCTTTTTGGGTGCTTCGAAAAGAAATTTATTATTCGGCCTGAAGCCGTTGGTTTTTGGTACCAGTCAACCTTCAAAGTGTTGTTTTTCTCCCTCATAACCAGTGTGTCTAGGTATGGTAGTCTATAATTACACTCTCTTTCGTATGTAAACTTAATGCTATGATGAAAACTATTTAAGCCTGTCAATACCCCCTCAATTGAACTTTCCCGAACTATACTAAAAAGATCATCCACGTATTTCGTCAAAATTCTTGGCTTTTCCTTTAAACTTCCAACAACCGTATCTAAAAGTCTCTCCATAACCAAATCGGCCACAATTGGTGATGCAGGTGACCCCATAGATAATCATTTTTTCTGTTTATATATCTTATTGTCGTATTGAAAACATCGGTTGTCTTTTATGCAGAATTTCACAATGCGTAGAAATAAGCCCTTCATCATGTTGGTATATTTAGCGATTTCGTCCCATTTTTCTTCTATAATAACAAGTGCTAAATCGACAGGAATACTAGGAAACAATGACACAACATCAAACGAGATTAATCTTTCATCGTCTTGTAAAGTCAAGTCTTTAATCTTATTTTTAAATTGCATTGAGTCCTTAACATTATATTTCGAATTTTCCGAAATTTTATTTAGAATACTGGTTATGTATTTGCACAGATCACTTGAAGGTGCATTTATACCAGAACAAATTGGCCTTAAAGGATATCCTTCCTTGTGGACTTTTGGAAGTCCGTATATCCTCGGAGCCGTAGCTGTGTCTGTTTTAAGCCTTCTCTTTTCCGTTTCCGTAATAATATTGTTTCTTAGAAGTTCATCAACTAGTTCATTATTTATTCTTTGTAGGCCACTTGTTGGGTCTTTCATCGATCTCTGATATGTCATCATGTCTCCAATAATTTGCTTCATTCTTGTATCGTACTCTTCCTTCTCTATAGCAACAGTAACATTACCCTTATCGGCATTGAGAATTAATATGTTATTATTGCTCAAAAACCTTCTGCTCTTTTCCATAACGTTATGTGTAAATTTGTCCCTATTGCTAAGTTTTAATTTGTTAATGTGGTTGTCAATAATAGATGTAAATCTCGTCCTAGCCATTTCTTGTTCTTCCTTATCTCTTATCGTTAGAATAAAATCTTCTCCACCCGTTATATAATCAAAAATCGGAAAATTATTCTTTGTTACTGGTAAAGCATGTTTTTGACCCAGTGAGAGAATCCACTGTATATCTTCAGGAATTACAGTTTTTGTCTTATTGATAAACCAATTCCTATTATATTTGATCTCAAGTTGTATTCTTTGTAGTTCTTTAAGTTTCTCAAATTTCTTCTTATGTCTGTCCTTTATTTCCCACTCATTGGACTTCGCCAAAATCCTCTCGCTTTTCCACAGTTCATGTTCCTTATCTACAGTTAGTTGTTTATCTATTTTCATAATAAATTAAAATATTTTTGTAATCAAAACGGACCTCGAGCTCGAGAATTTTTATTTATCAATTTTTAAGAAATTAATAATTTTATTTATATAACGATTATTTTATTATATAACGATAATATGATTTTATTTAAAACAAGATTTTGTTATCGATAATGCTTTGGTTTAAGAAGTATTGTTACCCTATAATACTTTGTAATCAGGATATTAAAAGCTTGTGCTGATGTTTTTAACTACAAAAAATATTGGACCTGGTCCCGATCGGCATAGAAATATTTTTCAATTCGATTTAGCGATGTCCGTATGTCTGACTGTCCGTCTGTGTGTCCATGTAAACTTTGTAATCAAACTACAGGTCGCAAATATGAATATATTTTTATGAAATTTGGTTTGTGAGCTTTTTATCGGTTATAAGACGAACGCTATTGAAATTGGTGAAAATCGGTGCATGTTTGGACCGAGCGCCCTTACAAATAACACCTATCAGACCGACTAAAATTTGCGCCAGTCCAGATTATCACATATATCTCGATAAGTTTTGTGTGTATTGTATCCACCAATCAGCAGTCCAAAAAAAAAAAAAAAAACAAACCGTGTAGGGCCATTTTTAGTCATAGTCCCCATATAAATCTATAAAAAAATTCATAACTATGCCACCCAAATTTGGTTTATGCTTATTTTCTATATCCAATTAAGTGGACCTAAATCTCTTCATTAAACTCATGGTATAGGGTATCATATATAAATGGCTAAATACTCAAACAATATTAAAAAACATGTAAGAAAATTATAGTCGGTCTAGAACGACTATACGATACCCTATACCATGCGTTTAGAGACCCTATCTCTTAGGCCCAACTAATTAGATATAGAAAATAAGCTTAAACCAATTTTGAGTGGGATTTTTATTAATTTTTTTGGCTGCAGATATGAAAAAGTTCATATGGATGCTACGTCTATATGGGGACTAGGTCCAAAAATGGACCGATCCTGACCATGGTTGGTAAAGTCTCTTGTATTTTGTGAAAATATATACAAACAAAATTTGAGATGAATCAGTGCAATATTTTTATTTTTTGATAGATTTAAATGAAGGTCGGGAAGCAGCTCTATATGGGTCCTATGACTAAGAGTTGTCCCATAGGGATCATTTTTGGACTACTGATTATTGGATGTAATAAACACATACAAACCCAATTTGACTAAGATTTATATGATAATTTGGATCTTATGGCAATTTAAATCGATTTCATAAGGGTCATTTGTATGGGGGCTAGGTTCGGACATGGACCGATTCTCACCAATTTCAATAGTGTTCATTCCATGGCCGATAAAAGCTTATATCCCAAATTTCATCAAAATATATCCATATTTGCGACCTGCAGTTTGATTACAAGGTTTACCAATGACACACAGACGGACGGACGGACATTGTTAAATCAACTCAAAAAGTGATTCTGATTCGATCGGTATAATTAAAGATGGGTCTAGGTCAAATATTTTTGGTTGTTACAAACAGCAGCACAAAGTCATTATACCCAAATCACATAGTGGTATAGGGTATAAAAACATATTCTATAAGACAGGTGTAATATTTTGTATATAATCTTTAAATTAATGCTGAGAATTTCGGTTTATAATCAAATATAGAAAAGATTTATGTAAACTAAAAAAATTAATGACAAGTAAGAAAATTATAGTCGGTCTAGATATTCCCATAAAAAACTATTATAAAAAGTTGTTAAAACCATATTTTGTTACATTTATCTTAGAAACTGTCAATTCAATTTATTTCACGTAACCTTATTTTTATACACTATACAACTATGTAGTTTGGGTATAATGACTTTGTGCTGCTGTTTGTAACTACCAAAAATATTTGACCTAGACTCATCATTTATTATACCGATCGACTCAGAATCACTTTCTGAGTCAATTTAGCATTGTCCGTCCATCCGTCCGTCCGTCTGTGTGTCTATGTAAAGCTTGTAATCAAATTACAGGTCGCAAATATGAATATATTTTGATGAAATTCGGTATATAAGCTTTCATCGGCCATAGGATGAACGCTATTGAAATTGGTGAAATTCGGTCCATATTCAGACCTAGCCCCCATACAAATGATCCCTATGAAACCGACATGAAGTGCCATACGATCCAAATTATAATATAGATCTCAGTCAAATTGGGTTTGTATGTGTTTATTATATCCATTAATCAGTAGTCCAAAAATAATACCTATAAGACAATTCTTAGTCTTTGGTCCCACATAAGCTGCTTCCCGGTCTTCACATAAATCTATCAAACAAAAGAAATATTGCACAGATTTTTCTCAAATTTCGTTTATTTATGTTTTTTCAAAATATAAGTGACTTTACCAAATATGGTCAAGATCGGTCCATTTTTCGACTTAGTCCCCATATAAATATAGCACCCGATACGAACTTTTTCATATTTGCAGCAAAAAAATTAATAACAATGCCACTCAAATTTGGTTTATGCTTATTTTCTATATCGAATTAATTGGACCGAAAGATTGGGTCTCTAAACCATGGTATAGGGTATCATATGGGCCGTTCTAGGCCGACTATTATTTTCTTACTTGTAAAGAGTAAATGTATATAATAACTACGCTTTCTTGGAAATATGCATATCGTTACATGTTATATTCCAAGAATTTTGTATACCCTTGACAATATGTGAATGAGAATCACATTCTGAACCGATTAAGCGATGTCTGTCCGTCCGTCTGCCCTTCTTTCTGTCTCTCTGTGTGTCCATGTTTACCTTATAATCAAACTATAGTTCGCAAATATGAATATATTCTGGTGAAAATTAGTACAGTGTAACTTCGATTTTTGCGACTAATTAAAAACCAGACCTGTCGCGAAAACTGAAGTTAACCGATAACAGAACCCAAAATGTTATTGAAAAATTTTATGTAATTTTTAAAATTAACAATTCTAATTTTAACAAGTAAAAAAATTATAGTCGGTCTAGACCGACTATACGATACCCTATACCATGCGTTTAGAAACCCTATCTCTTAGGCCCAACTAACTGGAAATTGAAAATAAGCAAAAACCAAATTTGAGTGGGATTTTTATTAATATTTTTGGCTGCAGATATGAAAAAGTTCATATCGGATGCTATATCTATAATGGGACTAGGTCCAAAAATGGACCGATCCTGATCATGTTTGGTAAAGTCTCTTGTATTTTGCAAAAATATGTACAAACAAAATTTGAGAAGAATCAGTGCAATATTTTTGGTTTTTTAATAGATTTAAGTGAAGATCAAAGGGATCATTTTTGGACTACTCATTAGTGGATGTAATGAACGCATACAAACCCAATTTGAGTAAGATCTATATGACAATTTGGATCTTATGGCAATTTATGTCGATTTCATATGGGTAATTTGTATCGGGCCTAGGTCTGAACATGGACCGATTCTCACCAATTTCAATAGCGTTCATCCCATGGCCGATAAAAGCTTATATACCAAATTTCGTCAAAATATATTCATATTTGCGACCTGCAGTTTGATTACAAGCTTTACATGGACACACAGACGGACGGACGGACGGACGGACATTGTTAAATCAACTCAGAAAGTGATTCTGATTCGATCGGTATAATTAAAGATGGGTCTAGGTCAAATATTTTTGGTTGTTACAAACAGCAGCACAAAGTCATTATACCCAAACCACATAGTGGTATAGGGTATAAAAACAAGTAAGAAAATTATAGTCGGTCTAGACCGACTATACGATACCCTATACCATTCGCTTAGAGACCCTATCACTCAGGCCCAACTAACTGGATATAGAAAATAAGCATAAACCAAATTTGAGTGGGATTTTTATTAATTTTTTCGGTTGCAGATATGAAAAAGTTCATATCGGATGCTATATCTATATGGGGACTAGGCCCAAAAATGGACCGATCCTGACCATGTTTTGTAAAGTCTCTTGCATTTTGCAAAAATATATACAAACAAAATTTGAGAAGAATCAGTGCAACATTTTTGTTTTTTGATAGATTTAAGTGAAGATCGGGAAGCAGCTCTATATGGGGCCTATGACTAAGAGTTGTCCAATAGGGATCATTTTTGGACCACTGATTAAAGGATGTAATATATACATACAAACCCAATTTAACTAAGATTTGTATGGTAATTTGGATCTTATGGCAATATATGTTGATTTCATAGGGGTCATTTGTATGGGGGCTAGGTCTGAACATGGACCGATTCTCACCAATTTCAATAGCGTTTATTCCATGGCTGATGAAAGATCAAATACCAAATTTCGTCAAAATATATTTATATTTGCGACCTGCAGTTTGATTACAAGCTTTACATGGACACACAGACGGACGGACGGACGGACGGACGGACGGACGGACATCGTTAAATCGAATAGTGATTCTGATTCGATCGGTATAATTAAAGATGTAGGTCAAATATTTTTGGTTGTTACAAACAGCAGCACAAAGTCATTATACCCAAACCACATAGTGGTATGGGGTATAATTACATAAAATTTGATTATATTTTTTACGAGCTTACTGGTCCTTGCTAGTGATGCAAATAAAACAACTTTTATATCATCATTTGCCAACGTTTCGTTCCTTTTTGGGAACATTTTTAAGATCTTTATTATTGAAATTTTTCTGTTGTTATTGCATTTGTCAAAAATATTTGCTGTTATTATTATAAAGTTTATTATTTAAAAAATATATATTAAAATTTTTTAAATTTTTTTTTTTTGTCAAGCACACACAGTATATACTGTGATATTGTAGGCTACGCAACTGTGATATTTTTGTTTTGTGAAGACCAGTTTTTCTTTTTTGGATATTGTTAAAATTATTTATTTATTTATTTTAGTGCTTGACAAAAAAAATTAAAAAAATATTTCTGTTGTATTACAAAATTCCTATATATGTTGCCTTCTAATATGTCAAAGCCAAAAATAGAACGTGATTTTTATAAAACTATATCCTGAGGTCACAGACGCAAATACTAACAACATGCACCAAAGTCTTTATATTGACTTAAGTGAATAAGATTCGGATACCGAACGTAGTTGTAAATGTCCCAAATTTGTTTATATTTGGGCTAATAATTTATTAACAGAGAAATTTTATAAATATACTAAATATTTTGTCAGGCTACTCCAATCAATAGGAAATCAGCCTTATATGATCGGTATGACTAATAATTGCCCTACAATGTTGATTAATGGATGTAATAAATACACATAAACCCAATTTGATAATTTGGATCTTATGGCAATTTTATTCGATCTCATAGAAGTCATTTGTGTGGGGGCTAGGTCTCAACATGCACCGATTTTCACCCGTTTCAATAGCCTTCGTCCTATGGCCGAAAGAAACTTATGTACCAAATTTTATTAAAATATATTAATATTTGTGACCTGTAGTTTGATTGCAAAGTTTACGTGGACACACAGACGGACGGGCGACATCGCTAAAGCGACGCGGAAAGTGATTCTAGGTCGATCGGTATAATAAAAGATGGATCAAGGTAAGATATTTTTGGTAGTTACAAACATCAGCACAAAGTCGTTATACCTTGACCACGTAGTGTTCTGGCTATAAAAATTATTGCAATTCATCAAATATTATTACCATTGTATCATTTTTGGCAATGTATTGATAAATAAATATGTATCGTTTTATTTAGTCGATTTTGATCAATACAAATTTGATTCTTGCTTTTTGAATTTTAAAACTACATAACCCCTGTACAAAACCAGATGTATTGATCATAATATTAATACGTTATATTTCGGTATAGTTTTATATGCAGTCGCATCTGGTGAACAAATATGAGAGCATTGTTCTTTGATGTCTAATAGTAGATTTCATTTTTTAATATTTCTTTTAGTAAACATAAGTACATATTTTATACACTTAAAACAATTATTTGTCGCTTAAATATGGGGTTTCTCCAAAACTAATAATATTTGTGTCTAGTGTAAAGATTGTGAATGTTTATTTCATTGAACATCGAAAGATATAAGTGAATATTTTAATATTTTTCAATATTTTTTTTAGGTTAATTTAATGTCTTTTATATTCTACACTCTAGCAGGACTTTTCATAAGGCGTCGTCATTTGAACTTACATGTATATATATATAAATATATATATATATATATATATTGATTCCTATAATTCCAAGTTGGAACAAAGTGCCGTAAACGTAAACAAAAGGTATGTAAACCTGATCATATTTTTTTTTCAATATGCTCGTAAAGTACAGACACATCATTAAATATGAATAGGAAATCTGATAACGTTCACATCGGCTTTCATACGTTGAGGAAAACTGTAATCACACTTTCATTGGGCTTACTTTACGAACCATTACACTGATGTTGATTTTTAGGTCTAAGATTATAGTTGACACTTAGCATAAACATTATCATTGTAAGCCTAAAGAAATAAGTCTACAAGGCCTTAATCTTAAGATTAAGATTAAGAAGCTAAACAAAATCTCCATTTTGTGAAATCACAATTCTCTCAAATTTTGAGCACATCAACGTGATTTTTCACGACTTGTGTGGCATGTAGTGCCGTATTGTTGAAAAAAATATATATGCTCGTAGCATCAATCCAGGACGAACTAAGTCGATCAGTAGCATTTATCAATTACACAGACTTTCACAGAAAAGATCGCTCCAGCTAAGTATTAAAAAAAGTAATAATAATAACGATGAATATTATTGGAAAACCGAAAATGTTTACATTCATATCATTTATATAAACATCCATTCTTATCAAATCTATATATAAATAATAAATTTTATAGTTGAAGAATTTCACTTTCTATGCATATTTGTAGGTAAAATATATATGTATCAACGTTCTCAAAAGTTATTCAAAATTATATTATTCATATTATATACTATAGAAACTCAACGTGTTTATTTGTTTCGGTATTATTCAGTTATTTAATTTAAATTGAAATTTTTCAAATTGTATTCTCCTATTTTAAGTTTTTTTCAATCTTTTTTATAAAAATGTGTGTTTAAATAAAATTTTATTACAATTAAATTTATGTATATGAATTTGAATGATGTATCAACATGTTGCTATAACATACATATGTATGTACATATATGAAGATTATTTATTTTTGTCTTTGTTATTAAAAAATATAAAAAAAAAAAAGATAAATCGCTTATTTATATTGTTTTGTCGCTAAATTTTTGTCAGTTAATAAAAACGAATTTTAAGTTGTTTTTTCAACTCCGTCATTTAATTTATTTTTCGTTTAAAAATAAATGAAAACTACTTTTGATTTAGCTGAACATGCTATAGTCGGGTTTAAAAAAGGTTAATTAATTTGCAGTTAATTTTAACGACAAATTTTTATTTTAGAACTCAGATAAGAAATACTTACTTCATTTGGCAGCGGGTTCCTTGAACAATATTTGATATTAACTGTCGAAACAAGCAATGTTAAAAAATAATTTTTTTTAAACTAATGTTACTAATGAAACCAAACACACTCGATTTTATCACATCTAGACAAACACTTTATTAAACAATATCTGATATTCTTTTACACTAATATAGAATCTATAAAATTTAGAAAATAAATGTAATATGTATTATTAGAAAAATAATATCCATAAAAATGTATAATACATACATACCTATTTATAATTCAAGATCTATACAATATAAACTTGTATGTGTTTGTTAATGTTTAAGTTTTCATACTTTTGTTATCAAATAATATACTGAGAGAAATAATAAATAACTATAATAAAACATTGGGACGTGTATTTATATATCTTCAAATTAAGTCATTAAAGTGTGTTTTTGACAATAACAATTAAATTAAATAATAGTTAGAAATATACCAAAAATTAATAGGTTAATTGGCATTACGGAGATTTAACAATTTTTTTTTAAATAAACTTCTACAATGGTTTATTTATTAATTAATTTTGAAACTTACCAAAACAAACTTAGTGAAGTAAAACAACATATGCGCTTTTTCACTGTTTAAAGTAATTGGAACGACGTCACGTCGGTTCCCAAAGTATTCGCTTTCATATTTCATGCCAATTACTATTGTTGTACCAAACACAGGTTTCAGCAAAGTTTTTAATAAAATTTTATTTTTAGTTCGTCGGTTATAGCGAATTCATAAACATATATATTTGATCGTTACCACGGTAGTCGGTGCAATGTAGCGAAACAACTCGAATCTGCAGCGGCACGGACCAAGGACTGTTAACTCAGAAATAGCAATTTCGCACTGCCCAGCAACATTAACTTATACTAGCAGATTCCAGCCCTCGAAATTCGAGCGCATATTCTGGGAAATTTTATTTTTTCATTAAATAAAGACTAAAAGTATGCTAATCAATTATAGCAAATTCTCAAATCAACACAAAAAAACAAACTCAGTTTTATTACAAACACATCAAAAAATATAATAAACACACACATAGGATTGTATAATTTTATGTATGTGTTAGTAGCAACTTTAAATGCAATTTATTCAGAATTAAGGAAAAAATTTAAAAATCTGTAAATCGGCTAAAAGGAAATACCTTTCAAATAATATACGTTTGGTAAAAAGAAATCGCCTAGCCTATTAATATTACAGATTTATAAATCGCAAAAGCAGTAAAAAAAAAAAAATGTGAAATAAACATTGTAAGTAAACGACCAAAAAAGTGAATAATGTAAAATTTAGATTACGAAAACCAAAAATAAAACAAGAGAATGTTTTTCTATTCGCAATTGTATCAATTAATACTTTATGAGATATCTCTTTAACAATATCTCGGAGAGCATTCAAAAGTTACGAATTTTCTTAAATTTTGACTTTTCTTTCGCGACTATCTATCAATACACAATGCAACAGCCAATCTGGGGGCTAAGAAATTCCAGCGTAGTAAATCTCATCATTATACCCTATACCACTATGTGGTTTGGGTATAATGACTTTGTGCTGCTGTTTGTAACAACCAAAAATATTTGATCTACACCCATCTTTAATTATACCGATCGAATCAGAATCACTATCTGATTCGATGTAAAGCTTGTAATCAAACTGCAGGCCACAAATATGAATATATTTTGACGAAATTTGGTATTTGATCTTTTGTCGGGCATGGGATGAACGCTATTGAAATTGGTGAGAATCGGTCCATGTTCAGACCTAGCCCCCATACAAATGACCCCTATGAAATCAACATATATTGCCATAAGATCCAAATTATCATACAAATCTTAGTCAAATTGGGTTTGTATATATATATTACATCCATTAATCAGTAGTCCAAAAATGATCCCTATTGGACAACTCTTAGTCATAGGCCCCATATAGAGCTGCTTCCCGATCTTCACTTAAATCTATAAAAAAAAACGAAAATATTGCACTGATTCATCTCAAATTTTGTTTATATATATTTTTGCAAAATACAAGAGACTTTACCAACCATGGTCAGGATCGGTCCATTTTTGGACCTGGTCCCCATATAGATATAGCATCCGATATGAACTTTTTCATATCTGCAGCCAAAAAAGTTAATAAAAATGCCACTCAAATTTGGTTTATGCTTATTTTCTATATCCAATTAATTGGGCCTAAGAGATAGGGTCTCTAAACTCATGGTATAGGGTATCATATAGTCGGTCTAGACCGACTATAATTTTCTTACTTGTTTTATTATACAACAGATAACTTCACCAAATAAAGTTGGTACAATTTGAACGAATAAAATTTTTCAAAAATTTAGTCATTTTTCCCTTTTTACTCCCTTTATTTTAACTCGTAGTGTCTGCTTGTCTGTTTGTCGACAACATTTTGGATCGATTTTTAGTCCCTTTCCCGTGATCCAATCGAGCTTAAACTTTGTAGGCAGACTCGCGGCGGTGACGATAAAATGATCTGACACATTTTTGCAAAAAAAATTAATTTTTGTTGTAGATATTTTTCTAGTCATGTGTCATTTTCATTCTATCAGTTATTTAATTATATGATGGTAAATAAATTTGTAAATAAAGAAATGGGTTGTTTTTCACTCCCTTTATTTTAACTCGTAGTGTCTACTTGTCTGTCGAAAAAACTTTTGATCGATTTTTAACCCTTTTCCCGTAACGCAATCGAGCTGAAAATTTTGACTGCAGAATTTACAATTGCTGAGCAGACTGAAATGATACGTTAAACTTAATTTACAAAGAAATTAAGAAATAATTTATTTCAGCCTTGGCTACAACTTTGCTGAAGAATGAAATAAGAAATATAAGGAAAAAATATTAAAGGTCACATAAAACTGAAAACGCCAAACCCTTTGGAGGTTTTACTACACTGGCCTAGTACTTTTAACCAGACTTGGAATTACTCATCTCCCAGACAATGATCGTGCAAATGTGCCACAGTGTAACCAGCTGATGGAAATGTCATAACAAGACAACACTTTAATGTTAATAATTTATTGCGGATGTGGTAATATTCGGAAATCAGCATTACCCTATTACTCATTTCCAAAAACATTAAATAATTTAGTATTTTCTGAGTGCACAAAAGTGTTATCTCTGTTTTCTTAGGTATTTAAAATGGCGTCATCTCAGTTCACCATACGAGTGCATAGAGATAAAAATGTAAATGCTTTAATATTTTAAACTGTAACGTAAATATAAAATCAATTTTTGAGCACACCAATTAAAGTTCCATATAAATATATATAAATATAAAATTAATTTTAGTATATATTATGCTTAACATTTGAAATTTAATACCTCTTCATCATTAGATGATTTTAAATGTGTATAGACAATTATTATCTTTAAAATAACAATGTCTGTGTTTGTGTAACATAATCTAGTTAAGGGTTTATAAGGTATAAATTTACCGTAGCACAGAGCTTGTAAAAAATGGATTCGTCTAATGAATGTTGAATTGTATAATTAAAATCTCTTTAAAATCATTTGCCTTAAGAAAGTAATTGTTAAGTTTAATAAGGGGTGTGATCGAAAAATCTTAACATTCATTAAATGTTATAATAACGAAAACATTTCATTCAGAATTTGATTTTTTTTATACGTAATTGAAATTATACTAAAGCCTAAAATAAGTAAAAGGTGATCCATTTCGAGGTTCCCTACTTTTTTTATAGAAAAAAAAAAAAAAAAACACAGAAAGTTCAAATTTAATGGGAATGTTTATTATCATTTGAAAGAACATTGTTTGGCATTTTTTTTTGGAAGATTATGTCTATCAAATGTTGGCCATGGCTACGTTGGTCCATCCGTTGAGTCCAATTTTCGATGACTCATTCGAGCATTTCGACTTGTAACTGGCGAATGACACGCGTAATGTTTTGCTCTAAGGACTGAATCGAAGCGGGATTGTCCGCATAAACTTTAGACTTTACATATACCCACAGGAAAAAGTCTAATGGTGTGATATCACACGATCTTGGTGGCCAATCGACCGGCAAAAAACGTGAAATTATCTGCTCACCGAAGTGTTCTCTCAATAAATCCATTGTTTGATGCGCTGTGTGGGAAGTGGCGCCGTCTTGTTGAAACCAAATGTCGCCGAGATCACGAGCTTCAATTTCACGCAACAAATGGTCGGTTATCATGGCACGATAACGGTTGCCATTGACGGTTACGTTCTGACCGGCAACATTTTTGAAGAAATATGGACCAATGATTCGGCCCACAAACCACACCAAACCGTTGTTTTTTCTGGATGAAGTGGCAGCTCTTGAATCTCTTCAGGTTGCTCTTCGTCCCAAAAAGATGGGTGATGGTGTTGCGAATAGTACGCTCAGTAGGCCGATTATGTTGATCATAAGTTGAGCGAAGTGCACGAAACACATTCTTCACAGAACGTGAATTTTTGTAATGAAGTTGAACGATTTGTAAACGCGGTTCAGGCGTAAGTCTTTCCATGATGAAATGATACCCTATACCATGCGTTTTGAGATCCTATCTAATAGGCCCAAATAACTGGACATAGAAAATAAGCATAAACCAAATTTGAGTGGGATTTTTATTAATTTTTTTGGCTGCGGATATGCAAAAGTTCATATCGGATGCTATATCTATATGGGGACTAAGCCCAAAAATTGACCGATATTGACTATGTTTGGTAAAGTCTCTTGTATTTTGCAAAAATATATGCAAACAAAATTTGCAGTGCAATAGTTTTGTTTTTTGATAGATTTAAGTGAAGATGGGGCATATGACTAAGAGTTTTCCCATAGGGATAATTTTTGGACTACTCATTAATGGATGTAATAAACGCATACAAAGCCAATTTGATACTTTGAGTAAGATCTATATGACAATTTTGATCTTATGGCAATTTATGTCGATTTCATAGGGGTCATTTGTATGGGGGCTAGGTCTGAACATGGATCGATTCTCACCAATTTCAATAGCATTCATTCTATGGCCGATTAAAGCTTATATACCAAATTCATCAAAATATATTCATATTGTTTGATTACAAGGTTTACATGGACACACAGATGGACGGACGGACGGACATCGTTAAATCGAATCCGTTAGTGATTCTGATAATAAAAGATGGGTCTAGGTCAAATATTTTTGGTAATTACAAAAGTCATTATACCCAAACCTCATAGTGGTATAGGGTATTATACCCTATACCACTATGTGGTTTGGGTATAATAACATGTCAGCATGACACGACTCACACGTGATCTGTCAAAAAAAGGCTATTGAAAAAAGTATCTCTACTTGGATCACCCGTTATAATTTTTTATTACTATTTGTGAACATATGGACCTTTTCCGGAAACCTTTCCATAAGGCTTTTATAGTGGTTTCTGCCCGTTTAAAATCTTGGACATTGCTCTTAAACTCCTATTTGCAAGAACCTAATATCTCTCCACTGGCCTAAGCTAAGGTCGGTTTGGAGAATTTGCCTCCCTTGGTATAAGAACCAAGTTATTGTTCTTGTACTACTCAAAAGCTTTCTTGCCGTATTGACAGGACAGAAATTCGGGCTAAAAATATGTGTGCCCTTTGTATGGGCTTACGAAAAACGGAGTCTTTTTTGCAAACACGTCTTAATATAAATTAATATAAATGACTTGCTTCGTTTGCCACAGCTGCATATTGCTTGCCATAACAGTAAGTTTTTTGAACATTTCGTCTGCCTTTGGATCCTGAACTTGTCCTTAACACTTCCTCGAGCATTAACAAAGTAAACAGTTTGACCCGGGAGCTGCGAGAAATACGCCAGTACATACATTTCGATGTACATTATGCAGCGGGGATATTGTTTTATGAAACTTGATTTCATTCTCTATGCTCCGTTTTTGGTCTCTAAATTTATGTTTTTAATCCCGCTTTGGCTTTTATATTAGTATTCCGAGCACTGAAATAACCGGGCTGCTTTTCTATATCATTTGGACCTTTTTTTCTTCCCGAACCAGGCTTCCTCTCAATGGGCATATTCTCCTGATACCTTCTTATAACATTGGAAAAGTTTGACGGCAGGCCTTTGATTAACTTTTGTAGGACCAAGTTGCAATTTGTTGAATATATTTAATAATTTGTGCATATACATAATTCTATTTCATCACTAATTTTAAAGAAACATAATAACAAATATATTTTTCAAAGATGGCTTGATCAAAAAAAAAAAAAAAAAAAAAATTCAAATAATGCTTGCGAAAAAAGGTAAACGGTTAGCCACACGTTGTTAAATATAACCGTATCGTATCGTTATGTTGGCATTTAAAGCAATTATAGAATGTACAAAACCAACCAGCATGTTGCTGCGTTAAATTAACCAAACTTTAGCAGCTGTTCACAAATGTCACGTACAAACGTAGCAAAAGTCTAATATGAACAGAAGCTAACGATACGATACGTTTAGCTTAAGTTGGGTAAGCACTTGCATGTGTTTTTAAGACAGATTGAATCAGCTGATTTGCTCCGTTACCATTACGAGTGGCTAACTAGGGCTTAAGACGTGTGTTAAGATGTTTTCGATCTCACTAGCAGGATTATAATTACATATTTTTTTTTGAAAGATTATTTTGAAAGTACATTATTAACATCCTTATATCATGATATGATGAAATAAAAACTGGGAAGTAATTTATAGTCGGTTTACCGACTGTACGATACCCCTATACCTTTTCTCTTGGGTATAGAAAGTAATCATAAACCAAATTTGGGTGGAGTTGTTATAAATTTTTACCTTCGGATATGAAAAAGTTCATAGCGGATGGCATTCATAATTGACCGATCCTGATCATATTTGGTAAGATCAATTATCCTTTTACAAAAAATTTGAGAAAAATATGTTTTTTTTCTAGATCGATTTAATATGAGGGCTGTGACTATGAATTGTCTTATAGGATTTATTTTTGCACTACTGATTAACAGATGTAATAAACATACACTGATCATATTTGACCGAGATCCATATGCAAATTTGGATTTTGTGTCATAGGTAAATCGACTCAGAATATGATTCGGTATAATAAAATATGGGTCTATGTTAAATATTTTTGCTAGTTACAAATGTCAGCAAAAACTAATTATACCCAAATATTGGTATATGGTATAAAAACTTATACAAAATTCCAAGATTCATCTGTTTCATTTGATACTAATAGCGGTGTCGTAAAACGAGTGTAATAGCGTTTTAATGTTACACGAAAGGGGTCCTATTTACTTGTTCTTTCCTTTTCTTTTCCTTTTCATTTTCCATACCTCTTTAATTTCTCTTCCTATCTCTATCTTCCCGCACTTTCTAAAGGGTATCATAATGGGCTATATGGCCTGCGAGTGTACCCGGCTTCGGGCGGGCGACCCATCCAACCTAACCTAACCTACACGTTTCTCTCATTTCTCACTTTTTTCTCTTTTTGTATTCTTTTCTAAAAAATCCTTGCGAATGGGTAACATGTTCTTTTCTAAAAATCTCGCAATATAAAATGTGAAAAAGGTGAATTTTTCGCAGTTTAAAAAATCAGAGGGGGAGAATCGCACCTTAAAACAGCTGACATTTGTGTTTGTTTATAAATGTGTATTTTTGTGAAGAAACACGAAAAAAAAATTTAGAAAAATTGTTAATATGGAAAATATCAATCTCTTGTTATATTTATTTTTTCTTTTACGTTGTCCAAGAATAAAAATGTAAACAAAATCAGCTGTTCGTTAAAAACGTGTCGAAAAGTTATAATGTTATGTTCTATTCTGACCATTAAAAATGCTACCTTTTTAATGGGTGAGGCAAACATTATTTAAATGTAACATTGTAAAGTGTAACATTTTTTTTTTCACAAATGAAAATGCCATAAGTGTTCAAATAAATTTTTTTTCAACTGTATTCTTCGAAACTTTGAAGTCCGTATTAAAGAAAAAAAAGGTCTCAAAATAAAAGCTATAAACGCAGTTTTACTCCATGTAATCTATGGTTTCAGACGTATATTAATCGGAGCACGTTGAACGACCATGTTATTTATTAATTTGTGTACATAAGTTTAACTCTGTCGACAAGTATGTACGTGATATATTTAAAACCATTTTTATTATTAATAAAAATCTTGCGATACCTTTCACATTAGTTGCAATTCTTTTCTTGTATAATAATTTTGCTGAAATTATAATGAAAGAATAACATTTGAATAAATTAGCATGAAAGTTTATATGTGGGATCAACAAAGGCTAATGAGCAGTCCATCAAATTAAGGAAAACTATTATATAAAGAAATGACATTAAAAAAACTTAGATTCAATATTAGCAAATAAAAATAGTTGACTTTGTCAGTACTTGTCGGTAGAATATTCCTGCATATGACTTAAAAAATTGCGAATATAAATGTGGTTTTTATGACGTCACAACTCTGTGTATTGTGATACCAAATACTTGGGAAAGACTTGAACTGGAACGTAATCTCCACAAATGGATCTAAGTAACCACGTCAATTATTGAAAAGTTTGATCCAAGGCTGGCTCCAAGCAGGTCACTCTCTGTTAGGCTTAAAACTGGTAATAAGGGAAACAAAGATTACTGGCCCAGACTAAAGTCCTCAATTGAGATACAAAGATTATAGGGAAATAAAGAAATAAACATCATAAAATGGAACTCACCTACACTTTATCTAAAGGGCACTAGGAAATGGTGTCAATATTAGAAAAAACTATTAACATGACGTAAATTGAAAAGTCTTATTGGGGGTGTGACAAAATATTGTCTGCACAAACTGACTAACAAATAAAATACAGATTATTATTATCTAGTTTCTTGTCGAGTATTGTTGCCAGTTTACCAATTCAATTACCTTTTATCCATGTATTAGTTTTCGATAATTATTTTTGTACCTTGAATGGTTCCTTTTTAAAAGACATAAAAAATATGATGTAAAAGAAATTAAAAGACATAATGAAACAGTTAATAAGAGTTATTGTAGGCGGCCTGCCCAGATACATAATTAAACTAAATATTTTATAATATTTTTTTTTTTACTTAAACATGAAGGCCCGTATGCAAAAAATTTGAGTGTAGTTCAAGTAGACTTTATCAACAAATTTTTGTATGAAAAACATACAATAAAGTCTACTTGAAGTACACTTTAATTTTTTCGCATACGGCTCTAAAAATTTAAATGTTCTTTGTTACAATTGAAACTTTTTAAAACACATTTCGTATAAAATACTTAGTTTCAACAATATCAATAAAAATTCAAAATTAATAAGTTGTTGGATTTCCATTGGTTAATAATATGCCATGTATGGTATTGTTGAACAATTTCATAAATTCAATTCGTTTTTAAATTATCATCAATAATAACTTGTATAATACGCATACAATCCCTTTGCCGTGCCGATGTATTATCAATCAATTGCTCAATGAATTGGCTAGTCTCGATTGTGGTTTTGGGTGGTACATCTTGGGTGCATGATATGTATTTGTTAAAAATGTCCGTATTTAACGAGGTTGAGCGATAACTTTCATCTCTTTGTAAGAATTTGCCAAGTTTTTGAGCTGAGGCTAAAAGTTTAGTTTTGGTCTTTTGATAGGCATGTAAATCTTGTAAACTCATATAATCAGTACTTGATAAATCGATAGTTTGTGATGTTTTATCGTCAGTATCATGCGGTGGAGAGCTTATGGGCTTCTTTGTTAGAAGCATGCGTATATGATTTTTACGTTCCGATACAAAATTACCCAGTAAATATCCTGAAATAAAATTATCAAACAATTTTATTTTAATACATACATACATATAAGTACTGCACACGAAGACAAGTTACAATTGGACCAAAAGACTTGAAACACAAATTTTGTCGATTTGGTAAAGCAATTTATTTATAAATGTTATGGATTTACTGCAGATGGCAGTAGGATTCTTGAAATTAAAAATTTCAATATGAAAATCCGTTACTATTTTGTAGAGCTCACAAAAATATTTACAATAATTTACACACTTCAACAGCCATTCTCTGTGAGATGAGAAATTTCAAATAAGGTTGACAGTACTAGCCAAGGCCAATATAGTTTTACAGCTATAATTGAAGAACATTTTTTGATTTCTCAACGACTTCAAAACTCAAAGTGCATTTTTAATTCCGATGTTCGTAATTATATGGCCTATTATTCTATGTTTTAGTTTACAGTCTATGTAGAACTTAAAATTTAAGATTGTAGGCCAAATATTGTTTAGCGCAACGTAATAAAATGGATTTGGAAGCAATTGAAAGACCCTCAAAGCAGTTCGCAGATTGTACTTCTCCACTCGTTAATAATACTTCATGCGAAGACCTAATGCTGCCGAAGTGAGTGAGATAATAAAAAATAATTATTCTGAAGTCGTATTCTTATTTAGTACAGAAGATAAAGAGATGTATAAGCTTCAATCAAAAGCCTTCTATTAAATAAACTCTGAAAGTGGCTCTGACTCTCAATATGGCTGGGAGTTTCTCGAAATATTCGTAAAAGCAAAGCAGTAGTTTGAAAAAAATTACTTTAGAGTAAAGTGGGAACCTTATAAAACATACGTTTTAAGTTTCAAGGCGCCACGTTCTTTAGCATTATTTTAAACCATCAATATTAAAGTCGAACTATGTTCTATTCTGAGGAGTGTGCTCATTCATTTACGATTATAATATATTGGGTGGAAGAGTTTATATGAAGCTTTCAAGCTGTCAAGATTAATACCAATTGAGGTGGCCACGCCAGCAATGTTTAAAAAAATCCACTAAAAATCACATATTGACTGAACATTTGGAGATGAGAAAGCTGTCCGCATGATGGTTTCTGCGTTTGCTCACAATAGAACATAAACAAAGTCGTGAAAATATTTCAATAGAGTTTTTGGCGATGTTTCACAGCATAGGGCCGATGAGACATGGATCCACTACTTCACACCAGAGGCAAGGGAAAAGTCAAAACAGTGAAATGGTAGAATCGTATCCAATGCAGGCGAAGACAGTCCATCTGCAGGCAAGGTTATGGCATCTGTTTTTAGGGATGCAGCTGAGATAGTTTTTATTGATTGTCTCCAAAAAAAAAAAACAACAATCAACGCAAGTGTTGTGCTAACTTATACAGCGTTTAAGTTTACACATCCACTACTGGAATGTCCAAAATCCATGAATTAAATTTCGAATTGTTTCATCAGGCACTTTATTCATCAGATTTAGAACACCCGGATTATTTTCTATTTCCAAACTTGAAAAATGGCCCGGTGGTAAAAGATATGCCAACAACGAAGAGGTGGAGTCTGCGGTTGATGGCTATTTTAAGGAGCTAGGCAGTTCTTACTATAAAAAGGATATTGAAGCTATTGAGATTATGTTGAGAAATAAAGAAAATATTTCCCAAATTTGTTGTTTTTTTCTCAGGTTGTTCAGACATTAAGTTCAATATAACATAAAATCTATACATTGTTTTATAAAAACTATATTAAAAAATAATATTAAAAAGGACATAATTATTGACATATCGGCTGTAAGGAAGCTATATGCTATATATCTATATGCTATATAGCTATAGCTTCCTTATGGAAGTTTTGATTTTGCAATGCAGTACACCAAATTTGGTCCCGCTATCTTTTAATTTACGCTTTTTGCTAATAAAATGATTCCAGATTTACTATTTCGACAACTTTGAATAATTAAAAAAATACATTTTAGTAATTTGTGACTAACACTGAATGTATTGCAACATTATGTACATTGTTTTTACTCGAATTTAATAATTTATTTGATTAAAACTTTATGAACAAATAAACATTAAAGTTTCTATTATATCATATAATCTGAAGTCTGTTGACCCAATTGTAAGTTGTCCCATTGTTGCTTTTTTAAACATTTTACTTACCCGATATTAATGTAAAAAATGCTATTGTTAATACCAAACTTACACAGGTCCGTTTGGTTACATACTCTCGATATTCGGAGACATTATTGGCACGCACTGCTGTTTCATAACTTAACACCTGATGCATTTTGTTGCTTTATAAATAATTTAAAATAGTTTTAAAATTTATATCAGTTCTTTGTTGGGCGATGTTCACTTATTTACGCAGCTATAAAACTTCGAAAGCATCATTATGTTTAGTCTTTATTGGAAGTTTGTTTATTGTTCAGCTAAACTGCAAGTAAAGAAATTAAAAATGTTGTCTTTAGCTTAAATTGCAGAGAACAATTTAAGAGTTCATAACTACTACATACATAATATAATTATTATACTTGGATAAAAGCATACATTTTTATACCCTATACCACTATGTGGTTTGGGTATAATGACTTTGTGCTGCTGTTTGTAACAACCAAAAATATTTGACCTAGACCCATCTTTAATTATACCGATCGAATCAGAATCACTTTCTGAGTTGATTTAACAATGTCCGTCCGTCCGTCCGTCCGTCCGTCTGTGTGTCCATGTAAAGCTTGTAATCAAACTGCAGGTCGCAAATATGAATATATTTTGATGAAATTTGATATATAAGCTTTTGTCGGCCATGGGATGAACGCTATTGAAATTGGTGAGAATCGGTCCATGTTCAGACCTAGCCCCCATACAAATTACCCATATGAAATCGACATAAATTGCCATAAGATCCAAATTGTCATATAGATCTTACTCAAATTGGGTTTGTATGCGTTCATTACATCCACTAATGGGTAGTCCAAAAATGATCCCTTTGACCCCATATAGAGCTGCTTCCCGATCTTCACTTAAATCTATTAAAAAACAAAAATATTGCACTGATTCTTCTCAAATTTTGTTTGTACATATTTTTGCAAAATACAAGAGACTTTACCAAACATGATCAGGATCGGTCCATTTTTGGACCTAGTCCCTTTATAGATATAGCATCCGATATGAACTTTTTCATATCTGCAGCCAAAAAAAATTAATAAAAATCCCACTCAAATTTGGTTTTTGCTTATTTTCAATGTCCAGTTAGTTGGGTCTAAGAGATAGGGTTTCTAAACGCATGGTATAGGGTATCGTATAGTCGGTCTAGACCGACTATAATTTTCTTACTTGTTAATAATAAAAAATATTTAAACAAACGTATATTAAGGTGTTATGAATAGAAAATGGGGACAATATTTTAGTAAAAAGTCAATCACAAATTATGCAATTTATATCAAATAAAATTTCGTAATATATTAAACTTTCGTAATATATATGCAATTAATATCAAATAAAATTTCGTTATATATTTTCTATTATGTTGGCGAAGTTTTCGTTTAACATGCTACATCTGTTTCTTAAATTATGATTTGCAGTTTTTTTTTTTTTTTAATCCTTGTTATAGGCTTCTTTTACTTCCTTTCCTGATTATATTTGACGGTTGCCTCCCGTCACTACCATTATATGTCAATTTTCTAAGGCATTTGGT
Organism: Cordilura impudica; assembly: GCA_963682025.1. Taxonomy (NCBI): domain Eukaryota; kingdom Metazoa; phylum Arthropoda; class Insecta; order Diptera; family Scathophagidae; genus Cordilura; species Cordilura impudica. Next base: position 112,748,353 of record OY821517.1, read on the forward strand.
AGATTCCGATATTTTTCACAAAATTAATGTAGTGGTTTTTAAAAAGGTGTTAGTGTGACGTCGCCAAGTCACCAAAATATACTAAACACTTCGTGTTTCTTATTTGAAGGGTAGGAGTTTTTAAACTTTTAAAACTAGAACTCATCAAACGAAATGCGATACTATATACGATTACTTGTGTGTATAATATTTAAAGCACTGAAAATTTATGTATAATCAAGTTGGCGACCAAAATTATTTACACCGGTAATTGGTTTCTAATTGATATTTCAATATTATTTCAGTTCAAGTTCAATTCTTTTTCTATACTCGTGCTTTATGTTATACTGTGTTAAAAAATTACGGTAATATTATTTGAAATATTCTTATGAGTATATCGTGTGAATGAAAACTATTAAAAGCAGAGACGGAAAATAATTGATATATTTTTTTTTTTGATGTGTAAACATCTATACGCGCAGGGGGTAAATTTATATTTCACATTACAATCATTAAAACAGCGTAACATGTAAGATGTAAGATAAAATCGGTGTGACTTATGATTGTATTGGTGAAAAAATTATGAAACAAGTATGTAATAATCTGTTTAAAAATGAAAAATGAAAAATAAAAAATGAAAAATGAAAAATAAGAAATGGAAAATAAAAACTGAAAAATGGAAAATGCAAAATTGAAAATGAAAATGGAAAAATTGAGAATGAAAAATGGAAAATGAAAAATGGAAAATGAAAAATGGAAAATGAAAAATTAAGAATGAAAAATGAAAACTAAAAAATGAAAAATAAAAATGAGAAATTAAAAATGAAAAATTAAAAGTAAAAAATAAAAAAATGATATAAAAAAAAAATAAAAAATTAAAAATTAAAAATAAAATATGAAAAAAAAACGAAAAACGAAAAGGGAAAAATGAAAAATTAAAAATAAAAATGAAAAATCCTTATTAATATTATAAAAATGACTGTTGGTTTGTATGTTTGTTTGTTTGTTTGTTTGTGTGAGCATCACGCCTAAACGACTAAACCGATTTTATTGAAATTTAGCACATATATAGAGTAAGCTCCGGAAGGAACTATAGGCTATAAAAAATTTCGATATGGTGGGCGTGGCCCTTTTACGCCCACTTTTTCTTTATCTAATAAACGGCTGAACCGATTTGATTGAAATTTGGCACACAGAGAGTGGAAGCTCCGGAAGGAACTATAAACTATAAAAAAATTCGATATGGTGGGTGTGGCCCTTTTGCGTCCACTTTTTCTGTAACTTATAAACGGCTTAACCGATTTCATTAAAATTTGGTGAATAGATAGTCAGTCTACTAACAGCCATTATAGGCTATATTAGATTCTGATACGAACTAATGAACAAAATTTATTCAAAAAAAATTTTTAATAAATGGTCAAACAAATTATTAACGAAATAACTACAGCTTAATCTTGATAACCAAGACTATTATCTGGATTAATCTATGATCCGGCCAGCATTTCTCAACTCCAGACATCAACCAAAACATGTGTAGTGAAAACTGGTTATGTGAAAAAGCATTGTTAGCTGCAAAAAACAGTATTGTGGCCAACATCAATCACCAAATTCTACACAAAGTTTCTGGTCAGTCCACAATTTATAAATCAATTGATAGTGTACTGGATGAAGAGCATTGTACTACATACCCGCCAGAATTCCTTAATTCGTTGGAGCTTTCAGGAGTTCCACCACATAAATTGGAGCTCAAGATTGGGGTGCCTATTATACTTATGCGAAATTTGAATGCACCAAAACTTTGTAATGGGACGAGATTACGAGTAACACATTTAAGCCGCAATATTATCGGATCAACAATATTGACAGGTTCTGCGAAAGGGGAATACGTTTTTATTCCCCGGGGTATTCGTTTCAATATAAACGTTTGCAATTTTCTATAAAACTGGCATTTGCAATAACAATAAACAAATCACAAGGACAGACACTCAAAACTGCAGGCATATATTTAGAGACACCTTGCTTTTCTCACGGTCAGCTATATGTTGCTTGCTCAAGAGTTCCAAGTGGAAGAAATTTATACGTTTTGGCTCCAGATGGAAAAACATTAAACGTCGTTTATAGAAGTGTATTATAAACCTGAAATTTTCATTTGTTAGATCTCTCAAAATAGCCAAAAACTGTTAACTTTAAAATTTTATTTAAATTAAAAAAAAAACATAATGTTAAAACATATACATATAATACATAAAAAGCAATATATTAAAAGGTATATTTTACATCTTACATAAAAATTTTAAAAAACCTTTAAACGTTTTACTTATGAAATTATAATACTTTATTTGTTAATTTTAATACTTTATTCGTTAATTTTTTAAATTAATAATTAATTATTCAGAAATAATCAGCAGTGTAATAATGTAAATATATAAAAATGCTTAATATTTTTTTACATTAAGTAAATAGTGCTAAATTTAAAATAACACTAATGATAACTCATTTCTTTCAATATATTTTATAATCCAAACTTATAATCTGCTTTTGTAAAATAATTGAGTTTGTTTGTATGCTATGAAGATGGCCAACTCCATACAATTTATTTAAATAATTGCAATTCTTTTAAAGATTTTAAAATAAATTTCTAACAATTTTCCAAATACTTTGTGTATCAATTTATTCCAGTAATACGAAGGAAACCCAGGCAACGCCGGGCACACACAGCTAGTTATAAACAAAAGTGAAAAACAAAAAATGAAAAATAAAAAATGACTAATGAAAAAAAAAGAAAAATAAAAAATGATTGAATAATAAGAAATGAAAAATGAAGAATAAAAAATGAAAAATTAGAAATGAAAAACAAAAAACGAAAAATTAAAAATTAACCGGTTGAAATAATAAATAATAAATATTTTTACATTTTCAGAGCCCCTGCAGTTGATGGCTATAAGTGATATATAGATGACGCTTTCTGTTTGATTTTAAAAAAGTGCCATACAAAATCTTTAATTACTGGATTTTTACACATCTCCCCTGTGATCTGAATCACATGATTTCTTTTTTTTTAAAAGAGCTTATGCTTAAATTCGATTTATTTCTTTTAGGGAAATTTTAACAATTATCGTAAGATATATAGTATTTTGGTTACCGTAACCTTTTCAAGTGAGAAATATTTTTTTGGTTATGAATAACTATTATAGCAACCAAAAAATTTTTTGGTTACCAATGACCATTATCGAAAGTATTCTTAATTTTTTTGGTTATTCCTACCGGGATACATATAGTATTTTTGATGTAATGTTTGCATTTCAAGGAATTAAAATATCTTTGATAAAGTAAACAAAACGGGCAGTTTTGTAAGAATTGTTTATTAATTTTATAAATAAAATATTATTTAATGGAAAAGTGGATTAAATTCTAAGTAGTTTGATTGAAGTAGTTTAATAATTAAGCTACAACCCTCTTAGGAATCAAAAATACGATATGTATCCGGGTAGAAATAATCAAAAAAGAAAAAAATAATTACTTTTGATAATGGTTATTGGTATTGGTAGAAATAACCAAAAGAGAAAAAAACAATTACTTTCGATAATGGTTATTGGTAACAAAAAAAATTTTTGGTTAATATAATCGTTATTTACAACAAAAAAAAAAAAATATATATATATTTCTCACTTCAATTGGTTACGGTAACCAAAATACTATATATCTTAAGATAATTGTTAATTTTAACCATAATTTGAATTCATCAATGTTAATGGTTAAATAAGACTTTTTCGTTATTTCTCTTATAACTGTTACGTCCCTGATTAAAAGCAATAGAATAAATCTATATTTATACAATATACCACTATGCGGTGATGTTTAAGATAGACCCACCTATACAGATCGACTTTGTTTCATTTTCTGAATCGATTTAGTGATATCCGTCCGTCTGTGATTCCTTGTAAAGCTGGTAATCACAGTTCGCAAATATAAAAAAACTTTGATAAATTTTTGTAAAGAGAAATTAGTGAAAATTGGTGCATGTTTGGACCTAGGCCCCATATAAATAACCGCTTGCAGACCGACTAAAATGATAGTAAGATTTATATGTATATATCTTTAGTCACAAGCATTAACCGCCTAAGTCGAAAATCAAGCTTTCGAGAAAAATAACTTTTTATATATATGTAATGGGGCTTCATTACGACTTAAGTCAGTTTAGTTTTATTTATATCTTTTAATAAACAGTGAACATGATAGCACGCATAACCCAAATCGTCGAATATCATGCTTTCGAGAAAAATAGCTTTGTATATAAATGTAATGGGGCTTCATAACGACTTAGGTCAGTATGTTTTCATTAATAACTTTTTAATAAACAGTGATAGAGAAATGGGGATTTCACGTAAATATAAAGCGTTTTCAGTAGAATATGATAGCATGCATAACTCAAATCGTTCTTAAGTTGACTTAGGCGGTTATCGCTTGTGACCACAGATATATCGATATACTTTGATGTATATGTCTATTGCAGCGACTAATTAGAAGTACAAAAATAAAACCTGTAAGACATAGTCGCCATATAAAGCTGATTCCCGATCTTCACTTAAATCTATTAAAAAAGTAAAATGTTGAATTTTTTTTTCAAATTTGGTTTATATACGTTTACTTAATAAGGTCATTATCGGCCTATTTTTTGATCTAGTCCCCATACAAACACCAGATATGATCTTTTTCATATATGTACGCCAGAAATAATTCACAATACCACTAAAATTTGGAATGGTTTTTGCATATCCAGTTATTGCCTCATCAAAGTTAGATTCAAGACCCCCTCTCAAATTGCATGGTATAGGGTATCGTATAGTTGGTCTAGACCGAGTATTATTATCTTACAAGTTTTGTTGTTGCGTTTTTATTATTTTCTTATGAGAGCTAGTAATATCCAAAAATATAACATCTATCTATATATTTTAATTTTTTCTATTTATATTTCAAATTGTAGTATTAAAAAATAGTCAGATATAACTAATAAATTAAATGTATTTAAAGTTTGTAATTACTTTTTGCATGAAATGTCTGTAGTTGCTGCAAAGTGCTAAAAATATGTTATAGATATTAAGGCCTGGCGTGGGTCGATTAATGGACAACATACGCATTTAAGGACAACTCATCAGAGAAGTTAATCGAAATGTAATTCAGTTGAAATATTTGCTTATAATGCAAATGTAATAAGGGTTTAAGATAATTATTGAGTTAAAAAATAACTAATAAATAAATTTAAAATTCCATGCGCCTAGTAAGAAATCTTTTATCGCTTGGTAGGAAATTTTTTTTAATTAAAAAATCTAGAATTAAAAACTGATCGCAATAGGGTTTCGAACACTAGTTCATTGAAGAGAGCGCTCTTTTTAGTTCAAATCCGTAAAAACAACTAGTCGCTCTTTTCGTTCAAACTTTAAGATTTTAAGTTATTCGATTCTAGCTCTAGACCGAGAAAAATCTGTGCAATAATTTATTTTCGATAGATTTTAGTGATAGATTTAAGCAAGCAGACTTATTAGCACATATAGTATATTGAACAATTTTTATTGGAAATTCTTTATTACACAATTAAATCAGATGTGGCAAACGGTGTTCTGCTTAAAATCTTTATTTAAATCCAAGATTTGTTTTGATATATATTTCAATTACGGTAGGAAATTTCATGTTATTTTATATATAGATTTTATTAAATTAAATTTTTTTTCACATAATACAAAGTTCGTCTGCTTTTAGTAAATAATAATTTATTGTAAAGCCAACATGTGTTCAATATTTGTTATTTTCGGCGTATATAAAAAAAAATCATATAATTGACCATGACGGGGTATGCTTTTTGCAAATCCAAGTCTCTTTCTTGCACAAGCAAGTAAATTGTAAGGACCGTATGCAAAAAAAATTAAAGTATACTTCAAGTAGACTTTATCAACAAATTTTGTATGAAAAAAATGCAATATATCTATTGTTTCTTTACAAAACTTTTCTCGAATTTCGGCTAGTTCAGTCGCTAATGATTCAAAATCATGAAACGCTTCTCTAAAATTCATTCTAGGATCTGAGCTGCACACGATCAATCCTGCTTAATATTTCATACCAGAAATAAACTAAAATTATGAAACTAAAAGTTAGTGTATTTTGCAACAGAATTGTAGCTTCTGGTGTCACTTGTAGATGCAATAAGGAAGTGCTGACAGACGAGTCCGCCCTGCCAGTAGAAAATATGTGCCATTTATATTATGAATATGTTGTTACAGTTTGATTTAGACTATTAGTGTTCGTTTTTTCCCTTTTTATTTACGAACTAGATGTAACCCGGTGTGCTTTGCTACACCCTCCCCCTCCCCCCCCACGAATCGTTATGAGAGGGCTCACGCAAAGTCCCAAGTTTCTCACTAATACAGTTATTCAGATATATCACATTTTATATTAAGTTTGTGTAGGGGTGCCACGCGCATTTGTCCAATCCCGCCCGTTTTTTTGTCTGACTAATCACGTTAATAATGAATTACTTGAGACAAATTTGCAACCCTTTCCCTATCATAGTACTTAATATATATGATATTAAAAATTTACTTTGTATGGGAGGCGCCACGTCCACTAAAAATACATAAAAAAAATTACAGCCTGTGGCACTCCCAAATCCGCAGTAATACTATGTGAAAATTTCAGGAAGATCAGATGAGTAGTTACGGAGATTACCTGCTACAAACAAACAAACACACATTACCTCTTTATTATGTTAGTATAGATTTTTTTATTTCAATGCTTGCTGATGCTGATATTCAATGTTTTTTGTTTTTTCATGCGGTACAACAATTATCAAATTTTTCGGCGTTCCTACCCTGGAGCAATGTACATGTAGCTGCTCATGAGAAGATGGATTATCCAAATTAGATCTGGCAACACTTAACTATTGGCCTTGAACTTAGAATATCATTTGGCAATTTTTTTTATAGCGATTTTTGATTTTGCCCATTTTTGATTTTGAGGATTTTTTTGCGATTTTTATTTTTCGCGATTTTCGTTTTTGGCAATTTTCGAATTTGCCGATATATTTTCCACGACAAATCACATTGATAACTAATGTACTTGTTAAAAGACTGTCGCTTTCGTAGTACTTCATACTTTTTATATAGGAGGTGCCAAGCCCACTAATCCCATCCCGCCCACTTTTTATTGGACTTCTCACATTTATATCTGATGGACTCACTGCTTCGATCACGCCCATTTTTTTGTTCGACTAATCATACAGAGAACCTATGGGCTCACGCAAAGCCGCAAAGCTCTCTATTTTACAGTACTCCAGATATATGACATTAAATAGTTACTTTGCATGGGGAGTGCCACGCCCATTGGTGTGAATCCGCCAATTTTTGTCCGACTACTCATAATAAGATCTGCAAAGTGTCAAAGCTTCCCTTTTTTAGTACACCAGTTATATGATACCATATATTTACTTCGTATGGGCGGTGACACGCCCACTGCTCTGATCATGCCCATTTTTTGTCTAACTAATCACATGAATAACTTATGGGCACACACAAAGTTCCAAAGCTCTCACTATTACAGTACTCCAGATATATGGCATTTTATATTTTCTTTGGATGGCAGGTGCCTCGCCTATTGGTGCGATACTGTCCATTTTTTGTCCGACTACTCACATTAGTAATAGGTGGCATCAGACAAATTTGAAAAGCTCTCTCTATCACAGTACTCGAGATATATAATATTGAACTATTACTTGTATGGGAGGTACCATGCCCACTTATCTGATCCCGCCCATTTCTGGCGTAGCTACTAATATTAACAATAGGTGACTTCACACAAATTTTCAAAGCTCTCCCTATCATAGTACTCAATATATGTATATGATATTAAAAATTTACTTTGTGTGGGAGGTTCCACGCCCACCAAAAATATTTTAAAAATTATAGCGTATAGCACTTCCCATATCCGCAGTAAGACTCTGTGAAAATTTCAGGAAGATCAGATGGGTAGTTACGAAGATTACCTCCTACAAACAAACAAACAAACAAACACACATTAGCTCTTTATAATATTAGCATAGATTAACATATATTATATTACACTGGCACTAAATTTAAAGTACATTTGCCAGAAATGAATTATAATAAAAATAAAAATTATCCAAATTTTTTTTTGTTTTGCGGATCATTTGAGGCCCCTTTGTGAGTAGCGTCCGGGGCATGATGCCCCTCCTTGCCCCCTCGCTGCGCCATTTATTCTATAACTATTTATTTTTAAATTTTCATTTACGTAAAATGGTTGATTCGAATCAAGGCTTATATGGCCCAAAATAAGTGGTTTTTATCAACTTTACGAAAACTGGCAATGGATTTGAGGATAAAATTCTTATCGTATGGCGACAGCAACTTTACCATTATGACTGCATATGGTGAATATTTATTATCCTTATTATTATGGTTATGAAGGCGATACACTGATTTGACCGCAGGAGTATTTATCTTCAGTAATTAACATAATGAATTTAAAATTTCTAATAAATTTTCACCTTTTTTGTAAGGAATACCAGTAATTCTTAAATCAGATGCGACGAACGAATTTTCTTGACGCATTAATTGTGTTTTCAAGTTCTTAATTTCACTTTTCAAATATACAATATCCTCCGCCACTGCCTCCAGTTTATTAACGCGCTCTTTTATATTAGAAATATCTCTTTTAAGTTCACCAAAACGTTTATCAAACTCACAAAACACTTTTTCCTCACTTTCTTTAACTACTGCTTTCACCATTTTGGTTATTTTTTCAAACTTATTAACAACTAGATTGAGAATTTTGAAGAGGGAATCTGTTATTGATAAGCGAGGGCTTTTTAACACAGTATCAACAATCACGAAAAAAATTTAAATGACTTGTTAATTACACAAGTGTTCACAAAAATTTTAATATAACGGTATACAATAAAATACAAGTTTTTTTCAAAGAGTGACGTTGAACATATATTACTAGTACACCGACAAACATAAAAAATAACAGTAACTAACTAGTATACCATTTATTGATCACTTTATAATTATTGTAATACAAAAAAATATTTTTTATGAACAGTTTTGGAAGTCACTGTATGTACTAGCTAAAAAATAATTATTCACGAGTACTTATATTGAGAAACAATAAAATAAATATCATCAGCTTTTGACATTTATTATATTCTGCAACCAAATTACCCTTAATGATGAGAGCATGTGTCGATGTAAACTCCCCAAAGTTGTTTACTTTTTATTTGCTTGTCAATCATTTTCGATAACTGCTTTGTTGTTTTCATATCTGCTACTTGTATTCCGCAAGTAATAATAGTTTCAAAGGACATTCATTACTGACAACATTGCGCTAATATAAAACTCAATTATATTAATGTTCTGGGGCAGTTGCAAAAATTTGTGCAATTTTGTTATGCAAGTTTATGTATATATAATTTAAAACGTTTTTTTTTTTGTAAGCATTCAAGGCTAACAATTTTGATATAATACACAATTTGATAATGTAAATGTCTGCCAAGTACAAAATTGAAATCAGTCATATCTAAATACATTTTACTAAAGAAGATTTTATTTAAATCTACACAAGCATTATAAGATTTTGCAATTTTTGCAAATATAAAAACTCCCATGGCATAGTATTGTAAAGCACGAAAAGATACTAAACGCGTACTAAAAATACAACCAAACATATTAAAGTTTTTAATAAATGCTATATGGATTAAAATGCATTAATAAATGCTATATAAATTAAAAAAGTACAAATTTTACTCCAAACTACTTACTTTTTTGTTGTTTTCTTATATTATCTTAAACAGTAAATCGCTTCCCATTATTCTGACCCATTTCCACATAATGTTGCACTATTTGGTAATCACAATATTATACAAAAACTTTCCCATTTTTTATACCCTATACCTCGATCCCCTCTTTTAGTCTACTGATGATATTGATTCACTTTCTGAGTCGATTTGGCGATGTGCGTCCATTCGTATATCCGTCCGTCTGCCAACCTGTGCGTTCTTGTTAACCTTGTACCTAAACTACAAATCGCAAATATAATGTATTCTAGTGAAATTTGTTATATACGCTTTTGTCAGCGATAGGACGAGGTTGGTGAAAATTGGCGCATATTGAGACCTAGTTCTCACACATACGACGTCTATAAGCTTAACCTAAATTGTTCTAATATCCAAATTATCATACAAGTCTTGGTCAAATCTATTTTGTATGTATTTATTATACACATGAATCAGCAGTCCATTCTTAGTCATAGCCACCCTATAAAGCCCCTTCCCGATATTCACCTTAATCAATCAGAAAACTAATAACATTGCCGACATAACTCCTGCTTTCTGTGTTCTTGCTGTGTCACTACGACTATTAAATTCATTAAGGGTACTCAAGATAACGCTTAAAACCATCGTAAACTGTGCCAACTGCGCATTTATCCACTCTCGGAAATGAAATGTCAAAAATTTTTTGAAAATTCAGTTGCACAACTCTTGTAAATTGGACAAAGTATTTAGTTTTGTAAACTTGAACTGTTTAATTGTGCAATTGATAAGTCAGCTGTTTTGTGTTTACTTTTGTTATAAAAAACAAGTAAGAAAATTATAGTCGGTCGAGTCCGACTATATGATACCCTATACCATGCGTTTAGAGACCCTATCTCCTAGGCCCAACTAACTGGATATAGAAAATAAGCATAAACCAAATTTGGGTGGAATTTTTATTAATTTTTTTGGCTGCAGATATGAAAAAGTTCATATCGGATGCTATATCTATATGGTGACTAGGCCCAAAAATGGACCGATCCTGACCATGTTTGGTAAAGTCTCTTGTATTTTGCAAAAATATATACAAACAAAATTTGAGAAGAATCAGTGCAATATTTTTGTTTTTTGATAGATTTAAGTGAAGATCGGGAAGCAGCTCTATATGGGGCCTATGACTAAGAGTTGTCCCAGGAATCTTTTTTAGACTACTCATTAATGGATATAATAAACGCATACAAACCCAATTTGAGTAAGATCTATATGACAATTTGGATCTCATGGCAATTTATGTCGATTTCATAGGGGTCATTTGTATGGGGGCTAGGTCTGAACATGGACCGATTCTCACCAATTTCAATAGCGTTCATCCCATGGCCGATAAAAGATCAAATGCCAAATTTCATCAAAATATATTCATATTTGCGACCTGCACTTTGATTACGGACGTACATCGTTTAATCGAAACAGATAGTGATTCTGATTCGATCGGTATAATTAAAGATGGGTGTAGGTCAAATATTATTGGTTGTTACAAACAGCAGCACAAAGTCATTATACCCAAACCAGATAGTGGTATAGGGTATAATAAAATAGTGATGTAAAAAATTAAAATTTCTTGCGTTGTTTATCTGTAAAATTTCAACAAAGTGGTAAAATAATAAAAAAAAAATTTTAAATATATTATGATTACCGTCATTTGGTCCAAAAAATTCTAAGATCAATAAATAAATGTCTTCAAAGACCTTAAGCAATTTAGTTTTTTCGCTTTCTTTAGGCATTTTTATTGTTAGGTAAAATTTTTGTGCTTTGTTATACCCTATACCACTATGTGGTTTGGTTATAATGACTTTGTGCTGCTGTTTGTAACAACCAAAAATATTTGACCCAGACCCATCTTTAATTATACCGATCGAATCAGAATCACTTTTTGAGTTTATTTAACAATGTCCGTCCGTCCGTCCGTCTGTGTGTCCACGTAAACCTTGTAATCAAACTGCAGGTCGTATATATGAATATATTTTGACGAAATTTGGTATATGGGATTCTATCGGCCATGGGATGAACGCTATTGAAATTGGTGAGAATCGGTCCATGTTCAGACCTAGCCCCCATACAAATTACCCCTATGAAATCGACATAAATTGCCATAAGATCCAAATTGTCATATAGATCTTACTCAAATTGCGTTTGTATGCGTTCATTACATCCATTAATGAGTAGTCCAAAAGTGATCCCTTTGGCCCCATATAGACTGCTTCACGATCTTCACTTAAATCTATTAAAAACAAAAATATTGTACTGATTCTTCTCAAATTTTGTTTGTATATATTTTTGCAAAATACAAGAGACTTTACCAAACATGATCAGGATTGGTCCATTTTTGGACCTAGTGCCCATATAGATATAGCATCCGATATGAACTTTTTCTTATCTGCAGCCGAAAAAATTAATAAAAATCCCACTCAAATTTGGTTTTGGCTTATTTTCTATGTCCAGTTAGGTGGGCCTAAGAGATAGGGTTTCTAAACGCATGGTATAGGGTATCGTATAGTCGGTCTAGACCGACTATAATTTTTTTACTTGTTTATTTTAAAATGTGTCTGAAAATTTTTTCTATTTATTTTTATACCTTTATAATTTATTCATTTTTATACCCTATACCACTATGTGGTTTGGGTATAATGACTTTGTGCTGCTGTTTGTAACAACCAAAGATATTTGACCTAGACCCATCTTTAATTATACCGATTGAATCAGAATCACTTTCTGAGTTGATTTAACAATGTCCGTCCGTCCGTCCGTCCGTCCGTCTGTGTGTCCATGTAAAGTTTGTAATCAAACTGCAGGTCGCAAATATGAATATATTTTAACGAAATTTGGTACATAAGCTTTCATCGGCCAAGGGATGAACGCTATTGAAATTGGTGAGAATCGGTCCATGTTCAGACCTGGCCCCCATACAAATTACCCCTATGAAATCGACATAAATTGCCATAAGATCCAAAAAGTCATATAGATCTTATTCAAATTGGGTTTGTATGCGTTCATTACATCCATCCATGAGTAGTCCAAAAGTGATCCCTTTGGCCCCATATAGACTGCTTCACGATCTTCACTTAAATCTATTAAAAACAAAAATATTGCACTGATTCTTCTCAAATTTTGTTTGTATATATTTTTGCAAAATACAAGAGACTTTACCAAACATGATCAGGATTGGTCCATTTTTGGACCTAGTCCCCATATAGATATAGCATCCGATATGAACTTTTTCTTATCTGCAGCCGAAAAAATTAATAAAAATCCCACTCTAATTTGGTTTTGGCTTATTTTCTATGTCCAGTTAGTTGGGCCTAAGAGATAGGGTTTCTAAACGCATGGTATAGGGTATCGTATAGTCGGTCTAGACCGACTAACTCGATCTAGAAGCCATAGTTTAAATCTAATATAAAACAGTTAATTTCTCTCAGAGATGTATGTTATTCAAGGTGGAAGCGATTTAAAACTACTCGCTCAAAAAAGATTTACCATACTGCAAGGAAAAAAGTTTCGACAGCATTAAAAAAGCTAAAGCGGTCTATTATTCAAGGCGTTTTGAGTCAGCTATGGACTCACGACAAACCTGGAAACACGTTCGTAAATTAGTATAGGGAAATGTATTAAACGTGTTGATAGGAGTATTGATGTCAATGAGTAATTTACCAGTGGTACACAACAACAACTCCTCATTTTTCAATTTTAATAATGATAATGACTCCATTAATTTTGTTTAAATGGTGCGTGGTAAAGAAGAAGAAAGCATATATTTCAAAAATTCATAACTGCACTTTATTCTTAATCGGACCGGTTTCTGGCATTTCAGCCTTCATCAGCGATTTATTGAACATTGTGATAATTGTTATGTTTTAATTGAATAGATTGTTTCTATATGAAAATTTTTTCTACTTAGGGCGGCCGTGAGGTTTTGAACCATGAACCTTCACATACACTCGTACTTGCACTTTTTGGTCCATTAATTGTTTTGAATTTTCGTGTTTTTTTCGTGAAGATGTTTATCTTACTGTTATTGGTGCTAAATCTAATGCAATCGGACATGATAATACTGTGGTTTTCTGGAATAACCAAGTATGTCCATTTTTGTCAGTTTTGAGTTAATGATGCCAAATATATTAATTTTTAAGGCTCTTTACTTGTGTTCAATTTTTTTCTTTAAATAACGACGTAACTTAAATGTTTATATAATTAGTTTGCAGCATGTCAACCTACGTTTAATCGCTGACAACTTATTTTCTCAGAAAACGATACATAGCGACATACGTTGTTATTAATGAAAAAAAAATGCAAAATAATTTTGAACTAGGTTTCAGTGTATCCACTCATAAAAACTTGTGCGTTTATTTCTGTTATTTTTTGTCACTATTATTCTTGATACGTTATTATATTCTCATCCAAAGTCCCGTTAACATTTTGTTGACGAACAAAAAAATCAATTTTTCAAGCAACAACAACTTATGTCTACATGGTGGTAGTTTTCTTTTCCAAATGTTGTTTTATTTGCACACACTTTAAGTGTAATTTACATATTGCTTTTTCGCCCTTCTCTAGGATCTATTCCTCTGAAGATTTTTGACTCAAAAATTTATATAAAGTATTTATTGCCCATATCTACAGGACTGTTAAATAAAAAGCTCTAAAAACTTTATATTGAGCCCATAATTTAAAATATAACGTTTTTTGGCTCCCCTGAACATTTTAATTTTATGACATACGCGGTTATTCTAGAAAACCACAGAATATTCATCTAGTATTTATGAGGATTTTGCTGCCCTTTCTCTTGCCTTATTTAAGACATTTCTTTAACTCAATTATAACCACAAGCACTTTCCCTTACAAATGGAGACATGCCAAAAAAATTCCTGTTCTTAAACATATGACCACTTACATAAATGAGATTGGTTTGTTGTCGAATATACAATCAGGTTTTCGATATAATCATAGTTGTGTTTCTGCTTTGACTGAAGTAACTGAAAACATAAGGCAGGAACTGGATGATAACAAAGTTAATTTTTGGGTCCTACTTGACCCTTCAAAGGCCTTCGAAACTGTCGACCACTTAATGCTATGTAATAAGCTTAATTTCTCTTCGATCGGCTACAAATTGATAAAAATGCCACTAAAATTTAGCATTTTTATGAATATGGATATAAATAAGTAAATATAAATAACTAGCAGAATACCCGCTACGTTGTTAGCGTTATTATTATATTAATTATAATAATATTTAAAAACAATAAGAAATATAGTGTGAGTGACAATACGATGGCAACTTTTAACAAAATATATTTTTGACGACCTTATATTTAATTTTTCATCAACCCTATTCGCCAACAATATTCTAATTCGAGTTCATGCGTTCTTTTTCAAGATTAATGCTAGCCAACAATTTTATGGATTCATTCATAGAATATTTCTCACAAATATTCTTTAGTCATCACTAAAATCATCTATTATTCTGTGTTTTAACTATTCATAAAACTTTATTCTTGCCATTATTTTTAATAATTAAAAGAAAACGTCAGAATCTATGAATATTTAAATAACGGTTAAGATTTTTTACATTTTCTTCACCCGTTCTTCTATTTTTATTATTTTAATCAACTCTGGTAAAGAAGGTTAAAAGTTTCCACTGTTTTGGCATCACTGAAAAACATTTCTTTTTCGTTTATCTAATTTTCTTAATTATATTTTTTGTAACAAATGTGTTATCTTCCAATATAGAAAACACCAAATACTGACTTCGCAAAAAAAATCATAAATCTATTACTGAGCGCGAAGTTATTAAAAAAACAAAATTGGCAAATTTAGAATTTTGTAAAAGTTTCCAATGTATTGCCACCTACTATGTTTAGGTACCACTTTTTTTATTCATAATAGGTTCCAAAATTATTCAAATTATAAAGATCAAAAGTAAATTATTTGTAATATCGATGGCTTAATTTGGAAAGGAAAATAAGCTGGCGACCCTGAGCGTTGAACGTACATTTTATCTGTGGTTAAATATAACAAAAATAAAATACAAATTGTGTTTAAAAAACTTATCCTATAAAGACAAAAATTTAACAACACTTAAAACATAGTTTCTAGTATTGGAAGAACTTAAAGTATGCTAAAAAAAGCTGCTCGTAGAAGTATTGCTAATAAAAGTAATACAAATATTTGTGTTCAATGTGAATTTGAAGTTAAGAAGAATCAGATGATTTTATAGAATGTGACAAATGTGAAAAAATGTTTCATTTTAAATGCTCTGGTTTATCTAAGAGAGAGTTTGAGAGACTAGTTAAAGATGATAATGCAGTGTTCCTATGCCAATTTTGTAAGGAAGAAGGTGGAGATACAGAATTAAAACAATTAAAGAAATTAGAGAAACCAATCAAAACAGAATTAAAACAATTAAAGAAATTAGAGAAACTAGATCAGCTGACCGAATCAATACAATTTATGTCAACAAAGTTTGATGAGGTATTCAAGGATGTAGCCGAAAACAAGAAAAAAATATCTGAAATTACAAAAGAAAATAAAAACTTAAAAATGAGATAAAAGATCTAAAAAGTTCTATGAAAATTGTGAGTGATAAATTGGTAAAAAATTATTGTATTATTAGTGGACTGGAAGTTGCTAATGGAGTTAATGCTAAAGATGCTGTCTTTGAATTATCGAAAGATATTGGTGTTGAATTGGGACAAGGTGATGTCGAAGAAGCTTGTTTTGTTCGAAAAAGAGAAAGAAAGAACCCGGATGTGAAAAAAACTGTAGTGGTTAAATTTTCATCTAGATTTAACAAAGAAAAACTAATGTCATCAAAATCTAAATTGAAAGAAAAAGAAACAACAAACAAAATTTACGTAAATGATTACCATAGCAAAGAAACTTTGAATCTATGGAATCATGCTAAATCACTAAAAGCTATAGACTATCAACATGTATATGTCCGTGACGGTAGAGTTTATTGTAAAAAAAGTGATATATCAAAGGTTAAACTTATAAGATGTCAAGATGATGTGGATGAATTATTATTAACTGCAACAACAAATAAGCATTAGAAACGTAGATCTTTAGTACAAAATAGAAATGAGGCTGCTGATGATTCTAGTGACGGTGATGGTGCAGCTTATGAATCCCCTTCTTAGGGAAGTATATTTTCAAAATTATATTTATGGCATTAATTTAAATTTTATGAACATAATTAGTATAAATATCAGAAGCGTTTCTTCTTTGAACAAATTTAATAAATTTAAATCTTTAATTGCTAATTTTCCGAAATTGCCTGATGTAATCGCGGTACAAGAAACATGGTTTGAAAGAGATGTTTTACAATTATACTCGATGCCTGGTTTTTCTGAAGTACACTGCTGTAGAAATGATGGTTATGGTGGTACATCACTATTTATTAATAAGAATTTAAAATATTCGGTAAATATTTGTAAAACTGAAAACTTTGTTGAGATAATATCTGTGAAATTAATTTCATATTATAGATCGCAGAAATGTTCGGTTAACGATTTTATAAATAGTCTAGAAGTAGTTTTATATGATTGTGCTCAAAATCCGCTTTTAATAGTTGGTGATTCAAACATTGACATGTTCCGTGGTCAACATTATGTAGATCTATCTGCAATGTTTCAGAACTTTGACTGTTCGAGCGTCCATAACTTGGTAACGAGACCCAGCTGTAAAACATGTATAGACCACATTTTTAGTAATTTTTCTGAACAAATTTATGTTGATTCGATTGAGTGTAATCTTTCAGATCACAATATATTGTGCAGTAAAATTGGTAGTAAAAGACAAGTCAATGATTTTATTGAGAAATCAAAAATTCATTGTGATTATATGAAAGCCAAAGAATATTTACAAAATAATATACCATTTATTTTCTCAAAATTGGATGTATCTGATCAAACAGAAAATTTAGTTTCGTGTATGGGAAATGCGCTAAGTAATTACACAGTTGTTTCAAGTTGTAAAAAGCAGCTTTGTTTTGAGATGAGTCCTTGGGTGAATAAGAACTTACAGGAACTTATTTTACTCAAGAAAAATTTGCTGAAGGAAAGACGTAAATGCAAGAATGGTCATAGATTGAATGACATGTTAAAAAGGTTGAGCAGGGTCATTAAGGTAGCCATTAAGATATGTAGAGATAACTACTATGTTGATGGTTTGAATGAGGCTGGAAATGATCAGAGGAAATGTTGGAAGTTTATAAACTCTACTCTTGGTCGGTCAAGAGAGCGTAAGGTAGTTCTTACTGATTCTCAGGGAATTGTAATAAATTCGGATCAGGTAAAAGCCGATTACTTAAATACCCATTTTCTTAAGTCTGTGGAAAATCTTAAACAACAAATTGATTTGCAGTTGGGCGATGTATTTACTTCATTGAGAACAATTTCTCAACTTCCTCACCGTTTCAATTTTGGAGATGTTAATTTAAATGACATCCCTGAAGCTATAAATACTATTAAAATAAACAAAAGTGCTGGATACGATAACATATCACCTAAATTTATTAAAGAATATGGAGATGAAATTGCACCATTGTTATGCGACATTTTTTCTAAAATGATAACTACCTCAGTGTACCCCAATGTTCTGAAAGTTCATAAAATAATTCCAATACCGAAGGAAATTAGATCTTCCACTGTAGAGAAATATCGACCAATTGCAGTTTTATCTTCAATAGATAAAATATTTGAGAAAATTATTTATGACAAATTATTATTTTATGTAGAGGAAAACAAGCTATTGTATGATTTTCAATTTGGTTTTAGGAAAGGATGTGGTGCGGAGGATGCTGTTTTAAATGTAATAAACTGTATATGCAAAGGTTTTGATGAAGGCTTTAATGGTGTTGCAGGAGTATTTTTAGACTTTTCGAAGGCTTTTGATCTTGTTGATCATAAAATATTACTAAAAAAATTGTCATTGTATGGAGTAAAGGGTAAAGAACTATTGCTGTTTGAAAGTTATTTCTCGGAAAGGAAACAATATGTTCAGGTCAATCAGTCCTCGAGCTTTATTAGTACGGCTAAATATGGAATACCCCAAGGAAGTGGATTGGGTCCCCTGCTTTTTTCTATTTACTGAAATGACATAGGTAATCTTGATTTAACAGGAAAGATTTTCATTTTTGCGGATGATGTATGCATATTTATACTTTTAAACACGACTTGGTGTTGAAAACTTATATTGAGAGGGATATGGCTTTAGCATTTGAGTTTGCTCGTATCAATGGCCTTGTTGTTAACCCGAATAAGACAAGATTGGTTCGTTTTGGGCCTAGCTCTAGTTCTAACGATTTTACTGTGAATATTGATGGGGTAGCACTGAAGGAAACACAGTCAGTTAAATATTTAGGAATAACATTATAAAATAATCTATCATGGGACTTGCATATGGCGGAGTTAAAGGGGAAAATTGCTCCGGGTATTGGAGTTTTATACAAATTACGAAATAAATTGTCTGAAAAATCCAAATATATGATATTCCAATCTTTAATTCAATCACATCTAAATTACATGGGAATGGTCTATGCATATAATAAGTGTAATGTAGCATTAAAATCTCTACAGTGTTTACAAAACCGAGCATTGAAGATTATATACAAATTGCCAATAAGGTATCCAACAATTACTCTGTATAGAGATATTGCTAAAACAGTGTTACCAATTTATGGGTTACATGAATATCAGGTTTTGATATATGTTTTCAAATGCATGCATGATATTGGCCATCGTACTTTTAATTTTTTGCAAAATCAATCATTTTTCAACACAAGGAATGTAACGAATTTAAGAGATCCAAGATGCTGATTTCAAAAGACAAAACAGCGTATCGATTATATTGGTGGTATAAAATATAACAATTTACCTTTGGAAATAAAATTTATTAATAGAATTTCAATTTTTAAAACGTCCTGCAAAAACTACTTATACAATAAAATAGAAACGCTTCTGTGACAATTTTAATGAAACCATATTATTTTTTTTTATCGTAATTCAATATCATTGTACATTTTTTGAATTATAAATTCGCCAGCTTGCCTCAACAATGCCTTTAGGGCGCTGGGGCCATTAAATACTTATGTACAATAAAATAAAAATAAAAAAAAAAAAGTAACTCAAGCCATAGGACAAACGCTATTAAAATTGGCGAAAATAGTTTTCATTTTCTGACCTATTCCCCATTCAAATGAACCCTATGATTTTGACTTAACTTGCCATAACACCCAAATTATCAAATAGATCTCAGTCGAATTAGGTTTGTGTGTGTTTATTACATCCATTAATCAGTAGTCCAAAAATAAACCCTATAGGACAATTCATTTAAATCTATCAAAAATAAAAATATTGCAGATTTTTCTCAAAATAGGTTTGTATATGTTGTTGCAAAATATAAGTGGCTTTACCAAATATGGTCAGGATCGTTCCAATTATAGATGTACATTTGGTTTAAGCTTTTTTCTAAACCCAATTAATTGGACCTAATACCATTAATCTAAATGCATGGTATAGGGTAGCGGTCTAGACCGACTATACTTTTCTTACTTGTTTTCTTAAGAAAATGTACTTCTCCGATGTTTATGGTGGAATCTACATATCAGATTTCAAAAGAAGATCCAAAGGTACTATTTTTAACTTTTTTGGCCGTTTTTACAACGAATTAATGTACAAATTAATAATAATCTCTTCTTAGTGGATCTTTATGTCGAGAGGGGAACCTACAGTCCAAATTCCAAGTTTCTGGGCCGAAGTGTTAGGGCTGGGCGATGATGATCAATCACGCAACTCTTTTATATATATAGATAAAATAAATTTTCTAAAATTTTACAGAAAATTACTAAGTCTATTGTAATTTTTAATACAGTAATTTACGCAAATATTGTTTCAATTAACGTTCTTAAAATATGTTCTTGAGCTGATATGTAATGCAATTTTCTCATATGTGCTTAACGATACTTCTACTCTTTTCAACTTCTTCTCAAAATCAGTCGGATCTACTTCTGCTTTCATATGATACTTTTTTTTCTGATTATTCGGGATTCATAGAAAATATATTTTCCTTAACTTTTTTTCTGTTTTCTGCATTATTTTGCTTTAATTAAATGTATAAAGTCGTATTTCATAGGTTAGTGAAATATTGAATGTATGTACATATTAATATAAAATAGCAGATTCTAGCGCTCGAAATTCGAGTGCAATTTCTAGGCAGCTTTATATTTCAACTTAGCAAATTCACGAACCAACATTTTTCGGTTTATTATTATTGTGAATAAAGATAACAAATTCATTAACAATCACGTCAACAAATTTAATAAATTACACATAGCATATGTATTATTTTATGTATGTGTTAGTAGCAACTTTATATGCAATTTACTCAAAATAAAGGAAAAAAATTAAAAATCTGTAAATATGCAAAACGGCTAAAAAGAAATACCTCTCAAATAATATACGTTTGGTCAAAATCGGGATAAAACGGTAAAACAAAACATCGGTCACAAGAAATCGCCTAGCTTATTAATATTATGGATTTGACGATATGTTTCTGGTACACAATTTTGAAATATATAAATAAATGATAATCCTAAAAAATTATGAAACAGGCGAAATTCTAGAAATATTTCTAGTGTTAATGAAGCATTCGTTTATCCGCTTTTTTAAGCGTTTCGTAAATCGTTTTCGGTGTTTGAACTTTTTTTTACCAAACTGTGACTACATACAACACTTTCTTATTATACATATAATTATATTTCTCAAATCATGACTATTTATATGTGGAATATGTGTACTGTCCGCAGAAGTCTTTCCTGTTCAATATAGATATAAAATTCAAATGAAATGACCTCTCGTTCCTATAAACAATTTTTCTAATATCAACGAAAACAACATTAGAAAAGAGATTAGGAGAACATCAAATGGACATCATAAAAGAGAGAGAAAGCACAGCGTTGTCAAAACATGTAATTACAACTGGACACAAAATAAATTTCAACAACACGAAAATACTGGATGTAGAAAAAATAGAAAAAAAAAGCGGTACACAATTGAAAGCTTACGCATTCAAAAGAATATAAATACAACCATGAACCACAAAGAGGACACCCAAAATATTAGTACTAGTTACAGAGTCGCAATAGTTTAGAAACATTCTGTGATATTAATTTTAAGCTAAATGTAATTATACAAATTTGTGTTTTATGTTTGTAATTATACAATTTTGTGTTTTTATGTTTGCTGTGATTTATATTAATAATGTTGTAATGTGATAAAGTTTAAAATTCTTATTATTGTAAGTTTTTATTGTTCATATTTGTGCAATTATTGTGTGTTAATGTTGTGTTTTTATTTTATTTTATTTAAATAGACGACCCTTGAAAAAGTAACCAAAAAAGTTACGAAACGTCGGGGAAATATGTGATAAAACTGAGTTTTATTTTACATTTACGAAGTTAGGCCCAATTAGCTTAAAATAATAAATTATTAAAAAAGAATTAATACTTGGCCAAAAAATAAATAAATACGAGAAGATTACATCGTAGAGCTTGCCGAAAATAATCTTATTTAAATTTATATAGAAAACGACAACAACGACATTTCAATAACAAACACCAATATGAAGAGCTACTTTCAACATATATCACTTAAATACAACAATGAAACAAGCAGAACCATGAAAGAATATTGCAACGAAACGAAAAGATTAGCACAACAACAACAACAACTTAAATTTATACTAGCATGTAGAAGTTATGGTGTTATACCAAACCACACAAAAAACACAACAACACAGGTATCAAAACTTTTTAAATGTAACAATATTAAGGGAAAACTGGAGAAAATTGAGCATAATTTTCACAAAAAAATTCTTAACTTACGGTGCGTTCAGACTACGCAAATATTTGACCAAATAAGCGTAACCACTAAATAATGTATAATTTTCCTTGTATAATTTTCACTAAGTTATACAATATATGATATAGAATATAGTTAAATATATTAAATATTACTAATATAATAAAACATAACTTAATTTTATCTTTTATATATCATGTAAGATTGAATAAAACTTTCATAAAATTAGGGGTTACGTTTATTTGGTCAAATATTTGCGTAGTCTGAACGCACCTTTAGAAGTTTCACAAACAAACACAAATATTAAAATAATTAAACAAAAACTTCATCATCAAAAAACTGGAATTAGAGGCATGCTGACGGAAATTGATTTTAACACTTTCTTTAACACACAAATTGACAGAACAAAGCACATAACAGAAACCATAAAGAATGTACAAATAGCAAAATTGGGTACACTTAAAGAAAAGCATTTCAAATTACACGGACTGGTGTTTAATGAAAATTGGGTTGAAAACAAAACCTCTTTAGAAATTCCAATAGAATGCAAATGGATGCTCTCCCTGGGTAAAAAGTTTGCATTACCAATTCAACGTCATTGCAGATGTGGAGCAATGCATTCAGGATATGGGAACTAATATGGATAAGGAAAAATAAACAGCCAGGACAAAATTAGCCAATGTAATCACTAATTTTAAAAGAAAATTAAAAAACACACCGAAAGAAAAATTCATACTAACGATTTTTGAAAAAACCAAGAAATTTATAAAAAAAAACACGAAGACATTCTCATTATTCAAGCGGACAAAGGCAACAAGACCGTTATTATGTACAAACATGAATACAAGGAAAAAATGGAAAAATTATTAGAGGATAAGGCAACCTACCGTACATTAAGAACAGACCCACCAAAAAAAACTTCAAAAAGAAAACAACAATATTATATTGGATTTATTCAAAAATAATCACATTGATTCGTGGAAAAAACACCAATTGCTATGCTCCGCCTCAACGGCACCAAGAATATACGGATTGCCCAAAACCCATAAGCAAGATATTCCCCTTAGACCTATAGTTTCATCGGTACAAGTCCCTTGTTACGAATTATCAAAATATGTTGGCCAGATACTGAAAAATCTTATATCCGAAAAATACAATGTAAAAAACTCAATTCAGGTGAAAGATAGTTTGAAAAATGTGAAACTTGATGGAAATGAAATATTAGTGTCATTTGACGTAGTTTCTCTCTTCACGAATATACCAGTTCACACAGCAATACGTAACATTATGGGACAATGGAGCAAAGTTAAGGAATTGACGAGTATACCGAAAAACATCTTTTTGAAAATTCTTAACTTTTGTTTGATAGACAACAACTATTTCATATATGATGATAAATTATATAATCAGATTTTCGGAATGCCGATGGGAAACCCACTCTCCCCGACTATAGCAGATGTTGTTTTAGACAACCTACTTGACAATGAACTTACAGAATTAGAAAATAAAAGTATTCACATAAAACACATATCGAAATATGTAGATGATATTCTAGCCGTAATCAGATTAGACGAAAAAGATGAAATCTTAAAAACTTTAAACCTTCAACATCCAAAAATTCAATTTACGTTGAAATTGAATCAAAAGGGGAAATCGCATATTTGGACATGAAACTTCGACGAACTACCGACAATATTTCTTTTGATTGGTACACCAAAGAAACGTGTTCAGGCAGAATAATGAATTATAATGCAACTCAGCCGAAAAATCAAATAATAAACACCGCAAAAAAAACCTTATTTATAGAGTACTAAATATTAGCGACAAAAAATATCACACAAATAATATACAAAAAATCACCAAAATATTAATAAACAACAGCTTCCCGAGGAAAATTACAAATACTATTTTAAATGATACACAAAAACTATTAAACCACAACTCTAATCTTGAACATCAAAACATTAAAGAAAAAGACACAAAGAGTTTTTACAGTGTACAATTTATCCCGGGTTTGACAGATAATAAAAGTATTAGAACAACAATGGAAACAAAAAACATCAGATTTGCATACAAACCACACACAACAATAAATACAATTTTTTCAAAAACAAAAACTCCAATAGAAAAGCTACAAAAAAGTAATGTTGTATACGAAGTCAAATGTGAGGGTGATCAAAACAACAGCTGTGATCTTATTTATATAGGAACAACTAAAAGAACATTAGAAAAGAGATTAGGAGAACATCAAATGGACATCATAAAAGAGAGAGAAAGCACAGCGTTGTCAAAACATGTAATTACAACTGGACACAAAATAAATTTCAACAACACGAAAATACTGGATGTAGAAAAAATAGAAAAAAAAAGCGGTACACAATTGAAAGCTTACGAATTCAAAAGAATATAAATACAACCATGAACCACAAAGAGGACACCCAAAATATTAGTACTAGTTACAGATTCGCAATAGTTTAGAAACATTCTGTGATATTAATTTTAAGCTAAATGTAATTATACAAATTTGTGTTTTATGTTTGTAATTATACAATTTTGTGTTTTTATGTTTGCTGTGATTTATATTAATAATGTTGCAATGTGATGAAGTTTAAAATTCTTATTATTGTAAGTTTTTATTGTTCATATTTGTGCAATTATTGTGTGTTACTGTTGTGTTTTTATTTTATTTTATTTAAATAGACGACCCTTGAAAAAGTAACCAAAAAAGTTACGAAACGTCGGGGAAATATGTGATAAAACTGAGTTTTATTTTACATTTACGAAGTTAGGCCCAATTAGCTTAAAATAATAAATTATTAAAAAAGAATTAATACTTGGCCAAAAAATAAATAAATACGAGAAAACAAGATAAGTCGGTCCTCAATGTGGAGGGTATGAAAAGAATGGATACAACCGAATTGGCCACTTATTCTGATTAATAAATAAATTTTATTATATATATATTTTTTATTTATATTAATGTCAAATACAATAATAAAATCAGTTTAATCAATACCATGTTCTATTAGGGATTACTGTATTTTGATAAAAAAAATTTTAACTTTTACTGTTTGTGATGATGATGTTACAGTTATGTTTACTTAATATTATTATAGTTGGAAATAAAGAACAAACAACACTCAAACAAATAACAATTTAATTAGATTACTTGCTATAGAAATAATTTATAAGCCAGAAACTAGGAACGTAGAGGACATCACACTCATTTCGTTGCGAGTTCATATAGGGGATGGTCAACACTATAAGGAGAAGTACTACGGCATTCATATTCGGTATACCAAATTTATATTGGTAAATAATATAAAAACTGAAATATTTTTCAATGAAACATAAAATTGTAAATAAAATTAATAAAAGTCAAAACGAAACTTCACACTTTACAGATTTTTTACAGGAATTACTATTAGCGTCTGAAATTTTTTTTAAGCATACGTAATATTTTTTTTAATTTAGCACAAGGATGCATCGAGATCAAAAATGTTCCGATTTAAATAATACCCATAAGAGTCACATTAGCATTAAAAGCCGCCATACTTATTAGAGTCATACATAAAATTACTTTTATGAGTTTGGGACAAGCATGGACATTAGAGCGACTCTAAAAAAGGTATATTTTTTAGTTTTTTGAAACTATTTTCATTTTTTCTAGATCAACATATCCAATATTGATACAACATGATAGGTTTTTTCAAGACGCGTTCCACGGTATATAGAACATGTCCAATCATGTCCTAACTGTTGTGATATTCAATAAAATATGTAATTTTGATTAGATTTGTATTAAAATGAGTTAATTAGAAAATCAAATGAACATATTTTTAAACATTACTCGATTGAAAAGAACATTAATTTATTTATGTTTCCTTAATATGTACTAGTCCGCGTTTTAACTAAAATCTAATGGCATGGAAACATAGGCAATATGGGTAAAAATTTTTCTTTCTAAAAAATAAACCTTTCTAAAAACGGTCCAGCTTGGAATGGGTTAACGCTAGACCAGAATATTTTGGATTATTTTGATGCCAGGAGCACTGAAGGGTTAAATATTTATATAAAAATTAACCGAATTTTTTTTCTTAAATTCGAAATAGTGGTTTCATCGAGTTTAACAGAAAAACTCGTTTTCGGTAATTTTTATTGAAAAATATCTTAAAATCCAAAGCTGGCCTTGGCAAATAATGGGTTAACGTTCTCGGACTTATCCCAAATGTTAGGAGCGGAAGTTCTACACATATGGTTATTATATTTTAAGCATCGCATCTAAAAATTCGACAGCACTTAAAAAATATTTGAATTTTTATAATAAATTGTCTTTTATTAGCTTGGGGTCATATTTGACTCCAAGTACAAAAGGGTTAATGGGGTCATATTATTTTTTTCCAAAACCCTAAGCTATTAAGATAAAATATAGCATTTAAAAGTAGAAAAATTATGAACTTTTGATACAAAGTATTTAGAAAAAGTACATTTACAGAATATTTTACTAACATCCCATTTTTCTCGAAATCCGCAAAAATAAAATCCTTATCAAAAAATCCTGGCAAATCCCTGCTTAAAAATTCACAGAGCTAATCTGTAACATGTATTTAACAAAACCATAAAGTTTTGGATCCAGTTTTTAAATTTTGTTTAAGAAAATTTTTTAAAACTTAAAAAGGAGTTTTCAAAATTTTATCAAAAAAATTTCCAATTTTCGGTCTCAATGCGCAATAGCTTACCAACGTGGTAATAAAACAATACTTCACATCTGAGTCCTTATAAGTATAGAGGCCAAAAAAATTATGGCTTTAATCAATTTCTCAAAGTTGAAAAAAATGCCATCAAATTTCATGAGCTAGTTTTTTTTTTAGCACAAAAGTGGTCTGGGGCATTTGCTATGTCTTGGCGATGTTTTATTCGATTTTGAAGTTTTGTAGCTTTTTTAAAGGGTTATTTAATACTGATCCCGAATCATACAACAGCTTTTTGGAAAAATTAAACTATAGAACGAAATTTGAAAAAAGTCATATTTTCCCCATATAAACACACTTGAGATTTTCCATCGCGTTGAGGCACGACTAATTGTTTTTTGATTGGCCCAAAACTTCGTATTTCTCAGTTTTTTTGCTACTCGCATATTTCTAGGGGTTTGACCGAGAGTTTGAACACATTTTTTATTAAAGGCCACCCTAGTGTCCATGTAAACCTTGTAATCAAATTACAAGTCGCAAATATGAACATATTTTGATGAAATTTGGTATATAAGCTTTTATGGGCCATAGGATGAAATTGGTGAAATTTGGACCATGGTCAGACCTAGTATACAAATGACCCATATGAAATCGATACAAATTGCCATAAAATCCAAATTATCCTATAGATCTCATTCAATTTGTTTATTATATTCATTAATCAGTATTCAGTATAAAAATAATCCCTATAGGACAATTCTTAGTCATAGGCCCCATATAGAGCTGCTCCCTGATCTTCACTTAAATCTATCAAAAACAAAAATATTGCACAGAATTTTTTCAAATTTGGTTTGTATATATTGTTTCATTTTTCGTCTTAGTTCCCATATCTGGCTCATATCTGCATCCAAAAAAATTAATAACAATGACACTCAAATTTGTTTACGCTTATTTTCTACATACAATTAGTTGGACCGAAGAGATAGGGTCTCTAAACCATGGTATAGGGTATCGTGTAGTCGGTCTAGACCGACTATAATTTTCTTACTTGTGTTTGGTTTATATAGTATTTCTAGTAAGAAAAACTTTTTGCCAATCTCAATTAACTGCATCTATGAGATCTATCTTGTTTGTGTAATGTCGTGTCCATATTTTTCGATCTACTTTGAAAATGTTGGTTCTACTGGCCATTCCAAAACACTAACTGCATTAAATTGTAGCCATTTGGTTACAACTTTCACCGTAATTTTTAGATCATGTTGGAACTTCCATACCAGATGCATATTTCATTTAGAATTTGCATGTATCCAATTCCAGTTAGATTATCTTTTACCAAACTTAACAGTTTTATTTGTATATTTTGGTTCAAGTCTTTTTCCCTTTGGTTGCCGTACAGATTAAAGATTAAGATTAAAACATTTAAAAATAAAATTGTGTTTAAAAAGCAGTTGAAAGACTATTAATATATAAACAACGGTTTAGATTTTATATATTTTCTTTCATAGCATCTTCTATTTGTATTGTTTAACCAACCCTGGTACAGAAGCTTAAAAGTTTCCATCCCAAAGCGTTTTCGCAAAAAAAAAAAACATAATTTTAGGACTTAACGCGAAATTATTAAAAAATTTATTTGAAATCTTGTAAAAGTTTTCAACAAATTTACTGAATTGCTATCAGCCACCGAAACTGAAAAAATATAAAAAAAAATTATAAAAATTATCGAAAATGAAATATTATAAGTTCTTGAATATCAAATTTGATACTAGCCACATTATGCTTCAGGATTGTTAAAAGCCAGTAAAAGCTTTTAATATATAGTAGTTACTACTACCCGGTTAAAACAGCATAAAATACTTCTTATTCTCATTTAATACATAGAAAATAAACAAATAATGTTATGTGATTGTTCTCCATGTTTGTTACGCAAAAAAGTTCAGAAAAAAGTTCAGAAAATCGTTGATAGTGATTACTTTTTTTTTTTTTTTGGCAAGTCAGTATATAATTCAATAATGATTCTGCCAAAATTACAACAACATCTAGTTCCGCATGGTTGTTATTTCTGCACTGTTTGCTTATTACTCGTTTTTCTGGGTATGCATCTGTATTAAAACGTTTTAACAGAAACGCTTTTTATGATCTTCTCATACCGTTTGTAATAATTAGAAATAAATCTGAAATCATTTTAGTCAAAACGATTCGCTGACATTCTGAGCAGGTTGCTGTTTAAAATCATCAAAATCGGTTCAATATGTCGCGAGATATCAATGAAAAAGCAACAATATTCTTGAAAAATTATGATATAGTATTTTATGTATCATATATGTATTTGTGCAGTCCTTGTGGTTGTTGATTTTGTAGCATTTGCGTAATTAGTATATATGTATCTTTATACTATTAGTTTTGGCTAGTATTATTATTCTTTTTTTTTTTCGTTATAATGTAATATATACAAAAAAAAAAAAACGCCAATATGAAAGTGAAATAATACCTTTTTTAAAAAAAGACCTAATTATTTATAAATTTATAGATTTAATAAAAATTTATTAAATTATTTATTTATAGTTTTTAATAAAAATAGAAATTAGTCAAAATTTCATATTTTTTTTACAACGCTTTAGATGTCAGCACTTTTTCTTTTAAGAATTCTGAATTTTAACTTATAGAAAAATAACCATATTATAAGTATCTTCATTTAAAAACTTTTCCAATTTTCCTAATTCCTTTTTTTTTATATATAATTTATCGTGTTTTGATGATTTCAAATTATTTTCTTTTTAGAAAAATTTTCAGATTAGGAACATTAAGCATTTTAAAAATATTTCCTATTAAATACGTTTAAAGTTTTTTTTTAATATTTGACCAATTCTAATGTGCTTATTATAGAATTGCTCCAAATCTAACAAAGTTTATACAATTTAGTAAAAAACTATAATACGTAGACATGTTAAAAAAAATTTATTTTGATGCCGTCTGTGTCAGTGGTATAGTAATACAGATGGAGGGTATCAAAGATTCGGCACAGTTGAATTTTTATGACCCAAAAGAATTTGGAGAATTTTTTAAGTTTTTTTTTTGAGGTTAATACGGGTTCGCTAAATCGATTTTATAAAAAATTAGGTTATGAAACATAATTAAATTTTTGTTCTTTGGACCTTTTCTTTCAAAACCAGAAAAATCATTTCTGAAATGTAAAATCTTATAAAAAAAATTATTAGGGGTGAAATTGATAGTCTAAGAGGCACTTTGATGACATTAAAAGTAAAAATTTACTTTTCCGAAGTTTAAACCTCAACATCCCATAATAGTGTGGGCATCGAATCTTTTGAGCTTTAAGCATTCATATTCGGCTTTAAGAGTTCCGAAAACAGGAAAAACTCATTTATTGCAAAACATTCCATTGTGTATATTCTAAGTAAGAGTATTCTATAGTATAATTTGAGGTGGCAATAATATTACATTCATCAAGTTCAAAAACAATAGAATAAAAAACATCTTAAAAATTCTTATATTTAAAACATACAACTGCGTAGTACTTCTGGTAGTACTCATATGTATACTGGCAATATACTGTGTTATGTAACATTTTAAACATATGGACGTGTAGCTAAATGTGGGTTAATTATTTTTATTTCAAAAACTTTATTTTTATTACTAAACTAAAACACTACCAACTTAATAAATGTAATAATCTAAACCAGCCATGAGTATAATACGTCTTTATGCAAATATGTACACACTTAATATTAATTACTTTTCTCTTAATGTCTTAATGTCTTCAAAAGTTTAATATAAAATGACGACTTCATTTAAACAATGAATATTAATAAACAGCTGTGAAAAAAGACTGTAATGCATTTTCAAAATGAAATAATAGAAAACTAAATTGTTACAAGTTTATTTTATAAACAAATATATATTATTGGAGTTCCAACTTTCACATAACTAGACGAAACATGGATTCATTACGCTACACCAGATACCAAAGCAATAGCCATTACTCCATCATCAGCACAAACTCAATATACCCTGATCACAGAGTAGTATAGGGTATAGAAACTGCAGGACAATTTGAAAAGAAAATAAAACATCTTCGAATTAAATCAAATTGTATATTCAGAAATTTAAAACAATTAACAAAATTAACAACTTCAACTTTTCAATAGGTTACTTTATTTTTCGGTTGAAAATACATTAAAATATACTAAAGAAGTTAATGCGTTCCTTCGAAATTTATTTAAAATTTGTGCTGCCAAAATAAATACGATTGAAGTGCAGAATTCTTTTATAGTTGCGAGTATAAAAAAGGCAATGAACTTGGAATGCATCTGCTTCCAAATAACAGTAATCAATTCTTCTCTTTTTTGGTTGTTCATTCTTTTATTTAAGAATATACGAATTAAAAACATTCCGTTACAGTTTGTTTTACGCAGAGTTGAATATTTTATATTAATTATCTAAGTGAAAAATTTTAACGAGCAAAAAAAAAAATGCAACCTAATGAATAACAGCACATGTGGTCTAGAATTAGGTGTTGACAAAAAAATACAGTGACGGTCACTTGACCGGTGATATGACCGTCACTACTGACTGAAGTGTCGGTCATCGCGTAGAACAAAGTTTCTATCAATTTATTAAGGCAAATATGCCAAAACTGACCGAAACTTTTGTGTACATGTGATTTTGCATCTTACTCTAACCTATGAAAGTATGTAAACCATATAATATATATCTGAACTGCTCACTCTACCGCTGTTTAGTAGTCAACGATGATGGATATATCCATCATCGTTAAGCGGTCACACTTGATGGATATATACATCATCATTGACCGTCACGCTTGATTATAATGAAACACGACTTATTATTTTTTATTTATTTATTTATTTATTTATTGTATTAAAAATCAAATTCAAAATTAAAAATAAACATTAAATATTAACACAACAATATCACTAATTCCGAAACGTGGTGATAACTTTGAGACAATGTTGAAACAGGACAATGGGCTTAACTTAAAACAGATATTTAAACAACTTTGCTGAATTTTCACTCGAAACATCCCTAAACTCAATAGAAATTTCCGGTAATGGGCCTTAGTGCAATCAGTAGTTTCTAAAGAAAACAATTTATTATAACACTTACATATACATATATCAACAATTTATATTAAAGCTTACCTTTTGAGTGTTGTGAATTAACAATTTCGGCCAAACCTGATACAATTCATTTGGAAAATTGGTGAGTAAATGATGTATCCATTCAAATACTGCTACCTTTGTTTGTACAGAACGGTGTGTGAGATATTGTGATTATACCTCCATAAATCAATTTGTTCAATATTCTGAGATCTTTGTTCTTTTGAAGAAACTAATTTCATTTCATATTATCTTCATCATATTCCAGACACTATATTCCAGAATGGCATAAATTAAAACATTCAAATATTAAAACAAACTCCCATATCCATGTTATGGCAACAGACTGAAAGATAGATATAAGGATTAGTGTAAAATGCTGCAAGGAAGCTACATATTTTAATAAAATGTCAGTGCATTACCTTAATAAGTTCATTTGGTGATTGCGCGTGTATTAACAATATATTTATAGTGTCTTCCATGCGCACTTAACTGGAATCATTACGAATCGATTTAATAAACTGTGTCAGCGTTGTTTCACACAATTATATTTCTTGTGTATTATCTTCCAACATCATAAAAAGTCCTTCAATAATATCAAATAGATAACCATATTATATTCTGGTACAGCATTCTCAATCGAAATCCAGGATATAACATATTGCCCAACAATGTAATTCTTTACACAAATGCGTTTCCTAAGAGGTATAAAAGTTCTAGATTGAAAGTTTGTGAAGATTCTACAGCAATAGTTAACGATCCAACAGGAATAGGCCACAGGCGAGCAAAAAATAAATTGTGGAAGGGTATAATAGAGGGACGTGCCACCACAATTGAGAATGGCACTAACGAATTCACTGACATATTTTGAAGAATCCTAAAGAAACAACAAAAATTAACTTGAACTTTTAATTTAATTAATTACTTACCTTTCCTAAACCTTAACAAAAACAACTCTACAACAGCAACAATGACAGTCATATGTTTTTAAATAGAAAAAAACTGCAAGTGTGTTGGTACAAAAATTTTTTATGTGTTAGCTTCAGTCATTCATTTCTTGTAGGGAAAGGAGTTGAAAACACTATTTGATCTAAAAAAAAACATTTTTCAAAAAATCTGTAGACGAATTTAAAAGATATAACAATTAATTTTTTTTTTAACTGGGCGCCATTGGGAAACTCAAAAAAAAAATAAAAATGTATTTTAAAAAAACCGCACGACGAAATCAGAAGTTATGGTCTCTTAAACTTTTTAGTTAAATAAATTACCTCGCACATAACGTATCTATATGATCAGAAAAAATCGCTAATCTTTGTTTGTACGTTTGTATATTTGTTTGTGGTTTATAGGAGACTACATACACCACTGGGCCGATCGTCTTGAAATTTTTACAGTAGATAACTGCCTATCCGGAAGGAAAAATAGGCTATATCTTTTTGGATTTTTCAATTGGGCGTGGCACCTCCCATATAAAGTGAATTTTTAACATCTAATTTTAATATACAATATCTGGAGTACTACGATAGCAAGAGTTTTGAAACTATGTACATTTACATTAGGGTGGGTCAATTTTTTTTGTAAATAGACGTATAGCAAAAACGTAATCTACTATAAATTCTATAAAAAACGCGAGTTCAGAAAAAAACACAAACTGAATAAAAAACTCGTACATATATGTAAACAAACATAGCTCAAACCAACAAACACAAATTTTAATTTTCATATCAATTGTGTGTGTTTCCAAATTTTTTACGGTGCCAAACACAATCATGACTGTGTTTCGTTTTAATATTTCGTTATCTAAACGAACATTTTTCTATCACGTATTTCTTGCTTCGAACACACATAAATTTATTTTCTTGCACGTGTTTAGCTAAAAAAAACAGAACATGTTCTTCAACGCGTACATCTAAAAATTAAAACATTATCCACTCGCGATTGGAAAAATCTGAAACACCCCTATAATAACGACAACAATTATTTCAACCAAATTTATTAAAAAAATTTAAATAATTCATTAGCAGTTATAAAAAAATAAAAATAATAAGATAATAAAAAAAAATAAAATAAAATAAAAATAAAAAGATAGTAATAAAATAGAAAACAGAGAAAATTTATACGTTGTTTATGACTTAATTTCGTTTTTTCCGATCGCGGTAATGATTTAATGTTTAGATGTACGCGTTGAAGAACATGTTTTGTTTTTTTGCAGTACACGTGCAAGAAAACGAACTTAAAATAAAGCTACACTCGAATCTGTGTGGTTTATGTGTGTGCGAAACAAAAAATTTGTGATAGAAAAATGTTCGTGTAGATAACGAAATATTAAAACGAAACACACTCATGATTGTGTTTGGCACTGTACAAAATTTAGAAACACACATAATTGATGTGAAAGTAAATATATGTGTTGGCTGCTTTAGAACAAAACATTGTGTGTTTCATGTGTGTATTTTCTGAACCTTGAAGAAAACTCGTCTAAGAAACTATGGGTCTAATATCAAAACGTAGCTCCCGCCGAGAGACATAATGAAATTTTGGAAACTGGGGAAAATCGTTTAAATTTGGCAACAGCGTTCTAACAAAAATGCTGCTATCTCAAAAAGTAATTAAGATACTCAGTTAGGTTTCAAATAATAGGTATTAATAACCCCTTAAAAATGGCATTACGCTTTTTTTTTTTTTAATAAAGATCAAATGTCATTGGTTAAACCTTAAGTTTCGGAAATACACTTTTCTAAATGTTTTATGCTTCTAAATGGATTTTGCCTGCTGACTTTGAATATGACCTTGGAAATTGCCCATCGTTTTTAGTTTTTGAGTTATATGTTTGAAAATTGCGTAAATCGAATAAACTTAAAGCAATAGCGTGCCTTTTTTTTCCGAAATAGTGTTTTATGTAAAAAATACCACATTTTTCAATAATGCTGTGCTTAATTCTGCTTCAACTTTTCAAGCCATATTTTAAAGACCTTTATTTACCTCGAAACTTACGTTTGTAATGTTTTATTTCGTAATTCAAACAACACAACCTAAGTCTTTTTTACAATCCATTCGGGGTGTTTGGGTTCGACTTTTTAAAGTCACTGCCATAACATCGTCACGTTTTTTTGCAATTACTCGTCGTGAGACATGCGTTAGCACCTGCACACATCGCCCGGTTCCTTGGATGTTCAACGAAATTCCTGGATCTGGCAAGTGTACATCAACAGGTTTAATATACTCTAGCAGGTGTTCGTGTGGTTGCAGTAAATGGAGGCTCAGATAGTATGTTGTCATTATCTAAGTAGACTAAGTCCATATAATCTATGCAACTGAAATTAATGGGATGCTTTTTGTAAAACCTGAGTTTAGTTGAGTCATACAGTTGTTCACGCTAATACAAAATTTTGTTAATGGCTCTTTCTCCGACAGGTTTCCTATCGTCGAAAAGCATTATTAACAATATATTTTCCAGATGGGCGAAAAATGCATTGTTTTGTATCGTTTTGTTTACAATTTCTCGAAGATTTTGTGGTAAAAATTGCGTTATAAAAGCGCACTGCCGTATACTACTGATTTATAAAATTTAACATTAAAATACATCGGTACATAAACTTTCATAATAAAGTAAACCAATATTTTTAAATTTGTTGAAGGCATACTAGTTGCATATAGGCGCAAAAGTCTGCTCGCTTTTGTTAACCAGCGATAATGAACAATTTGCCCCGGTTTCATGCTGGTTATATCTTCTGGACACGAACCATCCGATACAGGTTTTGCTATAGGACGTCAGTAGAAAGAGTTTTTTCATCTTTAGCGTCTAAAGATGGAGGCATATTTCCCAATAAAATCGGCTCTAAATCAGGTAAAGCCTACAACGAAATGTTTATTTTACTTTTAAGGGACCTACATTCAGCGTTGATGAAATAAATGCATGTTTACCGGAAGTTGTTCACAGGTCTGAACTAATTTTGTCAAAGCCCCACTTGCAGTGCGTGGTCCACTTGTAGTAGATTTGTCTAAAGCATTGAACAAATGGCAAAGCGGGAGTTCGTTGAAATGCAACAAACAAACAAACCAATGTAATGGTTTATTCAACAAAACTTCAAACTTTCGTAGAATTCCATTTTCAGTTCCCGTATTGGTGGGTTCCCCATCGCAGCAAACTCCTATCGAGCTGGTAAGTGAGAATTTTTTTCCTTGAAGAACTCTCATAATTGCAGCTGTTTAGTATTGGAGTCCTCAGCGTAAACTTTTATATGACCTAACAACTTGTTTTCCGGCTCTTTTACAATCACTAAATGAGACTCTTTTTTTTATATTAACCAACACTCTGGTAATGCCCCCTGGAAATACAGTGTATTGTGTTGATTTCAGGAAAATAGGTTGTGGGAAGGAGGAAAGAGGGAGTAGTGTTTGTGGATATTTTACTTAAATTTTATTAGATTATAACTGTCAGGAAAGACCTTTGCGGGAAATTTATTCCACATAGGGCTAGTTCGACTGATAAACGAATTCTCTCTGTAATGCGTTGTGCAGTCAACTGGACAATAAACTACAAACGGATGTGATCTACTAGAGAAGCGGGTAGAGCGAACCGAAACTCGGGCACCTGGAATAAGTTCGCTAATCTCAGAAGAACATTTCCCATGGTAATATCTATAGAACAGTGCTACACAACCCACATTCCGACGATGTTTCAATGAATCAATAGAGTTGGAAACCCTACTGTCACTGATGAGCGCCAATGCCCTCCTTTGCACATGGTCTAGTAGCTCCAAAATAGACTTTGAAGCTCCTGCCTATATATGGGAGTTGTATTCCATTTTCGGTCGTATGTAAGTGGTATAGATTTTAAGGAGATCACAAGTAGTGAAGTAATTTTTACACCGTTTTAGAAAACCAAGACACTTGAATGCTTCTTTCGACAATTGAAAAACATCACATCGAATTCACATGCCTAGAACATCAAGAGTATCCGATTCCTCAATACCTATACCACCCACATATACAGATGACATTGTTGATTCCATGGCCCTATGGGTCAACATACAGCATTGCGACTCGCGATGGTATTTTCCACTTATTTCTTCCCGTGTCAGTGCATCGTTTTTTCTGCCATCAAAAGAAAAAGCAAGTAAGGCTGAATCACTGTTTTGCATACGACGAACGGAATCCCTGGTTTTCATTTTTGCACGACCTACTTTGGATTTATCCATAATAATTGGTTCCCTATTTTCATCAGTAAAGCCAATATCTTTAAATAAAGCTGCTGCTAAATACAGGGCAAATCTGTCCGAAATGCCGAATCTATCACACATCATAGCGAAATTAGTTGTATCGTATCTCATAGCGTTAGGTCCCCTTTTGCGCAAAATCGGCTCCCTTGCAGCTGGCATTGCAAATTCGATTACAGAAGCGACGTCCATTTGTGAAGAGTTGAACCTATACGAAGGATCTAAGCTAGCTGGGGGTTCGCTGGACAGTTGGTCTACTAGATTTAACACGCATTCTGGAATTGTATTCTTTCTGCTGGTGTGTTGGTCTATCGTGAATGCTTTGATAGAATCAGAAATTAATCCACAGGAGCATGTCATTGTTTTTTTTGCAAGTGCATTTACTGATATAAAATACATCATTCAACGATGTCTCAAATTCTGAAAATGTCAGACCTCTTGTTATGTTTTTTTTTACCTCTTTATGGTATTTGTTGACAAATATATTTTGTTTTTTTTTAAATGCGTTTTCTATTTATCAGTGCAATATTAATTTGTTCCCAAATTTCAATTATATTGTTTGCAATTATCGGAGAAAATTTTGCATTCGAGAGTTTTTTTTTTGATTTTTCTTTTTCGCCATCAGCTAAGAAAAAATAATGATTTAAAACATCACGATAACTTGGCAAATTCAATTCACTAAATTCACTTGGCATGCCAATGATACTAGCGTTGTGATTAGTCAGAAAACTTGATCTGGAAAAGTCAATTGACATCGCTGATGAATCCATGAATTAATGTGAAAAGTTTTTTTAAAAAAGTTATTAACACACGTTTACTTTTTGAAAGTTAACTATCAAGTGGAGAAATCAATCAAAACAAATGTTTACACCACGTTTTTATAAAATGCATTAACGGTAAAATTAATGAATTCTAACTGAATTAAAATTGATAACTTTCATAGCAGACTACTAAATTGTATAATTCGTAATTCGTATATAAATTAAAATCGTATAAAAAAAAAATATAGAAATCTTCATGTCTCTCGGTGGGAGCTAGGTGCTCATTTTAGACCCATAATTTCTTTGGCTGATTTTCTTAGAATTTCGTGTAGATTTCGATTTTGCTATACGCCTGTCACATTTTTTCTCACCCGCACAAATTGTCCGACCATAATGTACATATTAAACTAATTTGAAGAGTGGCGGTATAAATGGGCGTGATCGAACCAATGGGCGTAGCACCCACCATACAAAGTAAATATTTAAGTTCATTTATCTAGAGTACTGTAACAGATAAAGTGTTGGGACTTTGTGTGAGTTCATGAGTTATTAACGTGAGCTGTTTCCCAAAAAATGAGTGGGTGCGGACCAATGGGTCTTGAAACTTTTGACAAGTACATTAATTACCAATGTGAGTAGTCGTGGAAAATATGGGTGGAATCGCCAAAACCGAAAATCGCGAATAACAAAAATCGCCAAAAACAAAAATCGCCACAATCAACAATCGAAAAAACAAAAATCGCCAAAATCAAAAATCACAGAAAACGTAAATTATCAAAGTCAAATCTAGTCAAAACCGAAAATCGCGAATAACAAAAGTCGCCAAAGTCAAAAACTGCAAAAAACAAAAATTACTGCTGCCAAAAATCAAAAATCGTAACAATCAAAAATTACAAAAAACTAAAATCGCCAAAATCAAAAATAGAAAAAAAAAAATTAAAAATTCCCAATCCGAAAATCGCGAGTAACAAAAATCGCAAAAAAACAACACGCCACATATAAAAAACGGTTTTCTATATTCCCAGTTTTTTATTTCGTTATGATGGGCGTACTGAAGCGCATTGGGTTGCAGCTAGTACAAAAAAAGTTCTGATTAAAAAATTGCAAATGATCTATATTATAATTTGGGTCTTATGTATATTTAAGTCGATCACATAGGTGTCATTTGCGTGGCGACTAGGTGTGACTGTGCAGAAAGTGATTCTGAGTAGATCTGTATAATAAAGGATGGGTTGAGGTGGCATCTTGAAACATAAAAAATTATGTTTTGTAAGGTTGCTACTTTTCACCAAAGTACATTTTTTCAAACTATCTACTGCCACCAGTAGTCATTTTTTATTTAGAAGGGATTAAAGATTTGATGAGCATCTTAAAAAATATAGGTAAAGTCATTCCATAAATTATGTTTTACTATTTTTTTTTAAATACTTTTTAGACTGGCCTCGTATTTATGTAGTTTTATTCCTCAGCACACGATTAACCTGTTGCGTTTATATTTGCTAATTATAAATGTTGTGATTATAGCTTGAAGTATGTTTTAATAAATTTAGCAAATTGGTGTTAACTATGTAATAATGTCCAATTAAGAATATAATTCATAGAAAAAATTTGTTATGAATAAGTCGCTATAACAAATCGCTCGTGCTGTTTCTGCTTTTGTTATACATAAACATATAGAACATTTCCTTTCAATTGTTTTTTTTTTTTAAACCAACAGTTGTTCGTCAAGAGGAAAATTTTAATAAAGGAAGGTTGCTAATCGATTTGTTTCCTGTTTATTTTAGTGGCTAAACATGCGATTACCTCGTTTATCACAAAACTTAACCTATGTACGGTGGGTCAATCCAGAGTCGTTTAATTCAAATTTGAAATGTGGAATTGCGAAATTTAGTATTTCGATGCCCAATATCCCGCTGAGTTTATTGTGCCCAATATTCCGCTGAGTTTATTGATAACTTTTGTTTTCTTTTAACTTATATGTTCGAACAGCTGTGAGCTTTCAAACGTAACATATGTTACAACAGGAACGCCAATAAATTTTCCCGCCGATTCATATACTGCAATACGAGCATTGTAGGCAATAAAAGTATTATCATATCTGAAAAGTAAAGTGAATTTTTTTATGTTTTTAATATATACGGCTAGCTGTTACAAATATCAGTAGAAAATAGCCTTCGACGTGCCCTGCGTTGGATGTCATTTAGTGAATATTTGTATATCTTGTGAATGTAAAATGGCCACTTTTTGCAATTCTCATTTTTATTCCATTTTGTATCAGTTTCAAAAAGAGATTTTTTTTTTTTGAAATATTGTATAACCCTAGAATCATAAGCAGTCGTAAAATTTACGATTCAAAAATTAAAATTTGATGCCAACAACACCTTAAGTAACACATCGTATAGAAAGTCAGCATACCTTTATTTTTTGACGTGAGATGTCGCGTTGAGTGCGGAAGAAGTATTTTATTGCTATAGAAACAAGTGAAATCGCGATAGAGTCGTAAATTTTACGAGCCCTTAGCTTTAATGTAACTTTTTTTCATTTACAATTCTTTTAGAAAAATAATAATTTTTATCTTTTTCTGTTAAAGAACCATGACTATAAAGAAAAAATATGCACCAGCACCACCTCTGAAGCAAAATGAGCTGGAACTGATCATGCAAGAAGAATTCGTCATAGAACAAGAAAGTGGATCAGAAACTGAGGATAATATTGAAAATGATTTTAGTGCATCCGAATCAGAGTATGTTTGTGACGAAAGTTCTGATTTCGAATTGCCTACATATCCTAAAAAGCTAAAATTATGCCAGCATACTCAAAATGTCAGCATAGCCGAACAAGAAACCATGGAACAGTACTCTAATGTAAATCAACTGGTAACAGAAGATACTTCTGTGTGCTTTAGAGGTGAAAATGGGCATCGCTGGTGTACTGTCTCCAATAAACGCAAAAGAACTGGAAAGTGAAATATAGTACATATATTACAAGGTCCTCAAGGACGGTCTCGTGATGCATGGTTGACATTAAATACCTTTCAATGCTTTCTAAGCACCGATATTATAGATATAATTTTGATTCACACAAATTCTGAAATTGCTATTAGATCGCAAAATTACTCTGATATATCTGCTTTCATGTCCCAAACGAATAGATAAGAATTATTAGCTCCTTTTGGGTTATGTAAAACCAATTTAGAAATAATGTAGAACCGATTACTCGAAAAGAATTTATGACCAAACTTCAAAAACGCTCACTTAAACAAATGATATGCGGAATATTAAATATAAAGATTGCAGAATAACTGGCGGATTCTTCTGAGAAAAAAAGAACTATTTGTTTTATATGTCCAGCTAAAAGACGAAGAATGACGAGGTTATTTTGTAAACACTGCAATCGAGCCTTTTGTGCAGAACACCGAGCACGTTGCTGTATATGGTCCGATAACGACAAATAATTTAATATAAATTTTTTATAATTTCTGTTCTCTAATGTTTATTTACGAGTTTAAATGTAAAAAATTAAACAAAATTGATAAATAAATGTGTTTTTTTGTTCACAATAAAAAAAGTCGTAAAATTTACGAGTGCTTATGATTTACGTAATTCGAAATGAGGCTTATGATTCTAGGGATAAATAAGCTGCATCGGATTAAAAATTTTAAAATCCACATATTTAGTAATATAACTGAATGAAAAACGATGCCGTGAAATTGATAAAAAAAAAATAAGAATTCTTATTATGAAATTGGTGGAAATTATCATATTTTGAAAAAAGAAGGATACCTTGAGTTAATTGCTCCAATAACTTCTACACAAGTTGGACGGCCGGTAAAGGAGTTTTCAGCTTATACTATAAAAAGTCAAGTTCATAAAGTTTGTTCATTAATAAATGATTCTTCGTACGGCGAGCTAAATATGGCAATTCGTTCTAGTCTTTACAGGACTGGAAAAAGATCTGCATCCCAGGTATTCTCATTATTGGATTCAAATAAAGTCGTGGCTACAAAAATTAAAATAAGTATTGAATTTGACAGCCTAATATAAAATACACTTCAGTAAAGGTATTTGCTCTTTATATTGATGGAGGTTACATGAAACACTCGTACAAATTAATGCAGGCTGGAGCCAAAGCTCGAAACAATATTATTCCATGTGTTTTTCAGCAATACGGATTTGAAACAGCTCAACTATTTGTAATGAATATCCATAGTTCATACAAATATTTCCATCTCGCCCTTTTAACTACATTGGAAAACAAAATATTACATTTATTTCCATCTCGCCTTTTGGCTACATTGGAAAGCAACCTATTACAAATATTTCCATTTCATCTTTCTCACTATATAAATGAGTTATAAACGTGGAAAAAGAACTATTTGCAATTGTGACTTGCACATGAAAGCATAGCATATAGACCGTAC
This sequence comes from Cordilura impudica, assembly GCA_963682025.1. NCBI lineage: Eukaryota > Metazoa > Arthropoda > Insecta > Diptera > Scathophagidae > Cordilura > Cordilura impudica. The sequence continues at coordinate 112,791,286 of OY821517.1, forward strand.
TACCTCAAATGTAAAAAGCCTTAGACTAAACAGAACTCTACAGAACCCGATCAGACCCAAATTCGCATCAAGTATCAACGAATTAGACAATCTGAGTCGAGAAATACTGAAACACTGGAGCAAACCCAATAACGTCTTGAAATCCAAAGATCAAGACAAGCTTTGTTAAGAGAGGCGGAAATGCCTGAATCAACTCAAACGTCTCAATAACGTCGTCAGGTCTAACGGTTAAGACAAGCTGAGTCCAGGGAATCTGAAACTCCTGAAACTACTCAACGATGTATTGAGGTTCAACGGATAAGACAAGCTGAGTCCAGGGAACAACGACTCCAGACAAGAACGACTTGACGCCCAACGGATAAGACAAGCTGAGTCGAGTGAGATAACTGGAATATCCCTACCTCGTTGACAACTATATGTCGCCTGGTCCAGAGCTGGTAGCCACCACAATCTTTTTTCGTATATGCATCAGAAGGAAAAACCAGAAATGTTGCATATCCCAAAGCTCCAGAATAACTCAAATTCGTAACTTTTAGACATCATACACTCAAAATAATCCAAGTATAAACATAGTTAGTTGTTATGTCAAGCGGATGTTGAGTACTTAGTCCCCAATGAACAAATTCCCCAAAAAATGAACTTATTCCCCCAAAAAATTGGGGAACAACTTCACGATGAACAAATTCCGTAAATTTAAAAAAAAGGTCCCCGAAAGAAATTAACAAATTTCCCATACTGCTCACAACATCTGTACTGCAATAAACCTATTTAAAATCCGTACTATTTTCAATAGCATCATTTCTTTGCGCGGAAGCGTCGCGCGGATGCGTACGCGACGCGCTCGCGGAACACGGCTTAGCTAAAATATCAAAATGATCTGAAAAATAAAATTTGGCGATTAAAATAAGTTGACAAAAACTGCGCGGCAGCAGATGCAATCGCGTACACAGCTCAGCTAAAATATCGCAATGATCTGAAAAATATATTTTGTCGATTATGATAAATTTTATTACGTATGTCCATTAATTTTTAAAGATATGCTATAAGCAGTTGCTTAAAGCAAACTTGCGACACAATTTTAAACGTCGCATTCATTTTCCATTTTTGAAACTTTTATAAATTTTACGTCTCTGCTCAATGATGATCACTTATTGAATGAAGTAATTAAATTTTTAAAAGTTCTGATTCCTTTAATTTGCAAACGATTCCGTTATATTTGATGTTTACAAAATAAATAAACTTAAAAAAAAAAACTTGTTGCTGTAGCATCTTATAAAAAAACTTCGAAATGAAAATGAACTTACTCCCCAAAATACGTAAACTTTGGGGAATTTTTTCATCATGAACAAATTTTTGGGTAGAAAGTTAATTTTTTTGAGAAATTTGTTCAATGTGGACTAAGTACTTAGCGCCTGGTAAGCATAGTGAACCATTTTTCAAGTCAAAGGCCTTCGGATCCCGGGCAAGACTGGATAACAACAGCTAGTTATAAATAATGTTGTACTACCGATTAGCATGCTGTTGAAGCACTGGAGGTTACAAATAAAACATCCAAAATTTCCGCTTGCAACACACACGTAAAGTTTCGCGACTACATATAATAGAGGACCAGCTGCATGCACTCTTATTTTCCTTGGATCCATTTATATTGTCATCCCGGCCAGCCAAACTGTCACAAAAGGTTGACAAAATATTGACAAAAAGATGTAGATGGTCGACATTTATTAGTGACAAGTTTTGTTGAAAAACGTCGGCAGGGTTGACACGTTTTGTCAACATTTTTATATATAGATTTTGTCAACATTTTAGCAACAAATTTGTCAACATTTTGTCAAAAAATTTGTCAACATTTTGTCAACAAATTTTTCAACATTTTGTCAACAAATTTTTCAGTAAATTTATGAAAAAATTATCGAAATCTAAATTAAAACAATTTTTTTTAAAGGCAATTTCTTTTATTATTGAAAAAAATTAATATAAATATAGATCTAACGATTTATAAATTAAAATAAATATTACAGTCTTCTTGACTAAAAAAAAATACATTATACATTAAAAAAATATTACAGACTTCTTGACTAAAAAAAATAATCTTATTCTAGAATAACGATTTATACATTTAAAAAAAATAAAAACTGTCTTATTCACTTAAAAAAATGTATCTTATGATATGTGACAATTTGCGTCAAATTGTTAACAAAAATTGTCAGCATTATGAATTACACATTTTTGTCAAAATATTGTGATGCTTTTGTCACCCCGCATTGCAATATGTCGTTTAGGACAGCAATCGCAATTTTTCAACAAATTATTGTCGACAATTTGTGGGTAAAATTTCGTTGACAAAATGTATGCATCTTTTTGATGACAATATGTTGACAAAAAGTTGTCATCACATTTTCTGGTTGGCCGGGATTGTCTTAAACTACTTCCAGGTCTTAAAAAAATGTATTAGACAAAGAAGTTAAAAATCGTCCCTCTTGTTCTGAACTGCAACCTTCAGATTCATACATCGATGACTCAGATTCTGAATAATTTCTTTTATCAGATTTTATTATTATAATTTACTATAATTACATAAAAAAATATTTTAAAGCTTAAATATAAATATACAAATAAAATAATTAAAAATTTAATTATGTTCTTTTATTATGTTTTAAATAAAATCATATGGAAAAGTGAAATATATAATCAGTATTCGTAAAAGTGTGATGCAGATCGGATAAGAAACAGCCGAGATATTATTTTAATTCCGCTAGATTGAGGGTAAATTCATAAAGTGTATAATTTTTACTGTGGTTTTGGGTTAAGAGTGAATATTTTTTTTTTATAAAATATCATCTTAAGAAAACTTATATCTAATGCTAGACGATGACCGATTAAATTAATTCTTTTAATTTCCAGCCAACATTTCATTTTCTGTATATATTTATGCAATTCTAGTATGTAAGTACTCAAAATTTGACTGGGGTAATAAACATGTAATACTAAGAAATATTATGCAAACATTCTGGTTATTAAAGTATGTTTTTTATTATTTACAAGTTTATTAGCAGGTATTTATAAAAATTGTGTTTGATGACACCTACCTCTTATTGTTTGAAAATGTTATATTTATGATACTTTTATCGTATATATACCGTGGACATAGAATAGTGTTTTCGCCGTCAAAATTCCTTTTAAATTAAATATTGCAAAATTCAAATCGATTGTTGTGTAACAATACTTCCTCTTCCTGTCCCTTCCATTCGATAAATGTAATTATTGATGTCTATAGAAATCACGATGACGCCCTTTATTAATAGAAGAGTTGCAGGATTTTTGTTAAATGTATGCTAGTTCATCGCAAAATGCAGTGCAGGGATTTAAAAGTTATGGTTAATTCTGTGACATAATTCCATAGAAGCATATGACGTCATATATAAAATAAATATAGTTTTTGCGTGACCATTTTGTTTTTGGAGACAAATATTGTCGTGTGTCATATTTTTTTCGCGGGAAAACTGTATAACAAGAACATATCGTAAAAAATAAGCTAAGAATCAATGCAGCCGAATTGAGGTCTTAATTAACAATTAGTTATTTATAGTTCGGTTCGAGATCATGTATACATTTTCTAATACTAGAAAAGATAATACTTTATGCAATGTAAGAGAAAGGTCTTAATTAACTTTATAATTTTATAAAAAACTAGCTGTTTTTACCCGGTCTTGCCCGGGATACAAAGGCCTTTGATTTGAAAAATGGTTCATTATGCTTACCAGGCGCTGAGTACTTAGTCCCCAATTAACAAATTCCTCAATAAAATGAACTTTCTCCCCAAAAATTTGTATGGGCAGTAAATTCATTTTTTATTTCAATTAAAAATTTTTTGATTTTTTAATTTAGAAGTATTTTAAGATGCTGCAGCAAAAATGCTTCAAAAATAAGTTGCGAAACCGCTTTAAGTTTTTTTTTTCAGTTTATTTATAAACATCAAATATAACGGAATGGTTCGCAAATTAAAGGAATCACAACTTTTAAATATTGAATTACTTCATTCAATAAGTGATCATCATTGAGCAGAGACGTCAATATTGTGTCGTTTAATATTGTGTCCCAAGGTTTCTTTAAGCAACTGCTTATAGTATATGTGTGGCCTATTTTGATCAACAGGTAATTATTTCACATACGTAGATAAAATTTATCATACGACATTTCACTAAGCTGTGTTCCGCGAGCGAGTCGCGCACGATTCCGCTCGTTTGGCAGCCAGACCCATGCTGCCGTGCAGTTGTTGTCAAATTATTTTAATCGCCAAAATATATTTTTCAGATCATTGCGATATTTTTGCTGAGCTGTGTTCCGCGAGCGCGTCGCGTCCGCATCCGTCGCGTCCGCGGTCGCGCACCGCGCGCCGTTCCGCACGTTTGGCAGCCACACCCGTGCTGCCGCGCAGTTGTTGTCAACTTATTTTAATCGCCAAAATATATTTTTCAGATCATTGCGATATTTTAGCTGAGCTGTGTTCCGCGAGCGCGTCGCGTCCGCGCGCCTCGCGCCGTTTCCTCGCAGCTACTACCCGTTCTGCCGCTTAGTTCTCGTTAACTTATTTTAATTCCTAAAACATATTTTTTGGAGCATTGCGATATTTTAGCTGAGCTGTGTTACGAGAGCGCGTCACGTCCGCATCCGCGCATTTGGCAACCACACCTGTGTTGCCGCGCAGCTGTTGCCAACTTATTTTAATTGTCAAAATATATTTTTCAGATCATTCCGATATTCCAGCTAAGCTATATTCCCCGTGCTATTGAAAAGAAAACTAATTTTTAATGCATTTATTGTAGGACATATATTGAGAGCAGTATGCAAATGTTTACTAAAATAAATATTTAACAAAATTCATTAAATAAAAATATGTAAAAATTTAAGACTGAAAAGGAAAAAAATAAGTTTTATATACATAGAAGTTGGCGCAAAGTAGGCGTTGCCTGTAAGAAGCATATGGTGACCTTCCCTGTAGTATAGAAATCGTGTGACCAAATTTTAGACATCCCTAGAAAAATAAAAATTTCTATAGTGAACAAATACACCAAAAAACAGAAAATTAATTTTGTATAAAAATTGGGCGTAGAAGTAGGCGTGGCCGGCAAGAATTATATGGCGAGCTCTCTGGAGTACAGAGATCGTGCGTAGCAAATTTCAGAGAAATCCGTTTAAAAAAAATTGTGTAGTGAACAAATGTACCAAAAAACAGAATATGGATTGTATACAAAAAGTGGGCGTTACAGTAGGCGTGACCGGTACGAAGAATATGTCGACCTTCCCTGGAGCAGAGAGATCGTGTGTACCAAATTTCAGAGAAATCGGTTGAAAAATAAAAATTTGTATAGGGAACAAATATACCAAAAAACAGAACACGAATTGTATACAAAAAGTGGGCGTAAAAGTAGGTGTGGCCGAAAGAATCACCCGGTGACCTGGCCTGGGATACAAAGATCGTGTATACCAAAATTCAGAGAAATCCGTTGCAAAATAATAATTTTTATAGCGAACAAATATACCAAAAAGCAGAAAATGAATTGTTTATAAAAAGTGGGCGTAAAAGTGGGTGTGGTCGATAAAAAGTATATGGTAGCCTTAGGTGGAGTACGGGGATAGTGTGTACCGAATTTCAGAGAAATCTGTTAACAAATAAAAATTTGTATAGTGAACAAATATGAATAAAACAGAAAATGAATTTTCATAAAAAGTGGGCGTGAAAGTAGGCGTGGCCGGTAAAAAGTATATGGCGACCTCTCCTGGGGTATACAGATCGCGTGTACAAAATTTCAGGGAAATCAGTTGAAAAATAAAAATTTGTATAGCGGTCAAACAAACAAACAAACAAATAAACAAACAAACAAACAGAAAATGAATTTTATATATATAGATAGATTTACATCTTAGGTCCAGTTGTTCCAGCAATAACTTATTTAAAATTATTTGAATAGTCGAAGTTTTAAAAATGAGTTAAATTTCAAAATATTCACTTCGCGCGATAGACAGGCCGGTGAACTTAAATGAGTAGCGTTGTTGCAACTACAGTAAAGTTTAGTGTAAATTAAAGTGTTTGTTTAACTTGACGAAGCCTTGGTAATTGTCAAGGGAAATACTTTAGATTTGCCCACAAGTACTGGTAGTTATAACATGTTTGGTATCAAATCGTTTTGCAAATATTTACTCTAAGTCGGGTGTTAACAAAACAACAACTGTACATACTTCAAAGCCATTTGCAACGTAGCTCAAAGACAATGTGATATGATATATGTATATTATCGGCATTCAAAAACAAAGGAAAATTATACAACATCAAGGAGAGAAAACTTTAAGGGTTTAGTTTTTCTATGAGAACGCAACACTATAATTTATTAATATATAAACATGGCACGTATAAAATTATAATTTTATGTATAATTTCACTTACAATTCCGGCATTCATTTTTCATATTCAAAGTTAGATTATTCAATATTGTGGATGTTGATGCGCTTTTACTTAAACTTTAAATTTTTCCTGTATTTTTTTGTGGCAAGAATTAAAGTAATTTTGTTTAAATTTATTTATGAACCAATTATTTATATAAATGTATTCGATTTGTTATTTATTTGGAATTTAATTCGTATAAATAGGAAATTTGTATTTGTTCTGCAATCAAAAATCTAATACATATGTTTGCTTTAAATACTATTTTTGGTATATATTTTTTCTTCTATTGTATATAAAATAAAACACGCGCGTATCCGGTCGGTTTCATATGTTTTTTGTATGTATTGTACTTCAACGGTTCTTATTGTATACTGATTAGTGTTGCATATTTTACGGAGAATTTAAAAGCTTTCGCTAAATGTATAGTATTTTGTTAAAGTGGTGAGTTCGGATGACGACTCTTTTATGAGAATGTGGTGAATTTATATACTAGTTGAGAGAGTAGCTTCCTCTTATTGTGATGTACCACCAAAATATTACTTTTCCAAAATTCATGAAAATTTTAGTTGTAGTAATTCAAATTTGAATGAATTATCAATGAATTTAACATTAGGTTGTCAGAAGACATACACATGCACGCATACACAAAAGTTTTGTAGCGTGTGCACGAAATCTATATACAAAAAAAAAAAAAAAACAAGAACAACTAAAATCATTAATGTCTTTGAATAATGCTACTTTCTTTGTAATGCGATTACCTATTCAATTTGAAATACTTTAAATCTATACACAGTGAAAACTCCCTATGTTGGACACTCAATTTAGGGTATGAGGCCAAACATCAGAAACAGATCAAAATAAGTAACAAAATAATTCCCAAATACATTATTATACAAATATTTTACGGTGGGTCAAATTGTAGGGGGGCCGAAAAAATTTCCATGGGTTCATTTCGACTCTGGTACTATGGACCATAAAAAGTATATTTGTCCAAGGAACCATACCTCAAAAACTATTTTCAAGCCTGCCAGAATTTCGATGGAGGTATTTTCATGATATTTTCCATAAGACTCATTCAAATGTAAAAAAGTTATTGAAAATGTGTATACCGAGGATTTACTTTTATTTGAACAGCCACCAGGGGGCGTTTTCGTGCATTTTTATGGAATTTTTTTTCACTTTTTTGGGGAAAATTGCCCAAATCGACGAATCTTTGACTTTCACATATTTAAAGTAGCCCAAAATATTCAGCGCTGAAAATTATGTGGGGTACCCATATACGACTTACATCGATTTCATTTAATTTAATTCAAAATCGTATTTGTTCATTCAAAGAGTAAATAAAAGAAAACGATATGTTTAAGCTATATATGTAAGTATTAACAATTTATATAAGCTTAACAGCTGCTTGGTGAGGCAAGGGTTTTAGAAGACTGGCAACGATAAGATCAACACCCGGACTTTTTTATTTTAGGCATGTAATATCCTTTTTTAACTTCCGTATTTGTGAAGTGGGGGATGTGTTCGTCGTAATGGCTGATAACTTCTTAAAATTGTTGTGTATTATTTTGTTCAGAGTTAAAAATTGTTAAGAGATACTCTGAAAAGACATTAAATTTAGCCCAACAACCACCTTTTTTTTTTTTGACAGTAGAAACTTGGGAGACAAATCTTTTCAATAGGCATGTGGCTTTGCAAGGCGAATATTTTGTCTTGTAGGATGTTCTGACCGATATTTTTTAAGTTTGAATATTTCTAATTCTCTTCTTAGAGTTTTTGTTATATTATCGAATACTGTTTTATCTTGAGGTGAACGATTTTGATGCCACTTCCTCCTTCCTACCCCATGCTGATTGCTGCAATAGATTGGAGATATATACCACTTCACTTTCCGTCTATTGAAGCAATATACGTACTGTTATCAATTTTATCTTTTACTAGCTGTTTTAACCCGGCCTTTGACTTGAAAAATGATTCACTATGCTTACTAGGTGCTGAGTACTTAGTCCCCAATGAACAATGTTCCGCGAGCGCGTCGCGTCGAATCATCAAAGAAAGATAAATATTCTGTTAGGAAGCAGAAAGGTTAATAATAAAGTAATTGTATGTATTTAAGAGATTTCATATCTCAAGTAGCCAATAAATATAAAAACAAGGAAAATTTACGGTTGAAGTGGATATCCGTCGGATAATCAAAAGCTCGACAAACTGTGCCTTGAATATTTTACAAAATTCGATCACAAAACATAACTGTATGTGGACCTCTTGTTCACGAAAATGTCAAACAAATCGCCATAAAATTGGAAATCACAACGTTTGTTGCTTCAAACGACAGGCTGCAGACGTGATGTTAACCAGTTTAGAGAAAGACTACAGTTATTGATTAATGAGCTTAAACCAGAAAGTCTGTACAATGTACACTAGGTTAAACGACTATCAAAACTGTGCTAAAGTCCAATTTCTCAAATGCAAGTATTCCACTTTTTAATGCCATTTTGTAAGGAATACTCCAAACCAAATAAATCAGCTTTTTATTGCTGGAAAATATTAAATTTCTTTTGATAACATGCTGTCAAGGACATTGCATTTTAATCTATTTATAAATTTTGTAGCAAGGCTTGTATTGCTTTCAAAGATTCAACTGCTTGTTTCAATAATTTATCGAATTATAAAGAAGAAAGTGAAAATGGAAAATAATACATTGAGTAAGTATTAATGTTTTTTTGTTTAAAAAAGGTGGTAATTTTGTTTGATTTGCTTAAAATAAAGTCACTATTTTAACATAACCTCAAAGTGCTGCGACTATTTTCAAAATATAACTTCGTGAAAGCTTTTAAAATTTTGGCGAATTTCGGCGGGTTTCGTGCACACAGAAATGAATATATCGAATTGTTATGTTATGTTAATCAGATAGCATTTTTAACTGTTTTCGAATAAAGCCATATTTTTTATTTAAAATTTGGCTTAACGAAGATTCAGGGCAAGAAAAGTAGAATTAACTTGTGGATTTTATAGTCGCCAAAATTGGTAAAGATGAAATATCCGATGACTGCACCAAGTGTATTGAGACAAAGGTGTGCCTTTCTTTAAAAACGAATCAAAAATATGGGCAAAAGTATTGGGAATGATATAAAGGGTGAAAGGTTTCAAAGGGAGGGAGTATTATTCGGCTCAACGCTAAAAATAAGCTCCAAAAATAAAAATACATCTGGCAAAGTGACTTTTTCTGCTCTTGAACGTCTTCAACGTCCATTTCGCGAAAAGTCTGGGTACGGAATTGGGAAAACAGCAACTGATCTTTCCAGCCGAATAAATAACGAAACTGACCTATTGATTCATGCGGCAGCAACGTCAGCTCGAAAACAAGGAATTTCAGACGAAGCGGTGCTTCTGAAAGGATCTTTAACAAGCCCTACAAGGCTTCAGAAATAAACAAAATTGTGCAGTGAAGTCCATAAAAAAACCTGCTGCATTTTTTATGGGGACAGCATTAGCTTTTTGCTCGAAAATAATTTCACCAAAGAATAATGAAATGCAATACATCGAGAAAGCAAATTAAGAAACTGCGAGATTTATCCCCGTTACAACGAAATTGTTGTTGCAAAATTAATGTGACGTCGTGATGGTATAAAAGCAAGCAAGATATCAGCAAGAGTACTCTTGGAATCGATTTTACCACATACCACTAAGAGAAGTATTTTCCTTATCCATTACACCTTTGAAGGTGAAATTGGATTGTCCCCATTGCATTGCTGGATTCGATTTTTCTGTTTTAAAATTATATAATTTTTTTTATCATGTCAGTTTCCTCTGAACTCCAGAATATTTGAGGCATTTTGCTTTTAAACCGTGGAAATTATCCAAATGCTTTATCCTTGGCTGCCGACGACAGCTACAGTCTATAAAGTGCGTATACATTCTTAGCAGATTATTGACAACACTGTGGCACAAAATATATAAATTTTTTTTAGAGGCGCGTAAAAGTCAAAATGACGAAGTTTGTTTTTACTAGTAGTCATCTGACCTATAGTGCAATGATGATGAAAGCTGGCTACTCTATAGAGCACTTCCTAATGAAACACTATCTTTTTAAACATGTAATTTGGGTAAACTGGTTATGGAAAGTTCTATTCTCTGTTAGTATGACGGGCCATTAGTAACTGAAAAAGCAATTGGATCATAAAATGGATAAAGAAAAAAAAAATATTTTTAAAATACTTTTGGATAATGCAGCGGCTCATATGTATATTAAATCTATATTTTTATCTCTATATTAACATATATATATATATTAGGGCGGGTCGATTTAAAAATCGCCCAAGTGACAAGGAAAGTTATATTCTAGGGATCAAAATAAGAAACTTTGCCCGATAAACCATATCTCTAAAACGAATTCTGATGTCCCAACTTTTGATCTGTCTGTCTGTCTGTCTCACTTTGACCCATTTAGAGTGTCCCAATCGAGTCCAAATGTATGATCGACCCCAATTATCTTTGGAGGGCCGACCCACCCATGTCAGTGGCACACCCCCTGGAATCCGCTGGGGGGTTCCCCATACAAACATTTTCAAAAAATCACCATTGTTTGTTTAGAATTGGGCTGACTATGTTTGATTTAATATTAAAATTAACACTTATACGTATACGTATCTTTTACTCTGCTAATAAATAATAATCATACGACTTGACTATGTTATGTTATTCAAAAAGATCGATCGGATGAGTGTAAATAACTTTTAGATCACTCCGTGACTACGCGTGACTACCCCAAAATTAATCTGTAGTCACAACAAGACTATGGGCCAAGTTTCAGCTCAATTGCATGAGGGGGAATTGGGTTGCCCCATGGCAGACAGACAGATAGACAAAGTTTCTTATTTTGATCCCTAGAATATGATTTTCCTTGTCACTTGAGCGATTTTTTGCCTCCTACAAATCGACCCGCCCTTATATATATATATATATATATATGTATATGTATATGTTCCCGTCGTTCCTATAAGGAGCATAGCGCCTCTAACATATTAACATATTGCAAGCTAATTCAGATAAAAATATTTAACAATTCGATTTTTTAGAGGTTAATATCTGGTTATTTTACTAATAAATATATGGAAAAACTACTATGAATCAAAGACCCTTTCTCGATACACAAGGTATAGGGTATGGTATAGTCGATGTAGATCGACTAGAATTTTCTTACTTGTTTAATATTATATTATTTTTCTTACCTATTGAAGTTGCTTCAATTGTATTTAATAGTGTTATCCATGCTTTAAATGGATTGTTTTGGTATTGCCCATCTTAAACGATTAGTTAGTTACTTTGAAGTGTAACCATTATACTGTTGGTTTTTAGAGTTTAAAATTTCTATTGATGTTCAAATCCTCTTACGAACTGCAGGTGTAGCAATCTGCAATACGCAAACATCAAAAGTATTAAATTACTATATTTTTTTATTACAATAATGCGTTTACATATGGTATGAAAAATTAAATTTCCACACATTAAAGAAAAAGAGTTGAAATGTCTGAAAAGTATAAATAAAACTAAATTATTAAATAAAAGTTATGAAATAAACTCAAGAAATGCACTGTAAATGTTTATCTTTGTAAATAGATTTTTTGTCAGTATTTTAATCTATATATGTATGTAAAAGCGAAAGTATGTATGTCTGTTTGCTTGTTTGAAGCTTACAGGAGGCCATTGGACCGATCTTTTTGAGTTTTGCTGTGTATCTGGAAAGACCTATAGGCTATAATTTTTATTTGATATTTTTAATATTTTTAATATCACATATATTGAGTACTATAACTTTGAAAATATGTGTGAGGCCACCTTTTATTAATGTTAGTAGCCATGGGCGGGATCGGATAAGTGGGCGTGGCACCCCATACAAAGTAAATACTAAATGTCATATATATCGAGTACTATGACATAGACAGCTTTGCAATTTTATCTGAGATGAAGACGAATTTTCGAAAATTAATTGGAACAGATTATTTAGTATGATATTGCCAGATGAACAACTCTTATTTTTTGAACACAATTTAAATGTCTTATCCAATCAAATAGTACCCCTTAAATCTATTATTATAAGCCATAAGAAAAACAAAACATGGTTTTCTGGTTTTTACAAAAGCAATATAGCTAAGAGACTTTGCCTATTCACGATGGAAAAGATTTAAAACTAATCAGTTACATGAAGAATATCGATGGTGATATTGGTATTGGTAGAGCTAAACCTGGAGCCTTGTTCCATCGATGCAGATACTCTTAGTGAGAAATTTCTTAACTTTCCCATGGTTGAGGCCGATATTCGTTATTACCTTAAAATAATGTTTTGTCCAGTTTCTTGTCAATATAGTCAAATGTAGTGAATTGGAGTGAATGGTTTAGATACCAGATGTTTTACAATTCTCCTATCACAACTTTTATTTTTAATATGATATTATCTACAAACATTTGTCCTACTAAGTGAAAGAATGCTAAAATCATTCCAATAGCACAAACTAATATTGATTACAGGCCAATAGCTATATTACCATTTTTCTCAAAGCCCTTTGAATTGTTTATACATAATCAAATAAGTCAATTCCTGAATGATACAAATCTGCTAACTGATCGACAGTCAGGATTCCGTAAGAATTATAGCTGTATAACTGCAGTAGTGGATATTGCCGAAGACATAAAGAAACAGGTGGATAATGGTAATGTAAAGTTTTTGTTGCTTTTGGATCACTCTAGAGCGTTTGAATTAATTGGGAACATTTTTCAACTTCTTGCCGACAGCTACGCTTGTAATTAAATCATATCTTACCAACAGATATCAGCATGTTGTAATTATTAGCTTTGATAATATACTAAAAATGAGAGTTTTACTGTTCGTGCATAAAAATATATATATGTACTTTACTTTTATAAATAAATTGTTAAATGTATGCAATTAAATTTAGTTCTATTAGTATTTTAAGTAATATTGTATTGTATGAGCGTTGTATCAGTTCCATATTGAATTAAATTTTGAATATTTGTATTTTTACAAAAACTAAAATAAATCAGATAATTATATCAGCTGTGTGAAACAAAACTTAATACTTGTAAGTGTAAACGGTAAAATTTCAATTGAATCGAAAAAATATTTAAAGCCCAAACTTCTCGTATTTTATACTTTTTGTTTACGACGTAAATTATATTCGTTATGAAAACAAATTTTTGAGAATTGAAGAAACGTTTAAGCTTAAATTTTAAAAATTGTTTAAGGTAAATTTAGACGTTTTTTTTTTCTTGGTAAATATTAATATTTTTTTTTTTTTATTAACTGTGTGCTTTTTTTAAATTTTTAATATTAATTTTTTAAAAAGTTATATACAGAATTTTATATACTTTTGTCTAAAATATTGTTCTATGCGTTAAATTTAAACGTGCTTTTCTCGAAAACCATAGGGTGCAGTGATGTAGCCAAAAAAACATTACCGATTTATCTAATTTTTTTATATTGCGGCTGATTAAAAATGTAAGTCCTCTTCTTGGTCGCATTTGCATACTTTTTTTAATAAATTTTTTTTATGTGACACAAAAGTTAGTTTTTTTTATGTAATGTTTTTGAAATTTTGATTTCAATTTGCATAGTTTTAATAAAAAACTAAATAATCTAACCCATAAAAACAAACAAATTTTTTATTAAAACTCTTTCTTTCTTTATGCATGTGAGTTTTGAATCTCTCCGTGACTGTGCGTGACAATTTCGAAATTAATCAAAGCCTCTCATAGGAATTGAACCCACGATCCCTGCATGATAGGTGAGCACGCTACCTACTCACCTACCGGGGTGCTTAAACAAGTCAATGGACCAAGTTGAAGATTGATTGCATGAGTGGAAATGAAGTTTAAATCACTCCGTGATTGTGCGTGACTATGCGTGACTATCTTTAAGTTAATATACGGTGACAACAAGTTTCAGATTGATTAGATGAGGGGAAATGGATCCCGTGACTGTGCGTGACTTTGCGTGACTATACTATGCATTACTGTGCGTGACTATGTCAAAGTTAGGTTTTTTTGATGGCAAGTCTATCGACCAAGCTTCAGATCGATCGGATTAGGGGAAATGAGTTTTAAAGCATTCTGTGTCTGAATGACAGTTTTTCATATTTGCGGTACGTCTTTGGAATAGGTTACCATCTATAATTAAGGAAGTTAGCAACGCTTCACTTTTAAAGAAAATAATTTTCGAGCGATGCAAACAGGAATCCTCTATATTAATTAAAATTAACAATTATCAAAATAGCTTTTAAGTTAATATATAAACAATTTTTTTTTCTTCTCGTTTCCTTTTGTTTTTTTCTAAGTAGTATTGTAACTTTTCTATATTTTATACATCAAAATTGCAATTTTACTTTTTAATTTCGTTCTTTATTTTACATTTATTTTCATATTTTAATTTAATTTTTATTTTTTAATTATTTTTTTATTAAATTTAAATATTGAGATAATAGCTTTAAGTTCCATTGTACATCATAATTTAATTTAACATACACTAGAACCTGCTCTGTTTGATGATTACATATCTTGTGGAGTGGGATACCAAATTAAATAAATAAATAAATAAAAAATAAAAAAAAATTTCTAATGCCCTCCACTCGTGTTCTAAATATAAAATTATAAACAATGTTTCGAACACATAAAATTTAAATTTTTTGTATAGATGTTCAAAATTAATAAGATAATGAACAAAAATATTCGGTATTTTCCATCCATGTAGGTATGCATGTATGGTAGGGCGGGTCCATTTGTAGGGAGGCAAAAACATCGCTCAAGTGACGAGGAAAATCATATTCTAGGGATCAAAATAAGATCCCTGTCTGTCTCCCATGAGGCAACACCATTCCCCCTCATTCAATTGATCTGAAACTTGGCCCATAGTCTTGTTGTGACTACAGATTAATTTTGGAGTAGTCACGCAGAGTCACGCATAGTCACGGAGTGATCTAAAAGTTATTTACCCTCATCGGATCGATCTTTTTGAATAACATAACATAGTCAAGCCGTATGATTATTATTTATTAGCAGAGTAGGAGATACGTATACGTTGGGTGTTAATTTTAATATTAAATCAAACATAGTCAGCCCAATTCTAAACAAAAAATGGTGATTTTTTGAAATGTTTGTATGGGGAACCCCCAGGGGGGCTGCATGGGGTGCGCCACTGGCATGAATGGGTCGGCCCTCCAAAGTTAGTGGGGGTAAATTATATATTTGGACTAGATTGGGGCACTCTAAATTGGTCAAATTGAGACAGACAGACAGGTCAAAAGTCGGGACATCAGAATTCGTTTTTGAGGTATGGTTCCTCGGGCAAAGTTTCTTATTTTGATCCCTAGAATACGATTTTCCTTGTCACTTGGGCGATTTTTAAATCAACCCGCCCTAATGTATGGCATTAAATACAATAGATGTAATTACATTTTGATTTGTTTAAATCGAGTAAGAGTATAACCGTCTTGGTTATTCTAAGAGTATAACCGTCTTGGTTATTCTCTTACCGTCACACAGTGGACCATTTGACGAGAAGGCGGTCAAAACTTTATAACTTTTGATTGGATTGGAATTTTGTTTTTTTGTTAGCCTTTAAGTTTTGCTATAAAACGTTATTCTCGACCGAAAATATATAAGTTACGGAGGGTTTAAAATACATTTTCATTTGTAGTTGAATTTTAGTACAAAAGTGAAGTGTTAAAAGGTAAAAAAAGGTTTTTTTTTAAATATAATGCCTTATTTTTTCAGTTAATTTTACAACTAATACTTTTTAACAATTTTTTAAGTTAATTTTTTCGGAAAATGACAAACTTTGGCCCCCGTAAACTTTTTAGTCCTAAAGTGCACAAGGGCCAAAGGTTTTTTTTTTTTTTAAAGATCCCGAGTTAAAATATAATTTATTAAGCAGCGAACGTAAAAGTTACCTTATATTGGTTCAAGATAGAGAAGTTTCAATGAAAAACTCGTATGTTTTTGCTCTAGTTAAATTTTTTTTATTGTCTTTTTAAATATTTCTATATCAATTTTTATGGTAAATTTATGAAACATAACAATTTTTATTGTAAATTTACAAAATATATAAATTTTTAAATCAAGAAAATTTTTTAACTATATAAAAAAAAGTTTAACTTATTGTTAGTATAATGAAAAAGTACTTTAAATCAACCAATTTTAGTAAAAATTTCTTCTAAATAGCCTTGATTTCATCTTCTAGAAGTTGTTTAGCTTCTTCTTCTAATTCAATAGAGGTAGTTTTCCATTTTTGACGAATGTTGGACATACATATATGGATCTCAAGTGCACAACAAAATAGTGATAAGGTCTTCATTAGTACAACATCTGGACATTTTCCTTGTGTTGTTCTCGCGAAAGAATCTGTAGTGTTTGTTCCTTTTTTCTTGCGCTTCTTCAGAAAGATCTCCTATTATTAGCATATTGGTTTGAATTATTTGTTCCCCATGGTACAAAATTTTATGAACTGTGGATGGCATATATCTCCAAGAGTATTTTTCATTATAAAGTATAGCTGTTTTATTGGCGTACTCTCCAAATTTTTTTGCATTTATCTTTCTGCTGCATGCTAGAACTTGTAATATGATTTTGAATCGTCTTATTAATTCATGATCTACACCTGTGATAGATGCTGCAGTTTCCGGATCGGAAAAAATCTCCTTGCAGTATTTCCATCATTTGTGTTTCCTTCCCCTTGTTTTGGTTGGTCGATTACGAGGCCTAGCTGTAGATGTTTTTGTTGAATTTGTTTTTTTTTTGCTTTCTTTTTTCTTCATTTTCTTTGTTTTTTCTCACTGTTTCGCTATAACGGACTAAATTCCAAATCATTACCCAATTTAAGAATATGCTCCATGAAACGTATTCTAGCATGAAGAGGGGACATTCCAAATTCGTAGGCTTCCTTAAAACTATCGTCTTCTGATGGGGGTTGGCTTAATTGACTTGATGTCTTTTGGCATATAATGCAGCTTGACGTTGACTTTGTTCCAGTGAAAACTTGTGCAACTTTTCCATCAATCATTGTGAGACACATTTTAAAATATACCTCAATGACTTGGTCATCAAATTTAAATATTACTGGTTGAAGTTCCTTAATTTGATCTTTTATTTTTTGAACTTCTTCAGTTATGACATCTTTGGTTTCCTTTTTTAATGCAAATTTTATTGGTCTGCAATACTTTGTTGAAGAAGGAATTTCATTTTTCCATATATCTATTTCTGTTCCTCTACTAGTTGACGGCTCTAAGAAACTATACCTTTTTGTTAAGCACAATGGAACGAAAGATACCATAAATAAATTAGCATCTGATGAATTTTCGGCATTAAATTGCTTGTATTGTTTCTGACCAGAGGATCCATCACATCCGCATTTACAAATTAAAGTAATGCTGCCATTACAGATTTTTTTTAAATGATCAGTATCAAGCGTATTTAGCAATCGTTCTGCAGTATGTTCAAGGAGATCTTGCAATTTTATTTCTACTGATGTTGAAGTGACACTAATAGCAGATTGTGAAGATAAGCATTCTTTTTTGGCAGAAACTAAATCTCGATACTCTGGGAAAATCCCACAAATCTTTTCATTGGTTCGCTTCCGCAATTCCTTATATTGATTTTTGGTCAATTTCAAATCCAAAAATAGGGCGAACGCTTCTTCCGGCGTAAATTTCTTATCTTCAATTGGTGTAGGAATGCTTTTCAAAATCCTCTTTGTGCGCCTTGGGCTCGCTTCTACTATTTTTTCAATTATTTCAATTTTATTTTTTTTATTTTGGGTTGGTTGAATTTGGTGCAAAAATGAATCCTTAATAATTCTTTGAGAAATTTCTTCATTGATATTCTCCATCTTGCACCTTCGAGATCTTTCACTACATCCGTCAATTGGTTTTGCTGGTCGACCCTTTTTTCCACTTTCGTTGGCAGTGTAGATGCACTCTCAAAAATAAGTTCCTTTATTAACCAGTCTTGGTAACGTTTGTACATCTTTGCCTTGCTATGAGAGCATTCAATGAACCGTCTTTTCGAATTCGATGCAAAATTAGTAATTTTCCTTTGTGCATTTCAATGTCTTCTAGGTTACAATTCTTAAAGAAGTCGTTTCTCACTATGTGCAAAATTACATCGTCTACATCATTTCGTTGAAAATAAATATCTGCCAGATCTCTGTAACAGTACTTAGCCATTGCACAAATTGTAATGAATAATAATTGTGGAACTATTATTATAAATACTTTTCTTGCAATTATGTAAAATAAAAATTTTTATCTTTTATTACCACTTTTAGAAGCATAAGAAACCCACACCCTAACCCCTTTTAAAAGGTGTAGCATTCCTGCTCATATCTTAAAGGGCTATGTCGCAATAGTTTTTTTTTCATTTACCAGTTATTTAAATTGTTTCCCATTTTATCAGGTATTTAAACTATATAACTCTAATTCAGACTATTAATGGTTTTGAAAGATACCTATGTAAATGTACCTATAACAATTAAGCGCATTATATCTCAACCCTTTTTTATAAGTATATAACAACTCCTGACAACTCTACCGACACGCAAAAAATACACCGCGGTGCACCGGTACGACCAACTTTTGTATTCATAACACTCAGACGGACGGACGGACATCGTTTAATCGACTCAGAAAGTGTTTTTGAGTCGATCCGTATAATAAAAGATGGATAAAGGTCCAATATTTTTGGCATTACAAACATCACCTCAAACTTAATATATCCTAACCACATAGTGGACAACTTTTCTATTCATAAATTTTGCAGAAAATATCTAACCTTGGGTCAGAAAAATTGTTCTGAAACTGGCGGGTGTATAATGGGGTACAAGACTATAGGGGGGGTTCGGACTATAGAACGGTGCAAGATTTTTTCTGACTGCTATTGACTGGCAGGAGTTATGCTCTATTAAGTAGGAGATTTTCGGAAAATTTGGACCTTTTTACAAAATTTTTTTTTTAAATTTCGGAATGACTCAGTGATTTTACATTTTTAAAATTAATAGTACGGAAGCCACAAAATTATACAAAATTTATTTCACTTCAAAATCTTTTAAATCAAAAAAGTTACAGTCATTCAAAAATAAAAATTTACGGAAAAATTGTTAATTTTAGCAAAATACTGAGAAAGCCCTGTTCGCTGTGATATAGCTGAGATAGAGTCGCAATTTCTTGGTTCCCGAGGTTTACTAGTATTTACTTTCAAATGAATAACATAACTTTAAAATTGGTATCAAAAAATAAAAATGATTTTTGGCCGCCTTTTAAAAATATGGTCCACTGTGGGGCGGGTCCATTTGTAGGGAGGCAAACAATTCGCTCAAGTGACAAAGAAAATAATATTCTAAGGATCAAAATAAGAAACTTTGCCCAAGGAACCATACCTCTAAAACAAATTCTGATGTTCCGACTTTTAACCTCTCTGTCTGTCTGTCTGTCTCCCATGAGGCAACACCATTCCCCCTCATGCAATTGATCTGAAATTTGACCCATAGTATTGTTGTGACTACAGATTAATTTTGGTGTAGTCACGCAGAGTCACGCATAGTCACGGAGTGATCTAAAAGTAATTTACCCTCATCCGATCGATCTTTTTGAACATAACATAGTCAAACGTATGATTATTATTTATTAGCAGATTAGAAGATACGTATACGTTGAGTGTTAATTTTAATATTAAATCATAGTCAGCCCAATTCTAAATAAAAATGGTGATTTTTGAAATGTTTGTATGGGGTACCCCCCAGGGGGCTCCATGGGGTGCGCCACTGGCATGAATGGGTCGGACCTCCAAAGTTAGTGGAGATCGATTATATATTTGGACTAGATTGGGGTACTCTAAATTGGTCAAATTGAGACAGACAGACAGACAGGTCAAAAGTCGGGACATCAGAATTCGTTTTTGAGGTATAGTTCCTCGGGCAGAGTTTCTTATTTTGATCCCTAAAATACGATTTTCCTTGTCACTTGGGCGATTTTTAAATCAACCCGCCCTAACTTATGGCATTAAATACAATAGATGTAATTACATTTTGATTTGTTTAAATCGAGTAAGAATATAACCGTCTTGGTTATTCTCTTACCGTCATCGATAAATCATTCGTTGACATGTTCAAAAAATAACAAAAACAACAAGTAAACAAACATGTGTATGCAACTTTGATACATATCTAAATAGTGTCTACATGCACATGTTCTGTTGCGTATAAAAGTTTATCAAATCGTTTTGTTTTTAATATGAATTTTTAAAGGAGTATCTTAACATTTTCATATGTCATACCTCCACTGTTAAGTCTAGAGCCTGCTCCAGGTTATGATCAACATTTGAAGCCTCAATAATACGAGCCACTCGACTTATTCCGGCCAGGAGAATGTTTTCAATAGACAGACAGACAGACAAACAATAATGTATATAGCTTATGGAGTCTCCGGAATTTATTACGAGGAGTTACAAACGGATTGACTAACTGATATATACCCTCTGCACAGTGGTATGGTTTTTTCCGGGCTAGTTTGGTGTTTAACTAGCTCTGATTATAGCAAACATTTTGACTTATAACAAAAAATATGCCTCCCAATTGCGGGCGTAATCGGGACTAAAATTGTCACACAAATATTTATAAATGTTATTTAAAAACAATCAGGAAATGAGTAACTTAACTAGCTATAAATAACGAAATAAAAATGAATTTGTGATTTCTGAACTTCAGTTAATACTGAAAATAGGTGTTAAAGTTCTATGAATCCATGTAATATGGATGACATTCAGTTAAACATATCGTTGCAAAATATTTCAACATATGCATTTGTGTGTAGTGCAGCTTTCTGTATATTAACATACTTATGTGGGAGTACGTACTTTATATTTGTTGAAGAAAGGTAATCAACATATATGGGGATGAAAAAACACCAGCGCAGAGTGGGAGCAATATCTCCGCACATAATGTTAAAAAAGAGAAATATTTGATGTGCTAAGAAATTCTTATTCCAAAGTATGCGAACGGGACACAGCAATAATACACATTTTTAGCAGGCATTCTTTATATTAAGTACTCTGTTAAGTTCGCAACAAAAAAAAGTTTAATATTCTATTTCCTGTAAGCTTAGAGTACAGAGAAGTGGACTTTACGAAAATATATATTTAAATCAAAGTGTTTTAATATTTTTTAGTTTATTAATTAATCTTGCACATGTTTGAAAATCAAAGTATATTTTTTTAAGTTATTATGAACTAATAAAGTTCAACCATAATTAAGCAGTAAAAGGATATGTGACTTTTGATTTTTATCGTATTTCCGATGATTATTATGAGTTTCACTCAAAAAATAAAATAAAACTAGCTCTAGTTGAGACATGTACTAAATATTGTAACGATTTACCCCAAGATTGATATATATTTCATCTTCAGTTTTGTTAATTTCTTAAATTTTTTAACTGTAACGAAATCACATTAATATTTATAATGAAAAGTTAAACCTCTTCTTTTTAGGTAAGGAATTAAGTTAAAAGAAAATGTGTTAAACACGGAGAAAAAAATTTACAATATACGATTTAACTTTATTTTGCGCTCTAGGCTAACGCCAGAGCATTTGCAAAGCAAAACTTTATATTTGTATAAAAAAGTTGCTTCAAAAATAAAGCTAATACAAACTGTTCACTCTATACAATACTTATGAGTTGGTTTCAGTGGCATATGCCACAATGTTGAAATGTTCACAATCTGTATTAGCATATTAGGGTTTAATGTCTGTGTATCTGGGGATATTCACGTAGTGTAATTTTATTTTATTTTATGGAAGAAGAAAGTTGGAAAAACCAAAATTAAAAAAAAAATTACAATAACAATTTGCAGTTCGATCAAATAGTTTTCACAACAGTTAATTTCAAATGAAAATTGGGTTGTTTACTTTAGAAAAATGTATTTTATCTTGTTCAACAGCTGTTGAAAACAAATTTTCGACAATATTTTGGTCGGTGCCATTTGCATATATCAGTTATTTAAAATTTCAATAAAAGGATTTCAATCAAAAACTATTCTTAAATGTTTCCAAAAATATTTGTTAACTATACTTTTATTTCAATTAAAATTATGTATAGAATAGTTGTTGGTAAACATTTGCTTTTTTAATTAAAACATAATAAATAACTTGCAGAGCCCAGCCCTCGAAGTATATATAAATATCTGTTGAACACACAGAAGATATATAAATGGGTTTGTTAATAAATAATTTTATAAGAGAATAAAGGTATGCTAATCAATTTTAGCCTATTAACAATTCAACACAAATTTAATAAACAAACACAGCTTAAATATGTGTTTTATGTATGTGTTAGTAGCAACATTAAATGCATTTTACTCAAAAAAAAAAAAATAAAAAATTTTCCAGACGGTGCAAATCTGTAAATATGGTGGACAGCTAAATAGAAATACCTTTCAGATGGGGAATTTTTTTTTGTCAAAATCGGTTGGTAATTGTAGATTTAAAATCGGACACAAGAAATCGCTTTGCCTATTAATATTATAGATGAAACAACAAACGACAACATCGTTGGTTTTTGTTGGTTTTTCAGTAAAATTTTTTGAGTCTCTACAAACGATTTGTTAGTTATTTTTACTACGTTGTCGGTTGCTTGTTTGTGGCTTAAAAATTTTTTTGTTTGAGTGAGAACGTAATATATTGACCGATTTTAAAATAATTATTAAAGCGTTTTATCATACATTTCCAGTACATTTGGACGAAAAACTATTTTGGGTGTAGGGTTGATATTTGGCACACTACAAAATAAACATTTCTTTTCGTAATACCGAAAAAATTTACAATATTATCGTTATTTCGAATCCAGTCAAAACAAGTAAGAAAGTTATGGTCAGTTTAGACCGACTTCACAATAAATTTGAGAAAAGCTACGAATTTTTTAAATATACCGAATTTTATCAAAATTTATTTACATTTGTTAAATCGACCTAGAAAATTATGCTGAATCGATCGGTATAATAAAAGGGATGGATCTAGTATTTTTGGTATTTATAAACATCAGCACAAACTCATTATATCCTGAACACAGAATCGTACATGTGTTTTAATGAATTTTTATTATTTACATACTTAACCGAAAGAATAATAACCAATTTTTTGTCTTATCCAAGGCAAGGATTTCTTATTATACCCTATACCACTATGTGGTTTGGGTATAATGACTTTGTGCTGCTGTTTGTAACAACCAAAAATATTTGACCTAGACCCATCTTTAATTATACCGATCGAATCAGAATCACTTTCTGAGTTGATTTAACAATGTCCGTCCGTCTGTCCGTCCGTCTGTGTATCCATGTAAACCTTGTAATCAAACTGCAGGTCGCAAATATGAATATATTCTGATAGAATTTGGTATATAAGCTCTTATCGGCCATGGGATGAACGCTGTTGAAACTGGTGGGAATCGGTCCATGTTCAGACCTAGCCCCCATACAAATAACCCATATGAAATCGACATAAATTACCATAAGATCCAAATTGTCATATAGATCTCACTCAAATTGGGTTTGTATGCGTTCATTACATCCATTAATGAATACTCCAAAAATGATCCCTTTGACCTCATATAGAGCTGCTTCCCGATCTTCACTTAAATCTATTAAAAAACAAAAATATTGCACTGATTCTTCTCAAATTTTGTTTGTATATATCTTTGCAAAATACAAGAGACTTTACCAAATACGGTCAGGATCGGTCCATTTTTGGGCCTAGTCCCCATATAGATAGAGCATCCCATATGAACTTTTTCATATCTGCAGCCAAAAAAATTAAAAAAAATCACATTCAAATTTGGTTTATGCTCATTTTACATATCCAATTAGTTGGGCCTAAGAGATAGGGTTTCTAAAGGCATGGTATAGGGTGGGTATCGTATAGTCGGTCTAGACCGACTATAATTTTCTTACTTGTTTTTCTTTTCATATGGATCAGATGTATGAAGAAGTCCATTAAAGACGATGAACTGTTCTCTAGATGTTCGAAAACTTTTCATCGGAGAATGTACTGTGTATTTTGAAAGTCTTTATTATCAGCGATGTCAATTTTTTCGAAAGCAAAAAGCGCAAAACAGTTCTCCAAAAAGCGCTCAAGAACGCTGAATTTGAATGAATGCAAGTTATACGTTTGTAAAAAAAATAAATTTTTTTTTATTAATTATGTATCAGTGAAATGCTTTGAAATATATATAAATACTAAAAAATTAAATTCGTTGAAATCTCTTCTTATACCAGTTCATATACAAAGAAAAATATGTAATTTTCTTCCTCACCTTCAGGCCATAGTCTTGTTTTAATTAAAATTTTGATTTTTTATGTTTATATAATAATTATTAATCGCATATTTAACATGTATTATAGAATTTATAATGTTTAAAGACATCAGTCTCATGCAGTCGTTGATCGCGAACAGACCTATTTATTGTTACTTGCTATTATTAGTATTGCTACAGTCATTTAAAAAACATAGTTACAGTTAAAAACAACAACATATTATCATAGTAAATTGCATTGACTTACTTCTTTACTAAAGTAAACAACAGAAAGAACTAAAATTAAATAAGAAAATTATAGTCGGTCTAGACCGATTATACGATACCCTATAACATGGTTAAGACACCCTATCTTTTCGGTCCAACTAATTGGATATAGAAAATAAGCATAAACTGAATTTGGGTGGCATTATTATTAATTTTTTTGGCTACAGATATAAAAAAGTACATATCGGGTGCTATGTTTATATAGGGACTAGGTCGAAAAATGGACCGATCCTGATCATATTTGTTAAAGTCACTTATATTTTGAAAAAATATATATAAACCAAATTTGAGAAAAATTTGTGCAATATTTTTTTTTTTTTTTTGATAGATTTAAGTGAAGATCGGGAGGCAGCTCTATCTGGGGCCTATGACTAAGTATTTTCCTATAGGGATTATCTTTGAACTACTGGTTAATGGATATAATAAATACATACAAACCCAATTTGACAGAGATCTATATGACAATTTGGATCTTATGGCAATTTATGTCGATTTCATAGGGGTCATTGGTATGGGGACTAGGTCTAAACATGGACCGAATTTCACCTATTTCAATACCGCTCATCTTATGGTCGTTAAAAGCTTATACCAAATTTCATCAAAATTTACATGGACACACAGACGGACAGACGGACAGACGGACGGACGGACGGACGGACATCGCTAAATCGACTCAGAAAGTGATTCTGACTCAGAAAGTGACTCAGTATGTGATTCTGAGTCGATTGGTATAATAAGAGATGGGTCTAGGTCAAATATTTTTTGTAGTTACAAGCAGCAGCACAAAGTCATTATATCCAAACCCCACAGTGGTATAGGGTATAAAAACAATAAGTTATTAATTAATGCTCTAAACCGAAAGAAGTGTTGGAGAAGTATCCCAAAAAATAAATTATATGCAAACAAAAATCGATTTAAAATCTTACAAGATTTTGACGGTGAAGAAGACACTTTCAGTGAAATAGATTCTAAGTATTACAAAATTGCAATACTCCCAATTGTAGTTGATTCTATTCATAATTTTACTTTGGTATTTAACTTTATTGGGAAAGATTAGGAGTTCAAAAGAATGTCAGTCGGCACGAACATAATTTCCTCTTCTTTGGTAAATTATGATGTCACAAAGATAAAACTCACCGCAGCAAATATCAGATTCTATACCCACGAAATAAAGATACTAAATTGCTTAAGCTTTTCCTATATGGCCTACCTCAAACTGAACCAAAAGCATTAGAGGAAGAGCTTAAATTAGAATACAATGTCACTGCAACTAGTGTTAAAGAAACAAAAACTGTTCATTCTTCTACTGATGATGCGTTGTATATATTAGAGTTTGACCGAACTCAAAACTCAAAATCACAGATGTTAAAAGTAGACATTGTTACTCAATGTAACAAGCCAGCAATGTATGGCCGTGGTTCCAAGAACTGTTATCGCAATGATATCTGTATTGCAATTGGTGGTGAACATGATATATCAGTCTATCAAAAAAAAAAAAATCAAAATACCAGAGGGACACCCTGCAGCTTACAAGTGCTTCAGTTGTACCAAATAAATCTAAAAACACAAATCATAGACCAGATGACCTTCGGTGCCCAAGCCGTAAAGAATAACATGCCATGATTGATAATATGAACAAGAGGAAGCAGCCTACTCGAAACCATCACTTCAACGAATTATATGAGCGAGCTCCACACAATACGACTCAATGGGGTAATCCTTCTAATTCTGTGTCGATTGGTGACAGTCCAACTTTTGCCGCTAAGAGTTATGCCGATGCAATCAGAACAGCTTCCGTCCAACATACGAGATGACATATTTGGTATCCATGAATTGTTCAGCATATTTACGAATGCTGTGTCTGACCAACAGTAGTGCACTTCAAAAATGGAGCAGCTTAACGTAATAATCCAATTGCTTAAATATGCCATCTAACAACAGAAATAACTGCCCTCATGTAATGCACTGGAACTAACAAGGTATTACAACTTCATTTATTTTTAAGAGAAAAAAATATTGATATTCTGCTTCTTAATGAAACTTTTTTAAAAGCAAACCATTAGTTCAAGTTACCTGGTGATATTGTGTACAGAAATAATAGAACCTCTCATGGAGGTGCTACATTAGCGCATAAGTGGGAAATATCATTTGGTACTAAAATATTTGAAAACATACGCATTTCTATGGAAATTTCCAATAGAAAAGTAATGTTTATAGGTGCCTACTGTCCACGTTATACTGATGGTTTTGTCTGTCCACGTTATACTGATGGTTTTGTCTCAGATCTTAATCTTTTATCTACTGCCAATTGTGATTTCTTTATTCTTTGAGTCTTTAACTCTCATCAACACAATCTTCAAAATTTTTCAAACTACTATATATAGTTTCCATACCACCCCACTCGTTTTCCTCGTATTATACTTTATAGACGTCCATCGATAATTGACCCTCTGCTTTCTAACTCTAAACTTCCGTTTTCAGAATTAGAGACTCATCCTAACAAATTGTACTCTGACCACGTGCCAATTACCTTTTACCTTAACGAACCTGTCCGTGAACATGTAAAACTATTCCCTGATTATTTTAATGCCAATTGGGAATAATTTAAAGATATAATCAATCCTAAACAATCAGCAATCCCGTCTTAATGTTGGTCAATCAATTCAAGAATTAACTGACCTGATTTCCTTTGCTTGTTGTTCACCAATGCCTTACCGAAGTCGTGGAAATATAAATTTTCTGGTATCCCCTGAATGTAAGCGAATGATTGCTGTGCGAAATATTTATTGACCAAAGTTTCAACGGTGTAATGACGTCACCAGAAAGACATTGTTTCGTACAGAGAACTGAATAAACTGATAGCCCACCATATTAATATTGCTAGAAATGAACAAAAGGGATCATTTTTGTACAGATTGCCAGTTGGAGATAAAAATTTCTGAAAGATTGCAAAACGTATTAGAGGTAAGTCCAGTTTAATTAAGAAACTGGTCTTTAATAACCGTATAGTCACTGACAGCGTCGAAATTGCTAACACTATTGCCGATCAGTTCGCTAGAGCTCACAATACCACTATCCACTTTAAAAATATAAAAAGTAGTAGTAGTATTTATTTTTATTTTCAGCAATATATATAAAATAATTACAAAATAAAATAAAAGTTAAAAATAAAATAAAAGGTAAAAATAACCATATGCGACTCTAACTATCGTCGTCAGCCGCTTATAATATAAAAATTTAATTTCCTAATCGAGATAAATGTTTTTATGTATTAAACTCTGTTATCAAAAAGTTTCTGTAATTTATACATGTTTTTATATAATTTGCTAAGAGATTCCAATTTGTATTTACACCATTTAATATATTTAAGATTTCGTCTTCTGTAAGGTAAGCTTTACTGAAGTACATAATTCTGAATTCTTTTAGCGTTTTACAACGACCAAGAAAATGTTCTATATTTTCAATTTCCCTTGAATTACATAAAGAGCATAAGTTAGACAAATTCTTTTCAAAACGGTTACCATTTAATTTTATCAAATCACTTCGTGCTTTAAAAATCCAAGTTATATTTTCTAGTTTAATTTCATTAGATATGTATTTATTCCCTTCAATTGCATTTAGTTTTGAATATATCCTGGTTGTTAGAGCCTTTTTGTTGCAAATTTGCTCTTGATATTTTGACTTCAAGGAGATTAAAAGGTTTTTTCTATTGTTATTCCATTGTTGTTTATTAATGTTCGCTTCTGTCCAATTAATTTCAAATTCTAATCCGAGCTTGTTAAGTTCAATTACCCAAAGCAGATTTTTTTTGAATCAATAGTTTAGAAAATTGATAAGGCAACCGATTTTCTCCGTAATCAAACAGGGTTTTGTTGATATATCTCATATGTAGATCTAAGGTGTATAAATGACCATTTTCCATACCTGTTTCGGATAATAACACATAAGTTGGTGTGAAGCTTGGGAGCCGCAAGATTTTCTTTATAAAATATATTTGTAGCTTATCAACATACTCAAAATTTGTAAACCCCCATATTTGGGCTGCATACGATTGCACTGACCTGCATACTGCAAGGAATAATTTCCATTTAGAAGCAATTGATATAGTGTTTTTATTTAAAAAGTTTTGCCATGTTAAGTTGATACTATTTTTTGCTGCTATGTTTCTTTGTTCAATATGCTTCGTAAATACCATTTTTGGTGTAAGCCAAACTCCTAGGTGACAGTATTCTGAAACTATTTTGATTTCTTGGCTATTAAAATACCATTTTTCTTTACTAGACAATCTTCCCCCTTTTCTGAAAACCATAATTTCTGACTTATCCAAGTTTACTTCAACATTCCATGTTTTACAATAATCTTCAAGTTTTTGGATCATTTTCTGCAGCACTTTTACATCATCTGCTAAAATCACTATGTCGTCTGCATATAATAACAATCTTATGTTAATGTTTTCAACGTATATTCCACCTTCTAAGCAATCATGTAAATCATTAAGGTATAAGGCAAATAGTAAAGGTGATAGCAAACACCCCTGCTTTACACCACTTTCTGTAGCAAATGACTTTGATAGCTCACTACCTGTCCAAACTGATGTCCGCGTTTTTTCATAGATACATTCTATAAACTTAACAACTTTTAATGAGGCACCCAATGTATGCAACTTATAAATTAAAGCATTTCTTGACACTTTATCAAATGCTGCTTTGAAATCTACGAAAAAGGCATATGGTTTCTTTTTATTCGCAAAATTCAGATGTACCATAGATGTTAAATTATATATATTATCTGCTGTTGAATAGTTTTTACGAAATCCTGCTTGGAATTCATTCATAATGTTGTTACGTTCAACCCAATTCGAGAGTCTTTCATTTATTAAGTTTCGGCAAACAGTTCATAAATGATATACCACGATAATTATTTGGTAATGAAGTATCGCCTTTTTTATAGATTGGATAAATAATACTCAAATTAAACGAATCATCAACACTGCATCGATCAAATAATACATTATAAGTTTTTGTTATCTCTTCCAACAGTTCGTCTGGTGCATTTTTATAGAACTCATACGGAACTCTATCTTCTCCTGGAGCTTTATTAGTTTTAGTTTTACTCAGCACTTGTTTAATTTCTGATACTGATATTATCTTGTCCAAGTCATAATTACTTGTATAAAAGTATGCATATTGCATTTCTACTATATTTTGAATCGGGTTTAACAATTGCTCGAAATAAATCCTAAAGTCTTCTGCCTGAATAGCTAATTCTGTTGGTAAATCATCATTACGTATCTCCTTGGCAATTTTCCACCAATCTTTGCTGGTTTGCACACTCTCTATTTTTTCAACTAGTTTTTGGCTATAACTTTGTTGGGCTTCACGACATATTTCTTTATATTTTTTATTAGCTTTCAGATACTTGTCCTTATTTTCATTACTTCCATTGTCTCTATATTCCTGAAGTCTTTTAAAGGAAGTATTTCTTGCATTGTAGCATTTTATAGTAAACCACTTTTGTTTTTGAGGGACTTTAAACCCGTTTTTATATATTTTATCATATGAATTCTTTATTATTTTAGTTAGTTCACCAAAGCTCATATACTCTTTTTCTTGTTGTGTTTTTGTTGACTGTAGTACATTTTTTACCACAGCTTGATACTTTGATTTGTAGTCTTCTCTCCAATGTAGTTTTGGTAATAATTTGGCAGTGATGCTATTAGTGATATTAGTCTTAATCTTTAACGTAAGAACAATGGGAAAGTGGTCAGACCATAAATGATTTTCCACACAAAACTTATCGACATTTTTAAGAAGCTCTTGAGAGACAGCGCAAATATCCACTTTAATAGTTCTATAGATAGAAAAGTTAACTTAACTAATAACACTGTTACTTGTTCTTGTGAAGTTATATTCTTTACTAAAAATCTTAAAAACTCAAAGCCCCACCTTTTGATCAAATGACCAACTTGGTCCTGAAGAAACTGACTTTCAAGAAACATTTGGTAAATGTTTCTTTACGAGCAGTTCGCGAAACTGAGTATTAAAAACAAACTTTTTTACAAGTTGTGTATCAGGCCTATTCTTATATATGGCTGTGTCGTTTTTGGTATATGTATGTGTATGTTTTGGTATATTTTTTTGTATATTTGTTCGCTTTACAAATTTTTATTTGTTAACGGATTTCACTGAAATTTGGTACACACGATCTCTGTACCCTCGGTAAGGTCACCATGTGCTTCTTATCGGCCACGCCTACTCTTACGCCCACTTTATATATACAATTCAATTTCTCTGAAATTTGGCACACACGATTTCTATACCCCAGAGAAGGCCGCCATATGCTTCTCACCAGGCACGCCTACTTTACGCCCACTTTTTTAATTTTTTACGGGTTTCGCTTGAATTTACTGTTCACTATTCTCACATGGCGAGGTCGTCATATATTTTTATCGGCCACGCCCAATTATTTAATTTTCTATATACGCTTTTAGTATTTGTTAACATATTTAAATTTTTCAATGGACTTCCCTAAAACTTTGTGCATAAATCTCTTACTTATTACTCTTGAGTTTACACCGTTATGAAATATATATTGTAAATTAACTTATTACAAATATTCCCGTCTTGCCTTTTTTACGATATGAGTTGTGATATCCCAAAATTAGTGCAAATTTTTTTATCATGGGTGAAAACATACAGGTTGACTACTACTGTAGGATTACTCCGATGAGGTTAATTCATACAAATATTTCCATCTCGCCTTTTAACTACATTGGAAAACAAAATATTACAAATATTTCCATTTCATCTATTTCACTATATAAATGAGCTATAACAGTGGAAAAAGAACTATTTGCAACTGTGATTTGCACATGAAAGCATAGTATATAGACCGTACTACCTCAAATGCAAAAAGGCTGATACTAAACAGAACTCTAGAGAACCCGATCAGACCCAAACTCGCATCGAGTCTCAAAGAATTGGACAATCTGAGTCGAGAAATACTGAAACACCGGAGCAAACCCATTAACGTCTTGAAACCCAAATATCAAGACAAGCTTTGTTAAGAGAAGCGGAAATGCCTGAATCTAGTCAAGTGCGTCTAGAAATCCAGCGGCTAAGAGAAGCTGACTCCAGGGTAACTCCTGAAACGAGACAAAATTTTTGGACTACTGATTAATGGGTGTAACAAACACCCACAACCCAATTTTACCGAGATCTATAGATAGTTTGAATCATATTGCAATTTAGGACGATTTCACAGGGGTCATTTGTATGGGGACTATGTCAAAACATGTACCGATTTACGCCAATTTCAATAGCATTCACGCTATGGCTGATAGAAGCTACGTACCAAATTTTATCAAAATATGTTCACATTGGCGTCCTGTGGTTTGATTACAAGGTTTACATGGACGCATAGACGGACAAACGGACGGACGGACGATCATCGCGAAATCGATACAGAAAATTAGTCGATCGGTATAATAAAAGGTGGGGCTAGGTCAAATATTTTTGGTGGTTACAAACATTGCACAAAGTCATTATACCCTAACCACATAGTGGTATATGGTATAAAAACGGAAACTCATTGACAGTTTGAAATTGTTGAGACAATATTTGTACTCTACGATTTCGTTTGGATTTTTTACAAATTCTTTTATAAAATTTATAACTTCTTTACAGTTTTTTAAAAATTTTGTCCACGCTAAGTAATTTTTTTTTATTTTTTTAAATTATATGCCAATTTAGGTCTTAGCTTTTAAGTAAGAAATTATTTCAACTCAATCAAAATTTAAATTATTGTCCTGACGGTGTTTCCAGTAGCATTTTAAAACGTTGCACACATTCATTGTATATTCCTTTGACTTCTATGTTTAACAGATCCTTTAAATGTGGTTACTTTCCTCCCATTTGGAAAGAATTATTTATAATTGCCTGGTTTAAGTGTGGATCTAAAGCTGGTATTTCGAAAGATAGAAGTATCGCTAAATTATGATCATGTTTCTTAAGCTTGACCGAATGGGCTTTGGCATATTGCTCATAAAATGGCCTGGATCATCCTTGAAAGATAGAAAATAATGTATAAAATTTCGTAACTCGTATTCCAACAATAAAACATATTAACAGGTGTGCCTCAAGGCAGTCAGTTGAGAGCTCTTTTATTTATGCTATTTCTTAATGATCTTCCTTCTGTCCTTAAACAATACATTAATGTACGTAGATGATGTAAAAATTATTTTTACCCTCAACAATCTTGATCAGCAATCACTTTTACAGAATGATATTAATCGTTCAACTACTTGGTGTAATATTAATCTAATGGACCTAAATGTCAAAAAATGCAAATATATGATTTTCAAAAGATCAATTCCAATTAACGGACAGTATATCATGAATAATGTTGTGCTTGATTTATTGGATTCATTCAACGACCTAGGTGTATTTCTGGGTAAAAAAATTAGACTTTGGAAGTCATATTTTGATACTGGTGCACTTGGATTCATTAAACGGTGGGGTAAAGAGTGTTCGGATCCGCATACAACAAAATAATTGTTTACTTTCTTGGTAAGACCAATTCTCGAATATGGGTTTGTAATCTGGGATCCAAAATATCATATACATTGGAATAAAATTGAATCAATTCGAATACATTGAAAAGTCGCAGACATATGCTAAATGTTGCTTTACTGTTAAAACTGTTATATGGTAGTCTTAAATCCGAATTTCTTATCAACAAAATTAATACTCCTTTCCTATTATCAATAAAATATAACTTTCTAACTATCATTATTATTACACGAATTATGCTAATTTTGATTCATTTCACAAAATTTGTGATGAGATTAATATGCTGTATCCGTTTATTGATTTTAATAAAAGTTTGGATATCGTGAAAAGAGATATTATGTTGCACCTAAATGCAATAAAAAAGAATAAGTATTGATTATGTAAGTGTTTACTTGTTTTACTTTTATTCCATAGACAAAATAAACAAGTAAATAAATATTATTTTATTAAATTTTACTGAACTGAAATAGTTATAAATTCTGTGAAAAATATTAAATTTACAGAAAAGCCCAATTTTACAAAATTATTTATTATTGAATTAGATAAAACAAAAAGCTTTTTCCTGAAATTTGACATACATGTATGTATATAAGAAATGGTGTTAATTTTTGCTTAATAAATTTGATTTCCTTCAAATCCCTAGAAAATCATTCTATTTCCCAGGAAATTATCAAACCCTAATGTCAGTTCACTTGAATATTACAACTTGTGCCTGAACATACGATACAAACATATTAAGCTTTACATGTAAGTATGTTGTAGATTTTTAAGTTGAAAATATTCTAAAGTGTACATCTCACATGGATATAATTGTTGTCTTCTCCTGTCATTTATTTTCAAATAAATAACAAAAATTTGTACACATGACGAAAAACTGAAAAAAAAAACACATGAAATATAACGTAACAAGGTCTAGTTGGATATTTTTAAACCCTACTATAATCGCATTACAGAGAATGAAAGTAATTGGCACTCACTATATATGTTCAGTACAATTTTTGGGAAGATTCGATTTTTCTGAATAAGAAGGCTGTTCAAAAAATATCGGAGTACGTCAATTCTCCCGCATCACTTGCATTATAAATCTTATTTGGATTACCTAAAGTTGGTATGAATTGTAGGCAATAAAGAAATTAAACAAAAATAAGGACAAATTTAACATATCCTAATAATGAAAAGCTGCAAAATAACTCCTAAGAAGAGAATGTGCACATAACTACAATGCGAACGTGATAAAATGTGCTTTTTTCTCATCTTTACACAGGGCAATGATCTGAGTAAACATTAAGTAAATGCCCATGCATCTAAACTAAAAAGTAAATTAAATTACGAAAAATTTTTGCAAGGCTTAAAAGAAATACAAACAAACTATATACATCGATATTTATTAAAAACAATGGGAGTCATACCAGGATGAAATTTTGTGTTTTATATTAATTTTCTAATAGCATAAATGCTGTGATTTAGATTAACTTATTGGAGTAATAAAATAAACTGAAAAAACGTATACGATTTAAATAAACAAAATCCAACTGTCTTGTGTTTAAAATAGTATTTACTTAATATTATATTATAAAGGGTCCGCCAAATAACTTTTTTTTTTTTGAAAATGCTATAAAAAAAATCTACTGAATATTATCTCAAATTTCTTTTTTTATTTGAAAGTACACTCCTTCCGGTTAATAATGGAAAATAATTTCATTCAAATGGCACCTCGGCTGGCCATGCAGTAGCCTACACGATGGTCCAATTTTTAAGCACATTATCGATTGTGTGCAGCTGTATTTCTCCAATGGCTTCACGAATATTGTCCTTTAAAGCGTCAATTGTCTCTGGCTTGTTGGCGTAACACTTATCTTTGAGGGCGCCCCACAAATAATAGTTCAACGGTGTCAAATCGCAGCTCCGAGGTGGCCAAACGACATCAGCTCTGCGGCTGATAATGCGATCTTCAAAAACAGGGAGCAAATCATCGAGTGTAGCTTCGGCTGTGTGGCACGTAGCGCCGTCCTGTTGAAACCAAATGTTGCCAATATCCTCCTCTTCAATTTTTGTGAACAAAAATTCGTTCAACATGGCCTGATAACGATTGCCATTGACTGTAACGGCCACTCCTGTCTCATTTTCGAAGAAAAATGGCCCAATTATGCCTCTGGACCAAAATCCGCACCAAACAGTGACTC
Organism: Cordilura impudica; assembly: GCA_963682025.1. Classification (NCBI taxonomy): domain Eukaryota; kingdom Metazoa; phylum Arthropoda; class Insecta; order Diptera; family Scathophagidae; genus Cordilura; species Cordilura impudica. The sequence goes on from OY821517.1 coordinate 112,827,113, forward strand.
GTTTTGGGTGTATCGGCTTTTCAATGTATGCGTGCGGGTTTTCTGTGCCCCAAATGCGACAATTTTGCTTGTTTACATACCCGCCAAGATCAAAATGAGCTTCATCTGAAAAGATGATTTTTTTTGGCAAAATCGGCATCTTCTGTAAGTCGATCGCAGGCCCACTTAGCGAAGCGAAAACGCATTGGATGGTCAGTTGGCTTCAACTCCTGAACCAATTGGACTTTGTATGGCGTCATACCAAGGTCTTTATGCAAAATTCGTCCCAATGATGCCTCCGAAATTTTCAATTCTTGAGAACGACGGTGAATTGATATTGATGGCGCTTCATGCACACTTTCTGCCACAGCAGCAATATTCTCGGGTGTACGCACTGTTTTTGGCTTTTCACGCTTTGGTTTATTGATTAAGATGCCAGTTTCTTTCACTTTTTTACAAGATAACGAACATATGGAGCTGACGGTGCTTCTCTTCTTCTAAAATCCGTACGCAATTTTCGCACACATTCTGCAACATTACCATGATTTTCAAAGTAATGTCGCAATATTTCCCAGCATTGTTCAAGCGTATACACAACCATATTCGTTCAGCGGAAGGATAAAACTAATTATCTGTCAAATCAGACATGAGCTAAGTGTTACCATTCACGAAATAAGCACTAGTTGAAAAAAAAACGTTAGATGGCGGATCCTTTATAAGGAGTAAGATATAAATCTTAACGCACGGTTTTGAATTTTTTTGATCAAGTTATCTTTAAAAAAAATCATGTGAATCGGATCAGAGGGGAGATGTGTAAACATCTAGTAATTAAAGATTTTGTATGGCACTTTTTTAAAATCAAACAGAATCAGTCATTTATGTATCGCTTATAGCAATCAACTGCATGGGCTCTGCTAATATAAAAATATTTATTATTATTTATTATTTCAAAATTATGTTTCATTTTTCTTTTTCGTTTTTCATTTTTCTTCTTTATTTTTCATATAATTTTTCAATTTTTATTTTTCTTTTTTCATTTTTTATTTTGCATTTTTTGTATCTCATTTGTCATTTTTTATTTTTTATTTTTTATTTCTCATATTTTATTTTTCATTTTTTTATTTTTCATTTTTCATTTTTAATTTTTCATTTTTCATTTTGTATTTTACATTTTTTATACCCTATACCACTATGTGGTTTGGGTATAATGACTTTGTGCTGCTGTTTGTAACAACCAAAAATATTTGACCTACACCCATCTTTAATTATACCGATCGAATCAGAATCACTATCTGATTCGATTTAACGAATCATAGTCCCCATATAGATATAGCATCCGATATGAACTTTTTCATATCTGCAGCTAAAAAAATTTATAAAAATCCCACTAAAATTTGATTTTTGCTTATTTTCTATGTCCAGTTAGTTGCGTCTAAGAGATAGGGTTTCTAAACGCATGGTATAGGGTATCGTGTAGTCGGTCTAGACCGACTATAATTTTCTTACTTATTTTTATTCTTCATTTTTTATTTTGATTTGTCTTTATTTTTTATATTTCATTTTCTATTTTTCATTATGCATTTTTAATTTTTCGTTTTTCATTTGTCATTTTCTATTTTTCATTTTTCATTTTTTATTTTTCATATTTTATTTTACGTTTTTCAGATTTTATTTTTAATTTTTCATTTTTTATTTTTATATTTTATTTTTTATTTTTTATTTCTCATTCTGCATTTTTTATTTTTAATTTTTAATTTTTCGTTTTTTATTTTTAATTTTTAATTTTTCATTTTCAATTTTTAAACAGGTTATTACATATCATAATTTTTTCACCAATGCAATCATAAGTCACACCGATTTTGTCTTCGGCTCACATGTAACGCTGTTTTTTTGATTGTGTTGTGAAATAGAAATTTACCCCCCTGCGCTTATGAATGTTTACACATCAAAAATATGTCAGTTATTATGCTTAATAACAACCCTATTCCTTTGTTTTTAGTTTGATTAAAATGAGTGACGAAATAAAAGTTCGTGCTAAAATTTTTACATATTTTCAACAAAATACAACTTGGTCCTACAAAAAGTTGGCCATCAAACAGTTTCCAATGTTATCAGAAACTATCAGCTTCGGGAAGAGAGAAGGGTTCACATGCAACTAGGCCAAGAAAATAGGAAGCATATTAAAACGAGCTCCCAATGCATCTGGTAGAAAATCAGCACAGTTTGCTAAGTAATCAGACTATTTGATGCGAAATGTTTAATGAATTGCATGTTTGAAAACGTACAAAGTCCTAAAAGTTCCAGACAGGAACGTTGTAAAAAATTTAGAAACCAAAAACAGAGCACGGAAATTGAAGTAATGTTTCATAATAACATACTCCTGCTGCATAATGGATGACGAAACATATGTATGTATGTACTGGCAGATTTTTCGAAGCTTCCGGATCAAAGTATATATGTTGCTAATAGTCGAGGAAATTTCGAAGATAAGCTTTGGACCCTAAAGCAGACTAAAAGCAAGTCAATTGTTAGAAAGGACTCTATAAATACCGAAATCTATATTAAAGAGTCTTACCAAGGAACCCTGCTTCCTTTCTTAAAACAACACAATGTGTCCTCATATTTTTGGGCTGATTTGGCATCCCTTCACTACGGTAAGAAAGGTATTAAGTGGTACAATTACAATATTGTGGTTTTTATACCAAGGGATGCAAATCCTCAAAATTGCCCGGAGCTTAGGCCAGTGAAGAGATATTGGGCTCTTGTAAAAAGAGATTCGTAGAGCACCAAAGGGGTGTTCCAAAACGTGGAAGATTTTAAACGCAGATGGACTATTTGATCCAAAAAAATTACTAAAAACCTCTATAAGATCCCTAATGGAAGGGTTTCAAAAAAATGCCAATGTCAAATTTTAGTTCATTTAAACCTTTCACGGCCACTGGTTGGTATATGTCCCATTTGTACTCTAGATTGTATTAGCCAAATTAACAGTGATGCATATAGTTGCTAAATAATATAGTTTATATCTGTGAGATTGGTCAAAAAATGCACCAATAAAGTATCGGAAAAAAAGTAGGGAAGTTTCCATATTTAACAATCTTTCAAAAAGACGGCCATAAAATCATTTTAATTATATAACTTGTATGTTTTGTGTATATATATTTTTTTTATAAGAAGTAAGAACGTTATATGCGGTCTACAGACGCAGCTCCAATCCATTGTGGTGAGATTGTCTAATTTGTAGTCCGAAGATTTTTAGTACGAAGATTTTTACTATAAACAATATGTATTTTTGACCTTTAAGTTCGAGATCATGTAATTAATTACAATATAAAATAAATATAGGATAAAATTAAGACACCACTAGTATTTAATTAAATAAAAGCGTATATTAAGTTATACTTAATACCATTTCTAAGCAAAATTACTTAAAATCAAAAGCTTTCCTTAAATTTGCAACAGTTGTTTATTAAAAGTTGTGATATACATATTTATCTCCTACACAGAGAGTGTGGTGAAAAAAGTAAATGTTCGAAATATAAAAGTTAAGAGAAACAATTAAGCTTTTACAATACAAAAAGACAAGTGTTTAATATATGATTGCCAACTTATTTCTTTGTTTAATAGTATAATTATTATCAATGCAATCACAAATGCTCATAAACAGATAATTGTGTAAAGTTATATGGAAGCAATTTTTTCTGAAATCTGTTTTATTTAACCTCTGGCCCTTGCTATACTTAAATTTGCATAGTACATTTATTATAAATATTAGTAATACGAGTACTAAAGTAAAAGTAAATCCCATGTGGAGGCTACCAAAGGTTTGGCACAGCCAAATTTAACGCTCCTACTTGTTAAACTTTTGATTGAGTTACGGTAAGATTTTAGCACGTTACTAATTTATTCAAAATTTAAACACCAAAAAAAATTTAATATTTTGTTTACTATTCTATCAAAAAAATGTCTCTGAAAAGAAGCTTAATAAATACCAATAACTAAAACTAGCAAACCAACAACAAAACCAAAAATAATATACGTATATTTGGAACAAGGGCACAAGAGATGCAACAATTGTAAAGAAAGGATTTAGGGTGGCTAAACACGTTCAGATTGTATTGATATGGCCACAAATGTTATTTAGCTTTACCGTGGCTACAATTTAGCTAATATTGTTCGTGATAAATTAGGAGTGGCTGTAAGCTTTTTGAAAAAATGCAGGAAAAAATGTTTTTTTTCTCATGAATATGTTAACAAAATTTGTTCACCGAATTCTTAGCTACATTATCGCTAAATATAGTTAAGCAGTATAACGAAGTCTGAATTAGCTGTTGGACAAAAACCAATGACGCCTATGACCAGCTTACCAAACTGAGTATAGGGTTTAACTAACCTTTTAAGTAGAATCGAACCTATGCTGTCAAATACGTGTATTTTTTCACTGTTGCACTGTGCTATAAAACACATTTTAACTACATTTTAACACTTTTTGTACAGCACTATCTTTAACAAACGTTTCGCTCTCTTCTTTGCCCTTTTACCTTGGTTATGATTTCTGTTTGGTACTTCTATATTTTCATATATTTTTCATAAAATATTTTGGCAAATCTATCAAGGAGAAGTTAATCATTCGTATTAAATCGCACTTTAAATATTTTTATTAATTTACAATCAATAACTCCAGAAGGTCATGCAATCCAGGTTTGGCTGCTGAAGATATTTCTAACTGTTACCCAAGGTTTACTTGATAGCCACGCTATGGCTTTTTTACTTTTTTGCAGTTTTGATTTCATCTTCATGACCGATCAATTCATAATTTTAAGTCTGCATGGTTTAATATTCTCAATTTATATTTTTTTTATTTTTTTCATACATTTATTTGCAATCCATTTTACAATAATAAGCAAATTAATTATTTGAATTTTTATATTGCACTAGCGGATAGTGCTTCTACGCTCCCCTCCCCTCTTAGTCCTATTTTGTCATAACTATAGTGATTATACTTTGAAGTTTTTACTTTGTTATTTATAATAAACTTTTGTCAAGTTTTCATTGATTTTTTTACTCTGAAGAAATACGTACCATATATTTTAAAATTGTTATACCCTATACCACTATGTGGTTTGGGTATAATGACTTTGTGCTGCTGTTTGTAACAACCAAAAATATTTGACCTAGACCCATCTTTAATTATACCGATCGAATCAGAATCACTTTCTGAGTTGATTTAACAATGTCCGTCCGTCCGTCCGTCCGTCCGTCCGTCCGTCCGTCCGTCCGTCCGTCCGTCTGTGTGTCCATGTAAACCTTGTAATCAGACTGCAGGTCGCAAATATGAATATATTTTGATGAAATTTGGTATATATGCTTTTATCTGCCATGGGATGAACGCTATTAAAATTGGTGAGAATCGGTCCATGTTCAGACCTAGCCCCCATACAAATTACCCCTATGAAATCGACATAAATTGTCATAAGATCCAAATTGTCATACAGATCTTACTCAAATTGGGTTTATATGCGTTCATTACATCCATTAATGAGTAATCCAAAAATTATGCCTGTGGCCCCATATAGAGCTGCTTCCCGATTTTCACTTAAATCCATTAAAAAACAAAAATATTGCACTGATTCTTCTCAAATTTTGTTTGTATATATTTTTGCAAAATACAAGAGACTTTACCAAACATGATCAGGATCTGTCCATTTTTGGACCTAGTCCCCATATAGATATAGCATCCGATATGAACTTTTTCATATCTGCAGCCAAAAAAATTAATAAAAATCCCACTCAAATTTGGTTTTTGCTTATTTTCTATGTCCAGTTAGTTGGGCCTAAGAGATAGAGTTTCTAAACGCATGGTATAGGGTATCGTATAGTCGGTCTAGACCGACTATAATTTTCTTACTTGTTTTTCTTTATAATTGTGTAACTATTAAAAAATAAACGTGTTATGGCAAAAGGTATAAGGGAATATCAAATGGAAATATGAGCAATATATCAGCAAGGCAAATGAAGGAACCATGTACTTCAAAATTTTGTGAGAAAAGTTCATCTCGGCACTGTTGTTTTTTTTATGGAAGTGAAGCGGAAGGAAATATTTGACCTTTTCTGGAATATGTGCTGGAACGAAAAAAAAGTATTCGTCAAGTCTTATTGAATGCTCAGAAAGAACACGTGTTTTCGTTAAAAATTCTCTTCCAATACAAAATCGTATTATTTGGTATATGGCCAAGTCCGCAAGCAAGTATGCAGTTAAATGCTTCTTTCCACTTTAAGAATTTCTGCAAATTATGCAAGAATATGGACAGCAGATCAAGGAATTTCTAAAAGTAGTGACAAAAGAGGTAAAACGGTTCAGTACGAGAAAAGAATTAATTTTTTGAAAAATTGGCTAGAGGACATGCCCAAAATCGAATCGCATTATCGACAAAAATATTCAAAAAAAATTATTTTGAGACGAATTTTACTACCTATAGACAAATTTTTAATTTATATTTGCAAGAATCTAAGGCAAATAAAGAAAATGTCATTATTCCAGTTTCCTTCCCAAATTTTATGGCAACATTGAAGGAGGGCAACTACTCATTATTTAAGCCGAGAAATGATCAGTGCGATATCTGCTTAAAATTTAAAGCAAAAAACTTATCACAAAATCAGTTTAACGAACACAGAAATGAAATAGAAAGTATGAAAAATGAAAAGGAAAAAGATGTAGAGAGCGCAAAAGCAGGACTATGTTTTCTCTTCTGTAAAGATGTGCAGGCCGTAAAACTTGTTCCACAACTAAAGGCGTCTTCCTCTTACTATAACATGAAATTGCAAGTCCACAATTTTACGATTCATAATGTTACTTCGCACGAATCTGATAATTACGTTTGGGACGAAACAGAGGGAAACCTTGTAGCATCAACATTTACAACTTGTATTATAAATCATTTAAGAAATGCAATTTCTCAGTGTCCGTCTATTAATCATATAATCATTTACTCTGACAGCTGTGGTATCAAAACAAAAATGTTGTATTATCAAATGCTCTACTTTCGTTTTGCAAAGAAACAAATGTGTCTATTGAACACACATACCTAGTTGTAGGGCACACACAAATGGAGTGTGACTCAACACATTCGCTCATAGAAAGAAAAATAAGAAACAAACAAATTAACTTACCATCGAAACTTGTAGACTTGATAAGAAACGCTCGAAAAAACCCTATTCCACTCAAAATTCATCATTTGACTCATGAATACTTCCTAGATTACGAATCAGTTCCTAAACTTTATTCATCGATACGACCAGATAAGGTATTATTTTTATTGTTCCTAACAACGGCTCATTAAAACTTTTTTTCTACAGGTAAAAAGGTTGGAGATCCCACAGTCAATATGATTCGTGTATTAGCGTATGATCCCTCCGGAGTAATTTATTTTAATGTAAATGCATCAGATGAGTAAAAGGAACTTCCACAAAGAATTGGAAACAAATTAAAATCATTTGAACCTTTGAAGTTGCATTTACAAAGAATAAAAATTTCAAGCAAAAAATGGCAACATCTTCAGGACCTTAAACCATTTCTTCCACCCGATTGTCATTCTTATTACAATGAAATTCCATTTGAGAACAAATAGTTAAGGTTTTTTTCTTTTATTTGTATTGTAGTTATTGTTGTGAATTATCTTTTGTTTTCTTAAATCATAAGTATGTAAAGCGATATAATAAATAACAACAGAACAACTTCTTTTATCCAAAATTTTAAAAATGCAAAACAAAATTTTCTTTGAAACTTAAAAAAATTGCATTGTAGTTACGTGTTTTTGTTGTAGAAAAAAGCACCTAACTAACGTTACTCTTTGAAACATTAATAAATTATTATTTTTATTCCAGAAATGAATTCATCGAGCTATATTTAGTAAATCTGCGATATTTGATTACCAAAATTGCATTTATTATTCAATATATAACATTTTTGTTTCTCCTGTAAAATAGAAAAAATGTTAGTTACGTGGTTTTGCCTTTCAGCTGACGATATAGTAGAACTTAATTTTCAATGCTTAATTCCGATCTTCGGCCTAGTAACCAATGCATACGTTTAGTTTTAATAATTAAATAATCTCTATTGGCTTTATATAGTTTTTCCACGTCAGTCTTCTATCTACGTATATTCCAAGGTACTTGACACTGTCTGATTTAGGGATCGCCTCTCCATTAAAAAAAATTGGTGAACAATCACCTTTTCTTAGTGCGAATGTGACATGTAGCGATTTTGCAGCATTCACGAAAATGTTTCATTTTTTTTAGCCATATTGAAATACTATCAAGGTGATTTTGAACCAAACGTGAAGCTTGTATACTACTATCGTTACTAGCCATTAAATCTGTGTCATCCGCATATGGAGCAACAGTGACATCATCAGCTGCAAGCATATCCGAAGTAAAAATAGTGTAGAGCACAGGACCCAGTACACTTTTTTTTACATCAAAATAACGATCTTGTAGATAGGATCTAAGTACCAAGAAGAACGTTGCGGGAAGCAGTTGTTTTAGTTTAAACAGGAGACCTAAATGCCACATTCTGTCAAAAGCCTGTTTTACGTCTAAAAAGACAGCGGAGCCAAATTGTTTCTTTTCCAAAGCAGTTCTTACAGCATTTACAACTCGATGGCATTGTTCAGGAGTTCCATGTTTATGTCTGAAACCGAATTGGTGTTCAGGTATAATATTTTGGTTATGTAAAACACTCTGCAATCTTCTTAATAATATATTTTCAAAAATTTTTGAGAATGTTGATAAAAGACTTATTGGCCCATATGACTTAATGTCATTTTCAGGCTTGTTAGGTTTTGGCATCATTATTATTTCAGCGCATTTCCATTGTCCTGGAAAGTGATTAAGTCTTAAAATCGAGTTGAAGATTAATGTTAAAAACACAACCGCATTTTTTGGCAATGCTTTAATATCTTTTGCACCTATTGCACCATATCCAGGTGATTTTTTATTATTTTTTTTTTATTTATTTATTTTATTTATTCAGTCTATGGAATCATCCTTACAGACTACTTAAAGTATATGTACATTTATATTATTATTTATATATATAATTAAACATTTAACAAAATTGATATATAACATTTATTTAATTCAGTTGATTTAATGCATTTAAGTGTAATATAATATCTCTTTTCACAATATCCAAACTTTTATTAAAATCAATATACTGATACAGCATATTAAACTCATCACAAATTCTACGTAGTGGATTAAAATTAGCATAGTTTGTACAATAATATTTGATAGTTAGAAAGTTATAATATCTTGATGATCGAAAAGGAATATTTATATTTATTTTGTTGATAAGAAATTCAGATTTAAGACTACCATTTAACAGTTTTAACAGGAAAGTAACATTTAGCATATATCTGCGACTTTTCAATGTAGGAAGCTTAATTAGAGCCAGACGATTTTCATAAGATGGCAACCTCATATTAGGATCCCAGCCCACGAAGACAAAATAACAAAAATTGTTTTTGAACTGATTCAATTTTATTCGAATGTATATGATATTGCGGATCCCAGACTACAGACCCATATTCGAGTATTGGTCTTACCAAGGTAGTAAACAATTGTTTTGTCGTATACGGATCCGAAAACTCTTTAGCCCACCACTTAATGAATCCATGTACACCAATAGCTTTATTTATTGTTAGCGAAATATGACTTCTAAAGTCTAATTTTTTATCCAGAAGTACGTCGTTGAATGAATCCACTAAATCAAGCACAGCATTATTCATGATATACCGACCATTAATTGAAATTGATCTTGTAAAAATCATATATTTGCATTTTTTGACATTTAGGTCCGTTAGATTCATATTACACCAAGTAGTTAAACGATCAATATCATTCTGTAAAAGTGATTGTTGATCAAGATTGTTGAGGGTAAAAAATTAACTTTACATCGTCTGCATACATTAATGTAGTTGAGTGTTTAATTACAGAAGGAAGATCATTTATAAATAGCGTAAATAAAAGAGGTCCCAAGTGACTACCTTGAGGTACACCAGATAATACTTTTATGTTGTTGGAATACGAGTTACGAAACTTAATACATTGTGTTTTGTCTTTTAAATATGATCCAATCCATTTTATTAGCATTATACCAAAGCCCATATGGTCAAGCTTAAACAACAATAGATCATTATTTACTTTATCGAATGCCTTGCTAAAATCATTATAAATAACATCTGTTTGTTTCATATTAATAAAACCATCATTTACCAAAGTTGTAAGCTCCAAAAGATTTGTTATTGTAGAGCGTGATTTGCAGAATCCATGTTGCGTTGGAGATATGATAGAGGACACATGATGTGACAACGTGTCATATATAAGTTTTTCAAATAGCTTTGGAATAGCACTTAATTTAGCAATACCTCTATAATTCGAAATACCAGCTTTAGATCCAGACTTAAAGAAGGGAATAATAAATGATTCTTTCCAAATGGGAGGAAAGTAACCCAATTTATTATTTAATATTGATATTTCTTTTTCAACTTCATTAGGAGATATATGCTTAATATGTACATCCATTTGGCATGGGCTGTCTAGAAAAGTGGTATTAACCTCGTCAGCATTATTAAAAGAAAATGGTTGGAAAGTGGTTTCCAAGTATTGAGAAAACGAAACAGCTTTGCTGTAGTCCGATTTGCACCAAGTACCATTTGGATCTTTTACAAGTATATTTTTTTCGGTCGGTTTTTCAAATTTTTTGTGCCATTAAACAAGTTTTGTTCATTAGATCCATTATTTACAGTATTTAATCGTAAATAATCGTTTTTTTAACTCATTCGTTGCTCGTTTTAAATTTGTTTTGTTCACTGGGTTTCGAGTTTGTCTCCATATTTTGAGCAATCTTCTTTTTTTTCTTATGAGATCTCTGACTTCCGTAGATACTAGCACTATATTCGTATTACTTGTTTGTATTAAAGTAGGGGAAGACAAAAAGGCAACTTCATGAGTCAAGTTTGTAAAACCTTCAACAACATCATCCAGTTCACATCATCCATCTTTATACGTGTGTTATGATTGATATTGTATTCCAGCCAGTATTTAAATGAGTGCAAATCAGTTCTGGGCGAGATTTCTTTATATGTTTTGTCTATTGTTCATATATATATAGATTAATATGTGAAGAAGATGCAGAGAGGTGCAATTTTTACCCTTTTTGGCCGCTTATTCACCTTAAATGGCCGAATTTCGAAAAAATTGGTTCTGAGCCCACATTTCTTTCTCGGATGGAGTCTACACACCAAATTTCATATTCCTAGATTAATTTGTTAGCATTTTCCCCATTTTTGTCCGCTTTTGCCCCGTTAATGTACGAATTTTAAAAATCCGTTCTTAGTGGATCTTTACGCCGAGAGAGGAACCTACAGTCTAAATTTCAAGCATCTGGGTCGAATGGTTTGGGCTGGGCGATGGTCATCCTCGCAACTGTTTTATATATATAGATGACGCACGGATTTGGGGTTTTTCGAAATTTGATGATGTTGAAAACTATTTCCATTTTGTTGTCAAAAAAAATGTTGCTCTTATCAAAAAACACTACTTGGAAACCGGTCTTAATTCTTTACATTTGGATACCTTAAAACTTCATTTTGACTATATTAATGGAGCTGTTCGTTTACCCATTCATAGACTAGACTACCTCGTGCTTTAGCTGGAAAAATTATAGAAAAGAAAACTTACTGGGCTGAAGACTGATCGAATCTATGCACAAGCACTGAATTTGTCCCTGAGAATATGTTGACTTCATTATGTAAATACTCGAAAGCTCACTCAAAGGAAAAGAAATTAGTGATCTGCTTTCCAATACTAGAGGTTCTCAATTCCACGACCTGTATTCCCAATTAAATTATTGTATGAATCAACTTTCGGTTTTAAATTTTTCGTCACGGTCTACAAGTTTGATAATAAAGGTTAGAGGTGGATTATTAGACCTCAACGCAAGGTGCATCAAAACTTCTCCAGTAGGCTTATGTTCTCTATGCCACTTAGATGCTACCGAAAATGCATTTCACTTCACCGGAGTTTGTCCTATTTACAGGGAATACAGACTCAAATTCTTTAATAAAAGGGCACTTAACTTAAGTTTTAACGAAGTGGTAAATATAGTAAATGGCATTGAATATTATGATATATTATGTAAATATGTGGAAATTTTTTTGAAATATATAAAACTCATTGTAAACTCATTTGCTAAACTATTTCCTAAAATTTGTCAAGATGCGATAAGAGGCGAGTGGTCAGAACTCAATTCATCAGAACCCAAAATATCTAAAAGATGCCCGAGTACACAACAAAATCGATTAAGTCTGGTATCTTTCGAGGACCGCTTGGCCAATAAGTTGGTTTGCCTATAGACAGGACTTGGTAATTAATATTAACTATACTTTTGTAAAGTTCTATGGCTTTGGGGTTAGCAAGTCTTGAACCCCGCCATTGGTGCTTGGTGTTGAAGTCACCACCAAAGAAGAATTTGGATCCAAGTTTTGTATAAAAGTTATCATAATCTTGACTTTTTAGTGCATGTTTTGGTGGAAAGTATATAGCATAAATTGAAATATCGTTATTACCAGCTTTAATTTGAATACCAGCTGCTTGGAGATAAGATTTTCTGAAATTATCTAGTACGGCGTATTTAATAGAAGACTTTACCATAATTTTAGAACCACCATGGGATTTTTCGTCTGGATGGTTAAATGATATCAAATTGTAATCTTTGATTTTGAAATATGCTTTTTTTTGTGAAATGTGTTTCGGATATTAAAAATATATCGATATGATGTAAATGGATAAAAGTTTCAATTTCTCTAGTGTGATTTGGAAGTCCGTTAGAATTCCATATTCCTATATGTAAATTTATTTGCATAACTTTGATACTAACATTGTTATCATATTTAGCAGATTTGCTAACACAGCTTCTATTCTATCCATAGCAATGGAATTAATGTTATTTGTATAATTGATTTCATTTGGATTTCTTAATACTTCAGAATATGATTGGTTGTTGATGAATTGATTATGTTTAGAAGAATTATTGTCTTTTGGATTTGCATTAAAGTTTTCAGTTTGGCGATAATTATAGGGGTTATAATCTTGTTGTAGTCTTTTTTGTTGTTATTTTTTATATATTATGCATCCTCTATAATTAGCTGTGTGGTCTTTTAAGCAGTGAACACATCGAGGTGACGTACTAATGTGTTTTTTGCATTCTGCTGTAGGGTGGTTAACCCATTTTCGGCCGCTGGTCGATTTTTCGACAAGCAACTTTGAAGCGATGTAACTCAAACGTTAGATATGTTTTGTTTAAACCGTTGATGGATAAGACAATTTTGATCTTTTGTTAACGCATTGATTTTAGCTTTTCGTAAAAAAAATTAAAGTTTGCAGATTTTCGTGAAAGGAAGAAGAAAGGACTTTTTTTGGGCCAATTTTCAAAATTCAGTAAAAAGTCTTAAAACTAAAATTACTTATTTTATTTTTGCATGTTGAGGAAGTGGAAAGACCAGATAACAATAATCAATTGATATCCGCAACAATATTGAAAGTTTTCTGCTTCCCAGAAGAGCGTTATTTTTGGTGGTCGAAAAATCGACCACTGGCCAGAAGTCGTCAAGTAGATATTTAATTGAATTTGACATTTTGCTAGTAGGCTGTGAAAAATTCTGCGACTTTTTTTTTATTTTCGCTGTTGCTTTGCGATATTTGTTATTCTTTTCTGCAGAATTTGAATTTTAAATTTTGCTAGTAGGCTGTGAAAAATTCTGCGAATTTTTTTTTAATTTCGCTGTTGCTTTGGCATAATTGTTATTCTTTTCTGCAGAGCAAACTTGTGTGTGGTAAATAAAAGTGAGATAATTGCATTTTGGTGTGGTTTTATATAAAGAAAATGTCTTTTCGAAAAGTGTTAACCATGGTAGAAATCATGGCTGCTTTGAAAGAGCCGTGTTTGGATGACGAGGAAGATCAAGCCATTATGAGTTCAAAAGATGTTGATGTCGTGTATATTCCACCTAAAGTAGACTATGTGACTGATGAAGAAGATATCGACGATAATCAAATTGCTCTAAGTGATGGCAATGATGATTGTGCGAATGAAATTACCGGGGAAGTGGAGTTACAGTACATTCGAGACAATGACTTAATACCTAATGATACTGAAGAGCCGCAACCATCAACATCGAAAGCCGCAAAAAGACGTGGAAGACCTAAAAAAGCTGTTAATCCATCCTTATTCAAAGGAAAGGCAGATTTTGAAGTTCCTGATTGGCAGAAACCTGGGGATTTTACTTACACCAGAGCACCAATCAACGTGGAAGGTTTGAAAATGGAAGAAATTTGCGCAAAAACTGGTAAGTGAACAATTTTTTTTAATATCATTTAGGCCCAGTTGTTCAATAGACAAACAAACCTCAGATTTCTAGCGAATAAATTTGTAAAATTTGTATTGAATTTGACAGAATTTTAAAAATGCATTCGATAGATAGCTTATTCATGAGTTGTTTGACTATTGAACAACCGGGCCTTAGTCGTTTTAGAGTCTTAATTTTTAGTTTTTGACTTTGTGTAGGTGGTATGTCACCGTATGACATATTTTCATTGTATTTTGATGGAACATTGATCGAGGATATTACTCACTTCACGAATTTATATGCCACTCAAAATAATGCAACCATTGATGTGACACCAAATGAAATGTGGCGCTTCATTGGTATATTGTACCTCTCAGGGTATCACACGCTGCCACACATCGATAATTATTGGTCAGTTCAGCAGGACATGGGAGTACCTATGGTGAAGCAAACGATGAGCCGAAATCGATTCAAAGTCATAAAAAGATTTCTCCACCTCTCGGATAACAACAATCTGAACGTAGCAGATCGCTTTGCGAAAGTCCGACCGATTATTGATGCTCTCAATAAAAAATTTATGCAGTTCGGAGTTTTCAGCCACATCTTATCTATAGATGAACAGATGAGACCCTATTTTGGAAGACACTCGTGCAAGATGTTTATTCGCGGAAAACCGATTCGGTTTGTTTATTTCGCGGAAAACCGATTCATTGCATGTTGGCAAAGCATGAAAACACAAAGCCACTTACTCAATTAGAGTTTCGTTCTGCTGTTACTACCAAGCTACTGACTTCCAATATATTGTCGCTGCAAAGTATGCAAAAACATACAATTTTTACATGCAAAAAATGTAATGTTTACTTGCACACCAAATGTTTTGATGAATACCACCAAATTATCTAACCTTTTTTGCGTTAATTATTCATATCTTATCAATAAATAAAATTTTTGCTACAACTAAAAACGAATAAATTGAATTAAAGCTAAATATTCGTTAAAAAACGCATTTCTTTACTTATGTATGTAGATGTTGACTTCTGGCCAATGGTCGATTTTTCGACCACTTATATCTAGAGAACAACAATTAAAAAAAAAATTTTTTTTAATTTTTCTAAATTGAGCTCCTAAAAGTAAGTATTTAAAAGGAATTCAAAAAATTCCTGCGATTTCTGGTAGCGGCCGATAATGGGTTAAGACCACATTTGACGCAATTAAATGGTCTTTTACAGTAGGCCTTTGTGTACCCAAAAAGCTGACATCGATACTTTTCCTAGGAGCTTCTACAGTAACTAAAGCGTAATTAATATGTCTAACATTGAATATGTCTTTGTTATTTGTATTGGGATCAAGGTCAACATAGAACATTGGTAGAGGTTCTTTAGTTACTCTACTTCTAATATTGGTAACATTACGTACTTGATGGCCTAACAGACTCTGTTCTGCTTCTATATCTGCAATCGGAGTAGAATGGTGAAGTCCCTTTATCACTGCCCTATAAGAACGTTCTTGTTTTAACTGATATGTGTGAAACCCTATATTTCGAGCTTTTAAATATTTCACTAACTTTCTATACGATTCAACTGTTTTAACCATAAGCCTGACTTGATTGTTTTTTAATGATTTATAGTTGAATGGTTCTTTTGATATGACACTACTAATATTACTTATCATTTTAATAATATCTATAATTAATAATATCTATAACATCAGGAATGTATATTGGTGGTGGCTTAGGAGTTTTTCTTTCATCATCATTATCATCTTCTTCATCGTTGTCATTATTATCATCATTGTCATCATTATTTTGAAGCATTGCAAATTTATTGCTGGTTGACGGTATTTCATCATTAATAATTGTTTTACGTTTGTTTTTGTATAACTTTGGAGACTCTTGTTGGTGACGATTTCTTCAATTTTCGATTTACTGCCAGTTCAGCTCACTACCTGCGTCTTCTCATCCGCATCACAAGCCATAGCATTGTTGTTAAAATATAACAACAATTAGTACACAACACTTAAGTTTGTTTTTGCAAAAGCACTTAATTATTTTTGGAGTTTAGAATATTTCACTAGTCCCTTTTTTATTAATTTTGAAGTAAGTGTTTTTGTTTTTTTTCTTATTTGTTTTTTTTTTTTTTTTGGTTGTTATGAAATTTACATTAGAGTAAAGAATATGAGACGACCGTTCACTATGAAAGTTGATCACATACTGAAAATTTGCATGTGTAAAAACTTTTTTATTTACACCCTTTAAAATAATTTTTTTTTATTAAAAAAAATATATATATTATTAGATAAAGAGCAATCGGTTTTGAAAAAGGTCAAAAATCAGTGTTTATATAGACTAAATTCCAATACAAATATCCCCGAGATACAAGATATATATTAACACTATTCCTAACACGCGTGGTCAAAAGACCGTTTTTATAATTTCGTTATGAATTTGTTATATATAACGTGCAATTAGCACACCTGTGATATGTTAAAAATTTGGTGAAAATGCATAAAATGTGTATTATTTGTTTCTAAATGAAAGTAAATATTTTTTTCACTATCCAATTGACTAAAATTACATTCTATATTACTAATGTATGTTTTTTTCTAAAGTGGTCATTTGACCTCGCATGGTAGGAAATGTGTAAAATGTCGGTAGGAATAGTGTTAATTTATCAATAAATCTTCTTATTTTCCAGACGATTGTAGAACATTAAGTCAATCTACGGAAAATTGTTCACAAGCAAAATTCACTTACGCTATGAACTTTAGCATGTAAATGACATTTAAAAAAAAAATTTTATTTCCTACCAACATGTGACTTTACCCAGTATTGTTGGGAACTGATTATAGTTTACACCTTAAGAATATCGTTTGGTCGTACCTGACAAAATATAATTTTCTTACTTGTTTGTTATTGGGATAAATATTTATTTACGTATCAAATAAATATCCCAACAATGGCCTTAAAAATTCATTTGTCAGTTATTGTATTTTTCCACCATTTATAAAACGTTAGGTTTCTTTCTTCAAGCTTCTGAATTTGAGTATTAGCTTTATGTAAGCATATTTAATGTAAATTAAAATTTTACATAGATATGTATAATTGTAGCTTTTATGTTAATGAAAATAACATGCGAAAAGCTTTAACTTTGGATATAAAAGCTTTGTGTTTATCTACTTTATAAACTTTTAGGTTACGAATAACAAATTTTTGCTTCATAGTAGGAATTCCAGATTGCTAAGTAAAACGTCTATATTTTTTTGCTACTTTTGAAAACTATATGCAGCAATGCACATAGACTTCGGTGCACTAGCTTGAAACTGACGTACATAATTATTTCTATATGGTTAAATTTTTAGAATCAAAAAAGTTAAAGCTCGTTGATCATATTTATTTTTGTCTCAAATAGTATCACTGTGCGACAGCCACAATCGGGATGGGATGAAACCATCGGGGAAAGTTATATCGGTCAAAAAAAGTTATACGTGTCCCGGCGTTTCGCTGGGTTACTACTACTCACATTAATAATAGATGACCTGAGAATAATTTGCAAAGCTTTCTCTATCATAGTACTTAATATATGTGATATTAAAAATTTACATTGTATGGGAGGTGCCATGCCCACTTAAACTAGATAAAAAATTAAAGCCTGCAGCACTCCCATATCTGCAGTAAGACTATGTGAAAATTTCAGGAAGATCAGATGAGTAGTTACGGAGACTACCTCCTACAAACAAACAAATATTACTTATTTATTATGTTAGTATAGATTACACTATGTCACAAAATAGAAAAAATTGCATGCACTTTTGAAGGGACCTAGTGTAGGTTGTAGGCCTTGTTGAGTAGATCATTTGTCCATTTTTAGAATTTTGAATACACCCTCAAAATCTGAAGTTATGTCCAAAAAACGTTTTTTTAGGACTTTATGGACTTAAATATTTTTAACTTTTTCAGTTGTGGGTCGATTTCAAAATTTTAAACGGTTTTGGAAAGACGACTAACTAAGCTTTCCAAATATATATATATGTTTATACTTTTAACAAACCCATGTGGAAATAATACCCCAAATATTTCAAATTTCCAGTTTTTTGGTGAGCTTTTTCAACTTAGGCGCATTTTTTTCCCTAGACATTGTTTGGGAACATATGTTTTTATTATTTTTATTTGAAAGCACATTTAGTAATGAGTAAATTGACACCTTGTTTTTTAAAATTGGTTAATAATTGTTAATGTTACAATATTTTACACATTTTTAAAATTTCTTTATATTTAACTATACCACGTGTTTTTTTAAGTAAAAAATAACTGTAAAAATGTTTGCATATAAAACAGTTTATATACATAGCATATACTAGGAAAAATTATATCTGTATATTTAAATAAAAATATTGTAACATTAACAATTATTAACTAATTTTAAAAAACAAGGTGTCAATTTACTCATTACTAAATGTGCTTTCAAATAAAAATAATAAAAACATATGTTCCCAAACAATGTCTAGGAAAAAAAATGCGCCTAAGTTGAAAAAGCTCACCAAAAAACTGGAAATTTGAAATATTTGGGGTATTATTTCCACATGGGTTTGTTAAAAGTATAAACATATATATATATTTGGAAAGCTTAGTTAGTCGTCTTTCCAAAACCGTTTAAAATTTTAAAATCGACCCACAACTGAAAAAGTTAAAAATATTTAAGTCCATAAAGTCCTAAAAAAACGTTTTTTGGACATAACTTCAGATTTTGAGGGTGTATTCAAAATTCTAAAAATGGACAAATGATCTACTCAACAAGGCCTACAACCTACACTAGGTCTCTTCAAAAGTGCATATTGACTGTAACACCGTGTTATTAGTATAGATTTTTTATTTCAATGCTTGCTGATGCTGATATACAATGTTTTTTGTTTTTTCCTTCAGTACAACAATTATCAGATTTTTCGGGGTTCCTACCCTGGAGCAACGTACATGTAGCTGCCCATGAGAAGATGGATTATCCATATTAGATCTGGCAACACTAAACTATTGGCCTTGAACTTAGAATATCATTTGGCAATTTTTCTTTTTAGCGATTTTTGATTCTTCCCATTTTTGATTTTGAAGATTTTTTTTTGGCGATTTTTATTTTTCGCTATTTTCGTTTTTTGGCAAATTTTTGAATTTGGCGATATATATTCCACGACAAACCACATTGATAACTAATGTACTTGTTAAAAGACTGTCGCTTTCGTAGTACTTCATACTTTTTATATAGGATGTGCCAAGCCCACTAATCCCATCCCGCCCAATTTTTATTGGACTTCTCACATTTTTCGCCCATTTTTTTGTTCGATTAATCATACAAAGAACCTATGGGCTCACGCAAAGCCGCAAAGCTCTCTCTTTTGCAGTACTCCAGATATATGACATTATATAGTTACTTTGCATGGGGAGTGCCACGCCCATTGGTGTGAATCCGCCAATTTTTTGTCCGACTACTCATAATAAGATCTGATGGGGTCGTGCAAAGTGTCAAAGCTTCCCTTTTTTAGTACACCAGTTATATGATACCATATATTTACTTTGTATGGGCGGTGCCACGCCCACTATTCCGCTCATGCCCATTTTTTGTCTAACTAATCGCATGAATAACTTATGGGCTCACACAAAGTTCCAAAACTCTCACTATTACAGTACTCCAGATAAATGGCATTTTACATTTACTTTGGATGGCATGTGCCACGCCTATTGGTCCGATACTGTCCATTTTTTGTCCGACTACTCACATTAATAATAGGTGGCATCAGACAAATTTGAAAAGCTCTCTCTATCACAGTACTCGAGATATATAATATAAAACTATTACTTGTATGGGAGGTACCACGCCCACTTATCCGATCCCGCCCATTACTGGCGTAGCTACTAATGTTAAAAATAGGTGACCTCACACAAATTTTCAAGACTCTCCCTATCATAGTACTCAATATATATGATATTAAAAATTTACTTTGTGTGGGAGGTGCCACGCCCACTAAAAATATTTAAAAAATTATAGCCTATAGCACTTCCCATATCCGCAGTAAGACTCTGTGAAAATTTCAGGAATATCAGATGGGTAGTTACGGAGATTGCCTCCTACAAACAAACAAACAAACAAACACACATTACCTCTTTATAATATTAATTATATAATACTAGCTGACCCGGGCAAACGTTGTTTTGCCTTCAAATTTTATTTTCACTGCAAGTCTGGTTCCGTTGCAAAGTCATGGCAGATTTATATTTCGAAAAAGAATGAAAGGTGCACTAAATCGACATAGCAATTATTGTTCAAATACCGTTTACTGAAGCAGAAATAATGGATTTATTTATTTTTGATAGCTGGGCCCGGTCCGTGCAATATAAGTTTTTAAATTTTTTTTTTTTTTTTGTTTGTTATTGTTGGGGTAGGGAGGCTGCCCTTTGTTGTCTTACCTGTTGCTTGATTACTTTCTTGAATAGCTTTCAATAATACAATTACTTTACTTTAACTAACACCTTGGGTTAATTTATTAAAATGTATGTAATATTAAATTTAAATAAATTTAACTTCAATTTCATAAGTTATTTTTTTTTCGTTAGACTCCCACGCACTTTTCACGAAAACAGGTCATGTATGAGTCGGTGTCGGAATACTTAACGCCGGCACACGCCGATTAAGCACCCAACGCCTTCAGCGAAACATAACATAGGGTTATCGCGCAAATAGAGTTTAAGAAATAGTGATATTTATTTACTTTACTTAAATTTTTTTTTTTTCACGAAAAGATGTTAGGTTTGAGTCGGTACCGGGCTAATTAACGCCACTATACGCTGATTAAGGACCGAACGGCTTCAGCGAAACACAGCATAGGCTTATCGCGCTAATCTCTATTTGGAAAAACACAAAAAAAAAATAAATATTGCGACATCTGTCGGACGAATTATTTTTTTCACGAAAAAATGTTAGGTTTGAGTCGGTATCAGGCAATTTAACGCCACTACACGCTGATTAAGGACCCAACGCCTTCAGCGAAACACAGCATAGGCTTATCGCGTTAATCTCTATCGGGCAAAACACAAACAAACTAAATATTGCGCCATCTGTCGGACGAACTTCAAATTACACAGAAACACTCCTCACGACCCATAGAGCATGTACATAAAGTTTGGTCAAAATCGGTGCAGTAATTCTTGAGTTACGGTGCAAAAACACAAAAAAAAACTAAATATTGCGCCATCTGTCTGATGAACTTCAAACTACACAGAAACACTCCTCACGCCTCATAGAGCATGTACATAAAGCTTGGTCAAAATCGGTGCAGTAGTTCTTGAGTTACGGTGCAAAAACACAAAAAAAAACTAAATATTGCGCCATCTGTCTGATGAACTTCAAACTACACAGAAACACTCCTCACGCCCCATAGAGCATGTATATAATGTTTGGTCAAAACTGGTGCAGTAGTTCTTGAGTTACGATGCAAAAACACAAAAAAACTAAATATTGCGCCATGTGTCGGACGAACTTCAAACTACACAGAAACACTCCGCACGCCCCATGGAGCATGTACATAAAGTTTGGTCAAAATCGGTGCAGTAGTTCTTGAGTTTAGCGATCACGAACATACACGTAATTTTTATATATATATGTAGATATAGTATAGATGTATGAAGAAGAAAAAAATATTTTTTGCCCAAAAAATCAATATTTTTATTTTTAAATTCATAAAAATTACAAAACGGTAAAAAGTGTCAAGTCCTATAACTTTCGCGTAAAGTCACATAACCTATGAACAAAATGAGACATAGATCATGAAAATCGATGAACGCGTTTCGCTTTTATTCACAATTAAGTGAAGGTATCTCATTTTGAAAAGAATATTGATAATATTTATTATAATATTTATAATATTATTTAAATATATTATTTATTATTAACACGTAAAATTAAAAATATCAGGTTGTTACATAGATACATAGATCATAAAAATCGATGAACGCATAAATTTATTTTCGTTTGTATGCTCCCTTTACTTTCTTGCGTGGTGGTTCGCCTACTTGTTCAGAGTCTGTATCGGATGAGGATCTGTCTTCATCTGGAAAAATTTAGTACATTTGCTAGAAACTGTAGATGAGTTTCTCTCGCAAATATTATTTGATTTGTAAAATGAAGTCCTCTTAAAATATTACACTACTCACCACTTTCAGTCCGGTTTTTATATCCTATACCACTATGTGGTTTGGATATAATGACTTTGTGCTGCTGTTTGTAGCTACCAAAAGTAGTTGACCTAGACCCATCTTTTATTATACCGATCGAATCAGAATCACTATCAGAATCACTATCTGATTCGATATAACGATGTCCGTCCGTCCGTCTGTAAACCTTGTAATCAAACTGCAGGTAGCAAATATGAATATATTTTGATGAAATTTGGTACATAAGCTTCTGTCGGCCATAGGGTGAATGCTATTGAAACTGGTGAGAAGCGGTCCATGTTCAGACCTAGCCCCCATACAAATGACCCCTATAAAATCGACATAAATTGCCATAAGATCCAAATTGTCATATAGATCTTAGTCAAATTGGGTTTATATGCGTTTATTACACCCATTAATGAGTAGTCCTAAAATGATCCCTATGGGACAACTCTTAGTCATAGGCCCCATATAGAGCTGCTTCCCGATCTTCACTTAAATCTATCAAAAAACAAAAATATTGCACTGATTCTTCTCAAATTTTGTTTGCATATATTTTTGCAAAATACAAGAGACTTTATCAAACATGGCCAGGATCGGTCCATTTTTGGGCCTAGTCCCCATACAGATATAGCATCCGATATGAACTTTTTCATATCCGCAGCCAAAAAAATTAATAAAAATCCCACACAAATTTGGTTTATGCTTACTTTCTATATCCAGTTAGTTGGGTCTAAGAGATAGGGTCTCTAAACGCATGGTATAGGGTATCGTATAGTCGGTCTAGATCGACTATAATTTTCTTACTTGTTTTGTATTGTAGAATGAATTCGACATAACATAACACTACTCAATATATTAAACTTTTCGCGGAACCTGTCTTTGTAATACATATTTTTAATAGACAAATTTTGGCAATAAAATTATTTTCCCATACGCAGTTTTTGAAATATTACCGTTTATACATAAGCGGTACATATGCCATTTTATACTCTCCACACCACTGTGCAGAGGGTACATATCAGATGGCCATTCCGTTTGTAACTAACAAAAATAAATTTGCAACACTATAAAGTATACATATTCTTAATCCTTATAGCAACTCGAGTCGATATAGCGATGTCTCTTCATCTGTCTGTTGAAATCACGCTTATTAAGAAGGTCAACCATTCACCTGGGTGAAATCAAGATAAGTCGAGCAATATTATGCAAAGATTGGGTCTATTATATGGAGACACTTCTAACAAAATTTAAAAACTCGGTGTGTTTGCTGTAATATTATTTAGTATTAAGTTTATCAAATTGTTTGTTTGTTTTTATATTTGTTATAAATAGAACAATAAATCTAAATATTAATGAAAACCTAAAACCCAGATGGATAACCGAATTTAACACTATTACTTGTCTTTTTTTGTATTCTTGGCTGAATTGTTTGAAACTGGATTTAAAATCAGGTAAATTTTTTAAAGATTATAATTGTACACAAAAATATCTTATGTTTTAATATAATCATGTCGGTGTGTATCTCAAAAGAACTTAAAAGCATTTTGAAAATTTTAGTTTTATACATATATATTTTATGAATGCTGGAGGTAATTTAAACACTAAACAGAAACTATAAGCATATTATTGAAGCATATAGTTTGTGTTATAACTGGAACTCCATTGAAAATGTCCTGAAATATTTAAAAAAAATTTTTTTTAACTAAGAATATTGTACATTTTTTTCTTTTTAGTTTTATCCTTATACATTTTATGTTTAAAAAAAATTAGTGAACAAATTTTGCTATCAAATTTTATAAGTCCTAAAATATTTAGAAACTAACTCGCAATTTTTAGCTAATTTTTCACACCAATTCAAATGAAATAAATAATTCTAAGAAAAAATATTCTAACCCATGGCACCTAAATATTTTTTAACATATTTACATATACTTCTACATATAGTTGTAAATAGATATTGCTTGTAGGTTAAAAAGTATTTTTTATATTAAAAAAGCCTTTTTCGCTATCATTAGAATGTGAAATATTAGCTTAAAATTTGAGTAACATAGCCTGAAATACACACCGACATTATGACACTCAGACGAAAGATAACTTTATGTTAATTTATCATCTTTTTACAGGTTACATAATTATAAGAACACGAACATATAAAACGTGATAATTAGAAAGAACTTTTTTCCGCGATTTGGATTCACCGTACCAAAGTTATTTTACGTATTGCAAGATGGGGTTTTTTGCTGTTAGTGTTATTTATAGAATAAAAAAAGTTGGGTTTTAAGTATTTTTCAATTCAACTAATAATTTATGTAATAAACATATTAAAAAATCAAAAATCCGTCAACGAAAAAGACTTCATTACATAGTCTTTTAAACTTGCTGTTCTTTTCATGATCGGACAAAAATTATAAATCAATTTCTGATTCCACTGATGTGTTTCAGCAAATCCAGTTGGACTAATTTTGTAGAATGAAATCTTCAAAAAATTTTAATTCTACCCCCCTTTTTTAATCAATTTTATTTATTTAAACATAACATATTCAGAGTGGAAGAGATGTACATATGCGTATGAGTGATATTTTTAATATTAACTCAAACATTCATCAGTATTTTTTATTATTAATATATCCATTAGGATATATTAATAAAAATTATTTATTTAAGCCTTAGCTACAAAGCCTTACCTACAAAGCCTTACCTGAAAAGAGAAATCGTCAATGGTTCCTGAGTTATAGCTGAAAAACTAAGCAAACAAATACCAAGATAAGGAAAAAATTACAAAGGTCATAAAACAACAAGTAAGAAAAATATAGTCGGTCTAGACCGACTATACGATACCCTATACCATACGTTTAGAGACCCTATCTCTCAGGCCCAACTAACTGGACATAGAAAATAAGCATAACCCAAATTTGAGTGGTATTTTTATTAATTTTTCCGGCTGCAGATATGAAAAAGTTCATATCGGATGCTATATCTATATGGGGACTAGGCCCAAAAATGTACCGATGCTGACCATGTTTGGTGAAGTCTCTTGTATTTTGCAAAAATATATACAAACAAAATTTGAGAAGAATCAGTGCAATATTTTTGTTTTTTGATAGATTTAAGTGAAGATCGGGAAGCAGCTCTTTATGGGGCCTATGACTAAGAGTTGTCCAATAGGGATCATTTTTGGACTACTGATTAATGGATGTAATATATACATACAAACCCAATTTGACTAAGAGTTGTATGATAATTTGGATCTTATGGCAATATATGTTGATTTCATAGCGGTCACTTGTATGGGGGCTAGGTCTGAACATGGACCGATTCTCACCAATTTCAACAGCGTTCATCCCATGGCCGATAAAAGATTAAGTACCAAATTTCATCAAAATATATTCATATTTGCGACCACCTGCAGTTTGATTACAAGCTTTACATAGACACACAGACGGACGGACGGACGGACATCGTTAAATCGAATCAGATGGTTATTCTGATTCGATCGGTATAATTAAAGGTGGGTGCAGGTCAGATATTTTTGGTTGTTACAAACAGCAGCACAAAATCATTATACCCAAACCACATGGTGGTATAGGGTATAATGAGGGTTGAGAACGCCAAACTCTTTGGAACTTTTACTATACCGGACACTCCTCACAGAGTGTATTACCTGTAAATAAAATCGACATAAGTTTTAATAGCCTTTGGCATGCTAATATATTATTTTTATCAATTAATTTATAACCGATTTAATACGCATATGCTGTTATATATTCATATTGTGAATTTTCTTACATAATCAGCAAAGAAGCAAAACCTGGACTGGATTATAATGCTGATATTTATATTTTCATTAAACCTATTTTACAAACAAAAGAAATATAACCCAATTGTTTCTGGATAAAACTGCAAGATCTTTTCGCATTTTTGATTTAATGTATGCATGTCTAAGGGGTTTATAGGGCAAGTAAACAAAACGGGCAGTTTTGGAAGAATTGTTTATTAATTTTTATAAATAAAATATTATATAATGGAAAAGTGGATTAATAATGAAACAACCCTCTTAGAAATGTATCCATTTAATAAAAAATAGGAATAACAAAAAAATAAAAAATACTTTCGGTTATAATGGTTATAATGGCTATAATAGTTATTCGTTACCAAAAAAAAAACTTTTTTCACTTCAATTAGTTACGGTAACCATAATACTGTATATCTTACGATAATTGTTAATTATAACCATTATTTAAATTCATCAATGTTAATGGTTAAATAAGACTTATTCGTCATTTCTCTTATAACTATTACGTCCCTGATTAATTAAATACCAAGGTCAAACATTTTTGATAAATTCAAATGATTAAAAAAGATTACTTCAATCATTTCTGATTTCAAAAATAATATAATTACTTATATATTTCACTTCTGTTTTATGTTTACTAGATGTAATCCCATGTGCTTCGCAACCCACCTCCCCCTCCCCCGTATCGTAATGAAAGGACTCACGCAAAGTCCCAATGCTCTCACTATTACAGTGCTCCAGATATATGACATTTATAATTTACTTTGTAAGGGGGTGCCACGCCAACTAAAAAAATTTAAAAAAAATTATAGCCTTCCCATGTCCGCAGTAAGACTCTATGAAAATTTCAGGAAGATCATGAGTAGTTACGGAGATTAACTCATACAAACAAACACACATTACCTCTTTATTATATTAGTGCATCTACATTAGAACGTGATTACAAAAATAATACTCGCTTCAAATATGCGTATTCTGCGTGAATTCACCACTTAATAGCAGTTTAACAGAATCTGAATTGTTCTACCTGTTGTTTTATACATAAAATCAATATACACGGGCGAGCAGAACTTAGTGAATGTGCAGCATATTTATACCTACATGGCCATAAATTTATAAATAACAAGTGAGAAAATTATAGTCGGTCTAGACCGACTATATGATACCCTATACCATGCGTTTAGAAACCCTATCTCTTAGGCCCAACTAACTGGACATAGAAAATAAGATAAACCAAATTTGAGTGGGATTTTTATTAATTTTTTTTGGCTGCACATATGAAAAAGTTCATATCGGATGCTATATCCTTATGGGGACTAGGTCCAAAAATGGACCGATCCTGATTATATTTGGTAAAGTCTCTTGTATTTTGCAAAAATATATACAAACAAAATTTGAGAAGAATCAGTGCAATATTTTTGTTTTTTAATAGATTTAAATGAAGATCGGGAAGCAGCTCTATATGGGGCCAAAGGGATCATTTTTGACTACTCATGGATGGATGTAATGAACGCGTATAAACCCAATTTGATAGGGGTAATTTGTATGGGGGCTAGGTCTGAACATGGACCGATTCTCACCAATTTCAATAGCGTTCATCCCATGGCCGATAAAAGCTTATATACCAAATTTCATAAAAATATATTCATATTTGCGACCTGCAGTTTGATTACAAGGTTTACATGGACACACAGACGGACATACGGACGGACATTGTTAAATCAACTCAGAAAGTGATTCTGATTCGATCGCTATAATTAAAGATGGGTCTAGGTCAAATATTTTTGGTTGTTACAAACAGCAGCACAAAGTCATTATACCCAAACCACATAGTGGTATAGGGTATAAAAAAGCAAATTTCATAAAACTTTCAACTGTTGTTATCAATAATATTAATATGCTAGGCGATTTCTTGTGACCGATGTTTTGTTCTACCGTTTTATTCCGATTTTGACGAAACGTATATTATTTGAAAGGTATTTATTTCTAGCCGTTTTGCAGATTTACAGATTTTTAAATTTTTTCCTTTATTTTGAGTAAATTGCATTTAAATTGCTACTAATACATATATAAAATTATACAATGCCATGCGTGTGTTTATTAAATTTGTTAATGTGTTTGTAATAAAAATTTGTTTGTTTTTTATGTTGATTTGTGAATTGGCTATAATTGATTAGCATAACTTTAGAGTCTCTATTTAATGAAAAAATAAAATTTCCTCGAATTTGCATTCGAATTTTGATAACAGAAAAAAACAAAAAAATTTACATGAAATACATAAGGCAGGATTGCACGTTTCTCAGTAGCAGCAATAAGGTATTAATTTTAGTACCATAATTACAGTTCCTTGTTTTGAATATCATTTTTCATACGCCTCGACAGACTTTCCATCAAATTCTCTTTAAATTCACTTGAAATGTTTTCCCAGTTTATCTCTACTAGCATCCAAAGCTCCTCTAAGTTAGGTAGGCGCTCCATTTTCCCAATAAACCACAATTTCAATATAAACCACAATTTTTTTTCCGTTTGAGGTGTGGACTTCGCGCATGCCATTTCATTATTTGAAATTTTTACACAAATAGCCAATATTTTGCAATCCTTGCCGTGCGTTCGGGGTCTCCGTCCTATACGATAGTGACTTCATTGTCCATATATAGATTTGAAGAATTCGGAGAAGGCCATTTTCTTCATTATTCCGTTAAATCTTGCAAGCGGTCCCAAATTGCATCAAGTGAAACAAGCTCAAACCATCAAGCTATGTCCGCCATATTTAATAGCTTGCTTCATATGATACGTTTGAATAGCTTCCTTTCTATCAGATTGGAATCGGTTAATTATTGTTTTATCCGACCAAATAAAGCGTTTCCAATCCTATGTGGTTCAGTTCTGCGAAGAACATTTTTTTATCTCTCGTACCGTTGATAGTGTTTCTAAATATTTTAAAAATATAGGAGGTCCTCCACTATTCGGCATAGAAGCTACATTTCGTCGTTTTTGTAAAGCAATCACAGTGCGTTGATTCGCTTTTAATTTATTTGAAATTACTCCGGATTTTCCTAATTTTTTCTTGTCTGTTTGTCCGTCGAAAAAACTTTGGTTCGACTTTTAACCCTTTGCCCGAGATCCTATCAAACTGAAACTTTGAAGGCAGACCCGTGGCGACGATAACAAAAAAATATCGCAAAAAATAATTTACGAAAAAAGGGAGTATAATAGAAACTTGATTTTTATGGGTTAGTTTTTTTTTTTCTTTATTATATTTTTACAATTTTATTTTATTATTTTGTTATATAAAAAGCAATCGCACATAACAAGTCCTAAACCTGAAAGCAGATAACATGCTTCTAGCCACATATAACGGTAAATTTAGAATCGCTCAGAAATGAACAGCCTACTTTGATTTTACGTATTCAAAACGTGTAAACTGCCATAACTTTTTATATAATTGGATATTAGCAAGCTAATCAGGCCAACGTATTAAATTAAATAAAAAGCTCTTTATTATATATTTCACCCGACGTTTCGAAAATTATTGTTGTTCTTGTTTTACATTATTTTCCGTTATCATTATTTAAATATAATTTTTTTACTAATTGAATAAAGAATAATTACCGAAAGTTTCATACCATTTCCTACATATATTATTTAACATTTTATGACACTAAGTAAAAATTTTCTGAACATGCATATAATTTTGCTTGCCAGTGTATATGGCATTGCTTGTAAGTGATGTTTTTGAAAGTATTATAAATATATATTGTATATATATATGGGGGATTTCATGTCAGGTGCACCAACTTTTGAAACCGATGTCTTCCGATCGGGATGAAGTTTGCACCAAGGTTAGTCCTATTGGATAGTAGTTTAGACACAACTTTTCAAGAAAATCGGTCCAGATCTCTCTGAGTTAGAGGGGATCAAAATTTGACATTTTGGCCAAACAGGTGTTTTTTCTCATTCATGTAACTTATTACCTATTGTTCCTAGAAAATTTTCTCCCAAAGAGTTTAGATAGCTATTTCTTCAATATTTCGGAAAAAAATACTTAAAAAAAAAAAAAAAAATTTGTAGACTTTTTTTTTTTGCTAAATTAAAGCATTTTTTGCCTTTTTTTTATTTTTATTTTTTCATAAGAAAGCTTAGGATTTTTCCTTTAAGAGCTTTTTGGTGGGATGAGAGTGGGATATCTATCAAAATAAATGTTTTGTAACTCAAGACAACGGTTTTTCAATTTTTCACAAATGCACTATTTTAAATTTTTTTCTATTTGTGTCTAAAACCTTACAAATAAAACTTATACTGAGAAACTAGGCAAACTAAACTTTCCGAAGGTATATAACATACCTAATTAAAATTTTATACCCTCGATACTGTAATACCCAGAATATGTTAACCTCAGGAAAAAAATCGCTTTTTTTCTTTAGAAATGTTGAAAAATTATTATATTTTATTTATTTTTAATAATAATTAAATTAATGTGTAATAATAATAACATTAAAAATAAAAAGATAAATAATTTATTAAAATTTAATTTTAATTGCATTAGATCCATTTATATCATAACTATTTTTATACTTAATTTATTGTAGCTGATGAAGTATTTAAGTCTTGTAAATTGTTAAATACCCAGTCTTTCATCCAGCTTTTTTGTCGCCTTTATTTACTGTGTTTTTTTGTCAATCCTTTCTTGGCGTTACTAGGTTCAGCTGTTGATTTCGCTGGGTTTATTTGTTGTCTTTGGAAAGAAATCGCATTGAATAGAGGCAGAAAACTTTTTCAACTTGGGTCTTCCATCGACAAGCGGTATAAAAGCATGGTATTGAGCGGTGCCATCGATTGTTACCGCAGCATCGAATCTGCTCTTCAGTGTTCTCAATGTTTCCTGATGATCCTCTTTGCTACTAAAAACTATTTTAGTTTCTTTACAATAACTCTTTGCCAAATGGAATAAAGCAGTCGCATCTAAGATGCGATCTTGATGAGAGCACTGGAGGCTATACTTCGCTGCATTTCTTTTAAGGTTTGCTCCACTACCATCACATGCTCCTTTACCATGAGCAGTAGAATGAAAATGCCACTCAACTGGCATTCCAAAATCTTTTTCATGGGCCATAAGATTTGTCAAGCTACCTTTGTTTTTAAGATGTTGACGAGCTCCGTCCGAAACGTAGTATACCTTCTTTACTGTAAATTTAGATTTTAGATATTTTAGTATTATCTTCTGGTACTCATAAACTGCAACGGTATCATGTTTTAAGTCGTCGGATATGATTGCCATACTTTTGTGTTCCAGTTTTTCATCTTTCATGTCGTAAATAACTACTGTGAATATAGTTGCTTGGTCGTTATTGAAGCGGAATGCTTTTATGGCATCCTGAAGAACATATTTATAGTTTTTTGCGAAATCATATGAAATAGCGAATTCACCAGACTTCAAATGTATCTTCAAATCCTTGAAGAATGACCATTGCTCTTTGGCTAAAAAGTCATGGGTTCTCAAGTTTAGCAATCCTGTACACATTTCTTCCACAAAATCATCCACATTTAAAATGATTGTTTTCAATGTGCATCTGTCAGTCTGAATCCAAGAATCAAATTTGACCTCCTCTATATATTCTCGATCTAAAGAGTTGATTAAATTTTCTTTGATGAATGTGGTTTTCGGGCAATTGGTACATTCACCTAAGTGGCAAGAAGTTGTTGCATTAGGACACATAGTCAATTTAAGGCAATCGCGGTAATCGTGTAAATCTTCTGCCGAATCGTGTGTTAAATACTTTAAGTTGATTTCCTTCAACATCAGTTTAACATTTTCATGGTAAATTCAAACGCATACTGTGTGAGTTCCGCTGCAAAACGCAATGTTTTGGCCTCATTTGGGTTAATTTCGTGAAGCCAATTCTAACATCCTCGTGTTCAGATTGAAATGTTGCAAATAACTCTTTCAGGTTACAGGTAACCATTCTCTTCTGTTATGTTATGAAGGTATGTTACATACCTTCGGAAAGTTTAGTTTGTCTAGTTTCTCAGTATAAGTTTTATTTGTAAGGTTTTAGACACAAATAGAAAAAAATTCAAAATAGTGCATTTGTGAAAAATTGAAAAACCGTTGTCTTGAGTTACAAAACATTTATTTTGATAGATATCCCACTCCCATCCCACTAAGCGATCAAAAAGCTCTTAAAATAAAAATCCTAAGCTTTCTTATGAAAAAAAAAAAAAATAAATGCCCTTTTTGAAAAAAAAGGCAAAAAATGCTTTAATTTAGCAAAAAAAAAAAGTCTACAATTTTTTTTTTTTTTTTTAAGTATTTTTTTCCGAAATATTGAAGAAATAGCTATTTAAACTCTTTGGGAGAAAATTTTCTAGGAACAATAGATAATAAGTTACATGGATGAGAAAAAAACACCTGTTTGGCCAAAATGTCAAATTTTGATCAACTCTAACTCAGAGAGATCTGGACCGATCTTGTTGAAAAATTGTGTCTGAACTACTATCTAATAGGACTAATCTTGGTGCAAAAGTTGGTGCACTTGACATGAAATCCCCCATATGTATATATATATTAGGGCGAGTCGATTTTTAAGGAGGCAAAAAAATCACTAAAGTGACAAGGAAAATCATATTCTAGGGATCAAAATAAAAAACTTTAACCAAGGAACCATACCTCTAGAACGAATTTTAATGTCCCGACTTTTGACCTGTCTGTCTGTCTGTCTGTCATGGGGCAACCCCATTCCCCCTCATGAAATTGATGTGAAACTCGGTCCATAGTCTTGTTGTGACTACAGATTAATTTTGGGGTAGTCACGCAGAGTCACGCATAGTCACGCATAGTCACGCATAGTTACGGAGTGATCTAAAAGTTATTTACCCTCATCCGATCGATCTTTTTGAATAACATAACACAGTCAAGCCGTATGATTATTATTTATTAGCAGAGTCGAAGATACGTATACGGATAAGTGTTATTGTTAATATTAAATCAAACATAGTCAGCCCAATTCTAAACAAAAAATGGTGATTTTTTGAAATGTTTGTATGGGGAACACCCCTGGGGGGTACCAGGGCGTGTGCCACTGGCATAGGTGGGTCGGCCCTCCAAAGTTAGTGGGGGTCTATCAAACATTTGGACTCAATTGGGGCACTCTAAATGGGTCAAAGTGAAACAGACAGACAGACAGGTCAAAAGTCAGGACATCAGAATTCGTTTTAGAGGTATGGTTCCCTGGGCAAAGTTTCTTATTTTGATCCCTAGAATACGATTTTCACTTTGCCGATTTTTAAATCGACCCGCCCTAATATATATATATATATATATGTATATATATGTATACATATATATACATATATATATATATATATACATATATACATATATACATATATACATATATATATATATATATATATATATATATATATAATACATATATATATATATGTGGGTTATTGAAAAATATTGTTTGTTAAAAATTAAATATAAAATTTAAAATCTTGCAAGAAAATTTTAAATAAAATTTATTTGTTAAAGTATACAAAATTTACAAAAATTAAACATAAATATAAAATAATCTGATACAAATTAACTGGTAGTATTTACAAGGGCAGATCAATAAATCCGTGACTTTTAGAACAACACCGCTCCCATCAAGTACCACCTGTTAGTAGACTACTGTAAAACTTTGAGTAAGTTCCGTAGTTTACTTTGCGTTTAACAGCTGTTCAAGACATACAACCTCTTGGTTTTTTTAAAAATGGAAAAAAGTGAATTTCCAAGGAAAAGCTTGATAAATACTATTGGGACCCTGCACCATCGATTTCAGTGGTAAAAAAGCGGTTTACTAACTTTCGTTGTGGCCGCACAAATACAAGTGACGCTGAACGTCAGTTGAGGTCAATACACCCGACAATGTCGAAAAAATCCACGACATGGTTTTGACCGATCGAAGAGTAATTGCGCGCGAGATTGTTGATGCCATAGGCATTTCATATGGCAGTGTGGTTTCGATTTTAAATGATCAGTTGGGTTTAAGAAAGCTGTCTGCAAGATGGGTGTCGCGTCTGCTCTCAAATGACCATAAACACGAGTGCAGTCTCAACGGCAAAATTCCATGAATTGGGCTACTAATTGGTACCTCATCCGCCATATTTTCCGGATTTAGCCCCCAGTGACTATTTCCTATTTCCAAACCTAAAGAAATGGCTCGGTGGAAAGAGATTTAGCTCCAACGATGAAATTATTGATCAAAAATGCCTATTTTATGGACCTCGAAAAATCCTGTTTTTTGGAAGGGATACAAAACTTGGAGGAACGTTGGAAACTGTATTGAGCTAAAAGGAGATTATGTTGAAAAATATTTTTTTTTTTTTTTCAAAAAAAACTGTGTTTCATTATTGAGCCGGCCTCGTATGAAGGAAAAACTTAATTCTTTCTTATGGTTAAAATTTACAAAATAAAAAAATTCTTTTGATTCGCTGTGAAATCATAATTTTTAAATTAAGAAAATCCTTATTAATTATATAGATAAATACTAGATAATTGTTACGAATATTTACACATTTGTAAATAAAAGAAAAGCGTTTATAACTCTAGACCCATATTACCCAGCCCACAATAACACCGTCGTGGACATATTGGTTTTATTTTCAGGTTATTTACCTTTTCACAACTTTGCTACAGTATGTTTTCCGCATTTAAGAAGCCATACACGTTTCTTGCTTATCACCTGTCTGGTAATAGTCTACTCAAGTAACTAAAATTATTCTTAATAATATATGACCCAAACAAGCAGTAAAAAAAAAAAACAATATAATCGAAAAACTAATTAATAGTAAAGAGAATATGAATATACGATGAAAATACTTATGCAGCAACTTGGTGCTTTTGAGAAAAATCAACATATTGAAAAATAAATGTTTGTATACCCTATATCACTATGTGGTCAGGGTATAACGACTTTGTGCTGATGTTTGTAACTACCAAAATTATTTGACCTAGACCCATCTTTTATTATACCGATCGACTCAGGATCCCTTTCTGAGTCAATTTAGCGATGTCCGTCTGTCCGTCCGTCCGTCTATGTGTCATGTATACCTTTGAATGACGAAATTTGGTGCAAAAACTTTCCTCAGCCATAGGACGAACGCTATTGATATTGGTGAAAATCGGCGCATGTTCAGACCTAGTCTCCATACAAATGACACCTATGATGAAATGCCATAAGATTCAAATTATCATATAGATCTCGGCCAAATTGGGTTTGTATACGTTTATTACATCGATTTGTCGGGTGTTCAAAAAATATCCTATACGACAATTCTTAGTCGTAGCCCCATATGAAGCTGATTCCCGATCTTAAATCTATTTAAAAACAAAAATATTGCACAGATTTTTCTCTGATTTGGTTTGCATATGTTTTTACAACAAGTAAGAAACCTTACCAAATACGGGCAGGATCGGTCCATTTTTCGACCTAGTCCCCATATATGTATAGCATTCGATATGAACTTTTTCATACCCAAAGGCAAAAAAGAGTAATTACAATGACACTCAAATTTGGTTTATGTTTATTTTCTATATCTAATTAGTTGGACCTAAGACATAGGGTCTCTAAATGCATGATAGAGGGTATCGTATAGTCGGTCTAGACCGATTATAATTTTCTTACTTATTTTTTTTTTTGAGACATCTTCATTCAACATGGTAACCGTATAGAAAAAAAAGCTAACTATAGCAGACATTTTTAACAAGAGTCTTTTAAATTTACATACAATGGATATAATGGTGTAAAGTGGGAATAGTTTTCCTGAGCTATAGCACTTTTAAAAAACGTTAATTTTGTGGGATTGAAAGCTAGGACATACCTTAAATCAAACATTCATCAGTCGATTTATCTATGTCCGTCCTTCCGTCCATCCGTTCGTCCGTCCGCCTGTCCATCCGTCATTGTGTTCATGTAAACCTTGTAACCGAATATCAATATATTTTGCAAATATCAATATATTTTGAAGAAATTTGGTGCATATGCGACGAACGCTATTGAAATTGGTGCAAATCGGTGCATGTTCAGACTAAGTCCCCATGAAAAAAATTGCCATAAGTATAAAATTATCATATAGATCTTGGTCAAATTTTGTTTATTACACCCATGAATAAGTAATCCAAAAATAAGCCCTTTAGGAGATTTTTTAGTCATAGCCCCATACATAGTGCTATACATATATGGGGGTTTCATGTCAAGTGCACCAACTTTTGAAACCGATATCTTCCGATCGGGATGAAATTTGCACCAAAGTTAGTCCTACTGGATAGTAGTTTAGACACAATTTTTCAATAAGATCGGTCCAGATCTCTCTGAGTTAGAGGGGATCAAAATTTGACATTTTGGCCAAACAGGTGTTTTTTCTCATCCATGTAACTTATTACCTATTGTTCTTAGAAAATTTTCTCCCAAATAGTTTAGATAGCTATTAAATATTTCGGAAAAAAATACTTTAAAAAAAAAAAAAATTAGACCTTTTTCTTTTCACTATTTTGAATTTTTTCCTATTTGTGTCTAAAACCTTACAAATAAAACTTATACTGAGAAACTAGACAAATTAACCTTTCCGAAGGTATGTAACATACCTTCATAACATAACAGAAGAGAATGGTTATCTGTAACCTGAAAGAGTTATTTGCAACATTTCAATCTGAACACGAGTATGTTAGAATTGGCTTCTCGAAATTAACCCAAATGAGGCCAAAACATTTCGTTTTGGCAGAAAGCAGCGGAACTCGCACAGTATGCGTTTGCATTTACCATGAAAATGTTAAACTGATGTTGAAGGAAATCAACTTAAAGTATTTAACAGGTGATTCGGCAGAAGATTTACACGATTACCGCGATTGCCTTAAATTGACTATGTGTCCTAATGCAACAACTTCTTGCCACTTAGGTGAATGTACCAATTGCCCGAAAACCACATGCATCAAAGAAAATTTAATCAACTCTTTAGATCGAGAATGTATAGAGGAGGTCAAATTTGATTCTTGCATTCAGACTGACAGATGCACATTGAAAACAATCATTTTAAATGTGGATGATTTTGTTGAAGAAATGTGTACAGGATTGCTAAACTTGAGAAACTATGCCTTTTTATTCAAAGAGCAATGGTCATTCTTCAAGGATTTGAAGATACATTTGAAGTCTGGTGAATTCGTTATTTCATATGATTTCGCAGAAAACTATAAATATGTCCTTCAGGATGCCATACAAGCATTCCACTTCAATAACGACCAAGCAACTATATTCACAGTAGTTATTTACTACATGAAAGATGAAAAACTGGAACACAAAAGTATGGCAATCATATCCGACGATTTAAAACATGATACCGTTGCAGTTTAGTACTAGAAGAGAATGTTAAAATTATATATACAATAAATTAAGTATAAAAATAGTTATGATATATATGGATCTAATGCAATTAAGACTAAAATTTAATAAATTATTTATCTTTTTATAAATAAAAAATAATAATTTTTCAACATTTCTATAGAACACAAGCGATTTTTTTCCTGAGGTTAACATATTCTGGGTATTATCGAGGGTATAAAATTTTAGTTAGGTATGTTATATACCTTCGGAAAGTTTAGTTTGTCTAGTTTCTCAGTATAAGTTTTATTTGTAAGGTTTTTCACACAAATAGGAAAAATTCAAAATAGTGCATTTGTGAAAAATTGAAAAACCGTTGTCTTGAGTTACAAAACATTTATTTTGATAGATATCCCACTCCCATCCCACTAAGCGACCAAAAAGCTCTTAAAGGAAAAATCCTAAGCTTTCTTATGAAAAAAAAAAAAAAAAAAATGCCCTTTTTGAAAAAAAAGGCAAAAAAATGCTTTAATTTAGCAAAAAAAAAGGTCTACAATTTTTTTTTTTTTAAAGTATTTTTTGCCGAAATATTGAAGAAATAGCTATCTATACTATTTGGGAGAACATTTTCTAAGAACAATAGGTAATAAGTTACATGGATGAGAAAAAACACCTGTTTGGCCAAAATGTCAAATTTTGATCCCCTCTAACTCAGAGAGATCTGGACCGAACTTGTTGAAAAATTGTGTCTAAACTACTATCCAATAGGACTAACCTTGGTGCATCCGATCGGAAGACATCGGTTTCAAAAGTTTGTGCACTTGACATGAAATCCCCCTTATATATAGCATCCGAAATGAACTTTTTCATATCTACATCAAATAATGAATAACAATGCCACTCAAATTTGTTTTATGCTTATCTCTATATCCAATTAATTGGACCTAAGACCCTTTTTCTAAACGCATGTTATAGGGTCGGTCTAGATCGACTATAATTTTCTTACTTGTTTTTTTTTTTTTAGATTTCAGTGCAGATGGAGAAGTCATGGAGACTAAAGCTAAGAACAATCGACTACGAACACATATGGTGTAAATTGAGTCTATTTCATAGAAGTCAATTGAACGGAAGCTAGGCGCTAATTTCAATAGCGATCATCCTATGATGGACAAAAGCAAACATAAAAATATAAGGTTACAAGGTTACATTTGATAGAGACATACAGATAAACATTCAAACAGACAAAGCGACAAGCAGACAGAAATCATACAACTAGACAGACGGACGGACGAACACCGGTAATCGACACAGAAAGTGATTTTGAATCGACCGGTACAATATAGTATAATAGGTCTAGATCAAATATTTTTAGCAAAATTTTGTACACCCTGCCCACAGAGTTTAATAGTGGTATACAAATACTATTGCTCAATATATTCGTACTCTATCAAATTAGCAGGATGCTAGTATTTTTAGTATTTCTAGTAAATATTTTTTTTGTTTTTTTTTATAAATCAACTTTTCATTAGGATTATTAACATTTCACGAATACAGGAAGCAGTAAACATAAACATCAGATTTACCTCAAAGAGTTTATCAAAACCATAAGGTTTCAATGAATCAATGAACAAATACAATTTCACGTGCTTTATCAACATTCCAAAATTGTATTTGGCTTAACACGTTCTTCTAATACATATATTTTAGTATTTTATTTCAGCAACAATTGGATCAAACCATTGCAAATTTTTACAAGTACATGTGTAGGTTTACATGGAAAAAATGTGACCACTGATTAACAATTTTGTTTTTCCAATTTTTCTTTTCTCACATGACATTTGCCATATTTCTACTTCCAGTGACCGATTTTGAAGCAAATGCTAATGCAATTAAAAGCATATACCAAAGTGTTAGAGTGTTTTACAAATAGTTTCTCGCGGACTCTTGGATTATTAACATTAGATAAATTGAAAATGCGAAAGTGAAAAATAGAAATACTTTTTTAAAATAAAGGACATACATTAGAAATTA
Organism: Cordilura impudica; assembly: GCA_963682025.1. Classification (NCBI taxonomy): domain Eukaryota; kingdom Metazoa; phylum Arthropoda; class Insecta; order Diptera; family Scathophagidae; genus Cordilura; species Cordilura impudica. The sequence continues at coordinate 112,866,881 of OY821517.1, forward strand.
TTTTAAGATGACCTTACAGGATTAAAACAAACAGCGAAATTTCCGGGTGTTATATGTATAAAATGTGCTTGAAGAAAAATATTTAATAAAAGTAAAAACAAAAATAATATTTTTAAAAGAAACCTTAAAAGTTCAACCCAATAATATTTTTTTTAATGTGAACTAATTTGTAAGGATATAAATTAATTTTAAACAAAACAAAAAAATTATAGTAATTGTGGAATTTTATTAACGTTCAACCATACGTTGATCACAAAAAAAAAGTAATTAATTGTCTATAAATTTTGTTTTTACAAATTAGAGATATTACGTAATTGTGAATTATAGAAAAATTTTTATTACAAAAGTATACTAAAATATATTATATTAAATATATGGTTTTTCAAAAATCCTGCAGACCCATGTGTCTATATTTTTAATATATTTTAAATTAAATTTTAAAATCGACAATGTTCCATATTATGTAAAACTATGCAGTTTTCGGCGATAAGAATCAGAATGTTTTTTTTTTTTTTTTGTTTTTGTAGCCTTGTCATCAGTGTTTATGATCTTGTCACTTAAAAAATTTCCGAAACTTTTTGAGAACACCACAAAAAATAGACTTTTAGAGATTTGCTTAAAACTTGAATGTTTTTCAAAAAGTTGAATACTCTGCTTCCAAATTTGTTTACAAATTTTTTTCATCAAATCGCGGTTGAAAATTCGAAAAAATACTAAAGTTAGCAACTTTGTTACGCTATAATTATCAACACTGATTTTAGAGGCTAATGTATTCCATGCAAGTATTTTAAAACTATTATTTGTTCCTTCTGGCAGCTTTAGTTTATGAGTTCGAAAAATTTTAAAAAGCTAATAAATCTAAAACATTAACTTTTTTTTCTAAGTAAATTAGTTAATGGTATTTTTGAAAACTCGAAACCTTATTAAGTTTAAATCGTGTCTCCAAACTATAGCACGATTGTTAAAATAGTTCTCGGTGACGGAAGGTAAAAAAGATCTAAAAAATAATATTAAGGTTTATTATCAGCGACATTTCATAAAGATAACTCAAAATTTGAAATCAGTATACTTAACATATCCAAAACCGATTAACTGTGACTGATTGCAAGATCAGCCGTTTTAAATAAAAACTCACAAAATAGCACCTTTTCAAGATTGTTGATGATCTATCTTAAAAACTCACCCACAAAAATGGTTACCACATTTGCAATCAGCGTAAACTGCCAATAAATTCTTCCAGTATTTCGCCCAGTTAAAGATATAAAAACACATTTTCTAAACGAAAAAAAAACACCTGTTACGGCATGTAGGGAGAAGCACGGAATTCTTAATTGTATGGCTATATCATATATGGTATGAATGATTCCATTACGTAGGTTAATCAATTGAAAATTTCATTGAAATTTAATTGATCTCAATGTCAATGGTCTTTAATAAAAATGACTGACATTTCTTTTACTGTTAATAATAAGTCAAATTAAAACAAATATTTTTGAAATATGCTTAAAAAGCGGTTTGTATATCTGTAGTCACAAGCGATAACCGCCTAAGTCGACTTAAGAACGATTTGAATTATATATGCTGTCATATTCTGCTAAAAAATCTTTATATTTACGTGAAATCCCCATTTCTCTAACACTGCTTTTTAAAAAGATATTGATACAAATATTTTGATCTAAGTCGTAATGAAGCCCCATTACATTTATATAAAAATCTATTTATCCCAAAAGCATGATTTTCGAGTTAGGCGGTTATTGCTTGTGACCACAGATATGTATACATATTTGTTTATTCCTTTTGTTTGTTTCGAAAAGCATATGTAAACAAACTTTTTTCCTCATTGTAATTAGCTTCTTTTTAGGAATTTGTTCCATTTTATTACAATCGGTAGAAACAATACCAATTGAAACAAGTAAGAAAATCATAGTCGGTCTAGCCCGACTATACGATACCCTATACCATGGTTTAGAGACCCTATCTCTTCGCTCCACCTAATTGGATATAGAAAATAAGCATAAACCAAATTTGAGTGGCATTGTTATTAATTTTTTGGCTGCAGATATAAAAAAGTTCATATCATATTTAGATGGGGACTTGGTCGAAAAATGGACCGATCCTGACCATATTTGGTAAAGTCACTTAAACTAAAAAAAAAATATACACAAACCAAATTTGAGAAAAATCTGTGCAAAAATTTTGTTTTTGATATATTTAAGTGAAGATCGGGAAGCGACTCAATATAGAGCCTATGACTAAGAATTGTCATATAGGGATTATTTTTGGACTACTGAGTAATGGATATAATAAACACATACAAACCCAATTTGACTGAGATCTATATGATAATTTGTATTTGATGGAAATTTATGTCGATTTCATAGGGGTCATTTGTATGAGTACTAGGTCTGAACATGGACCGAATTTCACCAATTTCAATAGGGCTCATCCTAAGATCGATGAAAGCTTATATACCAAATTTAAAATATACATGGAGACACAGACGGACATGCGGACAGACGGACAGACGGACGGACGGGCGGACGGACATCGCAAAATCGACTCAGAAAGTGATTCTGAGTCGATCGGTATAATAAAAGATGGGTCTAGGTCAAATATGTTTGGTAGTTACAAACAGCAGCACAAAGTCACTATACCCAAACCACAAACCTCTATATGGTTTGGGTATAACAAGTCGGTATAGATCGACTATACGATACCCGATTCTATATCTAAAAATTAAAGCATAATCCGGTCGCGATTGGAAAAAAAACGAAATTAAGTCATAAAAAATATATTAGATTTCTTTGTTTTCTATTTTATTACTATCTTCTTATTTTTATTTATTTTTTATTTTTATTATATCTTTTTATTTTTATGTTTTTAGAACTGCTAATGAATTTTTTTAGATTCTTTTAATAAATTTGGTTGAAACAATTGTTGTCGTTATTTTAGGTTTAAATTTTAAATTTTTAGATGTACGCGTTGAAGAATATGTTTTGTTTTTTAGCTGTACACGTGCAAGAAAACTAACTTAAAATAAAGCTACACTCTAATCTGTGTGGTTTATGTGTGTTCGAAACGAAAAATACGTGATAGAAAAATGTTCGTGTAGACAACGAAAAATTAAAACGAAACACAGTCATGATTACATTGGACACCGTACAAAATTTGGAAACACACATAATTAATATGAAAATAACAATATGTGTTTGTTGGTCTGAGCTATGTTTGTTTACATATGTATATGTACGAGTTTTTTATTCAGTGTGTGTTTTATCTGAACTCTGGATTTAAGTGATCGTTGTGTAGCATTATACAAATCAAAAGTTTGTTTGTTATTTTTTTGGCCAAGTTATTTAAATTATATATGATTTTTTTTAAGCTAATTGGGCGTATTATATTAATGTAAATAAAAAATCTTTTATTACATATTTCTCCCAACGTTTCGTCAATTTCTTGTTGACATCTTCAGGGGTTTTGGCCAAGATTCATACGATAGCATGAGTTTTATGGCAATTTAAGTCGCTCTCATAAGGGTCATTTGTATGGGGACTAGGTCGGAACATGCACCGCTTTTTACAAATTTCAGTAGCGTTCGTCCTATTGCTTATAAAACTTGTATAACAAATTTCATCAAAATTTATTGAAATTTGCGATCTGAGTTTGATTAAAAGGTTCATATGGACACACAGACGACATCGACATCGGCTCAGAAAATGATTCTGAGTATATCAGTATAATTAAGGATGGGTTTTGGTTATCACAAACATCATCACAAAGTTGTTATACCTTGAATAAATAGTGGTACAGGGTATAAAAATTATTACCATTAAATGCTAATGAGATTTGTTGGCATTGGTATAAGACATTTCTAGTTTCTGAAATTTCAATGCCAAGGACAAATTCTGAAAATATATCAGAATAGATAAACAATAGTCAAGCTTCGTTATAGGTAAAACGAATATTTAAGGAGTAAGATGGAAAAAATCTTAATATACATGTAAGTAATAATAAGGGAACAATTGACCCAGTAAAGGGGTTCTAAACCTTTCATAATTCATACCTTACCTAAAAGTGATTTTTTTTTTCCCACCTCACATATGAATATCTACAACATAAGAAAAAACTAAAATATGTTACTGTATATAATATTATATTATTTCTGTTATCACATAAACTGCAAGAAAACGTTTTTATAATATCTCTGAGACTGCATTAATGGGATGACTGTTGTTGTTTGTCGTCAGCAAGGTGAGAAATGCGTTGAACAGTTTTGGACATTCCTAAACGCACGTCATGCATAGTATGCAAACTATGTCTATTTTTCCTTTTTATATTAAATAAAGTTGAAAATGCAGATTCATGGAGGTATGGTGTTGCAAACGGATAGGAATATATTTGCAAGCAACAAAATTCAACAATATTTTGATTGGTAAATGTTTGTTTCAACATAGCTTTAGTCTGCAAATCAATAAGATTCTCCTTTAGCATGTCAGTGTCAAGCATGCAATCCAAGTTAAATATGAAAGGGTTCCGAATTCATTGATCAATTTTTAAATTGTCTTCAAAAAAATATTTATCAAAAAAGTTTTTAAGATTTGCCTAATGTTCTAAAATGTCAGTTTTAACCCTTAATCCTCATCCACGAAAATAATTTCAAGAGTCGGGAAATTTGATACACACTTCTTACAAAGAGCTAATTTTTGCTGGAAAGCTGTAATCTTTTCATTTGCATCTAAAATATTTACTTCTTATCCTTGGGGTGAAATGTTCAAATCATTTAATTGAGAAAATATATCTGCAAAATAAGCCATGACACCGCAAATTATGTGTTTCAAGTTCCAGGTATAGTTTATTTTCTTTCTCTCGAAGAAATATTACTATCTCTGTTTTAAGATAAAGCAACATATCATGAGAAGCTCCAACTTCTTCCCACAATATTTCGAAAAGTTTGTGATTTAGCGCTCGATGTCGAATGAAATTCACAACTTGAACCGTAATATTCATTGGTGATGCCAATGTAGAAAGCAGTGCCCAACCAAAACGTGTGTAACTACCCCCGAATCAAAGCTCCAAAACCAGAGTTTTTTCCTAACATGGATGGCGAACCATTTACGCATATTAGTCGCAAATTTACCTTCCAATCAATTAACTGGTAAACATCTGAAGCTTTTGCGGTAGCTAAAAGCAGACGACAGAACAGAAATTCTGCTTTAATTGCTGTTACGTTGGCATACCTAACAAAGTTCACAAATTGGCTGCATTGAGCTACATCAGTACTTTCATCGAGTTGTATGCCGAAATGCATAGGTGTTTTTCTTTTAGTACCTCGATGAACTGGTACAAAATATCCGATGACATTTCCACGACGAGATTTCTGATTATGACGCTTGGACGGTGATACTTTAGCGATTTGGTTCTTCTGTTGCATTCCGAGAACAGCTTCCACCATTTGAAGGGCACAAGGCTTTATTAGTTTTTCAGCAATGGTATTAGAATTTTTATTCTTTGCAATAAAGGTGGAAACACAACTGGGACGAATGACAAATTTCGCACAGCTCGACGAATTTGTCGGCAAAAATACGTTGCTTAAATTCGTCGAATGAAATACAATTACGACGAATTCACATAACAGCTGCAACGCCATTTGAAATTGTAGTTTATATAAATAAATATTTTAAAAATATGAATAAAATAATTTTAACTTTGTACGAGTTATTACAATTGTATACATCATGTTTAAGATGGTAAAAGCCTTTATTTTTGTACGGCAGCGCTTAATTTTTTAGGTCTGAAGAAAATTACATAAATTTTCAATAATAAATTAATTTTATGTCATTTTTGTTTACATGTTGTAGCTGATAGTGTGACCATATTTAAAAAAAGAAGCACTAAACGAAAAAGAATAAATATTATCAAAAAGCTATGTAAAAGAAAATTATATAATTAAAAATAGATTTTATTTAACTTATAAATTATGAAGCAATTCTTAAAGATAACAAGTAGGAAAATCATAGTCGGTCTAGACCGACTATACGATACCGTATACCATGCGTTTAGAGACCCTATCTCCCGGGCCCAACAAACTGGAAAATAAGCATAAACCAAATTTGAATGGGATTTTTATTAATTTTTTTGGCTGCAGATATGAAAAAGTTCATATCGGATGCTATATCTATATGGGACTAGGCCCAAAAATGGACCGATCCTGACCATGTTTGGTAAAGTCTCTTGTATTTTGCAAAAATATATACAAACAAAATTTGAGAAGAATCAGTGCAATATTTTTGTTTTTTGATAGATTTAAGTGATGAACGGAAAGCAGCTCTATATGGGGCCTATGACTAAGAATTGTCCAATAGTGATAATTTTCGGGCAACTGATTGATGGATGTAATAAATACATACAAACCCAATTTGACTAAGATTTATATGATAATTTGGATCTTATGGCAATTTATGTTGATTTCATAGGGGTCATTTGTATGGGGGCTAGGTCTGAACATATACCGATTCTCACCAATTTCAACAGCATTCATCCCATAGCCGATAAAAGCTTATATACCAAATTTCATCAAAATATATTCATATTTGCGACCTGCAGTTTCATTACAAGCTTTACATGGACACACAGACGGACGGACGGACGGACGGACGGACATCGTTAAATCGAATCAGATAGTGATTCTGATTCAATCGGTAAAATAGGTCAAATATTTTTGGTAGTTACAAACAGCAGCACACAGCAGGGTATAAAAATAACTTTATTTACTAAAACATTTGAAAAACTAAAATAAAATACGGCCACTTTACACCAATTTATTCGTCGTTCGTCGCAGAGTTCGTTACGCACTACGTATTTCGTTCGATGCACTGATTGTGTGCATTTTCATATAAACAAATGTGTTTTATTTCTGACGACAAATATTCGGAACGAAAAATTCGTCGTTCGTCCCAGTTGTGTTTCCAACTTAAGATATGCGACTTCATAACCTGCTTCAACAAGTGGCTTTTGAGTAGATACAAAACCAAATTTGGGTTGAGTTCCTAAGGCTTGAAGTTTAAAATTTTTTAATCCCACTATTTTTCAAAATAAATAGTCTTACCCATAAAACAAAGCTGTTATTAAGACTCTTTCTTTCCTTATTCATATGAGTTTTGAATCTCTCCGTGACTATGCGTGACTTTGCATGACTATCTTAAAATTAATCTTTGGCCACAACAAGTCTGTGCACAAAGTTTCAGATCGATCGAATACACCGATAAACAAGACTGGGGATTTCTATGTAGCTATGTAGAGTATAATCTAAGCCATAAAAATAAAGTTGTTATTAAAACTCTTTTTTTCCTTATGCATATGAGTTTTGAATATCTCCGTGACTGTGCGTGACTGTGTGTGTCTATCTTAAAATAAATCTTTGGCTACAACAAGTCTGTGGACAAAGTTCAGATCGATCGAAAGAGGGGAAGTGAGGTCTTAATCTCTCTGTGACTGTGCATGACTATGCGTGACTGTGCATGACTAAGTCAAAGTTAATCTTTTTTCACAGTAAGCGTATGAACCAAGTTTCAGATCGATTGGATGAGGGCAAATGATATTTAGATCACTCCGTGACTATGAGTGACTGTGCGTGACTACCCCAAAATTAATATGTAGTCACAACAACACTATGGATAAGGTGGAATGGGGTTGGCCCAAGACAGACAGTTAGAGAATATGAGTTAAAAGAAAGAGTTTAAAAATGGGATTGTTCTAAATTTTCATAATATTTTGTTTTCCTAATGTACTTATTATTTTTTGCTAATGATTGAGTTTGAAATTGTTCAGGCTCAAGATCAAATGTTTTTACTTTAAATAAAGCAAAAACATTGGCACATTTGTTTCAAAAAATTGATCTATATTATGCATGATAGGTTATACAGCTGTTTCGGGAAGAGTCACCAACCCTCATCAGTAACCAAAATCAGTAGATAGTTTGTTTGGTAAAAAGTTAAATTCATATATATTTGCTAAAAACCACCAAATGAGAATTCAAGCAAAAGTTATACTATAAGATATATACTATAAGAGGCTTACTCTTCCAATATAACAAACTAAAATATAGAACAACTTTGAAACAAATATGTTTGCATACGAGTACACATTGCACACTACAATATACATGTTTGTTTTTGTCTTGAAAAAAACAAGAAAAACAATTTGTTTTTGCTAAACTTGCATTTCCATTACATATTTTATAAAAAATAATAAAATTAAAAATTTTTTGCTAATAATATGTTATAATCGTACCTCCCTGAAACCATCTGCACACCTCCCCTGGGGAGGCACACTTTACCAATTAAGGACTCCTGACCTAGTGTTTTGATTTTTCTTTTATTTAATTTAAATTATACTATATTTTACAAAAAAAAGGTAATTTTTATAGTTGTAATCACTACATATGCACTTTTTCCGAAATCCTTAATTTAAAAGAGCCCAATATATATCCACTGTCCTAAGCTGTGGACAGTTTAGAGGATTTGCCCCCCTTGATATAAACACCACGTTATTGTTCTTGTACCTCTCAAGAGCTTTCTTACTGTAGTGACAGACTACAAATTTGGGCTAAAAATATGTGTACACATTTCGGTATTTATAGAATCCGTTGTATCAAATGACTTGCATCCTTTACCGCAACAGCATATTGCTTGCCATACCAGGAACTTTTTTGGAAATATCGTCTGCTATTGGGTCCTTAACTTATCTTCGTCATATCCCGTACATTAACAATATTATAATTTTGAGCCGGAAGCTGCTTAAAATCCATTATACAGCAGGTATATTTTCTATGAAACATGATATCAATTTCCGTGCAAGTTTCTGTCTGGAACTTGTTTTGAAACCTGCATTAGCTTTAACTTTTCGCACCAAACAATCCGAGCACTGAGCTAAAAGGGCTAATTTTTTTCGAATGCGCTGGGAGCTCTTCTCAATATGCTTTATATTTTCTTGACCCTAAAATATCATCTGGACATTCCTTTCTTTCCGCACTATATTTCCTATCAATGGTCAAATTCTCCTGATAGTTTCTAATAACATTGGAAAGAGCTTGGCAGCAGAACTTTAATTTTTTGGTGAACTTTTTGTATAACCAAGTGGGTTAAAATTTTTATAACAAACGAACGGATTTTCCCGACCACCTTTGAATCTTATGAAACTTAGTTGTCTTTTTGCACCTTACTTAGATAAGATAAACTTAAAATTTAGGACTTCCAGCTTCTGTTGTTCCTGAGATATGGCGCGTCAAAAAATGAAAAAATCATTAAAAACACATATAAGTGGTCTATCATTATAATTTATATATTAAAAAAATTTTAACACACAGGGTCAAAATTAGTCTTATTTTAAAGGTATTGAGAATAGATTTTATACTGCATTTAGTTAAAATTTTTTTCTGAAAGGTCAAAGGTCACTGCCACATGATTTAAAGTTTGGGAAGCTATATCGCAAAAAATTAAATTTTTAAAATTCTGGAAAAAATATATGTTAATACCGATATTATTCTCTGTAATTTGTGATAAAAATTTTGAGTGAGCTCCTATTAGTTCCTGAGATATTGATAAAAATGTGAAATTGTTTGAAAAAATGTAATATTTTTTTTTATTTTTTTACTTATTTGGGTGATATAAAATTCATATATTATTTTAGACAAAAGAGTTAAAAGTAAGAAATATTTATTTTTTAGACAAAAGGAGTTAAAAGTAAGAAATATTTATTTTTTTTTTTATCGCACTTCTGCGATTTTGTTGAAAATGTTTAATAATTTTAACTAACAAGAAATGAACTCGGTTGCCATTAAGTATAATGGCTGACATATTTTTCAAAAATAACTTAATCAAAAGTTAAGTGGAAAAATGTCTATTATAATTTTTTCGATATCACTCACGCATTATGTATATCGACGAGTATATAAATTTCATAACGAACTGCAATAGTTTTTGCCTTACGTTATTAGGGTTTGGGTTCCTCATGGTGTTTTTGTCTCGAAGTTATTCCTGCTATTAACTCCTACTTTAATTTTCATATCAAAGTTGGTTGTATTCTAAATATTATTTATTTTGTTTCAGGCTATTTGAATCAATACATCAATAATAAATAATAGTTTTCCAAATAATTGGAATTAATTAAATAAATGGCATTCTATAAGATATAAAAAGTAAATTGAACATAAAACCATAATGGCTCCAGATCCAGAAAAAGGAGGCGAGGATAATTACAACATCCAGTTCGCTGATGAATACATTTTGTCGGAGGTTGAAAAAACTTTTATATTGGCTTGTGAACGTGGTGACATATCCGGGGCTAGATTGTAAGTTGTAGTTTTTAAGAGACAGTTTTTCATAATTTATTTTATTTTTGGTTGAACCAACTTTAATTGAACAAATATAATTTAAACTTATATAGTAATATTGAATACGATCGCAGATAGCACAAACAAAATTATGAAAACCTAACAAGTTTAAAATTTAATTTAATTCTTTGAGCATCAAACATATTCGGTCGTTTGCTTTTATTTTCCTGAACTACGACCTAATAAATTTCAAAATTTAAATTGTCTAAAAAGTGAATTATTAACAATTTATGCATTTGCGTTTGGAATATGCCTAAACAGTCACCAAATACTTTGAAATACTTCGAGCATTCATGAACTTATTTCAATGATTTGTTGTTTAGTGATAACTATGAGATATTGAATAGAAGTCACTATAGTTGCAACGATCTTGGCCAACATATATACATTTATTATATGATTGATATAGAGGCATTTCGAAGAGTTCGAAAGAAGCAATAGCGCTGCTATATCCATAAACTGCTTCTAAGATTGAACTAATACCTTATTCGTGGGTTTTCCTGGGATTCAGGCTGGTGCACGGCCTATTCTCTATAATTGGGGGGAAAGAGATTCTTTTTTACAAGTTGAAATAGTAACACATGAAACACATCATTTTAATGAAATTTTATTAATTACAGAAAAAACATAAAAGCAATGCAAAAATTTTAAATCACACCCATAAAAAAAAAATTAGAGCCAAATAAGGTAATTTTTTTTTGAGTATTTTATTCCGTCTCAACCCGTAGGCATACATACATATTTGTCAATCATATGTTAAGCAAGGGACGAATATAAAACATAATACGAGTCTCATCAAAATACGCCCGTAGCTTGCCCTTAAATATACAATACTTTTTGTTCAGCTCTAAGTGCTCCTAGTAAGTCGGACTAGATAGAGAAAAACTGTAACCTACATATTTGTTGCCCCAACTCTGCTCTACAATTCAACTAAAAACATATTTGATCTCTCTTTTATCAGCACATTTATCTGTGCCAAAAAACCCTTGGACAAGCTCACTGTGAGCTGTAAACTAACGACGTTAAGAAAGGAAATAAAGGGTTAGTAAATACCAGCAGATTTCTAAAAAACTGGCCAACAAACCAATTTACTAATAACGCGTTCTTCCATCGATCCTTTATGTTTAATATTGCGCAGTGTCCAATTTGGCGAACATCGCATTCGATATTTAGTAAACAAATAAAGATTTCATATTTGACAGACAATCTCAATCTCGACCAATTTACTTTACCGTGATATGGAAAATTTTTCTTAATTTTAATTAAAGTAAATAAAACCTAATTTAAGTAAATAAAATAAACCTAATCAAACCTTTGCTAAAGGTTAACTGGTTAATCGATAAAATTCTATAACAAATATTGGAAGCTGGTGGTGAAGAATACTCGTAGAACTATAATATTTTGAACAAATTCTAATTCCATTCAAGAAGGATTCCCTTCCAATTAATAATCATGAAATTTGCTTTTCAATTTAAACTAAAAATATTGATTAATTTTAATAGAAAAAAGTACGAAACTTATAGTCGGTCTACACCTAATATACGATAACCTATACCAATCTTTGGAGACCCTATCTCTTAGGCCCAACTAATTTGAGTGGCACATTTATTAATTTTTTGCCTTCTGATATGAAAACGTTCATATCGGATGTTATATATATATATGGGGGCTAGGTCGAAAAACAAACTGATCCTGACTATGTTTGGCAAAGTCACCATTTATTTGCAAAAAGATAAACAAACAAAATTTGAGAAAAATCTGTGCAATTTTTTTTTAAAGATTTAGGGGAAGATGGGGAATCAGCTTCATATGAGGGCTATGACTAAGAATTGTCCTAGGGGATTTATTTTTGGACTACTGACAAATGGATGTAATAAACATACACAAACCCAAATTGCACGAGATCTATATAATAATTTGGATATTATCGCAATTTAAATCGATTTCATAGGGGTCATTTGTATGTGGACTAGATCTGACAACGAGCAGATTTTCACAAATATGGCCGATAGAAACTTATATACTAAATTTTATCAAAATATATTCATATTATCATGGACTTAGAGATGGGCGGACAGACGGACGGACATCGTTAGACTGACTCAGAAAGTGATTTTGAGTCAATCGGCATAACTAAAGATGCGTCTAAGTCAAATATTTTTAGTAGTTACAAACATCAGCAAAAAGTCATCATACCCTGACCACATAGTGGTATAGGGTATAACAACAAAATTTTATATCGAAATATAAGAAAAATTTTCTTAATCTATTAACATAATCTCCTTTTAGCTCGACATAATTTTCCCGGCGATATTCAATTGTATCCTTAAAATAGCCATCAACCGCAGACTCCACCTTTTCATTGCTAACAAATAATTTGACACCGAGCTATTTTTTTTTAGTTTGGAAATAGAAAAGGATATAAATCTAGCGAATAAGGTATGCGATGAAGCAATTCGAACTTCAATTCATAGATTTTGGCTATCACAATAGTGGATGTGTGAAATAGTGCGTTGTCTTGAAGCAGCAACACTTTTTTCGCCAAATGTGGCATTTTTCTCCTTAATTTCGTCACTTAAACACTGGAATAAGGTGGAATAATACTCGGCATTGGATTTGTTTCCTTTTTGAAGATAAACAGACGCCATAAACTTGCGTGCAGATAGATCTGCCATTGCCTTCTTTGGACATGATTCTCCCACTTCAGTCCACCGTTTTGACCGCTGCGTTGTTTCAGAAGTGAAGTTTTCGACCAATTTCTTAACCATGGTTACGATTCGACGCAAAAACTCGTATTTATTGTAATGAAACAACGCTAAGCACTCTATTGAAACATCTTCACGATGCTGTTCTATTTTTATTGTGAGTAAATACGACATCCATCTTGCGGACAGCATTTTATTCTACAAATTTGCGGTCAATAAGCGACGTATAGTATTTGATCTAGCTCACGCACCTTCAGCCGACGATCATCCGATAACACTTTGTAGATTTTCTTAACCGTTTCTGGCGTGGCGTCGACACTACAGAGTTTATCTTGGCAGCTCGTATGGCATCTGCCACCCAATATTTTATAGTTGTAAACGAAAGATCAGTCTTGCCCAGAGTAGAATCACGCACGGCTTTAATATTGGTTGGACTGAGACCTTTCAGATGAGGCATTACATGATGGTGACCAATTTTCGTCATGTTTACAAATTCACTGAAATCGTTTACATTTGATGGCTCAAAAAAAAACAAATGAGAAAATTATAGTCGGTCTGGACCGACTATACGATACCCTATACCATGCGTTTAGATACCCAATCTCTTAGACCCAACTAACTGGATATAGAAAATAAGCATAAACCAAATATGAGTGGGATTTTTATTAATTTTTTTGGCTGCAGATATGAAAAAGTTCATATCGGATGCTATATATATATGGGGACTAGGCCCAAAAATGGACCGATCCTGGCCTTGATTGGTAAAGTCTCTTGTATTTTGCAAAAATATATACAAACAAAATTTGAGAAGAATCAGTGCAATATTTTTGTTTTTTTTATAGATTTAAGTGAAGACCGGGAAGCAGCTCTATATGGGGCCTATAACTAAGATTTGTCCCATAGGGATTATTTTTAGGCTAATCATTAATGGATGTAATAATCGCATATGAATCCAATGACTGAGATCTATATGACAATTTGGATCCTATGGCAATTTATGTCGATTTCATAGCGGTCATTTGTATGGGGGCTAGGTCTGGACATGGACCGATTCTCACAAATTTCATTAACGTTCATTCTATAGCTGATGGAAGCTTATATACCAAATTTCATCAAAATATGTTGATATTTGCGACCTGCAGTTTGATTACAAGGTTTACATGGACACACAGACGGACGGACGGACGGACATCGTTAAATCGAATCAGATAGTGATTCTGATTCGATCGGTATAATAAAAGATGGGTCTAGGTCAAATATTTTTGGTAGTTACAAACAGCAGCACAAAGTCATTATACCCAAACCACATAGTGGTATAGGGTATAAAAACATACTAAACAACGTGGCACCTTGAAACTTAAAATATATGTTTTATCAGATTCCAACGAAGTACCTTTTTCAAATTTCTACCACTATCTATATGTCAGGTCGGGTTGTTGTGGGATCATCCTCATGGTATATTCATACTAAAGTTTTATTTATATTTTCAGAATAATTGAAGAAAACAAGGGTTCGCCCGAGAAATTCAATATTAACTGTGTTGATCCTATGAATCGTTCGGCTTTAATATCGGCCATTGAAAATGAAAATTTTGATTTAATGATTGCTCTTCTAGAAGAAGGTATCGAAGTCGGAGATGCACTTTTACATGCCATTTCGGAAGAATATGTTGAGGCTGTAGAAGAATTATTACATTGGGAGGAAGCCCACCATAAAGAAGGAACACCATATGTAAGTACTTTCACAACTTCAAATCACGTCTGAACTGTTTTTTTTTTCATATTCATCTCTTTAGAGTTGGGAGGCTGTTGATCGCTCTAAATCAACCTTTACGCCGGATATAACACCTTTGATATTGGCAGCACATCGTAACAATTACGAGATTTTAAAAATTCTATTAGATCGAGGTGCCACATTACCAATGCCCCATGATGTCAAGTAAGTTTTTTTTAAAAAAGTTGTTAGGTTTTGTATTCTTCTTACTAAATTGAATTAATTTTAGACATAAGATACATGTCTGTATAGTAGTTTTGATCAAACGCATTATATGTATGTTTTATTTCATCTACTGGCCATTAGAGCAGCAATATAATTGAATTTATTAAACAACATAAAAAACTTACCCACCCTCTAAGTCATAGTCATTAATATTTATATTAATATTTTATGTTTTCTTTAGATGCGGTTGCGATGAATGTGTAACATCACAGGAAAGCGACTCTTTACGTCACTCTCAGTCGCGTATAAATGCGTACCGTGCATTGTCGGCCAGTTCGTTAATATCACTTAGCTCACGAGACCCTGTTCTAACAGCTTTTGAACTCTCATGGGAATTGAAACGTTTACAAGCTATGGAATCCGAATTCCGTGCAGAATATGGTGTAATGAAATTGATATAAAAAAAATTAATTCACTATTTCATTATTTCTTGTGCTTTCTTTAGGAAATGCGTCAAGGTGTACAAGAATTCGTTACATCATTACTGGATCATGCTAGAACATCGACGGAACTAGAAGTAATGTTAAATTACAATCATGAAGCATCCAATGAAATATGGACTCCAGGTCAAAGGCAAACATTAGAAAGATTAAAGTTGGCCATACGTTATAAACAGAAAACGGTAATTTTATTATTTGCTAAAAATAAATATGTAAAATTAATTTTTGTTTTTTGTTCACTTATTTTATAGTTTGTTGCCCATCCTAATGTCCAGCAGTTACTGGCCGCTATATGGTATGAAGGTCTGCCCGGTTTTAGACGCAAACAAAGTTCTCAGCAAATCATTGAAGTTGTTAAGTTGGGTTGTATGTTCCCCATAAACAGCATGAATTACTTGATGGCACCAGAATCGGATGCTGGCAAATTTATGAGGAAACCATTCGTTAAATTTATATCACATTCATGTTCATACATGTTCTTTTTGAGTAAGTTTAAA
Organism: Cordilura impudica; assembly: GCA_963682025.1. Taxonomy (NCBI): domain Eukaryota; kingdom Metazoa; phylum Arthropoda; class Insecta; order Diptera; family Scathophagidae; genus Cordilura; species Cordilura impudica. The sequence continues at coordinate 112,882,911 of OY821517.1, forward strand.
TTGGTGTCATAAAAACAAAAACTGTAACATACACACATGAAACAGATTCATTTTTCTGTCAATCGAGTGACATTTGACTTTGTGACCGAATTTTGGGTTAATTATAATTACAATTCTGCTGTCTTAACAGTCAATAATTCGTCATAATTGGAAATGGTAAACTGCTGTTAAATCGGAAATACAGTTGTTAAAATTTAGAAGAATTCGGTTGGTCAATTTTGCGTGTGTATGTGTATGTGTGTGTGTGTGTAGAATCTTATATTTAGAAAACAGATCATTGGTACAAAATATCAATATCTGCACTCTTAATGGTAATTGATCAAGGTAATTGATGTAAATGACATCGCATGTATCCATAGAACTGTTGCCATGATTTTGTTCTTTGTTCTTTACTGCACCTTCACCAGAAGAAGTGCATTGTTGCAACTCTTCGGTGGTTTATGGTGTATTCTAATAGATCCATGATTCATCTGCGATTACAAAACGGTGCAAAGCTTTTCGGATTGCGATTGAACATCACCAAATACTCCTTTGAAATGGTCACTCGGTTACGCTTATAGTCGAGTGTCAGCAATCGCGTCACGCATCGCGCGAATAGTTTTTTCATGTCCAAATATACATATAAAATATGAGATGCCTACAATCTCAGCCAGCTTACTCACATCAAATAAATTTTTCATGGATTTTATTGACGATTTCTGCCGTAACAATTTTTTTTGGAGGACTTAAACTTCCGTTATCACTTGTGCTGGTACGACTATAATGAAATTCAGCAAAGTTGATGGTGCAGTGTCCACATAATATTTAATAAGCCCTTCCATGGTTTCGGTGATGGTAAAAAAATGTCCTTCGAGTTCTCAAAATTCACTATTGTACATTTTTGCAAAATTTCTCGGGTCTCCTTTCAAACTCAATCAGTGAAACTTTGTTGTTTAAGGACACACACTGCGCTTCTTTAATTTTGCAGTATGACTTAGTTAATTTATTAAAGAGGTTCGGCACGCTGTTTAAACTTGTGGAATAGTTGAATAAAGAGGTTTAAAATGGCCGATGAAGGTGATAGCTACAGGCATAGAATGTTCTACGTAAAATATCTTTTGTCAACTTTCATTCTGGATATTGTATGTTTTATTTGCAACAGAAAAACAAAACTTTAAAAAGCCTATTCTTGTTATTTAATTTTATGCATAATGTTTATCTTCGAAAAAAAAAGTTGACGAAATATTTCACACTGCATCGTAAGTAGGAGAGTGTATAATACTAAGCCGAAATGAAAAGGTGACTTTTTAACTTAAAATTCATGGGTTTATCGGTTTACTGTTTTCGACATCAGACAACTAAAAGATAATTTTGAGATTTTAATAATGTCTCATTTTGTGTTAAGACTGTTTCGTAGATAAGAAGTAATTATATATTTCCAAAACTCATTGCACTGTTTTCCGAATCGGACCGGTTTCTGGCATTGAATTTTCACCAGTGATTATATTAAAAATTTTAATAATTGTTATGTAATAGTTGATTAGATTGTTTCTACATATATGGACTTTTCTCCTTGGACGGGAGTGAGGATTGAAATTCACATATATACATTCGTACTTGCGCTTTTTGGTCATGTGCTTCAACGCACTCACCTACGAGCAGTGTATTTTGGTTATTTTGTTGAAGATTTGCAAATATTTGCTACAGGATGTTAAAGAAGGACTTCCGTAATCAGGATTTTAAAAGTGGTACAATCTGTTCAGGAAGAAACGAGAAAAAATCAACTGACGAACAACGTCGTCGATTGGCAATTAGAATTTCTGCTGATACTTATTACATTTCAAAAGCATCCGTCATTTTATAAAATATTTTTTGCCCCATCGCGTCAAAAATCTATTGGTTCCAAAAACACAAATGTAAAAAAAGCTTCGAATTAAAATCTCTGAAACAATATTGTCTGACTACCAGAACAAAATGAAAGGCATAATTATGGGTGACGAGACTTGGATCTATTCCTTTGACCCCGACTCAACCGACTAGTGATTGAAATATGGATAAACAGATTAATCGGACAAACATATAATTTTAAAGCTTTCGATTAAAGCTAAATATTGTCGATAATTCGCTATATAACTGTATTAAAATTTTCAAGGCAGGAATCCCTTAAATTATGACTTTTAGCATAAAAAAAATATCGTGTAAAAATTTCAAATTATAATTATTAGGGGGCTAGACTGACTATAAATTTTCTTACTTGTTCATCTTCTAGTGCTACTTGGTGCAGCGTCTTTACGTGTTGTGCAGATTATGTTTGAGTTATTGGCATTTCCCTGGATGATAGAAATGTTGGCGGATTGGCGTAAATATGAGAGAGGCTCGCTACCAGGTCCAATTGAATTGGGTATCATAACCTATATTGCAAGTGTGTTAAAGTCAAAAATTAAAAAAGAAATAGAATTTGATATAAATTGTATTTACATTATTTCAGGTTTAATCGTTGGTGAGTTAAAAACATTATACAACGATGGATTATTTGAATATATAACGGATTTATGGAATATTGTGGATTTTATATCGAACATGTTTTATGTAACCTGGATATTATGTAGAGCCACAGCCTGGATTATCGTACATGTAAATATTATTTTTTACCGGCAAATATTTTGATCTTTAATCTTAATTGTCTTCGGCATATTCTTCTAGCGTGACCTTTGGTATCGTAATATAGAACCATATTTCCCACGAGAACATTGGCATCCATTCGATCCTATGCTATTGTCGGAAGGTGCCTTTGCTGCTGGCATGGTGTTTTCGTATCTAAAATTGGTTCATATCTTCTCCATAAATCCACATTTGGGACCTCTGCAAGTATCTTTAGGCCGTATGATTATCGACATAATTAAGTTCTTCTTTATTTATACATTGGTTCTGTTTGCATTCGGATGTGGTCTCAATCAATTGCTATGGTATTATGCTGAATTAGAGAAAAATAAATGTTATCATTTGCATCCAGACGTGGCGGATTTTGATGATCAAGAGAAAGCCTGCACTATATGGAGACGATTTTCAAAGTACTGATTTTATGAATTCCTTACAACTACGAAATTTTATTATTATTTTCTTATCTTAATAATTCAGTCTATTTGAAACTTCACAATCTCTGTTTTGGGCTTCATTCGGTTTGGTTGATTTGGTTTCATTCGATTTAGCTGGTATTAAGAGTTTCACACGTTTCTGGGCATTGCTAATGTTCGGCTCTTATTCGGTTATCAATATTATTGTGTTGCTCAACATGTTAATCGCTATGATGTCAAACTCCTATCAGATTATTTCTGAACGTGCTGATGTTGAATGGAAATTTGCTCGCTCACAATTGTGGATGAGTTATTTTGAAGACGGTGGCACTGTTCCACCACCATTTAATATGATTCCATCTGTTAAATTACTGCGCAAGACGTTTGGTAGTCAACCACCTAAGCGAACGAAAAGTTTTATGGTAAGTTATTTTGATATGTAGATTTTTTTTTTAAATATCAGTAATATTTATAGTTATCATAAAGTTTTTGTGCCTGCTTGTCATATGATTTTATAAGAATTGATAATTATTATCGTATTTGGTCGCATTAAATCAACTGCATTTTGTTGGTCGTCTGCATTTTTATATTCCAAATAGTAATTAAAGCAAAAAATTGCATTCTAGTTCTTTCTCAGAAGCTTAGAATAGTCAGACACATAAACATTCAGGCTTGAGGCATACCTTTTGAAGATGATCTCAATCCTTTGCTGCTCCTCATGCTCGCCATTATAGTACAGTTAGTTTGCTTACATAATTATATTAAAAGTTAAAGGAAACGTATTTTGCAGCATATTTCAGCAGTAGTAAAACAAGCCATAAGCGAACGAAGAAAATAATCTTTTTAGACTTCACCTGCTTAAAATTGTATAAAATATGGCATATATTTTCTATTTAACTAAATTTTAGCTTTAATATTTCATAAAAAAAGATACAGATGTGTTCTAGAATAATTCTGTGTATGTACAACTTTTGGTAGTCTATATTTTTATATAATTTCTCTTTTTAAAGTTGCATGTACGAAACAATTTTTTTTAAGTTAATGGTCATTTGGATCACCATTTCGCTTTGTAACTTCTAAACCGAAATAATGAATTAATATGGAGTCCAGCCTCAACACATATTAACTCTACCCTTCCGGTACGGCTTTCGATTGTAATGCTATGTTATGCTTTATATATTTAATATGTTATACGTGTCTCCCAGAGTTATTCAGTTATTCAGTTGGGTGGTATAACATGGTACCATCAGTCATGCTTAGTGGTACAAATGTGTACCAAACGTTTAATAGAACATAGGTAATACAATTATGTAATAAAGAACAAGTAAGAGTATTATGCCGAATCTTTGATCCTTAATCTTTAATATCTGGACTCATTTATAACAAACGTAAACAAAATATTTGAAAAAGTAAACAATTTGATAAACTTATTGTTAAAAAATACTACAACAATCACTGAATTTTTAGAATTTTTTAAAGGCGTCTCCATATTTTAGGCCATATCTCGGCACATAGCTGCCAGATTTATCCCAGTTTAAACACCAACCTGCTCGAAATTACAGCAAAAAATATTATCAAAACCCCAAGCAGCTAAATAGTTTAGTTTATGAATGAGCATGAATTCAACAAACCGCCGTACAGACAGGAAAACAAAATTCCAATTGGTTTCCGAGATATAGCCGTGAGAAAAATAGAATGTTCCTCGGAAAAATCAAGTTTTAGCCAAAATTGCATGAGGCATAAAATCCGAACAGCAGCTAAACTAGCAAAACCCAAATATGGTTAGTTATGTTAGTTTCGATAAGTACTTCGAAAAGTTGCACACAAGAAAAATTTTGCACTTGATAAATTCAAAAATCTTGAACTCTGTAAAGACAAACAATGCTATTCAAAGGTAAATGGTTCCTTTTGTGAACAAGCTTGATTTCAACAGGCAGACAGACAGACGTCTAGACGGACAGACGGACATCGCTATATCGATTGGAGTTTTTATAAGGATCAATAATATATATACATTATATTTATTTTACGATGTGTAACAAACTGGTATATACCACCTGCACAATCGAGTGGAGTGTATAATAAAAATTAAATTCATTAATTCATAAAAGATGTATTGCTAAAACAAAAAAAAAAAAACAAAACACAAGTAACAAAATGATCGTCCGTTAGATCGACTATGCGATACCCTATACCATGTATTTAGAGAAATAGTTTTAGGTCCAACTAATTGGGTATAGAAAATAAGCATAGGCTAAATCTGAGTGGAACTTTCATTATTTTTTTAATTGCGGATCTGAAAAAGTTAATAACGAATGGTATATTTGTATAGGGACTAGGTCAAAATATGGACCGATCCTGAGCATATTTACTAAAAACACTTATTTTTTGCAAAACATACACTAACCAAATTCGAGAAAAATCTGTGCAATATTTTTGTTTTTGATTGGTTTAAGTGGTGATCGGGGGGGTTAGCTTTATATGGCGGCTGTGACTAAGATTTGCTCTATAGGCTTTATATTTGGACTACTAATTAATAAATATAATAAACACATACAACCCCATTTTCACCGAGATCTATATGATAATTTTGAACGTAGCATTTGAAAGACCGATTTTCCCCAATTTCGATATCATGCGTACTATGACCGATAAAAGCTGACATACCCAATTTCATTAAAATATATTCATATTTGCGACCTGTTTGATTACAAGGTTTAAACGGACACACAGACGGACTGATGGACGGATAGACGGACATCGCTAAATCTAGTCAGAAAGTGATTATAGTTAGGTCGATCGGTATAATAGGTCAAATATTTTTGGTAGTAACAAACATTAGCACAAAATCATTAAACCCAGACCACATAGTGTTATAGGGTGTAACACTTAATTCAGTCTAATATCACTGTACAATAATCTGAAAATTGTTGAACTCTGTATTGCACTTTTCAGATAGAAATTAGTTCTTTCTATAAAAAAATTATAAAAATACAATAAATAAGAAATTATAATTAATACTGGTCAAAAAAGAAAGGCAATTAACTTTAAATTTTAATGGATGGATTTAATGGACTTAAAGATGAAGCGATTGATGCTTGAAAAATATCTAATGTCAGTTGGCTGGTTGCTGCCAGATATATCTTCAACTAACTCTTCTACAGTTTCTTCGTCATTGACCAAGTTTTCACAATGTCACTATCGCAACTTGCCTTCCGAACTATCGCTTCCAAAAACTTTCGAATATCTTCAGTATTCATAATTAGCAAAATTAAGTACTCAGTGGCCTATCGGTACATATGTGTAGCACCTGTCCCCTCAAAATTTTTCTAAAAATTACAATAAAACGTAAAATATTTTTACCAGCTCCAATCCAAAAGTATATCGAACTTTAAGTCGAAATTTATTATTAAAATTTGTTTTATTTATTCAAATATTACAAAATACGAAAAAAAAGTTAAATTTATTCGGTCGAAGTCCACCCCTGCTAAAGAAATCCATAAACTGAAAGCGTTTTTACAATGATATGTTAAAAATACCCATGTTTTATAAAGATAATCTTCAAACAGAAATGGTACATTTGGAAACCAAAGGATGTGCAAATAACAACTTTTCGGAGTGTATAAAATTGATTGGTAAATATGTGTACCGAAAGGATTAATTTTGTTATTTAAAAATGTATTAAACCTATTATATATACTTTTTTGTACCTAGTTATATACTTGACTTTTTTTATTTATAACTCAGGAAGCAATTATAACTCTTTCATTAAATTTACCAGAAGAGTAGAAGAGTTTAAAGATAATGGTAATAATGTTGTACAATCTTTGTGAGTTTTTAATGATTTTTTAATTTTTAACACAGCCATATTTGGAGAACTATAGAAACAAAAGTTCAAAGTTTTTTGAATATATCTTATTTGACATTGACCAATTTTAAATTTGTTCTGGTTGGTTGAGTTGGTTGTTCTGGCTTTTTTTTATTACAAATAGACGTTCTTAAATACCTAAAAATATTATGTTAAATTTTACATTTTATCATTTAAAACTAGCTAGATGTAAGGAGCCTTAGACACATATTGGAAAATGATGAAAATCGTTTTTGAAGAAAATTTATTTTTTAGGAAAGAGTATTTGTATTAAAATATTTCATTTTTAAGAAAAGTTCTTTTTGACGAGAAGGTAGTATTCTAAGATATTGTACCTTTTTTGGCAAAGCTCAAAAAGGCGCTTTCTAACAAAAGATACTTTTTTTAATAAGATATACTTTTTTTAACCAAAGGTACTTCTTAACAAAATGTAAATTTTTTAACGAAGGTTACTTTTTTTAATAAAAGGTATTTTTTTTAATGAAAGGTACTTTAGAACAAAAAAGTACTTTTGAATAAAAGCTACTTTTTAACAACAGATACTTTTCAAAAGCTACTTTTTTAACATAGGGTACCATTTAAACAAACGGTACTTTTTTAACAAAAGCTACATTTTAACACGACTACTTTTTTTACAAAAGGTCACTTTTAAGAGAAGGTACCTTTTTCAAAAGGTACTTTTTTAACAAAAAGCTGTTTTTTAACAAATGTACTTTTTAACAAAACGTACTTTTTTAAAAAAGCTACTGTTTTAACAAAGGGTCATTATTTAACAAAATACACTTTTTTAAGAAATGATTGTTTTTCAAAAATTTAATTTTTTAAGAATATTTTAGGATAAGTTTCTCGTTTAAGAAATATTTCATTTTGAAGAAAATACCCTATTTTAAGAAATTTTGGGTTTTTATAAAACACACTTTTTTAAAAAAAGTTAATTTTTTAAGACAAGCTTCGGTAGGGAAATCTAGATTACAATCCTCAATCTTCGGTCTAGACCGACTATACGATATCCTATACCATGCGTTTGGAGACCCTATTTCTTAGGTCCAACTAATTAGATGTTAAAAATAAGCATAAACTAATTTGAGTGGTATTGTTATTAATTTGTTTGACTTCGGATATAAAAAGGTTCGTATCGGATGCTATAATTAGGGACTGGGTCGAAAAATGAACCGATCCTGGCCATATTTGGTGAAGCCACTGATTTTTTGCAACAACATATACAAACCAAATTTAAGGAAAATCTGTGCAATATTTTTTTTATAGATTCAAGTGAAGATCGGGAATCAGCTTCATACGGGGCTGTAACTACGAATGGTCCTATATGGTTTATTTTTTTGACTACTGATTAGTGGATGCAATTAACATACGCAAACCCAATTTGACCGAGATCTATATGATAATTTGGATACTTTGGCAATTTAAGTCGATCTCATAGGGGTCATTTGTATGGGAACTAGGTCTGTACACTTACCGATTTTCACCAAATTCTTTCACTCTATGATGAATATACCAAATTTCATCAAAATATATTCGTATTTGCGACCTGTAGTTTGATTTCAAGGTTTACATGGACACACAGACGGACGGACGGACATCGCTAAATCGACTCAGAAAGTGATTCTGAGTCGATCGGTATAATAAAAGATGGGTCTAGGTCAAATATTTTTGGTAATTACAAACATCAGCACAAAGTCATTATACCCTGACATGAGTGATAATTTTATGAAAATAAATATTAATCGTACAGCGTTACAAACCAGTAATTCAGTCAGAGAATCAGAGATGAGCGTAATTATATATAAATATATCATTAAAAATTTAAAATAATTTCAGTAAAATTCACACTTGGTCTATTGGGTATTTGCAACAAATAGTTTAACAAACAAACTTAAGAATAATGAATTGTTTTTGAATTTTTTGCTGCAGCATTATGATGAAAACAAACATAACTATTTGAATTTCGTGACTGTAATCCATTGTAATCCATTTCCAATGTAATCCATTTCCAAATTTTTTGAGGCTTTAATTACTATATCTTTAATTGTTACATCCTTTTCAATTGAACTCGATCAAACCGAATATAAATAGTAAATAGTGAAACATGATTTTTATGACAAAATCGAATGTAGCGCAATTTAAACTCAATATTATGAGGAATTTAGAGATTATCAAAATAAATGGCAGACATTATTTGTAATCAAGTAACACCTAGTGGTCTTAAATAAGAAAACTAAAAAAGAACAACAACAAACGTCATTGGAAAAATATGCATGAGCACATTGATGAGTTATTTAATTAACCTAGAAATTATTTGTCTTTTAATTACCATTGCTCCTCTTGCAACATTTTTGTTTTGTAATTTTGAAATCCTGCACGCATTGTTTTAAATTTCAACAAATGTTATTTTGACTGTGATATTTATGAATTTAGAAGGCAGGTAATATGTGTCTATTGTTATTTTGTTTGTTTTATTAAGACAACAGAATTGTGATCTTAATTAACCGGACATTTGGTTACTATTATAGTCACAATTAGTTTGGTAAAAAATTCGGGTTTCTGTCTACATACAATATTTCCATTTGACTGCAAAGTGAATGTTAAGAAATCGATTACTAAGGTTATAATTCCACTTAATTATAAATCAACCGACGTTTATACACTATCCTAGAGGGGATACCAGATAACAGGCGTCACAATATTATTTACAGAATGTGCAAAAGCGAAGAAGCTAATTTACATACCGTTATATCATTTGACACTTACTACATTTATAATGTTTTCACCCTACTGCTACAGTTTCTTTAAATTCTATTGTTTTATCTCTATTGAATTATTTACTGCACAGCGTAAGTCTATGGAAAAAGCAGAAATGCTACATGAACGTGTAATGAAACTATTGATACGCCGTTACGTTACTGCCGAACAACGGCGAAGAGATGATTTTGGTATTACCGAAGACGATATTATTGAAGTGCGTCAAGATATCAGTTCACTACGTTTCGAATTATTGGACATTTTTACAAATAATAACTTCAGTGTGCCGGATATTGAAAAGAAATCCGCAGGCGGTTAGTTTTCGATTAATATTTCGTCATCGCTTACTGTTTTTAATTCAATTATTTTTTTATTTTATTTTTAATTTAAGCTGCTGCCTCTAAAAAGGGTAAATTGATGGAACGTCGTATTCTCAAAGATTTCCAAATAGGTTTTGTTGAAAATCTAAAGGAAGCAATGAATGAAGAACCACAGGGAAGCAAAGATATATTCGGATCATTGGCAAAAGTTATAGGTAAAAAGAAATCTCAGAAGGGGTAAGTTAAATTATAAAACTTCGCTATAGTTTTTTTTTTTCGATAATTTCGATAATTTTTATTTTTACAGTGAAAAAGATTGGAATGCTATTGCTCGTAAAAATACAATGAGTTCAAATCCTATCGGTTCAAAACGCTCTTCGATACAGAGACATACACAACGCAGTTTGAGACGCCAAATTATAGAACAAGCCAATGAGGGTCTTAAGATGAATCAAAATCAACTTATTGGTATGAGCATTTAAAAATGATTTTATTGTTAATTATTTGTATTACAATATCTACGTTTTCTTTCAGAATTTAATCCAAATCTTGGTGAGGTTACTCGTGCTACTCGTGTTGCATATGTTAAATTCATGAAAAAGAAGATGGAAGCTGATGAATCCAAGCCAGCAGACGCAGCAGCCACCACAGCTACAACTAAAGATGAGAAAGGAAAACTTAAAACAACTATGAAAAAATCAGAGGTACATTTATTTCGGCCGGTTTGAAAAAATTCATATATTGTCTAAAGTTGTAAACAAAAATTTGTTTATATAAATTCTAGCCCAATAAAGACGGTCCTGCTCAACCCAATGAGGCAAGTGATGGTGCCAACCAAAAAGATGCAGCTAAGCCACCTGCTCCTGCAGCTAAACCACCAGTAGATGGAAATAAACCCAAGGTAGGTGCTGCTAAGCCAGCTGCTGGCAAATCTGAGGAGACCAAATCTGGAGATACTAAATCAGCAGCACCTGCTCCACCCGGCAAACAAGGAGATGCTGCTGCTAAGCCAACTATACTTAAACCGGGGGAAGCAACTAAACCGGATGCTGCGGTTAAAAAAGAAGAATCCTCTAAAAAAGAAGAATCCTCTAAAAATAATACAGAAAAACCAGGAGCTACTGCCGCCACTAAAGCTGCAGCACCGGCGGCACCTGCCAAGCCTGATACTGATACTAAACCAACAAGTAACGCAACTAAACAAGCGACGGATGCCGCTACTAAAGCTGCAGACAGTGCTGATAAGAGTGGTGAAGCTGCTGCTGGAAACAAAAAATCAGATGATAAAAAAACAGATGACAAAAAATCAGATGACAAAAAACCCGATGATAAAAAACCAGATGATAAAAAATCGGACGATAAAAACGCCGATGGCAAAAAACCTGACGAAACAAAGCCTGACGATAAAAAACCGGATGATAAGAAACCACCACCAGCTAAGCCTGCCATTAAAGTAGGACAAAGTAGTGCTGCTGCTGGTGGTGACCGTGGTAAATCTGTTGTAACAGGACGTATGATATCAGGTTGGCTGTAAAATGGCTAAACTTTTTATTTTTAAAATAATTACTTAAGACATAAGACAAATAATTGTATTTTATAAAAACATTTATTTTAAAACAATAAAATCTAAAATACCAATTAACTATTCAAGTGGATATATATACATATATAACCTCCACACCTGTGTGCAGAGGGTATATGTAAGTTTATCATTCCGTTTGTAATAATTAAAAAAAAATGTAGACCCCATAAAACATATATGTTCTTGACTCTTAAAACAAGTGAAGTTGATATAGCGAAGTCCGTCTGTGGAAGTCATGATCATTACCTATAACTAGTTATTTTAACCTTACCAGCAGCTAGCTACCTCCAAACCGGTCAAGCATACTTCAACCGGTTACTTCTCCTGAAATTTTTCTTGTTATTGTTGGTTGTGTTTGTAGCACTTACGTCATTTGTGTGTATGTTTGGTTGTACTCCTCATGTCAAAAGGTCCAAGTCGTGCGGGTTAAAGCCGGCCTTGTGCCACGCGCCGGTGCACTGCGGTCAATATTTTGAGATAGCGGCCAAAACTCCTTTTGGTTTTTGTTCTCCGATTTTAAAGTTATTAGACTCATATGAAAGTAGACAGTAGTAAACCTCGGGAGCCAAAAAATTAGAACTCTATTTCAACTATTTCACTGAGAACAGGATGGTCCAAAATGGGCTTTTTCAGAATTTAGTAAATTTTTGATATTTTTAGTTAATTTTTAAAGTTTAAATGATCATAACTTTTTTGTTTTTCAAGATTTTTGGACGAAATAATTTTTGTTGTAACTTAACTTATTTCCTATTACTGGTAAGAAAATTGAAGCTCTACTGTTTTCAGAACAATTTAAATTTTTTTTTTAAAAAAGGTCAAATTTCTCGGAAATTTCCTACTTCATAGAGCTTTAAAACACAAATTTACTATTTTGTAGCCCTAACTCTCCCCTACATTCCTATATATACATGTCCATGCATCGGGACTGCACTTTTTGAGCTACAGCAATTTTTCTGACCCAAGGTAAGATATTCGGTACAAATGCACGTCATATTTTTTGAGAAGTTATTTGTATGTGAAAGTGGCTATTATGCATATATTTTGATGAAATTTTGTACAAGAGTTCTTATTGACCCAAAAAATAATTCTGTTGAAATTAGGAGAAGTTGGCCCATATTTGGATCTAGTCCACATAGAAGGGTGTATCAAAATTTTGACAAAAATGACAATAGAACTCTCAAATTATGTGGTATCTGGCAATTCATTTGGAAAAGGTAAAAAAGATTTTATTGCCATCTAATATTACACAACTTAAATACGTGAAAATTGCAAATAAATTTAAAACCAATGGAAATAACTGGTAAAACCAAGTACCTTTTATATTATTGCCAGTACCTGTTAACTCTCAAATTATGTGGTATCTAGCAATTCATTTGGAAAATGTAAAAAAGATTTTATTGCCATCTAATATTACACGACTTAAATACGTGAAAATTGCAAATAAATTTAAAAGCAATGGAAATAACTGGTAAAACCAACTACCTGTTATATTATGTTTCAAAGAGGTAAAAAAGATCATGTTGAAACTTCGAGCAATAGTATATTAATCCATGCATTCATTTTTTTTCATCATTATTGTTTAAACAATGGCTAAATTCAGTTATAGTGTTCTATCTGATATATATTTTGAACGGAAAGATGAAAACGACATTATTTTACATATAATGAATAATCCATTCTTCAAAATATGCGACAAACAAGAAATTAAAATTCATAACTTAAAAAGAAAACGGTACAATCAATGTTCCAGAAACAAGAAATTGTTTTACTCACGCAACCAAGAATGGCTAAGAAATAAACTTATTTTTCAAAAGCCATCAGTAACTACCACGGAAACTGGAAAAGGTGGTCGACCAGCAAAGCCAATTGATAATTGTAGTGAAAGATCACGAAGACGCAAGCTTAAACATATCAATGAAGAAGTTTCTTGTAGCATCATAAAGGATTAATTTCTGCATCAAATTCAACCATCGAAAACTAAAAAGGGTAAAATTGCTATCATTGAAAAAATAGTGGAAGCAAGCCCCAGACGCACAAAAATGATTTTAGAAAGTATGCCGACACCAACTGAAGAAAATAAATTTACTCCAGAAGAAGCATTTGCACTATTTTTGCATTTGAAAATGACTAAAAACCAATATACAGAATTGCGGAAGCGAACCAATGAAAAAAATTGTGGAATTTTTCCATCATATCGAGATATAGTTTCTGCCAGAAATGTTGCTTACCTTCACCAACTGCTATTAGTGTAACTTCAAGTTCAGCAGAAATAAAATTGCAGGATCTTCTTGAACACACTGCAGAACGATTATTAAAGACATTTGATGCTGACTATTTAAAGAAGTTTAAAAATTGCAGCATGACTTTAATTTCTAAATGGGGATGTGATGGGTCCTCTGGCCAGAAACAATGCAAACAATGTAATGCGGAAAATTCATCAGATGCCAATTTATTCATGATTTCTTTCGTTCCATTACGTTTAACAAAAACTTATATTGGTTCAGAGCCGTCAACTGGTAGAGCTGCAGAGATAGATGTATGGAAGAATGAAATTCCCTCGTCAACAAAATTTTGTAGAACAATAAAGTTTGCTTACAAAAAGGAGACTCAAGATGTCATAGATGAAGAAGTTCGAAAAATAAATGATCAAATTAAAGAACTTCAGCCAGTAACATTTAAATTTGATGACCAAGACATTGAAGTAAATTTTAAAATGTGTCTCACAATGATTGATGGAAAAATTGCACAAGCTTTAACCAAAACAAAGTCATCGTCAAGCTGCACCATATGCCAAAAAACATCAAGTCAATTGAGCCAACCACCAACACAAGACGATAGTTTTGAAGCATATGAATTTGGAATGTCACCTCTTCATGCTAGAATTCGTTTTATGGAGCATATTCTTAAATTGGGATACGATTTGGAATTTGGCCCGTTAGGCGAAACAGTGAGAAACAACAAAGAAAATTTGGAAAAAAGAAAGCAAAAAAAAAAAGATATTCAAGAAAAATACCGTGAGATAGGCCTTATAATTGACCAGCCAAAGCAAGGAGAAGGAAATTCTAATGATGGAAACACAGCAAGGAGATTTTTTCCGATCCAGAAACTGCAGCTTCTATAACTGGAGTAGATTATGATTTAATACGACGATTCCAAATCATATTACAAGTTATAGCATGTAGCAAAAAGATAGATGCAAAAAAATTTGGTCAGTATGCTAATGAGACAGCAACCCTTTATAACCAAAAATATATATGCCAACCACAGTTCACTAAATTTTGTTCCATGGGGAACAAATAATTCAGCACAATATGCTTCCAATTGGAGATCTCTCAGAAGAAGCCCAAGAAAAAAGGAACAAAGACTACAGATTCTTTCGCGAGCACAATACAAGAAAAATTTCCAGATATTGTACTAATGAAGATCTTATTAATATTTTGTTGGGCACATCAGACCCATATATGTCCAGTATTCGACAAAAATGGAAATCAACCTCATTAGAGTTAGATGAAGAAGCTAAACAACTACTGCAAAATGAAAATCAAAGCTATTTGGAAGAAATTTTTACTAATATTGTTTAATTAATACTAGTTTAAAGATTATAATTTGTTTATAATTTAAGTATAAATTTTTATTAATATATTTAAATAATATATATATGTGCACTTTAAATCAATAGTAAAAGTTTACTTAAAATTTTATCGATGTTGTGTTCTGTATATAATATATCCAAATGGTATTGATATTGATGGGAATTTCAGTGTTATTTTTCAGTTTAATCCTCACAAGAATTAGCTTTCTTCCAAAAAAAAACCAACCTTTGGCCCCTGTGAATATTGAGACTAAATAAATGTCAGGGGCCAAATGTTGGCATTTTCTGACCAAAATTAAGTTTAGGAATAATAAATAAATATTGGTTGTAAAATACGATTGAAGAAAATATGAAATTATAAAAAAAATACCTATTTAAAATGTCAAAATATTCAACTTTTACATGGAAACTCAACAAAAAATTAAAATGCATTTTTAACTCCAAATTACAAGCTTAAATTCCCTCCTATTGAACAACACAAATTGCGTAAAAAATACCAATCCGGTCAAAAGTTATAGAGTTTTGACCGCTATCTCGCGAAATTGACCACTGTGCGGTGCCAAGAGAAATTCTATTTAAGTTAAGGCAATGAAATTTAAAATCAAATAATATCTTGTATTTTTTAAAGTTTTTAATGGCTCAACTAACACAAAACTTTCATAGACGAATATCTGTTTCTTAATTTAAGTACGGTTTCTTTTCTCATTTACGCATGACCCAGAAAGCCTACTATAAAAACAGAAAAATAATACAATTTTTCGAATAGAATCTAATTTTCTCTATGAAAGAAAGACAATCAATATTCTTTATAAAAAAAAACAATAAAAGATTCAATAAATACTGATCAAAAAAGAAAAATGAGGGAAATGTAAAAGCCAAATTTTCATAAATATAAAATAATACAAAAATAATCTGAATAACTTATTTAATAATTTAATAACAATAGAATTCACTTTAATCAATTGCAGGAAATTAATTTAATATATCAAAATCTATATATTAATACGTGAGGGAACATTTTTTCTTTCCTTTTTAAGCAAAACTCGGGCACGAAGGAGTATGAAAATTGGCACAGTTATAGTCCATATGTAGGATAAGTGCAGAATGATAAAATTTATACATAATATGTGTTAAAAACATATTAAATTAAATAAAATAAAATATTTATAATAAATAATTTTATATGAGCCTAAATATATGCTAATCAATTTTAGTCAATTCACAATTAATCGAATTTCTTTATAAATGTATATCATATGCCCTGTGTTGAATTGCGAATTGCTAAAATTGATAGCATAACTTTAGGATGCATTTTATTTAAATATTCATAAATTTTTACACATATAGATTTAAAAAAACATTGAAAGAAACAATTAAATGAAAAAGTAATATTTCCTAGCATTTGTATCTGTTTAAAATGTCATAATTGAGTTATTGTTTTTCATCTGATTTTAAAAATTATAGTTTAAATGTTTAATCCTGAATTGCGTGATTGAAGATACATCCAACTATATCTTTATTTTTTTTATTATTTTTTTTATATACATCAACACTTATGGGATGACCCGTATTAATGCTGTTCACTGAAAGAGGAAGTAGAATTTTTTGATATTTGATATTGTTAGTGACAGGAAAAACCTCATTCCACATACGGTTTGTGCGGCTAATAAAGGAATTTTTACGGTAATGCGGACGAGATATACTAGATGAGCGAGTGGTGTGTATAAAAACATGTATGGGCTCTAGGGAAGAGTTCACTTGCCTCAACAAAACACTTTCCATTGTTATATCTATAATAAGGCGTAACACAACGAACATTCAGACGATGCCCCAAAGTGTGTGTCATTGATAAGCAACGCCCACCTTTACACACGGTCCAGAAGCTACAAAATAGGTGGTGTAAATAGTAAGAAAATCTGATGGAGTGAAGTACTTCTTATACCGATTTAGGAAACCTAGGCACTTGAAAGCTTCTTTCAACAATTGAAAAATGCGTTTATTCCAACGGACATCGCACTGAATTTTTACGCCCAGAACATCAAGAGCATCTGATTCTTCAATATCTATACCACCCATGGATTTAGACGCCATTGGTGGGTCCATGCAAGAAGTTATAACCCTACTGTATGTACATTAGGGATATAACTTTTTTTGCATTATTAGTACCCATAACTACGTTGTATCCCATTATGTTTTGACCGCAAAAATCATATTCCGAGGTCATTTGCGCAAAAAAAAGTTCTTCATTTATTATAAGTACATAAATTAAAGTTGAACAAACATTTACACTTTTACATAACTATTTTTTATATGAAATGAACTTCAAATTTAATGTGCGTGAAGATTTACATAGCGGATAAATATCCTGTACCGTTTTGATTGCTCTTTCAGCACATATGTTGCTTCGTTGCTGCCCCGGTATCGCTGATGGTTCCTGAACCCAATGTCTTAAAAACATTCACGAGCACTCTTATATGTTAATAAAAAATTTTTTAGAGCCTTAAAATTATTTTCTTTAAAACAATGATCGCAAAACCAAACATCGTACCACGGACCACATACGAACTCACAAATGTTATATAATTTTATATAATTTTTGGAAATATTTTGGAATAAGTATAAGGGTCAATATTGCTAAAATGGCTCTCGAGTTCCATCGAGCATTGTGTATTGGTGGTATTACTTTAAAGTTAATGTATGGAAATTTTTTATTTTTCTGATAGTATGTAAAAGCTCTAACAAGTTCATATAAGTACTGCATATCATCACGCCAATTTATGTGTTCAACTTTGATTCTGTTTGTAATTTTCTTAAGATCTTCGTAGTTATTTACCAATTCGTGAACAAAATCATAACAAATATTAGGCGAGCAAGGCTTTCCTTCCAAGCATTCGTCCATTATATGTCTTAATACAAGATCAAGAATATGATGCTGGCAGCCAATATATTGTGGTGGAACTAAACTCATTGATACACAATGATTCTGGAAAAGAGTTACAACTCAATTTTTTCCCCAGTGTTTACGCTGGTCGTATCGCAGACGATCATTTTTATTGAATTCCATAAATTGAATTTATTCAAAACTTCTTTAATACCATTGTCCAAAACAAGTACGGCTAATTTTATTTCTTTGCATTCATTTTTTAAAACTATCACCTCAATTTCCTTAGCATCATTTTTTTCCCATCAAAGTGAATACACCAAAATTCATTTTGCAAAGTTTCTAAATAAAAAATTTCTTGTCGTTCAGCGGATTTCATCACAGCTTTATATATACCGGCTTGGGATGGTGTTGATATATTAACTCCTGATTCTGCTAGATGCTTACAAATTTTGGCAGCTTTTTTTGTGCTTACATGTACTTGAGTTACTAGGTTAACAGCTGGATTTAAAGATTTCTTCACATTTTTTTCTCTTCCTGGAGGTGTGTAATTGTCATCATCACTAACTGAGTCATATTCTATACCAGATTCAAAATTAGAGTCACTACTGCTATTAAGCTCATAATCCATTTAGGTACTGGTTTTTTCATGTCGGCATTGCTATCACTAATTTCGTGATCGTCTATTTTGGACGTTATAGTAAACATTTTATTAAAATCGCGGCATTTTGAATGTTTTAAAATTTTTTGATAGTTTTGTATCAATTTTTTTACTTTTCTTTTTATAGATCTTAATGCAAATGCTGGCACACGATTCTTGTTACATAAACTAATTAATTCTTTCGATATAATATCACATCTTTTTGTTTTGCACTTTTATTCTTTAAGTAAGGCATTAAATCGAACAGTAATTTCTTTTCCTTTAGGCATTCTTCTTAACTCGGACAAAGATTTGTCAACGCTTTTTCTTATCGCAAACTTATTATTTTTACTTTCAAGTGTTTTTAATGATATTTTTTTGAGTACTTAAAATGCTATTTTTATTAGACATTTTATGAAGAGCGAAAAATAAAGCAAACCAAATCAAAAACTTTTAAATAAAATATTAATTATATGAATTAATAACTATCATTAATTACAGGGCCTCCTTCAATTTGATTTTTATTAAAAAAATAATAATTTAAAATTTTGAAAAAAAAAAATTTTTTTTTTTAAATTTATTATGTATGATTTGCAGTCTTTATCTTTAGATCCCTGCATCTTAAAAAATACTTCAATTGTCGACTTTAACAATAAGTACTAATACTGTTACATTTTTGCGCTCCTGGCGTATAAAAATTAACTTATTTTGGTCTAAGTTTAATATATAATTCTAAATAATAAAAAAGTATAAACTACAAACTTCATCGCGTTGGTGGCGGGAACTTTTTTAACGTCAGCGAAAAAGTAATGAAAGTATTTTTCCATGGTCTATACAGCTATGATAGGTACCTTTTGAAATTCGCGAAAATGTAAAAAAGTTATACCCCTAATGTACATAGTATGTTTGAAAATCTCCGTTAATCATTTTTCGTTCCAAAATTAAAAATAAAGTGAAGCTTTTGTCATTAACTACATTTTATGATGTAGCTCACAAAACATGGAGCCAAATCACAGTATTCGTTATCGAAATTTTTCGAACGAAATCATTTTTTTATTTCCCAAAATAAAATGCTGAGAATAATTTTTCTTTTTTCACAGTTGAAGAGTTGTGGCCTCTGATTAAGAAGAAAAGTGAATCGTGGTCGAGCGTTTGTCCGTCTTCTTGAAATAATAAACCAAAATATAGAATTTCGATTGATTTTACTCGATATCGAGTGCGGTGATTTGGCCCCTGTAAACCTCCACTAAATTGTTGGGCAAGTACAAAATAGCACAGTGTTATTTGTGATTTTTCAAATGACGAAGCTAATCGCATTTATTTTTTTATACGAGCGTTTCTTATGAAAAGGTCATATAAATTTATTTCAACCAATATAAAGATTAATTGCCAACGAATTGTAAGGTAAAACTGTGACCGAAACATTGTCATCGATTATGTAATCCATGACAATGTTTAATCATTTGTAATGCCTGTAAAACAACAACACGTTAACAAGTCTTTCAAGTTAGTAGATGCGGGCAAAAGTCCCGCTACCATTTTGATTGCGCGCCATCTGTGTTCTGTGATGTTTAGCTTAATTTCGCTTTAACCATTGTGTTGTATAGACGTCAAAATTTTATTATGGAGAAATATACGCAGCAAAGAACGAGCAGAAATAGTGACAGTATTAATTGAAAATAATCGTTCCATTATTGCCACACATCGGAAATTGCGTACAAAATATCCTAATCATCCAGTGCCTCACAAAACCACAATTTATTGTTTACATGCGAATTTTCAACAGTACGGTACGACAGCAGACAGGCCTCGTTCTGGAAGACAACGGACGTCTCGTAAAGCTCAAAATGTGTCTATGGTGCGCGAAAGTGTTGCAGAGTCTCAAGAGACATCAATGCGACTAAGCCAAAGCAACAACCTTACTATTAACGAATCGGTGAATGGACTGACTTCAATGTTCCGAAAGAAGCGCCATTAGCTCACACGTAGAACAAGTTCTACTTAAGTCATACTGTCTGTCGTTAAAGCAGCATTCACACTATGTATTTTGCTTGTGTTTTTCTTTTAATATTAATCTTATTAATTAACTTTGTTTTTCTTTCGCCACAAGCAGTGTTGTATTTTCATGTGTTTTGTCATGTCAAAATAAAACCTTTTTTAATTGAAAAATTTACGTGTTGCTTTCCACATGTATTGTACATATACAATGTTTCATATGTATCACACGATGTGTACAACTTTTGCAGTGGGAAAATATGACAGTACATACGTAAAAACCACGTCGTATTATAGCACATTTACACGGATTACGAAGTATTAATTCCCATTTCCTGACTATCAGTAAGGGGAGGGAATTTGTTTTTTATACAGATATTTATATATTTATTCATTTTTTAATTAATTTATAAATTTATTTATTTAATTATTTATTTATCTGTTTAATTATTTACTTATCTATTTATTTATTTACATACTTATTTAAGTACTTATTTTTGTAAATTATTTATATGTTCACTTATTAATTTATTTCTTTGGTTATTTGTTATTTATTTATTTATTTGATTATTTATATACATATTTATTAATTCATTTGTATATATAATTATATGTTTGTTTATTTATTGATCCATTTATTTATTTTTTATTTATTTATTTCTTTTCTTATTTATTTATTTATATGTTTGTTTATTCATTTATTTCCTGTACAATATTAAAATTATTTAATAGTTTCAGTATCAATAAAATCTATTGCATATATTAATTATTAACAAAATACAGAAATTAAAAATTTTTACTATGCGAATTAATCAAATGTTTGTTGTTTTAAAATGCCTTGCGATGGTATTTAATTGATGAGTTTGTTTTTAGCAACATGTTTCTTCCAATTCTCAACCTGTTGCTCAGAATAAAAGTTAAAAGTGGTGGAAAAATCACTTGCGCATTGCTAATGCAAATATTTCACTTAGAACAATATAATTTTCATTATTAAAACAATAATACACAAAATTATGATTCTTATTGTACATCCTACAAATATATAGTAACATCTCATTGCACTATTTTATCCCAATAAATACTTATGGATGCATGAGTGTACCGTATGTTTAAAAAATTATTTCTGAACATGAATTTGTGATTGTTCGGTATATGCAACAGAAAAAATCAAAACCAAAAATAGCAACGGTATTAGGATTGTATAAACAAATTTCTTCCAATTGGTAGTTTGTGTTACAATATTTCCTTCTTTGTGTATGTGTGACGTAGATGACAATGTTGACGACGCTGCCACTGCTTAGGGCCATACCTTTTGTCTTTTTCATATAAAAGGACATTTTCGAAACAGTATTCAAGCATAATTTGTTTGAACGTAACACAAAAAACAACTATTAAAATCTCTTTTATATCTTGGCAAAACAAAGCTAACACTAAAGAATTATTTTTATTTTGTTTTAAAGAAATCTGGTGACTTTGTGTAGTGATTAAAACAAAACAATTTTGTCTTAAAAATTAAACAAAAACCCAAAACTATTGTTTTAAGAATATCTTATTCTTATTTCGAAATAATCAACAACACAGATCAAACATGAATTCATTTCATTATGTGGATTTCATAATTTGTGCATTTCTATTAATTTCAATTGTTGGATTTTCAAAAGCTGGTAAGTTTGTATTTTGCTGATTAAATGAAAGTTTTGGATGTTGACAGTACTGTTTATTAACTGATATTAATCCAAGGAATTTCAAAACATAGCAAAACATAATTTGTGGAGTTATGCTAAAAGTTCCGACGGAAAAATGATCTTTAAACCATTCTCCGTAGTTTTAATACCAATTTATTTAAAATCATCGAATTCAGAACAACTGAAAATTATAAAGATTTTTTATTTTATTAAGAAAAATGTCAGAAGACCAATTTTTATTTTAATTGTATATTGATCGCAGCAGTCAATTCATTATCATATATGAATTCAATAAAAAATTTATAGATTTAATGCATTTCACAATACAAATAATGACTCTTAGTAGGATTTTATTTTATTAAAAGCAAATATGTGAATAACTGAAAAAAATTTTATTTCATTCTGCGTTTTATAATTCTTCATACTGGCTTTTTTTACATACATATATACATAAATATATATATATATATATTTTTTAAACTGATATACTTTTGTTTGAAAATTGCTTTGGATCGAATAATTCTTAAAGAAAAACATTTAATGCATTCCTATGAAACTAAAAACGAAAAGTTTTAAAAGTTTTCTTAGACTTACAGACAAATATAAACTTTTTCCGAATAATATTGAATAATTCCAAAAATTCTAAAAAAAACGAGTAGACATAAAAATACCCTCGTCTCCCAGATCAATTCGTAATCTCATGCAAAACTTGAAGTAATATTTAGAAATAAATTACTCGTACCCATCGTAATCCATTTAATGAATTGATTTGATGTCTTGTTGTACACGAAGAAAAATTAAATAAATTTTGAAAGGATTGGTTAAAATAAAATACCTGTAACTCTTACTTGTTCTATATCAATTCACATATTCATGAAAAATTTAATTAAGTAATAAGTTTAGGGTTTTACTTTAATGCGTTACGAAAAATCGTCAGAACAGACATTATATGTACCCAGCAAATCTTTCCATTACATGTAATGAGCTGTAGAATAAGAAATCAAAAGTATTCAGTGGTTACCTCTCCATTATGAAACCAATTATTTTAATACGGGGGTGTCATTGGAGAAAAGGCCTTACCGGCACCTTACAAAAAACAAGTTAGTTTATAGATTTCAAGATGGGTTTTGAGTAATTTGTTACATGTAGGGAGTAAAGTAAATTTCTGTAAAAATAAAACATTGGTATTACACAATATGTTGTAAATAATGTAATGTAAAATTTAACAGCTTTGGCTACTTTTTTTTGTCCATTTTGTTTCATTAAATTCAACTCATTATTTATAGTTTTTACTAATACAAACAGTGGTCATTACCAGTAAGTATTTACATAGCTCATCATCAGGAAGTCCTTACATTTAGCTTAAAATTATTCAAAAGGTATAGGGTTAACATTACCATGTAATGCAACGGTAATAACTAATAATTACCAAGGTTTTGCTGGGTACGTTACTATAATCATCAATATGTTTATATAAATATACATCAATTTGTGATGACTCATTCTAAAAAAAAATAAATTAGTTTATTTCCCCTATTTTGGTGAAGACCTTTAAATCTAGGTGTAAGACTGATTTTAAAAATTCTGTCTGGAAATGTTGAGTTAGATAGCATCATATAGAAAATATTTTGTTTTTGTGGAAATCCAATTTGATACCAAAACTTAACTTAAATCTGTCTAATATATATCGGGTGGTACATAAGTAACGTTATGATTTGTTTCATGAACAACTTTTTTAGTTCTGATTTTATTTAACCTTGTGATTTATTAAAATTTAGAGTATTGTTTGAAAATATGTTCAGATTATATTTTTATTATAACATCTTTCAACTGGTGCCCATTGTTTTCTACGAACTGACGTGCTCTTTCCAGAGCATTTCACATATCTTTTCTTAGAAGTTCAGGTCCAAGAGCCCTCACTTCTTCTCGGATATTTGCCTTAATGTTTTGGATTTTTTTTTTTGGATTATTGACATCCATCTTACCCTTTAGGTACCCCCAAAGAAAAAAAATAGGGAGACGTTCAATTGGGCGAACGCCAAAAATTTCGCGCAAGAGAGCTATAGTTGGAGCCATTCCATTAACCGTAATTTGTTCGTTATTTTTGAAAATATATGGCCTAGTGAACTTTTATAAAGTTATTTCACACCAAACTCTGCATCAAATTGGATGCATTTGGTCTTCAACAAATATTCTTGGATGGATGAAAATGGGCCTCACCTCAACGTTTATAAGCACAATTCTAGAATGTGTATTTAAACATCATTTGGTTTCTCATGAATCAATTGAAAATTATATGGGAAAATGTGTAGCTTATGTAAAATTATTTTCAAAGGCCTCTAAACATCACCAACTGCAAGAACGTCGCATGGTGGAAATTTCGGGGGTTTCCTCAATACTTGCTGGCACCCGAGCAATGTTCAAATCACTTAAAAAGCTGAACCAATCGTAAATTGTTGCAGCGCTAACATTTCGAACATTGAGGTAATTTCGATATGATCTGTGTGTCTCAATAATCGAATGCTGACTTTGGTTGTTTGGTCTATGGTAAGTCTTTCCCAAGTTTTTCAAAAAAAATTTATTCACTAATTAAAACTATAACGTTTCTTATGCGCCACAAATAAGATATTTACTCAAAATTTGGAGGAAAACTCGCAAGAATTTCATTAAAATATATTAACTTTATAACAAAAGTGACCAATTTTTTTTTTTTTTTTTTTTTGATAAAAAGCTTTCTCGTCTTTGAATTGAAATACCGGATCCTTAAAGTGATATTAAATTTTAGTCAAATTATAAATAAGACAAAGTAATATAGGTTAAAGTATTAATAAATTTAAAAAACAAATTTCAAAATTTAAATAGATTTAGGTGATATTTACGGTTTACTTAAATGAAAATGTTTCAAAAATAATGTAAATTTATTTTTATTAATTTTTTTATTAATTTGTGTGTGAGATTTACCTTAGATTTTCTTAAATATGTTGTGTTAAGAATCTATTTTTTTTTTATATTTTATTAAACAAGATTTAATAAATGATTTGAAATTCATAGTAAGTTATATGTAATATTAAAATAAAATTTCTTTAACTTGAACTTATTTTATACAAATTTAGAACGATACACAGAAATTTATATATGGTCTTTGGATTTTTCACACACTTCAATTCAGGTTTTTAAATCATATGAGTTAATATTTTCGTCAATAATATCGGTTTAGTACTATCAAAAGGTGCTAAACACTCGCAAAAGATATTAATATCTAAAGTTTTAAACCAAAATCTTTATTTCATCATGATTGTGTAAGTATTATTTGATATGTCCATAGAGTCCTTTCATTAATCGCCATTATCATTATAGCAAATGAAACAAAGTATATATCTTTTTGGGATCTTTGCTTTTAATGTTTAGTTTCAGATTATTCGAAATAAATGCCGTTGTAGATTGGTCAAGTACTTAGCTAGAAGAATTGAAGCAGAAATGTTGGACAGCGTTTTATATTCTTCTCAAAGAATTCTTCAAATTTTTAACAACATTTTTTTTTTATTTTTCGTAGCATTTTCATCACATGAAATTAAAAGAAAACAAGTAAGAAAGTTCCGGTTCCGACCGACTATACGAGACAATTTGTCAAGAGATTTAGTCTTAAGTCCAACTAATTGGGTATAGAAAATAAGCATAACCAAAACCGGAATGGAATTTTTTTATCGGATGCTATTTTTATATGGGGACTAGGTCGAAAAATGGACCGATCCTGACTATTTTTGGTGAAGTCACTTATTTTTTTTCAAAAACATATTTACTCAAACCAAATTTGAGTAAAATTTGTGTAATATTTTTGTTTTCGATAGGTTTAAGGGAAGTTCGGAAACAAGCTTTATATGTGGGCTATGACTAAGGATTGCATTGCCCTATGAAGGTTTATTTTTGGACTGCTGATTAATGGATGTAATAAACTCACAAAACCAATTTGACTGAGATCTATATGATAATTTGGATAATTTTTTTGGCACTAGGTCTGATGGACTGATTTTGATTTAGATTTTAATATTAAAAATTCTTTCACTGCGGTGTTGTCCCTAAGCAAACATCTGGTTTTTATATTGCATCTAAATTTTAATTCACAATGTCGGACAAAATTAAAACACGAATTCTCCCGAAAGTTTTAGCAGATATCTAGGCACAATACTAAAATTTGATTTTGCCACGTCCCTCCGTCTACAGACCAAAAATCAAAAAAGGACAATTTCACTCGCCAGATTTCAGATTCCCTGAAAATTTCATAAAGACCGGTCCGGAACATACATACATACATACATCCATTTTTATATATATAGATAGATAATCATCAATAATAATTATCATTATTTTGCGATTTCCAATTAAATTTCCCATTTCGATGTTGTAATGAAGGCAAACAATATCCGTGGATTTATAGCCCGGAAGTCTAAAAGGTTCTGAAAGTAATAATAGCCAAATATTTTAGATCTAATATAAAAATGAATATTTTCCTCGCCAAAAAAAAAAAAAAAATATTAAAAATAACCCATAAAAAAAATTCCGTACAAAATTCCTTGAAATGAAAGTGAAAATTACCAACTTTTTGCGCTATTTTTCGCCTTTTTTGTCATTTTTCATTTTCAAAAGTGGGCCATTTTTCATAATGAAATTTTTGGCCATTTTACGTTTCTTTAATTTTAGTAAATTGCAGTCGAAACCCATAAAAATTAATGTAAACACATTTTTGTTTTGGTTCTGATCTTCACATCTACCTAATAACAGTATTGAACGTAAATAACTTTTTTTAATGTACAGTAAGTAGTCCCCGCTTAAGTGCGCAACGCAAAATGCACAGTCTTTTATGCACTAAAGCGGGGAATCATTTAAGCGGAACGCCTGATAAATGCGCAAGGAACGCATTTAATAAACCTCGCATAAATGCGTCAATACTCATTAAAACGATTTTTTTGGATTATGTAAACAATAATTTATTAGGCAGTTAAAATGGAAATATATTTCAAAATAATTTTGCAAAAAAAAAACAATTCATTCTATTTACAGATGATATTGAACAAGCATATTTATGACACAAATTACTTTTACTTTTTTTTAGAACCTTTTATTAATGGTATTTTTTCTTTTAAACTTAAAGTTTTCTTTTTTATTCAACTCATATTTCACTTTTGATGTGTAAACATCTATACGCGCAGGGGGTAAATTTCTATTTCACAATTCAATCACAAAAACAGCGTAACATGTGAGCTCACGTGAGCCGTAAGACAAATCCTTGTGACTTATGATTGTATTGGTGAAAAATTTATGATATAAAATTGTTTCAGTTAATTCAACAACCCTTTGCTGTAAAACGACAAAAATTTCACAATATAAACGTATGACATATAAATAATTCAACAACCCCACAAGTATAACCAGATGACTCTTTCTGTTTCTGATCCCCTGTGATCGGACTCACATGATTTTTTTTATAGTTTTTTCTTTTAGAGAATGTTTTTAATGTTCATTAAATTAGCTTTCTTTTTGCTCGTTAAATGATTTGCGTTTCAATTCAACAGAATTTTTTTTTTGCTGTTGTCCAAATTTCGCTTTAAAAGCAAATTTGGAGAATTTTGTTTAATTACTACTGTTTCTTTTATTTTGAAAATTTGGTTGCCAAGTTTTTAGAAAAAGTGGATTTCTGTTTTAAAACAAACGCCTAACCAGACATAAGAACCGCTTATCCGCATTTAGGCGAATGGTTTTCTTAAGATTTAAAATTAAGACAGTCGAAATTGACTCATTGAAACGGGATTAAGTTAATATAATTTGTATGAATTTTTCTCTTGCCAGCACCTATTGCGCATTAAGCGGGAACTACTGTATTCATATAAAAACAGTTAATAAAACGTTGACCTTGTCTTGTACATGTCTTTCGTATGACAATATCGGCAGTGAAAGAGTTCAATCCTTTCACCAAACTGGTTGCTTGTATTTTTAAAACGCTGGGTGTATCTTGCACCTGAGGCGAAAAAAGGAAGTGTGCAGCTTGAAAGCGGTTTTAAGACCAATGAAAAACCTTCGGTTCCAATCGTTATAGTACAGAAATGAAATATTTTGAAAAATTTGAAATGTGAAATGTTATATTTCTTATAACTCGAGAAAAGACGTTACTTTTCAAAGACAAATTGCTTTTTTCCAAATAATATTTCATTGTTCAAAATTATTTTCAGTTATCTTTCGCTTTCTTTTTTCAGTCGTTTATAGCCAGAAATATGGAATTATTGACGATTTACTGACGATTATCGAAAATAAAATATTTTTTTATTATAATTTTATATTAATTCTGTTTCCGCTCATCACTTTTGCTCCATCCATGCACATTGAACTTAGTTTTCTTTTGTCCACAATTAATAAAACCTTCGAGTCAATTGCGTCATACACGACCAGGTAGAGAAACTAATTCAAAAACTTAAATTTTGCATCTAGAGTTTTAATGGAAATAATAAGATGGCAAATATTTTTAATATCTGTACTCTCGACCAACAAAATCGAAAAATATTTATACATTTTTCAGTCTATCTATTTGCAAAATGGATAAAGTTATTTATTTATTTATTAATTTTTTGCCTGCAGATCTGGAAAAGTTCATATCGGGACTAGGTAGAAAAAGGACCGATCCTAACCATGTTTGATAAAGTCAATTTTTTTTTTGCAAAAACATATTGAAACCAAATTTGAGACAAATATTTGCAATATTTATGTTTTTGATATTCGAGACTTACGAACAACTTAGCTAAAGAATGAAATAAGAAATTATCAATGGTTCTTGAGTTATAGCTGAGAAACTAACCAAACAAACAAGATAAGAAAAAAATATAAAAAGTCGTAAATAGTTTCTCCTGAGAACTTCAATATGCTGGCCTAGTACTTTCACCCTGACTTGGAATTTCTCAACCCCCCCCCCCCCCCAGAATGGCTGCGTAATCGTTTTTAAAATTATCCTTCAGGCATTTATTCCATTAGCTGCACTGGCTCTGTATTCATATAATTTTCCTATAATCGAAATCTTTATACAAATAACGAATGTGATAGCAAAAGTAAATCCAGCAACTTCAATATGAATTTTAAATTAATAAATATGCTTTTATAATATTACACATCAGGAAATTGTATTGTTTTGTTCGAAATAAAACTGTTTGAGAAGCAGCCAGTCATTCCAAGGGTTAGGTTTCAAAGTTTTTTTATTTTTATTTTTTAATTTTTTTCTGAATATACAACATGTAAAATTGTGTCAAATTTTCAACTAAATCGGAGCAAAACTCTCCCTGATTACTTCGGGAAAGATATCGCCTTTTAAAAACATTTCGATTTTCTTTATTTCACATGATCCGGTAACGAGTTATGATATTTACCGCAAAACAACGTTTTTTCGAGGCGCCTCCGAAGATTCGCTGTCACAGACATATTTATTGAAATTTTTTCCAAAGATACTTCAAATCTTATACTATAACGTGTATACGAAATAAATATTCCAACATTATTCATATCTTCAAAAAAAATTATGAAAATACACCTTTTACGCCTTTAAACTATAAACTCTTAAAACTGTAAACTAAAAAAGATGTTTAAAAATTATTTATATTATTTTAATAGAGTCTTAATTTAATGTATAAAAAATTAATAGTTTCAGTTACGCTGATATATTTTCGATCAATTATTCAGGAAGCCTCATGGAAAATTTACTGTATAATATAATAGTGATTGTAAAAATACTAACAAAATGTATCAGAATTGGGTAAAATTATTTAGGATTTATACAAACAACCAAACGTATGAAAACATTTGGATTGTGAATGTTTCTAAGTATGAAAATCATAAACAAAGATTCCAATAATTGCCAGAAATGACACGTAATGTAAACTAAAGAAGATTAGTGACACTATTCTATTCATGCAATTAAGATTTTAGCACAGTTAGTAACACCGTGTGACCTACAATAACAAAGGGTACATTATGACAGTAAAATTCAATAGAATGAAATTTAATTAAAACGTTTACGTAGGAAATTTCTAAACATTCTTAACACAAGCAAATATAATAAATATTTGAATAAATATTGAGTTTAACATTATTAAATATACACTAATTAGAGTTTAGTATTAAAAAAAAAACGGTCTCAAAAAAAAATAAGCTTTGGCTATTTACACAGAAATAGAATATTTATGTTAATTTTATTTGAAATTTTATATTATTTTTAAGTAATTTGTAATTACTTTCAAAATGCTCCATAACTACAAAGAAGCTTAAAAATACGTACTAATCAAATGCTTGGCAGTTCGAGAAAACAAATGAATAAATTTGGCCTAAGGAAAGATTAAATGCTATGGGCGAATGGCATACCATAAAAATGGAAAATAAACCACGGTAATAGTTAGTTTGGCGGATGTCAGTCAACCCAGGTTTAAATGTGCAGTGAGAATTGCCTAAATATGAACAGCTCATAAAAAAGATATGAACCAAAAACACAGTATAGCATTTTAACAAATAATATTTTTTTTTTCTTTTTAATAAATAGTATATTTAATTTTATATTTAATATCCAAAGATAAATATTTTATGAACAAGCATTGTTATATTAATGCTTATTGACTTGTTTGAATTTTTTCTTATTAATAGTAGAAATCTTCAGCAGCATTACCCAATTAAGCATTTCTTAAACTAGAAATCGAAAACAGCATGGTTGGTTAACACCGGACTAATTTTGTTTCAATACTAACCCTGCCGGCAACTCAGCTAACTTTTAATGCACTTACATACATCTAACTATTACGCATTACTTTTAAGAAAGGAAACTGACTATTTTAACATTGCGATGTCCTAGGCGTTAGTCAATTGTCCGACGCTGCATGACTTTTCAACTAACTTAAAATTAGCTAATTTATAGTTAGCTACAATCTAATTATATTTTATATATTATAGTTAGCTATAAGTTGACTTAATTAAAATCAAATAGTAGTTAGCTTATAATAAATAGTCTTTACTTTAGTCAAAAGAAGAACCACCCAAAAGAAATTTAAATGTAAAAAAAACACAAAATTTGGTATTAAGTTTATCAAATTGTTTACTTTTCAAAATATTTTGTTTACATTTGTTATAAATAATTAGTGAAATATTTAGAAACGTAAAACTAAGGTAGAGGGTAACTATTTAATTTTTTTATTTTTAACGCATTCAGCATGGATATTTCGTTGTTTAATGAGTCTTAGAGCATCTCTGATGTCGTTTTCCACCTCATTAGAGCCAAGCCATCGACAGGCATCTGTTTAAAATATAAATGTCCTATATAATGTGAAATCAATATGTTTTTTATATATAGGTTACCCGTTAAAGCTTGGAAGAAAACTATGAAGTCCCTTAGTCTCTTCTTGCCATGGATTCCATCCATATTAATTTATAAAGAGATATTCATAGAAATTACCTTTGGTAAAGTTTTTGACAGGCGTCCTCTTAACAATGAATTAATCATATTAACCTGTATAAAGCAGTAAATCGTGAAGTTATTTGAAATATATATATAAATATAAATATATATAATATATATATATAATATAATATATATTAATATATATAACATTTATTAGTATATTAGGGAGATATAAAATTTGTGAAATAAAATTTTATTCTCATGATTGTCCTCACTAATGGTGTTGTTTAGCTCTGTCAAATCACCTATACTTTTTATGGGGAAACCTGTGTGCACATTATTGTTTGTTACTGCTTGGTGAAGAACCCTTTTAGTCAAAATTTTCTGCTCAGCCAGGGACTTAATTATAACATCATTTTGCTTGACTATAATTTCTGTAATTAAATATGTTAAGGAATAAGCAAGGTGAAATTAGTAGGTAAAACTAGGAAAATGTGTTGCAAAAAGTAAGTTACCTTGAAGTTTTTTGTTTAGTATCTGAAAATTATATAAATATAAAATAATTTAAGCTTTGTGCATATTTTACTTTTAGAATATCTTACTGTTTACTTCCTTAAATCTTTCTTAAAATAGTTGTTTGAGGTTGGAACAACCTTCGCAGTGACCTGCGTCTTTGATATCTGTAAAATCATTATTTATAAGAGCAAATTATGTACATTTTTAGTTAATACTTACATTGAGCAACTGCTTTGAAACCTAGTTTGGTGACACGATTAGCATTTGGAAGTGACATCTATATTTGAAAATTTGTTATTATTATATTTTGAATTTTATGTTTGTGAATTCTTTAAATTTCAATTATTTGCAACCGGCACTAAAAGAAATTGATTACTACTTGTAAATCCTGCAAACTTCAATTCAATATCATCTATAGCAAATGCCTCTTCATCACCCATGTTATTCTGATCAACTAGACAAGTATCTAAAATTTTCGATCAATCAAATGGATCCTGAAAAATCTTTCGATGCTTCTGAATCATCGACCTTATATTGATTTTGATCCAATAGATGCAAAGCCCGTTATCTGTATGGCTATTAACGGTCGAAATGCGCAGAAGTTATTATGACAAAATGCAGTAAAAAAATTAAATCTTAAGTTAAATCTTTTAACTCCGTGACCAAATCACATAGGAAAATATCGATAATACACGGCTTACTCTTTTCAATGTAAACACCAATAGGGAAAATAGGAATGTTAAGAAAGTCAACAATTTTTGCCAAAATCGGCCACAATTGCGTTCTAGAACTTTTAAACAATGGTAGTCCGTCAATATTTAAATCGATCACTATTTTTGATAATTCTTTAGGATACTTGAAATACACGATAGTTGTTTCTTTACACCAAAATGACAATACACACCAGGAAAAATATTTTTTAAGCAGAAGCGATCCCGTTTCCCGATAAATGTATTTGCACTCAAAGGCACATCTAAATTTTTTTCAATTAAAGTACTTAACAACTCTTCGAAACACCAATCACCGATTTTTTCTTTTAATGTTTTTTTACTACAGGTTCTCCTTCTAAAATATTGCAAATACTAATATTTTCAGTACCACTTTCACTTTGACACTGCAAATCGGCAAAGGTGGCTTCAACTACATTATTTGAAAATAGTTTATATGAATAAATTTCTTTTTCTTTTTTAAATAGCCTTCTTTAATTTCTCTTACTTGTGCCACTCATTTTAGTTTTAATAATTAAAATTTAAAAATTTTAAAAAATATATTACTTTAACCTTTCTAACTGCACGCACGAACACTGATTTTTGTAATGAAAATGTCAAAAACAAGTGAAAAAGTCACTAAACAAATGTCAACAAATATGCAAGCTTATATTTAGGGAAAGCACACAATATGCATGCTTCTCTTTTTGGGGAAGTTCTGCATTACATTGTAGTTAGCTTATAGTTATTTCATAAAAGTTAACTAGAAGTGTTGTTTGTAGTCGACTACCGATTTGCTTATAGGGAACTTATCAGACAGCTAATCTAGTTATAACTCACTTCCCAAACGTTAGCTCTGAATGATTAATTAATATAAAAAAGTTGTTTTTTATATCGCTAAGATATATATTTCCAAGAAATTAGTTACATCTTAATTCTATGCTGGGATCATATACGAGGACGGTGCCAGAATAATCCGACATATCGTATAGATGGTAGCAATAGTTTCAACAAAATTTCTTTGGTGAAAATTGGAATCGTTATAAAACATATTTCAAGTTTGAAGGCGCCACGTTGTGTAATATTTTTTTTTTTAAGCCAACAAAATTAAACGATCTCAGTGAATGTTTATACATGAAAAAAAATGGTCACAGTTATCTTAACCAATTCTTTAATTTGAAAGATCTCAGTCCAACCAATATTAAAGTCGAGCTAGCTTCTACTCTGGGGGAGCCTGCTCTTCGTCTACGACTATAAAATATTGCGTGGCAAAGTTTAAACGAGGTCATATGAGCTGCCCAGACGAAAACCATAGAGTTCGACCACTACGTAGTAGTGATCACGCTAGAAACGGTATAAAAAATCCACAAATGTATGATCGTCTGTTGAAGGTGCGCATATAGACCAAAAAAAATTGGAGATGAGTAAGCTGTTCGCAAGATGGGTGAAGCGTTTGCTCACAATAAAACAAAAACAACATCGTTAAGATATTTCGGTAGTGTTTGAAGATGTTTTACCGCAACAAGGCCGGGTTTTTGCGTCGATTTGCACCCATGGTTGAGACATGGGTCCACCACTTCACATCTGAGACAAAATACAACAGTCAAAACAATGGACAAAATTGGAGAATCGTGTCAAAAGAAGACAGTTCCATTTTCAGACAATGTTATGACGTTTGTTTTTTGTGATACGCGTGGGATAATTTTTATTAATTACATCTATAATATTAATAGGCTAGGCGATTTCTTGTGACCGATGTTTTGTTCTGATTTTGATCAAACGTATATTATTTGAAAGGTATTTCTTTTTAGCCGTTTTGCAGATTTACAGATTTTTAAATTTTTTCCCTTATTTTGAGTAAATTGCATTTAAAGTGGCTACTAACACATACATAAAATTGTGCAATGCTATGTGTGTGTTTATAAAATTTTTTAATGTGTTTGTAATAAAAATGAGTTTGTTTTTTGTGTTGATTTGTGAATTGGCTATAATTGATTAGCATAACTTTAGGGTCTTTATTTAATGAACAAATAAAATTTGTTTTAATTTTTAATTTTTAATTTTTAATTTTTAATTTTTAATTTTTAATTTTTAATTTTTAATTTTTAATTTTTAATTTTTAATTTTTAATTTTTAATTTTTAATTTTTAATTTTTAATTTTTAATTTTTAATTTTTAATTTTTAATTTTTAATTTTTAATTTTTAATTTTTAATTTTTAATTTTTAATTTTTAATTTTTAATTTTTAATTTTTAATTTTTAATTTTTAATTTTTAATTTTTAATTTTTAATTTTTAATTTTTAATTTTTAATTTTTAATTTTTAATTTTTAATTTTTAATTTTTAATTTTTAATTTTTAATTTTTAATTTTTAATTTTTAATTTTTAATTTTTAATTTTTAATTTTTAATTTTTAATTTTTAATTTTTAATTTTTAATTTTTAAT
This sequence comes from Cordilura impudica, assembly GCA_963682025.1. NCBI lineage: Eukaryota > Metazoa > Arthropoda > Insecta > Diptera > Scathophagidae > Cordilura > Cordilura impudica. The sequence continues at coordinate 112,918,371 of OY821517.1, forward strand.
TTTTAATTTTTAATTTTTAATTTTTAATTTTTAATTTTTAATTTTTAATTTTTAATTTTTAATTTTTAATTTTTAATTTTTAATTTTTAATTTTTAATTCTTAATTTTTAATTTTTAATTTTTAATTTTTAATTTTTAATTTTTAATTTTTAACTTTTAATTTTTAATTTTTAATTTTTAATTTTTAATTTTTAATTTCTAATTTTTAATTTTTAATTTTTAATTTTTAACTTTTAATTTTTAATTTTTAATTTTTAATTTTTAATTTTTAATTTTTAATTTTTAATTTTTAATTTTTAATTTTTAATTTTTAATTTTTAATTTTTAATTGTTAATTTTTAATTTTTAATTTTTAATTTTTAATTTTTCATTCTTCACTTTTCATTTTTATTTCTTATTTTTCATTTTCCGTTATTCATTTTCCAATTTTCATTTTTTATTTTTAGTTTTTCGTTTTTCGTTTTTTATTTAGCATTTTTCATTTTCCATTTTTCGTTTTTCATTTTTAATTTTTTATTTCTCAGTTTTCATATTCCATTTTTAAGTTTCCATTTTTCGTTTTTCATTTTTCAACAGCGATAAAAAGTTTATTACATATCATAATTTTTTCACACCGATTTTGTCTTACGTCTTACATCTTACGCTGTTTTTGTAATTGTATTGTGTAATAGATTTGTACTCCCCACGTGTATAGATGTTTACACATCAAAAAGTTTACATAGAAGTTCACTTCAGGTATCTTTTGTCCTCGTTTGCACTTAAAGTCAAAGTTGACCCAAAAATGTTCTTAAAATTAAAAAAAAAATGTTGTTACTGACAATCTCCTCTGCACTAAATTTAATATAAGAGTTTTTACTGGTTCCAGAGTCATGCATACAAATTTTTACAAATTTAAAACAAAAAAGTTAATTTTCAATTTTTATTTTAAATGTTTTTGAATAACAAATTTTAGGGATATTTGTTGGAGCTCTATTTCACCATAATTTTTCATGACTTGTTAAATCAAATACAAATGTATAAAATAAAAATACCTATAAAAACAATTTCGATCTAGTGTCTCGCATTTATTTTCAGTCCAGAATCAATAAAAGCACATAAAAGATATGTGTGATCTGGTGTATGAAAAAGGGGGCTAAGGTGTCATCTTTTACGTGAAAGTCATAATTTTTGGAAAAGTTTCCTAAATGTGAAGAGAAAGCTGAGTATAAATACGAGACTTTTTTCGTGGTATAGTTGTTTGACATTTGTTATAACAATAATTTTTTGAGAGAAAGTTGGTTACTAGCCCCTTTTCCTCTTTATCTTAAGCAGATAAATTTGTTTGATTTCATCTTCTACCTTAGAAAAATCTATTTCATCATCATTGCCATTGGAACCAATATCATCATCAAAGCCATTATTGTCTTGATCGTTAGCAGGGAAATATTGACTGTGGACGGCACTAAACTCAAAAAAACTTATTTTTCTGCAAAAGACCAATAGAAACGCTTACATTAACATGATAACGAGAAAGATGGCCGGTGCGATAACAATGATAGCATTTCAAACTAAACTTAACGCGTTTAACTACAGTAATATTCCGAGCAGAAACAGCACTTGACATTTGAATATCGTTAGGCAGCAGGCAACGCAGATAAAAGGGAAAAACTAATGTGAATCGAACGCAACGATTATTTTTACCTTTAAGGACTCTTTTTCGATAATTTGTTTTCGAACGTAAGCCCCAATTTTATATACCACGTCACCCATATTTTAAATCTTTGAAAAATGACACGTTTTGGTTATGACCATTGACTTTTTCTAAATACCTTGTATGATTGTAGGTTAACAAAAGATATAATCAATAAGTTCTTATTCTAATTTTTTAACTTCTTACGGAGCCATATGTCAGGAACTTTTATATCCAGAGGTCCAGAATATTTATGCCAAATATTAAAGAATTTGTAAGAGGTTGAGCTCCAAATAATTCTTTTTCGTTCATTTTAAATAGTAGTTCCCAAAAGCTTTAAGTCGTTCATATTTTTTTTTATATAAATTATACTACCGGTATGAAAAACGGACGAAATTACTAACCATTGTAAATATTTTTAACTTATAGTTCCCTAGGGTTAAGTAGTCATTCGCACTTAATATTTGCAATAAAAGCAACAGTAATAGAAAAGTAAATTTGTCTTATGAATTATAAATTAATCAACATTTTTCTAAAGTTAAATTATTTTTTCCCACAAAACAGCATATTTCATCTTAATGCTAGCAACCATAATAATTTCATTTAAATATTTGTTAAATGTTTTCTTTCCTTTTGAATTGTGTATTTTTTTTCGACAGAACTAGAACAAACGAAAAATCGTCGTGGTGGTGGTGGAACTTCAGGACTTTTTGCTTTTCCTCGTGTTGGCCGCAGTGATCCCAGCTTAAACAATAATAACAATTTACATAATACTGATGTCGCTGACAATGCGGCAGCAGCTGCTGCGGCCGCATTTGATATCTTATATCCATCATCAATTGAAGAGTATGAAGGTTAGAATATGTTGACGAATATATTTCAATTTGCAAATAAATTAGGCATGCGATTTTAAAATAACATTCGTATATATTATCTTGACATGTTTAACATGGTTTTGTGTATTTTTTTCTTTTTTTTTAGAATATCCAAAATCTAATATTAAGAGGGCAGGTTTAATTACTCAACCCAGAATTGGTCGTAGTGATGCTGAGATACGTAAATGGGCTAGATTTTTAGCAATGCAACAAACTTTCCCCAGTGCTACCACGGGAGTCTGGTTTGGTCCTCGACTGGGTAAAAGAAGTGTAGACAGTCCAAGTATCGAATTTGCCTCAGGACAAAAAGAGCAATATTAATTTATGGCTTTACAAAGTTTTCGATATAAAGACGACCATGGCTATTTTCTATGACCCATTAAATCACATGAAATGTAAAAAATTATGAAAAAATAAAACCAATTATATTAAATTTATATTATACATACATATATGAATAAAAGACTATGTAATGTGTACATTTTAGACCTATTTAAATTCTCCAGTATTTTACAAAGAGATCAATTTTTGAATTTTAGCTAAATTAAAACAAAACCAAAATCATTTTAACAAAATTTATATAAATCGTAAGCCTTAAAAAACTACATTTAATAAATTGTCTATAGAAGACCTGATGTTTTATAAAAAATATATATAAGTGGGCTGGTGTAGGCTCTCATTTTCTATCAATTTATTGATATTCAATGAAAGTCTTTACATAATAAATTTGTTGTATTAATAATAACATGAAATTGTAAAAACAACTTGTAAATAATATATTTGAAGATATTTATTTAATTGTATGTATTATATATATAAGTGACATTGTTATTCATTCTATTGAAGTTATAAGGTAACAAAACTATGAAAAAAAGCACTCACGAGTTAAATAAAAAATGCAAAAAAAGCGCAACAATAAAAAAAAACAAATTTTTATTATAATCTAAATTGTTGAAAAGAGAACCACCGATTCACAATATCGATCGCACAATAAATGTAGATAAGTTCGAGTTGAAAACAGAACCACCGATTTACAATATCGATCGCACAATAAATGTAGATTAATTCGACACCTTTGGTACTAGGCCTTGACTAATGCGCTTTATGATTAAAGTTTCTCTGAACTGCACGACAATTTAAAAGGCACTAATGAAGACTATATATACCATGGTTTCTAGAGAAGTTCTTGGATCCAACTGTGTAACGGGGTTTTTTAGACTACTCATTAGTAGGTATTTATTTATTAATCTATTGAATTAATCCTTACAGACTATTTACAAAAACATATAAAACGTAGGCGAACATGAAAAAGTTTAATTGATAGTTATAGTATGTGTTTAGATAAATTATTATTTTCTTTTATGACATTTGTATTTGAAGAAAAATCGAAAACTATATATAAAGCTTATTAAATTCAATACACATTCGTCTAAGCGGATCACCGTTCGCATAATTTGATCTATGAAAGTGGACAGATGAAGGTGAGAAGAAACGTGTTGGCCGTTAAGTGATGTTAAAAAGAAAATAAACGGCTTTATAAGGTTGGCAGTTTAACGTGAGTGAATCTGAATTGAAATGAAAATAAAAGCGGCCCAAGATGGCTTTCTTGCGGTACTACAGATAAAACATTAATTTTTTTCGGATATATAGTGTTAAAACGTACATTTTGTTTTCTATTTGCTAAATATGAATATAACCACTTTATGCTAAGATCAGAAAATCCTATGAAATGTAATTTCTTTATAAGAAGTTTATGGTTGACTTTATAAAATGCCTTGTTGAAATCAGTTTGCTTGCTTTGAAGAAAATTGAATATTGTTTGAAGATGTGAAAGGTTCGGTGAAGTTGAGCACTGTTTCTGAAAGCCATATTGGAACTGAGAAATCAATACATTTACTTGATGGCATAGTTGATCAGTCATAAAAGACATATATATATTTAATTGATATATACATATATGATAATCGGGATCTTACAAACATTTTATTCGGTCTGATAGGGGGTTATTTGTATGGGGGCTAGGTCTGAGCATGTACCGATTTTCATCAATTTAATTGCGTTCGTCCTATGGCCGATAAAAACTCATATACTAAATTTAATCACAATATATTCATATTTGCGACCTGTAGTTCGATTACAATGTTTACAAAGATACACAGACGTACTCACAGGCACACAGACAATCGGATGGGCAGACGGACGTACGACATCGCCACATCGACTCAGAAAGTAATTCTGAAATATTTGTGGTAGTTACAAACATAAGCACATAAGCTGGAATAAGGTATAAAAAAAACAAAATTTCCGGTTAATACGAATATATCGCCAAAACAAAAATCTCTTTCAGAGGGAATATTTGCCTAGAAGTGTGTAATTGTTTTCACCAAGTTCACGCAAATTAGCATAATAGCTACCTATAGTTTGGTTAGTTAAATCGAATTAGAAGAAATGCTAATTTAATCTATCCACTAATTTCGTGAACAAAACAAAGTAAATACTCTTTAATACTACTTAAATAATTATTTAAATAAATTTATAATGTTTACTATATATATAAAGTTAATAGGTAAGGCGGTTTATTGTGACCAATGTTTTGTTAAACAGTTTTATCACGATTTTGACCAAACATATATTATTTGAAAGGCATTTCTTTTTAGTTGCCCACCAGATTTACAGATTTTAAAATTAATTTTTTTTTATTTTTTGGAGTAAAAAGCATTAACACATGCATAAAATTATACAATGCTATGTGGGTGTTTATTAAATTTGTTAATGTGCTTGTTAAAAAAAGAGTTTGTTTTCTTCATTCGCAATAATAATTGTGTTGAATTGAAAAATAATCTTGGCCATAAACCAATAAATAATAATTTTTAAAAATTCTTGAATTGTGAATCGGCTACAATTGATTAACTTACCTTTGTAGTCTTTATTATATGAAAAGATAAAGTTTTCTAGAATTTGCACTCGAATTTCGAAGGTGGAATGTGCTAGTTTAATATTAATATATTATTATGTATATGGCGGATTTCATGTCAAGTGCACCAACTTTTGAAACCGATGTCTTCCGATCGGGATGAAATTTGCACCAAGGTTAGTCCTATTGGATAGTAGTTTAGACGTAATTTTTCAACAAGATCGGTCCAGATCTCTCTGAGTTAGAGGGAATCAAAATTTGACATTTTGGCCAAACAGGTGTTTTTTCTCATCCATGTAACTTATTACCTATTGTTCATAGAAAATTTTCATTTCTATCATAACTATTTTTATACTTAATTTATTGTAGCTGATGAAGTATTTAAGTCTTGTAATTTTTTGTTGCCTTACTGCGTTTTTTTTTTGTCAATCCCTTCTTGGCGTTACTAGGTTCAGCTGTTGATTTCGCTGCTGGTTTATTTGTTGTCTTTGGAAAGAAATCGCATTGAATAGAGGCAGAAAACTTTTTCAACTTGAGTCTTCCATCGACAAGCGGTATAAAAGCATGGTATTGAGCGGTGCCATCGATTGTTACCGCAGCATCAAATCTGCTCTTCAGTGTTTTCAATGTTTCCTGATGATCCTCTTTGCTACTAAAAACTATTTCAGTTTCTTTACAATAACTCTTTGCCCAATGGAATAAAGCAGTCGCATCTAAGATACGATCTTGATGAGAGCACTGGAGGCTATACTTCGCTGCATTTCTTTTAAGGTTTGCTCCAATACCATCACATGCTCCTTTACCATGAGTAGTAGGATGAAATCATGCCACTCAGCTGGCATTCCAAAATCTTTTTCATGGGCCATAAGATTTGCCAAGCTACTTTTGTTTTTAAAATGTTGACGAGCTCCGTCCGAAACGTAGTATACCTTCTTTACTGTAAATTTAGATTTTAGAAATTTTAGTATTCTCTTCTGGTACTCATAAACTGCAACGGTATCATGTTTTAAATCGTCGGATATGATTGCCATACTTTTGTGTTCCAGTTTTTCATCTTTCATGTAGTAAATAACTACTGTGAATATAGTTGCTTGGTCGTTATTGAAGTGGAATGCTTGTATGGCATCCTGAAGAACATATTTATAGTTTTCTGCGAAATCATATGAAATAACGAATTCACTAGACTTCAAATGTTCTTCAAATCCTTGAAGAATGACCATTGCTCTTTGACTAAAAAGTCATGGTTTCTCAAGTTTAGCAATCCTGTACACATTTCTTCCAAAAAATCATCCACATTTAAAATGATTGTTTTCAATGTGCATCTGTCAGTCTGAATCCAATAATCAAATTTGACCTCCTCTATATATTCTCGATCTAAAGAGTTGATTAAATTTTCTTTGATGAATGTGGTTTTCGGGCAATTGGTACATTCACCTAAGTGGCAAGAAGTTGTTGCATTAGGACACATAGTCAATTTAAGGCAATCGCGGTAATCGTGTAAATCTTCTGCCGAATCACCTGTTAAATACTTTAAGTTGATTTCCTTCAACATCAGTTTAACATTTTCATGGTAAATGCAAATGCATACTGTGCGAGTTCCGCTGCTTTCTGCCAAAATGAAATGTTTTGGCCTCATTTGGGTTAATTTCGTGAAGCCAATTCTAACATCCTCGTGTTCAGATTGAAATGTTGCAAATAACTCTTTCAGGTTACAGATAACCATTCTCTTCTGTTATGTTATGAAGGTATGTTACATACCTTCGGAAAGGTTAATTTGTCTAGTTTCTCAGTATAAGTTTTATTTGTAAGGTTTTACACACAAATAGGAAAAAATTTAAAATGCACTATTTGTGAAAAATTGAAAAACCGTTTCTTGAGTTACAAAACATTTATTTTGATAGATATCCCACTCCTATCCCACTAAGCGACCAAAAAGCTCTTAAAAGAAAAATCCAAAGCTTTCTTATGAAAAAAAATGCTGTTTTTGAAAAAAAGGCAAAAAATGCTTTAATTTAGCAAAAAAAAAGTCTAAAAATTTTTTTTTTTTAAGTATTTTTTTCCGAAATATTGAAGAAATAGCTATCTAAACTATTTGGGAGAAAATTTTCTAAGAACAATAGGTAACAAGTTACATGGATGAGAAAGAACACCTGTTTGGCCAAAATGTCAAATTTTGATCCCCTCTAACTCAGAGAGATCTGGACCGATCTTATTGAAAAATTGAATCTATGGCAAAAATTTTGTGGATATTGTGAGCTACAGGTTTCCTTTCTAGAGCAAAAAATGCTCCCTCCTGGAGACAGTTTTCATGTTCTTGATAATTTTTTGGATAAACTTTGACTTTTAGTTTCAGTTCACTAATTTACAAAATCCTTTTGGAATTTCTTCTTGAAAAAGTTCAGTGGATGAGTACCAGCTTCTATGTTTGCATGCAGTAGTATAACGGTAGCCAGCTTAATTTTGGTTGCTGGTTCCATTAAGTAAGTTGCTTTTATCGAAGCATTAAACCCGTCATCTGTCTTTCTTCTCAGTAATGATAATGATCCGAGAGCCCACAACTAGGAAAAGACAATTCCGCCTTCTAGTATAGCTGCCGCTTTATCTGAGGAAGCAACAGCGGTATTTGCTTCTTTGCGGATCGGAACTAAGAAAAATGAAATTAACGCGAATTTTATTAATATCCCTATGCCTAAAGCTGATCACACATTCTACAATAACTATACCGGTAACTGTCCCCTGAAACCCTTTTCTCATTTGAATGTGTTCGTCAACTGGACGTACTTAAGAGCTGTCAGTAGATAAAGTCAAATGCAAGTGGTATTGATGGTATCCACACTATTTTTTTGAAAATGCTTTTCCCCCTTAATTTTGCCATATATAACACAAAATAATTAGAACGAGCACTTTTCCCCAACGATGGAAACAAGCTAAAATTCTCCCGGTACAGAAGTCAGCCACTGAATATTGTCCAATAGCTATTTTACCCTATCTGTCAAAGGCATTTGAACGACTCTTTCATGGTCAAATAACGTCATATTTAAACAATAATAACTTACTCACCGACCGTAAATCCGGGTTTTCTGCCAAACGCAACTGTGTTACTGCTCTAGCCGATGTATCTGAAGATATCAGAAAGGAAATTGATGAAGGACGCGTGGTATTTTTAGTGCTGTTAGATCACTCAAAAGCTTTTGACAGAGTGGATCACACAGTCCTCCTGCAACAACTTAAGAAAATGACACACTTTTCCCCAACATCAGTTGCACTGATGACATCTTATTTAGTAAATCGCGTTCAATGTGTAGCAATAAATAATACAGCAAAAGTGTTTCTTCCTATTTCAAAAGGGTTCTATTCTTGGTCCCCTCCTTTCCTCAATTTATGCTAATGACCTCACTAAACGGTTAATCCACTGCAATGTAAGAATGTATGCCGATGATGTACAACTGTACATTAGCAGCAAAAAAGGAAAAATTGAGGACTGCAGTAGAAAACGGAATGATGATTTAAAACGAATCTCAAATTGGGTGGTTGCAAACGGTCTCAGCCTTAACCCTGTAAAAACCAAGTGTGTTCTGATGCGTAATAGATTAACTAGAATACCAGTTAACCCAAACATTTTTTTAAATAATCAGAAAATTTATGTTGTCGAACGAGTCAAAAATCTGGGTGTTGTCTTTAACAAAAATCTTACCTGGTCAGATCACATTGCAGCGGCGTGTGGCAAAACATACTCGATGTTGCAAACTCTCTGGAATACTCAATATTGCACCCCAGTTAGTATTCGTTTACTATTAGCTAAGACCTACTTAATACCATCATTACTTTATGCAAGCGAAATCTTTGCAAGTTGCGACGCTAGGAGTAAAACCAGGTTAAACATCACGTTTAACAATATCGCAAGGTACGTTTTTGGTATCAGAATGTTGGGTCACATTTCATCCTACTCAAAGACAATTTATGGGGTCAATTTCTATGACCTACTAAAAATAAAATCACTAATTTTTTTACACAAAATTATTATAAATCATGAACCAGAATATCTTTATAAGCATTTGCGTTTTAGTAGGCTCCGAAGAAATAACAATTTAATGCAATTATGGAACCATATTTTGGTATCTAAAGGGCAGTTTTTCATATTCGCGGTACGTCTTTGGAATAGTTTACCCTCTACAATTAAGGAAGTTATCAACGCTTCACTCTTTAAGAAAATAATTTTCGAGCGATACAGAAAGGAATTGTTATTTTAACACATCCTCTACATTACACAAAATTCACAATTGTCAGTATAGCTTTTAATTGAATATATAATTATTTTTTTCTCTTCTCTTTTTCTTTTTTTATTCTATACTAGATGTAACCCGGTGTGCTTCGCTACACCCTCCCCCTTCCGAATCGTTAGGAAAGGGCTCACGCGAAGTCCGAAGGCTCTCACTAATACAGTTTGTGTGGGGGTACCACGCGCATTTGTATAATCCCGCCCATTTCTTTGTCTGACTACTTACGTTAATAATAGATGACCTGAGACAAATTTGCAAAGCTTTCTCTATCATAGTGCTTAATATATATGATATTAAAAATGCACTTTGTATGGGAGGTGCCACGCCCACTAAAAATATTTTAAAAAAATTAAAGCCTGTAGCATTCCCATATCTGCAGTAAGACTATGTGAAAAATTCAGGAAGATCAGATGAGTAGTTACGGAGAGTACCTCCTACAAAGAAACAAACAAACAAACAAATATTACCTCTTTATTATGTTAGTATAGATTATAAGAAAAGATTTTTTATTTCAATGCTTGCTTATGCTGATATACAATATTTTTTGTTTTTTCTTTCGGTACAAAAATTATCAGATTCTTTGGCGTTCCTACCCTGGAGCAAGGTACATGTAGCTGCCCATGAGAAGAAGATGGATTATCCATATTAAATCTGGCAACACTTAACTGTTGGCCTTGAACTTAGAATATCATTTGGCAATTTTTTTTAGCGATTTTTGATTTTGCCCATTTTTGATTTTGAAGATTTTCGCGATTTTTGGGTTTGGAGATTTTTGATTTTGGCGATATATTTTCCACGACAAATCACATTGATAACTAATGAACTTGTCAAAAGACTGTCTCCTTCGTAGTGCTTCATATTTTTTACATAGGAGGTGCCATGCCCACTAATCCCATCCCGCCCAATTTTTATTGGACTACTCACATTAATATCTGATGGACTCATGCAAAATGTCGATTCTTTGCCTTTTATAGTACACCAGTTATATGATATTAGATATTTACTTTGCATGGGCGGAGCTACACCCACTGATTCGATCACGCCCATTTTTTTGTTCGACTAATCATACAAAGAACCTATGGGCTCACGCAAAGCCACAAAGCTCTCTCTCTTTTAAAGTACTCCAGATATATGACATTAAATAGTTACTTTGCATGGGGAGTGCCACGCCCATTGGTGTGAACCCGCCAATTTTTTGTCCGACTCCACATACTAAGATCTGATGGTGTCGTGCAAAGCGTCAAAGCTTCCCTTTTTTAATACACCAGTTATATGATATCACATATTTACTTTGTACGTGCGGTACCACGCCCACTGCTCCGATCACGCCCATTTTGTGCAACTAATCGCATGCATAACTCATGGGCTCACACAAAGTCCCAAGACTTTCACTATAATAGTACTCCAGATATATGGCATTTTATATTTAATTTGTATGGTAGATGCCACGCGTATTGGTCCGATACTGCCCATTTTTTTTCCGACTACTCACATTAAAAATAGGTGACACCAGACAAATTTTAAAAGCTCTCTCTATCACACTACTCGAGATATATAATATTGAATATTTACTTGTATGGGAGGTACCACGCCCACTTCTTCGATCCCGCCCATTTTCGGCGTAACTACTAATCTTAACAATAGGTGACCTCACACAAATTTGCAAAACTCTCCCTATCATAATACTCAATATATGTATATGATATTAAAAATTTGCTTTGTGTGGGAGGTGCCACGCCCACTAAAAATATTAAAAAAGTTATAGCCTATAGCACTTCCCATATCCGCAGTAAGACTCTGTGAAAATTTCAAGAAGATCAGATGCTTAGTTACGGAGATTACCTCCTACAAACAAACAAACAAACACACATTACCTCTTTATAATATTAGTATAGATATGCCGGTTTTCTCAATGTATCATCAAAATGCCTGTTACTTAACCAGGACATAAATTTATTGGACCGATAAACTGCCGGTTAACAATTTTGGTTTTCTCAATGTACCGACAAAAAAATTATTTTCAGTTGGCAATGCCTCTCAAAATACGGTTGCTCAAATATTGGCCTTAGTTCATCGAGCCGGCGATGGAAACCAAGTTACCCAACCCATTGTTCGCAATGTACCTCCAGAACATGACAGAGCCTCTACCATGGCTCACGTTTTGGCCTTCGTACCTGTGGCAACCTAACAAAAATCTTTTGTTTTGATGATATGAACTCAAAGGAGCTTAGATCTGTATATAGAATGCTTCTCCAAAACTCTTTGGGCTTCTGAAGATGCTCCTTTGGGAAGGCCAATCTTTTCAGCTTGTTCACATCTGATATGGAGGTATGTTCTTACCTTGTATATTTTCAAATCTCCGTCATTTAAACGTCGCCGAACACTATGCTCACTGATTGGAGTTTTTGCTGACTGATTCCATTGATTTAAAGCGGATTGAGGCTTTAGTTGAATAATTTTGTAAAATTCCCGCAGAAGGATTCGGTCTTCAATTAGTTTTGCCTTTAGCACCTGATCAAGGTAAGTTTCTGATGTAATTATGTTCCTTAATTTGTTAATTTGATAGTGCACTGTTCGGCGCGACAAACTAAATTCCATTACAATGCTTTTACTGCGACGCCAGAATTAAAATTGCCAATATTGAAGCTCCAGCAACACAACTTAAATCGGCCGTTTTTCCAATGGTCTCCAATAACTTTTATTCAATATTTTATTTGAATATTATAAAAAAAATGTCAATAAAATGTAAATAGTTATTTTATTGTCACTTGCTAAACCATGCGCGGAACACTGCCACAAAGATTTTGTCAAAATACTTATGCCACGAAAAAATTCACTGTCTGCTTGCTTTCTTATCTGTACCGTGTACCGTGTATCGTGCAATCAAACGAACTGGACAAGAAAACATCACAGTTGTCAAAATAATTATGCCGACTAGTGTATCTGTACGATAAATAAATAACTGGCAGATGAGTGCCGGTTAGCTTTGCGAAAAATAGAAGCAAACCAGACATTGAGAAAACCCAATTTCTTTAATCGGCAGTTTCTCGTTGGCATAAGAGATAATCGCCTATTGGGAAAACGGGCAATAGTATTGAAATTTTTCTATATTTTATACATAAAATTGCATTGTCACTTTTTGATTTCAATTATTTTATATTTGTTTATTTTATTTTACTTTTTATTTGTTTTCATATTTTCTCCTTTTTTTTAAATTAAATTTGAAATTTTTTAATTTATATTTCATTTTTTTCTTACTTATATCGATGTTATATTTTTAATGCTTAGTATTCATATTTAACGTCAGTTTTTTTAATTCTTTTTTTATTAAATTTAAAAATTGGGATAATAGCCTTAAGTTCCATTGTACATCATAATTCAATTTAACATATGTACATAAGTACATTAGTACCTGCTCTGTTTGAATATTACAAGTCTTGTGGAGTGGGATACCAAATTAAATAAATAAATAAATAATTACTGAGGAGGACTTCTTTGACTATCTTGAATTTGATATGAATATGTTTGTCTTGAGCAGAGGAAATAATTAAAAAAAAAAATCCTGCTCGAATCATTTAATTATTTAATTATTTATTTATTTATTTATTTATTTATTTATTTGTTTATATATTTTATTATTTATTTATCTCAATAAAAGAAAATCAGCTGTTTTGTCCTGTAGCATACACAAGAAAACAGACAAGCAAACATAAAATATTTATAACATAAATATTTATTTATAAGTAGTAAAATGGTTAAGGAGGGTATTTTTTCTAGTTACAAACATAATTCTATAAATAAAGGGCGTCCAAAATAGAGGTATTATTTTAATTTAAAAAAAAAAGATTTTATCTTTTTGAGATATTAAAAATATTTTTTTTTCAATCTCTTACAAATAGGTTCCGGTTAAAAATTAAAAATTGTGTCGGTCAAGTGTCCCCCTCTACTGGCTCGACAGGCTCCCAATTTTTTACCAAAATTCTCAATCACGTTTTGCAATAAACTTTTGTCAATGGTTGATATCTGCTCGGTAATGTTATTTTTAAGCTCTTGAACTATTGCTTGATTATTGCTCTACAATTTCGATTTCAAAAAACCCCACAAAATATAATCTGATCTCGGTGACCAATTCACTCGTCCGCTACGAGAAATAATGCGATTTTCAAACTTTTCTTTCAAAATATCCATTGTTTCTCTTGCTGTGTGGCAAGTGGCACCATCCTGTTGAAGTTACATATTCTCTACGTCTAAGTCACCAATTTTCCGCCACAAAATGCTTGGGATCATCTCCCTGTATCGATTTCCATTGACCGTAATCGCATTTCCATTTTTGTTTTCAAAAAAATATGGTCCGATGATACCTCCTGACCACAAACCACACCAAACCGTAACTTTTTGTGGATGTAATGGTTGCTCTAAAACAACTTTTGGCTTCTCTTCACCCCAAATGCGGCAATTCTGCTTGTTGACGTAGCCATTGAGCTGGAAATGGGCTTCGTCGGTGAAGATTATCTTGTTTAAAAAATTCTCATTTTCTTTTTGTTTTTCGATGGCATTTTCAAAAAATGTTTTAATAATAAAAACACGCTCCAACACGCTACAAACATAATTTTATAACTACATATATTATTAGGGTATTTAAATTTTTGATCATATCAGTTTCAGAACAGCTTTCATTACGTAAATATATGTAATTTTTTGCAGAGGCTTTGAAAAACACTTAGCAAGTAATGCAGCTAAAACACTTCACATTCAATCAGAACATTTTCTATCAAACGTCTACTTTATTTAAATGCATTATTTTTAAGTTAATTTTTTACAAATAGAATTAAAAAATTACATTCGAAAGTATTAAAAGAAATTGGTACCATATCGAGCATGTGTAATTTGCAAATATTTAATTTGAATCTCTTTGGAATTTTCGCAATTCAGTTTGTATGGCCTCTATTAAAGGTGCTGTTGAAAGATCGTGAACTGGGCGTGTCGACATACTACTCTGAATTTCTACGGGACGATGAAATGGTCCGGCACTCATAGGTCGAACAAGAGGGGACTGAGATCCCCGAGCACTGCCACCACCCCAAGCACCTATTGCGGGTGAAGGTGGTTGTGTTGAGTGATTTGACTTAGGTGTTTTCTCGGGTTGAGCTGTAGATGGACGATTTTCATAAGCTAGATGTTTAATGTTGCAGCTGTTAAGATGATTAAATATATTTAGTATTAAGGCAGTTTTTGATTTTCAAAACTATAAACATACTTGGAAGTGCCGGCTGAAGAACCACGTAATTCACGTTTTGTTGGTTTTCGATTATTTGAAAAATCTTTATTGGGCAATGGCATGGGTAGATCATCCTGACTGGAATACATTTGTAGAGCTTCCTCTAATAAACCTTCGTATTGATTACGCATTGCAGCTGGATCTCTTGAAGGACTATAATAATCAATTCTGTTGTGTTTATATGCATCAGCAACATCTTCTGCAGATCGTGAAATTGAAAAGTTGAAAACAAGAAAATATGTAGAAAATAAAGATTTTCAGAAACGTTGTCTTCTTTCGTAATTACCATTGTCCATAACATCATCAGCACTTAAACGTTTCTTGTGTCTCTCCCACACTACCGGCCCTACAATGCCAGGATCTGGATTATCACTTTGTGAAGCAAAACGTGCAAACTTATTGGGAGCTTTGGGCGATGGAAAACTTTCAATGGTAGCTATGGTAGTGGAATCGAAAATATCTCTTGATGATCGCTTCTTGTTGTGTGATCTTGCAGACTGGTGAACATTTTCAATATTATCATAGTAAGTGACAAAAACTGGTTCTAATACACGATTCAAAGGTTCGGGCAATGTTGTCTTCGGAAAAGCCTTTACCGACTGCATAGATAGAAATGATCCTATACTACCAGAGTCTGAAGATTTTTCCGTTGGCTGAAGAGCTCGAATTATTTCTTTGTTTATAGCTTCCGATGATGGCTGGTGATCATCACCATCATTATCATTGTATATAGTTTTTTGATGCAATAATTTATTGCGATGATAATTGTTATGAGGATTGTAAGCTTCGTTCGTACGTTCATAATTTCTAAATCCTCTTCTAGAAGCCGGTGCATCTCCTTCATCGCCGGAATAATCTTGTTGACTTTGTACAGGACTTGTTTCGAAGGATCCTACACGATTTTCAGATAAATATCGTCGCTTGGGTTTTTGCCTAGACTTATCACGTTTCTTTTCCGATATAACTGTTGTATAAACAGCATCTTCATGGCCTTCAGCTCTGTCATATTGATTTTGTCTTCGTATTTTATGACGCTCAAATAAGTTTGCGGCTTTTTCATCCAGTATGCGTTGAACATCAGCTGCAGGCGGATTTATGGGACAATATATGGATGAATCGGAAGTATTTTCGGAAGATGTTATGGACGATCTACGAGTATTTTGCATAGGTGGACCGGGAAAATGTATGCGTGGTTCTCGAGTACTATGGCCATTTTCATTTTCAAACGAAAAATTTTGTATACCTACATCACGGGACTGTGTCATTGTACGACCAGTATCTAAGGCTGTAACACTCGATGTTGGTCGTGCTGATTGAGTTTCTGATAAAAGTTCATTACGACTTGTGGTTCTTTAAGAAAAAAGAAAGACATATTACATACAAAGTAAGAAAATTTGAAGATCAAATTTTTGTTCGGAAACGATTTTGTTGACCTTACGCAACTTACCTATTAACTTCTTCATTCTTGTGTTTGACATGAGACCGGCCCATTAGAAGTAAAGCAATCAATAGTAATAATAGTAATAACATTGCTATAGAACTGACTATGATCAATATTGGATTATTTTGTATGGAGTCTATGAAACCAACTGTGCCACTATGAGTTGCAGGAGCTAAAGGTGTAGCTTGGGGTTCCCTCAGATAAGCTAGAATGTAATATTGAATAATTATAAATTTACTAGAGTATAAACTAAAATACAAACATACGTTCAGCTTTCATAAAAATTTCTTTACCCAGCACGGTAGAGACTTCAGCTTCGCTAACCAATTTCATATCGTTGGCGGCAGTAACAGCTAATACAGGACGTCCATTAACAAACACAGAATAAATTATTTCTGTCTGATTTGCTATAGGGCGTTTATCACTAAAAACAAAGAACCAAAAATTCTTTTTAACATTTCGTTATCGTATTTACATGTCATTATTACATTTTCTCATTAATATCTTCATCATATATATTGCTACTCTCCATTATGCCACCACCACCACTAATTCCCTTTTGTTGCACATCATCCTCTGTTAGTTGAGTGATATTATGAATGACAACTCGTACTTGATCGCTAAGGAAATTTAAGGATGGCAGTTTTTGAGGTTGTACTAATTGTCTTGGATGTGCTTTAAAGGAATCCGTTAATATTTGTTTTTCCGACATGGCATTCTGTTGTATCAATTCCCAAGGAGCAATAGTGACAACCTTAGGCAAAGGATCTGATGATTCAGCCTCCTCCATATCTGAAATGTAGTATTTTGTTGTGGATGTGTCGCCATTATTTTTTGCTGTTGAGTCAGCATTATTTTCTTCAGACGAAGATAGTAATTCGGAATTTTTATTTACTGGAAATGAAGCTTCTGGTTTTTTGTAGAAAGGAGTATTATCGGTGACCATATCAATAAGTTCTGTATCATAATCAGAAGGTTCTAAAGATTAAAAGAAGAATTTTGATATCATAATACTTTATTTTCCAACAACAATGCAGTAAGCAAATACCAGTGAGCTAGATAAATATGTGTTGATTATTGTATGGGAGCTAGGTCCAAAAATAGAGCGGTCGTGATCATATTAAGTGGACTTTAAACATATATATACCAACATGCCTAATTTGATGAAAATATATTTTATTTGTACGATTGAGAGTTTTTTTTAAATATATTTTTTATTTGCAATTTATTTAATAATAATAAGCAAATGGGTTAAAGATAAGTAATAACATTAGTTTCAACCTCCACTGAGATTAAAACATATCTACAATCGTATATAATTACATATATCGTATAACTTTTATAAGACTTAGGTCTATTTTTATTTCATATATTAGGATTTAAAAACATTGAATGACAATCACCGTCTCTTAGAGTAAATGTGATATGCGTAGACTTTTCAGTATTTACACAAATGTTCCATTTCTTTAACCATTTACTAATTCTATTGAGCTGTTTTTGTACCATTTTTGAGGATTCTTCTATAGAATCATTACTTATCATTATCATCACCATATGTTGCAACCATAACATCTCCAGTAACCGGCAAATCGGAGCTGTAAATAGCACATGGTCCAGCACGCTGCGCTGTGGTATTCCTGATTCACAGATATTTGATATTTCGCTATTTATTTTAACTTAAAAACATCGATTTTGTAAATACGATTTAAGGACAAATTTGAACGGTGCAGGAAGATAATGTTTAAGTTTAAAGAGTAGACCTAGTTGCCAAACTCTGTCGAAAGTTTGCTTAACGTCCAAGAACACAGCGGAGCAATACTGTTTATTTTCTAATGCACTTCTTACTACTGGAACTACTCTATGGCACTGTTCGGGAGTTCCATGTTTATACCGAAATCCAAATTGATGATCAGGTATAATATTTTGTTTACCTAATATTGGCAGCATTCTACGTAAAAAGAGCCTTTCGAATATTTTTAAAAGTGGACAGAAGACTTATAGACTTATAAGATTTAATATCATTTTCCGGCTTTCCAGGTTTTGGAACCATCATTATTTCAGCATATTTCCATTGTTCCGGAAAGTGTTGAAGTCCTAGAATTTTTTTAAATATTATAGTTAATAATATAAAAGCTTTTTTGGGCAGAACTTCAATATCTTTTGCACATATTTTTTCATACCCGGCTGTTTTTTTCTTATTTAGATTCTTTATTTCTTGTTTTACTTCAGATGGAGATATATGCTTAACGGGTAAATCTATTTGGCATGGCCTGTCAAGAAATGAGAAGATTTTTCTTTCATCTTCAGAATTGTTAAATGAGAAAGGTTGAAAGGTGGATCCCAAGTATAGAGAAAATGCATCAGCTTTGTTGGAATCTGATTTTAGCGGAGAATTGTTTGTTTTATTTAATGGTTTATTTCTTTTTGTTTGTCTTTTCAAATATTTTGAAGTATTCCACAGATTGTACTCGCCAGATTTTGAATATTTAAGGTTTCTTAAGTAATAGTTTAATATTCAACTAATCGTTGCTTTAGCTCATTTGTAGCTCGATTCAAATTGGGTTTAATCGTTGGGGGTCTATAATTTTTCCATATTCTCCTCAATCATCTTTTAATTCTTATTAGGTCTCTTATTTCAGCTGATACTATTATCTTGTTTCAAGAATTTAGTTCTGGTGCAATTGGTGTTGAGAGAAACGCTGCTTCATTAATTAAGTTTGTGAAGTTTTCAACGAGAGAATCCAGCTCCAGCCCATCTTTAATTTGAACATTACGATTAATATTTTGTTCAATCCAACATCTAAAGTAGCTTAGATCGGTTCTGGAGGAGATTACTTTATAAGTTTTATTTGCAGATATACAATTTGTGTTATAATTGACTATAAGTGGTGCATGCTCCGAACTCAACTCGTCAGAATCTGAAATATCTAAAAGTTGGGAAGGATCGAATAAACTATAAAATCTAATAGGTCTGGAATTTTTCTAGAGTCGCTTGGCCTATAAGTAGGTCTTAAGTAGCACTGGCAAATTATTCGTAAAGACACTTTTATAAAGCCTTTGGGATTTGTAATTGTTGACCCCACCATGGATGTTTCGCATTAAAGTCTCCCCCGACTGTGTACTTAATAGAATATTTTACCAAAATTACAGAACCTCCATGAGCTTTATTACTTGGATGGTTGCATGAAATAACGTCTTATCCTTTAATTCTAAAATGTGTTTTATCAGTAAAATGAGTTTCTGATATAAGAAATATATGAATGTGTAACTACATAAAGGTTGGAAGAGTGAATTGAATATTGGGGTGATTCCTTTTATAGAAACAATTAACTTTAACACATTTATTAACATAATCCCCATTTTATGTAAGCTAGCGATATTCACTTAATTGGTAAAGCCTTGTATTTGATGCTGAAAGACTTCCAATTCTTAACAACAAAATTGAGGAAATTCAAAAAGAATTCCGTTAGTAAATAAAATTTAAAGAATTCGGTATTAAATAAATTTAAAAATATTTGAAACCAAGTAAGAAAATTACAGTCGGTCTATACCGACTATACGATACCTATACGACGGTTTAGAGACCTCATCTCTTCGGTCCAACTAATTGGATAAAGAAAATAAGCATAAACTAAATTTGAGGGGCATTATTATTAATTTTTTTGGCTGCAGATATGAAAAAGTTCATATCGGATGCTATATTTATATGGGGCCATAAATGGACTGATCCTGATCGTATTGGGTAAGGTCACTTTTTTTTGCAAAAACATATACAAACCAAATTTCAGAAAAATCGATGCAATATTTTTGTTTTTTGATAGATTTATGTGAAGATCGGGAAGCAGCTCTAAATGGGGCCTATGACTAAGAATTGTCCTATAAGGATTATTTTAAGACTACTGATTAATGGATACAATAAATACATACAAACCCAATTTGACTGAGATCAATATGATAAATTGGATCTTATGGCAATTTATGTCGATTTCATAGGGGTCATTTGTATGGGGACTAGATCTGAACATGGACATAGTAGTATAGGGTATAAATAGTCCAAATGCAGCGGCTTTAAATGTCTTATCAATCTTCAAGCTATGTTAAAATTAGATAAGATAAACTCCGATTTAAATTCACTGTTAGCAATGATGCACACAAAAGAAGAACCCAACATGGTCCTTCTCCTCCTTCGAAAATTCGAGAAAATTCAAAATCCCATGTTGAAATAAAGACATAATCGATTTTTTTTTGGTATGAGATATAATCAATAACTAGTTCCCCCATTAATTCCGGAATATCACTTAGCTTTGCTATTACCCTATAGTTAGGTACACACAGGAATGGTTGGAATTCGGTTACCACTAGAAGTATTTACTTATGTAAAACAACTTTTTGTTTAAATTTATAAATATTTAAAAAAGCGATAGTTTTCCTTCGCTTACAGCATTCTCATCTTATTTCTTACAGAAATAAATTTAGCTCTGTTTACTAATCAATATATTAGTAAAAATTATTTACATAACTTAATAAAAAAGGGGTAAAAATTGTCGAATTCATAAATATTTGGGATTGTAACAATTAAGTACATTATATCAACATATTTCAAATATAAAATGTCTTAGCAGATATTTTTATAAATTTTTGCTTATCAGTAGTCCAAAATTTAACCCTATAGGGCAATTTTTGGTCGTAACCCACATATGAAGCTGATTCCCGATCTTCACTTAAATCTATAAAAAACAAATATATTGCACAGATTTTCTCAAATTTGATTTGTATATGTTTTTGGAAATAACAAGTGACCTTACCAAATATGGCCACGACCTAGTTCCTAGTTCGAACTAGTTCCCATATAAATATATCATCCGATATGAACTTTTTCATATCTGAAGGCAAAAATATTAAAAAGAATGCCACTCAAATGTTTTATGCTTATTTTCTATATCTAATTAGTTGGACCTAGAGATAGGGTCTCTAAACGCATGGTAGAGGGTATCGTAAAATTGGTCCACGCCGACCATAATTTTCTTACTTCTTTTAAATTGTTTTGGTTTGTTGGGATAACTTGAGAGAAACTACAAACACATTGAACATTTTTATACCCTATACCACTATGTGGTTTGGGTATAATGACTTTGTGCTGCTGTTTGTAACAACCAAAAATATTTGACCTAGACCCATCTTTAATTATACCGATCGAATCAGAATCACTTTCTGAGTTGATTTAACGATGTCCGTCCGTCCGTCCGTCCGTCCGTCCGTCCGTCCGTCCGTCTGTGTGTCCATGTAAAGCTTGTAATCAAACTGCAGGTCGCAAATATGAATATATTTTGATGAAATTTGGTATATAAGCTTTTATCGGCCATGGGATGAACGCTATTGAAAACGGTGAGAATCGGTCCATGTTCAGACCTAGCCCCCATACAAATTACCCATATGAAATCGACATAAATTTCCATAAGATCCAAATTGTCATATAGATCTTACTCAAATTGGGTTTGTATGCGTTCGTTACATCCACTAATGAGTAGTCCAAAAATGATGCCTTTGACCCCATATAGAGCTGCTTCCCGATCTTCACTTAAATCTATTAAAAAACAAAAATATTGCACTGATTCTTCTCAAATTTTTTTTGTATATATTTTTGCAAAATACAAGAGACTTAACCAAACATGATCACGATCGGTCCATTTTTGGACCTAGTCCCTTTATAGATATAGCATCCGATATGAACTTTTTCATATCTGCAGCCAAAAAAATTAATAAAAAATCCCACTCAAATTTGGTTTTTGCTTATTTTCAATGTCCAGTTAGTTGGGCCTAAGACATAGGGTTTCTAAACGCATGGTATAGGGTATCGTATAGTCGGTCTAGACCGACTATAATTTTCTTACTTGTTATTTTTTAATCAGTTTTTTTTTTCAAATTTAAAATACCTCCTTCGCGATGTTGGTAAACGATTTTATGTGACAACGAAGAGTCTATGTTAGTTACTGAGGGTGTTGTCATAATGTCCAGACAGATGGATAGATGGCTATCGATAAATCAAATTCCCTTCTTATAAGGATCAAGAAAATATATGGTTTTGGGGCCTCCGGAATTTATATCGATGCGTCGCGAATGCAATGACAAAAATAAAGGCACAAAGGCGTGGAGGGTATAAAAAGAATAATTCAAAATATTATAAAATTTTACAAGCGTTATGGAGCTTATTATCAACAAAAAATGACCAGTCAATATGATAAAGCAGTTCATTTTATTTATCACAATTAGTACGTTTAAATTAAAGAAAAATGCTGTGGGCAGACTTTTGCTTATGGCGATTTTGTTAATAATCTTTCATTTGTTTTGTTGTGGTTGCCAGTGAATTATTTTTGTTTTTCTTTTATATTATTTAAAAGTTAATTTCTATGAAAAAAAAAAACAGATTTATTTTTATAAACTAAGCTTATCATGATTTTAATTGCTTTTTCGACAAAAGTTAAAAATATACAATTAAAAGCGTGACGTATTTAAATATGAACAAAAAAAATTCCGTTAGGCTCGGACTCATAAAGTTGTACCTTATAATAATGTGTACTTTATAAGAACTCCATTATAGTGTGTTTACAGATTTTTACCAGATTTCCCATGTAAAATAAAATCTAGTTCGTTACTAGATTTTAGCAAAATCTCACAAAATTTTGTCAAACTTGGGCACTACCAAATGATACTGCCCTGTTTATACCCTATACCACTATGTGGTTTGGGCATATTGACTTTGTGCTGCTATTTGTAACTACCAAAAATATTTGACCTAGACCTATCTTTATTTATACCGATCGAATCAGAATCCGTCCGTCCGTCTGTCCGTCTGTCCGTCTGTGTGTCCATGTAAAGCTTGTAATCAAACTGCAGGTCGCAAATATGAATATATTTTGATGAAATTTGGCATATAAGCTTTTATCGACCATAGGATGAACGCTGTTGAAATTGGTGAGAATCGGTCCATGTTCAGACCTAGCCCCCATACAAATGACCCCTATGAAATCGACTTAAATTGCCATAAGATCCAAATTATCATATAAATCTCAGTCAAATTGGCTTTGTATGTGTTTATTACATCCATTAATCAGTAGTCCAAAAATGATCCCTATGGGACAACTCTTAGTAATAGGCCCCATATAGAGCTGCTTCCCGATCTTCACTTAAATCTATCAAAAAACAAAAATATTGCACTGATTCTTCTCAAATTTTGTTTGTATATATTTTCGCAAAATTCAAGAGACCTTACCAAACATGGTCAGGATCGGTCCATTTTTGGGCCTAGTCCCCATATAGGTATAGCATCC
This sequence comes from Cordilura impudica, assembly GCA_963682025.1. NCBI lineage: Eukaryota > Metazoa > Arthropoda > Insecta > Diptera > Scathophagidae > Cordilura > Cordilura impudica. The sequence goes on from OY821517.1 coordinate 112,942,156, forward strand.
GATATGAACTTTTTCATATCTGCAGCCAAAAAAATTTATAAAAATCCCACTCAAATTTGGTTTATGCTTATTTTTTATATGCAGTTAGGTGGGCCTGAGAGATAGGGTCTCTAAACGCATGGTATAGGATATCGTATAGTCGGTATAGACCGACTATAATTTTCTTACTTGTTTTTTATTATTGTAGTAGAAAATTACAACACAGTGACTGAAAAATTGACATTCGAAAACAAAAAAGAAGCAAACAAGTTGAATAAAAAGGAAATAAAATATTAATTATTAATAAAAATGACGAGTCTATAACAAAAAAAATATTTAGTAATTGAAAAGTTATAATTTTTTATACTTGTAGGTGCCTATTCCCATCTGCTATATAATAATTGTGCAAAATGCATTTGCTTTTGTTGTACAAACATAAACTTAACAAATGCTGATGGTTTTTTTCTCGCAAAATACCTATTTCAGCTTGTGCTTTTTTCATCCTTGATGCATATGTAATATAATAATAAAATCTGTTCCTTTTTAGAATTTTCCATGATTCCATTTTCCTATTTTTGGTATTTCTAGTTTATATGTTTTATTTTAATCAGCTGTTTATTTTTGTCGAAACAAAATCTCACAAAATGTAAAAAAAAAGTTTGATGTAAACAGGATAGATTTTGAAATAGATTTCAACTAAAATCTACTAGATTTTCCTTTGATGTAAACGTAATATTAGAAGTTTTTGAGGTCTAATATACAGCCTTGACTAAAAGATTGCTTGTATCGCCACTGTCTCTTTTTATAGTCACATTTATAGGCGATTAGCTTTATATACGATATATGAACCATATATTAAGGTAGGGGAAAGTGGTCGGTTGCCGGCACTGGTCGGTTGTCGGCACCCTGCATTAGCTTTTCACAAAAAGACCATATGGTCATTTTGACAAATGTCAAATGTGCGTTTTATTAGCACGTTCTTACTGTGCCGAACGCTGAAAAAAAAAGTCGCACGAGTTAAATGAAAGTCCACGAATACATTTGGTTGGAATGTTAATATGAACTGCTCTTTACTTTATTGTTTGCTATATTTTTATACAAAAATATTCTTAATCTAAAACTATAAATATTCAATAAAAAAATATGCTTATGCTATTGGTTTCTTTTATAGAACGTTTAATTGGTTGGTCATAAAACAATATTGTATTTTGTAGGAAGTAAATGACGAAAACAAAGTGAGTTTTTCATACGAAAGTTTATCGACACTTTGTTTTCGTTTTGAAACTGTAATTTTGGTGATTTGACATTTATTTTATTTTAAATGATTGAAATGAATAAACAAAATTTCAATACAAAGTTTATTAACTCTTTGTTCTAGTTTAATGACGAAAACAAAGGTATCAAGTTTCAATGAATGAAGTAAGTTTCCATATGAAAGTTTATTAACACTTTGTTTTCGTTTAAAATTATAATTCTGTTAGTTTGACATTTATTTCATTTTAAATGATGAACTGAAATAATTATTGAGTAAACAATTTTATTAATACAAAGTTTATTAACACTTTGTTCTAGTTATTAAAAATTATAATTTTAATAATATGGTATTTATTTTATTCTTGGTAATTTATTCTTATGCTAGATATAGGGTTTTCAAGTTCGATGGAATCTGTTGAGTTCAGTGTTCCATTGGACTTAACTCCTCCCTCCTTAGATTGAAAATTCTCCTGGATTTTCTTAAGAGATTTTTTGTATTTCTTATAAATTATGATTATAAAAGTTAAACATATAATTGCAATACAGATAGTTAGAAAATAACTACCAATTATTGAATTAAAATGTATTGCTTTATGATATTTCAATTCTTCTATGGTTTTTATATGTTCCACTTCATTTATAGCTATTTGATCCAAAGAAATGGTTGTTTCCATATTATTTAAATTTAAATTTGGTGATAATGCAAAACTGGTTTTATATTCTTTTTGTTTATTTTCATAAATATTGCCATCAATTTTTATTTTGCAATCATTAAATGTAAGAAGTTGATTTCCACTTAAAACTAATTTCCTGCTGTCGCAGTTACTTTCTACCTTTGCACCATTTACATTCTTTAGAAGCACCATTCCCTGTTCAACCTCTAAAATTTCTTCTTTATTATTGAGAATTTTGTAACACTTTTGCTTATTACTAAAAATACATAGGTTTGATTTTTTTAGATTGGAAATATTTTGTTCGTTATTGTAATTGTAAACAGTATTATTGATAATAACAATTTCTTGTATTCTTATATCTAATTCAAAACCTTCCTTGTTTTTAATTGGCATAATCAATGATTTTGGGACTGTAATAATATTTAGTGGTATCTTTATAAAAAATACAATTTGTTCATTCCGGTATTTAGCAACTGTTAATTGTATTTGTTGTAATTTATTGAAATCAATATTTAAATCATTAATTTCCTCTGGTGTTAGTATATTGTTAGTCATAAGATTGTGGTTAGCTGCAATAATATTATCTTGTATATGCTCAATCTGTTCGTCCAATGTTTTAATCTTTAGCACCAAATCAAGATAAAAAATGTGTGAAAAAATATCTAAGTTATTTTTGTCTATTGAATTGATTTTTGCCAGAATAATATCTCTATCCGATTCAATAGTGTGTTTTAAGTTAGTTAGTGTTTCATTGAAATGATTTGTAATTTTTATTTGTTTGTTTGCGGTTTCTATTATATTATGATTATTGTTATCTATAATTTGTAAATGATTCTGTATTGTTTCCCTATCTTCTTCGTCCATAGTTCCTGCCATCCATTTCAGACCTGATCCCAAAACATTAGCTAAACCTCTTTTACCTCTATTCAATTGTAGAGTACGAAACTTTATTATAACCCTGTTAAGCTGAGCTTGTAAGACTTGTTTATTTATGTTAGACTGCTGTATACTATTTTCAATGTGGCTAATTATTTCCTGGATTTCACTTAGATAAATGGTGTGAACTATCGTTGTATATGCTTCGACCATTGTTACATTGTCCAACTTAATTTCCGTATATCCACTGTTGCCTTCATTTATAGGTTGAATCAATAAGTTATTCATTACCGGTGATATTAGTAGGATTAGAATCGTAAGCCGTAATATCCAGTGAATCTGCAAATTTAAAGGGACGTTTGATGTTAGTTGGGTGGATATTATCTACTTTCAGTTTTCTATAACGAGGTTCGTATTTATGTCTTAAAGCTTTATAATTTTTCACATATGCTTCTGGTTTGTCATAATTAAATTGTTCCCTATTCAAATTTCTTTTTGTTATAATTTTATCCTTAAAGTCTTTTAATCGATTATATAATTTTATTTTATCTATTGTTCCTTGTATTACATCAAATGGTCTGCTCATCGTTGTTGAGTGAATGGATTTATTATACCATTCAACACATTTATACATTCGCTCTTGTACTGATAATTCTGATCGTTGAAATTCTAATGTTCTAAACTTGTCTGATATGCTACTATGTAATCTTTCGATATCTGCATTTCCTGTATGGTTGTTAGGTTTGGTGAAATGAACTGTAATATTTTCCTCTCGTAAAAAGTTCTTTACATTGATGGATGCGAATTCGTTGTCTGTAACTACTTTGTTTGGTTTACCTCTCATTGATATATAGAGTCTAATTTTCTCTACTATTGTACAGCTATTTCTGTCTTCCAAATATAACATAACTGCGTATTTTGAAAATTTGTCAATGAAAGATAAAAAACTGTGTTTCTTATTTGTATATACGTCCATATGTACTATTTCATTAACATCTTTTGGTGTTTCTGTGACATGAAATTTTGGTGTTATTGGTTTCCTATCATATTTGGATTTGTTGCAAACATTACAATTATTAACGTATTTCTGAATAAAATGTTTAAGATTGTTAAAATAAATTTTAGTTTTCAAACCACAATAATTTTCGTTAATTCCTGCATGACCTGTTTCATTTTTATGGTATTTTGCTATATATCTATACAATTCATCCTCATTCAGCATATCTTTAGCGTGATAAACACATCGGACAAATTTTATTGAGTTACCGAATATTTCAATTAGCTTTAATTGTACTTTATTGTACAAATGATCAGACAATTCGGTGTAAATACCTATCTTCAAATTTCTCTTGATAGTTATATTCCTTCTAATTATATCGGTCATTGTACCGGTTATGATATCGTTAGTGTTTAAAAAAATTTTATGTTTGCCGTCAATGATTTGAGTTTCATTAGTTTTGTTATCAGTTAGTATTATTTGCTTCTCAAATCTATTAACGACTGTGTCCAAAATAAAAAAATGATCATTCAATTCTTCCTGTTGAGAATGGATAGTTGCAGCCACACTCATTTGATCATCTGCCATGAAAACAATATCATTTGGTGCATTTATACGGCTCATAAAATCGGCTACAACGTTCTCTTTACCCTTGATGTAACTCATACTCTCCCAACCTCAACAGCCAACGCTGGAGTCTTTGGTTTATATCTTTACCCTTGGTTTTGGATTGAAGCCAAACCAATGGTTGATGGTCCGTAAATAGTTCAAATTGCCTGCCATATAGATATGGACGGAAGTAGTTTACTGCCCAAACAATAGCCAGCAATTCTTTTTCCACAGTCGCATAATGCCTCTCGTGGTCATTCAATGTTCTACTTGCATAGGCAATTGGATGATTTTCCTGAGACAATACGGCACCTACAGCATAACCACTTGCATCAGTAGTTAATTTAAATTTTTTTGAATAATCTGGATACTTAAGTATCGGTGGGTTAATGATCAACTTTTTCAATTTTTCAAAGGAATCATGATAATTAGGATCGTTGAGATTAATTTTCGTATTCTTCTTTAGATATTTAGTTAATCCTTGTGCAACCTTTGCGTAGTCTTTAATAAATTTTCGGTAGTACCCCGTAACTCCTAAGAAAGATTTTATCTGTTTAGTTGTTTCAGGAAGCTTTAGCTTCTGAATTGCATCAATTTTATTTGGGTTAGGTCTTAGACCTTCCTCGCTCAGAACATGACCAAGGTATTCAGTTTCCTTCGCCAAAAAAACGCATTTGTCGAGCTGTATCTTCAGATTATGCTCTCGTAATTTTTGAAAAATTTTGTTGACACTCTGTACATGCTCTGTTAATGATGTACTAAAAATTAAAATGTCATCTAAATAAACAACGCAAATTTTATTAATATATTCTCTAAGTACCGAGTTCATAAGACGTTGAAAGGTTGCTGGAGCATTTTTTAATCCAAAGGGCATCCTGTTGTATTCAAAATGTCCCAAGGGAGTCGAGAAAGCTGTTTTTTTTCTATCGTTTGTATTCATGAGAATTTGGTGAAAACCCTTGGCTAAATCCAATGTTGTAAAATAAGTAGATTTTCCCAATTTATCCAATATATTTTCTATATTGGGTATTGGAAATTTGTCGTCCACCGTTATCTCGTTCAATTTTCTGTAGTCAACAACAATGCGCCACTTCTTCCTGCCCGATTGGTCCATTTTCTTTGGAACAACCCAGATAGGAGAATTATAGGCAGAGTTACTTTCCACAATTATTTTCTGTTGTAACGTTTCTTGGATCTGCCTGTTAATTTCGTCTTCATGTATTTTGGGATATCTGTATATTTTAGAGTATACAGGTTTATCTGTAGTAGTAATTATGGAATGTCTTATCTCATGAGTATGAGTAAGTGAATCACCTTCATGAAACAACAAGTCGCTATTTTTACTTATGAGATCACGAAGAAACTCTTTTTCTTCGGAATTCATGTCGACTCTAAAAAGTTTTTTAATGTTCTCCTTATTGACATCTAAAAATTCCAATGCATGAATCTCGTTATAATAGCAAGGAAATGAATTTGTAAAAAAAATTTTTCTATCATTAATCTGAATATACCGTTCTTCTAAACAAATTTTTGTAATTTATTCTTATGCTAGATATAGGGTTTTCAAGTTCGATGGAATCTGTTGAGTTCAGTGTTCCATTGGACTTAACTCACGCGCTTTGAATTTACAATTAAAATATTTTTTTACGAGTGAAATTCAACTTTGAAGTATTGTATTGGTGATCTGCTTAGTGTTTAAAAAAATCGGTCGAAAAGGTAAGTGCAGTGAATATTTATGAAACAGATTCAGTCTATTTTGTGATTCAACAATAAACGCCACGAACGTGTTCGGAACCAAAAGTTGTCGTTTGTCGGCACCCATTTTTTTGTGACACCAGGGATGGAAATGTAATTAATTTCAGTGTTGTTTTTAATAAATTTTTCGATATTTTTAGCCAGCTCACCCGCAAAACAATCGTCAAATCAAATGATTTTTGGTGGAAAAGCTGCCACTAAAATCGACTGCTGCAGCGTACTCGATCCTGATGACGATTAATGTGAAAAGTGGCATTGGTTGTCATTAAGATAAATAAATTTCCTTTTTTGTTTGAATGCTGGTGGTTTTCATTCGTATTCGTCCATTTTTAGTGGATTTTCTTAGGGTGCCGACAACCACCACATTTTTGTAAATGGCAAAAAAAAACATTTAACTAAACTGTTAGTAAACATTTTCCAATGGACGGAATAAACTCAATTCCTTCACCAGTTATTAGCTAAAGTATGTAGCTTTTCATTGGTATGCATGTGTCAATTGGACAAAAGTTATGAGCCAAAAACAAAAGGGTGCCGGCAATTGACTACTTTCCCCTTTATATTTGAAATTATTTTCAAGCATATTAAAAAAAAAAATTGCTACGATCATGGCTCCAAATGCAGATCTAATAAATGTTAGTTAACTAATTTTTAATTTTGTAATAAAACTTGGATAGTTTGAAATTTTTTTTTTTAACTTTTTATTAAAAGTTATTGTTTACTAAAGTGAATTTTTACAATTTATAAGGATTTTTTTCTTTGAAATTTCAACCTATTGAACGGGTAATTGAGTTTATATATTTTGAGAACATTGATTGCTGCTGACTCCTAACGTGACGTCTTACCTAGTTATCTAGTTAATACGTATAACACAAGGCAACAAGGTTTTTGTTGATTAAGAACTGACTATTGTTTTTAAGGTTATTTGGGACGCTGAATCCAAATCTGCACTTGGTTTTTTTCTATCAGCTCGAATTTTCGCTATATACCGTCATTTCCAAAATTAAGGCACTTCTACTACATATGTATATTGTAATAACTTGAAAACGGTTCACGATATTCAGTTAAAAAAAAATCCAAAATTCGCCAAAAATATTTTAAATTTTCCCGGTAGTTTCAGAGATATCGTTGAAGTTTTGAAAAAAAAATAACGATTTTTTGTTTTTTAAAAAATTAAAAAAAATTTTTTTTTGTTTTTAAAAATGCATAAAAAATAACACTGCAACAAAAATCACAGTTTTGGTCTAAAACCATTTAGATAAACATATTTCGAATGAAATGAGCTTTATTTCATTTAATCGGTGCACAACTTTTGATTTTGTTCACAATTAACTGAGAAAACTATATTGATAAAAATCGCGATTTCCATACAAAAATAACATTTATTTAATATGTGTGTGTTTGCTACTGTCCTATTTATGTAATAAGTTTTTGTTGATTAAGAACCGTTATGTCCAAAATTAAGGCACTTCCACTACATATATTGGAATAACTTGAAAACGGTTGACCATTTTTGGTAATTTTCATGATTTTTTTTAATTCTGAGAAACATAAAAAAGTCATGAACGTTTTTGTTTTTCAAAAGTAAGAAGTGCATCTTTAAAAAAACAATTTTGAAAATCACCAAAAAATGGTGAACCGTTTTCAAGTTATTCCAATATACGTAGTGGAAGTGCTTTAATTTTTTGTCGCAGTTATATTTTTTTTGAATTTTTTAAAAACAGAAAAAAAAAATTTTTTTTTAAATCGTTATTTTTTTCAAAACTTCAACGATATCTCTGAAAATACCGGGAAAATTTAAAACCAATGTAACACGTCTTAAAGATAATATTGTTGGCGAATTTTGGACTTTTCTTTAGCTGAATATGGTGAACCATTTTCAAGTTATTCCAAAACATGTAGTGGACATAACGGTATATCACGATAAGTCGAGCTGATAGAAAAAAAACCGAGTGCAGATTTGAAATCAGCGACCTCAAATTAGTAAAAAATTGATACAAACTTCCAATCAACACAAAAAAAGTTCAATTTTGTTCCCTTGTGTAATTGATTGTAGATCCCAATCCTGATTATTGAGTTCCTAGAATACGAAATAAAATGTGTTTTCCCAAAGCTTTCTATCAAAAATTTTTTGTTAATCTCCTTTAAAATTTTCTCTTCAAATAGAACTTCAACTGAAACATGCGTTTTTGTGTGGATCTGGCAGCAATACTGAATAAAAACATATTAACATCAAATATCTGTGAAAAACACAATTGCGACACTATTATTGAAATTAAAAAATTTTTATGTTGAATACGTATATAGAAGTTGCAAACAAATCGAGATATTTATATACAATACATAATGAGTTGTAAAAAGTTGTAATTTTAACCCCATACCTTTTGAATAATTCCAACCTAAATGTAAGCACTTCCTGATAATGATTTATATAAATACGCGTACTTACTGGTAATGACCACTGTTTGTATTAGTAAAAACTATAAATAATGAGTCAAATTTAATGAAACAAACTATTTCGCGGCGATAATCATCATTGGACAAAAAATCGCAGCAAAAGCTGTTAAATTTTCCATTACATTATTTACAACATATTGTGCGATACCAATGTGTTGTTTTTACAGAAATTTACTTTACTCCCTACATGTAACAAATTACTCATACCCATTCTTGAAATCTATAAAGTGACTAGTTATTTGTAATGTGCCGGTAAGGCCTTTTCCAATGACACCCCCATGTTAAAATAATGCGTTTCGTAATGGAAAGGTAACTACTGAACACTTTTTATTTCTTATTCTAAAGCTCATTACATGTAATGCAAAATTTTGCTAAGTATGTGCGAATTTACTAGGTTTTACCCAACATCTCAAATTAAATTTCAATACTTCAAATAATGGGAACATAGAAATAATTAAGAAATATTAAACCAATTTCAATGTAAGAAATTCATAATTGCTAAGTTAGATTAGAAACCTTGCAAATATCACAATAATTCCTCACATAGCCATACCTCTTGTTGTTGTTAAATCATTATTTTCCATCCCATAATGTCTTCGATCTCTGCTCGCTATTAAAGATATACCCGATATCTGTTGAGCTCCATTTATACCCAAATGTTTGGTCTGTTGTCTATGTAAAAATGTTTGATAATAATAATTAATATATTGCTTTTAAACAATAAAAAACAATTATTTGCTATACCTTGTGAATGCCAAACGATATAATTTGGCTAATTTTTCCTCCAACATTGGATTATCCTTTTGGGTGTAAAATCCCGACATAACGGTAAGAAGCCAGTAACGTCTGTCAGTGGCAGAATAGTTCAATGGAGGCATACCAGCACCCGACCAGGTACCGTCTATACCAACAGTACCTTCTCCAAAGCAATCTAAGCAAATGGGTATATCGACTTCCTGAAAGGAAATAAATTTAATAAAAATTATTGCTACCTTTGTTTAAACCAACAATTCTTTCACACTTACATTATTGCCATCGACATAAACTGTTGCCACTACGGTTTCTGTTTTAACTACCACATCTTTCCCTTTACTTATGCCCGTATGAACTTTTTTCAAATAATCTGGTGGACCATCTCCGGAACCCGTCCAAAAGAAATCTTCCAAATGTACTTCTTCACGCAATTCAGGATAATCGCCATCCAAATCATCGTCGTCTAAAATTTTAAGAAAATAACATTTGATTTTATATTTACTAAACTCAAAGTTTATATACGTTTATTTCATTTATTGTTACTATAGAAATTGAGAAATTAGACTCCTTTGAAATTCTTTTACAAAATTCCCAGACATTGTTTATTGACAAATCGTGCATTTGTTATTGTTGTTACCAACGTTATATAGACATACTATTTCTTGATTACTAAAAATATTGTTTGATCGATTTATTTAATGAGGTCTTCTCATAACTAAAGATAAGATTTCGAATCTGTTTAGAATAAAACAGAAAAGTAAGTATTCTAACTACTTATCTATATATATAAAATTGAAAGTTTGTGGGCTTGTGGGTTTGTTTGTGGGTTTGACATAATAGGTGGCTAAACCATAGGACCAACCTTCTTGAAAGTTTCACAGTGTGTAAGTAGGTATCGAGAAAGTAAAATTGACTACAGGTTTTTTTAATATATGAAGTAGGCGTGGCACCTCCCATATATAAAAAATTTTTAACATCATATATCTTGAGCTCTATGACAGCAAGAGTCGTGAAACTTTGTATGAGTACCTAAGTTAGTAATGTGAAAAATCGGGCTAAAAATGGTTCGGATCAAACCTGTGGGCATGGCACCTCCCATATATGGTAAATATATCATCATATATCTAGAGTACTATGATGCCTAGTCTTGAAACTATCTGCACGTCAATTGGTTGTTAATGTAAACAAAAAAAAAAATTTCTGGAGTACTATAAACCAGACAGTCTTGAATCCAGGTGTGAGTTAACGAATGATGAGTGTAAGAAGTTATGTGAGAAACTTTACCATACATCGTAAACACACATCATCACAATTAACAACAAAAATATTCACTAGATATAAGTTATATGGCAAAACAACGTTTGCCGGGTCAGCTAGTAAGCATGTATAAATGAAAAGGTGACTTTTGTTATCAAATTAAAAACCTATATATATCCTCTCAAATCAATTTCATATCGGATGCAATTTTTATATCAAGACCACACGTAGCAAAGGCACTGATATACCTTAAATACATATGTGAAGCAAATTTGAAAAAACCTATAGTTTATTTCTTTTAATATTTTTAAGTGAGATAAGGTTTGTTTTTGGACTATACCACAAAGTGGTACAGGGTATAAAACAATGGAAACCTTTAAACTTCTGTAACAGATTTGATTAAACCAAAAAAAAAAATATTTATAGTTTCAGGCGTTTTATTTCAACTTTTTTTTAAATACAATCAATTTCAATTTCATATTTAAATATTATAAAATAATGACAACAATAAAGTTTCGTAAAAATATAAAAATCATAATAATAGATGATTTTACTGCTGGTCATAAGCAAAAGAAAATCTGTGAGAAATATTCTATTAACAAATCATAATATCAAAAATGTCGTAAAAAAGAACGCATGAACTGGTCAAGATGGAATTGGAATCAGATGAGTCTAAGTTAAGGCCATAATGGAGGAACGCTTGCACGACGACAAAAGAGAAAAGACTGGACCTAAAATATTTCTAATATTATTAGGCAAGGTGATTTCTTGTGACCCATGTGACTTTAAATAACAACCGATTTTGACAAGAACTTCTCCATTTAAAAGGTATTTATTTTTAGCTGTCCTCAAGATTTACAGTTTTGCACCATCTGGAACATTTTTTTGGAGTAATGCTCATTTAAATTTGCTACTAACTTATACATAAAACACATACTGTGTGTGTGTTTATTATAAATATCAAAAGCCCTGTGTTGAATTGTGAATTGGCTAATATAGATTAGCATACCTTTAGGCTCCTTTAAAATTATTATTAAATTAAAATGAATTACTATTAAAGAAAAAATAAAATTTCCTAGAATTTGCGCTCGAATTTCAAGGGCTGGACTCTGTTAGTACAAATAACACTGTTTGGCGGTGGTAATATTATGTCATAGGGTTGCTTTGCGAGCGAAAGAATGGGACCAAAGAATGTATTAAAATATACTCTAAATAGAATGGGATACAGGCATATTCTAAATGATATAATTTATTCATACGCGGAAGAAAATATGCCCCTGGTCTAAAAATTCGAATATGACAATGGCCCAAAACACACCTCCAAACTTGTAAAACACCTGAATCCTATAGAAAGTTTAAGGGAAAATGTACATCGAAAAATACGAACAGAAATTAAGACAACAATATAGATCTCAGAGTGAAAAAAAATTTCAATGGATATCATCAACAATTTAATTGATTCCATGCCTCGGTGTTGTGGAGTAGTACTAAAAATAATGGATATCCAACAAAATATTGAAACCAAATATAGAGGGAATGTTTTTAATTATTGTATAGTAAAGCTATTTTATGTTAATATTTTTTCTATTTTAAATAAATAAAACATAAAAATTTTCGATTAATAAAAGAATTTTTGATTTTACTATCCAATTTTATTGTATTGACCATTCAAGTCCTCAAAAATATTTGTTGAAAGTTTGCATTGTGTTGTTATGTATGTCATTGAAATCTGGTTTGTATAGGGTTCAAACCAAGAATCACTTTTACTTTCTTAATTTAAAACCTTAAAATTATATTTTTCTATAATATGCTGATATATCTTATATCTTATAAGTTTAACACCTAACGTCAGTACGAATATAGCTCTACATTTGTTAATAATGATTTAATTAATATGCTAGCACCTAGTTGATTGTCCTAATTTTTACCGAAGGTAACTTAAAATATTGATTGTTGTGAAAATCAAAACGTAATTTTTTATATAAAGCAGTGCAGAGACCACAACATTACAAAACAAAAACATATTTATACCCTATACCACTATGTGGTTTGGGTATAATGACTTTGTGCTGCTGTTTGTAACAACCAATAATATTTGACCTACACCCATCTTTAATTATACCGATCGAATCAGAATCACTATCTGATTCGATTTACCGATGTCCGTCCGTCCGTCCGTCTGTGTGTCCATGTAAAGCTTGTAATCAAACTGCAGGTCGCAAATATGAACATATTTTGATGTAATTTGGTATTTAAGCTTCTATCGGCCATGGGATGAACGCTATTGAAATTGGTGAGAATCGGTCCATGTTCAGACCTAGCCACTATAAAAATGACCCCTATGAAATCAACATATATTGCCATAAGATCCAAATTATCACACAAATCGTAGTCAAATTAGGTTTATATGTATATATTACATCCATTAATTAGTAGTCCAAAAATGATCCCCATTGGACAACTCTTAGTCATAGGCCCCATATAGAGCTGCCTCCCAATCTTCACTTAAATCTATCAAAAAACAAAAATATTGCACAGATTTTTCTCAAATTTGGTTTGTATATATTTTTTCAAAGTGTAAGTGACTTTATCAAATATGGTCAGGATCGGTCCTTTTTTGGACCTAGTCCCCATATAGAAATATCATCCCATATGAACTTTTTCATATCTGCAGCCAAAAAATTAATAAAAATGCCACTCAAATTTGGTTTATGCTTATTTGCTATATCCAATTAATTGGACCGAACAGATAGGGTCTCAACACCATGGTATAGGGTATCGTATAGTCGGGCTAGACCTACTATAATTTTCTTACTTGTTTTTTATTGAAATACCGGGAAAGAAGGTCATACACAAAATAAATCAATCACGCATGGTGGCAGAGGCTAAATATAAACAATGGGTAGAAATATTATTAAATTAATGCAGCATAAGTACACATTAAACAAGTTTTAACTGTTAATTTAAATTTTAAGAAGTAATTTGTCATTTATTAGGCTTCATTGAAATTGTTTTGAACTAGAATCATAGAGGCATAAACAAGGTAACAGTCGCACAGGATCTAACGATATTCCTCAGTGTTGGTTTTGATAAAAATTTTATTTGTTTTCTATTGAAAAAGAGTTACACAACGGCTAAAAAGTTTTGAGTTAAAAAAATTAAAAATATATTATATTCCATATGAGAAAACAAATGAATGAACATATATCCAATAATAATCTTTTATCATCTAAGCAATCTGGTTTTCGTAGGAAAAGAGGGTGTATCACTACTTTAATTGATGTATCGGAAGATCTTCGTTATATCGTTGACAGTGGTAATATTGCTTTTTTGACTTTATTGGACCACTCTAAAGCATTTGACTCAGTGGACCATGATATTCTTGTTAAAAAGCTTAAACATATTTTTGGTTATTATGAAACCTCCTCTAAATTGATTAGCTCTTACCTTCGGAATAGAGAGCAAGTAGTTGTCTCTAAAGACAAGTCGTCTACCTCTGCGTCTTTAAGTAGGGGTGTTCCGCAGGGGGTCTATACTTGGCCCTCTTTTGTTTTCTATTTACATAAATGATCTACCACGCGTAATTAATTCATGGCAAATGCACATGTACGCTGATGACGTTCAGTTATGCACATCATGTAACGTACGAGATGTGGAAAATTGTGTACAGAACCTGAATACTGAACTGAACCACGTATTTGAATGGGCTACGTTGAATTGTCTTACCTTAAATCCGAAAAAATCTCAGTGCCTTGTTATTTTTAAAAAGATATATGATACCACTTGTCTTCCGAAAGTTCGTATTAATGGAGTGGATATCGCCTACGTTGCGAATGCTTAAAACCTTCGAATGATTTTTAATAATACCCTAACGTGGAATGATCAAATTAACAAAGCTTCTGGAAAAGTTTATAGTATAGTCTTTGGTCTTCTCAGTACTTCACACAGCAGAAAATTAGATTTGTTCTTGCAAAATCGTTTATCTTACCTACGCTTTTATATGGTTGTGAATTGTTGTCAGGTTGTGATAGTGCAAACATGGGGAAACTTACACGCGTCTTTAAAAGTGTAGTTAGATATGTTTACGGTTTACGCAAATATGATAGTATCTCCGCTTTTCTAAATAAAATTTATGGCATTTCATTTGAAGACTATCTTAAATTTAGAACTTTAATTATGGTTCATAAAATTATTTTCACTAAAGAACCCGTTTATCTCTTCGAGCGATTACTATTTACAAGATCTAACCGTAATAACTATCTTGTACCAATATTGTACAATAGACTTATATCCGAAAGACACTTTTTTGTAAATGGCATACGTCTTTGGAACTTGTTACATACTTTAAATAATCAACTTCACAAAATATCAAATACAACATCATTTAAGAAAGAACTATTTAAACTTTTTCTCAATTGATTTTTAATACTTCATTTTAATTTCTTTAATTAATTTAATTTTAATTTCTATATAATTTTTACCTGCTGTGCAGGATATCTTTACACTTTATTTTTACATTATTATTTTATTTTTTTATATATTTTATATTATAATTTATTTTATATATATATATTATATTATTCTTCTTATTTCAATTATAAATTAAACTTACATACATTCTTCTTATTGAAAATTAAATTGTTATGACTAATGTTGTTTTATATGATTTTAAATCTTGTTACATTAGAATTTTCATTAATAAAAATTAATAATAATTAATTAATTAATAATAATCTATACAGTGTACATACGATACGTAATTTTAATATTTTTTACAGTGTATAAGAATTTTCTGTAAGCTGTTGCGCAGTGTAATTAACTTTTAAATTATAATACTATTTAAGTTTAAAGTTATTTAAAGTATTTATTATAATTTCTTAATTATTGTGTTTTTATAAACAAAAATAATGGTTTAGTTACAGAAAGAATTAATTTCTATCTGGAAAATGCAATCCGAAAATTGTTGTACAGTGTTTATCAGCTTGTACTGTACTGTACTGTTTCCCAAAAAAAAAAGTTCACGAAAATAACATTTCTTATATATTTATTTTTTCCTGTTAGAATTTTTTTTAAGGTTCCAGAATCAGGGACTTCTCAAATGGCACATAAAGTCAATAGCGATACCACTATTTTTGTCAGCGTTGTTGGTGGAACATAACAGTTTTTACCGCAATGAATTGAACTTGCCTGACATTTCCCCTACCATAAATTCTTTTAATTTCTAAAACTTCAATTATTTTAGTATTCAATAAAATTTGGTGTATGGAAAGCATATTGCATAACTGTAATCAAAGGGATCTGTCTTGCAGACTTTGTGCATTATAATGCCTTTTAAGGTCACCTGCATAAAACATGGGTTAAAGATTTTTAGCGTTCGATGGCTGTATGATAAGAGTACGGCCTAGATTACCTCAAAATATTAAAATTTACCCAACCATTCAAAAAACGCATTTGTTTAAGTGATAACTTCATGAGGAACTAACTTAAGCTGACTTTTTTCAATGAAAATAACTCATGAACAGTGCATTATCCTGGAAAAATAGAACTAATTGAGTCGTTTTTCCCGAAATGTATTTTTGACAACTTCCAGTCCGTGCAGTTCAAAAAACTATTGATTATACCTCTTGGGACAAAAAAAATGCCTGTTCCTGCTTTGACGCTAGTTCGCAATGAAAAGACCATTGATTTAATCTTTCTTTGACCTCTAGTGTGTCATAATGAATCAGTCCAAATAATTGTTGTTGCATCAGTGTAGCTTGGTCAGTTGTCAACAATCACTACACCCAGCTTTTTCATGTTCAAGTGATCTATGAAAACGCTCAGTGGAGTTGCAGTAATCTGCGAACAAGACACCTATTTTTTGCAAAAACACATGCATGCTTTTTTATAGATTTAGGTGAAGATCAGGAATCAGATTTATATGGGCGCTATGACAACGAATTGTTCTACTGAGTTTATTTTTGGACTACTAATTAATGGGTGTAATAAAAATACACACAAACAAAATATGACTGAGATATATATTATTTGAATTTTATAGCAATTTAAGTCGATCTCGTAGGGGTAATTTGTATGGGTACTAGGGACGAACACGCAGCGACTTGCACCATTTCAATAGCGAGTCATATGGCCGATAAGAGCTTACTTGTCAAAATTCATCGAAATATATTCATTGTTGCGAACTATTGTTTGATTACAAGGCGGACAGACGGATGGACATCGCTATATCGACTCAAAAAGTGATTCTGAGTCGACCGGTATAAAAAAGATGTGTCTTGGTCAAATATGTTTGGTAGCTATAAAAATCAGTACAAACTCATAGTGGTCAATAACTCTTCGATTTTGCATCAAATAAATTTTAAATAATATTTTGGAGCCGAAAACGGATAAAAACATAAAAAAATATGCCTGAAAATTTCATAACATTTATTCTAAAGACAGATAATGTTATGATGCGAAATCAAAATCATGTAAAATTCCATTTCTGGAAGCATTTTCAGATTAGTTTAGCTCACGTGTGATTCTGACGGTCGCTGAAATATTTTGGGAATCATCAAAAAATACTCGTATATATGTAGGGGGAATTAATTAAACACTTTTTTGGAGGCATTCTAAAATATTGAGATCAAATTTGGTGTGTAAATTTGTATTATTTTCACAAATCATTTAAAAAATAAAAATAGCAGCCTCTTAATATTTTCTAAAATATATTTAACGACATACAACTCATGGTATAGGCTATCGTATAGTTGGCCTAGACCGACTATAACTTTCTTCCGTGTTTAAATTGAACTATAAGTTCATTCTGACGCATTTGATATACATACGAATTAGTGTACCCACTATTGTATCTTAATTTAGTTTTCAAGTGTGACATCGAATACGATAATAAATACATATTTAGTCGAATTTAACAAAACATTTATATAAAACAAACACTTGGATTTATGCATATGTAATTGTTTATTTGAACTTTATGTGTAGTGTGCAACGTACCATGACTTATTTGTATCAGTGGCAAACCAACTTCAACGGCATGACCATAACTGAAGAATTTCAATAATATTCCAAAAATTACAATTAAAGCTTTCACAATTTTTTGAGAAATCATTGTAAGTGATTTTTAAAACACCCACGAAAATACACCTTGTTTATACGATAACCAACTATTTACTATGTATGAAATTATCCGTAAAAAGACAACAATATTTATGTCAAAATCAAAAACACTGAATGGTGTAACTTATTACAACTTGTTCCTTTAATTTAATTGCCATCACGTAATTGCAATGTAAAAGTGTTTTATAACTTCATTATTCAAGTTAAATTAAAAAATAAATTTACTCTTCCGAACCGTATTGAAAAGCACGATTTTAAACACGCAAATTTCTTTCGTAGATTTGTGTTTATTAAGAAAACTTCTTAAAAAATTTTTGTAGTTTTTGTTTTATTAAAAACTTAACACTTTTCACATTTTAATATGACATATTTTTTCCGTTATTTTTAGAAATTTACAACTCTCTTTACCAAATGTTGTTCGAAAACTGATTTCCGATATAGTTTGTAAGGTGGTAGTTTATAAATTTTCATATAGACTGACTGGCTGACTTCCTCTATATACATTCATACATACGATACAAAATATTTATATTGTTTGTTGTTCTCGTGTTAGTTTAGAATATTCTCTGTTTGGGCTTTATTTAGTGTGGTCAGTTACCTGTGGCAACAATATAAAAAAAAACATACTTTCGAATGAACATCAATAATACATTATAAAATACTATTGTTAGTATTTTGTTTAAACTACTGCTAACTTCACTTTGTTTACAGTAAACAAACGTATGTATACACATGCTTTAGTTCAAGTTTTTTGTAACATTTAGCGAGATTTATTATGATATCGTTATATTTCCGCCAATATTGTTTGAGAAGAATTAAGTACAAAGATATTAAAAAAAAGTATTTATTTCAAAGTGACTATTTCAAACTCAATATTTATTTAATTAAAGGTCCAATACACATATATAACATTGAAACTATAAAAAACACCACTCTGTGATCAGGATATGCTGAATTTATTACTTGAAAAAAAATAAATTTCGCATATACAAGTATAAATTAATTTGAATT
This sequence comes from Cordilura impudica, assembly GCA_963682025.1. Lineage (NCBI taxonomy): Eukaryota > Metazoa > Arthropoda > Insecta > Diptera > Scathophagidae > Cordilura > Cordilura impudica. The sequence continues at coordinate 112,960,894 of OY821517.1, forward strand.
AAATATTTTATATGAGTCAGAGACTATCGCTATTGAAGTTGGTGCAAATTTATGTACTTTCAAACTTATCCCCTTTAAAAATTGAACTTAAATTACCTTAAGACATATATAGTCATAGATATTCTTTAATTATTTCCCGCGAAACGAGAATAAATTAAAAATTTAGCTAATTATACAATTTTAAAAAATGTAAACAGTTATTATTAAAATTCAAAGATTGAGTTAGAAATAAATATGTATAGTATATATATATGTCTATATATATAAATCTATAATATTTATAGCCGTGATTTCTTGTTACGATGTTTTGTTCTACCGTTTTATGCCGATTTCGACCAAACGTATATTATTTGAAAGGTATTTCTTTTTAGCTGATCATAAGATTTACAGATTTTTTAATTTTTTCCTTTATTTTGAGTAAATTACATTTAAAGTTGCTACTAGCACATACATAAAATTGTGCGTATGCTATGTGTGTGTTTATTAAATTTGCTAATGTGTTTGTTAATGAGTTTGTTATCTTAATTTACAATAATAATAAACCATAAAAGTGTTGGTTTGTGAATTGGCTAAGTTGAAAAATAAAGCTGCATAGATGTTGCACTCGAATTTTGAGCGCTGGAATCTGCTAGTATATATAAATACAGGAGCTGTAGTTTTCGCGCAAAAATCAAAACTAAAATTTAGAGTATTTAAATGTGATACATAAAATAAAATTATGTTTTATTTTTGAATATATTTATAATTAGTTTTCTTTACTTTGTGTAAATATAATGTCTTATATATCACTTGAAAGTTAATAAAATTTCCTATTTATTTATTAATTTTGTGACTTATGCAACAAAACATTTGTCTTAAAAAGCAGAAATCTTATGGTGTTATAATGTAAATTAACAAGCAAAATAACAATTACATACAAAATAAAATTTTTAACTCTTTTGCGAATAAAATTCAAATAATTTATTTAAATTCTAACGCGTTGCTGGTTTCTTTAATTGTTTGAGGAATAATATTCCAAAGACGTATTGCAGGTATAAAAAATTGTCATTCGGATATCAATGTACAATGACTAAATTGAACTATATTTCTATTTCTTCTGAGTTGACTAAATCTCAACCGATTAAAAAGATGACATGGCTCTCGGGTTATTATAATTTTATGAAGAAATAAATGGTCCGCCAAATAACTTTTTTTTTTTAAATGCTATAAAAAAAACTACTGAATATTATCTCAAATTTCTTTTTTTATTTGAAAGTACAATCCTTCCGGTTAATAATGGAAAATAATTTCATTCAAATGGCTGCCTCGGCTGGCCATGCAGTAGCCTACACGATCGGTCCAATTTTTAAGCACATTATTGATTGTGTGCAGCTGTATTTCACCAATGGCTTCACGAATATTGTCGTTTAAAGCGTCAATTGTCTCTGGCTTGTTGGCGTAACGCTTATCTTTGAGGGCACCCCACAAATAATAGTCCAACGGTGTCAAATCGCAGCACCGAGGTGGCCAAACGACATCAGCTCTGCGGCTGATAATGCGATCTTCAAAAACAGAGCGCAAAACATCGAGTGTAGCTTCGGCTTTGTGGCACGTAGCGCCGCCCTGTTGAAATCAAATGTTTCCAATATCCTCCTCTTCAATTTTTGTGAACAAAAATTCGTTCAACATGGCCCGATAACGATCGCCATTGACTGTAACGGCCACTCCTTGCTCATTTTCAAAGAAAAATGCCCCAATTATGCCTCTGGACTAAAATCCGCACCAAACAGTGACTCTTTTTGGGTGTATCGGCTTTTCAATGTATGCGTGCGGGTTTTCTGTGCCCCAAATGCGACAATTTTGCTTGTTTACATACCCGCCAAAATCATACCCGCCAGTTGGCTTCAACTCCTGAACCAATTGGACTTTGTATGGCGTCATACCAAGGTCTTTATGCAAAAATCGTCTCAATGATGCCTCCGAAATGTTCAATTCTTGAGAACGACGGTGAATTGATGTTGATGGCGCTTCACGCACACTTTCTGCCACAGCAGCAATATTCTCGGGTGTACGCACTGTTTTTGGCTTTTCACGCTTTGGTTTATCGATGAGGATTCCTGTTTCTTTCACTTTTTTCACAAGGTAACGAACATACGTAGCTGACGGTGCTTCTCTTCTTCCAAAATCCGTACGCAATTTTCGCACACATTCTGCAACATTACCATGATTTTCAAAGTAATGTCGCAATATATCCCAGCGTTGTTCAAGCGTATACACAACCATATTCGTTCAGCGGAAGGATAAAACTAATTATCTGTCAAATCAGACATGAGCTAAGTGTTACCATTCACGAAATAAGCACTAGTTGAAAAAAAACGTTAGATGGCGGACCCTTTATTAAAGTTCTTATTTTTAGCAGGTTTTCGAACAACACACCAAAAATTCTGTTAGAGTAAGGAATTATATTGAGGTAATCGCCATTAGTTCTATAATTATTGAGACCATAATCGTATTTTGCAATGTTGTTATAAGTAACGTCTAATTATGATTTGCTAGTGTCATGCAAAAATCTTACATCCGTAAAGTAAGAGTGGGTATCAGATACGTTTTAGCAAGCAGTAACCTTATTTTTATTGGTGTTTAATATTGCATAGGCCAAAGTATTTTGAGCATCCCGTATGTTTTGCCACATTCAGCTATTACGTGATCTGACCAGGTGAGAGTGTTATTAAATATGATACCAAAACTTTTTGCTTTATTAACCATTTGAATTTGTTGGTTGTTAATACAAACACTGGGACTTTCAATAATTTTCTTTGTCCTTTTATGTACAACTATATATTTGGATTTTTTCGGATTTAAACTTAAACCATTCACATCCGCCCAGAGAGAAACACGCTGCAGCTCATCATTTAATTTTGCTGTATATGGTTCAATGTTTCCTTGTTTATTGCTTATATACAATTGGACGTCATCAGCATACATTCTAATGTTGCAGTGGAGCAACTGTTCGGGAAGATCATTTGCATAGATGGAAAAGAGAAGAGGACCGAGAATGGAGCCCTGTGGAGCACCCCTGATAACCGAAAAAAAGGTTGAGGTTGTTAATGGTTTTATTTCAACATACTGCACCCGATCCTTTAGATATGACTCAATTTAGTAGATGTTGAGGAAAAATTCATGATTTTTTCTAATTTTTGAATAATTATGGTGTGGTCAACGTTATCAAAAGCTTTTGAATGATCCAACAACACCAACATTTAACATCTAATTTATTTTTATAGTGGCATTGTTATTACTTTTTTTTACATGTAGATATGGGGACTACGTCAAAAAATGGACCGATCATATTTGCAACACTTATACAAACAAAATTTTAGAAAAATCTGTGAAATATTAAGTGAAGATTGGGATGCAGCTTTATATGGGCTGTGACAGGATTAATTTTTCGACTACTGATTGATGTAATAAGCATATACAAACCAAATTTGACTGATGTCTATGTAGTAATTTGGTCTAGGTCAAATATTTATGGTAGTTACAAACATCAGCACAACCTCATTATACCCTGACCACATGGTATAGTGTCTAAAAATTCAGATTTTTAACCATCCTTATATTCGTACCCATATAACCTTTGACTAGGCTAGAAAGGCCTTCAAATTACGGCATAGCGCGGCTATGGCGGAAATATTAATAGACTAAACACAACAAAAAAATGCTTTTTAGCACCCTTTTTTCCGTCCCAAAGTTGATATTGGGCAGCTAGAGGGCAGCTATATTTCCATCCTCTATAACATATTAAAGTTTTGGAGCGATCTGGAGCTCCCTGAAGTACACATTCCTTGTTAGTTCCCATGAAAACGTCACATGAGATACGAAAATCTCCAGGCAAGAAATACTTGACAATACACTTTATAGTGCCCACAACACAACTGTGCAGAGGGTATATAGGATTGTCAATCAGTTTGTAACACATCGAAAAACGGATTTGCGACCCGATTAAGTGTATATATTCTTGATCCTTATAACAGCTCGAGTCGATATAGCGATGTCTGTCTGTTGAACACAGACACTGCTAAAATTAGCAAATACAGTAGTAAACTAGATACACAAAACGGCACATCCTGTATCTCGGGAATTTTCGTGCCGGAACTCGAAAATCTCGGAAATTTTAAATAATATTTTTGTATTAGATAAAGAACTTCAATTATAAACAAAAATAACAAGTTATACATAAACAGTTTAACTGTAAAATAAAGTAGTATAGTAAAGGTTCGGTCACATTAGGCAAACGTTTGCTCAAACAAGCGTAACCACTAAATAATGTATAATTTTCCTTGTATAATTTTCATTAAGTTATACAATATATGATATAGAATATAGTTAAATATATTAAATATTACTAATATAACAAAACATAACTTAATTTTATCTTTTATATATCATGTAAGATTGAATAAAACTTTCATAAAATTAGGGGTTACGTTTATTTGGTCAAATATTTGCGTAGTCTGAACGCACCTTAAGAATTAAGTAATATTTATAAATTGCAATGTTTTTGTAGGAGATTTGTGGAAGTATTTTGTATATTCAAAATTAATGTTCAATACCCAATTGGGTATTTTTCTAGTAAACTGCAAAACTTGAATTATTCGAAGCTCTACTTATGGCAGTAAACAGAGCCATGCTATTACGATGTGTATTGTTGGCACTATCATCTAAATGTTGGAAGGGTTCATCCAATGGCTCATTTAGAGCCTGGCAAAGGTTTTGATAAAGTTGGAAGTAATTGTGCTTTCAGAATATTTTTTCAACTTGGAGTTGTAAATTAATTAATTAATTAATTAGATGTTATACTTGTATATTGTTATATTTGTGATTGTGTTATACTTTTTGGTTGTTGAATTAGTTGTTATTCTTCGATATTGTTATATTTGTAATAGTGTTGTTCTTGAGGAATGCTGAAGTAGCTGCAATAATTTTATTGTACCAATACACTCATAACTCACACCGATTTAGTCTTACTCTGCTTTTTTTAATGTATTGTGAAATAGATTTTACCCCCCTGAGCGTACAGATGTTTACACATAAAATATTAATCATTTTGCAAAAACACTTCGATTATAATCTTTTTTGCAAGCAACGCTTTTACAAAATGCACGAATTGTTTCGAATTTATTTTTTTCGTTCTCATAAAATTTGAATTAATTTCTTATTACATACCTCCAAGTTTTGTCTTTCCAAAGTAATAATCATTTTTAAAATAGATTTTAAATAAATCTAACATGAAGTTTCCTTCCTATAAGAGGCAAAACCCCCAATAAAACCAAATTTAATTAAAAAATCTGTTTATCTGCTGCAGAACTGAAATATTTTCTAACGCTTAATATTTAAGGTTTAAAAATATTCCCTTTATGTTATATGTGACGCCATTATAGGATTAAGATTAAAGTTGCGGGCTACTGTTCTTAACGTTTTTTTTTTTTTTTTTTAACAAACACACAATTTCAATTATTAACGTATTAATCTCACGTTCTTCACTAGAACTAATTTTAAAGCCAGCTTTAGATATATATATAAATATTGATTCAAATAAGTATTACATCTCATAATTACTTAAGTACTCTTAAACATTAAGAGTGACCTCAAAAAATGTTTGTATTAATAAGTTCGCTAACAATTAGTTCGTTAGTAATAATAATAAAATGTAATATTTTAAGTTTATTTGAAGCGATCTAAGTTCAAATGTTGTGTTCCTTAATAAAATCTGTAAGTACTATTATAATTAGATATAATCAAATAAATGCTTGCAATAAAAAAGGAAAGGCGATTTCCATCCAACCGGTTCATATTGGGATTTTATATAAAGTAGGGTCTAAAGCAAAAATTATGAATTCTAAATGGTTTTCACAGATTCCTAAATGTGAACTCGAGTAATATTTTAATTCAAAAATATTTTGTTACCCTTGCGTATATGACATTTCAACGTCCACTATTCTACTGCCATAATTAGTTGTATTATTACCTAAAGATTTTATTATCGACCCTGATACTATTCTCGTTTGCAATACCAGGAACAAAATTTAAGCTGTTGTAATGATATTTTTTTTTTTAAATCTACAATAAGTCTAAGCAAATCTATAGTTCTAAATGTATTTATATTATCTAAAATTAACCCTTTGACTTAAAATTCATTTCAGTTATCCTTGAAAACCAGCATTCTTTGTATGAAATGGCACTGTAATGTATCATAAGAAAAACGATTAAAAAACGATTATATACATTTTACATATAATTTGTAAAAAAAAAATAACCAGCAACTTCACATGCAAATATCAAATAAGTACATAGAGTGTGTTCCAAAAATATGTATATATTTTGTCAATGGCTTCAATTTACTGCAATTATCTATTGCACTACACATAAACAGGACTGTGGTGAATATGACAAATTTTATTTCCTAGAACACGGAGCACCTGCCCATTACCAATATAGGAGGCTTGAACAAAGAAATTCCATAGAATACTTGCTATTCCCCAGAACAGAAAACACTCAACTGTTTCTTCTGGGGATAAATAAAGCTTCTGCTAGATAACCGAAGACACTAGAAGAATTAAAAGCCGAAATTGTCCCAGAAATGCCCAAAATACCAAATAAAATTTTTTATGAAGTTTGTAAATCAAAAGCCCACTGTTGTCTAGAGTTGTTTTTTTACGGATGGCGTTTTACCTTTACATTTTAAAGGCTTAAAAAGGCATATTTTCATAATTTTTTTTAAGATATGAATAATGTTGGATTATTTATTTCATATACACATTATAGTATGACATTTGAAGAATCCTTGAAAAAAATTTTCAATTAAAAATTTTAATAAATAAGTCCGTGACAGCGAATCTCCGGAGGCATTATTGTTTTGCGGTGAACATCATAACTCGTTACATAATCACGTGAAATTAAATAATTGAAATGCGTTTAAAACAGTGAAGGCCGTACCAAACACGCTGGTGCTCGGCTTCTTATATGTATACAGCCGAACGAAAACAAAAGTGCTCATCAAAGAGTAAAACTAAACAACAATTTCATTCAGTCTTATGAAAGCTTTTGAACAAAGCAGGTCTGTGTCGCATTGCCTTTTGCTATTCATATATATTTTTTTAATAGGTACACAGAGAATTATTGTTTAAAAGAAACCAAAAATGTTGAGAAAATTTCGAAGACTTGATAATCTAAATTACGCAAAGCAGTTGAATCTGCTATAAATTATACATTTTCTATAAATTACATACGTCGCCTCCATTTGACAACTTTATAGCTGTCTTATATTGATTTTTTTTTTAATATCCAGTTACAGCAGGCTGGTAAGTTTTTTTTAGTTTTTGGTAACATATCTTTTATTAACCTTTGAAATTCCTTATCTTTTTAAGTTTTGCAATTTTTTTTTTTGTTTTTTAAAGAAATGAATAATTTATTATTACTTATTTGATTTTTTTTTACATTTTCAGAATGTAAGATTTAAAATTTTAAAACATTCATTCATAAACACATTCATACCAAATCTACATAAACCCATTTAATATCGGCATTGTGTTACGTCCATGGATTTCGATCAGTGTAGTACAACTACACATGCTCATAAACACTATTACTAACTCAATTCTCTCGATGGCCACCACTGGTTTAAAAGCTGATATGTTTCCCGAGGTAATCACGAAGAGTTTTTTTAATTTTTATTTTTTTATTTTTAGCAGCATTTTGAAACAGGAAAACACGATTTTTGCTATAAAATTTCGGTGAATTTGTTTTTAAAAAAACTATTTGAGTCCGATCACAGGGGAGATGTGTAAACATATATTTACACATCAATTAAAATCAAACAGTAAGCGCCATCTATGTATAGCAAGCAACTACTATGGTTGTTATACTTGATGGTTGCAGGTGTTTGCTATACATTCATGGCGCTTTCTGTTGGTTGTTGAATCAGCTAAATAAATTTAAATCATAATCATTGCACCAATATACTTACATATACCTCACACCGATTTTCCCTTACGCTGTTTTTGTGATTGTATTGTGAAATAGATTTTTACCCCCCTGAGCGCATAGATGTTCACGCATAAAAAAAACAACTCTGTAAGTTTGTGAACATGTTAAAATCACAGCACACCTATCGGTTCTGCTTACTAAAAAAGTTCTGTCAATAGCAAATATACACTTGAATATTTAAAATTAACGAAAAAGATTTGTGATTTTGCTAAACAGACAGCGAACTCGGCGGTTCTGCTTTCTAAAAAAGTTCTGTCAATAGCAAATATATACTTGAATATTTAAAAAAAAAACAACTCTGTAATATGAATTCGTATAAAACTTTAAGATTTACTCGTTAAATGCAGACTTAAAATTTTCAAACTCTAATATTAATTGATATTATTTGAACAAATCCTTACAAGTTCTGAATATTGTTCCAATTAGCCTTCATATAGCCCATAAACCAGCACAGAAAGTAGAAATAACAAAATAAATTATTTCTGAATTATTATTTCGAATTCTTACAAAGGAATATCGACTCATCAGAACCAATTTAAATTAATTACGAATCTAGCTATAACTTGGTCCGTCAAGAAAATCGAAAATTTGTTGGGATCTGTGAATCATATGACTCGAAAGGCCAAACGCTTAGTTACTGAAGATAAATTTTTAGCATCTGCCAAGCCAAAAATGTGCCAACATTTTGTTACAAAGTAACAGCCGTGAAAAAGACGATGTTACGCATTTTAAAAAAATTACATTATTCTTTTCGAGAATCATATACTCATCAATCAATATGGTTTTCAAATTTTACTGATCTTAGACAAGAAAAAACGCATATGAATTGCAAGAAGCGCCACCCATGTTGTACCAGAATGTCAAGCTAATGTTTACGAAAGGAAATATCAAACTCTATCAAAATGCGACAATATGCAAATGACTTTCATGTAGCATACATGGAAAATGAGGTGGAAATTATAAATTTAAGCGAATCAAAAAAGGAACAGATTTTTTATAATTTTAATTGTAAAAGAAGATTAAAAACTCGTAGAATTTACTCGTTCACATTTCAGGTTTCTTCGAACAATCAAGCTACCATTCAACCATTTATGGTTTACTACAAAGATTCCGAAGAAACACTACAGCATGTTTGTTTTGAGATCATTGTAGAATGTTTTGACCGCAATACAGTGGCAGTGTATTTTTTTGAAGGAAAACTAATAGCTTACTATTTTGGCATCATTAGAACAGAATCCCACAATTACTGCTTCCCAAATTAGTGTTAAAAAATATCCAAAATATTGAATATATTAAAATAAATCGTGTAGCACGTAGAAAACTATACATTTCAAATGTCAAAAACAAGTAAGAAAATTATAGTCGGTCTGAACCGACTATACGATACCCTAACTAATTGGATATAGAAAATAAGCATAAACCAAATTTGAGTGGCATTATTATTAATGTTTTTGCCTTTGGATATGAAAATGGACCGATGCTGACCATATATATATTTTTTTGCAAAAATATATACCAACCAAATTTGAGAAAAATCTGTGCAATATTTGTTTTTTTTTATAGATTTATGTGAAGATCGGGAATCAGCTTGATATGGGGGCTATGACTAAGAACTGTCCTAAAGATGTAATGAATGGATGTAATAAACATACACAAGCCCAATATGACCGATATCTATATGATAATTTGGATATTATGGTAATTTAAGTCGATCTCATAGGAGTCATTTGTATGGGGACTATGTGTGAACAGGAACCGATTTTCATCGATAGAAGCTTATATACCAAATTTCATCAAAATATTTGCGACCTGCAGTGTGGTTACAAGGTTTTAAAGGACACACAGACGGACAGATGGATGGACCGACGAACATCGATATTTTTGGTAGTTACAACCAACAGGACAAAGTCATTATACCCAGACCACATAGTGGTATAGGGTCTAAAAACTTATGGACTTTGTAAATGAGTATATAGGCACCGCTCCCAAATGTTTGAAACGTGTTTTATTTTCAGATGAAAGCAAGTCTGGTATTTTCGGCATTAAAGGAAAAATATTGGTTTGGCAAGAATAGAGAAAATCTTTTGCCAACGGTTAAATACTGTGGAGGTGGCATTAAGATTTGTGGTTGTATGGCAATCAACAGGGACTTTTTCTAGCAACTGTATATCATTCAGTTAGATTAGATTTTTTTCACGTGTATCAAATTTTTTGTTTGTAGGCGATGTTCTAAATTAAGTTTGAGAAAAATATGGCTAGAAGTATGAAATTTCGGACTGTATAATTACATATTTAAGTCCTCAATGAAAGAATTTATTGGATATTGAAAGATGATATATTTTTGTTCTGTATTGAAAGCAATACATGAAATTGCCAAAATAGCGTTCATTTATTTTTCACTGATAGCGGTATTACAGTATAGTCGATCGGTATAATAAAAAATGGGTCTAGGTCAAATATTTTTGGTAGTTACAAACAGCAGCATAAAGTCGTTATACCCAAACCACTTATTTTGTTTCTTAAATTTTTATATTAACTTGGTTCACATAATAGACCCGGACCTAGCGACATATATTTTATTTCAAAAATTAGCTTCGCAATCGTAGCTGAAGCTAACGATACATAACCATAAAAACGGAGGCGCTGAGTACTTAGTCCCCAGTGAACAAATTCCCCAAATTTAAAAATAAAGAGTCCCCAAAATAAATGAAGAAACTTTCCCATTTTTCAGAAAACAAAATATGGAAGTGAATCTACTCCCCAAATTCAAAAACATAATAAATGTGTGTTGCAGGTAAGAGTGATAGATCCATAATAAGATGTTAACACGGATTGGCATCATTTGAATGGAAACGCATGTATTCCAATAGTCGGTTTTCTTTTTTTGCAGTGTATCTTCTGCTTGGCAAAAATACGTAACAACAAAAACTCTTTTGTCGAAGAGTACTCTTCCTTTAAGGCACTACGCATCGCTGTTTCGTAGTCCATTATAAATATTGCTGGTTCCATTTGAAATAAATTATATCGATATATCTAAACAAACTCTCATAGCATTTTTGCGTTTTCTTATACATCAAAATGAAAAATATCGGAATGATCTGAAAAATATATTTTAGCGATTAAAATAAGTTGATGACAACTGCGCGGCATGGGTGTGGCTGCCGAACGCGCGGTCACGGACGCAATGCGCTCGCGGAGCATAGCACAGCGAAAAGCCTTATGATGAACTTTATCTTCGTATGTACAATTACCTGTTGATTCAAATAGGCCACATATATTATAAGCAGTTGCTTAAAGCAACCTTGCGGCACAATTTTAAACGCCGCATCCATCAAATACTTTCGTTCAGCAGGTTCAATGTAACTTTTTATAAGCAATATGCTTCGAGCTGACATGAATATACAGAATGTAAAATTTTCACCTTCAATACAGGCAGTAAAAAATGTCTGAGGCCGGTTTCGCAGCATATTTTTTAAGCATTTTTGAGTCTTATAAAAAAAATGAGTCCCCAAACTTCCAAATTAATAAATGAGCAAATTCCCCAAAAAAAATTATATTGATAAAAAAAAAAATAAAAATAATAAAAATAAAAAATGAATTTACTCCCCAAATTGGGGAATTTGTTCATCATGATCATCATGATCATCATGTTCATGATGCCTACACATTTGTTTGGGAATAAGTTCATTTTTTTGGGGGTATTTGTTCATTGGAGACTAAGTACTCGACTCCAAAACCGTAACTTATATTCATTCAATGGTGCCAGCATTTTTTGGGATACCCTGTGAGTATAATTATGTATATACAAAAAATAAATATATTAAACTTAATTCTAAACATAAAAAATAAATATGCAAGTTGTCCAGTATTGCAATAATCAATTATTTTTAAAAGCATCAATAAATGAACAAACATTTTAAGAACATGACTTTTCGAGATGCACGAAAGTCGTTTTTTAATAACTATTCAGCTAACTACACATGATAATGATGAGGCTAACATTACCTCATACATGCATACAACAGAATTGAGCCGATTTCACTGAAGTTCTATTAATAACTGATACTTTATGGCTATTTTTGGCAAACCGAAATATTTTAAAAATGAATTTATACAACAACAACTAAAAACAAGTAAAAAATTATTGTCGGTTTAGACCTATTGTACGAAAAAGTTCATATCTATAATTATATGGGGACTATGTCGAAAATTGGGCCAATCCTAACTATATTTGGTAGTCACCTATTTTTTGCAAAACGGATCCAAATTTGAGAAAAATCTAAACAATGTTTTTGGGAATAGGTCTTAACATGTACCGATTATCACCAATTTCAATGCCTTACTTCATATGGTCAAAAAAATCGTATATACCAATTTTCGTTAATAGATATTCATATTTGCTAACTGTAGTTTGATTACACGGTTTACATGGACACATAGCGGGACAAACGGACGTACATTGACTGGTGGTAGTTACAGACATCAGTATAAACTCATTATATTTATTTTATTTATTTATTCAAAAATTTAGTTATTACATAAATGTACATTAGGGTGGCCCTTAAAAAAAAAAAAGTGTTCAAACTGTCGGTCTCACCCTCTAGAAATATGCGAATAGCAAAAAAACTGAGAAATACAAAGTTTTGGGCCAATCAGAAAACGTTTAGTCGTGGCGCAAAGCGATAGAAAATTTCAAGTGTGTTTATATGGGCAAAATATGACTTTTTTTTTTCAGATTTTACGAAAATTTCGCTCTATAGTTTAATTTTTCCGACAAGCTGTTATATAATTCGGGATCAGTATTAAATTATTCTTTCAAAAGAATAAATTATACTTCAAAATCGAATAAAACCTCGCCAAGAAATAGCAAATGCCCCAGACCATTTTTGTGCCAAAAAAAAACTAGGTCATGAAATTTGATGGCATTTTTTTCAACTTTGAGAAATTGATTAAAGCCATCATTTTTTTTGGTCTCTATACTTATAAGTACTCAGATATGAAGTATTGTTTTATTACCACGTTGTTAACCTATTGCGCATTGAGACCGAAAATTGGAAATTTTTTTGATAAAATTTTTAAAACTCCTTTTTCAAGTTTGAAAAAATTTTCTTAAACAAAATTTAAAAAAATTAATATATTAATTTAAGGTTTTATTAAATACATGTTTCAGATTAACTGTGTGAATTTTTAAGTAAATCCCTCTGCCAGAACTTTTTTGACAAGGAATTTATTTTCGCGGATTTCGAGAAAAATTGGATTTTTGTGAAATATTCTGTAAATGTACTCTTTCTAAATACTTTGTATCAAAAATTCATCACTTTTCTACTTTTAAATATTATATTTTATCTTAATAGCCTAGGGTTTCGGAAAAAAATAATATAACTCCATTAACCCTTTTGGAATTGGGGTCACATATGACCCCAATCTAATAAAAGACAATTTATTCAAAAAATTCAAATATTTTGTAAGTGCTGTCCAATTTTTAGATGCGACACTTAAAATATAATAACCAAATATGTAGAAGTTTCGTTCCAAAAATTTGGGATAAATCCGAGAACATTAACCCATTATTTGCCAAGGCCAGCTTTGGATTTTAAGATATTTTAAAATAAAAATGAACTAAAACGAGTTTTTCTATTAAACTCGTTGATACCACTATTTAGAATTTAAGAAAAATAATTCGGTTAATTTTTACTTATTTAACCATTCAGTGCTCCTGGAATCAAAATAATCCATTGTGATATATCTTTGATGCAATTATCTGCTTATTGCACGCGAATATAAATTAAAACAACTTAAGTCATATGTCTAAAAAATAGGACGTTTTTGAAATTCACTTTGATTTAATTTTGTAATTTATTCCATTAAGAGTAGTATTAATTTAATATTATATTATTATATTTATATATTACTTTTATTTAATAAACTATTTAAAACTGGGAAATAAAATGGTAGAAGTTTCAAAACATGTAGGTGACATTGAAGATAATATAAAGCGACCGATTATAAAAAATCGAAAAATGTCAACCATTGTAAGTAATGGCATCCTCACCGATTGACCTGAAATTTTTTTTTTTGGCGTTTTTTATCAATATCCACCAAATTGGTGGGTGAGACAGCAATAAATTCAACTATTACTTTATTACATAAAGTAATTCTATAACAAAATTGGGTAAAAGTTGTTTTAATTTATATTCGCGTGCAATAAGCAGATAATTGCACCAAAGATATATCACAATGGATTATTTTGATCCCAGGAGCGCTGAATGGTTAAATAAGTAAAAATTAACCGAATTATTTTTCTTAAATTCTAAATAGTGGTATCAACGAGTTTAATAGAAAAACTCGTTTTAGTTCATTTTTATTTTAAAATATCTTAAAATCCAAAGCTGGCCTTGGCAAATAATGGGTTAATGTTCTCGGATTTATCCCAAATTTTTGAAACGAAACTTCTACATATTTGGTTAATATATTTTAAGTCTCACATCTAAAAATTGGACAGCACTTACAAAATATTTGACTTTTTTGAATACATTGTCTTTTATTAGATTGGGGTCATATGTGACCCCAATTCCAAAAGGGTTAATGGAGTCATATTTTTTTTCCGAAACCCTAAGCTATTAAGATAAAATATAATATTTAAAAGTAGAAAAGTGATGAATTTTTGATACAAAGTATTTAGAAAGAGTACATTTACAGAATATTTAAAAAAAATCCAATTTTTCTCGAAATCCGCGAAAATAAAATCCTTGTCAAAAAAGTTCTGGCAGAGGGCTTTACTTAAAGAATCACACAGTTAATCTGCAACATGTATTCAATAAAACCATAAAGTGGTAGATTCATTTTTTTAAATTTTGTTTAAGAAAATTTTTTCAAACTTGAAAAAGGAGTTTTAAAAATTTTATCAAAAAAATTTCCAATTTCCGGCCTCAATGCGCAATAGGTTAACAACGTGGTAATAAAACAATACTTCATATCTGAGTACTTATAAGTATAAAGACCAAAAAAGAATGATGGCTTTAATCAATTTCTGAAAGTTGAAAAAAATCCCATCAAATTTCTTGACCTAGTTTTTTTTGGCACAGAAGTAGTCTGGGGCATTTGCTATTTCTTGGCGAGGTTTCATACGATTTTGAAGTTTTATAGCCTTTTGAAAGGTTAATATAATACTAATCCCGAATTATGTAACAGCTTGTCGGAAAAATTAAATTATAGAACGAAATTTTCGTAAAATCTTAAAAAAAAAAGTCATATTATCCCCATATAAACACACTTGAAATTTTCAATCGCTTTGCGCCACGACTAAACGTTTTTTGATTGGCCCAAAACTTTGCATTTCTCAGTTTTTTTGCTATTCGCATATTTCTAGGGTGTGAGACCGACAGTTTGAACACTTTTTTTTCCCCTATATAAATACTAAATATAATTTTTTTTTTTATTATAAGCTATAGCAGCTAGGCCTTAAGCTAAGCATATAGTAGTTATAGTTATACAATTTTTATTAATATTTACAAAAAAGGTTATTATTTGGATTTAATTTTTAATGGTAGTACTTTTAATGAAGGCCATAATTTATAGTGAAATTAATAAAATACAATAATTCAAATATGATTATACAATTTAATACTTTTTAAATAACTTATAATTTGTTTAAGGGAGGGGGCTGAAGGATAGTATAATAGGGTGAGCGGGTTTGTTCCTGAGAATATTTGATTTCTATGGTTTATAAATTTGGGACAAACACAAAGGAAGTGTTCTATATTTAGTGCGCTATTGTTGTCACAATCACAAATAGGGGGATCACCACCTAGTCGTAGTCTTACAAATATAATTACATCTTTACGATTGATAGTATTGTTATCGGGCAACCAAGAGTAAATGTTATTTTTATAAGGGTTAACTGATTTACACAAATTAATTGTATAATTCCAGATGTTGAGATTCCTGTTATGAATTTGTTCCTTAACAGATTTCCTTATGTCAGAGAAATTTATATTAATGGTCATAGTTAAAGATGATTTGTGGGCAAATTTTGCAGCATAATCAGCGTGTTCGTTCTCTGTTATTAGAGTGTGACCGGGTATCCAAACTCTCACAATTTTGGAGAAGAGTTTAATCAGTGAATTTCTAATATTGATTGCATATACATTGTTGTTTTTAATGTTGGTGATGGCGTGGATTGCAGATAGTGAATCTGTGCATATAGCAAATTGACCAGATCTCTGACATAGTTCAATTGCTTTATATATTGCTATTATTTGGGAAGAAAAAAAAGAGCCGAATTTAGGAAGAAGCGAGTTTGAAATTATTTTGTCCTCTTAGGTGACCGCAAATGATACTGCGTCTTTTTATCTATATCCATCTGTATACATAAATGTTCTGTCATGATACTTGTTGCGAGTTTCATGAAATAGTATTCGATATTGGGATGGTGGAGTGTTTTCTTTTTTATTTATTGAGAGGGACGAGTCAATAGATTCAGCTTGTAAATGCCATGGAGGATGTTTCGAATTGTTTGATTTGGGTATTTGAACTAGAATATCGAATTCTGAAGTAAAACTAATTGCTTTATATAGAGCCGCTTTAATTTTAGAAGTGTTTTTTAATTTGGTGTAGTATGTGATAAACTTTTGTAACGGAGTATCCCGACAGAGTACAATTGATTTTAAGACTTTCTTTGATTCAAGTTGGAATACAAGATTTATATCTAAACTATTGATTTCTACCATTATGTTATTAATTGGAGTGGTTCGAGGTGCACCAAGTACACATCGAGTGGCTGTGTTTATAACTGTGTTAAATTTTTTCAAAGATGTTTTGGATGCATTACCATATAGAAACAGCCCATACCTGATTTTCGATATAATCGAAGATTGTATTATATTCAGAAAGATATTTGTGTTAGGATTAAATTTGGAATATGATAAGCATTTTATGATGTTAACTCGATTTACTAAAGCTTTGGTTAGATATTCGATGTGGGTATTAGGAGTGTAACTTTTTTACATTTTTCGCGAATTTCAAAAGGTACCTATCATAGCTGTCATTACTTTTTCGCTGATGTTAAAAAAGTTCCCGCCACCAACGCGATGAAGTTTGTAGTTTATACGTTTTTATTATTTAGAATTATATATTAAACTTAGACCAAAATAACTTAATTTTTATACGCCAGGAGCGCAAAAATGTAACAGTGTTAGTGCTTATTGTTAAAGTCGATAATTGAAGTAGTTTTTAAGATGCAGGGATCTAAAGATAGAGACTGCAAATCATACTTAATAAATTTCAAAAAAAAATTTTTTTTTCAAAATTTTAAATTATTATTTTTTTAATAAAAATCAAATTGAAGGAGGCCCTGTAATTAATGATAGTCATTAATTCATATAATTAATATTTTATTTAAAAGTTTTTGAGTTCGTTTGCGTTATTTTTCGCTCTTCATTAAATGTCTAATAAAAATAGCTTTTTAAGTACTCAAAAAATTGTCATTAAAAACACTTTAAAGTGAAAACAATAAGTTTGCAATAATAAAAAGCGTTGACAAATCTTTGTCCGAGTTAAAAAGAATGCCTAAAGAAAAAGTAATTATTGGTCGATTTAATGCCTTACTTAAAGAAGAAAAGTGCAAAACAAAAAGATACGATATTATATCGAAAGAATTAATTAGTTTGTGTAACAAGAATCGTGTGCCAGCATTTGCATTAAGATCTATAAAAAGAAAAGTAAAAAAATTGATACAAAACTATCAAAAACTTTTAAAACATTCAAAAAGCCGCGATTTTAATAAAATGTTTACTATAACGTCCAAAATAGACGATCACGAAATTAGTGATAGCAATGCCGACATGAAAAAACCAGTACCGAAATAGATTATGAGCTTAATAGCAGTAGTGACTCTAATTTTGAATGTGGCATAGAATATGACTCAGTTAGTGATGATGACAATTACACACCTCCAGGAAGAGAAAAAAATGTGAAGAAATCTTTAAATCCAGCTGTTAACCTAGTAACTAAAGTACAAGTAAGCATAAAAAAAGCTGCCAAAATTTGTAAGCATCTAGCAGAATCAGGAGTTAATATATCAACACCATCCCAAGCCGGTATGAAGCTGTGATGAAATCCGCTGAACCACAAGATATTTTTTATTTAGAAAGTTTGCAAAATGAATTTTGGTGTATTCACTTTGATAGGGAAAAAATAGACGATAAAGAAATTCAGGTGATAGTTTTAAAAAATGAATGCAAAGAAATAAAATTAGCCGTACTTGTTTTGGACAATGGTAAAGCCTTAACCTTATTTAATGGTATTAAAGAAGTTTTGAATAAATTCAATTTATGGAATTCAATAAAAATGATCGTCTGCGATACGACCAGCGTAAACACTGGGAAAAAAATGGAGTTGTAACTCTTTTCCAGAATCATTGTGTATCAATGAGTTTAGTTCCACCACAATATATTGGCTGCCAGCATCATATTCTTGATCTTGTATTAAGACATATAATGGACGAATGCTTGGAAGGAAAGCCTTCCTCGCCTAATATTTGTTATGATTTTGTTCACGAATTGATAAATAACTTCGAAGATCTTAAGAAAAGTTACAAACAGAATGAAGAACGAATCAAAGTTGAACACATAAATTGGCGTGATGATATGCAGTACTTATATGAACTTGGTAAAGCTTTTACATACTATCAGAAAAATAAAAAAATTCCATACATTAACTTTAAAGCAATACCACCAATACACAATGCTCGATGGAATTCGAGAGCCATTTTAGCAATATTGACCTTTATACTTATTCCGAAATATCACCAAAAATTATAAAACATTTGTAAGTTCGTATGTGGTCCGTGGTACGATGTTTGATTTTCCGATCATTGTTTTAAAGAAAATAATTTTGAGACTCTAAAAAATCTTTATTAACTTATAAGAGTGCTCGTGAATGTTTTTTTTAGACATTGGGTTCAGGAACCATCAGCGATACCGGGGCAGCAACGAAGCAATATATGTGCTGAAAGAGCAATCAAAACTGTACAGGATATTTATCCGCTATGTAAATCTTCACGCACATTAAATATGAAGTTCATTTCATATAACAAGTAGTTATGTAAAAGTGTAAATGTTTGTTCAACTTTAATTTATGTACTTATAATAAATGAAGAAAATAAATTTAAAAAAAACTGAAACATTTTTTTTTTTTTTTCTTGAGGACTTTTAGAAATTTGCTTGGTGGCGGGAACTTTTTTGCGCAAATGACCTCGGAATATGATTTCTATGGTCAAAACATAATGGGCTACAACGTAGTTACGGGTACTAATAATGCAAAAAAAAAGTTTAATCCCTAGTGGGTACTCTATTTGAGAGTTTTGTTGAAATATATGCCCAATATTTTTAAGGCATTAGTTTCTGTGAGTTGAATGTTACCTGAAGTCATGTTACATGTGCAATTGTGTTTTCTAGAGATATGCATATATTGACATTTTGTACTGGATAGTACGGCATCTGATTCATCGCACCATTTCAGAATATCATCGATTATGTTACTAATATTAGTAGTAGTGTTTTTCCTTAGTTGATTTTATTATTATATTTTAATCATCCGCATAAGCACAAAAGTTGACACTTTTATGTATCGAGATGATATCGCAAAGTCTATTGTAAGCTACAAGGAAAAGAATTACGGAAAATTGTAGATCCTTGTGGGACCCCATTATATAGGTTAAATGTTTGGGAATATTTTTTCTTAAGCTGACGACAAATTTTCAGTTAGTCATGAAATTTACTCTAAAATTTATGATTTTAGGTCCAAAATTCCTTGAAATTAGTTGCTCTACAATTGTACGGATTCCTATTTTGTCATATGCTTTCTCAAAGTCAAATGAAACTATCGTAAGGTAATTTTTTGAAGTTAGACTTCTAGCAGCCTAATGATCAATAAACATAATAGTGTCCATTGTAGCTTTTACTCTTCTGAATCCCATCTGATTGATGTTAAGGAGTTTACTGGAGTTGATAAACCACCAAATTCGATTAGCAATAATTTTATCTAAAATTTTTCCAACACACGAATTAAGAGATATTGGCCTGTAAGATTTTGTTTTAGTCTGGTTACTATTAGCTTTTAGGATGGGAATTACTAGGCTGGTTTTAAATTGCTGAGGAATATGTGTCTTTAGAATGTTGTTGAATAGGTTTAAAATTCTATTTTTAATAATGTTTGGAGAGTTTTTTTTATCATATTGTATGATATTCTGTCTAAGCCAGGAGATTTATCTTTGAGTTTATGCAATGTAGAAAGTAATGCAATGTTGTTATGTCTCGTTAAATAAGTTTTGCCTCATTATAGTCTACACCACCGAAGAGTAAATGTCAAGAGAAGAACCTTGTAAATTGATATTGGCGTTATATCTACGATTATGACGCACTGTATTTAGTGGTTTGCAAAAATTATCATGAAAAGCTTAAATGGTTAACGGCCTTAAGCCAAAAAAAGAAGAATTATCTCAAGTCTGATTATTGGAAAAATGTCAACCTCAATTTTTTAATGAATTAAAATATAATCATTAATGCGAATTAGTTAAATATAAATCAAATGCCCATCAATTGTGGTCAACAAAATTATGTAATTATCTCTTTTTCATGGTTAACCTGTGTTAATACGTATGAGTATATAATGAACTCAACACTGACCTTGCTAAACATCAACAACATCGAAAAATGTATGTCTTCGTTTTATCTACCGCACATAAAAAATATTTTCAAAACCACAACCTAAAAACATAAACAGGTTTGTATTAAAAAACAAAAAGTATTACTAAAAATGTATACAAATTTCGTAGAAGAAATCCAATACTGATTCTAGTTAAAAAAAATTTAAATGTTAAATTACGTTTAAAAACAAACAAACCAGTTTGTTATATAAGTTTATGACACCTACTCAGAAAAAAAAATTATACGAATAGAAAAAATTTATTTTTCGCAATTTGACTTTATTTTTAACAATCTGAAACTACTAATATCTCTATATTTTTTTAAATTTAAACTTAACCAGCAACAGATTTAAGGGAACCAGGACTCAATTTACGATTTTTGAGCATGTATTTCGATTTGTAACCTTCTTTATCGGCAGTGTACATTGTGATGGTTTCAGTGTCAGTCTTTTCATCATACACAGTATAAGTACCCATTACCACTAATTCTTCTTCGGGTGTACCGGGATTGACAATCATACCAACTTCTTCTCGTTTGCTGCCATCAGGTTCATCTAAACTAGAATTTTATAGTTTACTAAAAATCATATAACTTTCAAAGTAACCAAAAATATCTTACTTCAAACGATATCCTTCTTTGGTGGGTGCAAATTGATATTTCTCTTGCAAGATGGTGGGGTAAATATAATCCAGTAGACCAGCGGAAACGGTAACGGAAAGTGTAGCCATAACGGCGAACAAGAAGATCTAAATATAAGGTAAAAGCATATAAACGTTAATAGCGTTATATTAAAAACTTATATAATTGCATGAGTAAAATTAAAGAGACCGTAATAGTTATACACTTTTATCATAAAAAGTCATAATATAAAAGTAACTTTTTCAAAATAAAAGTAATTATTTCATTATTTTTTTCGAGCAGTAATAAAAGTTGTTTTTCTAATTTTTCTAAAACTCATACATGGGAAAAATGTTCGAAATCCCACTAAATTTCGTGAAGTTCATTGGAATTTTTAATTGACATTAAATGTTTTAATATATTTTTCCTCACATTTCTCACATTTTCCTAGCAGTTATTGATTTTAATATATGCTCGGAACAATACAAATAAAAACAATAAGAAAATTATAGTCGGTCTAGGCCGACTATACGATACCCTATACCATGCGTTTAGAGACCCTATCTCTTAGGCCCAACTAACTGGACATAGAAAATAAGCAAAAACCAAATTTGAGTGGGATTTTTATTAATTTTTTTGGCTGCAAATATGAAAAAATTAATATCGGATGCTATATCTATATAGGGACTTGGTCCAAAAATGGACCGATCCTGATCATGTTTGGTAAAGTCTCTTGTATTTTGCAAAAATATATACAAACAAAATTTGAGAAGAATCAGTGCAATATTTTTGTTTTTTAACAGATTTAAATGAAGATCGGGAAGCAGCTCTATATAGGGCCAAATGGATCATTTTTGGACTACTCATGGATGGATGTAATGAACGCATACAAACCCAATTTGAGTAAGATCTATATGACAATTTGGATCTTATGGCAATTTATGTCGATTTCATAGGGGTAATTTGTATGGGGGCTAGGTCTGAACATGGACCGATTCTCACCACTTTCAACAGCGTTCATCCCAAGGCAGATAAAAGCTTATATACCAAATTTTATCAAAATATATTCATATTTGCGACCTGCAGTTTGATTACAAGGTTTACATGGACACACAGACGGACGGACGGACGGACATTGTTAAATCAACTCAGAAAGTGATTCTGATTCGATCGGTATAATTAAAGATGAGTCTAGTTCAAATATTTTTGGTTGTTACAAACAGCAGCACAAAGTCATTATACCTAAACCACATAGTGGTATAGGGTATAATAAAAATAGTTTTTCTAAATCAAAGAAATACCTCATATCTGCTCTAAAAAATAAAGGTTAAAAAACAACTTTTATAACTTCTACTCGAAACAATAAAACATTAAAAAAAATTCTACACAAAACAATAGAAATTAAAAAAGGACTTTTTTTCTGCTCAAAACATTTATAACTAAAAAACAAGTAAGAAAATTATAGTCGGTCTAGACCGACTATACGATACCCTATACCATGCGTTTAGAAACCCTATCTCTTATGCCCAACTAACTGGACATAGAAAATAAGCAAAAACCAAATTTGAGTGGGATTTTTATTAATTTTTTTGGCTGCAGATATGAAAAAGTTCATATCGGATGCTATATCTATATGGGGACTAGGTCCAAAAATGGACGGATCCTGATTATGTTTGGTAAAGTCTCTTGTATTTTGCAAAAATATATACAAACAAAATTTGAGAAGAATCAGTGCAATATTTTTGTTTTTTAACAGATTTAAATGAAGATCGGGAAGCAGCTCTATATAGGGCCAAAGGCATCATTTTTGGACTACTCATGGATGGATGTAATGAACGCATACAAACCCAATTTGAGTAAGATCTATATGACAATTTGGATCTTATGGCAATTTATGTCGATTTCATAGGGGTAATTTGTATGGGGGCTAGGTCTGAACATGGACCGATTCTCACCAGTTTCAACAGCGTTCATCCCAAGGCCGATAAAAGCTTATATACCAAATTTTATCAAAATATATTCATATTTGCGACCTGCAGTTTGATTACAAGGTTTACATGGACACACAGACGGACGGACCGACGGACATTGTTAAATCAACTCAGAAAGTGATTCTGATTCGATCGGTATAATTAAAAATGAGTCTAGTTCAAATATTTTTGGTTGTTACAAACAGCAGCACAAAGTCATTATACCTAAACCACATAGTGGTATAGGGTATAATAAAAATAGTTTTTCTAAATCAAAGAAATACCTCATATCTGCTCTAAAAAATAAAGGTTAAAAAACAACTTTTATAACTTCTACTCGAAACAATAAAACATTAAAAAAAATTCTACACAAAACAATAAAAATTAAAAAAGGACTTTTTTTCTGCTCAAAACATTTATAACTAAAAAACAAGTAAGAAAATTATAGTCGGTCTAGACCGACTATACGATACCCTATACCATGCGTTTAGAAACCCTATCTCTTATGCCCAACTAACTGGACATAGAAAATAAGCAAAAACCAAATTTGAGTGGGATTTTTATTAATTTTTTTGGCTGCAGATATGAAAAAGTTCATATCGGATGCTATATCTATATGGGGACTAGGTCCAAAAATGGACGGATCCTGATTATGTTTGGTAAAGTCTCTTGTTATTTGCAAAAATATATACAAACAAAATTTGAGAAGAATCAGTGCAATATTTTTGTTTTTTAACAGATTTAAATGAAGATCGGGAAGCAGCTCTATATAGGGCCAAAGGCATCATTTTTGGACTACTCATGGATGGATGTAATGAACGCATACAAACCCAATTTGAGTAAGATCTATATGACAATTTGGATCTTATGGCAATTTATGTCGATTTCATAGGGGTAATTTGTTGGGGGGCTAGGTCTGAACATGGACTGATTCTCACCAATTTCAATAGCGTTCATCCCTTGGCCGAAAAAACTTATATACCAAATTTCATCAAAATATGTTCATATTTGCGATCTGCAGTTTGATTACAAGGTTTACATGGACACACAGACGGACGGACGGACGGACGGACGGACGGACATTGTTAAATCAACTCAGAAGGTGATTCTGATTCGATCGGTATAATTAAAGATGGGTGTAGGTCAAATATTTTTGGTTGTTACAAACAGCAGCACAAAGTCATTATACCCAAACCACATAGTGGTATAGGGTATAAAAACTTATATTTCTGCTTTGCTCAAAAATGAAAAAATAACTGTTACGTCTGCTCGAAAAAAATTAAAAACCAAAAACTAGTTTTATATATTCCCGAAAAAAAAAATATAAAATGAACTTCTATTTCTGCTCGAAAAAAATAAAAACCAAAAAATTAACTGTTTTTTCTGCTCGAAAAAGTAAAAATAAAAAATAAGATTTATTTCTGCTCGAAAAAGTAAATATCCAAAATAAATTTTATTTCTGATCGAAATAACTACTATATCTGCTCGAAAATATAAAAATTAAAAATTATATTTTATCAAAATCAAAATATGAACTTTTATTTCTGCTCGAAAAAATAAAAATCAAATAAAAAAACAAAAAGTAACTGCTTTGTCTGCTCGAAAAAATAAAAATTAATAAATTGCTTTTAACATTAAAATATAAAATAAACTTTTATTTCTTTTAAATTTTATTTCCGCTGGAAAAATTCAAAATAAAAATTAGACATACCACACTATTTTCTGAAAGCCTAGTTAAAAGACTCAAAATTTTAGACTTACATCAGCTCTACAAAATTCACTTTTATGTGAATTTTTTTTTAATTCAAATTAACTATTATTTCCGATCCCTAGCAAAATTAGAATAAAACACCAACAATTTTGATTCAAATACAATTACAATTTTATGCTATACTAGTATTTACTTATTATATTATATTATTACTTATTATATTATATATATTTAATAAGCTCAGCTTGTTAGTTAATCGAAAATATTACAGTGAATGGATGATTCCTTCATACTTAGTACTGCAGTCTATTATTATTCACATATGAAGCAGTTGTTTCCCCCATTTTTAATTGTATTATATTGTTATCATGTTGTGCGACAACAATACGTATTTAATTGTAACGGTTATTTTTAAGACAATTTTGACGCTTGTTATGATGGTTTTTGAAAAATTAATGAATGAATTGATTGGAACATCACTTGATATAAATAATATAAATTAAAATAATATTACTTATATTTTTCTTGTCAATAGTAATCTGTTTATTAACCCATAACTGGGACTATTTTTATATCAAATAAATAAAATTTTTTTTGGAAAACATCACATTTCTAAAATAAACACGGAATTGAGTTTTCAAAATATGAAAAAATTATAAATTTTTTTTTTTTTTTTGTATAATTAAATTAACATAAATAAGTCAAATTTTATGTTTTATTTACAATTTAAGTTAAGTTGTTGCTATTTATTGAAGAACTCACCAATTTAGCAGATGCCATAATAAAATTTTGTTAAGAGTGAGTGTATGAGGCAACTCTTGAAGTTCACAAATAAGACTGATTGGTGAAGAATATTTTAACTCAACACATTGGTTTGGTTTGAAAGAGTATCGCAGTAACATTTGAAATTTAAAACAAACTTTGCAAGATTCTTTTTGTTTTTTTTTTTTGCAGCTTTATTTGAATTTATAATTTTTAATAACGTTTCATGTCACTATCATTAAAGAAAGAGAAATAATACCCAATAAAACCGGTCTAAGTAAAACATATATTTTAATAGTTGTATTTGAATTATTCAAAACTTTTGCAATATTTATTTTTCATTTTTTTTATAGCCAAGTTTAAATTTTTCTATACAATCTAAATGTGTTTCATGCGCAACAACAAAACTAAAATATCCAAAAATCCCATAAGCCATCATATGGAGACGAATATCATAAATATGCGGACTTAAACACTCATTAACAATATATAATATCGAATTTATGACTAAAGGCTATAATTCCATTGTTGTTGTTACAAAAAAAAAAAACAATTGAGTTAGCAGATTACACAGAACAACAGCATATATTGCTCACGAACATGATTATATACGTCTGTAAACTCCGTTTACAGTTTTCATTGTCGTGGTCTTGTTTCCTTTAAAAGGATTTCAAAGGCTTATATTTTAAAAAAAGTATATTTAGCTACTTATGCTCATCTTACAATGCCACTATCAGTGCTAAATCCATGGAAAAGGTCTTACCAATTTTATACATTCCAAAAATAAATGTATTTTATCCCTCAATACCCTTGCAAACATACCAAAATTTCATTCTTCTAGTTTTATTAATGTTAATAAAAAAATTAAGTTTTGCTCCACAAACAAAAATTGACTACATCTGCAAAAAGACAACAGTTTTTTCATAACACATAAAAAAGTGTAATCAAAACTAATCTAATCAGTTAGAGTTTTTACGTTTGTGATCTTGTTTCCTTTAAAAGTACTTCTAAGTTTAAAAGGGTGGAGCCTAAGTAACGGTTTGATGTATTTAATGCATAACTTTTTCTTTCTGGTATCTTGGCTTTTGTTACAATTTACACTATTGGTTGGAAATATGTTCACATTATGTTTTGAAGATAATATCTTTCAATAGGTACCCATTGTTTGCTTCATATTCACGGTCTCTTTCGAGAGACCCAGCGCCCAATGATACTTTCTGAAGTATCATATATTCTGCAATTTTCTTATTCAAGTTTGTAAATAAGCTCGGTGTTTTCTAAACACAATTCTTGCAAACGACGACTACTTATATTGAATACGTATTTGTGCATCATTTGGTTTTAACTCGTGAACCAATTGATTCTAACATATTTATTGATTGGTGAAAATGAATACTTTATGAAATACATTCTGTTTGTGAAAAGAAATATAAAAAAACAAGTTCCTTTGCTATAGCACTAACAGTTTTATTTTCATTTGAGTTTTTCCAAACAATTCTTTTACAAAAATCTGGAGTACATGACTTTTGGCGTCGCATTGCTATAATTTGTTTTATCAGTTATTAAATCAAATTTGCTTATTTATTAAAAATCGAGCTAAATTTACCACAAATTTTAAAAATATTTTCGCAAAAGCTTGTTGGAAATATTTGTCGCTATATATTTGTACTATATGACCAACCAAAAAGAAATAAAAATTGATATTTTCACAATTAAAACAAAACTTGAAGTGAAACAACTAAAGCACAGTGTACACATTCTCACTTATATTTAGTCCTTGGCTAGTGTCGGAGATTCTGGTGATCTGGGAAGCTTGTAGGATTTTATACTCACATAAGGTCAACTCTCATCTTCCGTTCTGGTACGTAATGAACTAGCATCAACAGTGTCTGAACTTCTACGGCATCGGTCGCAGCACCTCTGCGAACCATTCTGGAGTAGAAAGCTTACGGCCGAGTTGTTGGTTATTGAATGGTAAGCAAAAATAAAAAAATTTTTAGATCAATATTTTTTTTTATTGTGATTGTGAAAAATGATGTAAAATGGTTGTTGTTCAGTGTAATTTGTAAAAACAAAACTAAATGCGTATGAATTTATGTTTATAAATTTTAACAAAACAAATACTTATCACAAACAACTTATTTATAAATTTAAATTCTAATATATTAAATAAGACAGAATTAATAATATATATATATACAAAAAAATATTAATTATAAGGAATAAAATTTATTTTGGCAAAATGACTTTTTTATATTGTTTATATTTTATATTGTTTTACATTGTTTTAGTTTTGATTGTGACATATTTTTTATTCAAGTGTTAATATATTCTTAACCAACTTTTGTTTGTACGACTCCCTTTAATGTCTGTTGCACTGTGTATAATTCGATTTTTTTAAATTTTTTTTCTCCACTAATAATACAAAATTTTTTATGCAATCTTCTTTCAAAAATACCGATTACACCTCGGCAAAATTTTTAGTACAAGGAATCACTCATCTTGATATTGAAATTGTGTTTAGATGTAATTAGCATATGTTTTATAATTTCACGTTTAAAACTAGTATTTGTTTTTAGACAGAGGCTATTAATTTTTTAGTTAAAAAAAAATAATAAAGAATTTTGCTATTATATTTCTATATAATCGTTAATTAAATTTTTATGCTAAAGGTGATGAGTAACAGGTGCACATTACAAATATGTTGTTTACCATATCTCTCTAAAAAAAAAGTAATATTTTGAAGCTTTAATCAAGAGCTTAATACTGATTAAAGCAGTTTATCGCCCATTTATCGTTTTGCGCAAATAGTCTTTTTTAGATCGGTATGTAGGCATACACTTAACACTATAAAAATCCACTTGTTAAAATAAATATATCTTATTGCACAACACAAAATATTTTAACTCAAAATGAAAAAATAAAATATTCATTCGAATTTTATATTAAAAACTATCGGACGTGTATTTTCTTTGAATAAAACATATGTATATACCACGATAATTGGTGAACCCGGGTTTAAATTAAATTACGCGACCGCGATTTTTTCTTTAATTCTAATTAAGTATATAATTTAATATTTAGTGCGTTCAATTTTACATAAATATTCCGTAATGCCAAACACTAGAGCATCAGCTACAACGAGTTCTACTGATGGAACTGCTGCCGTTTTAAGAAATCCTGATGTTACAGTCTCATCAACAACCGCTACCACGGTTTCGCTAAAATTGCCTCGTTTTTGGATGGAAAAATACAGCCTTTATCACATAGAAGCTGCCAAAATTAATTGTTTTACCATTATCACCGCATTTGAATCAGAAATGTTCTTACAGGTTAGTGATATTATTTGAAATCCGCCGACCGATGCATATGAAAAAATGAAACATCGACTTCTTGAGCATTTTTCTGTGTCTGAGGAGAACCGTATCAAACAGCTCCTCAAGAACATGAATATCGGAGACAAGAAACCGAGCGCGCTGCTCTGCGAAATGCGAATGCTAGCAAACGGTGGTGTTTCGGAAGATTTCTTGAGGACCATGTGGATGCCTCGCAGATGCAAGGCATACTGTCAACAACTACAGAATCGCTGGAGTGTTGTTCTAAGATGGTGGACAAAATTGGAGAATATGCACTTTAACTCCAACTATTACAGCCATTAATCCGTCGTTTGATTTTTCTGAGATGAAGAAACAAATCGATGAACTTACCACCGCTAAAAACCCGGCACAAAAAACTTCTTGTTAACCCTTGCGACAGCTTACCAATCTGTGTCATGGTCGATGCTATTGCTATGATGCTATTGGTGGTGTTTTGCAACCCTCTGCGGAAAATTTCCCAAAAACAATTTCCCGAAAACAATTTCCCAAATACAATTGCCCGAAAACAATTGCCCGAAAAAACAATTTTTGGAAAAAACAATTCCCCGAATACAATTTCCCGAAATTACAATTTCCCGAAAACAATTTCCCGAAATCACAATTTCCCGAAATTACAATTTCCCTATTTTTAGTTTGCAACTTCCCCTATATTTTTGATTTACCCCATAAAAAAAATAAAAATTACCCGTAAATACAACTTGCTGCATACGATTTCTCGAAAAAAACACTTTCCCGAGTATACGACTTCTCGAAAAAAAAATTCCCCCACCCCGCACCGCGCCCATACTCTTCCACCCTCCCTCGTCATCCGGACCTATTTATTGTGTCATACGCTTATATTTTCATTGTGAATTTGAACACTTCGGTATTCAGACGGATAACGCTTACTCTCTCCATAACATCCTGCCCATGCAGTAGCTACTACGGAATTGTTACCACCTTGCATAGCGAAGTTTTTTAGTAATTTGGGTTGTAATACACAGTTTCTATGCCACTCGAATTCGTGGATAGCGAAAAAGGTAAGCCGATGTTGCTTTTGAATGGTTTCTTGTATCATGACGACGGTCAGTCCATTGATAGCGTTTATTGTCGTTGTATCCATTACCGAGGAAAACACAGTACCGGTAGGGTACATAGGGTACATCAAGTGGTCATGAACTGATTGCTCACGCTTCGGCCGGAATTTCTGATGGCATTGTTTCGGAAATGTCATCAACAAGCTCTTTGAAGAAATAGTAATTTCGGGAAATTGTGTTCGGCAAATTGTAATTTCGGGAAATTTTAATTTCGGGAAATTGCAATATCGGGAAATTGTGTTCGGGAAATTGTAATTTGGGGAAATTGTGTTCAGGAAATTTTAATTTCGGGAAATTGTTTTCGGGAAATTCTTTTCGGGAAATTGTTTTCGGGAAAATGTTTTCGGAAAATTTTCTGCAAATCTTTTGCAACAGATGTCTCCAAATGGTTGGAAACCACTTAGTTTTGGTTCGAAGAAGCTTAGTGACACACAAAAGAAGTACAGCACCTATGACCGTGAACTTTTAGCTGCGTACTCCGTGGTAAAGTACTACCGCCACATGCTTGAAGGCCGAAACTTTTTTAATGATCACAAGCCACTGACTTTCGCTTTTAAGCAAAACTCAGAAAAAGCCACGTCTTGTCATCTTAATTTCTTATCGCAGTTCTCGACTGATATACGCCATATCAGCGGTCAGGAGAATGTGGTTGCAGATGCATTATCTCGTATCTCAACCATATCGACGCCAAACCCTTTTGATTTTAACGAGCTAGCAAAATCACAAAAAACTGACAAGGACCTGCAAGATTTCTTGTCACAAAATATGCCATCGTCGTTAGTTTTACAATCGATACAATTTCTAACTGAATCTGTTTCTATCTTCTGTGACGTCTCCACAAAAACCGCTCGTCCATTTGTTCCAGCATGTTTACAATGAAAAGTTGCGATACTCTTCATAATTTGTCACGTGGTGGTGCGAATGCCGCATCGAAGATCATTCAACAACTTTACGTTTGGCAGAATATGAAAAAAGACCTCAGAACCTGGACTCAACATTGCGTTACATGCCAACGAGCAAAAATCCATCGTCACACTCACAGCAAAATTGGATCGTATGCACCAACTTCAGAACGTTTCAATCACATTAGGACCTCTTCAGACATGTAAACCACACACTTATATCCTTACATGCATCGATCATTTCACTCGCTGGCGAGAAGCCATTCCTATAGTGAATATTCGAGTTGTGATGGTTGCAAATGCTTTTTATAGTGGTTGGATTACTCGATTCGGAGTACCACCAAAAATATCTACAGATCAAGGTCGCCAGTTTGAATCTCAACTCTTCTGGGTGCACAGCGAATGGAATGATCGAGAGGTGGCATCGATCTCTAAAGACTTCAATCATGCGTCACAATACCACAAATTAGATGGATGTTTTACCAACGGTATTACTAGGATTGAGAGCAAGTTTCCGTGAGAATGTCAACGCAACGCCATTTGAGCTAACAAATGGTGATACAATCAAGCTATCAGGTAAAATTTTCAGCGAAACACAATATTCATTACCGACCGATGATTTCGCAAAAGCCCATAAGTCTAAGATGAATGTCTAATATTGTTGAAGTAAGAAGTTCGATTACATATAAATTATTTTAAATTGTATAATTGTTAAATATTTTTTTTATTATTAAATGATTAGTGTAATGTTAATACTCGTATCAAAAATTTTTAATTATTTTAAAATTCGAAAACAAAACTTTAAAGAATCTCAAGGAAAAAATTCGAAAAATTGAAACGAAAGGCCAAAATTTTATTAAAGAAAAATACAAGAAATATTCAGCCTACTGCTAAATGGTTCTAAAAGTTCATATTTAACTAAAACTTGTAGCATGTTCAAAATTATATAAAATAAAATTCTACAAAACGAATATTTTTTTAACCCACTCTATATTCCAAGGATGAATCATGTTGATATTGGTGCACATCTAACCCTACTTCAATCATTATTGTTATTTTTGAACAATTCTCTTGTTAATCTAGACTTCATTACCAATAACAATTCAACAATCCAATATAACAATTAATTGTTAGTTTTGGGGTTTTATGTTTTTTTTTTTTTTAATTTTAGACGTCATATTTTAGTCAAGTTCCTTCAGAAATGGATTTCGAAGAAATAACAATGTATTTGTATTTTCCAACAATGACTCAGCAATTGCCGATTGTTGAAAGCATATTCACGAATATGATTGTTACTTTATTGTAAAATTTACACTCTACTACAAAATAAAATAGTTTGAATATACTAGTCAAATGACCTAACGGAAATTGTAAGTCTGGGAGAATACATCACAAAGCAGTGTTTGAAAATTCGTAACACCCCCAAATTATAAAGTTATTGTTATTGTAATAGAGGTTCCAAAAAAAATCAATATTTGAAAAGCGCGGTTTCAGTTTTGGAAGTTTTTAATAAAGTTTTCTCATTATAATAATTATTAAAAATATATAACTACTCGCAAATTTGATTATCATTAATGTTATTTCTTTATTATTTACATTATTAAATCAGCTAGATTTTGTTAAAAAAAAAAATGCCGTATATTATGTAAAGTATAAAATAAAAAAAAATTATTAATGTAAAAATAATAAAATACATCAAATACACACTTAATACATTTGACATATATAAAAACTTTTTTCTATGATGCACCTTTTAAAATTTATCAGCACTATTTTTAAAAATATCTTGCTGTCATTTTATTTTTTGTTCATCAATTCTGTTTGGTATTTTTACACAGAAAAAGTTTTAGTTAGAAAAATTTAATCAGCCAATAAGCATTTTTATTATAATTAATAACTGTTTTAAAATCCAAACGGATATCTTCATTATCATAATTAAAAATAAATTTCTCACATAATGAATGTACTTCCAATAGAAGAATAAGTTCCGTTTAACAATAAAAATTTTTGTACAAATTATTATACTACTTCAACTGTGGGAACTAAATTAAATCCACTATAATATGATTAATTCTTAAATATTGATAGTAACAACATCTAATTCTATTTAAACAATGTACAATTTCAAATTGAAAATGTGTTTAAAGATAATGTAACGAATTGTTGGTAAATATGATACAAACAAAATATTAATATGAATTATAGAATGCGGTTATAGCAAAAGAAAACCAAAATTTGGTTTGGTTGTTTTAACTTAAAGGAAAGTGCATGAATCAAATTCTAATGTAAGAACCAAAAAAATATAATAGAATAAGCCCAGTCGAGTATTCCAATTTATTTGTAATTTTTGAAAAAATAAAAATAAAAAAAGAATAAAAATACCATTCCAAAATAGAAAAGTTTTGAATAAAGAAAACAACAAATTGTAGCGCATTATGAGACTACAAAGG
The DNA here is from genome assembly GCA_963682025.1 of Cordilura impudica. Lineage (NCBI taxonomy): Eukaryota > Metazoa > Arthropoda > Insecta > Diptera > Scathophagidae > Cordilura > Cordilura impudica. The sequence goes on from OY821517.1 coordinate 112,994,492, forward strand.
AACGCAGATCATAATTTCATCCTTACCGTCTCAATTTTTGCCAAATCGGGAATTATCAGCACAAAATATAGATAGATATATCAAAAAATAATAGCCACCGACAAATAGCAACTGTAGTATCGAATTTGCATACAACAGCACCGACAGCATTAAGGATCGACTCTCCAACTAAAACAAGAACAATAAAACTCCAATTCTAATATGATAGCACTCACCAACCAGTTATGTCGCTTTTACGAATAATCTCCATCATAATATTTCTTCTACGTCAGTTTCTTCTGATAATTTATTACGAGGTCATGACGGTCAGTGTTGGAAAAGTTCATATATATATATTTACTGCCTCGGCTAAGGAATTTCGTGGTCATTTAATAAATCATATTTCATAATTGCAGTGGGTAGGTAGTTTTCATTAACCACCTGTGCATAATTCTACAATATATTTTTACCATTTAAAATTTCTGTACATAAATATTTGACCTAGACCCATCTTTTATTATACCGATCGAATCAGAATCACTAACTGATCCGATTTAACGATGTCCGTCCGTCCGTCCGTCCGTCTGTGTGTCCATGTAAAGCTTGTAATCAAACTGCAGGTCGCAAATATGAATATATTTTGATGGAATTTGGTATATAAGCTTCTGTCGACCAAAGAATGAACGCTATTGAGAATCGGTCCATGTTCAGACCTAGCCCCCATACAAATGACCCCTATGAAATCGACATAAATTGCCGTAAGATCCAAATTGTCATATAGATCTCACTCAAATTGGGTTTGTATGCGTTTATTACATCCATTAATGAGTAGTCCAAAAATTATCCCTTTGGGACAACTCTTAGTCAAAGGCCTCATATAGATCAGCTTCCCGATCTTCACTTAAATCTATCAAAAAACAAAAATATTGCACTGATTCTACTCAAATTTTGTTTGTATATATTTTTGCAAAAGACAAGAGACTTTACCAAACATATTCAGGATCGGTCCACTTTTGGGCCTAGGCCCCATATAGATATAGCATCCGATATGAACTTTTTCATATCTGCAGCCAAAAAAATTAATAAAAATCCCAATCAAATTTGGTTTATGCTTATTTTCTATGTCGAGTTAGTTGGGCCTATGAGATGGGGTCTCTAAACGCATGGTATAGGGTATCATATAGTCGGTCTAGACCGACTATAATTTTCTTACTTGTGAAACTCCATAATGCTTTCTTTATAATTTTTCCTAATTACCGATCAATAAATCGAGAGCATGCACGGATTCGTAATTTTGAGAGATCATAGAATTCGAAAAGTAAAAGCAATTTTCAAGCTTGTTTACTGAGAACGTGTTATTTTCATTTTGAAATGTTACAAAATTTCGATTAGAAGAGCAAGAGCACCGAAGGAATGGCAGATGGTACAATAAAACGCTTGAAGAATATAGGAAGGGAGTTAGGCAGGAATTTAATTGGGCTAAAGGTGGTGGTGACTGGTTACCCTACAGAACTTCCCTTACTTAGTATAACAGGGAGGTAAGGAGATCGAAGAAATTATCGTGGAAAATCTTCAGCGAAGAATTGAAGCATGTGCCAGAAACGACAAGGATTCAAATGGCCTTATCTTCGAACAAGAACTAGAATATTTTTACTCTCAAAGTATATGACTCACACCAAACTACATCCTTTAGTGCTTCTACTTGGAACTCACTTTCCAGGATGTAGCTTTGAAATGCAGGAACCAACGGGATATTAACGAGTTTAGAAATGAGGACAACGATATCAATTCTTTAGTTAAACCAATCATAACGTATGAAAGTGTAAATGGAGTATAAACTCATTTAGACCATACAAATCACCTGGACCAGAGAGATTTTTCCAGCCCTACTTCTGAATGGTCCGGAATCGCTTAAAAGAATATTGGTTCATATCTTCAGAGCCAATTTTGACTTACATATATATATTCCATCTAGGTAGACACAGGTGAAGGTTGTATTTCTTCCCAAAGGATTAAACAAACCAGCTGATCATTCGAAATCATATAGACCAATCACTCTTTCATCCTCATGCTGAAGACTTTGGAGAAGCTGATCGATCTCTATATTCGCATAGAAATTCTGAAAAGTAGACCGTTAAGTCAACGATAACAGCTGTCCACAAATTAACTTCAATGATTGAAAAAACACTGGAGTTGAAGTGTAAAGCCTTATGTTCCTTTATGTACATAGAAGGCGCTTTTGACAATGTCAGCTTTCTATCTATGGAAGGAGCGTTGATCAGATTGGACTCGGATCCAATTGTGACAGGGTGGATAAAAAAGATGCTCTCTACGAGACGAATAGTGGCTAATCTTGGAGATGAGGAGAGAAGTATTAGCACTATAAAGGGTTACCCTCATGGGAGCGTACTTTCCCCCATTACTATGGTTAATTATAGTGGATTATCTAGTTGTAAAACTAAATAAAAATGGTTTTACCCCTGTAGGTTATCCAGACGACATCACAGTGTTTATTATATGAGTATAAATTAATGTTTAAGAATTTTGTATCATAATATAAAGACTTTTAGTACATACAAAAAATTTTGTTTCTCCAAAATAAATATCTATTTCTGGTGCTTTTATTATGGTAAAAAAAACGTTCCTTTTTATGGTGAAATATGAAATATGTGTCAAATTAAATTTGTTTTGACAGCAGTAAACTTTTCAAAAACAAAATATTACTTATATAAAAATATTATGACAATTTGCACAATTTTCCAACCGAATTGTTCTTATGTTTAACATTTTTACTGCTGAGACGACAAAATTCTTTTCGCAATAAAATCAAAACTCGATTATTGGCTTTATTGAAATTCGGTTAGCAATAAACTCTGTAGCCATAATAAATCTGTTTGCTGCGTGTGAATGTGATAATTACTAATTTCAATGACAAATATATAATACTAGCTGTAACCCGATGCGCTCCGCTACCTATAGCTATCGTAACGAAATAAAAAAATGGGAATACATTTTGTAGAAAATTATTTATTTTTTTTGACGATTTTTTATTTTGCCTATTTTTGACTTTGGCGGTTATTGTTTTATGCGATTTTTTATTTTGGCGATTTTTGTTTTTTGCGTGTTTTGATTATTGGCGTTTTTGATTTTTGCGATTTTTGTTATTCGGTTTTGGCGATTTTTGACATTGGCATGGTGGTTCTTGATTTTGTCGATTTTTGGCATCAGCGATTTTCGACTTTGGCGAATTTTGTTATTCGAGATTTTCGGTTTTGGCAATTTTTGAATCTAACGAATTTTTTTTTTTGGCGATTTTTGTTATTCGAGATTTTAAGTTCTAGCAATTTTTGTTTTTGTAGATTTTTGTTTTAGCGTTTTTTGTTATTCGCGACTTTCGGTTTTGCCGATTTTTGATTTTTGATTTTGGCGATTTTGGATGCTGGCGATTTTTGGCTTATTCGCAATTTTCAGTTTTGGCGATTCCTGCCATTTTTCCACGACTACTCCCATTGATGATTTATGTACATATCAAAAATTTCTAGATTGTCATTTTCGTAGTACTATACATTTTTTGCACGCCCATTGGTCCGATCGCACCCATTTTTTGGGCAACTACTCACATTAATAACTTATAAACTCACACAAAGTTCCAAGTTTGTATGGGGTGTGCCACGCCCATTGGTGCGATCTCGCCCATTTTTGTCTGACTACTCACATTAGTAACTCATGGCCTCAGACAAATTCCCAAAACTCACTCACTGTTACAGCTATCCACATATATGACATTAAACATTTACTTTGTATAGGGGTGCCACGCACACTGGTCTGACCCCGCCCATTTCTTTTCCGAGTACTAACGTGGATAACTTATGGCTCACACAAAGTCCCAAAGCTTTCATTATTATAGTACTTCATATTATTTACACCCACTGATCTGTTCCCGCCCATTGTTGATCCGACTACTCACATTAATAACAACTTATGAACTCACACAAAGTTCCAGAACTTTCTCTATTACACTCCCATTGGTCCGATAACGCCCATTTTTTCTGCGACTCTTCAAATTAATTTGATATGTTCATTAGGGTGTCCAAAAAAAAAAAATGGGTGCCCAAACATTTTTTGAAAGCTTATAGGGTAAAGTATTTTTGTGATTTTTTTCAGATTTTACGGAAGAAGTTTAGAGGTCGCTAAAGTCGAATTTTACCCAAAAATCGGGAATCCCGGACATTTTTTGAGTTTTACTTATTACTTGGCCCATAACCACGATTTTCTTTGTTACAAAGTCAATATTTTAAAAGAAGAATATTCAAGCGTTACTTTTCTGTGTAGAAGTCGTAAGTTTCGGTAATTTTTTTGCTCATTTGGGTCCCCTTAATGACAGTTTTTCGTAAATTTTGCATAAATTTTGAAAGTAATGCTTTGTAACTTTCAAAATTTCTATCAAAGTTAAAAAAACTAAAGACGCGGTTTAAAATGTGGATAAAGGCTGAGTCATTTAGAAAAAAATTATTGAATTTGCTCTTACCGTTCCAAAGTTATAATCTTGTTACGCTTTGTATCCATTTTGTGAAATTAAAAATATTCTAAGGTGTTTTTGGCAGTTATGCATCGGATTTGTTTCAATATTAGTTTGTATTTTTTCTTTTCAAATATTAAATATGGGTGATTCTGTTGCAATGAGAGTCAATATGGTTGATTTTAAAATTTTTTGCAACTCCCCCAGCTTATAATATTATCATAACCAAAATAATGTTAAAAAAAATTTTTTTTTTTTGCTTTGGAATTATTTATTAGAGGTTTTGCGATGTAGTTCTATGCCCTGCAATAAATTCAATTCTGAAAGTCTGTTTCAGAAGTTGTTACATTTATATAAGAATGAGCCATGGCCACACCGTGTTCTGCGACATCATTTACCACGTGCAATTGCTGAACTTTATTCTTTGCTTCACTAAAGGATTTGTTGTTATGCCATTTTTCCGGATCTGTTTATAAAAAATCAACAGATATGTTGCAGGCTTCAAAAAAGGCTAGGCTGGCTTCGGATACTAAATCTTGAATTTGTTTATTTTTAAGCATATTTTCGGATAATACTGATTTTACTAATTCTTTGCCGTTGCTTGGTACGTGTAGATTTCGGACCATTAAACGCAACGTTTTTATGCATAAAAAATTGTAAAACTAACAAAATTTTCAAATTTTATTTTTATTTAAATTTTTCTTTTATTTGTTTTCTAAAAATGACAAGTAAATTGAATATTCAGTTCGGTTTATCGTTTTAATAAATTTCTTGTATTCTTCTTAATTGGCTTTCAGTTATTATTACCGAAACAGAGAAAAAGTATGATTTTATTTTATTATTTTACAAAATGGTTTTTATTATATTTACCCATAATTTGTTATAACATCAGTTAATCTATTCTTGGCCAAGCCAAAATTGAATTTGTTTAATAATTTCTATAAAGACTTTGGTTGGTATAAATAACTTATTTTACTATTGCAAGTAAAATTGTTTTATAGGAATTATGTTTATATGAGACATATGGTAAAATATATGTTACATTTTGTAATATACAATAACTGTTATGAAAATAATTATTACTTAATTCAATATTTCCGATTGTCAACTAATCTTTTTTCCAAGGACGTAACAGTTATAAGAGAAATGACGAAAAGGTCTTATTTAACTAATAACTTTGATGATTTTAAATTAAGTTTATAATTAACAGTTATTGTAATATACCTATATTTTATTTTGGTCATCGTAACCAATATAGGTGAGAAATATTTTTATTGGTTATGAATAACTATTATAAGAACCAAAAATATTATTTGGTTACGAATAACCATTATTGAAAATAATTTTATTTTTTTGATGTAATGGATGCAGTTCTAACTTAATTAAACTTCTTAAAGTTTAATTTTTAATCAACTTTTTAATTAAATAATATTTTATTTTTAAAACTAATAAATATTTCTTACAAAACTGCCCGTTTGTTTACTTTACCAAAAATATTTAAATACCTCATACTTCAAAGATCTTAGAAATGCGTCTATTGCATCAAAAATACAATACGGATCCGAGTACTGCCCGAGCCACTGCCCAAAGCTCCTTTGGATTTTTCTATTGGATTGAGGTCCGGAGCTTGTGGGGGCCAATCCATAGACTTAATATTATTCTCCTGAAGCCACTTAGTGGTCACCCTAGCTTTATGCTTGTGATCATTATCCTGCATAAAAAGGGTGTCAGCTGGTTCACATCCAAAACCTTCAAGGCTAGGCAGGTATGAATCTCTTAAAATTTCAGTATAATTTTCTGCCTCCATTATACCCATTTTGGAAGCAACCCCAGATCATTAAGTAACCTCTTCAAATTTCATTGTTTCTTGGAGATTACACGATGTGATATCTACTTTTATGTCATATGACCAAAACCTGCCATCGGAGCCTAATCGATTTATTTTCGATTCGGCGGACCAAGTTACTAGGTTCCACTGCTCAACCGACGAATGGCCCGGTGCTTGGTTGATAAAAGCGGCTTCTTAAATTTGGTTTTTGCTCTCATTCCACTCTGTTTGAGGCATCTATGAATTGTCTAATTGGACACATCAATTTTTAGAGTTTCCCTTAGTTCTTTATTGGTATCAATAGCATTCTCAACGGCTCCTGACAGTATAAAACGTTTCACCAATCTCTTTGTATGTGAATTGAGTTTGGGTTGCCGTCCACCTTTATTCTCTTTAACGACTTCACCGATATTTTTTCGGAGCTTTGAAATAAACCCAATAGATACATCATATTTTTTCCAATTTCACGCACGGACTTGCCGCTTAAAATATCGTTTTCTACGTCTATTTCAATTTGAGTTGGGATAACTTTAGGCATAGTTATTTCGGCTAAAGCAATTGATATTTATGTTTCATTTAAAAAAAAAAAATATATTCCAAATACCTTACAATAAAATATGATTAATTTTAAATTGTTTCGATGTTTGGTATTTAATAAAACTACACAGAATTACGAAAAAAAAACAAGTCTAGACCGACTATACGATATTCTATACCATGCGTTTAGAAACCCTATCTCTTAGGCCCAACTAACTGGACATAGAAAATAAGCAAAAACCAAATTTGAATGGGATTTTTATTAATTTTTTTGGCTGCAGATATGAAAAAGTTCATATCGGATGATATATCTATATGAGGACTAGGCCCAAAAATGGACCGATGCTGACCATGTTTGGTAAGGTCTCTTGTATTTTGCAAAAATATATACAAACAAAATTTGGGAATAATCAGTGCAATATTTTTGTTTTTTTATAGATTTAGGTGAAGATCGGGAAGCAGCTGTACATGGGGCCTATGACCAAGAGTTATCCCATAGGGACCATTTTTGAACTACTGATTAATGGATGTAATAAACACATACAAACCCAATTTGATTACGATTTATATGATAATTTGGATCTTATGGCAATTTATGTCGATTTCAAAGAGGTCATTTGTATGGGGGCTAGGTCTGAATATGGACCGATTCTTACCATCCTATGGCCGATAAAAGCTTATATACCAAATTTCATCAAAATATATTCCAATTTGCGACCTGCAGGACGGACGGAATCATATAGTGATTCTGTTTCGATCGGTATAATGAATGAAAGGGTCTAGGTCCAATATTTTTGGTAGTTACAAACAGCAGCGTAAAGTCATTATACCTATACCACATATTGATATAGGGTATAAAAACTTAAATAACTTGTTAGTTACACAAGTGTTCACAAAAATTTTAAGACAACGGTATAAATAACAGAACAATACAAGTGTTTTTCAAAGAGTGACGCTGAACATATGTTACTAGTACTCCAACAAACATAAAAAATAACATAAACTAATGTACCATTTATTAAATATTGTAATACAAAAAATTATTCTTTTAAAAACAGTTTTGGAAGTCACTGTATATGTATATATTTTTTCATAATATTTTTTATTTAAATATCTCTGGTTTAGCACCTAGCCCAATAATCTAGTAAATTTTTTTATCGTGTCGCAAAATATAAAATATATTAACATTAAAATATATTTTTATTAATAAAAAATATATGTATATACATATATAAAATTCGTAGAAGATATTTATCAGTTTAATTAATTTTCATCATTGAAACAAACCTCTAAAATGCACACAAACGTGTTTCGTTTCCCCCTAAAGTTTCTCCTTGAGAAAAACAAAACGCATAAATCTGGGGAGATAGTCATAGACAAATTCTAAAAACACTACACTATTTCCAATTGAATTTCAGAAAATATCAATTGATTTTCGGATATTATCTATTGTATTTCAGAAAACTTTAATTAATTTTCAAAAATTATCAATTGTTTCAGAAAATATCAATTGTATTTCAGAAACCATCAATTGATTTTCAGAAATAACCACTTGTGTTTCAGAAAATATCAATGAATTTTCAGAAAGTATCAATTGTATTTCAGAAAGAATTTCAGAAATTATCAAATGAATCACAGATAATCTCAAATGTTGTTCATATTTCAGGAATTTCGTGAAAATTTGAGACGTGTTTTTTTTCGAAATCATGTCTTCAAAACTGAGTGCCTTCGTGGCAGCCAAATTTAATTTTCGATTCTTGTCTGGGTTTTTTATAGTATTCGATTAAATAATGTCAGTTTTTTTTTTATACTGCATTAAAACTAAAATCTTCTCTTTAACTGCAAATCATTAAGAGAAACAATAAAAACTTTTCGATATTGTAGGATAAACCGCTTTTTGATTCTGAAATTTAATTGATATATCTGAAACTCAACCTAAAAATTCAATTTATGAAATACATTTGATAATTTCTGAAAATTTTTCAATTTCTGAAAACCTATTGATGTTTTTTGAAATACAATTGGAAATGTAGTAGCAACACTTTTTTTTTTTTGGCAATAAAATTATGTTTTTGTTATAAAATCTGCAATAAACTAGTATCTAACTATATTTTTAACAAACACTATTTCTAGTTTAAACGTGTTTGAATTGTATAAATACCCGAGTAAAAAAGATCCTAAAATGGTGTATCGAATTGTATTCGATTTGCTTAATATATATGTTTATTTAATGTGATAAATACAGTTACAATCATGATGGACTTCAAAGTTACAGTAGGTAGTAATCTATAAAATATTTAAAATAAAGATAGAAAAAAGAGTCAATGTAGTATGTACTTTCCTTTTTCCGTAAATTTTTGAATATATTTTGATAAACCAAAGCAGTCTTATCAGTAGATTGAATTATGTGCTAAAGATTGGAAATATAGACAAAAAGTGTACTGCTATGGTACTTCTGGATGTTGAAAAGGCCTTTGATACCGTATGGCACAATGGCCTTGTATATAAATTAATTTCCTATGGGTTTCCTTTCTATCTGCTTAAAATCGTAAAAAGCTTTAAGACAAATCGTAATTACAATGTTTTCATTAACTCTTCGTGCTTAGAAAACTACAATATGGATGTTGGTGTTCCTAAAGGCTCTGTCTTGGACCTTTGTTGTACATTTTATATTGTGTAGACGTTCCTAAAAGTCATAAATGTAACTATTTTTTCTATGCTGACGGTACTGCAATTTACTGTTCCGATGTATCACTACAACCTATTATAGAAAATATACAACTTGCTCTTGACAGTCTTCTTCAATACTTTGTTAAATGGAAAATTAAAATAAATGCTGGAAAATAACAAGCCATCTTTTTACAGCTCAAATTTATCAATGTTAGTTATTTGGGAGTTTTTCTAGACCGACCCTTTAATTTTTAATGAACACACCGTCATATATTTAGAAAATTTAATATTGCCATTAAAATGTTATACCCTGTAATTTATAGAAATTCCGATCTCAGCACCGATAATAAAATAACCATTGTCAAGACAATTTTTCAGGCTATAGCTCTGTATGCATGTCCAGTTTGGGGAACATGTACAGCAATACATGTTAAGAAAATCCAAATCAGCCAGAATAAACTTCTCAAAATAGTAGATTTACCTTGGCACTATTCTACACAAAGATTACATCGTCCTTGTAATGTAGAATTTGTCAGTATGCGTATTCAAACTATAATAAACAAATTTCAAACTTCATGAAATCATTCAAACAATGATTTGATTTCTAATTTATACATATTAGGTCCAAAACAAATTATATTTTATATTATTGTTTTTGATTTTTCATTTTTTTCTCAGTGGTAAAACCGCTTCTATCATACTTGTTTTCCCATATACATTATTTATTTTCTTGCTTGTTTGTTTGACCGCTATACAAATTTTATTTGTGAACGGATTTCTCTGAAATTTGGTACACGCGATCTCTGTACTCCAGGGAGGGTCACTATGTACTTCTTACCGGCCACACCTGCTTTTACGCCCACTTTTTGTATAAAATTCATTTTCTGTTTCTTGGTATATTTGTTCGCTATACAAATTTTTTATTTTCCAACGGATTTCTCTGAAATTAGGTACGCACGATCTCTATACCCCAGAGAAGGTCGCCATATGCTTGCTATTGGCCACGCCTATTTTTTTTAAATTTTTTACGAGTTACTGCACATTATTCCCGAATTACTGCACATTATTCCCATATCCCAGGCAACGTTGTCATATATTTTATCGGCCACGCCCACTTTTTTCAATTTTCTATACGCTTCTAGTGTTTGTTAATATATTTTAACTTTTTAGTGGACTTCCTTGAGCCTTGTGCATAAATATCTTTAATTACTACTCTTGAGTTTACACCATAATGAAATAAATATTGTAAGTCAACCTATTACAAAATTCCCGTCTTGCCATTTTTATACCCTATACCACTATGTGGTTTGGGTATAATGACTTTGTGCTGCTGTTTGTAACAACCAAAAATATTTGACCTAGACCCATATTTAATTATACCGATCGAATCAGAATCATTTTTTGAGTTGATTTAACAATGTCCGTCCGTCCGTCCGTCCGTCCGTCCGTCTGTGTGTCCATGTAAAGCTTGTAATCAAACTGCAGGTCGCAAATATGAATATATTTTGATGAAATTTGGTATATAAGCTTTTATCGGCCATGGGATGAACGCTATTGAAATTGGTGAGAATCGGTCCATGTTCAGACCTAGCCCCCATACAAATTACCCCTATGAAATCGACATAAATTGCCATAAGGTCCAAATTGTCATATAGATCTTACTCAAATTGGGTTTATATGCGTTCATTACATCCACTAATGAGGTGTCCAAAAATGATCCCTTTGGCCCCATATAGGGCTGCTTCCCGATCTTCACTTAAATCTATTAAAAAACAAAAATATTGCACTGATTCTTCTCAGATTTGGTTTGTATATATTTTTGCAAAATACAAGAGACTTTTCCAAACATGATCAGGATCGGTCAATTTTTGGACCTAGTCCCCATATAGATATAGCATCCGATATGAACTTTTTCATATCTGCAGCCAAAAAAATTAATAAAAATCCCACTCAAATTTGGTTTTTGCTTATTTTCTATGTCCGGTTAGTTCGGCCTAAGAGATAGGGTTTCTAAACGCATGGTATAGGGTATCGTATAGTCGGTCTAGACCGACTATAATTTTCTTACTTGTTACTATATGAGTTGCAACATCCCAATATAGGCGCAGATTTATTTCGCTGTGGGGTTACTCCGATAAGGTTAGTTCATACAAACATTTCTGTTGACTGTAGAGTTAGCGATGGTCTGACGAGATTATTAACATAAGGTTAAATTTGGTTGAATTAAATAACTTATTTATTATAACCATATGTTTTAATTCCTTAAATTAAATATTACATATAAAACAAGTAAGAAAATTATAGTCGGTCTAGACCGACTATACGATACCCTATACCATGCGTTTAGAAACCCTATCTCTTAGGCCCAACTAACTGGACATAGAAAATAAGCAAAAACCAAATTTTAGTTGGATTTTTATTAATTTTTTTGGCTGCAGATATGAAAAAGTTTATATCGGATGCTATATCTATATGGGGACTTGGTCCAAAAATTGACCGATCCTGATCATGTTTGGTAAAGTCTCTTGTATTTTGCAAAAATATATACAAACAAAATTTGAGAAGAATTAGTGCAATATTTTTGTTTTTTAATGGATTTAAGTGAAGATCGGGAAGCAGCTCTTTATGGGGCCAGAGGGATCATTTTTGGACTACTCATTAATGGATGTAATGAACGCATACAAACCCAATTTGAGTAAAATCTATATGACAATTTGGATCTTATGGCAATTTATGTCGATTTCATAGGGGTAATTTGTATGGGGGCTAGGTCTGAACATGGACCGATTCTCACCAATTTTAATAGCGTTCATCCCATGGCCGAGAAAAGCTTATATACCAAATTTCGTCAAAACATATTCATATTTGCGACCTGCAGTTTGATTACAAGCTTTACATGGACACACAGACGGACGGACGGACGGACATTGTTAAATCAACTCAGAAAGTGATTCTGATTCGATCGGTATAATTAAAGATGGGTCTAGGTCAAATATTTTTGGTTGTTACAAACAGCAGCACAAAGTCATTATACCCAAACCACATAGTGGTATAGGGTATAATGATATTAAATGTATTATATATTATAAAGTATATACATACTTTTTGGTTTCAAACCACCAGCTTCTCAATTTGTTGGTTAACCACGTTGAATATCCAATAGCTAATGAGGTTAGCTGTAATTAACTTTAAACTTTTGAATATATGAAATGGCGGAATATCTTATCTACGATAGTAGTATCTGTAACGTCGATAACTAGGTAGAGTTGCATTTTACAGATACAAAGCTGCATTTTTATGTAGGTAAATACTTTGGCGGTAACAATTTCCATCTCACCTTTTTAACTTTATTGGAAAATAATATATTACATTTATTTCCATCTCGCCTTTTGGCTACATTGGAAAGCAACCTATTACAAATATTTCCATTTCATCTTTTTCACTATATAAATGAGTTATAAAGGTGGAAAAAGAACTATTTTCAACTGTGATTTGCACATGAAAGCATAGCATATAGACCATACTGCCTCAAATGCAAAAAGGCTTAGACTAAACAGAAATCTAGAGAACCCGATCAGACCCAAATTCGCATCGAGTGTGAACCACAACCTGAGTCGAGAAATACTGAAACACCTGAGCAAACCCAATAACGTCTTGAAGCACAAAGCTTTGTTAAGAGAAGCGGAAATGCCTGAAGCTACTCAAGTGCGTCTATAAATCCAGCGGATAAGATAAGCTGACTTCAGGGAATATGAAAATCCTGAAACTGTAATATCCCTACCAGAAGACTTTTGTAAGTTGGTTCCTTCATTGCAAGAGAAGTTACAAATAGTTATTCTTAACATAACGTACATAAGAGGACAATCTCTAAGGGTGGCAATCTCGGCATACCAACTACATCTGCCTTTTCGGGGCTGGCATTTCATTGGTAAGTCATGCGTCGTAAATGAAAAAAAAAATCAGCTAAACCCTACTACAATTAAACAAAAGTGAGAAAATTATAGTCCGTCTAGACCGACTATACGATACCCTATACCATGGTTTAGAGACGCTATCTCTTCGGTCTAACTAATTGTATATAGAACATAAGCATAAACCTAATTTGAGTGGCATTGTTATTATATTTTTGGGTTGCAGACATGAAAAATTTTAGAAAAATCTGTGCAATATTTTTATTTTTTTTATAGATTTAAGTGAAGATGGGAAGCAGCTGTATATGGTGCTAATGACTAAGAATTGTCCAATAGGGATTATTTTTGGACTACTGATTAATGATATAATATAATAACACAAACCCAATTTGACTGAGATCTATATTATAATTTGGATCTTATGGCAATTTAAGTCAATTTCATAGGAGTCATTTGTATGGGGACTAGGTCTGAACATGGACCGCATTTCACCAATTTCAACAGCGTTCATCCTATGGTTGATAAATGCTTATATACCAAATTTCATCAAAATATATTTATATTTCCAACCTGTAGTTTGATTACAAGGTTCACATGGACACACAGACGGACGGACATCGCCAAATCGACTCAGAAAGTGATTATGAGTCGATCGGTATAGGTCAAATAATTTTGGTAATTACAAACAGCAGCACAAAGTCATTATATTCGTCTATGACAATTTTAATTTGGTTGAGCCAGTAAAAACTTCACACAAAAGACAAGATTTAATATATTTTTTTAGCACCATTTTTTATTTCAATGCTTTAATTTAAATATATAATTCTCTTGTTTTCTAAATATTTCTCTGTACTAAAATTAAAACTAAAATAAATTTTAAAAATTAAAAATTGGCTAAGATGGATAATTCTACACGGCAGCGAGTCCAGCACTAAAGTAATAGTCGGCGCTGCCGTCAATCCGGTTTAAAGATGCATGGCTTGAACCTTTGGATACATGGAGTATAACATACATACATAGTATAACATACATACACATACACACTCATTAAGCAAATGCTACACTCACAAGAAACAAGACAAAAATCATATAATTTGCTACAAGTTTTTTTTACATTTGCATTAAAATTTCGGGACCTATTTAACTGATTTCGATGATTTTAAACAGCAACGTGCTCAGGATATCAATGAAATACTTTCGCTAAAAAATTAGCAATCCAGCTGACTCATTGAGGGCATTTTCGTGATTTTCACAGACGGACTGACGGACATCGCTATATCAACTCCGCTAGTTATAAAGATCAGGAATATATATATTAAGGTGACAACCAAATTTTTTTTGGAATTTCAAGACGTGCGGGTGTGATTATTGTGACATTCGATCTAAAACTTTAGTGCGCAAAATTTGAGCCAAATCGGACTTAGAATCTCCCTGTTTTTCTCATAGACAATTACATGTCGCCTGCTCCAGAGTTGGGAGGAAGGAAAAACCAGAAATGTTGCATATCTCAAAACTCTAGAATAACTAAAATTCGTAACTTTAAGACATCACACACAAAATAATCCCTGCATATATGTACATAGTCTGTTGTAATGGTAAGCAGCCCAAAATATTGGGGAATAATTTCACGATGAACAAATTCCCCAAATTTTTTAAGAAAAGGTCTCCAAAAGAAATGAACAAATTCCCCATACTGCTCTAAACGTATTTAAAGTCTGAATTCTTTTCAATAGCATCATTTCGGCATCGCTCGCGAACACAGCTCAGCTAAAATATCGCAATGATCTGAAAAATATATTTTGGCGATTAAAATAAGTTGACAACAGCGCGGCAGCACGGGTGTAGCTGCCAAACGAGCGGACGCGGACGCGACACGCTCGCGGAACGTAGCTCAGTGAAAAGTCTTAGGATAAATTTTATCTACGTATGTGGAATCATTACTTTACATATACTATAAGCAGCTACTTAAAGCAACTTTGCGGCACAATTTTAAACGTCGCATTCATTTTCAATTTTTGAAACTTCTATAAATTTGACGCCTTTGCTCAATGGTGATCACTTATTGAATGAAGAAATTCTTAAAAGTAATTTTTAAAAGTTTTGATTCCTTTAATTTGCAAACGATTCCGTTATATTAAATGTTTACAAAATAAATAAACTTCAAAAATAAAACTTAAAGCGGTTTCGTAGCTTATTTTTGAAGCATTTTTGCTATAGCGTCTTAAAAAAAAACTTGTAAATTAAAAAATCAAAAAATTTGAAATTTAAATAAAAAATTAATTTACTCTCCAAAAACTAAACATTGCGGATTTTTTCATTACCAACAAATTCCCCAATCCGATACAAATTTTTGGGGAGAAAGTTCATTTTTTTGAGGAATTTATTAATTGGGGACTTAGTACTCAGCGCGTGGTAAGCATAGTGAACAATTTTTCAAGTCAAAGGCTTTTAGATCTCGGGCAAGAGCGAGTAAAAACAGCTAGTGTTTTATATAAATATGATTTTTGAAAATAAAATAATAATAAAAAAATATCCGTTTTGGAAAGTTATAATGACATTTTATAAATAAAAACAAAAAATCATTATATCCCTGTTTAATGAAATAAATAGTTTTAAACGGAAGTCCATTGTTCTCTCAATCAATAACCAAATTTGCAAAAAGGTGTTTTAATTCGTTTTCGCGAAATCTAATTTAAAAATTTTTACTTCCATCGCATTTCATACATTATTACTATTGTTGTTGTTGAGCTTACCACATGAACGCTAAACAGCAACACGAGTATGCAGAGTGTGTAGTTGTTGTTATCCAGTTTAACCCCGTTTTATAATATCACAGAAAAAAAATATTTATAAAAGTCAATTTATCAAGAAAAAAAATACAAAAAAAACCGCAAGAAAATTTCATTTTTTAATTAAAAATTAAAAACATTATGCAACTGATATTCCAAAATATATTCTAAACATAAATTTTTTTAAAATGTTGAATTTTTAATAATTTTTTCTCTTCATAATAAAATGCAAATTTTAACCTTTTATATTTTAATACCCTATACCACTCTGTGGTCAGGGTATCTGTTTAAGCTGATGTTTGTACCATGCAAAAATATCTCAACTTGGCTCACGTTTTTTCATACCGACATCTCAATATCGATTCAGAGTTGACTTACCGATGTCCATCGGTCCGTTTGTCTGCTTACCACCTGCCTGTATGTCCAAGTAAACCTTGTTACAAAACTACTGAATATATACAGTGAGTAATAATACAATTAAAACCTTAAACATAATATTTTTTCGCAACTTGAATGCTTAATACAAAAAAATTGGATCATAAAATTGAAAACTATTTTTATTACTTTACAAATTTCTATATTAACAAATTTTTAGCTTAACTTGAGAAAAAAAAATTACAAAACTTAAAAGTATTCCTTTCCCTCTCTTTATGGTTTCAATACTTTGTTGGTTATTCATTATTTTTAGTACTGATTCATTACGCCGAGGCATGGAGTCAGTTAAATAAATAGTTGATGATATCCATTGAAATATTTTGCCACTCTGAATCAACTGCCTCCATGAGATGTGTTTTGTTTGTGTATTTCTCGATCTACATTTCTCCGTATATTTGCTATGGGTACAAACTTTCTTCCATCATGACCTCTAAATTAAACTTAGACTCATCTGAAAAGACAACAGTGTTCCAATTCCGTTTTGTCTAGTTCATGTGTTCCTTAGAAAAATTTATGCGAGCCACACGATTTTCTCTTATATCAGTAAATTCTTCACAGGACGATAACAACCAAAGTCATACATATTTACAATATTTATACCCTATACCACTATGTGGTTTGGGTATAATGACTTTGTGCTGCTGTTTGTAACAACCAAAAATATTTGACCTAGACCCATCTTTAATTATACCGATCGAATCAGAATCACTTTCTGAGTTGATTTAACAATGTCCGTCCGTCCGTCCGTCCGTCCGGCCGTCCGTCTGTGTGTCCGTGTAAAGCTTGTAATCAAACTGCAGGTCGAAAATATGAATATATTTTGATGAAATTTTGTACATAAGCTTTTATCAGCCATAGGATGAACGCTATTGAAATTGGTGAGAATCGGTCCATGTTCAGACCTAGCCCCCATACAAATTACCCATATGAAATCGACATAAATTGCCATAAGATCCAAATTGTCATAGAGATCTTACTCAAATTGGGTTTGTATGCGTTCATTACATCCATTAATGAGTAGTCCAAGAATGATTCCTTTGACCCCATATAGAGCTGCTTCCCGATCTTCACTTAAATCTATTAAAAAACAAAAATATTGCACTGAATCTTCTCAAATTTTGTTTGTATATATTTTTGCAAAATACAAGAGACTTTACCAAACATGATCAGGATCGGTCCATTTTTGGACCTAGCCCCTATATAGATATAGCATCCGATATGAACTCTTTCATATCTGCAGCCAAAAAAATTAATAAAAATCCCACTCAAATTTGGTTTTTGCTTATTTTCTATGTCCAGTTAGTTGGGCCTAAGAGATAGGGTTTCTAAACGCATGGTATAGGGTATCGTATAGTCGGTCTAGACCGACTATAAAGTTCTTACTTGTTTTAGTCTCCGATTGTTAATAACCTCTTTAGATAAAATTTTTAGATATTTCTTAAGCTCTATTTGAATCGTCTCACGGACCTGCCTCCTAAATGTTGAGTCGCCGCACAGTGGCTGAAAATCATTTTTCATTGGCCAAAATTCTGTAACTTTTGAACCGATCAAAATATTTTAGTACTGTTTTTTTTAATAGATAGATAGATAGTTGATCTTGACTCAGTGTGAATTTCATTTAAATTGATTGAGTACTTTTTAAGGAATTCTAGGTCAAAGTTTAACTTTTGATTTTTTTTAACTTTTAGCGTGATATATGTTTTTTTTTATTTATTTTTATTTATTAGAAAGTGTCATATTTGGAGTTAAATAATTATTATAAACATTTTTTGTAATAATGAAATTTTTTTAATGCTTACACTCAAAAAAATTTTTACACTCAAAAAAATTTTTACACGCAACAAAATAGTAAAATTCACTAGAAATTTAACTAGTATTACTAAAAAATTAAAAATGTTTGCTATCAAATTTGCAATTTGCTTACACTCAAGGAATATTATTATTACTACAGAAAAATTTATTAGTGTTTGCTGCCTAATTTGTTACACTAGCTAAATAAATCTGCTAAACATTAGCGCAATGATTCTAATTTTTTTTTTAATTTTGATATGAAAATATGGGTTCTTATTTTTTGAATCTTTCTTATCTATTAAAACATTGCATTCATATGTGGGAAACCTTTTAAGAATAAAAACTGCAATAGATTTAAATAGCATTTGTAACAATGGTAGGTTCTGTTTATTATTATTTTTTACTAATACTATGTTTTTCGTACTTAAATAACAATGAAAGGCAATTATAATTATTATTCATTAGACTCAAATATTGATTGCAAATATTCCATATTTTGTTCTGTGCTATTTCTGTTCTTTAGTAGTTTTTTGGCTTCTTCATCTAAATCCCGATGTTCCACTTTCCATTGATTTCGAATACTGGAGATGAACGGATCTGACGTTGCCAATAATATATTAAATAGATCTTCATTTGTGGAATTTCGTGACATTTTTCTAGTATTGTGCTGTCTATAAAATCTGTAATCCTTGTTCCTTTTTTCCTGAGCCTCCTCTGATAGATCTCCAAGTGGCACCAAATGATATTTAATGACATCTTCTCCATGATAAAGGATTTTGTGGACTGTTGCAGACATATTTCTCCATGGGTAGTTGGTTGTATATATTTTTGCAGTTTCCTTAGCATAATCTCCAAATTTTCTAGAGTCAATTTCTTCATTGCACGCAAGTACTTCTAGGATTATTTTAAATCTGAAAATAAGGTTTAAATCCACTCCTGTTATTTCAGATGCTGTTTCTGGATCTGAAAAGAATCTTCTTGCGGTATTGCCATCATTTGTATTGCCTGACCCTTGTTTTGGCTGATCTATAATCAATCCAAATTTGCGATATTCATCTTGAACATGTTTCTTTTTTGAACTTCTTAACTCTTTGTTGGTTTCGTTGTTTCTTATTGATCCTGAAGGCCCGAAATCCAAATCATAACTGATTTTTAGTATGTGTTCCATAAGTCGTATTCTTCCATGTAGTGGTGATAATCCAAATTCGAAGGCATCGGTATTATCGAATGATTTTGTCGGGACTTGGTTTAATTGGCTTGATGTTGCTTGGCATATAATGCAGCTGGATGCAGCCTTCGTGTTAGTCAAAGCCTGACCTACTTTTCCATCTATCATTGTCAGCACTAATTGGTAGCTTACTTCAATTTGCTGCCCATCTAACTGTAATTGTAATGGCTGTAGTGTTGCTATTTGGGCCTTGATATCACTAACTTCTTTGTTAATGGCATCATGACTTTCTTTTTTGAATTCAAATTTGATTGGCCTGCAGTATTTCGTAGAAGATGGTGTCTCATTTTTCCAAATATCCATTGTTTGCGTTGTACTACTCGAAGGCTCCGAATCTTCCAAAATCTTTTTCAATCGCAATGGTACAAATGATACCATGAACATATCTGAGTCCGAAATATTTTCACATACAACTTGTTTGTATTGTTTTTGTCCCGAAGAACCATCACATCCCCATTTACAAAATAGAATTAACTTTGTGTTTCCATATTTCTTTAACTCAGTTCCTGTTATTGATTGTAGCAAGCGTTTGGCTGTGTGATCAAGTAAAGATTGTAGTTGTACTTCTGCCGAAATTGGTGTGATTGTAATAGTGTCCTTTGATGGCAAACAGTCTATTTTAGCAGCTGTTATGTGATGATATGCTGGATACATATTTGAGCCTTTTTCAATCGCACGCAATCTGAGCTGAATATATTGGTGTTTTGTTAATTTCAAATCCAGAAATAATGCTAATGCCTCCTCATTTGTGAACTGTTTTGCATCGCTCGGAGTTGGTATACTTTTAAGAATTCGCTTTGTTCTCACTGGACTAGCATTACAAGTTTTTTCAATGATATCCACTTTTGTTAATTGGTTTTGTGCTCGTAATTGATGTAGAAAAGATTCTTTTATATTTGTAGAACCAATTTCCTCGTTAAAATTTTTAAGTTTCCGCCTCTTAGATCTATCGCTGCAGTTGTCCAATGATTTGCGTGGTCTTCCAGCCTTATCTAGCTTTGCTGTTTCTCCACCAACATTAAGTTGGCCTTCTAACCAGTTTGCACTTTTATTATAAAACTTTTGTTTACAGTAGTTAACTTCTTTCAATCGTTTTTTAGTACTTTGACGAAATTAGATAATTGCTCTTGTATTTCGGTACTAGACGAATTTAAGTTTAATTTTATTTTAACGTAACTAAGAACATCTTCCTGGTTTTTGTTTCGAAAATACTCTTCGGCCAGTTCTTTATAACTAAAGTTCTCCATATTTTTCTCAATATTTTTATTTGCGTCTGTTATCACTTTTTTATCACTTTTTATCACTTGCGAATATACGTCCGTACACTTGAAGTATTAACTTATTATTGAGTAATCCCTTATAGAATCCGTCATTTTATACATTTTTAGGTACATGTTATTCACACATTGATCTTTAATTTCATAGCAGGTAGTACTTAAATTGAACAAAACTGCACTTGTTATCCAGACTTCAATATCAGGTAAAACTAATTAGTTTCTCGCCAATATGGGGTGGTTTTTTATCTTTAGTGGTTTAGTGCCGCGATTATTGACAAACTTATAAAATTGTTTATGACTTTGGTTGACCCTTAAATTTGACAACAGGTAAATTAAGAAAGAGATCATTTGTTTACTGTAGAACCTATTGTGATCATTTTATGACTTATTTTTTTGCTGATCAAAACAAGGCCAATAAACCCTTTCGCAGGTATTTTATTTAATTATTTTACTTTTACGTAGTCTAAAGTAAAAAAACAAAATTTTTTTTAGAGTAATTTTTTTAGAGTAATTTCATTAAAATGAAAAAAGTGTTCTACCGGGGACTCGTGGGGGGTGCAAAAGTATATATAGGGTTAAACAGGATACATTCGCCTTTCTCCGGGTGGTATACGTTTCTTGTTCCCTTACTTCCTTTAGAAGTTCTATTCCACTAAAGTTTAAATTTGAGAAAAATATAGTGGTTTCATAAATATTTCATAACGCCCCTAATATCAAACGTTAGAACTGTGACTACTTACAAAAACTAAAGACTATAATCCTACTAACATTATAAAAAAGACCGCAGGCCAATATCGATGATAGCTTGCGAGTAGTAACCATTTATTTTTGATAAAAAACAAAAAAAAAACACCTTTTGCTGAATTAAAAAAAACAGTTGAGTTTGACAGCATGCCACGCCCACAATTATCAATAGTTTAACCTAATTTTTTGGCTACCTTAATCTGGATATATAAGCTACAAAAAGGAGTAAAAATTTTAAAAATCGATGACAAAAAAAAATTTTACTTTTGGCCAATGAAATCAAAATTTGAGCCACAGTGCGCCGCCGTAACTCTTTCATGATTTTCTTGATAAGTTTTGAAATTATGGATTTATTTATAGAATATTTCTCACAGAATTACTTTTGCTTAATACCAGCTGAAAAATCATTTAATATTCTGGTTTTTACAATGTCCGTCCGTCCGTCCGACTGTGTGTCCATGTAAAGCTTGTAATCAAACTGCAGGTCGCAAATATGAATATATTTTGATGAAATTTGGTATTTGATCTTTTTTCAGCCATGGGATGAACGCTGTTAAAATTGGTGAGAATCGGTCCATGTTCAGACCTACCCCCCATACAAATGACTCATATGAAATCAACATATATTTCCATAAGATCCAAATTATCATGCAAATCTTAGTCAAATTGGGTTTGTATGTATATATTACATCCATTAATCAGTTGTCCAAACGTGATCCCTATTGGACAACTCTTAGTCATGGGCCCCATATAGAGCTGCTTCCCGATTTTCACTTAAATCTATCAAAAAACAAAAATATTGCACTGATTCTTCTCAAATTTTGTTTGTATATATTTATATATTTTTGCAAAATACAAGAGACTTTACCAAACATGGTCACGATCAGTCCATTTTTGGGCTAGTCCCAAATAGATATAGCATCCAATATGAACTTTTTCATATCTGCAACCGAAAAAAATTAATAAAAAATCCCACTCAAATTTGGTTTATGCTTATTTTCTATATCCAGTTAGTTGGGCCTGAGAGATAGGGTCTTTAAACGCATGGTATAGGGTATCGTATAAGCGGTCTAGACCGACTATAATTTTCTTACTTGTTTTATATCTTAATCAAGATTTGTTAAATAAAACAATTTAACATAATTTAATTTTCTTTCAATTTTATTTTAAATTAAAAACGAAGCAGTCTCGACGTGCTGCTATTGATCTCTTTGACTTTTGAATCGCTTCTGTCCTTGCTTTTCTTAAATTCAGTAGTGCCAGTCGATTCTACCCGAAGCTTTGAAATAAATGTCGCTTTGACATAAATGTCTAAAACCATTTTCCAACCCTTCACATAAATTGATTTTTCATCGTAATTTTGGAGGGTTCGATAATAATTTTAGAGGTATCGTTCCTTGGGCAAATATACTTATTATGGCCCATAGTACCAGAATCTGGATAAGCACATGGAGATTTTTTCGGTCCCCTACACTCTAACTTTATTTGGGGTACCCATATACGACATAAAACGATTTTTTCATCGAAATTTTGCAAGGTTCGAAAATAATTTTATAGGTATGGTTCCTTGGTCAAATAGTACCAATAGTAGTATCAATAGTACCAAAATCACAATGAGCACATGTAGTAAAAATAATTGACCCACCCTAATATATACATATATATATATATATACGGGGGATTTCATAAGTGCACCAACTTTTGAAACCGATGTCTTCCGATCGGGATGAAATTTACACCAAGGTTAGTCCTATTGGATAGTAGTTTAGACACAATTTTTCAACAATATCGGTCCGGATCTCTCTGAGTTAGAGGGGATCAAAATTTGACATTTTGGCCAAACAGGTGTCTATTCTCATCCATGTAACTTATTACCTATTGTTCTTAGAAAATTTTCTCCCAAAGAGTTTAGATAGCTATTTCTTCAATTTTTCGGAAAAAAATACTTAAAAAAAAAAAAAGAATTTGTAGACTTTTTTTTTTTGCTAAATTAAAGCATTTTTTACCTTTTTTTCCAAAAAGTGCATTTTTTTTTTTCATAAGAAAGCTTAGGATTTTTCCTTTAAGAGCTTTTTGGTCGCTTAGTGGGATGGGAGTGGGATATCTATCAAAATAAATGTTTTGTAACTCAAGACAACGGTTTTTAAATTTTTCACAAATGCACTATTTTGAATTTTTCCTATTTGTGTAAAACCTTACAAATAAAACTTATACTGAGAAACTAGAAAAAGTAAACTTTCTGAAGGTATATAACATACCTAACTAAAATTTTATACCCTCAATACTGTAATACCCAGAATATGTTAACCTCAGGGAAAAAATCGCTTTTTTTCTATAGAAATGATGAAAAATTATTATTTTTTATTTATTTTTAATAATAATTAAATTAATGTATAATAATAATAATATTAAAAATAAAAAGATAAATAATTTATTAAAATTTAATCTTAATTGCATTAGATCCATTTATATCATAACTATTTTTATACTTAATTTATTGTAGCTGATGAAGTATTTAAGTCTTGTAAATTTTTAAATACCCAGTCTTTCATCCAGCTTTTTTGTTGCCTTACTGCGTTTTTTTTTTTTGTCAATCCTTTCTTGGCGTTACTAGAATCAGCTGTTGATTTCGCTGCTGGTTTATTTGTTGTCTTTGGAAAGAAATCGCATTGAATAGAGGCAGAAAACTTTTTCAACTTGAGTCTTCCATCGACAAACGGTATAAAAGCATGGCATTGAGCGGTGCCATCGATTGTTACCGCAGCATCGAATCTGCTCTTCAGTTTTTTCAATGTTTCCTGATGATCCTCTTTGCTACTAAAAACTATTTTAGTTTCTTTACAATAACTCTTTGCCCAATGGAATAAAGCAGTCGCATCTAAGATGCGATCTTGATGAGAGCACTGGAGGCTATACTTCGCTGCATTTCTTTTAAGGTTTGCTCCAATACCATCACATGCTCCTTTACCATGAGCAGTAGGATGAAAATGCCACTCAGCTGGCATTCCAAAATTTTTTTCATGGGACATAAGATTTGCCAAGCTACTTTTGTTTTTAAAATGTTGACGAGCTCCGTCCGAAACGTAGTGTACCTTCTTTACTGTAAATTTAGATTTTAGAAATTTTAGTATTCTCATCTGGTATTCATAAACTGCAACGGTATCATGTTTTAAATCGTCGGATATGATTGCCATACTTTTGTGTTCCAGTCTATCATATTTCATGTAGTAAATAACTACTCTGAATATAGTTGCTTGGTCGTTATTGAAGTGGAATGCTTGTATGACATCCTAAAAAACATATTTATAGTTTTCTGCGAAATCATAACGAATCATAAATCATAGAAATAACGAATTCACCAGACTTCAAATGTATCTTCAAATCCTTGAAGAATGACCATTGCTCTTTGACTAAAAAGTCATGGTTTCTCAAGTTTAGCAATCCTGTACACATTTCTTCCCAAAATCACATTTAAAATGATTGTTTTCAATGTGCATCTGTCAGTCTGAATCCAAGAATCAAATTTGACCTCCTCTATATATTCTCGATCTAAAGAGTTGATTAAATTTTCTTTGATGAATGTGGTTTTCGGGCAATTGGTACATTCACCTAAGTGGCAAGAAGTTGTTACAATAGGACACATAGTCAATGTAAGGCAATCGCGGTAATCGTGTAAATCTTCTGCCGAATCATCTGTTAAATACTTTACGTTGATTTCCTTTAACATCAGTTTAACATTTTCATGGTAAATGCAAACGCGTACTGGGTGAGTTCCGCTGCTTTCTGCCAAAACGCAATGTTTTGGCCTCATTTGGGTTAATTTCGTGAAGCCAATTCTAACATCCTCGTGTTCAGATTGAAATATTGCAAATAACTCCTTCAGGTTACAGAGAACCATTTTCCTCTATTATGTTATGAAGGTATGTTACATACCTTCGGAAAGGTTAATTAGTCTAGTTTCTCAGTATAAGTTTTATTTGTAAGGTTTTACACACAAATAGGAAAAAATTCAAAATAGTGCATTTGTGAAAAATTTAAAAACCGTTGTCTTGAGTTACAAAACATTTATTTTGATAGATATCCCACTCCCATCCCACTAAGCGACCAAAAAGCTCTTAAATGAAAAATTCTAAGCTTTCTTATGAAAAAAAAAAAATGCCCTTTTTGAAAAAAAAGGCAAAAAATGCTTTAATTTATCAAAAAAAAAGTCTAAATTTTTTTATTTTTTTTTCCGGAATATTGAAGAAATAGCTATCTAAACTATTTGGGAGAAAATTTTCTAAGAACAATAGGTAATAAGTTACTTGGATGAGACGGACATCGTTAATTCGAATCAGTTAGTGATTCTGATTCTATCGGTATAATAAAAGATGGGTCAGGTCAAATATTTTTGGTACTTACAAACAGCACAGCAGCACAAAGTTATTATACCCAAACTACATAGTGGTATAGGGTATAAAAAGAGAAAGCCTTGACACTTTGCACGAGTTCATTAAATATTAATGTGAAAAATATGGGCGGAATCGGCCAAATCAAAAACTGCCAAGTCGAGAATGATATGCAAGGCCAATAGTTAAGTGTTGCCGCATTTAATTTGGAAAATCCAGCTATATGTATGTAGCTTCCTCCAGAGTAAGAACGCCGAAAAATTTAATAATTTTTACACAGAATGAAGAAAATATTGTAGATCTCCAAGCAATAAAATAAAAAAATATTAAATAAATATATTATAATATTTTAATTGCGCAATACAAACTTCGTACGCAAAATTTATTATGGAAATTGATTGATTACATGTCAATACGTCTTGGTAAGTCGTTGCAAAGCACGACACGGCATACTAGTTAATTATAAGATTAAAACATTGAAAAATGCAATTGTGTTTAAAAAAAGGTGAAAGAAAACATCTGAAATTTTAAATATTTATAAATGGAATAAGATTTTATACATTTTCTGTCTTAACATCTTTGACATCACTAAAAAAATATTTTTTTTGTTGTTTATCTATTTTTTATACCCTATATACCACTATGTGGTTTGGGTATAATGACTTTGTGCTACTGTTTGTAACTACCAAAAATATTTGACCTAGACCCATCTTTTATTATACCGATCGGCTGAGAATCACTTTCTGAGTCGTTTAAGCGATGTCCGTCCGTCCGTCTGTCTGTGTGTCCATGTAAACCTTTGTAATCAAACTACAGGTCGCAAATATGAATTTTTTTTGATGAAGTTTGGTATATGAGCTTCTATCGGCCATGGGATGAACGCTGTTGAAATTGGTGAAAATCGGTCCATGTTCAGAACTAGTCCCTATACAAATGGCCCCTATGAAATCGACATAAATTGCCATCAGATCCAAATTATCATATAGATGTTAGTAAAATTGGGTTTGTATGTGTTTATTGTATCCATTATTCAGTAGTCCAAAAATAATCCCTTTTGAACAATTCTTAGTCACAGGTCCCATACAGAGCCGCTTCCCGATCTTCACTTGAATTTATCAAAAAAACAAAAATATTGCACAGATTTTTCTCAAATTTGGTTTGTGTATATTTTTTCAAAATATAAGTGACTTACCAAATATGGTCAGGATCAGTACATTTTTTGACCTAGTCCACATATAAATATAGTACCCGATATGAACTTTTTCATATCTGCAGCCAAAAAAATTAATAACAATGCCATTCAAATTTGGTTTTTGCTTATTTTTTATATCCAGTTAGTTGGACCGAAGAGATAGGATTTCTAAACCATGGTATAGGGTATCGTATGGTCGGTCTGGACCGACTATAATTTTCTTACTTGTTTTTATTTATTTTTTTTTTTTTTTTTTTGTCACAAATTTATTATCTTTTGATAGAGAACACCCCAAAGACTGATTTAAAAAAAAAAAGAATACCATTTGATGACTAAACGCGGAAAATTTAGTATTTTGTAAAAGTTTCCTATGTATTGTCGGGGATAGCATGATCGGTATTGAAATGGGCAAAAAAAATAGGCGCATGTTCAGACCTAGTCCCCATATAAGTGACCACTATGAGATTGAGTTAAATTGTCCTAATATCCAAATTGTCATATATAAATCGGTCAAATTTGGTTTATGTGTGTTATTTTCACCCACTCACAGTCATAGCCCAAATAAGATGTTGGTTCCCGATATTCCCTTAAATCTATAAAAAAAAATATATTAAATAGATTCTTTTTAAACTCGGTGTATGTATATTTTTGCAAAATATAAGTCACTTTACTGAATATGGCCATGATCTGTCCAGTTTTCTATTTGCTCCTAATATGAACTTTTTTACATCTGAGAGCAACGAATTCAAAATAATTGTTTATGGTTATTGTGTATATCCAATTAGATGCACCAAAGACCCCATCTCTAATAATAGTTTAGGGCATCCTTACTTGTTTTGTCTAGTACAGTGAAGGCGTTCTGGTATTTTATAAAATTGAGTTGTTTGTACAAGCATTTTAATAAAAATATTTGTATATTTTTATGTAAAACAACATAACATAATACACAGTTTCAAATGCGTTATAAGTAAAACAAACACCTCCCCATCCATCATGAGTTCCTTCAACTTTAATAATTATTAAAACATAAATTCATTAAGTTTACTGTTTTATAATAGAGCTCATTAATCAAAAATTACAATTGATTGATTTTATTTTATTTTGATTGATAAATTCGTGCCAACTTTTAAATACTATACATACATACATACATATGTATAAATACACAGTGCAACACATAAAATGCAAACTTCTTCTCGTGTGCGGTTTTTGGAGTACGAGTACTTATCGAAACTAACAAACCCCCATTTGGGTTTTGCTAGTTTAACTGTTGTTCACATTTTATGGCCACATCAATATTCTGGCTAAAAACCGATTTTTCCGAAGAACATATACGAAGAACATCTCACGGCTATATTTCGGTAACCAATTGAAATTTTGTTTTCCTATCTATAGACTGGAAGAAAAAAAAGTGTAAAAGAAACTAAACCGAAAAAACTACAGCTAGTGCCATTTTATAATGAAATTCGTAATTCTTCAGAGCATTATAATGCTGGAAAATGTTTAAATGACTTAATCACGCACAGTCACGCAAAGTCACGTACAGTCACGGAGAGATTTAAAATGGATTTCCCCTCATCCAATCAATCTGAAACTTGGTCGATGTACTTGCTGCAAAGAAAGATTAACTTCGACATAGACACGCACAGTCACGCACAGTCACGCATAGTCATGTACAGTCACGGAGTGATTTAAAAACCATTTACCCTTATCTGATCGATCTGAAACGTGGTTAGACTTGCTGTGAAAAAAGATTAGCTTTTACATAGTCTCACGCACAGTCACGCATAGTCACGTACAGTCACGAAGAGATTAAAACCTCATTTTCCCCACCCGATCGATCTGAAGCTTTGTCCATAGACTTATTGTGGCCAAATATTAATTTTAATATAATCACGCAAAGTCATGTACAGTCTGTGAGGTTGATTTAACACAGTTTTTGAATTTTTTTAGTTTTTATATCAGTTACTCAATTTATTGTTTTTTTTTTTTTTTGTTGTTAATAATTTTTTTGTTCACTCACTGAAAAATTTGAAAATGAAATCAAATTACCTTTTTTTTTTTATATATACAATTTTTTTTTTTTTGTTCAAGAAATCAAATACGGAAAATTGAACATTATTGAAAATAATTTCAAACGAATCAGACAAGAAAAAATTAAATTATATAAAATAAAGCAAATAGAATTTTGCTATTTTTTTTTTTTTTTTTTTTGTGCACATCAAGATATTTCTCCCTCAACTTTCTAATTCATACTCATCTTGCTAATTTTTGTGCACATCTGTATATATTGTGTTCATCTTGCTAATTTGGTGCATATTTGTGAACAGACTGATATTTGGTGTTCATCTTGCGATTTTGTGCACATCTGGATATATCGTGTTCATCTTGCTAATTTGGTGCATATATGTGAACTCCTGATATTTTTGTGCTTATCCTATTATTATGTGCTGAAGGTGTTGAAGAATATTTAGTTAAAAAAAAAAAGAAAACTTAAAAATATATTAATTATATTATTAAATTATAATTTTTTTTAATTTATAAAATAGTGTTAAATTAAATTTTTATATATTAATTTTATATTAATATTAATATTTAAATTTTTTTTTTAATATAATTAAAAAAAAAAAATCAGTGATTATAATGTTCTAATGTGATATTGTGCAAATATGGTCACCTTATTTTAATATGTCAAAATAGAAAATATTCAAACATTTTAAATCCACTCATAATAAATACACAAACATACTTTTAATTTTACATTCATTCATCATACAAATCCATTCTCACAAAATTTTACAAATAATTCTTTTTATCTGAATGGTTTTCTCATTTGTAACTTGTGTCTTTGAGTGAGAATGTCATTTTAACATAAATTAGATCTATCAAACGTCAACTAAATATTCTTCGACTACAAGCGCTTGTTACATCGATGGATAAGAGAACGTAAGTTTATAATTTTGATTTATTTATTTTTTTCTACACTCATTTACTCAATTTCATATATTCAAATAATTAAAACATGAATAACTAATAGATGCTCAATTATGTTACTCAAATTTTTTTATGTGTAAAATAGTTTATATCTATTATCAGTGTTGCCATTTCTTTGTTTAAATGATTAATTTCTGGCACATAAATTTTTTACTTTATTTGCTTTTAATAAATAAACACCACACATTTTAACTTTTAATTTTTTATTTTTATACCCTCCACTCCAGTGTGCAGAGGGTATATATAAGTTTGTCATTCCGTTTGTAATAATTAGAAAAAAAAATTTGGACCCCATAAAATATATATATTTGTGATCCTTATAACAACCGGAGTTGATATAGCGATGTCCGTCTGTCCGTCTGTCCGTCTGTCCGTCTGTCCGTCTGTGGAAATCAC
The DNA here is from genome assembly GCA_963682025.1 of Cordilura impudica. Taxonomy (NCBI): domain Eukaryota; kingdom Metazoa; phylum Arthropoda; class Insecta; order Diptera; family Scathophagidae; genus Cordilura; species Cordilura impudica. The sequence continues at coordinate 113,025,170 of OY821517.1, forward strand.
GATGACGGCATCAATCGGGCAGCTAGGGTGCTCGTTGGCATAAAAAATGATTCATTAACATCCTGAAAAGTTTGCTATTTAAAATCGTCCAAATCGGTCAATTAGGGCCCGAGATTTGAATGAAGAACTAAAAAAAGTCTTGAAAAAATATAATTTTCTATGTTGTTCTTGTCACGATCACGCCCTCAATAGGATAGCTAGGGTGATAATTTTTAGTGAGAATGATTCACCAAATTCATGGGAAGATTTCTACTTCAAAAATCATTAAAATCGGTGGAACAGGTCCAGGTAAATCTATGAAAATTTAAAAAAAAAATGAAAAACATGATGTTTCCATATTTTTCCTGTTGTTATTCTAAATGTTGCATTGTTGTCATAGCTGGACTTGTTGTTTTTGTGGTCGTTGTGGTAATAATATAATAAAAACAAACCCTTTGTACATTTTTTTGTGAACTCTGGTAGAAAATTTTAAAAGTTTCCATTGTTTTGGCATCACTAAAAAAATTTGTTAGATCATTTCTGTCATTTCCACGAGCCTGCATGCAAAATTTCAGATCGATTGGCTCACGGGAAAGGGGCTAAAAATCGATCCAAAATTTTGTCGACAAGCAGACACTACCAGTTAATATAAAGGCAGTAAGTAAAGGGAGTAAAAGTTCACCAATAATTTAAAAAACAAATTTTTATGTATTAATTTATTTAAAGAAAAAAATAATTAAATGAAATAGTAATAATAATAAAAAAAAATAATATACAATACAAAAAAAAAGAATATATAAATAAAATAAAATAAAGATAAATGCATTCATAGCATTATAATACATATAAAAGGTCAATGTTTTCTACCCGTAATCGTAACGAGTCAGTTGTTTTTTTTTACATGAAAATCATTTAAAACAGTTACCGAACGTAACCGGAACGTCCCAATACTTTTCATGTGAAAAAAAGGCTGACACGTTACGTAACAGTTACATGTCGCTAACTTGTTCTGTACACAGGCTACTGCTTTTGCGGCCAACTTCAAGTCTATTTATATAGTTTCATAAGCATAACTTATAAAATTGATTCTATTATTTTTTGCTGTAAGTAATAAATTATAAATATACTGAATTTGCAAACTAAAATGGATACATATATTGGAGGTGCTTTAATACAAAAGAGTTAACGAAACAAAATCAAAAAAAAACAACTCTACAACATCAACAATGGCAGTCATATGTTCTTCAAATAGAAAAAAAAAAACTGCAAGTGTGTTTTGTTGGCTACAAAACAAAAATAGTGTTGACAATATAACAAAATATGTAAAAGAAGTTAGTGCTATGAAATATTTTATTTTGTTTAAAAAAAATCGCAAAATGAAAGGCTATAATTCCATTAATAATCAAAAGGCGTTAAACTAATTTATTTATTTTTACGTTGTACTAATGCATTTTAAATAAGTAAAAGTAATTGTATATTTAAATAAAAAGCATTTGTATTATATGCTGCTGTCGTATTCAGAAAAATCAAGTAGCTGACTATACGACTACAAATGCTGCTGCCAGCAGTCGTCTATGTGTTTCATTCATGATGTTGCATTTTTTTGCGAGCAATACTTACATATATTCTAAATAAAGAAATAATAGTTCTTTTCATACTGCGAAATCTATACAAATATATGTACAAATACTATATGTCAAATTTCAAATTTGCAATAATTGATACATTTTTGAAAGAAAATTGTATAATATGAAATGTCTTTAATTTATTTCATAGAAAACAATTTTTTGAGGTGCGTGGATTTTCCATATTTACTGTTTTACTATTTTCGTAATGAGGTTAAATGAGTTAAAAAGAATTTAAAATATTTGAAAATATTAGGTGAGGATCCTCAAGATGTAATATACGATCGGTCTAAAACTTTTCACTTAGAGCCACAGTTAAATTCGAAACAACAAAAACCCATATATTTTGTGCATAAAGTTTAATATTAAATGTGCTTTTCTAAAATGCCTATATATTTTTTCTCATTCATTTCTGACCATGTTCAATGTAAATTTACCAAAGTTTTTTTTATTGCAATATGTATATTAGCATGGGCCGAAAAAATTTGTTTTGGAATTTTAAGTTGAAGTAGCGTTAATATGGTGCCTTATAGACAAATGAAATAACTGTAAAAAAATTGTATCGTTATTTCAATTTTTAACCGGGCCCCTTTGCTTTCAAAAGTCTCAAAAACGGTTTTTTCTCCAAAATTTTCAAAAATAAATCTCATATCAAAAAATAATATTGGCTAAAGTTGTAGTTCATAAGATTTCCTAAAAAAATGTCTCTTGGACTTTTTTCCTAGGTTTGATCACTTCGGAGATAATTTACTTTTAATAAAAATACCACTGTTATTTCAATTCTATGGGAATTATCATTTTTTTTTATTTCAGAGTTATGAATTAGTTTTATAGTACTTATATACTAAACAAAAATTAACCTTTTTAAATTTGTATTTTTTGTGGTACTAATGCATTCTATTTGCTTCTTTTACTTCATAATACTGCATCTTATTCTCAAATTTAGGTAAAAGATTTCTGCCTTGAAATTTGGCTCTTATGTAGCCATCTCTTGACGTCTCTCCACATACTTTCGAAGATGCTTCTGTAACCACTTTAACGCACCTTTCAACGGCCTGCGTATGACATGGAAAATTTACACTTATTTCAATCATTTTTTTCTTATGAATACAGTTTTTGAGGTATTCTTCTGAAAGTTCCATCGTCAAAGGAGGTTCGGTTAAATTGCACGCCTGCCAGTCAATTAAATCAGTGTAATCTTCTGCATTAAATAATATTACAGGTGGTTTAAAATATCTTACGTTATTCTGCAAATGTTGCCGTGCTATAAGAATTCTATTTATAGCTAATTCTCTTATATTGTCACGGCAGTCAAAAAGCATAGCCAAAAGTAAGTTTTCGGGATGAGCGAAATAGCCATTTTTTGATATGACTTTTTCAAAAATGTTTTTCACTTCACCTGAAAACTCTCTTGCTGCTTTAATGGCAGTCCAAAGGTGGATAGCACCAAATTGTAGAAATGGGTTTGTTTTAATATGAAACCATGTCGGCGCATAAACTTTCAAAATGAATCTGGTTATGATTTCAAGATTTTCTGGAGGATTATTTGTAGCGACATACAACCGCAACAGTCGGTTAGCTGTAGTTAACCATCGAGCGTGATTTAGTCGGCCAGGATTTCGTTTGGCTATATTGGCAGAACATTTTCCAGAACTGATTGCACAACAGATTTTATATAAATATTGTTGATCCGTGCTTAAATCCCGTTCGGAAACTACTGGCAGAGTTGTTATAATAGGTTGAAAAGAAACTACAGGCAAGTTTTCGCAGCCATCAAGAAGTTTCCCCAAATTTCCTGAAAAGGAGTTGGGGCCTTTTGTACCACCATCCAATTCTTGCAGCAGGTGCCTTAATGGCAACTCGTTCATATGAAGCATACAAACACTCCATTGTAATGGTCTGCCAATATGAACTTCAAGCTTTCGGAATACACCACTTTTCCAACCTGTATTTACGTTAGTTCCATCACCACCAAGAACAATCAATTTTTCAAGGCTTGTATTACATTTAATAAAGTGTGAAATCATGGCTTGAAATATTTCTTCCGCACTGCCTGAAGCTTTTAGTGAAATATGTCCAAAATATTTACTTCCAGGCTCTTCTATTATTGAAATGTGTTCCTCTTTCTCCGTCAAACGACGTCCTTCTTTATGAATTATTGTTGTGTCCTTACGACCGTCGAAGTATAATCCATGTATAAATTTATTGTCAGCGGAATGTTGAAGGGACTTTCTATTTTTATTTATTTCTCTGCGTACTTTATTTTTGTCTATTATATTTGTTTTATTATTTATTGAAACAATTTTCATGTCTTCCAACACCGCTGTAGCAATTTTAGCGACGGTCCTATTCGATGAACCAGTTAAATCTGCCATCCTTGCAGTAGACGTTAAAGCCAATCTCATTTGAATCGGAGACTTATCTTTTTTCTGCCGTTTTGGACTGATAAAATCATCATCACTTGAAGCAATAGTGGACGATTCATTTGATGATAGGGATATGTTGGATTCATTCAATGACTGACTACAACTAGCACCTGGTAGAAGTTCATAACTCACATTTTCCATAGCTTCGCGTTGTTGTGTTTTTTGTTTCCTTTCTTCTTTCTTTCGCAGCTCTCTAGTTTTCACTTGATCAATTCCTCCCATCACCATCTTTCGCTCGGTGCGTTGATCTTTCAAAAATTCTCTCTCAATTTTCGGTACTTTATGACAATTTTGACACTTACATGATTCAAAATCTGCACATTTGCAATGGCATATATCAAATATTTTTAATGACGCTGTTTTAAATTTGGACAATTTTTCTTGAAGAAATGGTGTATTACGGCTTTTGAGCGGCTTAATAATATTTTGATAATTTTTATTATAAGCCAAAATCATATCCTTAATGCGATTATGAGACAGTATTGGAAGAGATGCGCGCTTCCAAATATCCTCTATCTTCCATGCAACTAAATTGGCAACTTCCCCAGATGTGGGTTGTTTGACTCTTTGACCCATAATCTGCTTTCGAACGAAATGGTAACATTTTATAACCTCTTGGTATCTTGGGAGTTGTCTGGCTTCGTTTGGGCAAATATCTTCAACGTTTCCGAAAAGTGGACACACGTCTTTAGTACGTGTTGTTACTGTAGCCATATTTTCTTTTGTATTAAATATTACGGTAAGAGTTGATTAAAAATTTGTAGTGCAGTTACAATAATATTTGATTTAAAACATAGATTGGCCGAATGAGAAGAAAAATTATTCTTCTTCTTCTGCCTATCTATGTTTTAAAATGTGGTTTTTAATTACCTGATAATACGCTATAAGAATTTTATTTAACAAAACAATATTTTAATTGTTGACGCACTGATAACAAACACTCGACTAAAATAACTACAGAAATTGTAAGACGTCTGCTTTTTTGTCGCTTCACAAATAATTTAGTAAACAGAATACCGTTATTCATATGTAGCAAACTTATAAGGAACATATTCGAGAAAAAGCAACAATGACACTCAATTCGTACAACAAATTATAAGTAAGTCGAAAATATGAAAAATAAATCGCAGTAACTTCTTTTTTCGAATTCTTAACGAAACAGTTTTGTTTTATTATTCATTTATATACGCTAGCTTTTTCAGACGTGCCTTTGAATCTTTATATATAATTTCAATATAAAAATTAAATTAAATATTGTGAAGTAATCAAAATTATTGTTATTTTTTGTTTAGTATATAAGTACTATAAAACTAATTCATAACTCTGAAATAAAAAAAAATGATAATTCCCATAGAATTGAAATAACAGTGGTATTTTTATTAAAAGTAAATTATCTCCGAAGTGATCAAACCTAGGAAAAAAGTCCAAGAGACATTTTTTTAGGAAATCTTATGAACTACAACTTTAGCCAATATTATTTTTTGATATGAGATTTATTTTTGAAAATTTTGGAGAAAAAACCGTTTTTGAGACTTTTGAAAGCAAAGGGGCCCGGTTAAAAATTGAAATAACGATACAATTTTTTTACAGTTATTTCATTTGTCTATAAGGCACCATATTAACGCTACTTCAACTTAAAAATCCAAAAATATTTTTTTTTCCTTGATTACGGCCCATGCTAATGTATATAAAACTTAAAAATTTAATATTTTTTATTGTGTATTAACTTATTATTCTGCGATTTTCATTACATCACAAAATGTTACAAATTGGCACTACTGTTTCAAAAACAGAAAACTTCTAAATCAGTTGAAAACAGTTGATCTGTAAAACTGTGTGTGAATTTGTGTCAAATAAAATTACAAAATATTAATAAATATAATAATACATATATATATATATTATTAATTTTGTTAAGAATTAGCACAAAATTGATTTTCCATTTTGCATTTCATTTATAAAGAATTCTGCCATATTTTGTTAAAGGGAAAATCCATTTTTGTTATATTAAAAAAAACAGACTTGCATTTAATTTTTCCGTGACTGCCTCAATAATTGCGTAGATGCCACCACAATATTTTTTCTAATTAAAACAGTTGATCTGTAAAACTGTGTGTGAAATTGTGTCAAATAAAATTACAAATATTAATAAATATAATAATACATATATATATTTTATTAATTTTGTTAAGAATTAGCACAAAATTGATTTTCCATTTTGCATTTCATTTATAAAGAATTCTGCCATATTTTGTTAAAGGGAAAATCCATTTTTGTTATATTAAAAAAAACAGACTTGCATTTAATTTTTCCGTGACTGCCTCAATAATTGCGTAGATGCCACCACAATATTTTTTCTAATTAAATATTAACCAATATCTAACTAGAATTATGATTTATTCTGACTAAAAAGTTCCAATTAAAAGTTATTCATCCCAATTATGAATATTCTCAAGGAATTTCTTTCTCATGGAAAATACATTTCTCGAGAAAAAAATTCCTCCAATTATAAATTCCGCGTGAACAAAAAATGATTAACTGGCATCATCGAATTTCGAAGCCACTTGCTTTGCTTATTGACAATTTATTTTCTATTTTTTGTGTGTGTGCAAACGACCCTATAATAAATGTCCCACTAAACATTTTTGTTTGCTATCAAGTTGAGGTGCATTTGAGATCAAATACATTTTTCAAATCTCCAACGTTAATTCTCAAATGCCCTCAATAGTTCGAATATAGTCTTCTCAACTTAAAAGGCACATTTTTTATATGGCGATTTTCATAGTTATCAAATTGAGAAATTTGTGATTCTCAACTTGATAGCAAAGAAATATTTCCAATCGGTATCAAATGGAAGGTACGGAATTGCCATATTAAAAAATATTATACTAATTTTAGAAATGAAAACAATTACTTTTTTTAATGTTTCAATTTAATTTCATTATATATTTAACATTACTATGTACATATTTAACATTAAAGGTACATATTATGTACATTTTTTAAAATCTAGAATTAAAAATAAATGAATTAATTAGTTGTACATTTTTTGAAAAATTTGACAAAAAGCAGAAATAATTAAAAATATATCAATGATTTATTTGTACTTTTTTGGCATTTTTTAATTTAATTTATTATTTATGACATATTTAAATAATATCTCAGACTTAACACAAATCGTATTCAAGTTGAAAAAATGTTTGGTCTCAAGTGGAGAAAAGTGTTGGATATCCAATTGAGAGTAAAAATGTTTCTCAAAGATTGGAAAAAATGTTAAGTCTCAACTTGATGTCAAGTTGAAAGCAAACAAGGAGAAAAATTGTTCAACCCAAGTTGAGAATTACATTTGACATCAATTTAAGAACTTAACTTTTCTCCAACATTGGCGAAATAATATTTCAATGCATACTGGGGAATGACCGAAACTAACACATAAACAGTTTTTTCCTATTTGAAAAACATATGACTCATTGTTGCTGTTGTAGAGTTGTTATACCCTCCACTCCAGTGTGCAGAGGGTATATATAAGTTTGTCATTCCGTTTGTAATAATTAGAAAAAAAATTTTGGACCCCATAAAATTTATATATTTGTGATCCTTATAACAACCGGAGTTGATATAGCGATGTCCGTCTGTCCGTCTGTCCGTCTGTGGAAATCACGATGACGGCATCAATCCGGCAGCTAGGGTACTCGTTGACATAAAAAATGATTCACTAACATCCTGAGAAATTTGCTATTTAAAATCGTCCAAATCGGTCGATTAGGGCCCGAGATTTGAATGAAGAACTAAAAAAGTCTTGAAAAAAAAATAATTTTCTATGTTGTTCTTGTCACGATCACGCCCTCAATAGTGCAGCTACAGTGATCATTTTTAGTGAGAATGATTCACCAAATTCATGGAAAGATTTCTACTTCAAAAATCATTAAAATCGGTGGAACAGGTCCAGGGAAATCTCTGAAAAAGTAAAAAAAAATGAAAAACATGATATTTCTATATTGTTCTTGTTGTTATTCTAAATGTTGCATTGTTTTCATAGCTGGACTTGTTGTTTTTGTGGTCGTTATGATAATAATATAACAAAAACAAACCCTTTGTACATTTTTTTATCAACTCTGGTAGAAAAATTTAAAAGTTTCCATTGTTTTGGCATCACTAAAAAAATATGTTAGATCATTTCTGTCATTGCCACAAGCCTGCCTGCAAAATTTCAGATCGATTGGGTCACGGGAAAGTGGTTAAAATCGATCCAAAATTTTTTCGACAAGCAGACACTACGAGTTAATATAAAGGGAGTAAAAATTCACCAACATCTAAAGCAAATAATGCTAAAATACCTAGTTGTTAATAAAAAAAACAATTGGGCAATTCACAATGGGTAATGTATCTTTGTATCTCTTGTATCGTGTATCACTTTACAATAGTGTAAAATTGTTGTTGGTAATTTTCACTGAAAAATCTGATACACGATCCAACTTCATTTGCTATGTTTAGTAAATGTTGTATATTGTATCATAACATATCAGTTCCAAGTGAATGCCAGTTTTTATGAAAAAGAAAAAACAAATACATAGAATATTATCAGCATAAATAATTATAAAATAAAATATGGCAAATAACGCAAATACATCGATAAGTTTATTTATATAAAAATTAATGTTTATATTTTTAGTATGTATTTTCTCTTTCAGTACCAACCAAAACATTTAACATTTTTTTTTTTCATTATAAATTAAAATGCAAGAGGTACGTAACTAAAACTCCAGGGTACATCTCACGACCAAAAAGCAAACACTGACAAGTGTTTTCTCTTATACAAAATAGCAGAAGCGACGAATCGATCTTTCCTCGTTGGATCGAAAATTACTAAAGAAAGCGTTTTACAATATGAAAATACAACTGAGTGTTCACAACAAATGATTGTATTGTGTATTTCAATACAACATACAATATACAACACCTGTTGTGAATTGCCCAAATGTAAATTTAGCAAAAAAATTTATGTATTAATTTATTTAAAGAGAAAAACACAAAAATAACGTTTGATGTTGTATTTTTTGTGTGTAATATTTAAATATACATACATACATATATTAAATAATACAAATAATGTACATATATTATATATATGTATGTATGTATATTCATAGTAACTGCATGTTAGAAATAAATCGGTTATTTTATTTACATAAAATTCTGCAGTATTTTGTTGTGGGGAAAATACATTTCTTTTGTATAACAGAGTGTCACTTCATTTTGCTCAGCGTGACTATGCCACAGTAGATGCCGCCATAATTTTTGTTTGTTCTAATTAGCTTTGCAATAGTTATTTCTATTTTAACATGAATGTTAATATTTTCAACTAGATATCATACAGAACAATGTTAAGAGTATACACGGGTTGGTCTTTTATTTCATACGTTTTTTCATTATTCTTTTACAAATATGAACATAAGTTTGGCATATTACCCACCAATCTCACATCACACTGCAAGTTCGAAAAACTCAATACACTCACATTTTTTTTACTAATACACACACATTTTCCGCAGTGGTCACACTAATGGCACCAAATTTTTCGTGCGAATAGTGGCAGACACTAACGATGATTAATGTTACCCTGTTATAAATTTAATGTAAATTTACTGGCTTCTGTAAAATTGTAATTAAAGTTTTAACTTGTTAAATCTATTATAATGATTTATTTTTTGAAATGCGCATACAAAAACGCAAGTTTGTTAATTATAGAGCATAAATATTATTAACTATTATTAAAATAATACTAATAATAATAAATGTAAACATTTTCCCTCAAACATGTGCCTGTATAATAAACTTGGTAACTCTACTTAAAATAAAATAAGAGAGAGAAGTATACAAATGTTTTCAAGTTTACGCTTCGACAACATTTTAAAAATGAGATTGCAGTCAGATGTTTGAGCATAAAATTTAATGGCGATGGATTCGACTAATTCGAACAATTTTTCGTTGATAATACGTACACAACGATTTTACAATTTCAGTGTGATGTGAGATTGGGGGGTTAACTTTTTGTTGTCTTTACAAAATAGAGTTACCGAGTTCGTCAATGAGTTTTTTGCTTACAAAACAGTTCTACATAGTTATATAGAATTATTATTCTGCTTTACCTATAAAATATCTGATTGCGATTACATCTAATTTTTAAAAATTGTTTATAATTAATAAAGCATTATTATTCACATAAATACAAAATTTCACTTTTTAAATTTTCCATTCAAATTTAAGAAAATATCAATTATAATAAAAACTGAAAATAAAATTTCCAATTATAAATTAGAAAATATTAATTGAGTTTCAGAAAATCATATCAAAACGTCGGAAATAATAATTTTAAATTTAGAAATATCTTTACATTTAAAAATGTTTACATTTAAAAAAAATATTGCCATTCAGGAGATATTAATAACTTTTCAGTACCGCGATTCAGTAACTTCTTTTAACGATAGTCGAATTGTAAAAAAAAAGAAAATTGCAAAATTATCAGTAAAATTTTGAAACGATATTCGCTATTGTTAAAGTCAGCTGTTGTTGTTATCTAAACGACAACCATTTTTGTGTTGTTTATCCAATCGATAAAAACTTAAATTTTTAGGTTGAAATGTCGTCATACATAAATAAAAATCATGATATAGTGAAAATATTTTGCTTTAATTAAAAAACTTTTTTATATAAATAAAAAAATTAAATAGCATATTCAATTCATTATTTCATTTTCAAATAAATAAACAGAAATATTAGTAAAAAAAATAAAGATATTAAACATAAACATAAAATCATCCTGTCAAACACGAAGTAATTTGTTTTTTTCTATTCTTTGTGTTTTTCGCTTATTTTGACAGAGATGCCACTCCTTTACAATTTAAATAAATAGAAAAACAGATTTGTCGATATTAATTTAAATTCAATGAATTTAAGAAAACCTCAAATGATATTTAAGAATTGCTAACATAAAAATTGTTACATAAGTAAACGTAATTTTATGAGAATGTTATTTTTTATATATAAATTTTCACAATTTTTTTTGGATGAAAATTTGAAGTTTTTCAGAAAATATAGATAACATTAAATTATTTTATTTAAAATGTTTGGGACTTTTCGTTTTTTGCGTTTTTCATCCCTAATTTGATTATTTATTATTATAAATTTATTCTCTATGTTTTCAAAATATGGCAATATTTAAAAAAAAAAGTTGAGAGAGCTTTTTTTTTTGGTTATTATTTTGTTACTCCATCCGACCTATATGGCCACAATGAAGAAATATTTGGCCAGTTAAAAGAAACTATACAGCCATCTCCAATTAGCACGATTTAATGCATATAGCCACTCTACACAACCATTACCTTTGCAATGGAGGTTAGGGCGAGCTATTTAATTAGCAAAAACTAAATTAAACGAGAAGTTATGTCATATAACCGGAAACGCATGCATATAGGTATATAACCAAAATGCATGCCGATCAGCAACCACGATGACCAAAAAGCAAACACCGAAATAAATCCGAAATAATAGAAAAGAAGAAAACCAACCCAAAGAATTTGCTGAAATAATTTGGTATTAAGTTTAACAAATTGTTTACTTTTTCATTTACATTTATTATCAAGACTCAAACCGAGGTGGAGGGTATCAAAGATTCGGCACAGCCGAATTTAACACTCTTACTTGTTTTTTTTTTAAATTATATATTCAAATGGTGACATATTTTTTTTTTTTTTTTGTTTTTGATTGCAAACAAATTAAATATCTTTACCTTATAAATTATTTTATTTACAATATTTTTCAATTGATAAAATTATTAATATAATAGACAAGTATTTATTAATTTAACCATTTAATCAATAAATTTATAATATCGTTTAATTACATGATATAAATAATATAATGCTGAACTAACTTTTTTTTTTATTTCACAAAAAGTTTAGGGTGATTGGTTAGGTCAAAAGTGGGCTATCTAGGAAAATTTGTAATAGATAGCAAAGGTTTGGGCGGGTATAGAACATGTAGAGGTTAACGACATCTTTTACCTCTACGCTACTAATTATAGTGCGTATATTTTATTTCTTCGTTTACTTTTAAATTTATTTTTTTTTGGTATAACAATTCTTTATTTTGAGTCATCGTAAATAGATAATTTGCTACCAAAATTTTAATATTACTGTAGCTGGTTTAACCTATCTTGAAGGAGACAAGATCCTCCCCATTTTCTCTGAGCACGGCCGGATCAATTGGTAGCATAGTCCCAGAAAGATATGGTTTGATTTAACGACCGTTACAAGTCACGGAGAGATTCAAAACTCATATGCATAAGGCAAGAAAGTGTTTTAATATAAACTATGTTTTTATGGGTTAGATTATTTTATTTTGATCTTTTTGGTTGAAAATTTCTGGATATTTTTGCAATTTTAAGGCACTTGATTCAGTTTCTTCGTGTTAGGGTTTTTAAACACTTTTTTCTCGTTAGTTCTCTAGCTACAACCTGCCGAAGGCGGGAAAACAAAATTCCAATTGGTTACCGAGATATAGCCGCGACACTAACTGCATGGTCTTCGGAAAAATCAAATTTTACCTAAAATATACATAAGGCCATAAAATCCGAACAGCTAAACTAACAAAATCCAAATGGAGTTTTGATAGTTTCGATAAGTACTTCGAAATAACGTACACGAGAAGGAGTTTGCACTCGATAACTTCAAAAATGTTGTACTGTGTTTTAGTTGTTTGTATATCTAAATACTCATGAACCACATTTCCATGCCCTATCTTACTTTTTTTAATTAAATAAGATATTATTACATTTATTATTCTGTTGTTCAAACTTTGTACAGGTATACGTATATGTACAGTGGCAGCATTTTAGATAGCCCGTTTAATAAAAAATGTGAACAGACTTAATTTTTATTGCTTTTATTTTAAGACCCTTTTATATTTTTGTTAACTACAACGACTTATTTAAGAAATTTAACCAAAATGTTTAAAATTTTCTCAGTCTATTATTTTTTTTTTTTTTTGATATTTCGGAACGTCTTGCCATTGGGCAACAAAATAACATTTATTTTTAATGGCGTTATTAATTCCCAACATCTTTTGGATTTCTTCCCATAATAGGTTTAAATTTGTAGTTTTAGTATGGTGAATTCGTATGTTTTCGCCGCTTCACAGATCCTCGATCGTGTTTAGATCCGATATTCGGCGGGCCATTGTACAAGATTAATTTGTTTATCACTGAACCATTTTTGTACAGACTTTGCAGTATGTTTAAGATCTATCTTGTGCCTACTTTTATTTAAGAGGCAATTGCTTCCTCTACATATGGCACCATAACATCTGCTAAAATGTTTTTGTATACTATTTGATCCATAGTGTCCTCTATACGAGTAATTGGACCCACTCCGTACTAGGAGAAGCTTCCCCAGACTGATAAACATCCTCCCCCATATTTCACCGTTTTTAATGTGAGTATACCATCAAATACTGTGTCCGGATTACATTTCATACACCTTTTTTTATCTGAACCGCAGCGATTGAACTTTAATTAATCCCTAAAAAAATATTGTTTCACACAGTTCAGTTTTTTTTAAAGATCTTTAGCAAAGTTTAAACGTTTCGTTCTGCTTTTTTTAGAGACGCGTGTATTTTTTTCTGGCAATATCCCCAAACAAATTATTTTCACACAGCCTTTTTCCTGAATTTGTTCCGTAATCCAAAGAGGGTTCTGTGCTCATTCGAACTATAGCATATTCGGTTCTAGCGGTCTTCTTTCTTCGCCTTTTTATAACCTATAACACTATGTGGTCAGGGTATAATGATTTTGTGCTGATGTTTGTAACTACCAAAAATATTTGACCTAGACTCATCTTTTATTGTACCGGTCGACACAGAATCACTTTCTGAGAATCACAATCTGAGTCGATTTAGCGATATAAGTCCGACCGTCCTCTGTTGGTCCGTCTGTGTGTCCATTTAAACCTTGCAAACAGTTGCAAATGTGAAGATATTTTGATGAAATTTGGTACGTAAGTTGTTAGCACGAACGCTATTGAAATTGGTGAAAATCGGTTCATGTTCAGACGTAGTCCCAATACAAATAACCCTAATGAGATCGACTTAAATTGCCATAATATCGAAATTATAACATAGATCTCGGTCAGATTGGGTTTGTGTATGTTTATTATATTCATTTATCTGTAGTCCAAAAACTAACCCTAAACGACATATTAATCTGGTTCCTGATCTTCACTTAAATCTATAAAAAACAAAAATATTGCACAGATTTTCTCAAATTTGGTTTCTATATGTTTTTGCAAAAAAAAAAAATACATGACCTCAGTAAATACGGTCAGGATCGGTCCATTTTCTGACCTAGTCCCCATATAAATATTGAATCCGATATGAACTTTTTTCATATCCGAAGGTAAAAAACTTGCCACTCAAACTTGGTTTATGTATATTTTCTATATCTAAAAAGTTGGACCAATGAGATAGGGTCTTTAAACGTGTGGTATAGGGTATCGTAAACTGGGTCTAGATCGGCTATAATTTTCTTACTTTTTTAATATGGTTTGAGTTTGAGCGCATTATACACTTTATGTCTGTAATATTTAGCTATGTGGGCTATTTCGGTGTATTTCAACTTGTCTGTAAGGTATTCAAGGACAAATCTTCGAAATTCAGGATTTTATTGCTTTTCTTACCGTTCTAAATAAAAAATTTTACTAAAAAAATATACATATTTTTAATATTATTTACTGAATTTTGACGTGTGCTATTTTAAATGTCCGCTTTATTAGTAAACTTGATTTAACTATAACAATTTTTTTTTAAATATAACCTCCATTTTTCTATTTAAAACTATATAAAAATAACAACAACACTTAAAAACATAATAAAAATAGTAAATAATAAAACAAAATAAGACATTTTTGCATAATTTAATGTTCGTTAGTAAACGGGCTATTTAAAATGTCGCCACCGTTTGTGTAGAAAATCCGTTAAACAGAAAATTTTAACACTGCTGCGTATTTTAACAAGTTTTGCATGACAGTATATACTGAATATAGAATCCTTTGAACTTAAATATCGAAAAAGTGAAATACTTCCTCGCTTAAATCGAGAATAAAAAGAAACAAAATTTCGATCTAAAAAATTTAAACATCTTCCTGCAAAACTTAGAAAAAAAAAGAAATAATTTATTGAGCATCACTAAAACTCGGACAACCCTCGTCATGTCTTAAATTACTAAAGATATGTTTTCAAAATACATTTCATATGGCAGGGATTTGTCTATTGGTTATTCAGAAGAAATGAGAAAAATCTTGAAAAAAAAGGTTTTTTCAAATCGGTCCGGTTGTCGGTTAAACCCAGAATTTTGGGAGTTATCACAAAAATTATTAAGATTTATTTTTATGAGAACGCAAAATGCACATTTATTTAAAAATATTATTGGAATTATTTAATTGATTATAACTACCTCGCTATCAAATACATTGTTTTAAAACCTTTTCTTCCATTTATTGAAGCACATAAGCTTTAACTCTTTGGCGACCTATTTATTTTTTTTTGTTATAATTGACATTTTTCAACCGATGTTTTCTAACCTTACTAGAGTTGATGGAGGACAATTGTAGATTTCCTAACTGTAAAACCAAATTGTTCTAAGTTTTAAAAACTGTATTTTCAATTTAATCATCAGAATTTTAATAACAGTTAACCATTTCCTATTGCGATAAACTAATTTCTTCTAAGATTACAGAACTGTAATCGTTATCAACTCGAAATTTGCTTCTTAACATAATTATTATTTATAATTACATTTTCAAATGTTAATAAAGAATTTATGAATAGACAATAGTCGTCTGTCGGTCGATTTTCGATTATACTAAACAACGAAAACAAAGAAGAAATGGGTATTAATCGACATTGTGTGATCCATAAGTAATAACACAAGGGGAAAAAATTTAACTTTTATGGTATTGACTGGAACTTTATTGCAATTTTTTATTAATTTGAGGTCGCTGATTTCAAATCTAATCTCCATTTTTCTCCGTCAGCTCGCATTTTTAACTTGCAGGTATTAATAGTATTTTTGATTTTTTTTTATATTGTTCTGTTTTTCAAAACTTCAACGATATCTCTAAAACTATTGGGAAAATTTAATATCAATGTAAGCAATGCTTAAAGATAATAATATTGACGAGTTTTGGATTTTTTTAACTGAATATGGTGATCCGTTTTTAAGTTATTCCAACATATGTAGTGGAAGTAATCTTAATTTTGGACATAAAGGTATATCGCGAAAAGTCGCTGATTTCAAATCTAATCTTCATTTTTCTCCATCAGCTCGCATTTTTAAGTTGCAGGTATTAATCGTATTTTAGACTTGTTTTTTTTAAATTGTTCTTTTTTCAAAACTTCAACGATATCTTTAAAACTACTGGGAAAATTTAATACCAATGTAAGCACGGCTTAAAGATAATATTATTGACGTTTTCAAGTTATTCCGACATATGTGGTGGAAGTGTCTTAATTTTGGACATAACGGTATATCGCGAAAAGTCGAGCTGATAGAAAAAACCAAATGCAAATTTGGATTCAGCGTCCCAAGTAACCTCAAAATAAACATTCAGTTCTTAATCAACAAAAACCTTGTTCCCTTGTGTAATATACAACAAAACAACAAAAAAATCCAGCTATTTATGCAATTAATGAAAACGAACAAGTAGGAAAATTATCGTCGGTCTAGACCACGGCTCGGGAACATGCGGCTCTTTCCCTGAAAATCTTTGGCTCCTATTCTATATAAAAAAATATTAAAGTTTGTCAAAAACATCACATTTTTCTTATACATATGAAACTTCCACTATTCAAATTGTTGTGGATATTCAGACTTATGCTGACAAATTTTACCTTCAAAATCGAGGAAAACTCTTAACCAACGGTTTGAAAATTCAAATTTGAGAGATAGATATGGCTGTTTATTGTTAGGTCTAACTGATAGAAAAATGAAAAATGGTGTCAAAATGTCATGGCATTTCATTTATAAGAAAAAAAGTTACCATTTTTAATGGTGATGGTGCTTTTAAAGTTTAAGAAAAAAATGACCGCAAAGAGTTCTGTTTTTTTTTACTAAACATTGTTTTTTGGTGGGTAAAAATAGTGCCCAAGCCAAAGAATGGATTGATAAACATTAAGGCGCTCCACGCCGTCATATTCAATGGTTAAAAAGTGGTATTCTGAATTCAAACGTGGTTGATCAAAAATGACGCAGATCATCCTGGTTGTCAAATTGAGGCAGTTACCAAAGAAAACATAAAAAAAGTACATCAGGTTGTATTGAATGATTGATATGGAAAAGCTTTCTGCTCGTAGGGTGTCACGAATTTTAACAGCTGAAGAAAAACTGAAACGTGTTCATGATTCAAAGTATGCTTTAGAGATATGTGAAGTAAATTCAACTGAATTTTTATGTCCACTTATAATAATAATGGATGAGACGTGGACTTATTATTATACATCGGAATCCAATAGACAGTCTGTGGAGTGGTAACAACAATCGGCTGGAAAGGTAATGAGCAGAGTTTTTTTGGGATGTACGTGGGTGGAAAAAGGAAAAACAATAAGTGCCAAGTACTGTTGATATATTGGATAGAATGGACGAAGAAATAAAAAAACGACCCCATTTAAATAAGAAAACAATCTTGTTATTACGAATTGCTTCCCCACCGCTCGTATTTTCCAGATCTGGCCCCCAGCAATTGTTATTTGCTCCCAAACTTGAAAAGACGGTTCCATTGAAAGAGATTTTCCACAAATGAAAAAGTCATATCAGGCACGGCAGCCTATTTTGAAGAGTTTGACATATCGTATTTTTTCAAGGGATCAAGATGTTAACGGAGATTATTTTGAAGAATAAAATTGATTTCAAATTCAAAAAACCGGTTTTTCATTGCTAGACCACGGGGTTTTCACTTCATGTAGTACATTTTCAAATTTATGCAACCGTAGTTGACGTGTTTTTATTATTATTTTTTATTATTATTTCTCCGTTTTCTGAAAATATTAAAATGAGTACAAAAAAATTGATGAGGAAAACAGAAATTTTAATAGATTTCAATGATTTCAATGAGAAGTATCCAGATAGCGGTAGAAGAAAAAAGCTGTTGAATAATACAAAAAAGAACTGACTCAACAAAATTTTTCTTTATGTTGGACAACAGGAGCAAGTTTTGGATATTGCAAAAGTTGGAAAGCCCTTTAAAGATGGAGTGTTTGAAAAAACTGTATGTACAAAACTCGGAAATTTTTCAAAGATTTTAAAAATAAGGATGATATCTATATGTGACCTTCTCCGGGAAAAGGGACCTAGTGTGTCAAAAAACGGGTTGCGTCAAAAACAGTGGATTCTGGTACCTAAAAGGGTGTAGAAACTTTAAATGGGTTTTTTTTCTCAAAACTTAATTTTCACACACTAGGTCCCTTTTCTCGGAGAAGGGCACATATATGTATGTATATAAAAATAGATGTATATATGTGTGTATGTTCCGTATCCACTCCAAAATCATTGGACCGATCTTGATGAACTTTTCAGAATAGTCTGGCGGGTGACAATGTGAAGTCTGAATTTTTATTTTTGTTCTGTGGGCGGTGGGGCGTGGCAAAATAAAATATTAATATTGTACCTAATGAAATTTTTAGGAACCTTCAGAACAGCCTGGCGGGGACACTGTGAAGTCTGATATTTGATTTTTGGTCTGTGGGCAGAGGGGCGTGGCAAAATCAGATTTTAATATTGTACCTATATATCTGCTAAAACTTTCGGGGGAGTTCGTTCTTTACATTTGTCCGACACCGTGTATTAAAACTTAGATGCAATATAAAAACGAGATGTTTTCTTAGGGCCAGTAACGCAGACCGGACCCAGCTAGTCTTAAAAAAGTTAAAGATTTACAACTCTCAGCGAGAACGGTCAAAAAACGAACCACAATTATCGCTACACAACTATCAAATACGCAAGGTACTGATATTAATTCCGATGAATTCATATCTCTTTGCTGTGGATTAATTTATTGATATCACTGACCCTTGCAGAACAAAAATATAAATACTAATTGTATCGTATCCATTGCAACTGATGGACCACATTCTATGTTAGCAAAAAATAAACGGTATGTTAAATTCACCTCCAATCACATTTCACATGAAATTTTATTTCGTTGTATTATACATAGTAGTTTAAAATTTCATCAAATCCAGATCGTTCAACCATAGGCTGAATTTTTAGAAGAACTGGATACTACATACAAGGATTCAGTAACCTTATATCTGTTCGTTTTTTGTCAAGAGGTAAAGTGCTAAAACGGTTTTCTGAGTGTTTAGATGAAATAATTACTTTCTTGAATAATACAAATTTTGATAAGGTACAGTTAACACTTTTATTCTATTTTTATGACCAAATTATTTAAAATTTGAATTTGATATTGCAAAGAATAGAGACCTAAAGTTATTAGTAGAAATTCATACTTTTGAATCAAAACCAAAAGTGTTTTTTGAACATATTTTTATACCTTATACCACTATGTGGTTTGGGTATAATGACTTTGTGCTGCTGTTTGTAACAACCAAAAATATTTGACCTAGACCCATCTTTAATTATACTGATCGAATCAGAATCACTTTTTGAGTTGATTTAACAATGTCCGTCCGTCCGTCCGTCTGTGTGTCCATGTAAACCTTGTAATCAAACTGCAGGTCGCAAATATGAATATATTTTGATGAAATTTGGTATATAAGCTTTTATCGGGATGAACTCTATTGAAATTGGTGAGAATCGGTCCATGTTAAGACCTAGCCCCCATACAAATTACCCCTATGAAATCGACATAAATTGCCAAAAGATCCAAATTGTCATATAGATCTTACTCAAATTGGGTTTGTATGCGTTCATTACATCCATTAATGAGTAGTCCAAAAATGATCCCTTTGGCCCCATATAGACTGCTTCCCGATCTTCACTTAAATCTATTAAAAACAAAAATATTGCACTGATTCTTCTCAAATTTTGTTTGTATATATTTTTGCAAAATACAAGAGACTTTACCAAACATGATCAGGATTGGTCCATTTTTGGACCTAGACCCCATATAGATATAGCATCTGATATGAACTTTTTCATATCTGCAGCCAAAAAAATTAATAAAAATCCCACTCAAATTTGGTTTTTGCTTATTTTCTATGTCCAGTTATTTGGGTCTAGACCGACTATAATTTTCTTACTTGTTAAATGTGAATTTGTTTATTTTAAAAGTTTCAAAAATTACCAGATAAGGCGAAATTTAGAGGTAGCAGATTGTAAAATATTCGCTAATATGATCACTACAATTTGAAATTCATTTACTAGCAGTTTTCAGAATTTTCGAAAGTGTCAAGAGACACTGAAGTTCTATTGCAGCCTCTGAAATGATTTTTAAAATTAATAGACATCAAAGCTTTTCTTGGAATATATTTTGTAAAATTATAATTGAAGCTTATTGAAATAAAAAATAAAAGTATTTGGGTAAAAAAAAAACTGGATAACATGTTAATGGATATTAAAATAAATCAATCAACTATGCAGAAAACACCTCAAGAACTCTGGAAGTCATTTCCAACAACTTATTCAAATGAATTTTATTCCTCAATAAATTTTAATCAGAATAAGTACAGAAGCACTAACATGAATGTTTAAAATTTTTGTAACAATTAAAGAACACTACATACGTTGCACATTTAAATAAGTTGGCCGAGAAGATTCAAGTGCAAAAATCACAATAATATTTTGAAATACAGGTCACAATTTTAAACTGTTATATTCATATTTAAAAAAAAACTACTAAACTACTACTTACTACTAACTAATTATTTACTTAAAGAAAAAATGACAATTGACAATATTTAGTAAAGTTACTTACTTTTCTAAAAAATACACCAAACCAAATTTGAAAAAATAGCGCTTGTCCATGTGGTCAAGGCTAATATAGTAAATTTAATCAAAACATCTTAACATTGGTGACTTGTAGTTTGATTTCAGGATTTACATGGGCATAATAAAAGGGTCTACGTCAAATATTTTTGGTATCTACAAACATCATCAAAACTCATAACAAAATATTTTTGACTACACTTTAATTTTTTTTCGATAAACTCGTCAAAGTGTTAAAAACAATTGTGTTTTATAACAGAGTCTTAATTATAGTGTAATTAAATCCAAAATTTCTTCAATAAACCATTATTCAAATTTTATATAATTATTTGATATTGTTTTAATAATAATCGTATTTTAAATTATAGCGGACGCGGAAGTAAGGAAAAATATTTAAAAACAACCAACAACAATTTTCTAACTAAAATGCACACCAGTTTATGTAGCAAAATTAAAAAATAATTGACAATAACACAGATTATAAAGTCAGATATCATTTTAAAAAAATGTGTCTGACTTACCAGAACAAGTATTCATATTTTAACTTTAAAAGTATGTAGCTTAATAAATTCAAGCCGATAACACCAATTTTTTTTAATCCAATACAAAATAACACAAAATGCTGCTGTTAACCATTGACAATGCTGTAAAAAGCTCAGGTTTCTAATGTTACTAACTTTGCTGTGTTTCCTCAAATTACCACAAGATGACACTAACGCAAAATAAAGTTTTCCATTTGGAACGACGGACGTTTTAAAAAAACATGTTCTTTCGAGTTCGATTTTTTATTGCAAGTTTATAATATAAATAATATATCTGATATAATATTTATATTTTTTGTATTATCGATCGTTAGTTTTTTTTTTGCAGAGAAAATGAAACCTTTTAATTTATTCATAACTTTATTATTTTCAATATTATTTAAATTTTGTTTGCACATTTTTGTCTAATTATTTAATATCCAAATAAGTATGCTCTGTAATATGTTGGTGTAGTAAACAAAAGCTTTGGAATTGTTTAGAGAGCTTTTTAATTTTTTTTTTCGTTTGTACGAAACTTTTAAAATTTTGTACCAGAGCTGATTAAAACAATAAAAATATGAGAGAAAATGAACAAAATCTTAACTGTTATTTAAATATTTACAGTTTCTGATATTTTTCTAGTATCTATCGTTTATCTATTTTTTTAAGAGTATTTTTTGTAAAGAGTTTGTATATTTCGATAGAGAACACATCAAGCAATGATTTCGCAAAAAAATAAATAATATTGGACTTAACTAGAGCAAACAAAATTGGAAAATTCAGAAATTAGTTAAGTTTCCAAAGTATTGCCATCCACTGTATATCAATTTGTAATACTGTTATCGAAATAAATTCCAGAGGCCTCATTAACTATATACATTAATAATCCTTATAAAAGAAGAAGTCGATCTGGGGATGTTCGTCAGTCTGTCTGTCTGTTGGAAACATTCTTCTGTGCGCAATATCGAGTGAGGCATACTACTTAAGCTTATGTTCGTCATAATATAGAACGGTTTGTTATTGAATTTGGACCCTTTGATATACCTTTATATGAATGTAATAATTCAAAAAATAAAAATAAAACTAGGACACATTTTGATACCCCACGGGTTAATTTTAGAAAATAAGTCCAGAATATTATTTTTTAGGATTATTAAAATATTATCAATAAATTTTATCGAAATCTTTCCACAAATATATATTATTTCGATATTTTGTTTTAAAAAAATGCAAACCTTCTTAAATTTAACTTTTGACCTTAAAGAGGGACAGTTTATGGTGTTTCAATTTAAGCCTAATTTTTAACCTAATTCATCAAGTAATATTTTGATAAAAGATATTTGAAATATGAAAACACCAAAAAGATGTAACCTAAAAGTTGAAAAAGTATAAAAAATCACATTTTTCTTCAAATCCGCTAAATAAAAACGCTGCTCTCGCAAAATTAAGGACAGAATACCAACAATATTAGGCATTTTTAATCACATATATTTTGTTAATAAGACCTTAAAATCCAATCGATGATTTCGTTATATTTCTTGAACAAAATTTTTGAAAAAGTAAAATTGGAGATTTTGAAATAGTGCTAAAAAATACGTACCGTTTCGACATTAATTTAGAACGGAATAAAAATAGACGAGATGCACTTTACATGAGATCATTTTGGTATCAAGAGAATGCAAAAATTTTTTCTTGTAAATTAGTTCGATGTCTTTAAAAATGTGAGCTCGATTTTCTTAATCAAGTGGTCTGCGGTCCATTTATTGCCTGGGGAACTTGGTATAATTTGGCTGATTTTCAACCGATAATAGATATTGTTGTTTTATTAGAACGATAATTTACTTTAGATTATGGTTCGTTAATTAATTTTATTCAAGCGCAATTATTAATATCAAAATTTTTGTGAAAAATTATTTTTATAATTTTTACATCTAAATGCATATTTGAAATTTGAACTCAATGCGCGTCCAGAAAGCATGTTCCGATTTGATTCAAATTTTGCGCACTAAAGTTTTAGATCCAGTTTCCCAATAATCCGACCCGCAAGTCTGGAAATTTCAAAAAAAAAAATGGCTGTCACCCTACCTATCATAACATGTCGCATATCGTTGTGAATGGTTTCATTATGGCTTCATTTCTATCTCTTATATTTTTTTAATCCGTCGTCAAAAATTTTTCAGACTTTCAGTATCTCGGTGTCTACCCACCCTAACGTCAATTATTTTTAAACGAAAGTGAAGCCGCACTAATTTAATGAAACTTTTCTCTCTTAAACTATTCAGTTTTATTAATAAACAAAAAAGTTACAGAGGTTCAAAAAAAAATAATAATGCTCTTATAGAAGTTTTTGTGTATTAAGCTAATTGTCAACAAAAGCGCGAATAGAGTTACAGCACAACTGAAAGTGATTTTACAGTTTACGTTTTTGTTATATTTTTCTGATGTTTGTAATACAAAAATTTTATTTTTTTTTTTTTTTTTTTTTAATTCATCATTATTTATTGAATCTTCACATAGGTTTGTGAACTAACAATAAGTTTTTCGAATCTTAAAACTAAAACTTAAATATTAAATTTAGCCAGTGCCAGACAAAATTTCATTTATTCTATATACATACATACATACATACATATGTATATAATCTTATGATAAAAAAAATTGTAGCAATCCATTTTTCATCCAATGAGATCAGCAGTCTCCCTTGTTCTTAAGCGCTGGTGGGTACGATTATTGATTAAGGTACGTGTTAGCGGATTCGGGTGAGATTCAAACTTTTCCAAATAGTTTGCACTATATCTGGCGATTTCGTACTTTACTAGAGAAACATTTAATAAAAAAAAGAGAAAAAGAGAGAATCACAGAACAGGGAATATAAAATAGTGCAAAATGAAAATAATTAATAAAATTTAACATTAAATCCATTTCGAAGCGTGTGATATTGAAAAGCACACTTCTAGTTGTGTTGTAACTCTGCAATCTGTAGTCTTTAGAAAAATTTTCTATACAGAAAAAAATTTTCTTTTTGTTTAAATTTAAAATAAAATCAATTTTTTTTAGAAAACCTTTTGGATATTTGTAGTTTTAATATTGCCTTAAAAATTTAATTATTAGATTTTTTTAAATACACCGCCAAAGATAAAAAAGCTGAAAAATTCGGTGCGGCTAAAATATCGCATCAGAGTGTATAAAAGTCAACACAGAATCGAAGTGTACATCCATTTTTTTATTATTATTATTGTAAATCACCTCTTAAAGTAATATGTTTGTTTCTAAAATTATAATTTGTATAATGAATAAAACCTTATTAAATTTTAACGGACAACAAATTAATTAAGAGGCCACCAAATTGGGATTTTAAATAGTCCAAAGTGTCTAAATTGCCTAGCGTTTCAATATATTTTAAAAATCAATATATTTTAAAAATTTTTTTCGAGCTCAAAATGTTTTAGATATTTCTATATATATTTATGATGATACCTTGACACGAAAAAGAGCTATTTTCTGTTACCAAAAGTTTGACCAAGTTAAAAAATGTATTAGAAAATGTATACTTGAAAAATTTACGCTCATCACTGACTTACTGACTCACTGACTCTGTAGCGCTGTCTGTGTGCTTTAATTGTTGCAATACGTTGACACCATCCTCGCTTTAATGTTTGTGATCTCGATAAAAGAAGATAAATGGTTTATGAAAACAAAAAACAGTCCAGTACGATTATACTAGGCGGTAACAGATCATTTAGTTCATTATATACGAAGTTCGTAATATCGGGGTTAACAAAAACCTATTTTAAAACATTTTATACGAATTCGTTAGAAAATGGCATCAATAATAATACCTCTGCTATATTCTCTAGTTTATTATTATCATCGGTACTACAATCATTGTTGTTTATAAGTATAGGAATAATTTATTCATCTGTAATTCGGTAGTTAAAAACTTATCTTCAATATATGAGTTTGTTAAAGGTTTATACCAGATTCAGTACTCGACAGTAGTTTTTAACTCTCTAAGCTGAAAACACTTTGTAATTGTTGTTTCTTTGACTTGGTTCCATGATGTTATTAAGAAAAAAATTGTTTCAATAAAAATTATCAGGCATAGTAATAATTCTCTATTCAACGTTCATATGGGGCTGTACATCATTAGATGCCCGTATAAATTTCTGATGAACGAACTAAAAAATTTGTTCGTTATTAAAACAGTTCGCTGATGCGTTGGGGCCAGAGAATTCGAAAAGTGTAGAAAATTGTAGTTCTAAGCGATTTATAATGTACTATCACATAGTATCGGGCGCCTTAGGCTCCTTATAACTACTATTTGGTAATGAATAAAACACATGTCGAATACAGCTGTAAATACTAACCAGACATTTTCACATCTCTACAATAAAGAGTTTTTTTGTTGCTTGAGTAACTTTCAAAAATATGTATGTACATACTTTCAAGATAAATTATACTACTGGAGTGATAAACTGATTTACACAAGGTCGGGGAGTACTTATGGTGTTGTTTTACCGGAATAAAACTAGGGAAATTTAGAACACTAGCAGAAACCAACTGAGTAAATTCGAGTTCAAATTCTCCGAAATTTTAATGTTTTATTCAATTTATTTCTTTCAATGTTTTTTTTAATATAAATATTTAATTCATTAATTTTATTTCATTATAAATATTTGTTGAACATACAGAAATAAGAGCCAAAAGGTATATGAACCACCTTGTATGCCACCTAAAGGTGTGCTAATTTTAGGCAATTCACAATTCAACACAACGTGTGATATGCAATTATTATAATGAAATTCGATTGCGTTATTGTCGTTATTGGTTTATGCCCAAAATTATTTTTTAATTCAGCACAGGGCTTTTCATATACAATTTTTGCAAACACATTAACAAATTTAACAAGTCAGAAAATTATAATCGGTCTAGACCGACCCTATCTCTTAGAGTTGGATACCAACAACACTAATTGGATATAGAAAATAAGCATAAACCAAATTTGAGTAGCATTGTTGATTTTGTTGCTTTGAATATGAAAAAGTTTATATCGGATGCTATATTTATATGGGGACTAGGTCGAAAAATTGACCGATCCTGACCATATTTCGTAAGGTCACTTATTTTTTGCAAAAATATATACAAACCAATTTAGAGAAAAATGTGTCTAATATTTTTGTTTTTTGAAGCAGCTTTATATGGGGAATATATAAAGGCCTCGAAATTCGAGTGCAAATTCTGGGAAATTTTATTTTTTCACTTAATAAATTATTTTATAAGACCCTAAAGGTATGCTATCTAATTTTAGCCAATTTACAATTCAACACTTTTTAAATATCGATGCGTTATTGTCGTTAATATTTTTCTTGGCTTATGTCCAAAAATATTTTTAAATTTTCATATACATTTTTTGCAAACACATCAACAAATTTAATAAACACACACACAGTATTATATAATTTATGTGTTAGTATCAACTTTAAATGCGGTTTACTACAAAAAAAAAAATAAAAATGTAAAAATCTGTAAATCTGGTAGATAGCTAAAAAGATAAACCTCTCAAATAAGGTATGTTTGGTCAAAGTCGGGGTAAAACTGACAAAGTTACATCGGTCACAAGAAATCGCCGTGCTCTTACATGGTGTCTCGACTAGCTATAATTCATGGCAATGTTCAAGTCAATGGCTCGTGGAGACTGCTAATGTTCATGTCATCAGTTAAAAATCAAACTTTTTGCCATGACAGAAATTCTGTCACAAACCCTGCCATTAATTTGAAGTTTCATTCGATTTTGCCGTTTAAGTATTTTAAAATAAAATTAAATTAAATAAAAGTGAAATTACTAATTTCATTAATATATATCGCGAATATGATTGATTGTTTATGAAACTACAAAAGTGAAAACTATAAAAGAAGGGATTTAAAAAGAAAAGTATCTCTTTCAAGGCTTTTAGTATAATAGGGCATTTTTGTTGCTTAAAGACATTTTGGAAATGAAATACTTAGACATAATTTGCCCACTTCGCGTTTTGACGTTATTATGTTTCTCTGACGTGAATATGAACATTGCCATGAATTATTGCTAGTCACAGTCACACAGGGTTACAAAACTGAAACTTTTGTTCCCATCAAAACTAATTTTGAGATGTTCCCTCATGTTTTTCGTCATGAAGAAATCTACGGAATTGCACCTCCACGATTTTAAGAGTATATAGGAGTAGTCAAATACTTACGATTTATAAAAACTCCAAGTTTTTTAAGCATTTAAATTTTTTCTTTATTAAAATTTTTATATACACAATTGAATATCATATCAATACTCGTAGTTAAATTAAATCAATTGAAAGCATTTTGGATTCAATCCAGCCATTAAATATAAGTATTTCGAATATAAAATTACAAAGCATTACAAAAGGAAAACAGCCTAAGCATTTTATTTTTTAAAATATTTTGTTTTCACTTGATTCTGTAAAAAGGCAAACAAAGTAAACAAAATATATAAATATAATAAGGTTAAAATAAATTTAAGAAATACAAAAGAAAATTAATGCAACTTTATAAAATAATAAAAAATAGACACCCTATTTCCTAGACCCCATGTGTAAAGTAAAGTAATAATTTTATATTCCTCCAACATCTTATCTATTTGAGCCATATTTATGGAGTAACATCATAACCAATTCGTTAGTGGCCACAAATACGGACGGATGAAAAGGCCTCACACTCTGGTTGCTGATACGTTTAATCACCATTTGTTGTTCCATTTTTTTGTAGTTTGCCACAAAAATTGCTCGTGCAGATGTGAATGAAAAGAAATTATAATAATTTTAGAAAATTAAAAAAAAAATGTACATGAAAAAGAACATAAAAAATCTTAACAATAATTTAACAAAATATAATCACACATATATAACTAAACATTAAAAACTGTTCCGATTTCTGTCATTATATAACATACAATTTTATCAATTATTAAATTAATTTGTTTTTTTTTTAATTTTGGCAAACATTCTGTTTTCTTAGCTTTTTTTTTTTGCTTTCTTAATGTTATTTTTCGTAAATATAAAATATTGCTTTATGGTTCCTATATTAGGGATGGTCATGATCTAAATTTAAATTCCTTAACACCTCATGTGTGGTTTCATTAGTAACACAAGTGAATTGTTCGGCTGCATTTTTTTGCAGCTTCTGGTCATCGGTCTTCTTAACTTCGCCCACAATCACTTTGCACATGACCATCTTGACTTCGGCTAAGAAGTCAGTGAGGTAACATCATGTGGGTCGTGGCGGTGCTGTTTGACTTTTACGATGTGTTGGTGGTGGCGGCGGTGCGCTGCGCATGCGTGGTACTGGCTTATTCTCCAAAGGTTTTGGCAATGGTGGTTTCAACAACTGTGCTTTCTGTTCACCTGTTGAACTGGCCATTCTAACTGGCGTCTTATTTGTATCATTTTCTATAGAATAGGTTTTCGTTAATTTGGGTTGTGTTGTTATAACACTGCCATTTTGTAATTCCATATGATTGGGACCCTTTAATGTTAGATTTTCATCATCGGCATCTGATGACACAGAATCATATGGTGAAGGAGACCGCGAATGTGTAGAATATGTATCATCGTCTTCTTGGTCTTGATCCTGTATCATGGTGCGAAATTCTTGAATGGAATCATTTAAGGCCCATAGTTGTGAAAGTAGCGTCAGGTCCAATTGACGAAGACCAAACTGCAATTGAACAAAAAAAAAATATTGTTAGCAAAATATATCAAATATTTTTTTATTGATTTTGTTATGTCCTTGTACCGGTTTCTAGTTTTGTGTAGATTAGTGTAAAGCTAAAAAATAAAATATTAAAACAAAAGTAAAAAAAAAAATTAAGCACTAGTTTCACTAAGGGTGCATGCAATAACGCCCATGGGCGTTAATGCACTCCCAAAAGTGTGATAACGCCACTGAGAAAAATGCATTAACGCCCGCACGCGTTATGACACTATGAAAAGTGCGATAACGCCCGCAGGCGTTATGACGTTATGAGAAGTGTGTTAAAGCACCGAGCGATTTTTAATTCCAAATTTTCCCCTGCGGTGCTCATTTTTTCGTCTTTATTTAAATGAAAATTTGGAATTAAAAATCGCGCGATCTTTGATTACAAATTTTCGCCTTCGGCGCTCATTTTTCCTTCATTATTACAAGGAAAATGTGGAATAGAAAATCGTGCGATTTTTTCATTCAACACTCTTTGTTTTTATTTTCTTTTCATTTGTGCATTCTCATTTAAATAATCACGAAATTGTTTACTTTTTTCAGACTACGCCTGAAGCTTTTTCTGCCCATACTGCAAACAAATAGTTGACGGGGACTGCAAAATTTTTCAGTAATTTTGATTGGGGGTAATTGGGGCAATAACGCCCGCAGGCGTCATAGCACTGGGCGTTATTGCATGCACCCGTTTCACACTGCATTTCTTTGAAATTTAGTGGAAGTTATAATATGATACATTTAAGATTTAAATGTTTAGAATATTTTTGGTTTTAAAATCTTTGCAGAAAAAGATGCAGAGTCAATCGATATAATAAAAGATTCGTCTCATTGCACCCTCACCATGCTATGCTGAATCATTGATATCCTCCATCTGAGACTTATGTTATCACTAATATCTTGACTTATTGATCTATTTATAACAAAAGTAAACAAAATATTTTAAAAAGTAAACAATTTGTTAAATTTAGTACTTAATTATTACAACAAACACACTGAGTTTTTCAAATTTTTTTTTAGAGGTGTCACTATATTTTAGGTCATATCTTGGCATAATGATACCCGATTTATCAAACAATATTATCCTGAGTTTACCCAGGTACATGATTTATTCTGTGAATGAGCGTGATTACAACAGACAGACGAACAGACGGACAGACGTACATCGCTATATCGACTCGAGTTGTTATAAGGATCAGGAATATATATACCTTATAGGATCGCAAATGTATTTTTCGATGCGTTACAAACGGAATAACAAACTGATATACTGTATTCACAGTGGTGTGGAGGGTATAAAAAAAATATCAGAAACACGTTCAAGTCACTCTGCAGCACAGGTGGCCTTAAGCATTTGTGCCGATTTTTTGTAAATAGCCGGCTTTCCTGACTGTAAGTGTACCGATTGACTCTAAACTTTCCAAGGCGATCAAGCGATATCCGCCCATTTATCTGTCTACTTTATCTGTACTACTTGTAAAACAGAGGGGTCTCAAGAATATAGATATATTAAGGTAAATTGCGTACATTAATCACTTTATATTCCAAGATTAACGTATTTGCAAGTAATTCGATAGGATGTGGTAAAACGCTCCACTTATATCGAGTTTTCTCAGAGATCACACTATATGTGTTGTTTAAGATGGGGTCGCATTCAATGAGTTTTAGTTATATGCAGGGATACCGCAGGGTTCTGTTCTATCTTCGTCATTTTTTCAAATATTTCTTAATGACCTTATATGTTAAACTTACAATCGAATCTTCTCTACTTGTGCAGACGACTGCAGTATTTGTCATTTATATTCCTTTGATCACAGATCAAGCTTAAGGGAGATTCAATCAAGAACTTTAGACAATATCCAGGGCCATGGAGTCGAAAAAAGTTTACAAGTGCTCATGTTTTGTTCTGATCTCCTTACCTCCTTATACCACCTATGTCTATCCGACCAAAACTTTAATATTACTCCATATATGAGCAGGAGCTTTAAAGCCTAATTCGAAGCTTCTGAAACGTGTGCAAAGGAAGTGTTGGTTGTGTACTATTGATGTTACAATGGTAGTTGATCTGTTGGGATATGTAAACTGATTTCTAGAGCCCGTGTTTTTATGCATACCAATCGCTCATGTAGTAGTTCTCATCCGTTTGCGGTCAGATTTTCGCACAGTGCAATATCGAGAGAATTCGGTGCTGACGAGAGAAAAATTATCTTAAATGAGGATAAATATTTTAGTGAAATAGCTCGGATATAGTTAAAGCCACTCCTCACCGCAGTTCGTCATTCAAAACTACAAGTGTACCAATTCAACTTTTTCAATTGATCGCGTAAAGCGAACTATTTCGGCGTCAGTAAAACAGAAATCCAGAATTACTGTTTCACATCCATGAAGTTACCGTTCACAAAATAATAAAAAATTTGACTATCGTGGTCGTGTAGCACAAGTAAGAAAATTATAGTCGATCTAGACCGACCATGCGCTTAGAGAATTGGTCTTAGATTCAACTAATTGGGTATAAAAAAACCAAATATGAGTGGATTTTTTATTAATTTTTTTGCCTGCAGATTTGAAAAAGATATTATCGCTTGCTATTGTTATATGGGGATCAGGTCGAAAAATGAATCGATCCTGACCATATTTTGTAAAGTCCACTCTTTTTTGGAAACCAAATTTTAAAAAATCTGAGCAACATTTTTTTTTATAGATTTTAGTGAAGATCGCGAAGCAGCTTTATATGGGGGCTATGACAATTTGAACGAGATCTATATGATAATTGGGATCTTATAATAATAAGTCGTTCTTATACGGGCGATTGGTATAACAAAAGATGGGTCTCGGTCATCAGTACAAAGTCATTATACCCATACCTGGTATGGGATATAAAAACGTATGGACTCTGAAAATGAGCATTTTGGGATCGTGATTTATTTTCAAATGAAAGCAAGTTATGCAACTTCGGCATTAAAGGAAAGAAGTTAATTTGGCGAAGAAGTAGAACTGCATAAACATTTTAAAACAAAATTTGAAACAATGCCAAATCACCTGATCTTAATCCTATAGAGTATTTGTGAGATTTACTGGAGCGCAGAATCCGTTAGCATAAAATAGCCTCAAAAGAAATGTCAAAACCCGCTATTTTGAGGTAAATTAAGTAAAGATGATGATGCTTTAAAGTTGGTTAAGTCTATGACGAATCGGATAAACTACAAGTTACAAACTTAGGTAATATTTAACATAAATTTAGTCTTTTTGTATTAATATATCAAATTTACGAATACTTTTTCTTATGAATATTTAAAAGCAATAAACCTTAAATAAAATTTAGACTTAAAGTTCTAAATTCCTAAGTTTTTGTATATCATATGGCCACCTTTTTCAACTGACTTAAAAATAAGCCGTTGGTCTCGGCTCATCCGTTAACATGCTAAAAATGAATCAAGCTTTGGCAGAAATTGTGATAATTCACAGCAATTTTTTTTTTTTATTATTAATTAACATATTTTCTTCTGACTCCATATTTTTTAGTTGTACTTTTATTGTTTATTTTTTGTTTAGTTTTCATGGTTTTATATTTTATGCGTTTCTTTCTTTTTTGTTTAGAATATTCTAATGTTTTCAAATTTGCAAAGGTGGTGAAATGACTACTTATGGTATTGAAATCCCATTAGAATTTATTGATTTTAGATTTGTTTTCATGTATTGTTTTTAGTGGTTCGTATTTATGGTCAAAATTCAAGGTATTTTTATTTGTTTGTTTTTTTTTTTTCTTTTGTATTTGTATCAATAGAACAGGTTAATATGATTATGTAATTGCATGTTTTATAAACAACCTACAAATGTTTAGATTCTAGATTATTAATTAATGAAACAAAAAACCCTGACAAAATATCTTTGATGTCATGTGTATGTTTCTAAACGTTTGCATATCAGAATTGTATACATGATTTAAAGAAAATCCAATCCAAAGAAACAACACATTTGCATTCATACTGAATTAACGCATTCTTCTGCAGTGTTCCTTCCATACAATATTTGTATAATCTAAAGCAGAGGTTCCTAATCTATAATTATTAAATTGTTTTGAAATAAGTTACAATAAAAGTATTGGTAATAAATCTGGATTGTTTTTTTTTGGGGGGGAGTTAGTAAAATAAAATTTCTTATTTAAATAAGGAAAAATATCACAGTTTTCTTAAATAGTTTAAGTCATATTTATCTATATTAATGGATCCATATTTGAATTTTACTTTAGAATATATTACAAAATTCACAAAATGCCAAAGAGGGTTTGGGGATATCGGTTCTAAATTATAAATGCTCCAATAAACTATGTTATCTTTATCCAAATATTTCAAAGACTTTTCTAAAAATATGCAATATTTCTGTAAGAAAAAATCCATATACTTACTATGTAAACACGATATATTAAAATTTATGTTAAATAGAAAACATTATCATAAATGAAATACACAACTCTGAAATATAACTACTCCGTGCAAAATGCCCGAAATTAGTGAAAAGAATCGAAGTTTTTGATATTCGTTTAATATTTTTATGAAATTTCTTATCGATCTGAACTTTAGCATATCTCTAGTCAACAAATACTTGACAACTTTACTATAATAAGGTTTTAGATTATTGCCTTTGTCCAGATAAGCAGGCATTTTTGGACCTGAAGCCGTATCCCGGAACTCATTATATAGAATAGTTTATAGTCAGCCGAGATTAATTTTAACTTTCTTTCCTCTAAATTAGGAAAGCTATTTAATGTAAAACCAATTAATGGTATGGAAAGGAAACCGAAGTACGCGAGATCTCTATAATTGCATACAGTAACTTCAAGCCAAACACAGCCATTAATATAAGAATAGGTTTCTAGATATAAATATTTCTTATATTTAAGAACAA
The DNA here is from genome assembly GCA_963682025.1 of Cordilura impudica. Lineage (NCBI taxonomy): Eukaryota > Metazoa > Arthropoda > Insecta > Diptera > Scathophagidae > Cordilura > Cordilura impudica. The sequence continues at coordinate 113,059,374 of OY821517.1, forward strand.
AAAAGGAATCTGGAATTTATTCTCCATACCAAAAAATATTGTAGAAAAACAATTGATTGACAAAAGTAGAGCACAAGACAAACTCGGACAGATGGCAGTCACGACTTAAATTATTCAAACTTGCGTCATTTTTGCAGCCAACTTTCCTGAGTTCATTTAAATTATTTGTCATATTTCTGTTCATTGTATATGCGAAAATCAAATCAAATAAAGATGCCTAGACAAAGAGGACAAACTATTATTAAACATTCCAAAAAGGGAAAAATTAAGCGTGAAGCCTCGAATATGGTTGACAGGAGCCAAACAACTCTATACGATACTATAAAACGTTTCCTAATCTGTAAAATGGTACAAAGTGCACCAAAATTTAAATCTATAGCTGAAAATGACTTCGGTAAGAAAGCAATAAGAAATGTGAAAGAAAGCAATAAGAAATTTTTCAATTTAATATGAACACGAAGTATTTTTCTTTCTGGAGAAACATTTAGTTTACCGTATTTGGGTCGAATGGTAAAGCCTTTGTCTAAAGAGAACAAAATCAGGAACTACGTTTGAATAAGCTGAAACTGACTATAAGATACTGGGGAGTATTAGTGATGGTCTGGGGCTACGACCTCTGGACTTTATTGGTGTGATAATGGATCAAAACGTATATCTAGACATTTTATAGGAATACTTGCCGAAAAGTGTAAATAAACCAGTTCTTAACAACGGCTGACACTTTTGTCAGGCCCATGATCCGAAACACGAAACCCATAAAATGCGACATTGGTTATTGTGAAACGTCCCCCACGCCAAGGCAAAACCACTCCAAACCCTGACATAAATTCGATAGAAAATTTGTTGGATTATCTCAACTTAAAGGTTGTAGAATACATTACAAAGCTTATTAAAAAAGATCCTACTGCAAGAATCGAAAAAAACCGCCTTATTATTGCCAAAAATTAGTGTAACCCATCCCCAAGGGACTCGGAACGGTTACACTCTGTAACAGCCATTTTGCGGGGTGAGAAATTCCTAGTTAAAGGGTTTGGCGGTCTCAGGTCAAATCTTTTTTTTCGGCCTTTTATATTAATTTAGTTTTTCAGCTATAACTCTGATTCGTTATTTAATTATTCAGCAAAATTATAGCCAAGGCTTAAATAATTAATTTATGTTAATGTACCCATGTAAAAATCAAAGTCGTACTAATTTTATCGACTGAAATTTGCAAAAATTAAAATTTTTTCCCCTTTCTTTATTAAATTTTCGCCAATAAGTCATCGATAACTATAAAATTTCTGGCCATAAATGACTGAAAAAAATAAAGCCTAAGTTTTTACATAGTTTTTATTTCGAAAAAAAAAAACAATTTCTCTTTGCAGAATAACGTCTTTACTCGAGATTTACGAATTGTTACTATAGAAAAGTATACGCCACATATGTTTAGTTATACATTTTAATAACAATTTCCTAATGCTTCTTTCAGTTCTTTACTATATACGATTAGAACCGAAGATCTTTCATTGGTCCTATGCAGTAAAACTGATTTCAAGATGCACACTTCCATTTTTCAATTTAAATTGAATGTTTATGAAAGATCATAAAAAACAAGTAAGAAAATTATAGTCGGTGTAGACCGACTATATGATACCCTATACCATGCGTTTAGAGACCCTATCTCTCAGACCCAACTAACTGGATATAGAAAATAAGCATAAACCAAATTTGAGTGGGATTTTTCTTAATTTTTTTGGCTGCAGATATGAAAAATTTTATATCGGATGCTATATCGATATGGGGACTAGGCCCAAAAATGGACCGATCCTGACCATGTGTGGTAAGGTCTCTTGTATTTTGCAAAAATATATACAAACAAAATTTGAGAAGAATCAGTGCAATATTTTTCTTTTTTGATAGATTTAAGTGAAGATCGGGAAGCAGCTCTATATGGGGACTATGACTAAGAGTTGTCCAATAGGGATTATTTTTGCACTACTGATTAAAGGAAGTAATATATACATACAAACCCAATTTGACTAAGATTTGTTTGATAATTTGGATCTTATGGCAATATATGTTGATTTCATAGGGGTCATTTGTATGGGGGCTAGGTCTGAACATGGACCGATTCTCACCAATTTCAACAGGGTTCATCCCATGGCTGATAGAAGATCAAATACCAAATTTCATCAAAATATATTCATAATTGCGACTTGCAGTTTGATTACAAGCTTTACATGGACACACAGACGGACGGACGGACGGACGGACGGACGGACATCGTTAAATCGAATAAGATAGTGATTCTGATTCGATCGGTATAATTAATGATGGGTGTAGGTCAAATATTTTTGGTTGTTACAAACAGCAGCACAAAGTCATTATACCCAAACCACATAGTGGTATAGGGTATAAAAAGTATTATAATTGTATACGAGTTTGGCTTAGAGTAACTGTATAAAAAATTTTCTTGTGCTTGGTTTTAAAAGATGAAGTAGATATTTTTTTTTTTTAACAAAAAAATTCAACTCAAATTCGTTTTAGTGGAAATTTCTCTTTAAATAATTTATTTTCAAATTAAAATTTACCATAATATATATGGTGGAAGGGCATACATTATTATCTTGAGTTTCAAAACTGACCGCTTAAGAACCCCTGGTATTGAGAACCATCATCGTATGTCTAAATGTTTAGATAGTGTTTGGTTTAATTAATTTACAATGACTTTCGAAATTGTTTTTTCTGTGGTTGTTATTTAATTTCTTGTTACATGTCTTCCGCATTGAAGATGTCTGTTTTACTACTCCTGTATTGCTGCTACAAAGACTACTTACCTCAAAAACAGTAAAACTCTTGCGGTCAAATAATAAAAGAATAAAACAAAAAACAACAAACATCCGCAACATACGCATACAATACGAATATTTGTACAAGCAACATGATCTATTGCAACATTTTTCTCGCTTGCTGTTTGTCGATATGCGTCGTATGTTGGGATGATTAGTTGTATATGTATTTACATTTACCCATAAAACATTTGCAGGCATTATGAAAAGCATATTAAAAAAATTATAATTATTAATAAAAAAAATTTGTACTCGTACATTGAATAAAACTGTCTATATAGAAAGAAATTTATGTGTATTGTGAAAAAAAAACAATGCAAAATGATGCAAAGTAATTTTTGTATTGTTAGCTAATTCCTCTTATTGTCTTGTGGTATTGTATATTTTTTTTGTTGTTGTTGTTAAATTCACCCTATCATTAAGATACAAGTTCTAAAATGGTCTTCAATCGTAATTTTTCATCAGTTAGTTGTAAAAAATATAGTTATGAAAGCTTTTACTTTAGTTTTATATTCATATGATATACTTCTATTTGGTATAGGTAATTATGAGATAGGACCGACTACTATCAGTGATACTTGTGGTGAGGTTATTATGAGTTTGCGCTGATACCAGCGATGCCAACTTTTTTCAAGTAAAAAGCGCAAACTTTACCCAAAAATCGTTAAAATACGCTTAATTATTTGTGCTTTTGATTTATGCAACATTTAAAGTGTACATATGTCCATAATAAAAAAAATCATGTGAGTCCGATCACAGGGGAGATGTGTAAACATCTGGTAATAAATAAAATGCAGAAAACAGCGACAAAATGGTTATTACATATCATAATTTTTTCACCAAATAATCATGTCACACCGATTTGTCTTAATGCTTACATGTTACGCGTAAGATTTTACGCTCACATATTACGCTGTTTTTGTGATTGTATTGTGAATTTGAAATTTACTCCCCTGCGCGTATAGATGTTTACACATCAATAAAATACGTTAAAAATTATTATTATACCTGGGGGCAAATTGTCGCATTCGATATCGAGTAAAATCAATTGAAATTCGTTATTTTCGTTTATTATTTAAAGAAAACGGACAATCGTCAGACTTCGTTTCACTTTTACTGATAACTATGGACTGTGACAGAGTAAATTACTCTTAGTATTTTATTTTGGAAAATAAAAAATAATTTCGATCGAAAAATTTCGATAACGATTGCGACGATTCGACCCATGTTTATTATCAAATAAAAACATGACATTTTTCCTTATCTTCAGACCATAGCATTATTTCAATATAAAATTTTGGTTCTCTATGAGGTTGAAGAGAAATAACTTCGATAGAAACATTTGACGGGATTTTTCAATTAACACAGCAGGCATTTTTAATTTTTGCTTCTAAAAAAAATATTTTGTTTTTAAAAACAATACATTGCGGAAAATTTTTTATGGAGATTTCATTGACTGAGTTTATAATGTTAAGGACTTCAACCCAAAATAAATCAGTCCCATAAATTCTTGTTTTATAAATTATTTTATGAAATTTATAACACCTCCACAGTTCTTTGTAAAATGTTGTTCAGACTGAGTTGTCCACAATTTAGCTTTTAGCTCGTATATGTGAGATTTTGTGAACTCATTATTATTGTGAAAGAAGGCATTTTGAAAACAATAACCTAAATAGGAGATTTCAATTTGGAGAGCAGTTTTTAAAATGTGTAAAATATTTTTTAACATGAACTGTTGAATTTAAAGTGTTAAAAGCACTAAAAAGAAAAACCAAAAGCTCTAATTTAGCGCTTTTTCAAAAAAGGCGCTAAATGGAAAAAATGCTCTTTTTGGGTAGTTAAAAGGCATCGATGGCTGGCGCTTGTAACAACCAAAAATATTTGGCCTAGATCCTCTTATTATACCGATCGACTCAGAATCACCTTATGACTAATGATGCCCGTCCGTCAGTTTCTCTGTCCACCTGTCTATCTCTCTGCCTGTCCATGTAAATCTTTTAATCAAACTTCAGGTCGAAAATATAAATATATTTTGATGAAATTTGTTATATGTCGGCCCATGGAAATTAGTAAAAAATGGTCCATGTTTAGACATAGCCCCCATACTAAAAACCTCAATTAGATCGTTTTAAATTACCGTAAGGTCCAGATTATCATAAAGTTATTGGTCAAATATGGTTAATGTGTGTTCGTGATATACATAAATAAGTAGTGCAAAAGTAGATCCTGTAGGGCTATTTTTAGACATAATTCCAATATAAATCTGCTTTCCTATATTCAAATAAATCTATCAAAAACAAAACTATTCCGTAGATTTTTCTAAAATATGGCTTGTGTATGTTTTCTACAGAATAAGTGACTTTACTAAGGTCATTATCGTTCCATTTTTTGATCTGCTCCCTATAGAAAAATAGAATCCGATTTTCATATCCGCATGACGCAAATTAATAATAATGCCACTCAAACTTGGTTTATTCTTATTTCATATATCAAATTATGACCTCGATATAAACTGACTATAATTTTCTTTATTGTTCAACTTTATATTTTTTATATCCATAAACTTAAATCCATTATCTGAATTAAATATTTAAAAAATCATCTGTTTGTGTGATCATATAATCATTCTAATAACAAGTACACAAATTATTGTAGGTCTAAACCGACCACAAGATACCCTATACTATGCGCTTGGAGAAGAGATCTTAGGTCAATCTAATTGGATATAGAAAATACACATATACCAAATTTGGGTGGCATTTATGTTAATTATTTTGCTTGCAGATATGAAAAAGTTCATATTTTCATATATAAATATAGCATTTATATGGGGACTAGGTTGAAACAGGAACCGATCCTAACCATATTTGGTAGTCACTTATTTTTTGTAAAAACGTATATAAACCATATTTGAGAAAAGACTGTGCAATATTTTTGTTTTTGATAGACTAAAATGCAGATCGGGAAACAACTTTATATGGGGGATATGACTAAGAATTGTACTACTGATTAATAGAAGTATTAAACACACACAAACCAAATTTAACCAAGATGTTTTGGATCTCATGGCATCTTAAGTCGAGCTTATAGGGATTTGTAAGGGGCGTTCCTCGATAAAAGCTTACATAACAAATTTCATTACTTTTTATTTTGATTACAGACGGATGGACGGACGGACATCTCTAAATTGACTTAGAAAATGATTCTGATATTTGGTAGTTACAAACATCAGCACAAACTCATTATACTCTGACCACATAGTGGTATAGGGTATAAAAAAGTAGGTCGCAAAGATACATATTCCATTTACTATTTATTTACATTTCTATTTACTTCTACTTTCCATATTACTTGTATTTATTTCTACTTCCCATCAAAATACCATCAAGATATTCTGTCTATACACATTAGAATAAAGGATATCCTGTTCGGTTCCTAAGCGAAGCAATAAAAACAATACATACATATATAAATAATTAATTTAAAGACAATTTCCACATTGGTGAACCAACTATAAATGAAAACCATTACTAAGGTTAACACCGATGAAATTGTTAACCTCCTTAAGAAATGGCATCTCACTCTAAGCGGTTTCGAAACTGATAAAATTATTGCTAATCGAGATATATTTATATTTCTGAAGTCATAACGACCTTTCATATATGAATTGTAAGATACTCATTGCATCCAATCCTGAAGTTGCTGCTCTTCTCTATAAGAAATTTGACATTTAATGACTTCTACGGAATCCCGGTTCAACCAGTTCTTTGTGGTTGTTCATGATCAAGTTTGCTAGCAGCATTTACATAGAATAATAAAGTCTATCTAGCCTTCCATTATGAGTGAAAAAGAGCTATCCAGTTTTTTTTATACAAATAAGTGATAATTAAGAAGATGTAGTATAGAATCATTTTTAAATAAAAATATACTCCTAAAGATGTCTGAGAAAAGAAGACGAAACGTTGGGTGAAAAATTAAAATAAATTGATAATTTTATTTACACTAAACTTAACCATCATTAGGCCGTATGGAAACTCCTTTTACAACAATAATTTAACATTTAATGGTCACGAAAGAAAAAATTCTAAAATTTAATTGTTATGTTAATTTTTGATGATTTTTGCATTTTTTTTTTTCTGAATGTGCAACATGTCGAGAGTGTTGTGTCAAAATTTAAAGTAAATCGGAAAAAAAATAAAGGAGATACAGCGTTTTCAGCGCCCGGTCTCATACGGTATATCGTATATAAATCAGTTTTTAACAAGTAAGAAAAATTATATTCGGTCTAGACCGACCATACGATACCCTATACCATGGGTTAGAGACCCTATCTCTTCGGTCCAACTAATTGGATATAGAAAATAAGCATACACCAAATTTGAGTGGCATTGTTATTAATTTTTTTGCTTGCAGATATGGAAAAGTTCATATCGGATGCTATATTTATATGGGGACTAGGTCGAAAAATGGACCGATCCTGACCATATTTGGTAAAGTCACCAAATTTCAGAAAAATCTGTGCAATATTTTTGTTTTTTTGATAGATTCGGGAAGCAGCTCTATATGGGGCCCACGACTAAGAGTTGTCCCATAGGGATCATTTTTGGACTACTCATTAGTGGATGTAATAAACGCATACATACCCAATTTGAGTAAGATCTATATGACAATTTGGATCTTATGGCAATTTATGTCGATTTCATAGGGATTATTTGTCTGGGGGCTTGGTCTGAACATGGACCGATTGTCACCAATTTCAATAGCGTTCATCCTATGGCTGATATACCAAATTTCATCAAAATTTATTCATATTTGCGACCTGCAGTTTGATTACAAGATTTACATGGACACACAAACGGACGGAAAGTGAAAGTGATTCTGAGTCGATCGGTATAATAAAAGATGGGTCTAGGTCAAATATTATACCCAAAGTCATTATACCCAAACCATTTAGTGGTATAGGGTATAAAATGCTTTAAATCGATTTTCTCGCAAATAACATGTTTGAAGTCTGTGAACATCATAACTCAAAATCTATTTGACCGAAGCTTTTGAAATTTTATACACTATTTCTATACATACATACGTTTATTACATCCACGTTTATTACATCCACTAATGAGTAGTCCAAAAATTATCCCTACGGGACAACTCTTAATCATGGGCCCCATATAGAGCTGCTTCCCGATCTTCACTGAAATCTATCAAAAAAACAAAAATATTGCACTGATTCTTCTCAAATTTTGTTTGTATATATTTTTGCAAAATACAAGAAACTTTACCAAACATAGTCAGGATCGGTCCATTTTTGGGCCTAGTCCCCATATAGATATAGCATCTGATATGAACTTTTTCATATCTGCAGCCAAAAAAATTAATAAAAATCCTACTCAAATATGGTTCATGCTTATTTTCTATGTCCAGTTAGTTGGGCCTATGAGATAGGATCTCTAAACGCATGGTATAGGGTATCATATAGTCGGTCTACACCGACTATAATTTTCTTACTTGTTTTCACTTAAAAATGCTGAAAAAAAAATTAAAAAAACTCTTCGTGATTACCTCGGGAAACATGTCACCTTTTAACTGCATTTCGATTATTTTATTTCACATGAGACGGTAGCGAGTAATGATGTTCACCGTAAAACAACTTTATGTCGAGGCGCCTCCGGAGATTCGCTGTCACGAACTTATTTATTAAAATTTTCAATTGAAAATTTTTTCAAAAATACTTCAAATGCTGTACCATAATGTGTATATGCAACAAATAATCCAACATTATTCATATCTCCAAAAAAATATGAATATACGCCTTTTTAGCCTTTAAAATCTTACCCTCCCTGAACTCTTTTATACTTTCATGTTCAGCCACCTTATGAAAAGTCGATAGACAATCACTAAGGAAGAGCAGCAATGATGTAAAAAAAAACAAAAAAAGACAAACAAAGAAATGTAAAAGATCATATACTAGTGATCGGGATGTGGTGAAAAATTGGATCAACTACAAATACATCTTGTGAGTTAATAAAAAAAAACCGATTTTTGTGTTCTTTTTCATAAATAAAAATATGTTTAATAAATGTCATAGGATGTCGGGATAGGATGTCATGATAAATTTATATTGAAATTTGGGAAGTTGTTTGCAACAACTTCTTTAGACGGAAAATCTTCACATATTGCTACTTTAGAAACCATGCAAAAGTGATTATTTTTTTATACACTCCACGCCACTTTCGCCACTGTCGAAATAAATTCCGGAGATCCCATAAACCATATATTTTCTTGATCCTTATAAAAAGAGAGTAAGTTGCTGTTTAGAATCTTCAAACTCGGGTCACGAGATACGAATGAAAACTTGAAAAACTGATGAAAAAACAAAAATTTTGTTTGTTGTTTCTTTATTAACCTGTACCTCTTAAGTGAATCAACTCAAAATTTTTCAATTTTCACTTTTTGCAAGAAACGAGTGGTCATATCTATCCACTGTAAAAATCTTAGTCTAGTCTTTCGTAAAAAAAATACAGTTGTAACCCTCTTTGTGTTATAAGAGTAGCTTCTTTAGAATCCACTAAAAAGACATATTTTGAGTTACACCCAAAAAACTTTCTATTTTTGATGATCAGTGCAAAAATCGCTACTACTACTATTGTTGTATACATATTATTCACAATTCTTTACAATGAAACAACTGTTTTTAAATTTTATAGTAAATATTAAAAAAAAAACCGTTTTTTGTCTCTACTGAAAATTTGTAAATTTTGAGTTGACTCACTTTAGAGGTACAGGTGCAATATGTATGTTTTAAGTGTTATAATTGCTGTAGTCGTTGTAGTTGTGACATTTGTTTCATGAGGGTGTGTGTACGGTCATACTGCACTTGTCACATTAGTGTAATAAAAAAGTACCTTTCCTTAAAAAGTACCTTTACACCAAAAGTACGTTTTTAAAAAAGTTCTTTTTAGAACAAAGAACATTGAAAACCTTTTAAGAAATACAGTACACTCGCGGTAACGTGAACTAATTAAAACCAAGGGAGTTCATGTTAGCGAAATTGTTCACGTTAGCGATTGTCGAATTTCATGAAAAAAAAATATATGTGTTTTACACGCTTGAACGTGAAATTCTTTTATGTATTATTATTTGCATTATTAAAATATAAAAATAAAATTATTAATTAAAATACATTACAAAACAAAACGAGATCACGAGAAGATATCCATTGAAATAAAATTACAGAGCAAATAAAATTTCACATTACATTTATGCGTTAAAGAAATCCGTTATCTTTTTCTGCTGCGTTTTCTTTTCTAATAGCTGAAATACTGCTTTCTCCCTTAAGCGTCTAAGTACACTCATGTCACTTTGATCCATCCTGCCCATTGCAATGCCTTCTTAAAAATTTCAATTGCGTCATTTGCGCAATTTTTTAACAGTATCATCGGCAATGCAATCATTATCGTCACTTTCTTCGTTTTGCCCAATTTCATGGATTTCAGTCGTATCATCAACACAAAGATCATTATTCCACTCTTGAACCATTAGCAAGGTAAACTCAACCTAAAAGTTAGTAAAACAATGCTTTATTTGTGATTTCAAAGCTTATCGTAAAATTCTCACCTGAGGACTCAAGTCCTGAAGGAGACCGGCTGACATTTGCATTAAAGAATTTATTTCTACATCCCACTTCACTTTCATAATACTTAATGGAATGATATATTCATGTGTGGTTTACATCTTCCCGATCGCATGCGACAAATAAAAGTGTGACAGCATCTATCAAAGTTAGATTTCTCATTGATTCAAGCAAATCAGAGTTTTTAGCTGCTATCGAAGCTAACAAGCTGTTTCTGTAGTATAATTTTGTTATTTTAATCGCATTTTGATCCATTGGTTGGATGAGGGGAGTGACATTTGGTGGCATAAACATGGCAAGTATGTTTCCATCTTCAGTTTTTAATTCTGTTTCGCTTGGATGAGAGGGAGTGTTATCGATAAGTAATAGTACTTTCATTGGCAAGTTTTTCTTCTTTAGAAACAATTTCACCTAATCAAAAGCAAAAACTTTTAGTTATATTTTCTAGTCAATGAAGAATTTGTTTATCTGTGGTACAAAGGATGGAACCAATGCTTAAAAATGGCTGACGTCATCCAGGCCGATTTGGACAAATGAAGTTTTTAAAACTGCGTGGATTTTTGGCCTTACCAATTACCAAAAGTTTAAGTCTATGTGCACCTGATGCATTTGCGCATCACAGGAACATTATACGTTGCTTCTCCGTCTTTGCAACGTACGTTTTATTTGGTAAAAGTTTCCAGAATAAACCAGACTCATCAGCATTATAGAGTTGGTCATTGCATAACTCCATTTCTTCAATTTTTTGTTTCAGTTTTAGCTTAAATGGATCCAACAATTCAGGCTGCTATGAGAGTTTTTCTACGGATACTTTAAGAAGTCTAACACCGAACCTTTTTTTAAATCGCTGAAGCCATCCATCACTAGCAATGAACCCGCCCTCGTTTTCTTTAAGTTGGTAATGTAATTCCTTAGCTTTTTCTTTTAGCATTAGCCCACTTACAGACCAATTCCTTTCACGCATTTGGATGAACCAACGGCAAAGAGTTTTTTCCATAACTGGAAGTTCTGATAATTTTAAAGTTTTTATTTTTCCCAGTCCCTGGTATGTGTGGTTTACACATTTTAAAATTGCTTCTTTTTTCTTTTTAATGCTGCATATTGTTGACTTAGCGACATTGTACTTTTTTACTAAACTAGTTACACTTGTTCCTTTTTGCAAACTATCTAAAATGTCTGCCTTTTCTTTTAACTCCAAACATTTAGATTTTTTAACTATTCACCATTTTGCATAAGAAAAAGACTTAAAATAAAATTTCGTTGCCAAACAAAAAAAAATAATTTAGAGAATACACACATTTTTTATATAAGGGGATTCCCTAAACTTTAAAAATCGAATATAATGTATTTCAGTGTTGTCTACAAGCTTAGAAAACATATGCAGTGACAAAAAAAGTTGTTCACGTTATAGAGCTTTCTGAGTTTGTTCACGTTACAGAGTAGTCAACGTAAACAAAAGCTTGTTCACGTGAGGCGGTGTTCACGTTAGAAGGTTTTCACGTTACCGCGAGTGCACTGTATTCTTAAAAATTTCCCTTTTTTAAATATGTACCTTTTTTAAAGTACATTTAAAAAATACCCTATTTTTAAATTACCCTTTTTACAGTACCCTTTTTCTAAAAAAGAACCCTTTTTGAAAAAGTACCGTTTTCTTTAAAATACACTTTTTAAAATTACCTTTTCTTAAAAAAGTATTTTTTTTTTAATTTTTCCTTTCTTTAAAAAATAACTTTTCTTAAAAATTACATTTTCTCAAAAAAAAAGTACATTTGTTAAAAAAGTGTATTTTTTTGAAAAAAGTATCTTTTGTTTTCTTAAAAACATACCGTTTTTATAAAAAGTAGCCCCTATTTAAAAAATTACTTTTTGAAATAAGTAAATTTTCTTTAAAAAACTAACTTTTTAAAAAATTTACCTTTTTTAAAAAAGTGACTTCTGTTTTGTTGGGAATCACTTTCTATTTGAAAAACGGCTTTTTTTGTTGAGTCTCATAGCAAACAGAAGCAAAATGGCGTCGCCTTCTGAACGCGGTCAATATAACTGCAAATGGTTCCAAAATTTAAACCTATCAGCCCGATAAAAATTTTTAGGTGAAAATTTATTATTGTAGACGTTGACGTTGTTTCTAATTTTTATTACGCTTTTGTTGAAAATTTTGATGATTAATATTATTGACTAATTGATGTCGAAAAAATAATTCAACTAAAAGTTTCCTTAACAATTCTTTGTTTAATTTAATTAATATTCCATTCATGGCCAGTTTGATTATATGTATATCGATATCAAAATTGATATTAGAAAAACTTTCCACTAATCTCTCCGGATAACTAAACAATTAAACATAGAACAACAGTTTTCATACAATTATGTTAGTATAACAGCACTCACAAATGTTTTATTTGCATTTTCTATGCAGAAGTATTTCGTAATCAAAGCTTGTGAGGTTAATTGTTAAGGTTATTGTGTGATATTAAAAGACATAAGACGTTTGTTGTGCATGACTGACAGTCTTGATTGTTTTACTCTATTCAGTCAGTCATACTATGTGTGTTGAAATTATACGCAAAAAGTATCCAACTATCAAAAACTATTAATTTGAAATATTTAAAAAATTAAAATTTTTAGTGTAAATTACAAAAATCAAAAATCTGTGATCAGATTTTTGATGCCCATTGCTCTTGATTTTCAGTTACTTATGCGAAATTTCACAATTTTTAACGCTCTAAAAATGGATACAAAATTTTTTTGTACATTTATATACCTATATATATATATATATATTTTCAACATACCTCACTAATGCCTCTAGGGCCCTAAGGTCAACATGACTCTGAATTTACTATTATAGCAAAAATAAATCTCAATAAAATAAAAAAATGGATCAATTTCGATTTTTTACTCCCTTTAGTTAAAAAACTTTTAGTGTCTGCTTGTCCGCAGAAAAAACTTTAGGTCGATTCTTAACTCTATTCTCGTCAAGATGAAACTTTGCAAGCAGACTCGTGGCGACGATAAAAATTATCTAAGAAAAAATGGGCGGAATAAGATCTATGGGCGTGGCAGCCCCATGTCATTAATGTTCGAACTCGCCCAGAAAATGAGGCGACGCACAGTGGCGCTTTTCCCCAAATAACGTGGCAAAAATCAAAAATTTGATAGAAGTATTCAGTAAAATCAATAAATGTATAGGATAGAGGATTTCTCTCAGAGTAAGAATCAATAAACGGTTCTAAAATCGGATAAAAATTATGGATGATAGAGCTCCGAAAAGTTTGAATTTTTTTAGCTTTTGGAAAATATCCTCTTTTAAATCCAAATGTAGGCAAACTAGTTAACCGCTTATAATGCTTTTGATGTCGTTTGAAAGGTATTTTTATTTTCTATAAAACAAAATAAAAATAATTTTATTTGGTTATTTACTTTTCTGCAGTCTCAGTTTTTCAAATATACTACATTTTGGTAGTTTTTTTAATTTGATAGAATAGAACTAAAAATGTTTAAATATGTTTACTTAGATATTACCTAAAATGATTCACTAATACAATAATCGAACTACAGGGTGGGCCAAAAGAAACCAGGGGGTGTAAAAGTTTAATAACTTTTTCGTTTATTAATTTTTTTTTATTTTTTTCTTTCAGATTATATAGACAACACTTGGAGAATTTATAATGGAGAGGTTCACAATTGAACAGAGAACCAGAACAATAGAATTTTATTATTTAAACCAGAAATCAATTATTTTAACGCAAAGAGCATATTGTCGACATTTTAACGTCAGAATTTCGCCCTCTGAAGCAATGATTCGTTACTTAGTTGATCGCCATCACCAACATGGCAGCGTAAGGGATTTGCCTCGAACCGATAGACCACGTCTAAGTCGCACTGCGGAAAATATTGAACAAGTACAGCAAAGTGTTAACGAAGCACCAGAAACATCCGCCAGAAGGCGTTCTGCTCAGCTAGAAATGTCTCGTACGTCACTACGGCGCATTTTAAAAAAAGATTTACAGTTATACACATATAAGGTGCAATTGGTGCAAGAATTAAAACCCGCAGATCATCGGCAACGTCTAAATTTTATTAAAAATTGATTATTGATTTGATTATGAGTGATGAAGCCCATTTTCATTTGAATGGCTTTGTTAATAAGCAGAACTGTACGTTCTGGGGTTCTCAAAATCCAAGAGCCATTCATCAACGCCAATTGCACCCCATCAGATGTACAGTATGGTGTGGGATCACATCTGAAAATGTCATTGGGCCTTACTTCTTCGAGAATGAAGATGGAAGTGCTGTAACCGTAAATGGAGAGCGGTATCGGTTTATGATAGAAAATTTTTACGTCATGCTCTTGAAAACAGACCTGGTATGTGGTTTCAGCAGGATGGAGCCACTGCCCATACTGCCCGAGACACAGTGGCACTTTTAAGTCAAATTTTTGGAGAGCGATTAATTTCCAGAAATTCGGAAATTATTTGGCCAGCGCGATCGCCAGATTTGACAGCACCCGACTATTTTCTTTGGGGTTATTTGAAGTAGCGAGTGTATGTGAACAAGCCAGAGATAATCCTTGAACTCAAGGCAAACATTGTTGCAGAAATTCGAACGCTACAGCCACAAGTTTTGAAAGGTGTTATGGAAAATGCTCTAAAAAGAGCCCATCAGTGCGAAGCTGAAAACGGTGGTCATTTAAGAGACATCATTTTTCATACTTAGTGTAAAAAAATTTGCCTTTTGTATATTATATAATCTGAAAGAAAAAATAAAAAAAATTAATAAACGAAAAAGTCATTAAACTTTTACACCCCTTGGTTTCTTTTGACCCACCCTGTAGTTACAGTGAACTTGGCTGCATATACTTGCTAGTCTTCACGCAACAACCATAAAGTTCTAATAACATCTTTACATATACCGGATAGATTGGTAGACGTGTTTTGCCATAACTCAGTGAAAAATCAATCGATTTTAAAGTTGTATGGGTTATTTTTGCATATTTTTGTATTATTTTTCACTATTTTTTTGTGCTTGAAAACAGAAATTTTAATTTTTTTTTATATTTTATTTTGATTTTGATAGGATGGCGAAGGGTTTTTTAAGAAGATTGTTAATGTTTTGTTATTTTTATGTATTGGCAATAATAAAAACTACAAATTCTGGAAGGCAATGATCATCAAAATTTTGTTAATGAATTCAGCACAATAAAAAATCCACTTGCGATACCTGAATTATTTTTAAGCGGCTCAAAATTTTCAGTGTTCAAATTCAGTTAATGAATTCAATACAAAAAGAAATTTACAATCGAAAATAAAAAAAAATTTTGCTTGCGCTACCCTTGACTATTTTTTAAACGTCGAAAATTTACAATGTATTTATTTTGCAATAATTAGAAACTTTTGACCTGATCACAGGTCGGCAATATCCTGGCAGTTATCCTAAATGTTATAAATTCTAGAGAAATGGTAAATGGCCCAAAGTTTGGTGACTATACATCAAAAACTGCCCAACTTGACTCATATGTACCCTGAGAAGAAACTTACTCCTACGGTACATACGATTTTGGATCATGGTAAAAATTTAATTGAATATCAATGCTTACCAATTGAAGAGTTGGCAGAAGAAGCCCAGGAATGCAAAGACTACAAAAAATGTATATACGCGAATACATGCAAGATGTCACATATTAGACACAACGAGGACCGCTCCAATAAGTGGGCGGCCTCTTCAGATCCACTAATTTCATCACGAAGACATGTAAGATCTCGAAAGGATTTGGAAGAACATAATTATAGCTCCGTTATATTAAGTCTATTAGACATTGCTCCCGATGTTAATGACTATTTTAAAGAGAACTAACTAATAAAAAATAAAATAAAATAACGTAATATCTATAGCATATATATACTTATATTAAAAATATTTCAGAAATGTGTGTCTGTATTAATTTATTAATAATTTATTAATTTATTAATAAAAAAATTTAATATTTGTATAACATATTATATTAGAGTGGTATTTTTTTTCTTGACTTTTGGATTTAAACAATATGTATTGTGAAATTATAGGTCCTTTGAGGGGTTAATTAATAAAATTTCATTGCAAAATTTGGAAATTTAAGAATTTTGGGTGTTTTTCTTTATAAACAAAATCGGGAAAATAGGTCCAAAGTGGTCCGATTTCATTAAAATATTTTACAGTGTTTTTTGCACTATTTTTGCAATTTTTTTAAATATAATACAGAAATTAGCGATTTGACATCTTTTGTGGCATTTTAGACAAATTTTGAAGAAAATATGTATGGGCACTAGACCCAACCGTGGACCGATTTCAAAGATTTTTTATAGATCTCGTCACTGGCCTAATAAACCCTTATGATTCAAATTTCATCGCAATAGAATAACATCTGTTACAGTCAGTGGCATTAAAAACTATTTTTAAGTAAAATTTTTTGGGGGACAGATCCAAACATGGGCCGATTCCAACAAATTTAAGTAGGGATCGTCTTTGGGTCAAAAACACTTTTAGTCTCAAATTTCAGCATATTCTCTTTATATATGCAACATGTAATATTAGCACCAAAATAACATTTAAATTTGATAGGATATATTGAAGCCCCCTGTAGACCTACCACCCTCCGCCAGCACTCATTTTAAGGTAAAGAAGTCATCTTTCAAAATAAAATATCGTGATTAGTTTAAAAGTTATGATTTTTGCAACGAAAAAAAAATCAAAAGGGCCCACTCGGCGACGATAGAAATGATCTAACAATTGTTCGTTAAAAAAATTTAATTATTACAATTTTGGATTTTTGGAAATTTTAACGAATTTGAGTTTTTGACATAGATATTTTTCTAGACATTTTTCATTTTCAGTCAATCAATTATTTAATTACATGATGGTAAACTTAATTTACAAAGAAAGGGAGTATAATAAAAACTTGGTTTTTATGGGTTAGTTTTTTTACCAATAATATTTTCTTTAATATTTCATACCGAGCCCGTAATTTTAAACAGAACGTTTTTTGGCTGTTCTGATATCCTTGATTTTATAAGTTAAGTGATTATTTAAAAAACCCTGATATATTGGAAACTTATGAGAAATTGAAATTTTTGTGATTTCAACTTTCAATCCAGTCCACACTCACTTCACATCAAGTGAAGTGTCACCTTTTCGAGAAAACTTATGCAAAAATAATATTTAATCTATTTTCGTGAAAATGTTATAAGAAATGAGATCGAAAAAATCTTAACATACCTAAAATGTAATAATAAGGAAACCATTAAACAGAGAGTTTCGATGTTTTTCTTTTACTGATATTATATTAAAGATTACAAAAACAGATAATTTGTATAGTTCTAATCGCTACTTATAAAGTCATGGATCCTTTCAGGAAACCTTACAATTAGGGATGTTAGAATTGTTTTTGTTTTATTACTTTTAAAAACTCTACATTTTGGGAGGATTTGCCTCCCTTGATACACGTTATCGTTCTTGTACCACTCACTAGATTTCTTACCGTAATGAGAGGATGCCAAATCGGGTCAAAAATATGTGGACACATTGTGTTGGCATATGAAAGGAAGTTATCCTCTTTGTAAACAATCCTTAATAAATCACTTGCTTCATTTGCCGCAAGTGCATATTGTTTGCCATACCAGGAAATTTACTCTACTTTTGGGTCCTAAACATTTCCTCGAGCATTATCAACATAAAAGATTAGACCCTGAAACTGCAAAAAATCTGCCAGTACGTTTCGTCGCCCATTATACCGCAGGAGAACTTTTTTATGAAAATGAATTCAATTTCATGTCTGAAACCTTCTGGACTTTGTATGTTTTCAAACCTGCATTGTCTTTAACTTTTCGCAGCAAATAGTCCATGCTACGAACTAACCGGGCTGTTATCCACCGGATCAATTTACTTTCTAATTTCTTGGCCTTAAAGACATCACGTGGACGTTTATTTCTACCCAAACCAATGGTCCTATTAATGGTCAAATTCTCGTGATAGTTTCGAATAATATTGTAAGAACTTTGACGCCAGACCTTAAATTCTTAGGCCAGCATTTCCATGACCAAATTGGATTTTATTGAAAATATTTAACAACTTTTGCACGTAACTAATAACAGCTGAATAGGGTTCTTATTAAGCTGAATAACTGACAAATTTTTCAAAGATATCTTGATCAAGAAAAATTCAAATAACGCTTCTAAAAACTCATATCATCATATAGCGATATTTTGAGCGAACATAAACATATTGTTAGGAATGAAACTGTGCAGACTTTTTGAGCAAGTTACATACACTAGGGTGGGTCAATTATATATTATATTTACTCTCTGAATGAACAAAAATTTTTTGACTTAAATTGAATGAAATCGATATAGGTCGTATATGGGTACCTAACATAATTTTCAGCTCTGAATATTTTGGGCTATTTCAAATATGGGAAAGTCAAAAATTCATCGATTTGTGCAATAATTTCATCAATTTTCCCCAAAAAAGTGAAAAAAAAATCCACAAAAATGCACGAAAACGCCCCCCTGGCGGCTGTTAAAATGATAATAAATGTGAAAAATGAATTTCCCGACCCAAAAAACACACGGTATTCACATTTTCAATAATTTTTTTACATTAGGTCGATTGTTGAGTATTATGGAAAATATCATAAAAATATCTTCAACGAAATTTTAGCAGGCTCGAAAATGATTTTAGAGGTATGGTACCTTGGCCAAAAATACTTGTTATGGCTCATGGTACCAGAATCGCGATGAGCCCATGGAGATTTTTGCGGCCCCCTACAATCTGACCCACCCTAATATACTTATATACATGCAAATACATGCAACTTCATGATTTATTCACAACTACACAGAATGCAGCTAATTTATGAAGTGCACTTACACTCGCATAATCTCTATTATGCATGTTGAGTTTCATTATTAAGAGGTCATTAAAATCCCATATGAATTCTTGTTTTTCTCATGTTTTTCATTTTGTGGATAGACACAGAGAATACCATGCACCACATCATACTCCACATAAATAAATAAACATATTACAATTCATATGTATTAATGGACACCTAAGGCCTTATAACAATAGATGTATTAAAATTTTTAGAAGAATTTGATGGTCAAATTTTGTTTGTCTTAAGTTTAGGGACTTAAAAAAATTAAAATCCAAGATCTCAAGCTGGCACCAAAAAGAAACTTAGTACAGCTTTCGGCATATGCCAATTTGTTTCCGGTTTTTGTGTTGTTGAAAAATATGTGTTTGCTGTCGGTTAATAATCCATTAGCAGCTGCATATTTCTGTACCCTCTCCATACAGCTGTGCATCAGGGTTTACCAAAAATAAAATAACGTAAAGGTTATAAAAATATACGACACATCGGAATTAACACCTGAACTTGTTTTCAATACTTTGAACATTTTGCCTTATTCTACTAACAATTAAGTTTGGATTACGAGCCATAGTAAATAATATGAGACATTGAAAAAAATGATTAGCTTCTTTCAAAGTTAAAAAGATTTGTTTTCTTCATCATTATTTGGACCATTAAATCTCAAAATTAGAGAAGCTCTATTTGTTTCGTAAAACTTATTTGTATCTATACCGATTTGAGTGTTATATTTCTCATTACTTGACATTAATAACAAATAAATTTGAGTTTAAGCCAAAATGCCAATACCATTTATTGCTTTATGGATGATTAATAAAATTGTACATAGAATTGTCACCTGACATAAAATTTTAATTTTACGGCTTAACCACTCTGTGATACAGAATATCAGTATGTGCTGATGTTTGTAACAACCGAAAACACTTGGTCATGAAACACCTTTTATTATGCTGAAAAAATTCTTTCTGAGCTGATCCTTGCAATATTTCTTTATTTAAGCCTCGAATTAGTAAAATTTTTATCATCGAAACCATAACTATCTACAATGAACATACTTTTTCTTTTCAGTCCTGAAATTTCCTTCCAATTGCACGCAGGAAGTTTATAAAATAAAACCAATAAAATTAGATGATCTAAGGTAAATAATTTAGGCACTTTCCGTTACAATTCTTTAAGGAGTAATGATCACCGACCGATGAGGTCATTATATCCTTATCACATAGTGATATAGGGTATGAGTTTATTCTGATATTTGACCTAGATCCACCTTTGATTATACCGATCGATTCAGAATCACTTTCTGAGTCGATTAAGCGATGTCCATCCAACCGTCTGTCTGTGGGTCCATGAAATCCTTGTAACCAAATATGAATATAGGACGAATGCTATTAAAAATAGTAAAAATCGGTGCATTTTCAGACCTAGCCCCATACAAATTTCCCCTACCAAACCGAGTAATATGTTCGTAAGATTATCATATATATATATCGATACAATATGATTTCTGTGCGTGTATTATATCCACTCATCAGTGATCCAAAAATTAGCCCTGTAGAACCATTTATAGTCATAATCCCCATATAAACCCTGATTCCCAATCTTCACTAAATCTATCAAAAAGCAAAATGTGTATAAAAGATTTTTTTAAATTGATTTATATATGATTTTTAAGAAAAGTAAGAGATTCTACTAAAAATTTTTTGACCTAGCCCCATATAGAAATAATATTATATATTAAGTTTTTCATATCTGCACGCCACAAATTAATAATTTTCTATATCCCATTATTAATTCATCAAAATTGGATCCCTGAACCTCTCTTGAAAGCATGGTATAGGGAGGTATATAGTCAGTCTAAACCGACGGCTGAACCATTAACGATTAGTACTACATTGGAATCGGATCAGTTGGCGTGACAGCTCCCACAGAAAGTAATTATTAAATACAAAATATCTCAAGTAATATTATAGGGAGAGCTTTGCAAAGCTTTGTGTAATGTCATCTAATACTGCGATAAGCTGCCAAAAATAGGCGGGTTCAGATAAGACGGCATGACACCTCCCCTACAAAGTGCATTTTTAATATACATATGTAATAAAGGGTCCGCCAAATAACTTTTTTATTTTGAAAATGCTATAAAAAAAAACTACTGAATATTATCTCAAATTTCTTTTTTTATTTGAAAGTACAATCTTTCCGGTTAATAATGGAAAATAATTTCATTAAAATGGCTTCCTCTGCTGGCCATGCAGTATCCTACACGATCGGTTCAATTTTTATTTCACCAATGCCTTCACGAATATTGTCCTTTAAAGCGTCAATTGTCTCTGGCTTGTTGGCGTAACACTTATCTTTGAGGGCACAAATAATAGTCCAACGCTGTCAAATCGCAGCTCCGAGGTGGCCGAACGACATCAGCTCTGCGGCTGATAATGCGATCTTCAAAAACATGGCGCAAAACATCGAGTGTAGCTTCGGCTGTGTGGCACGTAGCGCCGTCCTGTTGAAACCAAATGTTGCCAATATCCTCCTCTTCAATTTTTGTGAACAAAAATTCGTCAACATGGCCCGATAGCGATCGCCATTGACTGTAAACGGCCACTCCTTGCTCATTTTCGAAGAAAAATGGCCCAATTATGCCTTTGGACCAAAATCCGCAGCATACAGTAACTCGTTTTGGGTGTAGCGGCTTTTCAATGTATGCGTGCGGGTTTTCTGTACCCCAAATGCGACAATTTTGCTTGTTTACATACCCGCCAAGATCAAAATGAGCTTCATCTGAAAAGATGATTTTTTTGGCAAAATCGGCATCTTCTGTAAGTCGATCGCAGGCCCACTTAGCGAAGCGAAAACGCATTGGATGGTCAGTTGGCTTCAACTCCTGAACCAATTGGACTTTGTATGGCGTCATACCAAGGTCTTTATGCAAAATTGGTCTCAATGATGGCTCCGATATGTTCAATTCTTGATAACGACGGTGAATTGATGTTGATGGCGCTTCACGCACACTTTCTGCCACAGCAGCAATATTCTCGGGTGTACGCACTTTGTTTGGCTTTTCACGCTTTGTTCTATCGATGAGGATGCCAGTTTCTTTCACTTTTTCCACAAGATAACGAACATACGGAGCTGACGGTGCTTCTCTTCTTCCAAAATCCGTACGCAATTTTCGCACACATTCTGCAACATTACCATGATTTTCAAAGTAATGTCGCAATATTTCCCAGCGTTGTTCAAGCGTATACACAACCATATTCGTTCAGCGGAAAGATAAAACTAATTATCTGTCAAATCAGACATGAGCTAAGTGTTACCATTCACAAAATAAGCACTAGTTGAAAAAAAAAACGTTAGATGGCGTTCAAAACTAAAAATCCACTAATTCAAGTTTGTCAATTGAGCGCGAAAAGCTAGGTATTTTGGCGTCAGTAAAACAGAAGCCCAGAATTACTGTTCCCAAATTTCTCACAAAATCAAAGAATCCTTCGGCAAAAACATTCCTGAAGTTACCGTTCGCCAAATAATAAAATTTTACGACGTCAATATGAAAAAACGTGAAAATGAACTGTATTAACTAAAGTAAATCTTTTCCCAACGGTTAAAAATGGTTGAGGCGGCTTTATGGTTTGGGATTGTATGGCAGGTAACGGGGTTGACCAACTCGCATTTTTTGAGTCTATGGATACATAAACATATTAAAAAAAAGTAAGAAAATTATAGTCGGTCTAGACCGGCTATAGGATACCCTATACTATGCGTTTAGAGACCCTACCCCATAGGCCCAACTAACTGGAAATAGAAAATAAGCATCAACCAAATTTGAGTGGGATTTTTATAAATTTTTTTGTCTGCAGATATGAAAAAGTTCATATCGGATGCTATATCTATATGGGGACTAGGCCCAAAAATGGACCGATCCTGACCATATTTGGTAAGGTCTCTTGTATTTTGCAAAAATATATACAAACAAAATTTGAGAAGAATCAGTGCAATATTTTTGTTTTTTGATAGATTTAAGTGAAGGTCGGGAAGCAGCTCTATATGGGGCCTATGACTAAGAGTTGTCCCATAGGCATCATTTTTGGACTACTGATTAATGGATGTAATAAACACATACAAACCCAATTTGACTAAGACTTATATGATAATTTGGATCTTATGGCAATTTAAGTCGATTTCATAGGGGTCATTTGTATGGGGGCTAGGTCTGAACATGAACCGATTCTCACCAGTTTCAACAGCGTTCATCCTATGAAAGCTCATACACCAAATTTCATCAAAATATATTCATATTTGCGACCTGCAGTTTGATTACATGGTTTATATGGATACACAGACGGACGGACGGACATCGTTAATTCGAATCAGATAGTGTTTCTGATTCGATCGGTATAATTAAAGATGGGTCAAGGTCAAATATTTTTGGTAGTTACAAACAGCAGCACAAAGTCATTATACCCAAACCACATAGTGGTATAACAAAAACTAAAACAAATGTCAAGGAGTGGCTGCTCTAAAATACTAAAAAACAATTGAAATCACCACCCAATCACCCGATCTTGGAGCATTTATAGTTTTGCTGGAGCGCAGAATTCGTCTGCATAATATAACCTCAACGAAAATGTTAAACAGAGTAATTCTGGATAAGTGGAATAAAGTAAGTCAAGAGGTTACTTAGAAGTTGGTTAACTCGATGCCAAATCAGCAAGAATATCCTACAAGTTACTTAAGCAGTTGATGCCAAATCGGCTCACAATATATGTAATAAACCTTAATTAAAAATATAAATAATAAATAGCTTAATAATTTATTAGAGAAAAATAAATTGTTCGTAGCATGACAGTTTTAATTTTAGGACCACGGATACTTTTTCTAGCAAGTGTACGAATTTTTTTCAAATTCTAACGTATATTTATTATGGAAATATGGAATGTTAACGTTATTATAAATTTATTGATATGAATCTGAATTTAAAAATTTTTATTTAACTTAATTTTATTTCAAAAATTTTTTCTGCATATCTCATAGAACTATCATTAATTTTAACATATGTTTTTAGTTTCCTTTCTATATACAAATATTAATTTTTTCATCGGAAAACGTATCGACTGATATTATTTCAGACGCATAAAAAAAATTCCATTTAAGAGAAGATCTATCTACCTATGAAAACCACGAAAATTATATTTTTTTTCTCAAATCTGAGGTCTTTACATATTTATGGAACCTGATATAAGTCTACAATATTTTTTCTACATGTCGTCTTTTAAATCAAAAAATTATTCTTTTCTCTACTTATGGCAATTCAAAAAAATGAACTATTAGAAAAGTCAGTTTAGTAATTTTTTCTGTCAACAAAAACAATCATCAAACTGAAACTTTACAACACCCTCATTCCCTCGTTTTAATGCCAACTTCATACTAATTTTTCAGATTTTCTGCTTAACACAATAACAATGCAAAAAGCCAAGCAATTCATGTCGCAAAGCAAGTAAAATCGTAATAAAATGTTGTAAAAAATAATTTGCAAAAGAAAATGAACATAATCATGTTACTTTAAAAATTTACTAGGAAAACAATGGAACTAAACTTGCAGGCATTAAATTAAGAAGCACCAAGAAACAAAAAAAAAATAAAACGTAACTAAACTGGAGGCTTCATTAACTTGAAATAGCATATAGTTAATGCAAAGTGTGGGTTATAAACGGCAAACATCATAGTTAATGTAAGTTTTGATTATAAAATCTTCACAAAGTACACTAGAATGCAACATTAGGTCGGCACTCATTTAAATGTGTATTTTTAAATGAACAACGCGCTAAGGAATATCATGACAAAATATGGAAAGCTAACAGATTTCAAATCTTCCAATCTTAAACTTAACAAACGAGTAAAAATAAATTTTGAATGATATAGTAAAGTGGAAAAGTAACCACTATATGTCCGATAAATTTACCTTTTTTCTATTTGAAGAATAAAATACTTTTGTGATTTGCATACACGTTGCTTTTTATAACAGTTATTGTACCCGATACCATATGTGGTCAGGCGTTGTGCTGGCGTTTGTAAAAATATTTGACCTACCGATC
The DNA here is from genome assembly GCA_963682025.1 of Cordilura impudica. Classification (NCBI taxonomy): domain Eukaryota; kingdom Metazoa; phylum Arthropoda; class Insecta; order Diptera; family Scathophagidae; genus Cordilura; species Cordilura impudica. Next base: position 113,084,826 of record OY821517.1, read on the forward strand.
GACTCAGAATCACTTTCTGTCCGTCTGTCCGTCTGTGAGTCCATGCAAACTTTGTATTCAAACTACAGGTTGGAAATGTCAATATATCACACCTGTACCTCTAAAGTGAGTCAACTCAAAATTTACAAGTTTTCAGTAGAGACAAAAAACGGTTTTTTTTTAATATTTACTATAAAATTTAAAAACAGTTGTTTCATTGTAAAGAATTGCGAATAATAAGTATACAACAGTAGTTGTTTTTGCGATTTTTTCAGTGATCCTCAAAAATAACAAGTTTTTTGGCTGCAACTCAAAATATGTCTTTTTAGTGGATTCTAAAGAAGATACTGTTATAACACAAAGAGGGTTACAACTGTATTTTCTTTGCGAAAGACTAGAAAAACCGATATAAAATTTTTACAGTGTATAGATATGACCGCTGTGTATCGTTTTCTTCAAAAAAGTGAAATTTGAAAAATTTTGAGTTGACTCACTTTGGAGGTAAGGGTGCGATATATTTGGTATGTAAGCTTTCGTCGGCCATTGAAATTGATGAAAGACCTAGTACCCATACAAAAAACCCTATGTGATCGACTTAAATTCCCATAAGATCCAAATTATCACATTGATCTAGGTCAAATTTAGTTAGTGTATGTTTATTACACTTATTAATCAGTAGTCCAAAAATAATTCCCTTTAGCACAATTTTTAGTCGTAGCCCCCATATAAAACTGATTCCCGATCTTTACTTAAATCTATCAAAAAGCAAAAATATTGCACAGATTTTTCTCAAATTTGGTTTATTTTTTTTTTTTTAACTTTGACTTTGCCAAATATGATCATGATCGGTCCATTTTTCGAGCAAATCCCCATATAAATATAGATCCCTTATAAACTTTTTCATATCAACAGGCAAAAAAAAATAACTATGCCACTCAAATTAGGTTTATGATTATTTTCCACATCCAATTAGTTGGATATATGTATAAACGCAAGATATCGTATAGTCGGTCTAAACCTACTATAATTTTCTTACTTGATTTCCAATGTGAATGTGTTTGTTTTTTTTTTTGTTAACAATATAATCGTGTGTTACATAATATTCGATATTGCTTTGATCAATGCTCCCAACCCTTTAGCTTTCAGCTCAAGAACTGGTGTCATGGTATAGTATCTTGGAAATTATGCAAACGAAAAAGTGCCAATGCAAATAGTTGCCACTCTCTGTTACATACACACAAGTACGAGTTACACTAATAACGTATAAAAATATGTGCATACGTATATGCAACTAGTTTAGTAGGGGGAAACATCTAACAAGTAGAAAAGAAAAAAAATGCAGTATTTTATTAAAGTTTCCAGCATAAAAATTTACGCTAAGAGTACACGCATCAACGAAAGGCTTCGGTTGTTTTAATTTTAGCAGTCATCTCAGTTAGCCTTTATGTGGAGTATGAGTATGTAGCACTACTCACTTAGATGTGGTATTAGAGTTAAGCTCTAAATAGAGGTTGCAGTGAATGAGTGAAAGTTAAATGAGTTTTGATGACAATACAAAAACAACAATATAAAAAAATTTCCATATCTTTGCCAGCGTATAAGCATACCAGTATTTGGGCAAAAAATGCATTATTAAAATTCAACCTAAAATTGTGTGAATTTTCCATGTAACATGTTTTCATTTTAGTTTCAGCTTAATACAACTTTCTGATATGAACTCCAAATATTTTCAGATTCTTGAAACAATATTGAAGAATTGGGGCAATTTCTCATAATATACTAGGTGAGCTAATGAGAAAAAATTAAAAGCATAGAAATTGTAATTAGATGTTAAATGAAATAATTTCATAAATGTATTACTATGCTAATCTGGCACTTTACATTCAGTTCCGACAACATGACATTCCTACTTTATAATTCGTGAAAAATATCATAAAAATTATATTATCCAAAATTCGTTTAAAAACATTATATTTTATTGATTTATTGATAATTATCTATAAAAAAATTTAACACAGATTTACACATTTTCATCACCAACTTTACAATAGCTTTGTTTGGTGCAAAGTAGCTGTGTGGATTAAGGAGTGAGTTCCAAAATATCTTAACATTTTTGTCCTTTTAAATTTTTTTACATGTAATATTTGAATTTGTTTAATCAAGTTATCTTTATAAAATAACGACAACCATATTCATTTGTTTTTAGCAGGGCTGTGGAGTCGGAGTAGTGGAGACGGAGTCGCAGTGCTTGTACCGGAGTCGTAGTCAGAGTCACTACAAAAATGCGCCACTGCGAATCCAAAACTTTTCGTTATTGCACCTGCATGAAAAATTCAAAAAATTTTTAAAATATTTTCCAAAAAAAAAATTCTTCGAAATTGGCGTCTGAGAATTTAACAGATAACTATGAATAAGCTGATTTTAATTTTCCATTCAACTACTTACATTAAATAATATAATTTAAATTATTTTGGAATTTTATTTATTAGTACTCGGTTATTGATCAGTTGAAAGTAGGTGTTTGTTTTTTCAGGTTTGCGGCTAATTTAATTGAATTTGAACAATATCTAGCACAAAATTAAAATTAATTTGTTTGTGTTATAAAATATTATAGTTCATATTATATATTATTGGTCTGGTGCTTTAATCTATAATATTATTAGGCTAGGCGATTTCTTGTGACCGATGTTTTGTTGTTATATTATTTGAAAAGTATTTCTTTTTAGCCGTTTTGCAGATTTACAGATTTTTAAATATTTTCCTTTGTTTTGAGTAAATTGCATTTAAAGTTGCTACTAACACATACATAAAAAAATTATACATATGCTATGTGTGTTTTATTAAATTTGTTAATGTGTTTGTTAATGAGTTTGTTTTCCTCATTCACAATAATAATAAATCATAAAAGTATTGGTTTGTGAATTGGCTAAGTTGAAAAATAAAGCTGCCTAGAAATTGCACTCGAATATCGAGCGCTGGAATCTGCTAGTTTCTTATTAAAAGAAAAAAGAATTACAATGAAAACTAAAAGTTAAAGTGGAATTTAAGCTTCATGTGAGTAGCTATTAGCAAACAAATAATTAATTTGATCTCAAAATATTTAATATAATTTTTTTTTAATAAAAATTAAAAAAAATAAAGTATACATATGATGATTTGAAAAAAAAAATTAGACGAGCAGGACGAGACCAAGTGTCGTCGCTTAAATTTAGTAGAAAGTAGCGGTGACATAGGAATTCCAAACAGTCTTAGCTATATTTGAAATAGACTTTTCCCAGGCATTAAAGGAGGTAGAGAAATTTGACTATTCTTCAGATTCAGAAAAAAAGATGCAATTCTATAGTACCTTGAGATTATCCAGGGTGCTGCTCTAATCACCGCGGCATTGCCGGAACAAGAATCCACAGAAGTATTATCTTCTGCATTCAGAATTATCAGATCCGATTTGAGAACATCAATGAAGCCATATATTATTGAGGCTATCCTATTTTTAAGTGCCCGATCTTATTATATTTTGTTTATTATTAAAAGAATTAATAAAAATATATAAAATACTAGCAGTATACCCACTACGTTGTTAGCGTAGTTTATTATTTAAACCATAATAATATTTAAAATCAATAAGAAATATAGTGTGAGTGACAATACGATGGAAACTTTTAACAATAAATATTTTTGACGACTTGGACTCTTTCTAATTTAACAAAGAAGAAATATTAACATAACTTTATGCAAAACAATGGACACCTTTATTATACAATAACATTGTGGATTAAAATGATGGCCATGATCATGGAGGGTGAATGATTCCTATACTGAACGATTGTATTAATTTATTTCAGTAAAACTCCCGAAGCGTTTAGCCATTTTATGGCCATTTAAATATATAATTTTCTAGCCAACACTATTCGCCAACACTTTGCTAATTCCAGTTCATGCATTCTTTAGGAAGATTAATGCTAACCAGACGCTTTTATGGCTTTATGCATAGAATATTTCTCACAAATATTCTTTTGCCTGCGACCATCACTAAAATCATCTATTATTCTGGTTTGGTTCGTAAAACTTTATTCTTGCGATTATTTTATAGTAATTGAAAGAAAACAACAGAATCTATAAATATTTAAAAGAAATTTAAAAGTTTATTTAAAAGTTTCCACTGTTTTGGCATCACTAAAATATATTTCTTTTGCGTTTATCTATTTATACCCTATACCACTATGTGGTTTGGGTATAATGACTTTGTGCTGCTGTTTGTAACAACCAAAAATATTTGACCTACACCCATCTTTAATTATACCGATCGAATCAGAATCACTATCTGATTCGATTTAACGATGTCCGTCCGTCCGTCCGTCTGTGTGTCCATGTAAAGCTTGTAATCAAACTGCAGGTCGCAAATATGAATATATTTTGACGAAATTTGGTACTTGATCTTTTATTCGCCATGGGATGAACGCTGTTGAAATTGGTGAGAATCGGTCCATGTTCAGACCTAGCCCCCATACAAATGACACCTATGAAATCAACATATATTGCCATAAGATCCAAATTATCATACAAATCTTAGTCAAATTGGGTTTGTATGTATATATTACATCCATTAATCAGTAATCCAAAAATTATCTCTATTGGACAACTCTTAGTCATAGGCCCCATATGGAGCTGCCTCCCGATCTTCACTTAAATCTATCAAAAAACAAAAATATTGCACTGATTCTTCTCAAATTTTGTTTGTATATATTTTTGCAAAATACAAGAGACTTTACCAAACATAGTCAGGATCGTTCCTTTTTTGGGCCTAGTCCCCATATAGATATAGCATCCGATATGAAATTTTTCATATCTGCAGCCAAAAAAATTAATAAAAATCCCACTCAAATTTGGTTTATGCTTATTTTCTATATCCAGTTAGTTGGGCCTAAGAGAGAGGGTCTCTAAACGCATGGTATAGGGTATCATATAGTCGGTCTCGAGCGACTATAATTTTCTTACTTGCTTTAAACCCAATTAGTTGGACCTAAGACCAATTCTCTAAACGCATGGCATAGGGTATCGGTCTAGACCGACTATCATTTCTTAAGAAAATGTACTTTTAAAGGAAAATTTACTAGTTGAAAAGTATCAGTTTTCCTATTTTTTGGCCGTTTTTTACCCCCCCAAAGGCTCGAATTAAAACAAGTTTTATTCTTCTGCGATGTTTGGGTCTCTTGTGGAATCTACATATCAGATTTCGTATTCCTAAATTACTTTTTAAAGAAGATACAAAAAGGTACACTTTTACACTTTTTCCTCCCCTACATACCAGAATTAACAATTAATTCATCCCTGACTGATACCCATGTATTCGGTGGAGTCTGTGTGACAAAATTCATGTATATAGATTAATATGTTAAGAAGATACAAAAAGACACCATTTCCCCTTTTTGGTCAAAAAGGTACCCTTTCACACTTACGGGCCACTTTTTACCCCCTTTGCATCCGAATTTCCAAAAGTTTTCTTCTCATCTGATGTTTCTATCTCTAGTGGAATCCATATTTCATATTTCTAGATTCGTTTGTTTAGTAGATACCAAATATACAATTTTTCCCTTTTTTGGCCGTTTTTCCTCCCCTAGACGTTAAAATTAGCAATAAAGTCATTATTGACTGATGCTCACGTATTCGGGTGAGACTGTGTAACAAAGTTCATACATATAGATTAATATGTGAAGAAGATGCAGAAAGGTAAAATTTTTACCCTTTTTGGCCTTTTTTCCCCTTAAATGGTTGAATTTCGAAAAAATTAGTTCTGAGCCCACATTTGTTTCTCGGATGGAGTCTACACACCAAATTTAATATTCGTAGATTAATTTGTTACCATTTTCCCCCCTTTTTGTCCGACATCAGAGACCTGGTTGTTAGTTTGATTAAAATGAGTACGTCCTAAAATTATAAAAATATTTTGAAGAAAATTCAATTTGGTCCTACAAAAAGTTTGCTAAAGACTCAAAGATCTGCCGTCTATTTCGAATGTTATTAGAAAGTATCAAATGAATTTGGTCATTGATATGAAACTTGGTTCGGGAAGAAAGAAAGATACACATGATATTTTTAAGGCCAAGAAAATAGGATGGATATTGAATACAGCCCCAAAAACATGCGGTAGAATAGCAGCCAAGTTAGCTCAAAAGTTCCAGACAGGAAAAAAATTTAGAGGCCAAAACCGAGCAAATGTCGAAAATAAGTTTAAGACCGAAAGGCAGATGAAGTTTCCAAAAAAAGTTACAGATATGGTAAGCAAAATTCAGTTGCGGCACAATATGCAATGTCATTTATTACAATAGGCTCTATAAGAACCGAAATTTATATTAAGCAGTATTTGCAAAGAAGACTAGTTCCTTTCACAAGCCAACACATTGCGTCCACATATTTTTGGCACGCTTTGGCATCCTTTCACTACGATAAGAAAGCTCTTGAGTGGTATAAGAATAAAACAGTGGTTTTTGTACCAACGAGGGAAATCCTCTAAACTGTCCGGAGCTTAGGCCAGTGGAGAGATTTTGGGCTCTTGTGAAAAGGGAGTTGAAGAGCACAAAAATGATGTTTCAAAAGTGACAGAAACGAATATATAATCCCAAATGAAAGGGTTTTCGTAAAAGGTGCATAAGTTCATAAGTAGTTATTAGATCTATAAAAAATATCTTTTTTGTGAGCTCTGACATAATTTTAATTAAATAAGAACAACAAAAACTCTATGCTTAATGGTTTCTTGTTATCAAAATTTATGTTAAGCTTTTTCGATTACACTCCTTACTCATATATTGTAAATCGTCTGCAAAAGTTGGTCCTCGTTCCTTGATACTCAAAATTAATTTTGATTTCCATTGATTACTTAAATTGAAGTTGTGTTAAGACATTCATTCCGCATAAATTTTAAAGTAATGTTTCTACTAATTTCGTTCGATTTATAACATTCATCACATTTTGAGATCATTATAAAAATTAGACAAGAAAATCATTTGTAATTTCGGACTTTTTGACATAGTATCTCGAAATTCTATTAAATAAGTTTTATAAAGAAAAATCGGGAAACCTCAAAAATTATATTAAAAAAAACAGATAAATCTTTACATATGGTAACATAGGTTCTTATTTATTGAATTCTCGATAATATTATCGGTATTTTTAAAATGATAATTGTGTTCTTTTTTTCGGTTTATCAATGCTCGATATTGCAATAAATAGTGGAGACTCTTTGCTCTGAATGCAAGTAGCACGGCAAGTTACCACTACCACTTCAGAACAATCATCAAACCGACATCCTTATGAGACTTAGATCACTTTTGACTAACTACTCTTGATACTCTGGAGAAGTATACCAAAAATATAAGATGACATAAACCAAATTTTAATGATATCTATAATATAAATAGGCTAGGCGATTTCTTGTGACTGATGTTTTGTTCTACCGTTTTATCCCGATTTTGACCAAACGTATATTATTTGAAAGGTATTTATTTTTAGCCGTTTTGCAGATTTTTTATTTTTTCTCTTATTTTGAGTAAATTGCATTTTAAGTTGCTAATAACACATACATACATAAAATTATACAATGCTATGTGTGTGTTTATTAAATTTGTTAATGTGTTTGTCATCAAAATGAGTTTCCTTTTTGTGTTGATTTGTGAATTGGCTATAATTGATTATCATACTTTTAGGGTCTTTATTTAATGAAAAAATAAAATTTCCCAGAATTTGCGCTCGAATTTCGAGGGCTGGAATATGCTAGTTGTTATTATTATGGTATATTTTCATTGTCAAAAAATCTTCTGTCTTGAGCATATTTAGTAAAGAAAGTTACTTTTCTCAAAAATATATATAAACCAAATTCTATGGAATATTTTTCGTTTCGATAAATATAAGTGCGAATAGGATATCAGCTTTATATGGGGACTATGACTAAAATGGTCCTACATGGTTTATATTTACACATTAATTCCAAATTTTATCGATAAGCACATAATAATAATGTGGATCTTACGATCCTTTTAGTCGGTATGATAATCCCGTGTGGCGACTAGATCGGAACAAAAACCTCTCTTTACTAATATCAATAGCGTTCATCTTGTGGTAAACAGCAGTTTTTAAATATTTTTGGTTAGAAACATCAACGCAAACTCATTATACCCTGACCAATTCAATAGCAATAATTCGTATACCAAATTTATATATATAAGTTTCTTTATAAGTTTAAGATGGACACATGCCGCATAGAAAAATCGTACAGACAATTAAATATTTTGGTCGATCGGTATATCTATATAGAGTCGAATAAGAGTAGTATAATTTAAATCTTTTAAATAAATAAATAATAAAAACAGGTTGATTTGTTCTTATCAATTTCCAGAAGGAACTTTTTTTTTATATTTAGTTACTAGTAACACATAAACTTTCTTCGGATCACACCCTTCCCACTTTTATTTTATTCCCAAAATTGTCTACTAAATTTCAAAATTATCTACTGTAAATTCAAATTTTCTATATGTCCAAAATTCTGCAAATTTATTGCAGAATATTCCATTTGTATTTTAGAAAAAGCACGTTACCAGAATTCAGTAAAATAACAATTCTGAGCTAGCAGTATTTCTAATTTGACGGAGTCAACAAAGTGTTCAACAATAGTTCGTCGTAGGAAAAAACATTATCGCTACAAATTTAGCCACTTTTCATCACTTTTCGTAGCATTTTCATTAAAACTTCTTACAACAAAAAAATCATGTGAGTCCGTTCACAAGGGAGATGTGTAAACATCTAATAATTAAAGAAAACATCAACATCATATTTTCCAGTGCATAAAAAATAAGTCGATTATGCTGTTTTCTGAAATTCAATTGATGTTTTCTGAAATGCAATTGATGTTTTCTGAAATTCAATTGATATTTTCTGAAATACAATTAATGTTTTCAGCAATTCAAATGATGCTTTTTGAAATTCTATTGATGTTTTCTTAAATGCAATTAATGTTCTCAGCAATTCAAATAATGCTTTTTATAGCCTATACCACTATGTGGTTTGGGTATAATGACTTTGTGCTGCTGTTTGTAACAACCAAAAATATTTGACCTACACCCATCTTTAATTATACCGATCGAATCAGAATCACTATCTGATTTGATTTAACGATGTCCGTCCGTCCGTCCGTCCGTCTGTGTGTCCATGTAAAGCTTGTAATCAAACTGCAGGTCGCAAATATGAATATATTTTGATGATATTTGGTATTTAAGCTTTTATTGACCATGGGATGAACGCTATTGAAATTGGTGAGAATCGGTCCATGTTCAGACCTAGCCCCCATACAAATGACCACTATGAAATCAACATATATTGCCATAAGATGCAAATTATCATACAAATCTTAGTCAAATTAGGTTTATATGTATATATTACATCCATTAATCAGTAGTCCAAAAATGATCCCTATTGGACAACTCTTAGTCATAGGCCCCATATAGAGCTGCTTCCCGATCTTCACTTAAATCTATCAAAAAACAAAAATATTGCACAGATTTTTCTCAAATTTGGTTTGTATATATTTTTTCAAAGTGTACATGACTTTACAATATGGTCAGGATCGGTCCTTTTTTGGACCTAGTCTCCATATACAAATATCATCCGATATGAACTTTTTCATATCTGCAGCCAAAAAAAATATTAAAAATGCCACTCAAATTTGGTTTATGCTTATTTGCTATATCCAATTAATTGGACCGAAGAGATAGGGTCTCAAAACCATGGTATAGGGTATCGTATAGTCGGGCTAGACCGACTATAGTTTTCTTACTTGTTTAAATTCAATTGATGTTTTCTGAAATTCGATTTATGTTTTCTGAAATTCAAATGATGTTTTCTGAAATACAATTGATGTTTTCTGAAATACAATTGATGTTTTCTAAAATTCTATTGATGTTTTCTAAAATTCAATTGATGTTTTCTGAAACTCGAATGATGTTTTCTGAAATTATATTGATGTTTACTGAAATTCTATTTATGTTTGCTGAAATTCAAATGATGTTTTCTGAAACTCGAATGATGTTTTCTGAAATTATATTGATGTTTTCTGAAATTCTATTTATGTTTTCTGAAATTCAATTGATGTTTTCTGAAATACAATTGATGTTTTCTGAAATACAATTGATGTTTTCTGAAATTCTATTGATGTTTTCAGAAATTCTATTAATGTTTTCTGAAATTCAAATGATGTTTTCTGAAATACAATTGATGTTTTCTGAAATTCTGTTGATGTTTTCTGAAATTCAATTGATGTTTTCTAAAACTCGAATGATGTTTTCTGAAATTATATTGATGTTTTCTGAAATTCTATTTATGTTTTCTGAAATTCAAATGATGTTTTCTGAAACTCGAATGATGTTTTCTGAAATTATATTGATGTTTTCTGAAATTCTAATGATGTTTTCTGAAATTCAAATGATGTTTTCTGAAATTATATTGATGGTTTCTGAAATACAATTGATGTTTTCTGAAATTCTATTTATGTTTTCTGAAATTCAAATGATGTTTTCTGAATACAATTGATGTTTTCTGAAATACAATTGATGTTTTCTGAAATTCAATTGATGTTATCTGAAATTTTATTGATGTTTTCTGAAATACAGTTTATGTTTTCTGAAATTCTATTGATGTTTTCTGAAGTACAATTGATGTTTTCTGAAATTATATTGATGGTTTCTGAAATACAATTGATGTTTTCTGAAATTATATTGATGTTTTCTGAAATTCTATTTATGTTTTCTGAAATTCAAATGATGTTTTCTGAAATTATATTGATGGTTTCTGAAATACAATTGATGTTTTCTGAAATTCTATTGATGCTTTCTGAAATTCAATTGATGTTTTCTGAAACTCGAATGATGTTTTCTGAAATTATATTGATGTTTTCTGAAATTCTATTTATGTTTTTTGAAATTCAAATGATGTTTTCTGAAATTATATTGATGGTTTCTGAAATACAATTGATGTTTTCTGAAATTCTATTGATGTTTTCTGAAATTCAATTGATGTTTTCTGAAACTCGAATGATGTTTTCTGAAATTATATTTATGTTTTCTGAAATTCAAATGATGTTTTCTGAAATTCTATTTATGTTTTCTGAAATTCAAATGATGTTTTCTGAAATTCTATTTATGTTTTCTGAAATTCAAGTGATGTTTTCTGAAATTCTATTGATGTTTTCTGAAATTCAATTGATGTTTTCTGAAACTCGAATGATGTTTTCTGAAATTATATTGATGTTTTCTGAAATTCAAAAGATGTTTTCTGAAATTATATTGATGGTTTCTGAAATACAATTGATGTTTTTTGAAAGACAATTGGAAAATGTTTAGAAAAGAACATATCATAATTTTTTCACAAATACAATCAGATAAAGTCACACCGATTTACACTTCAGCTCACACCGATGTGTTACGCTGTCTTTACGATTGTATTGTGAAATAGAAATTTACCCCCCTGCGCGTATAGATGTTTACACATCAAAAACAGAATAATAACTTAAGTAAATAGCATTTTTAAATGTTGATTTTTTTTTATCTAATTAAATAACCACTTTATTTTAAAGTACTAAAGTACTAAAATACTAATCGTCAAAATATTTTTTGTTTAAGTTTTTTTTTTTTGAACATTTCAAAGTATTCAACAAAAATTCTACACAATATTAGAGAGTGTTTCATTTTATTACTAAATATTATGAATTTACTTTATAATATATATATATTTCATTTAACAATAGTTAATGAACATTAGGAAGTTCGTCACTGTTGCCTAAGACAAAGATTAGAGCAATTAGTAAATTAGTTGTCATAGTGTTTCTTACAAAGACAAGTATTTTGACAATTATGAATTTTCATCGAAATGCCTATAAGATAAACAAAAAATCACATTTCATAATTACAATTGTTGCAAAGCTTGTTGCACGTTTAAATGTTTAAATGTTTGTCATTTTCTTCTTAAATGTATTTATGCCTGCATAAAGAGTGATAATAAATAGTATTTATATAGATCTTTGATGAGGTTTGCTTTATGTCTTTCTTGAGCTTTTTCGTAATAATTTGTTGTGCAAGACTAAGTATAACATATAATTGTTTTTGTTTACACTTTATCACCAGTAGAAATACTCGTATTGTAAACTTTGTAAGAGTAATAAAAATGATTGCATAATAATTCCCCCTCCGAATATACTGAACACCTTAATCATTCATGTGTGTTTAGATTATGCGGCTGTATATATTAAACATTTAGTATAAAATTTCAGATTTTTTGTTGTTTTTAGAGTTTTCTTTTTAAACTTTTATTTTTCGGGAAATTTTTGTGAAATTGTGCGTGTGAAAAACTAGTTTCGTATGGCTGATTATCTAAGTGTTGTGTGTGTCACTTCGTGTTTATAACTTACAACACCATTTACAATTTAATGTGTACTATTTGGAATCATTCAAAAAAAATATTAAATTCTTCAATACAAAATTAGTATATCGTTAGCAAAAGAAATATATTGTTAGCACAGATATACATAATGAGTGAGATTGGAAAATCTTAACAACTTGGTACTACAAGTTGACCAAAGAATCAAACGTCTGACAGGAGAATTTGGCCACTGATTGTTTCGGAAAGAAAGAAAGGCCAAACGATATTTGTAAGGCCAAGGAAATAAAAAGCATATTGAAAATAGCTCCTAACACATCCGGTAGGCAAGTAGCCCGGTCAAAAACATTCCAGACAAAAACGCTGTAAAAACTTTAAATGCCATAAATAGAGCACGGAAATTGAAATCATGTTTCAAAAAAAATTCTCTTGCTGCTTAATAGATGACAAAACGTATCTAGTGGCAGATTTTTGACAGTTTCCGAATCAAAATTTTTGTATTGCTAGTGATCGCAGTAATGTTAAAGGTGAGTTTAGTTCATAGTATGGCAAGCAATATGCAGTTGCGACAAAAGAAACAAGTCATTTGTTATAACGGTCTTTATAAATACTAAGATTTACATTAAGGAGTGTTTGCAAAAAAAATGGCATAGTGTCACCACAGTGCTACAAGAACAATAACTTTGTTTTTGTATCAAGGGAGGCACATCCTCTAAGCTGCCAGTGGACGGATATTATGCTCTTGTGAGAAAGGAGTGGAAAAGCACAATAAAGCTGTCCCAAAGTGTGGATGATTTTAAACAGAGATGGACCACCTGTTCAAAAAAAAATTTACAGCAAATACTACAAAATCCCAAATTGAAGGGTTTCCGAAAAGGATCCATAAGTTTATAATTAGTGATTGGAACTTTAAATACTATACTTTTTGTAAGTTTTAATATATTTTCTAGATTTAATGGCTTCCTTATTATTACGGTTTATGTATGTTAAGCTTTTTTCGATCTCACTCCTTCTATAATATCATAGACCATATATTTATAGGAAAATTACCTAATATACAAATTGATATTAATCAAAATATAAAAAGTTGATAATTTATGCAAAAAGTGCATTGTGGATATAAAGGAATATTTTTCTTCTCCAGCCTGTAGAATGATGTCACACAGATCTATTAGCATATCCCGCCGAAAATATTTTTATAGAAATGCTTTTCAAGCCATGGATATTGAAATGGATCTTCGGAATGAGTTTTTTTTTTTTTGCAAAATTTGGCTAAAAAAAATTCGAGCTCTTAAAGGCAAAAATAAAAAATTTGCATTGCTGTTTTGAACAAGTAAAATTTTCATATTATTATTCTTTTTAACTTCGATACGAAATTATAAAAACTTAAGATAACATTTTGATTAATTTTGTTTTTTTTTTTATATTTTCATAATTACTGTTAAGAGGTTTAATTTAATTTAATTTAATTCTTTATTTAATAGAAAAATTACAAATTTACTTATTAATTAAAACTTATTGCACAGATTTGGGTAAGCCTTTTATCTAAAGTATGATAATTATGTGAGGTAAGATATTATAATTTATAAGACAAAATTTAGTTTCTGAAGGAAAGCTATTAGTAAAAACCTTCAATATAACAAAAAAAAAATAAAATAACAATAATAATAAAAATAATAATAATAACTTATATACATATATATTATAAGAAATATTGAGTTATTTATGGCTAACTATAAATATATATTATTGTGATATATACATACATTTATGGAATGTAATTCAAACATAAGGAAATATTAAATACTTGTCAATTACCATGAGAATAACAATTAATGTACAATAAACAAAAATGCGAAACTATAAATTTAAGATAAGAGGATTTTCAGACATCCTGCAATTTGATATGAAGCGAGTGTAGATACTCTCAATACATTGAGCTACATATTTAGTGTCACTTATAGTATGAAGCCTAGACGTAGTAAAGTGCCATGGTAGTTTTAGAAACATTTTAAGAAGTTTATTTTGGGCTATTTGCAAACGTTTTAGGTGGGTTTTTGCACAATTACCCCGTACAGCACAACCATATAGGATTATTGCCTGGAAAATGACTTTTATTATAAGAATTTTATTTGAATTGTTAAGAAGATAGTTTTTACTTATTAGGGGGTATAATATTTTCTTGTACAAATCGACTCTTTCTATGATGTATGAAACGTGGGTGCTAAAAAGTAACTTTTTATCCAAAAACACGCCTAAGTATTTAACTTTGTCAGACCAAGATATAGTGCTACCCGATAGGGTAAGATTATAATTGGGTAAATAACATAACTTTCTTTTCCTCGTAAAAAAGATAGCCTGTGTTTTACTCGAATTGATTTTAATCCTCCACTTGTGGTAGTATTCTTCCAATTTGTGTAGTGAACATGGAAGCTCTGTCAAAATATCTTGACTGAATTCATGTGTAAAATAAACCGCAAGATCATCGACATAAGCAGCAAATTTGCATGGACTAATTACAGGCATATCAGAACAATATAAATTATAAAGCAGTGGACCTAAAACTGATCCTTGAGGAACACCTGCAGGAATAACATTTAATTCCGATAAGGAATTACACATAGCCACACAAAAGTATCTATTACTTAAAAGTTTTTGATCAGTTTAATAAGAAATAGCGGAAAGTTAAACTGTATAAGTTTGTAGATAAGGCCATTGTGCCATACAGAATCGAATGCCTTTTCAATATCAAGCAAAACTAGTGCTGTGGATTTCCCTGATACAATGCCATGTTTGACATCGTTAATAAACAAAATAATAAAATTTAATTTGAAAACTTTACTTATTCAATCAAAACTTTAAATTTCTATGGTGTAAAAAATTACTCCAAGGAAGTTTATATTAATATGCAGCTCGTCAATACGCATCGATTACCAGATCAAATTCAAAAAAAGCCAGAACAAAATAATGTCTTAACAATTGGAATCAAATTAAAGTTCTGATGATAATTGAAAAATACCCTAAATAGAATTTAATATTGACCACTAATAGATATTGATTGCATGATTAAAAAATATTTTAAAAAGTTATTTTAATTTAATTTTAAATTTAAAAAGTATAAAATTTTTTTAACCAATTAAAAATCATAAACTTTTCGAAAGCTTCATAGAAAAATATAAACAAAATGTAAACAATACGCTTAAAATTTGTTGTTATCGCTATTGTCGTTTGTGGTTTCGGGTATTTTTTCTGCAAAGGAAATACGTCCCGCACCGGTCTAATTTTTTTATACTCTAAGACCTTAGTTGGGAATATAAAGTTTTTTTTTAATTGCTCCTAAAAATAATCAAACAAAATTGTTAAGTCATGCCTTCCTGTTTAACTGTGTTTAATAACATCTGCTTTGAAATTTGTCCTATTTAGTTTGACATTATTGGCAGATTATGTCAGCCTTGATATGACATGTACCTTAGTATTACCTATGTTAACGATTTGGCTTATTTGTATTTATATATTTGCATCGATTTATTCTTGCAATAAGATTTACACTTAAGTCTTAATGCATTTAGCATTTAACTCAATCTGGATATGGTGTTAATATCAAATGAATGTCTGTAGGTTTGTGGGGAAAACTCTTGCATTTTGTGTATGTAGGTTTGTAGACATTTTTCTGTTTGTGATTTTGTTTTCATGTTAAAATTAGTATCTATTTTCATTTAAAAGTGATTTCAATATTTGCTCTTATGTAAATTTGAACTTCTTATATGATAAATTCAACTTTCTTTAGTTTTGCGGTATATATATATCATTAATTTGATACCTTTGGTGTGCGAAGTTGGTCATTTGTTTTCAGGGATGACGCCATATTTGCGTAAACTACGTAGTTTTTAAAGAAATATACTTAATTTATTTACCAAATTTCTTTTTCTTTTATATATTTTGCATTTCATTATATATTCTTCATTTGTTTATACATCTTATACGGTGAAGCGTTTATGGTTTAGCATAATAAATTTGTAGCTACACACCCTCGTATTATAAAAATAGTAAAAATAGCAAAAACATTTATTTGTATTAAATGATCAATTCCAGTAGATACACATATTTATCATCATCTAGGGTACATTAAACTTTAGACATGTTTCTGAACTACATAAATAGTTTTGGTAAATGTGATAAAACTTGATAATATTCATTTGGATACTCCGTGATACTCAATACAGTAAACGGCTTCTCAAACCCTAAAGAAATATGGAACTTTATTTAAAATCAACGAAGAAAATAAGCTTTTCGGGCCTACCCTCTTTGTATTTGGCAAAATTGGTCAAGAATGTTTTATGTTACGAAACTATGAAATATTTAGAAATTTGGAACCCTAGCTTAAGCAATTTCTGATATATGGTGGCACGAAAGGTGAACAATTTTTTAAAAGAACTCAATGAACTGGCGTACATACATTAAATGCACTTATCTTCAAAATTTGTTCAACATTAATTCGAATCGATATATTGTCTTGTAGTGCGTTTACATCTGAGGAAAATCTGATAGATTTTACTTGAAATCTATTTCAAAATCTGTACCGTTTACATCTAACTTTTTTGACATTTTGTGAGATTTTGTTTCCACAACAATAAACAGCTGATTAAAATAAAACATAAAAAAAAACTAGAAATACCAAAAATAAGCAAAACAATAGGAAAATGGAAATATGGAAAATTCTAAAAAGGAACTGATTTTATAATTATATTATTCATCAAAAATGAAAAAAGCACAAACTGAAATAGAAATTTTGCGAAAAAAAATTCTGCATTTGTTAAATGTATTGTTTGAACAGCAAAAACAAATTCATTTTCCACAGTTATTATTTAGCAGATTGTAATGGGCACATGTCAGTATAAGAAGTTATAACTTTTCAATTACTAAATATTTTTTATTAAAGATCGTCATTTTTTTTGTTTATAATTAAAATTTTATATCCATTTTATTTTTCAGTCACTGCGTTGTAATTATACCCTCCACTCCAGTGTGCAGAGGGTATATATAAGTTTGTCATTCCGTTTGTAATAATTAGAAAAAAAATTTTGGACCCCATAAAATATATATATTTGTGATCCTTATAACAACCGGAGTTGATATAGCGATGTCCGTCTGTCCGTCTGTGGAAATCACGATGACGGCATCAATCGGGCAGCTAGGCTGCTCGTTGACATAGAAAATGATTTACTAACATCCTGAAAAGTTCGCTATTTAAAATCGTCCAAATCGGTCGATTAGGGCCCGAGATTTGAATGAAGAACTAAAAAAAGTCTTGAAAAAATATAATTTTCTACGTTGTTCTTGTCACGATCACGCCCTGAATAGTGCAGCTACAGTGATCATTTTTAGTGAGAATGATTCACCAAATTCATGGAAAGATTTCAGTTTCAAAAATCATTAAAATCGGTGGAACAGGTCCAGGGAAATCTCTGAAGAAGTTTCCATTGTTTCGGCATCACTCTAAAAATTTGTTAGATCATTTCCGTTTAATTCCACGAGCCTGCCTGCAAAATTTCAGATCGAATGGCTCACGGAAAATTGGTTAAAATCGATCCAAAATTTTTTCGACAATCAGACACTAAGAGTTAATATAAAGGGAGTAAAAACTTACCAACATCTAAAGCAAATAATGCTAAAATACCTAGTTGTTAATAAAAAAAAAAAACAATGTAAATATAGCAAAAAAAAAAATTTTATGTATAAATTTATTTATAAATTTATATAAACATATTAAATAATACAAATAATATACATATATTATATATGTATATCCATAACAACTGCATGTTAGAAATAAGTCGGTATATTATTTTATTTACATAAAATTCTGCAATATTTTGTTGTGGGGAAAATACATTTCTTTTTCATTAACAGAGTGTCACTTCATTTTGCTCAGCGTGACTATACCACAGTAGATGGCGCCACAATTTTTATTTGTTCTAATTAGCTTTGCAATAGTACACGGGCTGGTCTTATATTTCATACGTATTTTCATTATTCTTTTACAAATATGAACATAAGTTTGGCATATTAACTTTTTGTTGTCTTTACAAAAAAAATAGAGTTACCGAGTTCATCAATGAGTTTTTATACCCTATACCACTATGTGGTTTGGGTATAATGACTTTCTGCTGCTGTTTATAACAACCAAAAATATTTGACCTAGACCCATCTTTAATTATACCGATCGAATCAGAATCACTTTCTGAGTTGATTTAACAATGTCCGTCCGTCCGTCTGTGTGTCCATGTAAACCTTGTAATCTAACTGCAGGTCGCAAATATGAATATATTTTGATGAAATTTGGTATATAAGCCTTTATCGGCCATGGGATGAACGCTGTTGAAACCGGTGAGAATCGGTCCATGTTCAGACCTAGCCCCCATACAAATTACCCATATGAAATCGACATAAATTGCCATAAGATCCAAATTGTCATATAGATCTTACTCAAATTGGGTTTGTATGCGTTCATTACATCCATTAATGAGTAGTCCAAAAATGATCCCTTTGACCCCATATAGAGCTGCTTCCCGATCTTCACTTAAATCTATTAAAAAACAAAAATATTGCACTGATTCTTCTCAAATTTTGTTTGTATATATTTTTGCAAAATACAAGGGATTTTACCAAACATGATCAGGATCGGTCCATTTTTGGACCAAGTCCCTATATAGATATAGCATCCGATATGAACTTTTTCATATCTGCAGCCAAAAAAATTAATAAAAATCCCACTCAAATTTGGTTTTTGCTTATTTTCTATGTCCAGTTAGTTGGGCCTAAGAGATAGGGTCTCTAAACGCATGGTATAGGGTATCGTATAGTCGGTCTAGACCGACTATAATTTTCTTACTTGTTTGCTTTCAAAACAGTTCTACATAGTTATATAGAATTATTATTCTGCTTTACCTACAAAATATCTGATTGCGATTACATCTAATTTTTAAAAATTGTTTATAATTACTAAAGCATTATTATTCACATAAATACAAAATTGCACTTTTTAAATTTTCCATTCAAAATTAAGAAAATATCAATTCTAAAAACTGGAATTAAAAATTTCCAATTATAAATTACAATTAATTGAATTTCAGAAAATCATACCAAAACGTCGGAAATTATAATTTTAAATTTAGAAGACATCAATTGCATCTTTAATATATAAATTTTATTCGTTAAACACAAATTGAAATTCAAAAAAAAAAACACCAAATATGTTTACATTTAAAAAAAATATTGTCATTCAGGAGAAATTAATAGCTTTTCAGTACCGCGATTCAGTAACTTCTTTTAACGACAGTTTAATCGTTAAAAAAAATAAAATAGCAAAATTATCAGTAAAATTTTTAAACGATATTCGCTATTGTTAAAGTCAGCTGTTGTTGTTATCTAAACGACACCCATTTTTGTGTTGTTTATTCAATCGATAAAAACTTAAATTTTTAGGTTGAAATGTCGTCATACATAAATAAAAATCATAAAATAGTGTAAATATTTTGCTTTAATTAAAAAACTTTTTTATATAAATAAAAAAATTAAATAGCATATTCAATTCATTATTTCATTTTCAAATAAATACACAGAAATATTAGTAAAAAAAAAATAAAGGTATTAAACATAAACATAAAATCATCTTGTCAAACACGAAGTAATTTGTTTTTTCTATTCTTCTTTGTGTTTTTCGCTTATTTTTACTTAGTGAATCACTTAATCCTTAGTGCAAACAACAATAGCTGCCGATATATTTTGCGATTGTCGGATCGTTGAAATTTACAGAATCACACTACAGAAAACATTAATTTAAATTCAATGAATTTTAGAAAACGTCAAATGATATTTAAGAATTGCGAACATAAAAACTGTTACATAAATACGCGCTATTTGATGAGAATGTTATTTTTTATATATAAATTTTCACAATTTTTTTTTGGATGAAAATTTGAAGTTTTTCAGAAAATAAAGAGAACAAATTATTTTATTTAAAATGTTTGGGACATTTGGTTTTGCGTTTGGCATCCCTAATTTGAATATTTATTATTATAAATTTATTCTCTATGTTTTCCAAATATGGCAATATTTTAATAAAAAAATTGAGAGAGTTTTTTTTGGTTATTATTTTGTTACTCCATCCGACCTATATGGTCGCAATGAAGAAATATTTGGCCAGTTAAAAGAAACTATACAGCCATCTCCAATTAGCACGATTTAATGCATATAGCCACCCTACACAACCATTATCTTTGCAATGGAGGTTAGGGCGAGCTATTTAATTAGCAAAAACTAAATTAAACGAGAAGTTATGTCATATTACCGGAAACGCATGAATATAGGTATATAACCTAAATCCATGCCGATCAGCAACCACGATGACCAAAAAGCAAACACCGAAATAAATCCGAAATAATAGAAAAGAAGAAAACCAACCCAAAGAATTTGCTGAAATAATTTGGTATTAAGTTTAACAAATTGTTTCCTTTTTCATTTACATATATTATCAAGACTCAAACCGAGGTGGAGGGTATCAAAGATTCGGCACAGCCGAATTTAACACTCTTACTTGTTTTCTACAACAATATTAAAAAAACACAGTAGTATTATTTGATGAGATTTTGCCAGATTTTGACAAGATTTTGTGAGATTTTGCACAAATCTAGTAACGAGCTAGATTTTGTTTTGTATGGGAAATCTAGCAAAAATGAGCTAGATTTCGCTCGAAATCTCGTTTATACTAGATTTTGCTTAGATGTAAACGCACTTTTAGAGATGTTGCGCTATGATTTATAATGACTTATTCAAAAATTTAATTCCTGAATGGTCAAACTTTATTATCACATGATCATAATTTTGTGGAGGAATATTTTATTAGACCGATTGACTCAAAACCACTTTCTGAGACGATTTAGCGATGTCCGTCCGTCCGTCTGTGTCTCTATGTAAACCTTGTAATAAAGCTACAGGTCGCAAATATAAATATAAAGTGATTTCATTCAAAATTACTTTCAATATTTTCTCTTACATAAATTTGAACTTCTTATATAATAAATTTTACTTTCTTTAGTTCTGTCTTTAATTTGCTACCTTTGGTGTCCGTCCGTCCATCAGTCCATCTGTGTGACCATGTAAACCTTGTAATCAAATTATAGGTCGCAACTAAGAATATATTTTGATGAAATATAGTATATAAGCTTCCATCGCTATTGCAATTGCTGAAAATAGGTTCATGTTCATAACTAGTCCCCATACAAATGACCCCTTGCGATCGACTTAAATTGCCATAATATCCAAATTATCATATATGTAGATCTCTGCCAAATTGGGTTTGTGTATGTTTATTACATCTATTTATCAGTAGTCCAAAAACAAAGCCTATAAGATATATGAAGTCCCCATATGAAGCTGGTTCCCGATGTTCACTGAAATCTATCAAAAACAAAAATATTGCACACATTTTTCTTAAATTTGGTTTGCATATGTTTTTGCAAAAAATCAGTGAGCTTATGGTCACGAGCGGTCCATTTTTTGACCCAGTTTATATTGGAAGTCACAAAAATTAGTAATAATGGCACTCAAATTTGGTTTATGCTTATCTTCTATATCTAATTAGATGGAGCTAAGAGATAGGTTCTCTAAAAGCATGGTATAGGGTATCGTATAGCCCTAGACTATATGAATGATAAATTTAACTAAAAATTTATATTTCAAAAAATCTAAAATAAAAATTTCGAATTTAACTTAGAGCATAAATGCAATAAGACCGCTGCGGTATTTTTCATGTAAAACTGACATAAACGTTCGCAGAACGTTACCGCAATGAGTTTCTCATGTACTTGTATTTTTCAACGGTAATTCTGTCTCTAATGTTGCCATAGTTGTACAATACTGCTATGGTGGGTAGGAAGTTTTTAAGCAGAAAATTTATATTTTTCATATTTTTTATTTTTTAACGGTAATTCTCTCTCTAATGTTACCATAGTTGTGCAATATTGCTATGGTGAGTAGGAAGTTTTTAAGCAGAAAATTTATATTTTTCATATTTATGGGAACTCTTATAAAAAAAATAATTATTTCACAAAATAAAATTTAATATAATTTTCATTACCTGTAAATTTTTACTGCATTATTGCAATTTTTTTCAGTAATCAGTAAAAATTTGCTGGTAATGCAAACCAAACTTCATTATCAGTAAAAAATTTTCGTATTTCATTAAAAAAAGAGTGAATTACACTCTTACATATATTTTTCATTTCAATAAATACTTTTTAATCAAATATTATTGACTGGGAAATCAAATGTAACACTCTGTCAGCTTTTCTGTACAAAAGTATTTCAAAATTTACATCGGTTCACAATCCAAGCGAATAAAAACAATCGTTCTACAGGTGAAAATATAAATAATGGGCTTTTGTATATTAGAAATACGTTTTTTATAGCATTGTGATTTTTAGATAATTTGTCGTTGTGTCTCGTTCGGCCAGGTATAAAAATGTTTGCTAGAGATAAATTCCCAAGTCACTGGAAACACCTCAATTTATTTTATTCAAAAATAATTACTCAAATGAAAAATAATAGGAGTGAATGAGATGATTTTTTTTTTTTTTTTTTTTTTAATGAAAATTTCGAGGATATACAATAAATTTTTACTAATAATTAAATTTATTGATTACTGAAACATATTGCATTTATTCGTAATGGAAATTAAATTTCATTATCAGCAAAATTTTACTGATTTCTTTAATTTTTTTCAGTAATAAGTAAAAATAGACTGGTAATGAAAATTTAATTGCAATATCAGTAAAAATTTATTTAAACTGCAATTTTACTTTTTAACAATTATATACAGAAATCTTGTTAAAATCTTTAAAAAAAATATTTAAGAATTGTGTATAAAAAAAAATTGAAAATTTTTCCGTTGCGTTATTGAATTTTGGTTTAAATATTTTTATCGCAACTAAAATATTATACTAAATGTTATATTTGACTTTAAATTTATATTTCCAACTCGAAACTAATAATGCAACTCATTAATAAAATTTGGCACAAGATATATTATTTTAAAAATTCCAAAAAAAAAATCACTTTTTCATTTATATTCCATTTATATTTATAGATTAATGTATCATTGTCTTATACATGATTAAATAAATAATATTATATACATAACTTAATATATAATTTTTTTATTCCATAAAGCAGTGCAAAATCCAAACTTGGACAGATGGTAATCACGACTTAAATAATTGAAACCCTGCATCATTTTTGACGCCAACTTTCCTGGGTACATACTAAATATCTAGGGAAACCCCCAAATAATCTTTTGTCTGTCCGTTGTACAGAAAAAAATCAAATCAAATTAAGATGTCTAAACAAAGAGGACAAACTAGTATTGATGTTGAAAACTTATTATTAAACATGCCAGGAGGTCAAAAGTAAGCTTGAAATCTTGAAGATGGTTGACAGAACCCCTTAAACTGTACACGATAGATAAAATAAAAGTCAAGTAAACGCCCACAACAAAATTGTATCTGAAGTAAAAAATGTTTTATGTTAAGAAAAATGAATGCTAATACCTTTTCAGTGTACCAAAACTTACTTCTATATCTGAAAACGATTTGAGTAAGAAAGCAAGCGCATCTACAACAGTGGTGGCCATCGAGAGAATTGAGTTAGTAATAGTGTTTATGAGCATGTGTTAGTTGTACTACACTGATCGAATCCATGGACGTAACACAACGCCGATATTAAATGGGTTTGTGTAGATTTTGTATGAATGTTTATATGAATGCATAAAAGGGCAAATAGTTGAGTTCACGAAGAATATGGTAAAATTTTAAATATATTTTGTTGTTTTAAAATTTTAAATCTTACATTCTGAAAATGTAAAACAAAATGTGAAGAACATTTAATCTCTTTTATCCATAAGTTTGAAGTTTATTAAATCAAATAAGTAATAATAAGTAATTAATTTCTTTAAAAAACAAAAAAAAACACAAAATAGCAAAACTTAAAAAGATAACAAATTTCAAAGGTTATTAAGTGGTATGTTACCAAAAACTAAAAAAATTACCAGTAACTGGATATTTTTTAAAATTAAAAAAAAAATGCATAAAAGATAGCTATAATGTTGTCAAATGGAGGCGACGTATGTTATTTATAGAAAATGTTTAATTTATAGTTCATCAAGTCTTCGAAATTTTCTCAACATATTTGGTTTCTTTTAAACAAATCTTCTGTGTACCTATTAAAAAAAATAAACATGAATTTCAAAAGGCAATGCGACATACACCTGCTTTGTTCAAAACCTTTCATAAGACTGAATGAAATTGTTGTTTACTTTTACTCTTTGGTGAGTATTTTTGTTTTCGTTCGGCTGTATATATATAAGAAGCCGAGCACCAGTGTGTTTGGCACGGCCTTCACTGATCTACAATAATAAATATTCTATATAAAGCATATCTAAATGGTAGAAATGGAAGCTAAAGCTCTTTATTAAAATACGATTGAAGTTCGCAAAAGAACATGATTAGAAGGATTTTTCTATCTGGAGAAACGTTTTGTTTACCGACGAACGTATTTGGTAAACTCTTTGTTTGGACGAAAACAAGAACTATGTTTGTAACCGACTTTAATGCACGGTGGTGAATCAGTGATGGCCTGTGGCTCATTTAAAGGAAATTTTCTCAAAAAGTTAAAAAAAAATAGTTCTTAACGACGCCTGGTATTTTTACCAGGACAATGATCCAAAACACAAAGCCCATAAAGTATGATCTCGGCTGTGGTTTAACGTCTCCCATGTCGTGCAAACACCAGACTAGAGACCTGACATAAATCATATAGAAAATTTGTGGTATTATCTAAGCAAAGTGGCTCACAATTGTTATAAAGAACAAGGGATAATATAAAAAATATTAATTTATTTCAGATAATAACTAGAATTACAAATCTTTGAAGATGTCCGAGTTTGGCTTGTGCACTTTTATATTTACATGTTAAAATTTTGTTCACTCATTTAAATTATGGTCAATTAGTTTTAGTCTTATTTTCTGTTGTTTGATACCTTAATATACATCCAATTATAAAAAAGTTTTTTAATTATTTCATTGGCGCTGTTTTTGCCAATAAAATTAGTTTACGATAGTGTCCGAGTTTGGCATAGAGTATAAAGATAAAAAATGAAGTAACCTTTGTAACAGGATTACAAAGGCCACGTAAGTAGTTCTTTGGTCAAGACAGGATATTAACCCTCTTATTTACATAATGTCTAAATAACGTCTTAACGTCCATAGATCTTAATACCATTGCACAACAAATTAAGTTGTTATTTTTGGGGGGTGGATAACTGCTGCGCTGGACAATTGATTAGGGTAAGTGTAGTAAAACTACGTTTTATGGGCTTTTATTTTATTTTTGTGTTTGTATGTCCTTTATTTATTAAAATTAACGAGAAATATCTGTTTAATACATTTCAACCCTCAATCTGCCATTTGCAGGGGTCATAATATGTTCAGCTGTCCATTTCACTCAGGGTCTTTAATAAATTAAAGATTTATAAGGTAGATGTTAAAATTTTAAAAAGGTAAATTGAAGTTTATCATGTATGTATATATATATATGTATGTATTTCGCTATCTGTATAAATATATAAGATAAGATTCGAAGTGTGGTTTTTACATTTACAAGTGAATTTTGTATTACCATCCTACGTATGAAATTTTTGTGTAAATAGTACGAAAATGAATCATGAAAATAGCGAAAGAGGGTTAAAATGTTCTAAGAAAGAATTTGGCGTAAAATTTCTCACAAGATATCAAAACAAAAAATGCTTCAAACAGTTGGATTTGCTTATATAAAAAATAAAAGAAAAATTTAATAGTTTTAAAACTTAAGAAAAGCAAACCAGCGCACATTGGGTTAACACGTAGTCACAGTGGCGCTAAATAGATATTTCAAATTATTTTTTCTAATAAAGTTTGGTATCGAGTAAAAGTACATAAAATTGTGCGTCACTAATGATCTAAATCAATGTTTATAGTTACTTACTTTTTCTGCAGTGTACTGTCAAAGTGCAACAATTTTTAATTTTTTTCTTAAAGTGATAAAAATCTAAATTCAATAAATTTCAAGTGCATTTTTTATCGAGACTACTAAAAGTAAAAATTTTATGATGGAACCATCAATCTCTGGGATTTTAATATATATTTCAGTAATTTTTGTTTTGATGTTTTCTGTAAAAATGTTGCTGATATGTTTTTTTTTTTTGGAACTCCAAATTTAGAGTGTTTTCAACTTTTGATGGAATGCAACTAAAATTGTTGAAATATGTCGCTCTAATATTTTGTGATCAAAAAGTGTGCTATTGTGTTACATTTGGTTAGAGATGGTCTCGTGAGTGATAGGACCTCACGCTTATTCACCAACACATTTAAAAATTTCAAGTTAATTGCATATAAAATTGTTTCGAAAAGTTCTGAAATTCACACCTACATAAAATTGTTTATACTTATTAACACATGGTATGTATAACCGAAGAATATATTCACGTTTACTGTTGCTACTTCAAAAGTTGGAAAAGCGAGAGTAGATGAAGAAATAAAATGTTTATATGATTCCATTGTGCAGATGATGGGAGAAAAAACTGTAGTAGTAAGCCACGTTTTAATGCTAGTGATGATACATGGAAGATATGATCGCGAGGCCTATAAGTGCAGAAAATTTGCAATTTGATTTATCTGTCCTGCATGTATGGATTAGGTTTTTCGAGTGTCTTTTACACTTATCATATAGATTTCCAATAAAAATAAATGGCAAGCAAGGTCATGTAATGGTGCGGCGGTGGTGGAACTTCCGCTTCCGTTTCCCTGAGCCTTAACGGGTCGCACGTGCTGGCAGGGGCCTAGCTCGCCGGAGGGGTGGGATCTTGTTAAGACCCAGGGAAATCGCACTACAGTATTTCACGTGCGATTTTAAAAAAACTGAAAAAACGGTCACTATAGGAGGGATGGACATACTTACTCGGGGATTGAGGACGAGGTGTTATGCCCCTTTTGCCCTCCCTACCATGTTACCTCTACTCCATCTAAATTGGAGGTAACCCACTTAAATAAAAAGTTGGTTTGGTTTTTGGTTTTCTACATTGGGTTTAAAAAAAGTTTTTATTTACCCTTCATTTTAAGGGTTTTTAAAATTTTAGATTAATTTTAGCAACATTTAACTTTAACAAAATTTCTTTTAGCAATTTTAATTGTAGCTATATTTAATTTTAGGAAAATTTTAATTTTAGAAAAATTTTAATTTTAGAAAAAAATTATTTTTTTTTAATATAATTTTATAAAAAAAATTTTAAGTTTGAATGCAATTTTCAATTCAATGTATTTTTTTTAGAAATTTTTCATGTAATTGTAATTTTAAATCAATATATATATTTTTATTTTTTTTTGTTTTAAGAATTTTAATTTGACAAAAGATTTTTCTTTTAAGTGTATGTAAGGTTTGATTTATATGGGGTTTCAGAAAAACTTTTAATTTTCAGAATAATAATATTTTTAGTTAAATTTAAATTTTGAAATATTTTACTTTCAATGTCATAAAAAAAAGTTTAATTTAAATTATTTTTTGAAAATTTTCATGTCAAAGTAAATTTTATTTTCTAATTAAACGTGTTTTTGAAATCTCTTAATTTCAATCTAGTTGAAAAAATAAATTAATTTTAGTGAAATTTTAGTTTTAAAAAAAATATTTTAGTTTCAATAGTTAATTTTAGTCCTAGAAATATTTTAATTTCAGTAACCATTAGTTTTAGTCAAATTTAGTTTTACAAATACTTTACGTTTAAGGTAATTGAAAATAATTAATTTTAGTTGAATTTAGTTGCAACCCAATGTCATTTTAAATTTTCAGCTGTTGCTGGGTTGCGGTGGCTGCTCCAGGCAGGTTGTTGTACCTTCAGTATGTTTCTGGTTGTGGAGTTTGGCGATGCAAGTCTTGTATTTTCGATTTTCAACAAATTAATCGATTACATTCAACACTCAACGAAACTTTATTTAAGAATTAAAGGATAACTACAAAATATATTTGTTCGTTTTTAAATTTACATATTGCTCAGAACGTTTTCTTTAGCACAAACAGAAATATTAATTAACACAAAATTTTATTTATTCACATGTCAATAAAATCTAAAGTATATTTCTTTTCTTTTCGAAATTTGTCACTTCTATTTTCTTGTTCTGTTTTGTATGCAAAAATAACTCTTTTAACTTTTAATTTTCTGTAATTTTGATTTTACTGTCTAACTTCTTAACTTTTAATTTCTCAAGTCTTAAAATTTTTTTTTTATCTTATTTTTTTTCTGAAAACTTTCACTTTAATTTTTTTTAAATTTTAAATTTCTTAAATCTTAGGGCTTATTTTAAAGCTTCACTTGCTTTCTTAAACTACATTTTTAATTTTAAGAGGGTTTTTCCTCAACCTTTACTTTCCAAAATCAAAATTCAACTCCTCAATCAAAATTATTTTCTTTTTATCAAACCTATCTTCATTCATTCATTCATCACAAGATAAAAACCTGTTTATTAAAAAAATCGGCACCAATTCATTGAGAACATTCATATTCATTCATACGTGTAACCAATACTCATACATTCACTAAATTCCCTATGTAAAAAAATACTACATCTAACTATGTGTAGAACAAAGTAAGCCGATGTTAATGGCTGACAACATGGGTGGGAATGAGAACGAGTAAAAGCTTTACACATGAATAAACTGTTTAAAAATAGAATTTCTTCTCTTGCAACAAAAAAATTGGCAAACGACATTACCATATAAGGTGTTGTTTATTAAATGGTACAGCACAAAAAAACAAAACAAACATACATACAAATCTCATACGGGAAACGGGAAACGGGATTCTTGCAAAAATTTTACATTGCACAATAAATAACGTGTCGCTTAATGTGACTTGTACATTTTTTGTTAAGTACAGTCGTCACCAAAAATAAACGGCCGTCACAGTCAGAAGAGGATAAAAACAAGTTTTTGCTGAAACTAAGCCACGTATTCAAACAGAGTTTAAAGAGAAAACAGGTCTAATTATTGACCAGCCAAAAACTAGATGTTTCTTTAAAAATGCAGAAATTTCTGCTGAAATTACAAAAATTGACATCGAACTTATAAAAAAGATGCATACAATACTAATTGTCATTTATTAAAGTCAGGAAGTCCACATTGAACGTTTTAGAAACTTCACCCACAATACTGCCAAATATTATGTTGAAAAGTATCCATGGTTTAACATTCCACCCACATGGCACAAATTTTTTTTTTTCTTGATCCTGAAATTATAGCGCATGCACTTTTGCCAATTGGACAGCTATCAGAGGAAGTAAAGGAAGCCAGAAACTAACGCCCGTATTCATAATCAAATTCTAGCAGTTGGCTAACTTTTTTTCATACAAATTTTGAAATTTTCGTATGAAAAAAAGTCAACTGCTAGAATTTGATTATGAATACGGGCATAAGGCTTTAAAAATTACGGAGAACATTTTTTCCGTAAAGACAGTCGAAAAAAGTCAAATATTTCTAATAGGTTTCTTCCCGTTCGGACTCAATTATATCATAAATGAGCAAATAATATGAAAAGAAAAAAAAAACGTACTTCGCAATCCGCACTAGAACTACTCATTCTTTCCAGTAATTTTGATAATGAAGATGATGATGATAATTATAATGATAATTATGCTGATGATGACGCGATAATGATCGCGATAATTAAATTAACTATGATTGATATTAATAGGCTAGGCGATTTCTTGTTACCGATGTTTTGTTTTACCATTTTATCCTGATTTTGACTAAGCGTATATTATTTGAAAGGTATTTCTTTTTAGCTGATCACCAGAATTACATATTTTTTCCTTTATTTTGAGTAAATTGCATTTAAAATTGCTACTAACACATACATACATAAAATTATACATATGCTATGTGTGTGTTTATTAAATTTGTTAATGTGTTTGTTAATGAGTTTGTTATCTTCATTCACAATACTAATAAACCAAAAAGGTGTTGAATTGTGAATTAGCTAAGTTGAGAAGTAAATTTGCCTAGAAATTGCACTCAAATTTCGAGCGCTGGAATCTGCTAGAGCTACATTATTATTTTCTTAAAAAAAAAAAAAAAATTCAATTTATTTAAAATTTATTTTTTTAACTTAGTAAGGCATATATTTCAAAATAATAATAAAAAAAATTGTTGCCCTCTCCGCTGATTTAAGAGCCACTTTGAGTACAATTCAACCCAATGTGCAGCGATGTCAACTGAGCACTATTCGATAGATCAAGCGCCTTTTAGCGACCCAAAAATCGATTTTTTGCTATTTAGCGCTCAATTTGTGCATTTTGTGTTTCAGTTTAAGTGCTTTAGTTTACGTTAAACAAAATTATACGTATTTGATCAAATGTTCATTTGAAATATATTTAAGTATATTAAAATATATATTCTTTGAAATTTATTTGAAGTTTATTAAAGATAAATAGTTTTTTTTTTTTTTAATTTCGATATAGCATTATGTATGTACAAAAATATAAAACTAATTATAAAATTCATAAAATGTTTCTACTTAAAACAAATTCACTTCAAATATAACAAAATAATTTTTTTTTAAAAGAATCATTGGCAGAAGATGATAAAAAAAATTTTACATTTCTATTTGAAAATAAACACTTGTTATAAAATATCAAAAAGTGTCATCAGATACTAAATGATCTCAAATATACAAGTTTTTTTACATGTTTTTCAAGCATAAAACTAGCGCTTTTCCTTTCATTGTAATTTAGAGCCTTTTAGTGCTTTTTGGAGTACTAATTTGCGCTTTTTGCTTGCAAAAAGTTGGTATCGCTGCTTCAAACATATTAAAATTGTTAGCGTAGGTGATACAAATATTTGTACTAATGTTAGTTGTTTAAAAAAATTAACATATAAGATCAATCCGAATGGATTAATAGCTTTTTTATTTGTTAAGCAATAAAATGCTGGACATAACCATAGTTCATTGACATGCAAACAAATGGGATTAAACTTTCGCTATATATTTTTATGCACCATAGCGTTGATGCTGTGTTAATGGCTAATATCGCCAATCATGTTCATGCGATAATCATTGCATTCAATTCGAATGCGATGAACGTGAATGTATTAAAACATAAAAGTAGAACATAACTTAATTTAATGAGAAAAATAAAATAATGTTAATAGAAGAAGTTGTTGAATTAAAATACTACAAAATCAACGAAACTGCACAGTCAAGGCCATTAAGAAGAAAATCAAAACCATAAAACTAGACAAAAAAAAAATACAAATATTTATCAACATTTTACATTTTTCATACACATATGAAAGAACATAAAACTCAATTCATTTATGTTAAAGTCTAATTAGCGTTTAACGCTTACAGACAACAGAGAGAGGCGAAAAGAATACAACAAAAAATTGTTGTTTCTTAACACTGAAAACTAAATGACTTACTTTACTAAACAAGTAAGTTAATAAACTTATAGTTGGTCAAGTGGACATGTTATCGAATGGGAACACAATAACATGCACACATTGTTACAGAATCATAATTTTTCTTTTTAAAATTTCACTAAAATATGAAAACTGATTTTTGCAAATCAATTTTTCGGAATAGATATTATTTGAAACCATTTTTATGAGTTGTTATTCATGGCACTTCTTTCATTTTAAACTTTAAGTTTTTAAAATAAATCTTTACTTTATTTTCCAAACATGGACTTTTAACTTTAGTATCAATTATCCTTTTCCCAAAATCATTTTTTTTTTTTTGAATTTTTTTTGTATAAATTTATTTCAATTTAATTTTTAATTGTTAATCTCAATTTATATCTAATAATGTTTTGATATGAAAGTGTACTATTTTCAGAACAGCTTTATATTAACATTTTTGTTAAAATTACATTCAAAGAAGTTCTTCAATTGGAAGAAAAGAGAATGCGGTTCTTTTATAATCATATCATTTCTCCTTATATGATCAATAAACGTTATTTCGCCTCCAAGCAATATGACCTCTCGCCAATTTTTTTCTAATTTTCCACATTTAAATATCGCAGGTCTGTAAGCATTCTTTTCTAGGCATGCCCCTAGTTTAAAAATATTGATCATCTTGCATTAGAAGTTTTCTATTCAAGCTGATTTAAAAAGAAATCACCTGGCTACGGCTACATAACTGCTAAAGTTATAAGCAGATTATCTCAAAAGATGGTATTATTTTTAACGTTAATATACAATTGCATCTGGAGATTAGACCATTTTCCATTACAGTGGAAATGTGCAGAAATTATAATGATTTCAAAACCGAACAAATCCGAAAATGTTTTATCATCAGATAACTTTCTCTAAAATATTTTAAGAAATTTTGCTGCGAAGATTATTGCCGATACTAGTTTGGCTTCCGTCATAAACACACAACTCCCAAACAATCGAATTGTAAATGTAATAACTGATGCCCTCGAAACTAAACGTTACTGCTCAGCAATATTCCTAGACATACAACAAGCTTTTGACAGAGTATGGCACCATGGCTTACTTTTTAAATAAAGAAAGTTTTGCCGCCTCCATTTTACCTCTTCTTCAAAACAACCTCGCTGATAGTAATTTTAATGTTAAAACTAAAGACGAGCGATCAGGGATACTCATAATTGAAGCCGGTATACCTCAGGGAAGTGAAGTACACTTGGATTTTGAACACTACTTTCACTGCAGATATGCCAATCACAAACAATGTTATGATGGCTACATATGCAGACGACACTACTATATCTGCAAAATGTCACTGCGCAAAAAAGGCCTCAATATTTGTTCAAATTCAAATACATTTCCTCGAAATATGGCTTACCAAGTGGAATATAAAAGTAAACTCCGATAAATCTAAACATATCACTTTTGATTTAAAGCTGGGCAATGGCTCTACAGAAACTAACTGTGGAGATGCTATACCAAAAGAAAACCCTGTAAAATATCTACGTATGACACTAGATAGGCGACTTACTTGGAAGCCACATATTAAAACGCGTAAATTATACTGGCTGTTGGGACCAACATCAGAACTAAACTTGGACAACAAATTAAGAATTTACAAAGCTATTCCGAAACCGGTGCACAGTGCTTTGTCCAATTGATAGAATTATTTTTGTTGGACTCGCTTTGTCGCTACCAGGGGTCGCTAAAGTGAGAGATTTTTAAGCAAAAATGACGGATCAAAAAAATGTTTTTTGTTGTTTGAAAGAAATAATTGTCAAAAATTGATTTTTTTTTTTAAAACTGCTTTGAAGTTTGGCCTTTGAATTGCTGTGATATATTTGTAATTAAAAAAAAAATAAGTTTTTAAAATATATTTTCGAAATATTTTTTTATTTAGCTTCAAAAAGGCTATTTATTTTTGGTAAAAATACAAGTTCGATGGAGTATAAAAAAATGTTTATAAAAGTTACCATTTTCTTTTCTTTGATTTTTGTAAGTTTATATTTTTAAAAAAATAGTGCCTATTTTTTGACACAAACTTAAAAAAATGGGTTTTGATGATTTTATTTGAATTTAATTTAATTTAAATTAAGTTGGTTAAAAGTTGTTTTAATTTATATTCGCGAGCAATAAGCAGATAACTGCACCAAAGATATATCACAATGGATTATTTTGATCACAGGAGCACTGAAGGGTCAAATAAATAAAAATTAACCGAATTATTTTTCTTAAATTCTAAATAGCGGTTTCATCGAGTTTAATAGAAAAACTCGTTTTCGGTCATTTTTATTTAAAAATATCTTAAAATCCAAAGCTGGCCTTGGCAAATAATGGGTTAACGTTCTCGGATTTATCCCAAATTTTAGGAAAGGAAGTTCTACACATTTGGCTATTATATTTTAAGCATCGCATCTAAAAATTCAATAGCACTTACAAAATATTTGATTTTTTTGAATAAATCGTCTTTTATTAGCTTGGGGTCATATGTGACAAAAGGGTTAATGAGGTCATATTATTTTTTTTCCGAAACCCTAGGCTATTAAGATAAAATATAACATTTAAAAGTAGAAAAGTGATGAATTTTTGATACAAAGTATTTAGAAAGAGTACATTTACAGAATATTTTACTAAAATCCAAATTTTCTCGAAATCCGCAAAAATAAAATCCTTGTCAAAAAAATCCTGGCGTAGGGATTTACTTAAAACTTCACACAGTTAATCTGTGACATGTATTTAATAAAATCATAAAGTTTTAAATCCAGTTTTTTAAATTTTGTTTAAGAAAATTTTTTAAAACTTTAAAAAGGAGTTTTCAACATTTTATCAACAAAATTTCCCATTTTCGGTCTCAATGCGCAATAGGTTAACAACGTGGCAATAAAACAATACTTCATATCTGAATACTTATAAGTATAGAGACCAAAAATTAGTTATGGCTTTAGTCAATTTCTCAAAGTTTAAAAAAATGCCATCAAATTTCATGAGCTAGTTTTTTTAGCACAAAAGTGGTCTGGGGCATTTGCTATTTCTTGGCGGGGTTTTATTCAATTTTGCAGTTTTATAGCATTTTAAAAGGACAATTTAATACTGATCCCGAATTATATAACAGCTTGTCGGAAAAAGTAAACTATAGAACGAAATTTTCGTAAAATCTGAAAAAAAGTCTTATAGTCCCCATATAAACACACTTGAAATTTTCAATCGCGTTGAGGCACGACTAAATGTTTTTTGATTGTCCCAAAACTTTGTATTTCTCATTTTTTTTGCTATTCGCATATTTGTAGAGGGTGAGACCGAGAGTTTGAACACTTTTTTTTTCCTCCATATAATGAAGGGCAACCCTAATGTATATATTTAAGAAAATTAACAAGTAAGAAAATTATAGTCGGTCTAGACCGACTATACGATACCCTATACCATGCGTTTAGAAACCCTATCTCTTAGGCCCAACTAACTGGACATAGAAAATAAGCAAAAACCAAATTTGAGTGGGATTTTTATTAATTTTTTTGGCTGCAGATATAAAAAAGTTCATATCGGATGCTATATCTATAAAGGGGCTAGGTCCAAAAATGGACCGATCCTGATCATGTTTGGTAAAGTCTCTTGTATTTTGCAAAAATATGTACAAACAAAATTTGAGAAGAATCAGTGCAATATTTTTGTTTTTTAATATATTTAACTGAAGATCGGGAAGCAGCTCTATATGGGGTCAAAGGGATCATTTTTGGACTACTCATTAGTGGATGTAATGAACGCATACAAACCCAATTTCAGTAAGATCTATATGACAATTTGGATCTTATGGCAATTTATGTCGATTTCATATGGGTAATTTGTATGGGGGCTAGGTCTGAACATGGACCGATTCTCACCAATTTCAATAGCGTTCATCCCATGGCCGATAAAAGCTTATATACCAAATTTCATCAAAATGTATTCATATTTGCGATCTGCAGTTTGATTACAAGCTTTACATGGACACACAGACGGACGGACGGACGGACGGACATTGTTAAATCAACTCAGAAAGTGATTCTGATTCGATCGGTATAATTAAAGATGGGTCTAGGTCAAATATTTTTGGTTGTTACAAACAGCAGCACAAAGTCTTTATACCCAAACCACATAGTGGTATAGGGTATAAAAATTAACATGCACGAAAATGTGAGTTTTGTTAAGAATTACAGCAACTCTATTTTTAGTCACTAAAACATTTTATTTGGATAATGTGTTTTTATTAAAATATATGTTAAATTGAAATATAATTAAATTGGTATTACTGTAACATGTAAGTTCTGTTTGTTTCGTATATTTTGTTTTGTTTTAACATATTTTTTTTTGCCGTTATTATATTTTAAATTTGAAATGAAGGCGTGATTCAAGTAATTTATTTTCATTAAAGGTATTTACTATGTTCATATAGTATATATGTGATTTTGAATAATAATTTCATTTGTATAATACAAATTTTAGCAGGTGTCTAAAATTTAGAGTAAAAGTAAAATTAATAGTAAGGTTTACTCTTAATTTAAATAATATATATTTAATTGCATCCCTACGTGAGTGATGGTGGGCGCTCGTGAGTTAAAAAGTCTTAAGGGGGCATCCCTATTATTAATGTAAACAAAAACCAAAAAAAAAACATTTAAATTAATTGATGTACATGGAATTACTGTGTCATAATGTCTTACATTTTGAAAAATTCAGATGTAAGTAATTGGTTAGCATCATCTGAAAAAACAAAATACCAGTGCTAGACAAATATTTAAAACGTCAAATAGGCGAATCTAATTTAAAAAATAAAAAAATAAAGCAAAGTATTAAATTGTTTGCAAGTAAAATTCAAAAACTTTGGAAAGAGAACAAATATAATAGAATTTATTTTGAAAATAAACATTCTAAATGGCTAAGTCAAACATTTTTTATATCTGACAATGTAAGTTTCATAAATTTTTTAATATAAATTATAAAATTAAATTAATATACTTAGCAACCTAGCACAAGTAAAATATGTCTTCCTTATGTGGCTGCCGGAGACCTATCAGTGCTTACTGATACAATGCATGTTGCAGATTCTGCAGCAGTGCCAATGGACATACCAAATTTAACAGCAGAATCAATAAAACGTGGTAGACCCACAAAAATATTTGATGAGTGTTTAATCAAAACAAAAAATCGAAGATTTACACAATTAATTGAAAATTATTCGCTTGAGGAACTTGAATTTGACGTTAAAAAAATTAAAAGGAAGATCTAATTCGATTTATGGCAGCCAAAACACGAACCTGAAAAGTTTCAGTAGAAGTAGACTTAAAAACAGTATTGCATAGAACCGCAGAATGTGTTTTAAAAATTTGTAAATTACAAGATAAAACAAGCAACTTCTCGTTAATTTGCAAATGGGGTATGGATGGAAGCACCGGTCATAGCCGTTATAAACATATATTTGAAAATGAAAACCAAACGGATGAGTTTATGTTTTTGATAGCATTTGTGCCACTCAGGCAATTTATCATGCGTTTTTTATATAAGAAGTATATAGAAATAAAATTTTTACTTGTATGATTTAGGATGGTAAACTTTGCATCAAAAGAAGAAGTATGGGTTATTAAAAGACCATATTCTACGTTATATTGTAGGCCTATTAAATTTGTTTTAGTAAAAGAGAATCCAGACTTAATAATGAAGGTTTTTAGTGAGGTGCAATATTTGCAATGCAAGTCCAACGGAGATGAAGAACATAAACATATTGAGAACTGCAAATGTTAACAATTACAAATATGGACTTTCAACTCTTCATTGTTGGATTCGATTTTTCGAATGTTTGCTTCATATTTCTTATCGGCTTCCCTTCAAAACTTGGAGGGTATGTAAAGAAAACAAAAGCCAGTTTTCAGTAAATAAAGCAAGAATTCAAAATGAGTTTAAAAAAATAACAAGATTAATAATCGAGCAAGTTAATTTTTCGTCGTTTTTTTTTCTGAAAAGTGAACAAGCGGCCAAAATAACTGGAAGTGATAAACAACTTATTGATAACTTTGGCATTATTTTGAGAGTATTATCTTGTGGATCTTCAATTAGTATAAAATCCTTCAAGAAAATGCTAATGATAAATAGAAATATGTACCTAATACATTATTATATGCCTAGCACTATCCATAAAATTTTAGTTCATGGATGTGATGTTATTGAGTTTTTCAATTTTCCATTAGATATTTATATATTTATGTCTACCGATAAAAACTTATAAATTAAAATATAATTAACTTCTTCATTCCAGGATCTTTATCTGAAGAAGCATTGGAAGCTAGCCATAAAATTATAAGAAATACACGATTGTCTCACACGAGGAAAACATCGCGAGAGGGCACAATATAAAGATATAATGACCCATTTGTTGTTGTCTTCCGATCCAGTGTTAACATAAGTGAGGAACATAAAGATTAAATATAAATTGGTAGATGAAGAAATTGAAAAATATATACTAAGAGAAAATGTCGATAGAGAAGATGGACACATGGAATATATATTAAATATTTTTATATTTTCTATATTTTCAGTTCGATTTTCGATTTAATATGGTAAAAAATATGTGTTTAGTAAATATCAATCTAGGTGCCAAGTTACATGAAAATCGGATACTGTGTCTGTCCGTTATAGCGTATTTAAAATAAAGGATATATGGTAGGACCTAGAGTCCTTTTAGCAATTACAATGAGGATTGACACACACATTACTAGGCCTATATGTATCCTAAACACAGATTTTCATAATTTTTCGTTCATTGATGTAGCCAAAGTAACAGTTTATAATTTTAAATCATATGGGAGGTGGGCGTGTTCTTGGTACGATTTTTCCAAAAATTCAGATTTTTCTTGAATAAAGCATATTTATATTATATTAAATATGCCTACTGTCTTAAAATAGATTGCAAATGAAAGAAATATAAAAAAAAATTTTTAAATAGTATTTATTAAAAATTCAGCTAAAAAGTATTCAATTTTGAAGCAAATGCAAATAATATTTAATTGAATTGAAAAGAGCTCATAATTCGTTCCGTGGAAATAATGAAAACAAATTTTGATATACAAACATTTTCTGAGTCATAAGAAATGAAATATTTTCAATTGAAAAACGTTATTTACGTTTTTTTTTTTTTTTCAGCTATAACTCAAGCACCACTGATGATTTCTCATTTCATTTTTCAGCAAATAGCTCCAGCAAATCCAATTGGACTAATTTTATAAAATAAAATCTTCAAAAAGTAAATTTTCCCCTTTTTATTATATAAATTTTTTTAATACCATCTACAATAGGGCGGGTCGATTTATAAATCGCCCAAGTGACAAAGAAAATCGTATTCTAGGGATCAAAATAAGAAACTTTGCCCGAGGAACCATACCTCTAAAACGAATTCCGATGTCCCGACTTTTGACCTGTCTGTCTGTCTGTCTCACTTTGACCTATTTAGAGTGCCCCAATCGAGTCCAAATGTATGATCGACCTCCACTAACTTTAGAGAGCCGACCCACCCATGCCAGTGGCACACCCCCTGGAACCCCTGGGCGGTTCCCCATACAAACACTTAAAAAATCACCATCTTTTGTTGAGAATTGTTCTGACTAGTTTCATTTAATAATAAAATTTACACTCATACGTATACGTATCTTCTACTCTGCTAATAAATAATAATCATACGCCTTGATTATGTTATATTATTCAAAAAGATCGATCGGATGAGGGTAAATAACTTTTAGATCACTCCGTGACTATGCGTGACTATGCGTGAATCTGCGTGACTACCCCAAAATTAATCTGTAGTCACAACAAGACTATGGGCCAAGTTGCAGATCAATTGCAAGAGAGGGAATGGAGTCGCCCCATGGCAGACAGACAGACAGGTCAAAAGTCGGGACATCAGAATTCGTTTTAGAGGTATGGTTCCTCCGGCAAAGTTTCTTATTTTTATCCCTAGAATATGATTTTCCTTGTCACTTAAGCAATTTTTTTGCCTCCCTAAAAATCGATATACATATTTAGGGCGTATGCTTAATATTTATTAGTCGAGTAGAAGAGATGTATACACAAGAGTGATATAATTTTTTATTATATTTTTTACATGGATATAAAGGGTGATTTTTTAAGAGCTATAGGAAAGTTTTCCAAAAAAAAAACACATAAGATTCAGAAAAATGCATGAAATCTTTATTTGAATCGATAGTACGGTCCATATAATTTAATGTTTGAAGATTATTTTATGCAAATGTTGACCGTGACTGCGCCTCAAATGGTCCATCCGCTTAGTCCAATTTTGGCATACTCTTTCCAACATTTCGGCCGGTATCTCACGAATAAATGATTCAGTGTTGTCTTCCAATGCGTCAATTGAAGCGGGATTGTCTGTATAGACATGAGCTTTAACATAGCCCCACAAAAAATAGTCTAAAGGCGTTAAATCGCACGATCTAGGCGGCCACCGAACTCGCCTCTCAATAAGTCCGTTGTTGCGCGTGATGTGTGGCATGTGGCACCGTCTTGTTGAATCCACATGTCATGCAAGTCAAGCCCTTGCATTTTGGGCAAAAAAAAGTTGGATATCATCTCTCGGTAGCGCTCACCATTCACAGTTACGTTACGATTCGCATCATCTTTGAAGAAGTACGGTCCAATGATGCCACCAGCCCAAAAACCGCACCAAACTGTGACTTTTTCTGGATGCATTGGTATCTCTTCCAATGCTTCTGGCTGATATTCACTCCAAAATCGACAATTCTGCTTATTACGTACCCATTGAGCCAAAAATGAGCTTCGTCGCTGAACACAATTTTTCGGTAAAAAAGTGGATCTTCGGCCAACTTTCCAAGAGCCTATTCACCAAAAATTCTACGTTGCGGTAGGTCGTTCGGCTTCAATTCTTGTACCAGCTGTATTTTGAAAGGCTTCACACCTAAATCCTTCCGCAAAATTTTCCACGTTGTTGAGTAACAAAGGCCCAATTGCTGCGAACGGCGACGAAGCGATAATTGATGGTCATCATTAACACTGGCCGATACAGCTGCGATATTTTCTTCAGTTCGCACTCTACGAAGCGTGTTGGTGGTTTAATGTCCAACAATGTAAATTTGGTGCGAAATTTAGTCACAATAGCCTGAATAGCCGCTTCAGTGGGTCGATTAAACTGACCATAAAATGGAAGAATCGCGCGATGAACTTTCTTAACAGAGCACGCATTTTGATAATAAAATTCAATAACTTGCAAGCGTTGTTCGTTTGTAAGACGATTCATGGTTAAATTATAAACCAAACTGAAGATGTTTGACAGTGAAACAAAACACGAAACGTGCGTCAGCTGTTTAAACCAGTGTTGCCAAAAAGATAATAGCTAAAAAATCACCCTTTATTAACAAAAATTATATATCCAAATCTTAGCTACAATTTTGCTGAAGCATGAAATGAGAAATCATAAATAGTTTTTGTGTTATAGCTGAAAATCTAAGCAATAAAACAAGATAGGGATAAAAAAAATAAAAGTTCATATAAAAGTTTGGCCTGTCAACGCAAATCCCTTTGAAGGTTTTACTATACTGGCCTAGCAATTTTACCCTGACTTGGAAATTCTCACAATGACCCCGAAAATGTTCAATAGTGTGTTAAAATGTTAGTCATACAAGGTTTGATTCTAGTACAGCTTCTTTTTACTATTTATCGCACCTGTACCTCTAAAGTGAGTCAATTCTAAATTTTTCAATTTTCACTTTTTGGAAGAAAACGATACACAGTGGTCATATCTATCCACTGTAAAAATCTTACATCGATTTTTCTAGTCTTTCGCCAAAAAAAAAACAGTTGTAACCCTCTTTGTGTTATAACAGTATCTTCTTTAGAATCTACTAAAAAGGCATATTTTGAGTTGCAGCCAAAAAACTTGTTATTTTTGATGATCACTGAAAAAATCGCAAAAAGCATTAATTGTGTGTATTGTGAAACTAAATGTGGATCTTAAACAAATTCATTTATGGCATATGGCAAACGGACTATGTCTCAATACATCGAAGTCTAGATACATCATCTTTAACCAAATATTTATACCAGATATTACTGTTAACCAGAGACGTAACAGTTATAAGAGAAATGACCAAAAAGTCTTATTTAACCATTAACATGATGAGTTCAAATAATGGTTACAATTAACAATTATAGTAAGATATATAGTATTTTGGTTACCGCAACCAATTGAAGTGAGAAATATTTTTTTGGTTAAGAAGAACTATTATAGCAACCAAAAACCAATAACCATTATCGAAAGTAATTTTTCCTTTCTACCCGCAATGGATGCATTTTTAAGAGGGTTTTAGTTTAATTATTAAACTACTTTAAGTTTAATTATTAATCCACTTTTCCATTAATAAAATTAGTAAACAATTCTTACAAAACTGCCCGTTTTGTTTACTTTACCAAAGATATTTTAATTCCTTGCCCTATAAACCCCTTAGAAATGCATACATTACATCATTAAGATATGTATCCGGGTAGGAATATCCAAAAAAAATACTTTATTCGTTGTTATAATAGTTATTCATAACCAAAAAAAAATTATTTCTCACTTACGTTAACCAAAATAACCAATGATGCGTGGTAGAGAATAAGAAAGCATATATTTCAAAAACTCATAATTACCTGTATTCCTAATCGGACCGGTTTCTGGCATTTCAGCGATTTATTGAACATTGTGGTAATTGTTATGTTATAAATGAATATATTGTTTCTATATGAAATATTTCTACCTAGGGCGACCGTGAGATTTGAACCCTGAACCTTCACATACACTCGTACAATTATTTTCCGTCCCTGCTCTTAACAGTCAGATTATCGAACTCACATGGACATCCAATAAAACTCTCACCAGGTCTGATCATATACTATAAATATCGCATCAGACAAAACATATTTAGTGCTTCGATCACTGTGGAAAACTCAACACCTTATACATGTGAGTTCTATTTGCAAACAACCTATCTAATTCCCACTTTATTATACGGATGTGAACTATTCGCTACCTGTGATTCTATTTGATCTAAGAGATTAAGAACTACTACAATTCTACACTAAGAAACATCTATAAGTTGAAAAGATCATCCCACATAATACCATATCAACAAAAACTTTACGGTGTCAGTTTTTGCTATATTTTGAAGACACGACCATTGATACTGATGCAAAGCTATTTTAAAGTAACATTCAAGCGGAAAATTTTAGAAAACTAATTTTCAAATTCTTAAATTTTAACTTTTATAAAGATTTTAAATTAATGTTAGCTTTATTTAATTTTACATTTCGCTGAGTATGTACTTTAATTATAAAACACTCATTCTTGTTTGTGCAGGAAACCAAATAAATCATTAACAGTTTTTTTTTCAATTAATTTTTTTTTTTTAATACAGCTCCAATCTAATGAAAGGGAACACTAATAATCGTTTCAATACATTTTCTATGACTTTTATAAGATTTTATTTTCGCTCTTCAAATCAATTTTTTTTTAATCTTATTGCACTTCATGGCTAAAAAACAAAGTCAGAAATAGTTTAGGGTGTCACATATTCGAGATTGTCTAAAAAACATTTCTTAATATTTTATTTTATTCTTTTCATTTTTTGCCACGAACCAATACTTTTTAGTATTAACTGAATTAATGATTTGTTAAGGTTACCATAACTTTCCGTTTATTACTTTAGACTTCTAGTATAGTGGCAAATAATTGATGGTTGTTTTTTACGATTTTTATTAAATCTTTCAAGTAAAAGGCGGTGTTTTTCACAAAACCTA
The DNA here is from genome assembly GCA_963682025.1 of Cordilura impudica. Classification (NCBI taxonomy): domain Eukaryota; kingdom Metazoa; phylum Arthropoda; class Insecta; order Diptera; family Scathophagidae; genus Cordilura; species Cordilura impudica. The sequence continues at coordinate 113,128,617 of OY821517.1, forward strand.
TCTTAGGTATAAGAAGTTTGTGAAGTGGTCTTTTGCCTTTTTATGCACATGCTAATTAGAGAAAATTGTGTATGAATTCTCAGGCACATGCTAATTAAATAAACCTAAAAAAAATTTTTTTCAATAATAACATTTAATTAGTTTGCTCTTCGTTCTTAGCTTTTTGCGACCATAAAAAACATACAAATATGATAACACGGTGCTACAAAGAAAATATAAAAAAAAGAACTACATCTTTTCCAATTGTATTTATGAATATATCAATTGATTTTCAGAAATTATCAATTGTATATCAGAAAATTATTTGATTTAATAAAACATCATTTGATTTTCAGAAATTATTAAAGATACTTCAGGAAGTATCAAATTTATTTCAGAAATTATCAAATGTTTTTCAGAAAATATCAATTGAATTCCAGAATTAAAAATCTAATTGCACTAAAATAGAGAAAAGTTGCTGTTATATCTATTAGTGATTTCCAGTCACAGAAAATGTTTATCTACATTTGAGCTTAATTTTTTTTCAATCAGCTCCTGTATAGAAAACCCGAAGAGAAATCAGGAATGAAGTTTTAGCTATATCGTAACATCCGATTTTGAAGACACGATTTTGAAAAATACACATGAAAAGTCTACAAGAAATGCTACCTGAAAATTTTTCTCTTTGAATTTTTTTTTTTTTTTTGTGATGTCCTCAATATATCCTATAACCCATATTATGCCATTTGTCAAGTATGAAAAAGTTTTTTTTTTTGTAGAACCGTGTAATTAATATACCAACTAGAATACAAATCTTGAATATGGCATAACTGCAGTTGAGTGAACTTTGCAAAACAAAAAGTTTATTGTTAAAACTTTTATTTATGCACTTTAAAGGTATAAATAATCAAATATAAGTGGTGTTACGAGTATATACATATGGGGGATTTCATGTCAAGTGCACCAACTTTTGAAACCGATGTCTTCCGATCGGGATGTCCTATTGGATAGTCGTTTAGACACAATTTTTCAACAATCTCGGTCCAGATCTCTCTGAGTTAGAGGGGATCAAATTTTGACATTTTGGCCAAATAGGTGTTTTTTCTCATCCATGTAACTTATTACCTATTGTTCTTAGAAAATTTTCTCCCAAAGAGTTTAGATAGCTTTTTCTTCAATATTTCGGAAAAAATACTTAAAAAAAAAATTTGTAGACTTTTTTTTTTGCTAAATTAAAGCATTTTTTGCCTTTTTTTCAAAAAGGGCATTTTTTTTCATAAGAAAGCTTAGGATTTTTCCTTTAAGAGCTTTTTAGTCGCTTAGTGGGATGGGAGTGGGATATCTATCAAAATAAATGTTTTGTAACTCAAGACAACGGTTTTCTATTTTTCACAAATGCACTATTTTGAATTTTTTCCTATTTGTGTCTAAAACCTTACAAATAAAACTTATACTGAGAAACTAGACAAACTAAACTTTCCGAAGGTTTATAACATACCTAACTAAAATTTTATACCTTCGATACTGTAATACCCAGAATATGTTAACCTCAGGAAAAAAATCGCTTTTTTTCTATAGAAATGTCGAAAAATTATTATTTTTTATTTATTTTTAATAATAACTAAATTAATGTATAATAATAATATTAAAAATAAAAAGATAAATGATTTATTAAAATTTAATCTTAATTTAATCTTAATTGCTTAATTTATTGTAGCTGATAAAGTATTTAAGTCTTGTAAATTTTTAAATACCCAGTCTTTCATCCAGCTTTTTTGTCGCCTTTATTTACTGCGTTTTTTTGTCAATCCTTTCTTGGCGTTACTAGGTTCAGCTGTTGATTTCGCTGCTGTTTTATATGTTGTCTTTGGAAAGAAATCGCATTGAGTAGAGGCAGAAAACTTTTTCATCTCGAGTCTTCCATCGACAAGCGGCATAAAAGCATGGTATTGGGCGGTGCCATCGATTGTTACCGCAGCATCGAATCTGCTCTTCAGTGTTTTCAATGTTTCCTGATGATCCTCTTTGCTACTAAAAACTATTTTAGTTTCTTTACAATAACTCTTTGCCCAATGGAATAAAGCAGTCGCATCTAAGATGCGATCTTGATGAGAGCACTGGAGGCTATACTTCGCTGCATTTCTTTTAAGGTTTGCTCCAATACCATCACATGCTCCTTTACCATGAGCAGTAGGATGAAAATGCCACTCAGCTGGAATTCCAAAATCTTTTTCATGGGCCATAAGATTTGCCAAGCTACTTTTGTTTTTAAAATGTTGACGAGCTCCGTCCGAAACGTAGTATACCTTCTTTACTGTAAATTTAGATTTTGGATATTTTAGTATTATCTTCTGGTACTCATAAACTGCAACGGTATCATGTTTTAAATCGTCGGATATGATTGCCATACTTTTGTGTTCCAGTTTTTCATCTTTCATGTAGTGAATAACTACTGCGAATATAGTTGCTTGGTCGTTATTGAAGTGGAATGCTTGTATGGCATCCTGAAGAATATATTTATAGTTTTCTGCGAAATCATATGAATGACCATTGCTCTTTGACTAAAAAGTCATGGTTTCTCAAGTTTAGCAATCTTGTACACATTTCTTCCACAAAATCATCCACATTTAAAATGATTGTTTACAATGCGCATCAAAGAATCCAAGCATCAAATTTTACCTCCTCTATATATTCTCGAGAAAGAGTTGATTAAATTTTCTTTGATGAATGTGGTTTTCGGGCAATTGGTACATTCACCTAAGTGGCAAGAAGTTGTTGCATTAGGACACATAGTCAATTTAAGGCAATCGCGGTAATCGTGTAAATCTTCCGCCGAATCATCTGTTAAATACTTTAAGTTGATTTCCTTCAACATCAGTTTTACATTTTCATGGTAAATGCAAACGCATACTGTGTAAGTTCCGCTGTTTTGGCCTCATTTGGGTTAATTTCGTGAAGCCAATTCTAACATCCTCGTGTTCAAATTGAAATGTTGCAAATAACTCTTTCAGGTTACAGATAACCATTCTCTTCTGTTATGTTATGAAGGTATGTTACATGCCTTCGGAAAGGTTAATTTGTCTAGTTTTTCAGTATAGGTTTTATTTGTAAGGTTTTTTACACACAAGTAGGAAAAAATTGAAAATAGTGCATTTGTGAAAAACTGAAAAACCGTTGTCTTGATTTACAGAACATTTATTTTGATAGATATCCCACTCCCATCCTACTAAGCGACCAAAAAGCTCTTAAAGGAAAAATGCTAAGCTTTCTTATGAAAAAAATAAATAAAAAAATGCCCTTTTTGAAAAAAAGGCAAAAAATGCTTTAATTTAGCAAAAAAAAAATCTCTAAAAAATTTTTTTTTTTTTAAGTATTTTTTTACGAAATATTGAAGAAAAAGCTATCTAAACTATTTGGGAGAAAATTTTCTAAGAACAATAGGTAATAAGTTACATGGATGAGAAAAAACACCTGTTTGGCCAAAATGTCAAATTTTGATCCCCTCTAACTCAGAGAGATCTGGACCGATCTCATTGAAAAATTGTGTCTAAACTACTATCCAATAGGACTAACCTTGGTGCAAATTTCATCCCGATCGTAAGACATCGGTTTCAAAAGTTGGTGCACTTGACATGAAACCCCCCATATGTATGTAAATAGAAACAAAAAAAAATATTGTTGAGTTTATATATTTATTGCATTGATTTTGTAATAGTTTTGTTAACCATAGCAAATATTTAATTATATGTTTACTCAAATTTTTATAATTGGTAAAAGAAAAACAAAGTGGCTTAAATTTATTCGACCGCAACTACGAGTATATTCCAAGTAACAAACTGAAAACAAACTTGCAAAATTATTTGCACTCTACATATAGCAATTTTTTAATTATGACCTCAAACGAACAGCACGACAAGTAACAATAGTATAACCTTTTAAATCAAAATTCCTTTCACGAAATTTTAATTTAATTCTGCAATTCATGTCGTTCGTATGGGATAAAAGTGAACTATGTTAATGAATTAATAATGAATAATCGCACTATATTACATTTAAATAAAATAAAAAAAATCACAAAAATACGCTATACTACTCTATGGTCATGATATAACGAAATCATGTTAAAGCTGAAATATTAAAATATTCTTAATCCTAAAATCATCCGCTCGTTAGTTTATGTGACCATGTAACCCGCAAACTACAGACCGATACTGAAAATATATTTTGATAAAATTTTGTGTATTAGGGTGGGTCAATTATTTTTACTCCATGGGCTCATCGCGATTCTGGTACTATGGGCTATAGCAAGTATATTTGCTCAAGGAACCATACCTCTAAAATCATTTTCGAACCCTACAAATAAAATTAAGTGAGTTACCCTTATAAGACATAAATCGATTTTCATCGAAATTTTGGAGGGTTCGAAAATGATTTTAGAGGCAAATATACTTGTTATGGCCCATAGTACCAGAATCGCGATGAGCCCCATACAAATTGACCCACTCCAAAAAGTATATAATTTTGTCGACCATAGTAGGTCAATCGCTGCATGAAATTGGTGAAAAACGGTGCTTGACCTTGTCCCCATATACTCAAATACGATCGAAAAAGGTATTTCTTTGAAACCGACCAATTGGGTCAATTAGTTTTATTTTTAGAAATTAAATTTTAACAAAAAATTACTGATGGATTCAACTAGATAGCCTGCAAGTATGCAAGACGATAAGTGATACCCTCTAATACTTAGAAACACTCAAAAATAAAAAAACTCGGCTGGGCCGAATCTCTGATACCCTCTACCCCTATTCTAAACACATTATTATGAGCAAGGTTGTTAACAATAAGAGACGAAAACGGCTAGATTATAAACTATAAGATAATTAAAAAAAATTTTGGTATTTTCATGTTTTTTTAATTGAAAGCAATTATTTGAATGCAATCAGTATAAATATAAATACATACGCCCCATACAATTACGTTATTTATTATTTGTTTATCAGCGATGCATACACATTTATGTTTGCTAGAACGCTAACAAAAAAAAAAACAAAAACAAGGAAACCAAAATGTGTATGCATCGCTGACACATATCTATACTCATATATTCTTTTGGGTATAAACAGTTTTCACTGTTTGGTTTTTTATTAGAAATTTTATTGGAGTATCTCTCCACGTTTATACGTCATTGCTCATCTATTTGGTCTAGAGGCTCCAAATACAATACTAACTGTGCGACCAATTCCACTTATTGCGGGCAGGAGAATGTTTTCAAGAAACAACGCTAGATCGACTTCTCCTTTTATAAGAATCAAGAATATATATAGTTTTTGGGGTCTCCGGAATTTCGATAATGCACAAACGGTGATATGATTACAAATTGCATTGAGTGCCAATAAAAAGAGATCAATTCAACCGATAATATGGAATTGTACCTATATATAAGGAACCAGTTCTAAAAAATCTTCAAATACGTTATTCGTAACATACGTAATTTTTTCGCAAGCATTATTTAAATTTTTTTTTACAAGTTATGTTATGTTATCTTAATTTTTTTATTAGTCTGAATAAAATTAGTGACGAAATTATTTAATATTTTTACTGAAATCCAACTTGGTCCTACAAAAAGTTGGCCAACAATTAAAGGACTGCCGTCAAACTGTATGTATGTTCTTAGAAAATAGAAGAAGAATTTGACCATTAAGGCCAAGAAAAAAAGGAAGCATATCAAAAAGAGCGTCCGAGACATCCGCTAGAAAAGCAGCATGCTTAGCACTTGCTCGGACTATTTGTTGTTAAAATTTAAAGCCAATCCAGGTTTGAAAACATACAAAGACCAAAAAGTAAAAGACAGGAATGTTGCACAAAAAAATACTCCTGCTGCATAATGGATGACGAAACGTAATTTGTGGCAGATTTTTGGCAAGTTCCGAGCCAAAATTTTTATTTTGCAAATGCTGGAGGAAATGATGAAGATAAGTTTAGGACTCAAAAGCAGACGAAATTTCCAGAAAAGCCCCTGGACAAGCAATATGCAGTTGCGGTAAGAGAAGCAAGTTATTTGTTACAACGAGCTCTATAACTACCGAAATTTACATTAAGAAGTTTTTACAAAGAAGACTACTTCCTTTCTCAAGCCAACACAACGTGCCCAAATATTTTTGGCCCGATTTTGCATCCTGTCACTAGGAAGCTCTTAAGTGGTATAAAGTGGTTTTTGTACCATGGAAGGCAAATCCCTCAAACCATCCGGAGCTTCGTGAAAACGAGTTGAAGAGCATAAAAAAGGTGTCCCAAATATGGGAGATATTAAACGGCGATGTTCTAACTGTTCCAAAAAAGTGGCAGAAATCTCTAGAAATCCATATTGGATGGATTTCTGGAAAAGGTGCACACATCCTTCAGTAGCGATTAGAACTATAAAAATTACCTTCTCTTGTAAGCCTTACTATAATTTCAATTCAAAAAAAAAAAATCAAAAATGTAGGTTCAATGGCTTCTTTATTAGAATCTTAAATAAATTTGAGATTTTTATTTAGCGCCGTTTCGTATATTTGAACTATATTTATATAGTGTACTTAGTTGCTCTTATTTTATGAGATACACAAATGAAATGAAATTGGCTTTTTCAATTATAGTAATGAAAAATGCTATAGGACAAGCAAATTATGTTCACAAAATCTCTTCTTCAGGAGATATAGCAAAATTCTCAAAGAATTTTACAACATACAGCATTTCATTGCTTAGATTTTCTTTATAGAAGGTAAAAAAAAAAAAAGAATTCGAATAGTACGAATATTGTCATAACAATTTAAACAAAGTAAATGAAAATATGGAGACAGTGGGATAGAATTAACATATTTTATTTTTATTTATTTTAATCGCATCAAAACTGAACCAATTGACGGTATCTCTATATTCACACCATATGTTCGTGTGATGCTCCGGAGTGTTCTGATTTTGTTAAGGAGGGATCGGATCAGTAAGATTGGTATTTCCCACAGCACGTTATAATTCAATATAATATATTTCAAGTACCATAAAAGGCAGAGTTTTACAAATTTGATTGAGGTCTTCTATTATTGCTGTGAGTAGTTGTACCGAAAATGAACAGAATCAGATTAGTTGGCCTGGCACCTCCCATACAAACTAATTATTTCTATATCGCATATCCCGAGTACCATGAGAGCTATGATACTTTGTGCGACGTCATCTGTTATTGATGTAAGCAGCCTTGGATAAAATGGACGGGATCGGATTAATGGGCGTAGTAGCCTCCGAACTAAGTACGATATTTTGTGTGAATTCACAGTAGCTGCGCTGAAATTATGCAGTATCGGATTAGTAGGCTTAACACCTATACCAAATGGTTACTGAATATCATATATTTCGAGTAAAGAAAGATCTTTGATAATTTGGGCAACCTACCTGCTAGTATATAAATACCCTTGCTGAAAATGTGTGGGAACAGATTAGTAGGCATGGTAGCTCCCATACAGCCTAATTATTTAATATAGACAGAGAAATAATGTTAAGGAAACTTTATATGTACGAAATGCAGAACATAAATCATATTTAACAAATAGGAAAGGAATTACAAAAGTTAATGGTATAAAATCCATTGCAATTGAAAATGATTTTGGTGTTCCGCAAAGATTAATATTGGGTGCACTATTAACAAAATCTGAAATTATTTTATATGCGGATGATACTCCCATATACATGGAAGGAGATAACGAGAGCCAATGCCAAAACAATATGATGCAGGATATAAAGAATATTAATATATGGTTAAAAATTAATAAACTAAAACAAAATGAACAGAAAACAAAAATAATAGATATAAATATGACTAGCAATGCAAACTTTATAATAAACGGTGATATAATAGAAAAAGTAAGACTAATAAAATACCTTGGTTTCATTATTGTTAAAGAATTAAAATTCAACGATCTCATAGAGTATATTTGTAAAAAACCGGTAAAAATATTGGTTGTTTCAAAAGAATTAGAAATAAAGTATCAACAATAACAGCAATAAATATACACAATACTATCATAAAACTAGACTGTGAATATGGAACAGGCTCTTTGATTATATGTAAATAAATGAAATGAAATGAAATGAAATGAAATGAAATGAAATGAAATGAAATGAAATGAAATGAAATGAAATGAAATGAAATGAAATGAAAAGAAATGAAATGAAATGAAATGAAATGAAATGAAATGAAATGAAATGGAATGAAATGAAATGAAATGAAATGAAATGAAATGAAATGAAATGAAATGAAATGAAATGAAATGAAATGAAATGAAATGAAATGAAATGAAATGAAATGAAATGAAATGAAATGAAATGAAATGAAATGAAATGAAATGAAATGAAATGAAATGAAATGAATATGGTTCGACAATTATTTATACATGTTGTAGAGCAGTACAACTGGACAGACTACCAAAATTGCAGAATAAGTGATTCTGAGTCGATCGGTATAATAAAAGAAGCGTTTGGGTCAAATATTTTTGATAGTTACAAACAACAGCACATAGTCATAGTCTATACCACTATGTGGTCAGGGTATAAAAGTTCCAAAACAAGTTTTGGAATAACATAATTTCACTGTACAACAGTGTAATTAACCTTCTAATTCTAAGGCATACCATTTAAATTAAAGGTTAATTGCTTTTTTTTAACGGTATTTATTATAACTAGCAGATCCCAGCCTCCAAATTCGAGTGCAAATTCTAAGAAATTTTATGTGTTCATTTAATAAATTATTGGCCCTAAAGATATGCTTATCAATTTCTGCCAATTTTTTGGTTTATGTCCACAATAATTTTTCAATTCAACAAAATTATTATTGAGAATGAAGAAAACAAACTCATTTTTTTGCAAACACAGTTACAAATTTAATAAATACACACATAGCATTGTATAATTTTATGTATGTGTTAGTAGCAACTTTAAATGAGCATAACTCCAAAAGAATGTAAAAATTCAAAAATATGTAAGTCTGGTGGACAGCCAAAAAGAAATACCTTTCAAATAAGATAAGTTTGGTCAAAATCGGTGGAAAAACTGTGGAACAAATCAATGCCTTACCCATTAATATTATAGATTTCTTATTTATTGTTTTTTAAATAATTTCTATCTGAAAACTACATTACACTCTACAACCATTTTCGGATTAATTTATATTGTAATTTTATATGGCTAAAAATAAAAAGTTAAAAAAGAACTTATTAATAACACCAGAGCCATTTAGGTGTTAAATATCAAATCTGACATGGTTGCCATCAAACTCCTAAATAATTCATAGACCATCTCCTCGCCATTCGGACATAAACATATGGTTTTATCTACAATTTAATATTTTATTGATTCAGTGTCTCCAAATTTCGTTAGAGAAGTTTTCTAACCTGCGGAAAAGTAACTGCCTAAATATTTTTTTTTTTTTAAATTTTTCTTATCTGTATAAAAACTACCTAGTTGGGGGTAATCGTATACCTTCTTACTGTGAAATTTATAGTTTACCATCAACAGAAAACTTGAAATTTCTCATATTTTGTATGCAAAATTATATAAAAATCTTGCAAAATAATATTTAAAAACATACGACAAAATGAACCACTTGATTCGCTCTCTGAATCATGATTGTAAACCTTGGTGTTCAGACGAGTGTTCTTGTTTCATTTTGACGTTTATATTTTTTGTGCAAATATTTGAAGACGTCCTTCTACACCTTACATTTCACTACATATTTAATTTTTGCCATTTTTATTTAAATATATATATATATATATATAAATATATACTTCTTATTTGTTATACTTCTATTTATATTATTATATTATAAATATATACGTCTATTTATGTTATTGCACAAATTTATTTTTTGTTTTTTCTATGTTTAATATTTTTGGCAGCTAGTTCAGATAAACTAGCGATAAATTCTTATCAAACTTGGAGATGACACTCAATGTTTCTAGGTTCACAACTACGTTCATTTTGAATCAAGTAGATTCGCTCTCAAAATTTTGTATGGCGAATCATGTAGATTCAATCATGATTCGGGCGCGAACCGTGAATGAGAGAGCGAACCGCGAATCTTGCTGTCCGTGTGAACATAGAAAAAATCCCGTTAGTCCATTATTTCATTCCCGTTTTGGATCAAACATTATTGCTATAGTTGGCAAACTATTTGAAATTGAAGCAAAGATTCATAAAAAGCACTTATTGGTTTGGAGTTTGAGAATTTTTAAGCTCTAAATTTAATTCTTTATTATAATTGCAAGTGCACCATTTCTATGGATGAAAATTATTTTACGAAATAAAATACAATAAACTACGAACTTATAAATATGTATACATTAACATACTAAATACTAAATATTTCCACATAAGTCTTAAATTCTTAAACGTCACTGAAATCCGTTCCAGTTACAGTCAAGGTTTAATTTGCATTGTACGTACATTAAAATAAAGTGTAATAAAAAGTATAAACATTATATTTTTTTTAGTTTAGCAAGAAATAATATCAATGTTTTATGTAGAAATATAACTGATTGTTAAATGTTTAACGAAGTAAACTAAAAAAAAAATATTTAATTGTTGCAATTATAAAAGAATGTTGGTATTTGTGACAATACACGAACGTATCGTAATAATATTGTATATTTATGTACATTTAACAAGAGTTTGCCCTGAATCCAAATAGTTTTCCTATTTACGTCACAAATTTTAGCAAATCGTTTATAAAATGGCAATAAATGGGAATTTGAAATCCTAGTGACTCCTAATGTGACTTGATGAACATGATATTAAGATCATATATTAGTCTGTAAACTGAGTTCTAAATATTTTTGGGCCACATAGAAAACAAAAACAAGAGAATTATATGATACTCTACACCATTAGATTATAGAAATGACCTTGGTTACGGTGTTTACGCTACTTCGAAGTTGCGTTGTTTATGCTTGTACAAAGCTCAAACAGAAGAAGGGGATTACCCCTTACTTTAATTTATGCGAAGTACATCTTCTTGATACCAGTTGATAGCTATTAGTAGTTTCAAATTACATTAGTTTAAGTAAAGTTGCGACAATATACTTTTCAGAAATGAGTCAAACAAGAAAACAAATAAGAACAACTTGATATTTTGAAACGTTTTAAATCAGGGAAAAAGGCTGGCTGGACTTGTCCCATGTACATAGTAAAATCAATTTGTTCCAGAGACGCTGATGAAATTAAAAGATTTTCTGAAACAGCCACGTCATTATAACATAAAAGTTAATGAAAAAATTGAAATTCCTTCTTAGGGTAGAAAATCAAAATCAGCAAAAAAAAAAAACTATTGAAATGGTAATTCAGAATAAAACTTTAACTTTGTATGAAGATCTTCAAGAAAGGTTGGTTTGATCATTTTAAAAATCGTGCAAATTTGCATTCGAAGTATAATCTGCTATTGCAGATACTTCAGCTGCAGAAAAGTTCAAACTTGAAATAAAAGCAACCATTGAATCCTCATTTATAAACTGGAGGGAAAAATATTGGAATTTAAAGGGCTCTTGTGTTATCGGATGATTATTCTGATTTTTATGCACCCAATTACCACATCAGTAATACAACCTATGGATCAAGGTATTACATCCAACTTCAAGTCATATTATCTGCAACGAACTTTTATTTAACCTCTAGAAACAACTGATAAAGATGAAAATGAAGATGATAAGCCGAACATAGAAAAAAGTAAATGTATCGCCTAAGGATGGTACTTGGCGCAAATTATTGCCCGAATGTATTCTTAAAGATTTTGGTGACATTAATGATGTTCGAAAAGTTTATAAAGAAATTGCTGAATCGCCTAGAAATGTCAATTTTGTAGGAATGGAAGGAGAAGATATTACCGATCTTTTGTTACAAAGAGCTAAATAATGAAATGATTGTAATTGCGATCAACAGTACGGTGGATGATAAAAAAACTTACCCTTGAAAGTGTAGCAGAAAAATCACAGAAGGAATTAATATCGCAAGTCACGTAAATTTTCTTATATAATGATCCGGGCAAAGATCGCACTTGCAAAGTGTCTAGAAATGTAGCCCTCGCTATTTATTGCTATAAGAAAATTTATTCGGAAAAAAATTTCATACAATTCAACAAACTTTAGATAATTTTATGTAAAAATCAGCAAGATTACCAAACCAAACTGAGGAAATGGTAATACCTTTAGAGGACTTAAGCTCAAAATAAAAAAATACCGATTTAGAATTTTAATTTAATATGATGAATTCCCTTTTTTGTGTCACTCTTAATTTTGTTATGTTTTTCTAAAAAAAATTATAAAAAAGAACATAAAAAATCCCTTTTTGTTTTAATAAAAACTGGTTATCCAAAAAAAGTAAATTGAAATGGAATTGAAAAATCGTTTTTTTTTTAAATTTTTTTTTAACTCATACTTTCGTCTGTCTGTCTGTCTGACTGTCTGTCTGTCTGTCATGGGTCAACCCCATTCCCCCTTACCCAATTGATCTGAAACTTGGCCCATAGTCTTGTTGTGAAAAAAGTTTAATTTTGGTGTAATCATCTGAAACTTGGTCCATAAGCTTGCTGTGAAAAAATGATTATCTTTGACTTAGTCACGCACAGTCATGCATGGTCACGCACAGTCACGGAGAGACTTAAAACGGATTTCGCCTCATCCAATAATTCTGAAACATGGTCGATATGTTTGCTGTAAAGAAATATTAGGTTCGACATAGTCAGGCACAGTCACGCATAGCCACGCACAGTCACGGAGAGACTTAAAACGGATTTCGCCTCATCCAATAATTCTGAAACATGGTCGGTATGTTTGCTGTAAAGAAATATTAGGTTCGACATAGTCACGCACAGTCACGTATGGCCACGCACAGTCACGGAGTGATTTAAAACACATTTCCACTTATCCGATCGATGTGAAACTTGGTCGATAGACTTGCCGTGAAAAAGGATTAACTTTGCCATAGTCACGCACAGTCACGCATAGTCACGCACCAACATAGGCACAGAGAGATAAAATCCTCACTTCCCCTCATTCGATCGATCTGAAACTTTGTCCATAGACTTGTTGTGGCCAAAGATTAATTTTAAGATAGTCACACACAGTCACGCACAGTCACGGAGATATTCAAAACTCATATGCATAAGGAAAGAAAGAGTTTTAATAAAAACTTTGTTTTTGTGGGTTAGATTATTTATGGCAAAGAAAATGGGACATGGAATCAATTAAATAAAAATCAATACAAATGTATTGAATATGGTCTTTCAGTTTGCGTCGCATTTCTCCGGTCTTAATTAACGACGTAAAGCGGTGGATTGGTGCATATGGTCTCCAAATGAATTATATAAAATACTAGATTAACCTTGCTTGCGTTACTGGACAATACAATAATACACGTTTACGTCTTTGCATTAAAAATAAAATCTTCTAGAAAGAATTGACATTATCGTGAATAATTTTTGGTGAATTGCAGCAAATGTCAATGCATGATTTTCTAAAAGGAGTCATTGTAGCGCCTACAAATGCGCAATCATTAGAAATGAATAGGAAGATAATAGATTTGATTGAAGGCAACTCTCAAGTCTATTATAGCGCCGATTCTGTAGTCAGTGAAGATCAAAATGATGCACTCAATTGTGCAATTCTTAAATGACCAAACTCCATCCGGCATGCCACCTCATGTGTTGCTGCTGAAGAAAGGTGTTATCATTATGTTGATGAGAAATTTAAACCCCAAGAAAGGTCTCTGCAATGGAACTCGATTGATTGTGGAAGAGCCTGGACGAAATTTAATTAGAGCAAAAATCCTTTCAAAATGCAACCAACATGATACGGTTCTAATTCCTACGTTTGGTCTCGCCCCAAACGACACCACATTACCTTTCATACTAAAACACCGCCAATTTCTAGTAATTCCTGCATAGGCAATTTCGGTATTTTCACATGGCCAACTGTATGTAGCTTTGGCACGATCAAAAGTTGCAAGCCAAGTTAATATACGTATCCAATTGAACCCACAGCAAGGAAAACTATGAAATGACCAACGATATTTTACATGAAATATAGTTTTTCAAGAGATTCTAAATTGAAAAACTTTTTTGCCAAATATTTTTTATCTGTTTTGATACCCATGTATATAATTTCCACAAACACAATCATTTTTCATATGTACATATGTAACAATATAATTTTTAATTTAATACTTCATTAAAAGAAATTTAATTTACTATAAATTTTTCGTGTATTTAAATTTAAAGTGTTTGTTTTATTCATAATTTTTAAAAGGGCGCCTAGGCGCGGGTTGGATTATTGTGACACTGGATCTAAAACTTTAGTGCGCAAAATTTGAGCCACATCGGACAATGCTTTCTGGACGCGCATTGAGTTCAAAGTTCAAATATTCATTTATATGTAAAAATAATCACAAAAAAAATTATTTTTCACAAAAATTTTGATATTAATAATTAATAAACCATAATATTAAGCAAATTATCTTTCTAATGAAACAACAAAATCTATTATCGGTTGACAAACAGCCGAGTTATATCAAGATCCCCAGGCAATAAATGCGCCGCAGACCACTTGATTAAGGAAATCTAGCTCACATTTTTAAAAACATTGAAATAATTAACACTAACTAAATTTTTGCATTCCCCTGATCCCAAAATGATCTTATGTAAAGTATTTTGCATCTCGTCTATTATTATGCCGTTCTAAATTAATGTCAAAACGGTGGGTTTTTTTAGCACTATTTCAAAATCTCCAATTTTAGATTTTCAAAAATTTTGTTCAAGAAATTTACCGAAATCAATGATTGGACTTTAACATCTTAGTAACAAAATATATGTGATTAAAAATGCCAAATATTGTAGGTATCATATTCTTAATTTGGCGAGGGCAGTGTTTTAATTTCAGCGGATTTGAAGAAAAATGTAATTTTTCATACTTTTCCAACTTTTAGGATACATCTTTTTGGTGTTTTCATATTTCAAATATCTTTTTACAAAATATTATACTACTTGATATAAGTTCTCGATATTGTAAATTAAAACTATAAACTGTCCATATATACAAATTTGCTTATACTGTATTATATATAAAAACTAATCAATCTATATATTTTTCATAAAATAACGAATAAATTTGAGGAATTTTATGAATACATTAAACTTGTTTTAATTAAAAAAATCCTGATGAAGAAAATATTTATAGATTTTCATAAAAAGTAAATTTGACATCAAGAGTACCCCATGGGTTAATTTCAGAAAATAAGCCCTAATTATTATTTTTTAGTATTATCAACAAATTTTGTCGAAATCCTTCCACAAATATATATTAAATTAAATATTTTGTTTTAAAAAAATGTAAATCTCCTTAAATTTGACCTTTGACCTTAAAGAGGGACAGTTTATAGTATTTCAATTTAACCTTAATTTACAAGATTGAGAACTTATATCCAGTAGTATATTATTTTGACAGAAGATATTTGAAATATGAAAACATCAAAAAGATGTAGCCTAAAGGTTGAAAAAATATAAAAAATCACATTTTTCTAAAAATTCGCTGGATACCTACAATATTTGGCATTTTTGATTACATATATTTTGCTAATAAGACCTTAAAGTTCCATCGTTGATTTCGGAAAATTCCTTCAACAAAATTTTTGAAAAAGCAAAATTGGAGATTTTGAAATAGTGCTAAAAAATACGTAGCGTTTTGACATTACTTTAGAACGACACAAAAATAGACGAGATGCAAAATACTTTTCATAAGATCATTTTGGGATCAGGAGAATTCAAAAATGTTGTTGTTGTTAATTATTTCAATGTCTTTAAAAAGTGAGCTCGATTTTCTTAATCAAGTGGTCTGCGGCGCATTTATTGCCTTGGGGAACTTGATATAACTTGGCTGTTTTTCAACCGATAATAGATTTTGTTGTTTCATTGCAAAGATAATGTACTCCAGATTATGTTTTATTCATCATTTTAATTTAAACGCAATTACTTATATCAAAATATTTGTGAAAAATTATTTTTTTTTTGATAATTTTTACATATAAATGCATATTTGAACTTTGAACTCACCGATTTGGCTCAAATTTTGCGCTCTAAAGTTCTAGATCCAGTGTCGCAATAATCCAGCCCGCACGTCTTGAAAAAAAATGGCTGTCACCCTAATATATATATATATATATATATAGATTTACTTTGTATGGGACTTGGCACGCCTACTATTGCGATGAACTCATACAAAGTTTCAAGGCTGTAATAGTTAGTTTTAAGACCCTATACCACTATGTGGTTTGGGTATAATGACTTTGTGCTGCTGTTTGTAACTACCAAAAATATTTGACCTACACCCATCTTTAATTATACCGATCGAATCAGAATCACTATCTGATTCGATTTAACGATGTCCGTCCGTCCGTCCGTCCGTCTGTGTGTCTATGTAAAGCTTGTAATCAAACTGCAGGTAGCAAATACGAATATATTTTGATGAAATTTGGTATTTAATCTTCTATCGGATGCATGCTATTGAAATTGGTGAGAATCGGTCCATGTTCAGACCTAGCCCCCATACAAATGACCCCTATGAAATCAACATATATTGCCATAAGATCCAAATTATCATACAAATCTTAGCCAAATTGGGTTTGTATGTATATATTACATCCATTAATCAGTAGTCAAAAATGATCCCTATTGGATAACTCTTAGTCATAGGCCCCATATAGAGCTGCTTCCCGATCTTCACTTAAATCTATCAAAAAACAAAAATATTGCACTGATTCTTCTCAAATTTTGTTTGTATATATTTTTGCAAAATACAAGAGACCTTACCAAACATGGTCAGGATCGGTCCATTTTTGGGCCTAGTCCCCATATAGATATAGCATCCGATATGGACTTTTTCATATCTGCAGCCGAAAAAATTAATAAAAAACCGACTCAAATTTGGTTTATGCTTATTTTCTATATCCAGTTAGTTGGGCCTGAGAGATAGGATGGTATAGGGTATCGTATAATCGGTCTAGACCGACTATAATTTTCTTACTTGTTTATCTATGTACAATAGATATGTGATGATAAATATTTATTTTGTAGAAGAAGTGCTATGCCCTCTAATTCGACCGGGTTCAAAATAATAATAAAAAAGAGTAGCTCGTATCACTTAGGGTTTCGTATATCACTCGTGGCAAGCAAACACACCAACATATCAAAATCTAAACTGCAGCAGAAAACCCTTGAGTTTGTGGAATAGAGTAGTAGTTTATTAAATTCTATGCCTCCTACTTCCAGCGAAATTGAAGATTCGTTCCGAGGTTACATATAATTATATGAAGGTTTTGTTTAAACCGAGTATTGTATAATTTTCAAAAGCTCTTGTCCTGGATTATTTAAATTTTTAGAAATGAAAAACTAATTCCTTTTTACGACCCATATTATACCACTAAAGGTATTTTATACTAATAGATTTTGTGTTAAATTGTGGTTAATAAATAATTTTTATTAATTTTTTTTCAAAATTTTCATAAGCAAACGACTTACATGAAAAACTCATCGTCTTATAAACTAAATTGTGTTTTGGAAATGTATACTGAACCATTTTTGAAATTTTTTAAATTGAATACTAAAAAATCGAATAATGAAAACCCCCTTTAACTGGCATTAAGGTAATCGATCAGTAAATTCTCTGGATTTTTTTTTTAATTGCAAAAATTAACTTAAAATTAGAAATTTCTATGTCATCATTTATACGAAAAACTATAAAGATAAATGTTGTCACTTTTCCGCGTTAAAAAGTTTCCACACCGATCACGTCGAAATTTGGTATACCGTACTTTTTTTTATTATTAAGTAGATAATAAAATGACACTTTTATTATTTGTCGTGTAACAAATAAAAATTATAATATCAAAGCAACTTCCAGGAAAAAGTAGAGGCACTGCGGTTCAAATTCAAAATCTAGGTCACTTATTTATAGACATGCAGTAGAGTTCAAAGATAGCGAACTTCGGTTTCAGTAAATTGTTTTGATTTGACACAAAATTGTCGATCAATTTATGTGGTTTTGATGTGTGAGAACATCAAATAAGATTCTACACTGACAGAATTATGTGTGTACTATGTATGAATTCTACTTCATGAATATCTGTATTGGAAAGACACATTTAGGGGGACACGTCTAAGGGAATCTATGATACATAAACAAATTTATGAAAAATGTTTTTTTTTTTAACAAGATATGCAACAGCATTGTTAACTGTATTAACGAATTGTTAAAAAATATTTAGAAAATCAGTCCAAAGTTTTTCGAAATTGTCCAAATATATTTTAATCAGGAACATAACAGTTATAAGGGAAATGACGAAACGGTCTTATTTAACCATTAACATTGATGAATTCAAATAATGTTTATACGAGGGCAGATCAATAAGTCCGTGACTTTTAGAATGAAACACAGTTTTTTTTTTTGTAAAAAAAAAATGTATTTTTCAACATATTCTCCTTTTAGCTCAATACACTTAGTCCAACGTTTCTCCAATTTTTGTTTCACTTCCGAAAAAAATTGGATTTTTCGAGGTTCATAAAATAGGCATTTTTGATCAATAATTTCATCGTTGGAGGTAAATCCCTTTCCACCGAACCATTTCTTTAGGTTTTGAAAATAGGAAGTAGTCAATGGGGGCTAAATCCGGAGAATATGGCGGATGAGGTACCAATTCGTAGCCCAATTCATTGAATTTTGCCGTTGAGACACTATTACGTTTATGGTCAATTGAGAGCAAACGCGGCACCCATCTTGCAGACAGCAATATGAAATGCCTACGGCATCAACAATCACACGCACTTTTACTCTTCGATCGGCCAACACCATATCGTGCACTTTTTCGACATTAACAGATGTATTGACCTCAATTGGCCGTCCAGAACGTTTAGCGTCATTTGTATTTGTGCAACCACAACGAAAGTCAGTAAATCACTTTTTTACCATTAAAATTGATGGTGCAGAGGCCCCGTAGTGTTTATAAAGCTTTTCCTTGGTTTGATTGACGGATTGTTTTCGCAAAAAATAATGTTTCATGGGCACTCGAAATTCACTTTTTTCTATTTAAAAAAAAAAACACGAGGTTGTATGTTTTGAACAGCTGTTAAACGCAAAGTAAATGATGGAACTTGCTCAAAATTTTACAGTAGTCCATTAACAGGTGGTACTTGATCGGAGCAGTGTTGTACGGACTTATTGACTTAACCAAAACAAGTAAGAAAATTATAGTCGGTCTAGACCGACTATATGATACCCTATACCATGCGTCTTAATACCCTATCTCATTACCCCAACTAACTGGATATAGAAAATAAGCATAAACCAAATTTGAGTGGGATTTTTATTAATTTTTTCGGCTGCAGATATGAAAAAGTTCATATCGGATGCTATATCTATATGGGGACTAGGCCCAAAAATGGACCGATCTGACCATGTTTGGTAAACTCTCTTGTATCTTGCAAAAATATATACAGACAAAATTTGAGAAGAATCAGTGCAATATTTTTGATTTTTGATAGATTTAAGTGAAGATCGGGAAGCAGCTCTATATGGGGCCTATGACTAAGAGTTGTCTAATAGGGATCATTTTTGGACTACTTATTAATGGATATAATATATACATACAAACCCAATTTGACTAAGATTTGTATGATAATTTGGATCTTATGACAATATATGTTGATTTCATAGGGGTCATTTGTATGGGGGCTAGGTCTGAACATGGACCGATTCTCACCAATTTCAACAGCCTTCATCCCATGGCCGATAAAAGATTAACTACCAAATTTCATCAAAATATATTCATATTTGCGACCTGCAGTTTGATTAAAAGCTTTACATGGACACACAGACGGACGGACGGACGGACGGACGGACGGACGGACATCGTTAAATCGAATCAGAAAGTGATTCTGATTCGATCGGTATAATTAAAGATGGGTGTAGGTGAAATATTTTTGGTTGTTACAAACAGCAGCACAAAGTCATTATACCCAAACCACATAGTGGTATAGGGTATAAAAATAAAATTGCTTACGATAATGGATATTGGTAACCCACAAATTTGTATACCCTATACCACTACGTGGTTTGGGTACAATGACTTTGTTTTGCTGTTTGTAACAACCAAAGATATTTGACCTAGACCCATCTTTTACTGTACCGATCGAATCAGAAGCAGTTTTTGAATCAATTTAAATATGTCCGTCCGTCCGTCCGTCTGTGTGTCCATGTAAACCTTGTAATCAAACTGCAGTTCGCAAATATGAATATATTTTGATGAAATTTGGTATATAAGCTTTCAACAGCCATGGGATGAACGCTATTGAAACTGGTGAGAATCGGTCCATGTTCAGACATATCCCCCATACAAATGTCCCATATAAAAGCGAAATGAATTGCCATAAGATCCAAATTGTCGTATAGATCTTAGTCAAATTGGGTTTGTATGTGTTTATTACATCCATTAATGAATAGTCCAAAAACGGTACTATGGGACAACTCTTGGTCATAGAGCCGCTTTCCGATCTTCACTTAAATCTATCAAAAAACAAGTAAGAAAATTATAGTCGGTCCAGACCGACTATACGATACCCTATACCATGCGTTTAGAGACCCTATCTTTCAGGCCCAACTAACTGGATATAAAAAATATGCATAAACCAAATTTGAGTGGGATTTTAATTAATTTTTTTGGCTGCAGATATGAAAATGTTCATATCGGATGCTATATCTATATGGGGACTAGGCCCAAAAATGGACCGATCCTGATCATGTTTGGTAAAGTCTCTTGTATTTTGCAAAAATATATACAAACAAAATTTGAGAAGAATCAGTGCAATATTTTTGTTTTTTAATAGATTTAAGTGAAGATCGGGAAGCAGCTCTATATGGGGACAAAGGGATCATTTTTGGACTACTCATTAATGGATGTAATGAACGCATACAAACCCAATTTGAATAAGATCTATATGACAATTTGGATCTTATGGCAATTTATGTCGATTTCATTGGGGTAATTTGTATGGGGGCTAGGTCTGAACATGAACCGATTCTCACCAATTTCAACAGCGTTCATCACATGGCCGACAGAAGCTCATATACCAAATTTCGTCAAAATATATCCATATTTGCGACCTGCAGTTTGATTACAAGGTTTACATGGACACACAGACGGACGGACATTGTTAAATCAACTCAGAAAGTAATTCTGATTCGATCGGTATAATTAAAGATGGGTCTAGGTCAAATATTTTTGGTTGTTACAAACAGCAGCACAAAGTCATTATACCCAAACCACATAGTGGTATAGGGTATAACAAAAATATTGCACTGATTCATCTCAAATTTTGTTTATATATATTTTCGCAAAATACAAGAGTACCAACCATGGTCCGGATCGGTCTATTTTTGGACCTAGTCCGCATATAGACATAGCATCCGATATGAACTTTTTCATATCTGTAGCCAAAAATATTAATAAAAATTCCACTCAAATTTGGTTTATGCTAATTTTCTATATCCAATTAGTTGGGCCTAAGAGATAGGGTCTCTAAACGCATGGTATAGTCGGTCTAGACGGACTATAATTTTCTTACTTGTTTTGGTTGCTATTATTCATAACCAAAAAAAAATTTTTTTTCATTTATATTGCTTACGGTGACCAAAATACTATATATCTTACGATAATAATTAAAAATTCCCTAACACAGATAAAGCGAATTTTAACGTAACCTTTTCTTGCGAAAGAAATAAAATAACAACTATTTTCTATCCCTGATTTGAATTGAAATTCAAAATTATTTAAGGTATAATTAAGTATAATCCCGTTTGGAACGCTTCAAAAAATTAATTTACGACTCCATAAAGTACTTAAATTCATGATCATTATAACAACTCGAGTCGATGTGGCGATGTTCATCCGTCCGTCTGTCTATCTGTCTGTCTGTTGAAAATAAACCATGCACCTAAGTACACTTAACACAATATTGAGTAAGAAATTAATCAGGCTCATGATCAAATGTTTTTACTTTAAGTAAAGCAAAAGACAGTGGCACATTTGCTTCAAAAATTGATCGATATTTTGCATAACAGGTTAAACAGCTGTTTCGGGAAAAGTCACCAACCCTCATCAGTAACCAAAAGCAGTAGATAGTTTGTTTGGTAGAAAGTAAATTCATATATCTTTGTTGTGAGACCAATGCAATGAGAATCCAAGCAAAGAGTTATACAATTAAACCTTCCCCACAATAACAAACTAAAATATATAAAAACAACTTTGAAGCAAATGTTTTTGTATATGTGTACACTTTGCATACTACTATATACTTGATGTTTATACCCTATACCACTATGTGGTTTGGGTATAATGACTTTGTGCTGCTGTTTGTAACAACCAAAAATATTTGACCTAGACCCATCTTTAATTATACCGATCGAATCAGAATCACTTTCTGAGTTGATTTAACAATGTCCGTCCGTCCGTCCGTCCGTCCGTCCGTCCGTCCGTCCGTCCGTCCGTCCGTCCGTCCATGTAAACCTTGGAATCAAACTGCAGGTCGCAAATATGAATATATTTTGATGAAATTTGGTATATAAGCTTTTATCAGCCATGGGATGAACGCTATTGAAATTGGTGAGAATCGGTCCATGTTCAGACCTAGCCCCCATACAAATTACCCCTATGAAATCGACATAAATTGTCATAAGATCCAAATTGTCATATAGATCTTACTCAAATTGGGTTTATATGCGTTCATTACATCCACTAATGAGTAGTCCAAAAATTATCCCTGTGGCCCCATATAGAGCTGCTTCCCGATTTTCACTTAAATCTATTAAAAACAAAAATATTGCACTGATTCTTCTCAAATTTTGTTTGTATATATTTTTGCAAAATACAAGAGACTTTACCAAACATGCTCAGGATCGGTCCATTTTTGGACCTAGTCCCCAAATAGATATAGCATCCGATATGAACTTTTTGTATCTGCAGCCAAAAAAATTAATAAAAATCCCACTCAAATTTGGTTTTTGCTTATTTTCTATGTCCAGTTAGTTGGGCCTAAGAGATAGGGTTTCTAAACGCATGGTATAGGGTATCGTATAGTCGGTCTAGACCGACTATAATTTTCTTACTTGTTTTTATTTGAAAAAAAAAATATTTTTGTTTAGCGTTAAGGCGTGCCCTCCGTATTTTATTTTAGAAAATTCTTATTTTCGATCTATATAATTTTAATGATTGAGTTAGAAACAAATCAGACTCAAGATCAAATGTTTCTACTTTACTTGAGCCCGATTTATTTCTTACTCAATCATTAAAATGATATAGATCGAAAATAAGAAATTTTTAAGACAGTATTGTTTGCCATTATTTCGAGCACGTTGATGTCTAAAATTGTGTAAATTGAGGAGCATTTTACCAAGATATGACCTAAAATATGGACTTACCTCTAAAGAAGAAATTCAGTGTGTTTTTTGCAATAATTTAGTATTAAGTTTATCAAATTGTTTACTTTTTCAAATATTTTATTTATTTTAAATAGTGCAATAAGTCCAAATATTAATGTAAACCTAAAACTCAGGTGGATGATATTAAAGATTTGGCATAGTCGATAATATTAAAATTAAATTAAGTTTTTTCCGCTCCAAAAATTTTAAAAACCATTTCGAAGAGCATAAATCTAGATGTAGATAACGAAACTAGTTCAAACACGATTCAAAAATAAAGTATAAACGGAAAACCCCTACAGCGAAATTGAACTTTTTTGAAAACCTGACCTAACACATAGACACAACAAAAAAAAAATCATACAAAACAATATTACCAAAACATAAATTTCATTAATATCTAATTCAATCATAATGAGAACTATTGTTATCTATAAATTAACCAGTTTTTAAGGCAAAACTTATACATAAATAAGTAGAATATTAAAAAAAAAATAAAATAACAATATCACACTAGAATTAAGTTTCGTTGAGATACGTGATTTAAAATCAAGCCGCTCCTCGATATTTTCAAAAGCTTAAAATAAATTTCAAACAAAGACTTCAACAATAAACAATCGACATCACCTACCACACTTGACATTTCTAGATTTGGTAGTATATTTTTGTTTTAATTTAAAACAGGTTCTTTATAAACGTTTTGTAAATTGTATGAATATTTTTTTCAACTAAAACAAAAGCACACACATATTTTAAAATTACATATTAAGCTCTAGCTAGATTTTAGTTATTTAAATATTGTAAAAAGTGAAAGGTTAAAAACTTGTTTCTTAGATCATACAGGAGACGGTAGGTTAACAACGAATGACTCTTCGGTTAGAAAAATGGACAGTAAATAACAGAATAATTAATTTACTAATTTGGATATTAGTTAGAAGATTAAGGTAAACGTAAAATTTATTATTTTTTTATCAACTTTCTTTTAACAAGAAGCCATGATATTTTGTGTTGAAAATATCACCTTAGTTATGCATTCTTATTTTTGAAATAGCTTTCAAACAAACAATAACACTTGACCATCTTTTGGGGCTAAAAACAATACTACAATAATGGTGATCCAGCTAAATTAACAAAACAAAAAAAAACAAATATAAACTCTGATCCATGCTAAGTTACTGCTAATTAAACAACAAAGCATGATGAGATCATGCACTCTACCTTTAATTTATAACCATGAAAAATGTATTCAATGAGTGAGAAAAGATCAGTTGGTTTTTGTATACACGAGTAATTTTCAAAAAGACTTTTACTTTTGTTTTCAACCTGTCATACCAATGACATTTAAGCCTGAACAATTCGCAAGCAAACGGAAGAAACGACATAAATATATTAGAATAAGTATTTGCGTCGACTATTTGATACTCTACGATTACGACCCGCGCCGTCGCTAGTAAAGTCACATTATATTGTGCGAAATGTAAAACATCACAATGCAAAACAAAATTTATCTTAAAAAACTCGCAGTCATCTTCTATATGCGTTTGCATGTAATGAATGATCTCCAGAACCGTAACAGCCAGGAGCTAAGATTTACATTATATGTTCGGTTTGGACTCTGTTTTTTTTTTTAAATGAGCTGGATAGGACAAAAGAACGAGTCACCTCATATACAAAGTAAATGTTTATTATCACATATCACACATCTTCAAATTTTCTGCGAGTTCATCAGTAAAATAAATGGAATGGTATGGTAATGTGAACCACGCTCCAAAAAATAAATTTTTTTACAGGAATTTTAATTGGGTCAAATATCCCGCATTTAATGGAATATGTTACCTTCGAAGAGAACCAAAGTACCCCTAAGCAGGGCTCGGTGGAGATAGATTCAATGGAAAAACTGTTCCTCTCGAACCCTCAATATTGAACTAATTAAAAGTAAGGGGTTAAGAATTGCGCCCGCTGCAGCAGTGATCCGTTTTTTCGGGATAGCGATCAACCACTGCCTGAACTTAAAAGGGTTCTTGTACTATACCTAAAATATTATGCCGAGTTCGTGCAGTTAAAAAGGTTCCTTCGGATCGCAACGTAACTAAGTCTACGGGACCGGATGGTATACCAGAACTGGTGCTGAAACAGTGCTCTTCGACTCTAGCTAGTCCATTTGCTAACCTTTTTCAGCTCTTAGTACTATGCGGAAGTCTTTCCCTCTTGCTCAAAAATTGCCAATGTCCAACAAATCCTTAAAAAGGGTGAGGCTAATAACCCTGAAAATTACCGTCCAATTGGAATTTTCTCTAAAAGGTGATAGAGAGCTTAATTAACTACCATCCTGTTAACTATCTAGAGGCCAACTCGACAATATGGCTTCCGTAGAAGTCATTCTACGGGAGACCTGTTAGCTCTTCTTTCTGAGCGCTGAAGTCGATTTTGATCAAAGTAAAGTGGTTGCTCCAGATAATTCCAAGGCTAGTGTCACGGTGCATTAATATCAAAGCTTATTGCATATGGGGTCGGAATTGACTTATCTTGATTTATATCGAGTCTTCTCACAGACCGCACAATACGTGCTGTTATTGTCGCGATCTAATTCAATGAGTTTCAGCTCATTCTCCCACTCTTGTCCTTATCTTTCTGAATGACCTTCTTAGTCAAACCTTCAATCTTATCTAAACTTTCGCAGATAACAACAAGATTTGTCATTCATTTTTCTTCAATTGTACGACAAGCCATTTTGAGGTTGGGGGGCAAAAGGCAGGCAATGAATGACACACTCAATCAAGACCTTTTAACAATCACCGAATAGGGTTGATGTTGTTTGTTGACACATAGGGCCTTGTATTCAACAATGTCATCTGTATACATGAGTGTTATAAGTATTGAGAAATAAGACATGAGAATTTAATGTGATGTCTGTTGGAACGATCATATTTTTCAAGTGACGGAAGAAGTATTCTAGTGTTTTGGTTTTCTAAAATATCTCCTTAAAATCTATACTACATAAATCCGACCAAAAATGGAATACTATCCCATATATCGGGAGGAGCGTCAAAGTCTATTTTCGAGTTACTGGACCATGTACAAAGGAGGGCGTTGATGCTCATTAATGGTAGTAGGGTATCCAACTCCATTAATTCGTTGGAACATCGTCGATATATAGGTTGGTAACACTGTTCCATAGGTAGTACCGTGCGATATGTTCTTCTGAGATTAGCGAACTGGTTCGAAATGCCCGGGTTTCAGTTTGCTCTACCAAGTCTATTGTCCAGTTGACATCGCGTTACAGAGAAAATTCGTTTATCAGTCGAAATCCCCACTCAAGTCTTGCCTGAGAGTTACAATCTAATAAATTTTAAGCAAATATCCATAACCACTACTTCCTCTCTCATACTTCCCGCAACCTATTTTACTGATATCAACACATTGCATTGTGTTAATAATAAAATAATTAAATAATAACAATGTTGTAGAGAGTTATTGATGTGAGTAAAAGAGCAAATAATCTAACCATTAAAAACAAAGTTTTTATTAAAACTCCTTCCTGCTTTATGCATATAAGTTTTGAATCTCTGCGTGACTGTGCGTGACTTTAAAATTAATCTTTGGCCACAACAAGTCTATGGACAAAGTTTCAGATCGATCGGACGGGGGAAGTGAAGTTTTAATCTCTCCGTGACTGTGCGTGACTATGCCTGACTGTGCGTGACTATGTCAAAGATAATCTTTTTTTCACAGCAAGTCTATCGACCAAGTTTCAGATCGATCGGATAAGAAGAAATGGGTTTTAAATCACTCCGTGACTGCGTGACTATGTCGAAGTTAATCTTTCTTTACAGCAAGTATATCGACCAAGTTTCAGATTGATTGGATGAGGAAAAATCCGCTTTAAATCTCTCCGTGACTCTGCGTGACTATGTCGAAGTTAATCTTTCTTTACCGCAGGTATATCGACCAAGTTTCAGATCGATCGAATGAGGGGTAGTGACATTTAGATTAGTCCGTGACTGTGCGTGACTATGCGTGACTGTGCGTGACTACATCAAAATTAATCTGTAGTCAAAATAAGACCAAGCTGCCCCACGACAGACAGATGGACAGACAGACAGAGAGTATGAGTTAAAAGAAAGAGTTTAAAAATAGGCAGGGAAAAATATAAATATGAATAGATAATAATGGATGTTTTTTTTTCTTAGATAGAACTTACGAAAGGGCTAGCTGTCAAACGAACTGTTATCCTGCGACCACTTTTCGACATCAATAATCAGCATACCCTGACAAATTACAATGAAGAAATTCAGGCTTGAAAAATGCTATCAAATGTCCCGCATTTACTTTAAACATCAGTCATCATGGCCTACATTCGTATAAGATCCAGGTGGTGTAGCAATTAAAGCCACGAGACAAAAATATGCATCTGTTCAACAATGAGGCTCATTTTTTGCTTAAAGGATTTGTTTATTAACAAAATTTCAGCATATGGAGTAATGCCAATCCACAACAGACCGTACAACTCCATTATATACAATAAAATGCACCGTTCGGTGTGGCTTACACGTTGGTGCCATTATCGGACCATATTTCTTCAAAAATGAAGCCGTGGTTCACGTTACGGGCAATGAAGATCATTACCGCAACATGATCAATGATTTTTTGTTTGATAATATGGATTACATTGATCCGGACGGGATGTGATTTCAGCAGGATGGCGCTACATGCCATACAGCAACCGTAACCATCGACTTATTGAAATCAAAATTTGGCGATAGGTTGATTTCGAGAAATTGACATGCCGGTTGGCCCTCAATGTCCTACGATTTGACACCTCTCGTTTATTTTCTATAGAGCTACGTTAAATCACTGGTTTATGCGGATAAACTAGTAACAATTGATGCATTGGAGGCCAACATTTTTCATGTTATTCGTGACATATGGCCAGCTCAAGAGCGCCCGCGGTAGCCATATGCCCGAAATCATTATCAAATGTTAATATCATGTATTGGCCTTTCAAATAAAAAAATTTTTTTGATTAAAATTTAAGTTTTTGTGCTAAGACACACGCGATAATTTATGTCGGGTCAAAATTTTATTAATGCGAAAATATGGTTGTTAAAAAAACCAAATATTTGAAATGTAAGCAAAGAACAATTAAGGAATGAAGGCTGGGGAAAAGCAATGCTCAACTTGATCCGCTTGTTCTACTATAAGAGCATAAATGAAAAAGATGATTAATTGAATTATTTAAAAAAAAAAATAACAAAAACTGTTTTTGACATCAAATTGTGGTCAATATGTATGAAAAATGGCCGAATTTTATTTAGCCACTTTTCCCCACACTATAAAAATGATGAAAAATGATTTTCTTTGTTCCGATAACATTATTTTTAATGGTGTTATCATGAGTCCAGTATTTTCGATATTTACGCTTACACTACCTAAGACTGCTTGTAGAGCACGTAGATCAAAAAAAAAAGAAGATAAATGAATACGCGCACCAATAAGTTGTTAATTTTGCAAACAAAAGCAAATTCAAAATGTCAAACTCACAAAAAAAAAACGTAGACGTTAAAATAAATTTTTAATTTTAGCTTTTAAAAGAACTGCGAGTACGAATGGTTAAAGGTTGGCGGCCTTAACAAATTTTCAATTGTTTTTATATTTGCATAAAATTAGACAGACAAATTTATTTAATTTGTAATTTTATTTATTTGTTTATTGTTTTTTTTCATTACTTACCATTTCTTTACGCAATGTTGCTATTTGGGTATCTAATTTACTACCCGGTATCGCTGGTGGTATTTCCGATATAGTTTCATTGCCATTGATTTCTTTTAACGGCTGTGTTACTGTTTCAGATGTTGCTGTTGTTATCACTGTTGTTTGGGATAATTTATCACTTGCATCTTTATGCGTGCTGTGGCCAATATTGTTCATTGAACACGTTATATTGTTATTATTATTGCTGTTAATGTGATTATTGTTTATATTTAAATGAATATTATTTTCTTTTTGGTTATCTAATTGCTTAGTGTCATTATTTTTGAAATTTTTCGTGGTCTCTGTATCGACATCACTTATGAGACCGGAATCGGAACCGAGCATTTTGTTGATACCGCTTAAGCTTTTCGGTAATGGTGGCAAGTCATTGATAGACATTATTCTGCAAATAGATAAACATAACACAAATGTTATTGCATGATACAATTGAAATATGTAAATATGAAATACTTATATTAATTAAATAATAAATAAGGATTCTGGTAGTTTAAAATCGATTTTTGCATCTTCTAAAATAATCCAATTCCATGGATGCCTTTTGATTTTAATTCTTGAATGAACTGATATAACTTATATTTTGATTATCTTTTTTTGTAGCTATCATGGCGGTCCATGATGTCTACATTTTCTATTGTCTTTATACATATGTACACATGTGAGTTCTACACTCCACAAAGGAAAAATATAATAAATTGTAATCAATAACATGCCAGTTATACATGATTTCTGGGTCATAATATTAAAGAACGAACGAACTGAGCAGCAAAAAATCCGACGACAAAGTAAATTAACAAACCCAACTTGAAGCAACTCTAGTTTATGTTGCAATTTTTAAAATGTCGTGACGCTAATAATCAACAGCAGCAGCAGCAATAGTTAGCTAGCAACAACATCAACAACAATAACAAAAATAGTAAAATAAATGGATTGGTAAATACTTTAGATTTTTTGCAACTATTGCGGACAGACAATCAACAATATACTAACAAACCAACATAAAAAAACTAGATTTTTTCTTTCTTAGAAACCAGATTGAAAATTGAGCTTATATCTTGTTTTTGTTTAACATTTATAATAAAGTTATTGCTAATGTTAGATTTATATATTTTGTTCTGTCAAAAGTAACTTTTGCTTTTTTGCAAAAAAAAAAAAAAACTATTTTGTAATATTCACAATGTATTGCCAATATTGTTATGCTAATTCGGTTTATTGTTCATATTATAAATAAGCAATTTCTAGAGAGATTTCTATAAGTAAAAATTCTTTAAAACGTTACCCGTTGATGTAATAATTTTTGACATGGAATTTATTTGTTTATTTTTGATTAGATAACGATTTGAAATGATTTTTATTTTAAATATTAATGATTATTTTATTTCTTTTTGACATATTTTTCTTATTCGTTTCAAATCAAAGCTGTAAATGACGTTTAAAATATATTAATTAAAAAATCAATAATACAGAAACCTTATTATTTTATTATCTAGTGCTTTGGTTTGAAGGCTCTATAAACGAATTTCCGTATTCAACTTGAATGAAGCATTGTCAAATCAAGGCCCGCTTTTATCTATCAATGCCCGCTAACACAATAGTAAGTTTGATAGACTTTATTTATCTGGCATTCAGTAAGCCTAACTTGAGCTATTTAAAAATTGTCATAAACAATGAAAGAATTTTTAAGGTTATTATTATTGTGAATTAATTTTCAACAAGTTAAATTTAAATTAATTTCAAAGCCACAAATTTCCAAAAGAGAGTTTAATTTAACATCTAAAGCAATTAAACACAAAAGATGAGCCGTAATTTTATTTTATAAACTTATAGAAATTTAATTTTTTATAGATTTACGTCACTTTGTTGTTGAAAATACTGTCAAATAGTCGAGTTAAAATAAAGTATTTATTGTTTACTGTTTGAATTTGAATAGTTATTGTTTTTATCAATTTTTAGGAATAAATGAGTATTTCGAAGTCAATGTGACTGAGGACGGTAAAGGAGATGATTTAAGTTTCAAGGAGCCACGATGGTTAGTATTTTTTTTTAGCCTTAGAAATTAAACCATCTCGGTGAATTTGTAAACATGAAAAGAATTGGTTACCATTATGAAACTAAATACTATCGTTTCAAAGGTCTCAGGTTTACGACTATGAAATATTGGCTAACAGAGTTTAAACGAAGTCGTACGAGCTATCATCATGAACACTGGAATGGTCCTACGTTATATGGACATTTTTCAAATTGCGATTTTGGGGAGAGGCGGGATCCAGTTTGTTTCCTTCTATACAAAACTAATAAATGTGAAGTTTGGGGACAATCGGATAAAGAAAAGTTATATGGGGAAAATATGACTTTTTTTCAGATTTTACGAAAATGTCGTTCTATAGTTTAATTTTTCCGACAAGTTGTTATTTGAATCGCGATCAGTATTATATTATATTATATTTTCAAAAACCTATAAAAGTTCAAAATCGAATAAAAACTCGCCAAGAAATAGCAAATGTCCCAGACCACTTTTGTGCCAAAAAAAAACTAGGTCATGAAATTTAATGGCATTTTTTTCAACTTTGAGAAATTGATTAAATCCAAATTTTTTTTGGTCTCTATACCTACAATTACTTAGATATGAAGTATTGTTTTATTACCACGTGGTTAACCTATTGCGCATTAAAACCGAAAATGGGAAATTTTTTTATAAAATTTTGAAAACTCCTTTTTCAAGTTTTAAAAAATTTTCTTAAACAAAATTCAAAAAAATTGATCTGGCACTTTAAGGTTTTGTTAAATACGTATTAGAGATTACCAGTGTGAATTTTTATGCAAGTCCCTATGCCAGAATTTTTTTTGACAAGAATTTTATTTTTGCGGATTTCGATAAAAATGGGATTTTTGTGAAATATTCAGTATATGTAATCCTTTTAAATTCTTTATTTAACAAACTAATCAATTCTCTAGTTTTAAATATTTATCTCAATAGCCTAAGGTTTCGGAAAAAAGTAAAATGACCCCATTAACCCTTTTGGAATTGGGGTCGCATATGACCCCAGACAAAAAGACAATTTATTAAAGAAATTGAAAAATTTTGCAAATACTGTTGAATTTTTTAATTAAAATATTTTTTACTTAAAATATTCTAACCAAATGTGTATTTTTCTGTTCCTAAAATTTGGGATAACCCCGAGAACGTTAACCCATTATTTGCTAATTATTTTTTAAGATATTTTTAAATAGAGATTACCGAAATCGAGTTTTTCTATTAAACCCGATGAAACCACTATTTAGAATTTAAGAAATATAATTCGGTTATTTTTTTTAATTTAACCCTTCAGTGCTGCTGGGATCAAAATTATCCATTGTGATATATCATTGGTGCAATTGTCTGCTTATTGCTCGCGAATATAAATTAAAACAACTTATTACCAATTTTATTATAAAATAGTATTATTTTTAAAAACTATCTACATGTTTCCAAATAAAATAAGAACATTATTGAACTATGAATAACTCAACATTGTTAAATTAAACTTGACTTTGTATAGGAAGGATGTTATTTTTTGTATGATTCTACTATCTGTAGTAAAAACTGCTTTTCTTCTTCATTATTTGTTAACACTATTGAAATCTTTTATGAATTTAACGCCTCTTTCGGCAGTATCGTTTACTACAACAAATTCCGTGCAGAAATTGTAACTATTTTTAAAATCTTTATTAGATTCCTATGTTGATGCAGGAAATAATAAAAATTCTGCAGAAATACTAAAACAGCTGAAGCAATATTTAGTTTTCTGGGACCCAAAATCGCTTAAATCAATATTCATCAAATTTTCTAGGTGAAGGAATTTTCTAGGAGCACATAAAGGTAAGTTTTCGCAAAATATAGCAGAATTTTATTTCGTGTAGTTTACCAGAACAATGCATTATTTTTAGGTATTTACTTTTTTTAAATATGCCATAATTCAAAGTTTGGCCTCGGCAAGGAATGGGTTAACGTTGTTCGATTTATTCCAAGTTTTAAGAGTGGATAATATACATATTTGATTATAATATTTTAAGTAACGCTTTTAAAAATCAACAGTATTTGCAAAATATTTGAATTTTTTTAATAAATTGTCTTTTATTAGCTAATTCCAAAAGGGTTAATGGGGTCATATTATCTTTTTGTTGATTGCTATAAGTGATACATAGATGGCGCTCTCTATTTTATTTTAAAAAAAGTGCCATAAAAATATTTAATTACTAGATGTTTACACATCTCCCCTGTGATCGAACTCACATGATTTTTTTTTCAATTTAAGATTGTAAAAAATTATCGACACCAATATTCAAATTGACAATATTTAAGAAGTGATTATTACTAAAGCGGTCTTAAAACAACGATATGAATTAGTTTAATACAAATTATATATTTTAAATACTTTTTATTGGCATTAACAAACATTTTTTTATTTCATATTCAGTTCAATATACATTTTTTAAGAAGAAATAACTTTGACCCTAATACTCTTTGGGGTTATTGTGATTTCATTGCTTAGAAATATTTTATTTACGTATTTAAGATTATTTAACAAAACTTTTTACAATATTTGGTTTGTAACATATGGGGGATTTCATGTCAAGTTCACCAACTTTTGAAACCGATGTCTTTCGATCGGGATGAAATTTGCAGCAAGGTTAGTGCTATTGGATAGTAGTTTAGACACAATTTTTCAACAAGATCGGTCCAGATCTCTCTGAGTTAGAGGGGATCAAAATTTGACATTTTGGCCAAACAGGTGTTTTTTCTCATCCATGTAACTTATTACCTATTGTTCTTAGAAAATATTCTCCCAAAGAGTTTAGATAGCTATTTCTTCAATATTTCGGAAAAAAATACTTAAAAAAAAAAAAATTTTTTGTAGACTTTTTTTTTGCTAAACTAAAACATTTTTTGCCTTTTTTTTCAAAAAGGGCATTTTTTTTTTCATAAGAAAGCTTAGGAGTTTTCCTTTAAGAGCTTTTTTGTCGCTTAGTGGGATGGGAATGTGATATCTATCAAAATAAATGTTTTGTAACTCAAGACAACGGTTTTTCAATTTCTCACAAATGCACTATTTTGAATTTTTTCCTATTTGTGTCTAAAACCTTACAAATAAAACTTATACTGAGAAACTAGACAAACTAAACTTTCCGAAGGTATATAACATACCTAACTAAAATTTTATACCCTCGATATTGTAGTACCCAGAATATGTTAACCTCAGGAAAAAATCGCTTTTTTTCTATAGAAATGTTGAAAAATTATTATTTTTTATTTATTTTTAATAATAATTAAATTAATGTATAATAATAATAATAATATTAAAAATAAAAAGATAAATAATTTATTAAAATTTAATCTTAATTGCATTAGATCCATTTATATCATAACTATTTTTATACTTAATTTATTGTAGCTGATGAAGTATTTAAGTCTTGTAAATTTTTAAATACCCAGTCTTTCATCCAGCTTTTTTGTCGCCTTTATTTACTGCGTTTTTTTGTCAATCCTTTCTTGGCGTTACTAGGTTCAGCTGTTGATTTCGCTGCTGTTTTATTTGTTGTCTTTGGAAAGAAATCGCATTGAATAGAGGCAGAAAATTTTTTCACCTCGAGTCTTCCATCGACAAGCGGTATAAAAGCATGGTATTCAGCGGTGCCATCGATTGTTACCGCAGCATCGAATCTGCTCTTCAGTGTTTTCAATGTTTCCTGATGATCCTCTTTGCTACTAAAAACTATTTTAGTTTCTTTACAATAACTTTTTGCCTAATGGAATAAAGCAGTCGCATCTAAGATGCGATCTTGATGAGAGCACTGGAGGCTATACTTCGCTGCATTTCTTTTAAGGTTTGCTCCAATACTATCACATGCTCCTTTACCATGAGCAGTAGGATGAAAATGCTACTCAGCTGGCATTCCAAAATCTTTTTCATGGGCCATGAGATTTGCCAAGCTACTTTTGTTTTTAAAATGTTGACGAGCTCCGTCCGAAACGTAGTATACCTTCTTTACTGTAAATTTAGATTTTAGAAATTTTAGTATTATCTTCTGGTACTCATAAACTGCAACGGTATCATGTTTTAAATCGTCGGATATGATTGCCATACTTTTATGTTCCAGTTTTTCATCTTTCATGTAGTAAATAACTACTGTGAATATAGTTGCTTGGTCGTTATTGAAGTGGAATGCTTGTATGGCATCCTGAAGAACATATTTATAGTTTTCTGCGAAATCATATGAAATAACGAATTCACCAGACTTCAAATGTATCTTCAAATCCTTGACGAATGACCATTGCTCTTTGACTAAAAAGTCATGGTTTCTCAAGTTTAGCAATCCTGTACACATTTCTTCCACAAAATCATCCACATTTAAAATGATTGTTTTCAATGTGCATCTGTCAGTCTGAATCCAAGAATCAAATTTGACCTCCTCTATATATTCTCGATCTAAAGAGTTGATTAAATTTTCTTTGATGCATGTGATTTTCGGGCAATTGGTACATTCACCTAAGTGGCAAGAAGTTGTTGCATTTGGACACATAGTCAATTTAAGGCAATCGCGGTAATCGTGTAAATCTTCTGCCGAATCATCTGTTAAATACTTTAAGTTGATTTCCTTCAACATCAGTTTACCATTTTCATGGTAAATGCAAACGCATAATGGGTGAGTTCCGCTGCGTTCTGCCAAAACGCAATGTTTTGGCCTCATTTGGGTTAATTTCGTGAAGCCAATTCTAACATCCTCGTGTTCAGATTGAAATGTTGCAAATAACTCTTTCAGGTTACAGATAACCATTCTCTTCTGTTATGTTATGAAGGTATGTTACATACCTTCGGAAAGGTTAATTAGTCTAGTTTCTCAGTATAAGTTTTATTTGTAAGGTTTTACACACAAATAGGAAAAAATTCAAAATTGTGCATTTGTGAAAAATTGAAAAACCGTTGTCTTGAGTTACAAAACATTTATTTTGATAGACATCCCACTCCCATCCCACTAAGCGACCAAAAAGCTCTTAAAGGAAAAATCCTAAGCTTTCTTATGAAAAAAAAAAAAAAAAAAAAATGCCCTTTTTGAAAAAAAAGGCAAAAAATGCTTTAATTTTTTTTTTTTTTTTAAGTATTTTTTTCCGAAATACTGAAGAAATAGCTTCTAAGCTATTTGGGAGAAAATTTTCTAAGAAAAATAGGTAATAAGTTACATGGATGAGAAAAAACACCTGTTTGGCCAAAATGTCAAATTTTGATCCCCTCTAACTCAGAGAGATCTGGACCGATCTTATTGAAAAATTATGTCTAAACTACTATCCAATAGGACTAACTTTGGTGCAAATTTTATCCCGATCGGAAGACATCGGTTTAAAAAGTTGGTGCACTTGACATGGGGGATATATATAACATATATATGACTGTAAGACCCACAGGGTACGGAAGGGTTAATTTTTCCAAAACTTTTTCTGGATATTATCAACAATACATGGAGGAACAAATGTGTCAGCTTTCATGTCAAACCAAGAACAAACAAACACATTTCTTTAAAAATACTTATAACCTCATACCTCTTTGGGGCAGAACTTAAAGTTGTCCGATTTTACTATAATTTTCAACAATTGCTTCTTTGACAAATTGGCACAATATTTCATCTGGGCTTCTTTAAAATCCAGAAAAGATATTTCGTACATATACTACAAAGCCTCCCTATTTACGTCCCCTTACAAAACCACGAAATATTTTTATGTTTCTTTGAATAGCACGAAAAACTAAACATTTTTGTTCATGCCCTTTCACTTTGCTAGAAGTCCTCACTTTCCTAATCATGTGATATCAAATTCGTGCATACCAAATATGAAAAAATTAAATTAAAAAAAATCATTTTTAAACAAAATTAAACACAATTAAATATTAATTATCATTTTTAATTAGAACTACATTTTAAAAAAAACTATATACATATGTATGATTCCACGAATTTCATTATGACTTCTGCACTTTTTGCACGTCTATACGGTTTTTTCCACTTTCTCATTAGAAAAAATAAATTTGCATCATATTTCTAATACTCAGTACGTATAAATAAAAATATAAAATCCCCCGAAAAATTAGCTAACGAAGAAAGGAAAACTTCATACAGCAATTAATCAAACAAAATTTAGGTGCATTTTTAATTAATTGGTTGTTAGTTGTTTTACTGACATAATTATATGTGTTTTACAATGCAGCCAATGACAACAATTTAATTTTAAACACAATTCTACGTTTTCAATTGAAATTACAGTTGGTTTATTTTTTTTTTCGCAAGTATTTAGGTGCCTCTATTTAATAACTTTTTTGTGTACACTATTCCTTAACATTACATTAAAGATCATGTTGCCATGATAGTTTTATTAACTCACCTAATAGTTTTTAGTGAATTTGAAAACTTAATAAAAATATTGAAACACTGATTTTATTTTAAAATATATTTATAAATTTTTTCTAATTCAATTAAAATATTTTCACACAATACGCGTGCTTCGATTACCCTAAAACGATACAAACACAAAAACTTCTACATGTCGAATGTTAACAATAAACTAAGATATAAGAAAATAAATATTTGGCAAAAAGTATATTTTCTTCCGATATAAAAAATTTTGGGTTAATATACATAATACGTAAGAAAAACTGGGTGTACGAGGTAGCACGTCATTATAAAGAAATAATCAATTATCAAAATTCAAAACCATATTTTCAAATATCATTTATCTAAAAGTCATACAATTTAATTCAATAAGTATGTGAAACAATTAAATACTAAAACTCAAAATATATAGAGTTTTCTCAAAGGTTCATCTGAGTCTTAAGAGTTCTATCAACATTTTTTTCAAAGAATTCTTATCAAATTCCTTAAAAATGAATAATATGTGTAACACCCTGTTTTCTTCTAGGAATTTATGGTATAAATAATACACGTTTTCGTTTATTTTTATTAAGCACATTGAAATTATTAACAACAACTAAAACAACATATGTCAAAAAAATCATGTTTTGAGAATACCGAAAATTTTCTTTATTCTGTTGCACATGACAAAGAAAATTTTAAAAATCTCTTTTTTTCTAAATTATTTTATATGATGTATGAATGTATTTGACTATGTCAAAGCGACTTCCTCAAAAAATTTACAGAAAAAAAAACAAACAAAAAACATAAAATAAACAACTAAAAACCGCGTTTGGGACAAGCAAAAAAAAAATTAACAAATTCTTAGTGGGAGAACAAGTGACAACTTTGTATAGTGTTGTAAAAGAGAATAGTTTTTCATGCTCGATAGTGTTTAACGGCAAGTACTTAAATAAAATTTGACCCACATTTCGATTAACCCTTAGGCAACATTTAATTAAAGTCAAGAGGAAATTTTAGAACAGGATTCGAACTTTGAAAAAAATTATACTATATGTTGTGGAGCATTAATTTATTTTGTAAGTTCATTACTTCAAGCAGTTAATTTGGATCTGATTTTCGAAGAACTCTCACGTAGCACTGAACTGATAGATAAATTGTAATATGAAGACGCAAACCAAATTTAAGTCCCAATCCGTGAATACATTTGTATTAGAGCTGGTCTGAACATGTACCGATTTATTTTGTCCAATAGTAAACTGTCGTCGGTTCAGTTATTCATTCGCTTAGTTTAAAAAATAGTTGGCCCATATACATATAAGAATAAAACAAGTAAGAACATTATAGTAGATTTAGACCGACTATATAATAACCTACTTAAAGGGTCTTAACTTCAACTAATTGGATAGGGAAAATAAGCGTAAGCCAAATTCAAGTGGTGCAGTTATCAATTTGTGGCCTGCATATAAGAAATAGATTATATCGAATGTTATATTTATATTGGGATTAGGTCGAAAAATGGACCAATCTTGATAGATTTTCGATAGATTCAAGTGAAAATCGGGAAGTTGCTTTATATCGGGGCTATGACTAAGAATGACCCTATACGGTATATTTTTTGGACGTCTGATTAATGGGTGTAATAAACACACAAAAACTAAATTTGACCGAGATCTGTATGATAATTTTGATCTTATGGCAATTTAAGTCAATCTCATAGGGGTCCTTTGTATGGAGACGAACATACAACGATTTACACAAATTTCAATGGCATTCATTATATGCGCAATGCAAGCGTAAGCACCAAATTTCATCAATTGTATTTATATTTGCAAGGTTTACATGGACACACAGACGGAAATATCTAAATCGACTCAGAAAGTGATTCTGAGTCGATCAGAAAGTCGATCGCTATAATAAAATGTCTAATGTTTTTGGTAGTTGCAAACATCAACAATCCGAGTCAGGAACAGAAGCTATTAAAAATTTACCACGACCAACTAATTTTGCAGAACTTCAGTCTTTTATGGGAAAAGTATATTATTATTGCACTTTTATTCATAATTATTCCGATGTTTGTGGTCCATTGAATTTGCTTCGCAAAAAGAATGAGAAATATCGTTGGGGTCATGAACAAGGAAAAGCTTTCCCGGAGCTAAAACGTCAAATAATTGAGATGACAACACTTTTTCACTTTGACGAAAGATTACCTATAATCTTAGCCACTGATGCATCTTCGCATGGTATCGGCGCAGTGATTTCTCATGTACATCCGGATGGATTTGAAGGTCCAATAGCTTACGCGTCGAAAACTCTTAATGATCATCAAAAGAACTATAATCAAATTGAAAAGATGGTTTATCGATTATATTTGGAGTCCGAAAGTTCCATGATTATTTGTATGGCCGTAAATTTATTTTAATTACTGACCATAAGCCTTTGGTATCAATTGTCAATTCTACAAAAGGAATTCCAATCACAACAGCACATATACATACACAATTCAGTACAAAAACTCAAAATCACATGGAAATGCTGATGCATTATCCAGACTTCCTCATAAAGAAGACCTTGATTTTGATAAATCTGATGACATTTATGAAGTTAATTTTATATACCAAGTTCAAAAGTTTCCACTGGATGCTAAAATGGTAGCAGATTTAACTAAAACTGATGCAGTTTTAAGTAAAGTATTTCTTTACATAATGAATGGTTGGCCTGATAACATAAATGGAAAAGATATCCTAGCGAATTTTCGACATCGTTTAAATTTAACAGCTTTTAACGGTGTAATTATTCTACAAACTGATTATAACAGGGTTGTAATACCAACACAAGTTCAAAGAAAAGTTCTTAAACTTCTGCATGAAGGTCACTGGGGCATTGTTAGAAAAAAACAATTGACTCGACGATATTGCTGGTGGCCTACAATCGATGATCACATTTTAAACCTAGTTTCATCTTGCTCCATCTGTAATACTTGCAGCCCAAATCCAGCAAAAGAATTTTCACCGTGGCGAAAAGCATCGCAATTATAATATAATAAAAATATCCAGAAGTATATTGCGCTTTTGAGCTTCAGACAGTAATGTGGCCGCCCAGATCTGGTCTCATACGGCAACTTTTTATACCCTATACCACTATGTGGTTTGGGTATAATGACTTTGTGCTGCTGTTTGTAACAACCAAAAATATTTGACCTACACCCATCTTTAATTATACCGATCGAATCAGAATCACTATCTGATTCGATTAAACGATGTCCGTCCGTCCGTCCGTCCGTCCGTCTGTGTGTCCATGTAAAGCTTGTAATCAAACTGCAGGTTGCAAATATGAATATATTTTGATGAAATTTGGTATTTGATCTTTATCAGCCATGGCATGGACGCTATTGAAATTGGTGAGAATCGGTCCATGTTCAGACCTAACCCCCATACAAATGACCCCTATGAAATCAACATATATTGCCATAAGATCCACTGATTCTTCTCAAATTTTGTTTGTATATATTTTTGCAAAATACAAGAAACTTTACCAAACATGGTCAGGATCGGTCCATTTTTGGGCCTAGTCCCCATATAGGTATAGCATCCGCTATGAACTTTTTCATATCTGCAGCCGAAAAAATTAATAAAAAACTCCACTCAAATTTGGTTTATGCTTATTTTCTATATCCAGTTAGTTGGGCCTGAGAGACAGGGTCTCTAAACGCATGGTATAGGGTATCGTATAGTCGGTCTCGACCGACTCTGATTTTCTTACTTGTTTGTTTTTATATTTGTCAATAAATTTTTGACTGTGGAATATGGTCCTTTTACTCTATCTCCAATTTGTCTTATTGATATTTTTTGGAATCGCGCAAGTTAATTGTAATATTTTTTCAGGTTCGGTAGTTTCTTTTCATTTTGGAGGCATGCCAAAGATTACTCCCGAAATAGTACCGTCTGATTCAACGTATGTCATAAAACTGCTGTTAATGATATTTAAAAAAGTTAATCTTTAAATTTTATTATATCTTATTTCCTAACAGTACCGTTATTTTTCTCAACTTTTGTTTGTATAAATTTTTGCAAAACACAAGACACTTTACCAAACTTAGTCAGAATTGGTCCATTTTTGGGCCTAGTCACCATATAGATATAGCATCCGATATGAACTTTTTCATATCTGTTGCCAAAAAAATTAATAAAAATCGCACTCAAATTTGGTTTATGCTTATTTTCTATATCCAGTTAGTTGGGCCTATGAGATAGGGTCTCTAAACGCATGGTATAGGGTATCATATAGTCGGTCCAGAACGACTATAATTTTCTTACTTGTTTACATATGTACTGTTACTTTTTATCCATATGTAATTCCGTTGGTCTGTCAAAGTTATCACTTTACATACGATTCATAATTTTTGCTATCACACGTGCATGTGTATTTCCGTACGACATAAATAGCCTCTAAATGTACAGCTGATTTAATTTGTTAAATTTCCAAAAATTTATTGTTAAAAAAAAATTATATATTTTATATTTTTTTTAATTTTTTATTAATATTAAACAATTTATTTTTCTTTCAATATTAATCTCTATAATTTACTCTGTTTTTTGTTTCGCCAAAAGCGGTGTTGTATTTGCATATGTTTGTCATGCCAAAATAGAACCTGTTCAATTGAAAAATGTACATGTGACTTTCCTCATGTATTACACATAAACAATGTTCCATATGTATCACACGATATGCACAACTTTTGTTGTTGAAAATTATAGTCGGTCTAGATCGACTATACGTTACCCTATTACCATGCGTTTAGAGACCTTATCTCTTAGGCCCAACTTATTGGATATAGAAAATAAGCATAAACCAAATTTGAGAGGCAGTTCATATGGGGACTAAGTCCAAAAATGGACCGAGTCTGACCATGGTTGGCAAGGTCTCTTGTATTTTGCAAAAATAAAGGGTCCGCCTAATAACTTTTTTTTTTGAAAATGCTATAAAAAAAACTACTGAATGTTATCTCAAATTTCTTTTTTTATTTGAAAGTACAATCCTTTCGGTTAATAATGGAAAATAATTTCATTCAAATGGCTGCCTCGGCTGGCCATGCAGTTGCCTACACGATCGGTCCAATTTTTAAGCACATTATCGATTGTGTGCAGCTGTATTTCACCAATGGGATCACGAATATTGTCCTTTAAAGCGTCAATTGTCTCTGGCTTGTTGGCGTAACACTTATCTTTGAGGGCACCCCACAAACAATAGTCCAAC
Source organism: Cordilura impudica (assembly GCA_963682025.1). Taxonomy (NCBI): domain Eukaryota; kingdom Metazoa; phylum Arthropoda; class Insecta; order Diptera; family Scathophagidae; genus Cordilura; species Cordilura impudica. Next base: position 113,171,555 of record OY821517.1, read on the forward strand.
GGTGCCAAATCGCAGCTCCGAGGTGGCCAAACGACATCAGCTCTGCGGCTGATAATGCGGTCTTCAATAACAGGGCGCAAAACATCGAGTGTAGCTTCGACTGTGTGGCACGTAGCGCCGTCCTGTTGAAACCAAATGTTGCCAATATCCTCCTCTTCAATTTTTGTGAACAAAAATTCGTTCAACATGGCCCGATAACGAGTGCCATTGACTGTAACGGCCACTCTTTGCTCATTTTCGAAGAAAAATGGCCCAATTATGCCTCTGGACCAAAATCCGCACCAAACAGTGACTCGTTTTGTGTGTATCGGCTTTTCAATGTATGTGTGCGGGTTTTCTGTGCCCCAAATGCGACAATTTTGCTTGTTTACATACCCGCCAAGATCAAAATGAGCTTCATCTGAAAAGATGATTTTTTTTTGGCAAAATCGGCATCTTCTGTAAGTCAATCGCAGGCCCAGTTAGCGAAGCGAAAACGCATTGGAGGGTCAGTTGGCTTCAACTCCTGAACCAATTGGACTTTGTATGGCGTCATACCAAGGTCTTTATCCAAAATTCGTCTCAATGATGCCTCCGAAATGTTCATTTCGTCTCAATGATGCCTCCGAAATGTTCATTTCTTGAGAACGGTAAATTGATGTTGATGGCGCTTCACGCACACCTTCTGCCACAGCAGCAATATTCTCGGGTGTGCGCACTGTTTTTGGCTTTTCGCGCTTTGGTTTATCGATGAGGATGCCAGTTTCTTTCACTTTTTTCCCAAGATAACGAACATAAGGAGCTGACGGTGCTTCTCTTCTTCCAAAATCCGTACGCAATTTTCGCACACATTCTACAACATTACATGATTTTCAAAGTAATGTCGCAATATTTCCCAGCGTTGCTCAAGCGTATACTTAACCATATTCGTTCCGCGGAAGGATAAAACTAATTATCTGTCAAATCAGACATGAGCTAAGTGTTACCATTCACGAAATAAACACTAGTAGAAAAAAAACGTTAGATGGCGGACCCTTTATATACAAACAAAATTTGAGATGAATCAGGGAAATATTTTTGTTTTTTATAGATTTAAGTGAAGATCGGGAAGCAGCTCTATATGGGGCCCATGACTAAGAGTTGTCCAATAGGGATCATGTTTGGACAACTGATTAATGGATGTAATATATACATACAAACCCAATTTGACTAAGATTTGTATGATAATTTGGATCTTATGGCAATATATGTTGATTTCATAGGGGTAATTTGTATGGGGGCTAGGTCTGAACATGGACCGATTCTCACCAATTTCAATAGCGTTCATCTCGTGGCCGATGAAAGCTTATATACCAAAGTTCATCAAAATATATTCATATTTGCGACCTGTAGTTTGATTACAAGGTTTACATGGACACACAGACGGACGGAAGGACGGACATCGTTAAATCGAAACAGATAGTGATTCTGATCAGATCAGATAGTAATTCTGATTCGATCGGTAGAATAAAAGATGGGTCTACGTCAAATATTTTTGGTAGTTACAAACAGCAGCACAAAGTCATTATACCGTATACCACTATGTGGTGACTCGAAAAAAAAAACTTTTTATACCCTATACCACTATGTGGTTTGGGTATAATGACTTTGTGCTGCTGTTTGTAACACCCAAAAATATTTGACCTAGACCCATCTTTAATTATACCGATCGAATCAGAATCACTTTCTGAGTTGATTTAACAATGTCCGTCCGTCCGTCCGTCCGTCTGAGTGTCCATGTAAAGCTTGTAATCAAACTGCAGGTCGCAAATATGAATATATTTTTATGAAATTTGGTATATAAGCTTTTATCGGCCATTGGATGAAATTGGTGAGAATCGGTCCATGTTCAGACCTAGCCCCCATACAAATTACCCATATGAAATCGACATAAATTGCCATAAGATCCAAATTGTCATATAGATCTTACGCAAATTGGATTTGTATGCGTTCATTACATCCACTAATGAGTAGTCCAAAAATGATCCCTTTGACCCCATATAGAGCTGCTTCCCGATCTTCAGTTAAATCTATTAAAAAACAAAAATATTGCACTGATTCTTCTCAAATTTTGTTTGTACATATATTTGCAAAATACAAGAGACTTTACCAAACATGATCAGGATCGGTCCATTTTTGGACCTAGCCCCTTTATAGATATAGCATCCTATATGAACTTTTTTATATCTGCAGCCAAAAAAATTAATAAAAATCCCACTCAAATTTTGTTTTTGCTTATTTTCTGTGTCCAGTTAGTTGGGCCTAAGAGATAGGGTTTCTAAACGCATGGTATAGGGTATCGTATAGTCGGTCTAGACCGACTATAATTTTCTTACTTGTTATTATTAGAACATTATTCTCCATTAGCATTCAAATACCCCTACTGTAGACACATCTAAGTAATAAAACTGTGTGCAAACCTAAATAAACTCGAATAGAAAAAAATTTTCTTAGACTGATCCCGTTCAGTTCAAAGAGGTCCCTATGTATGTGTTCACGCAGCTGAGGGTTAAATAAAATTTTTTTATTCGTTTTATTTTACAATACAATACAAAACAGTTCTATCGCTACTATTCCAAAAATCATAAATGACCTTTAATTTAAAAATACAAAATGAAAACAAAATACAATTAAAATGGTCATAAAACATGAAATCAAAGAAAAAACATAACAATGTTATTTTATGTTTTTTTTTTATTAACAATATAAATATTAGAATTTTACAAGTCGCCCACCTCTATTGGGTATAGTATGTAAATGGAATATGTCTTTGTTATTATACCCTTAGCCATAAAGTTGGGAAGTTGGTATGCAGTTATAAAAAGTTTTATGCCTCCTCATGTAGCAAGAGAGACATGTGCCATACGGTAGAGATATGAACCATCTCCAGGGACTGAAAAACTGCAATAAAAGAAATACTACATCGAGATTAAGCTGTAAAAAAATGCATTTTATGTGGCTATTAGAGTTGATTGGTGTAAATATCAGAAATTCTATTGGGTTTGTTAAAGATCACTCCATAATATAAAAGATGAAACATGGATATAATCGAATGAACATCAAGCGATAAATATTATGGCAAAATTAACAAATTATTACACTTGAAAAAAATTCATTATTTTGAATAAAATCATAAAAAAAATTTTACCGTTTAAATTTGTTTTCATAACATTAGATTAAGATAGTGAAAGTATCGCCCGATGTAATTAAAGGTTTAAGTTAAGACTATAAGTAAAATTCTAGCACAAGCACGAACTCATTTTATCCATACAGGAGTAATTCCAAGTCAAACCGCGAGATTTTCGGTAAAAATTGATTTTGGAGAACGTGAGTTTTTTGAAATTTTCCGGAAGCATGCACTTCTGGAAACATTTTGCACATGTTTTAGGAAAAATATTTTTTTTTTGTAGGGTACAGTGAACAAAAAAGTTGTACACTTACTAAGTGAAAATAAAACGAAAATAAAATAAAAATAAAAAAAAATTAAATAAAAGTTGATTAATTACTTACCAAATTTTAGGTAAGGATCTATACATTTTTTACCATAATATTAAAAACAAAGTTTTAATTAAAACTCTTTCTTTCCTTATGCATATGAGATTTTAAACTCTCCGTGACTGTGTGTGACTATCTTAAAATTAATCTTTGGCCACAACAAGTCTATGGACAAAGTTTCAGATCGATCGGATGAGGGGAAGTGAGGTTTTAATCTCCCTGTGACAGTGCGTGACTATGCGTGTCTGTGCGTGACTGTGTCAAACTTAATCTTTTTTCACAGCAAGTCTATCGACCAAGTTTCAGATCGATCAGATAAGGGGAAATGGCTTTTAAATCACTCCGTGACTGTGCGTGACTGTGCGTGACTAAGTCAAAGTTAATTTTTTTCACAGTGTATGGATCAACTTCAATTTGCAGCTTCACTTTTTGACGCGTTATAAACGGAATGAGATACTGATATTATAACCTATGCACAGTGGTTCGGAGGGTATAAAACGATAAGAAATATATGGAAACTTTAAAAAAATTAAAAAAAAAAAATAATAAAACAAAAAAATAATATTTTGTTTTCCTGACGGATAGAAATTTATTATATTACACATGGAACGAACAAGGTTTTTGAATATTTATAAGTGTTTCTTTGCTAGAAATATTATATTATTTAAATGTTCGGTCCATACATGCCCATTAATATATAATTGAATTCAGATACGAGCTTTGCAAAGGGTCAGGAAGTACTTATTTGGTGCTGTCGGCGAAGTTCTTGGTGTCGATATCTTAGACAAACACAAAATCAGCCATCAAAACAATTTTTTCCGCTGAATAATCTTAATATATATTATTTTTATTATTCATCTAATTTGCTTTTTCCTATTTCATCCAACTAAAACCAGGTTTCTAATTCGAAGTTTACTCAAAGCACCATAAACGAAGCGCTTTTTCAACCATAATTAACAGTAATATTGCTGGAATTTAGAGCCTCTCCTTCCTTTCTCTACACAAACCGACGACCATCCCATCCAAATTTATTGAATTTTTACTTGCTAAAAATACAGCTGCTTTTGCTATCAAAATCACTGGCGTACTGAAAGAGTTTCTGTATATTGCATTTAGTAATAGGTGTTTTTTTATGTGGGTTGTACCCATGTAAATCCTTCAAATGCTGAAAATTTATTACTGTTTGTGAACGATTATAAATATTTCATCATTTTGAAGTTCATTTTAAATACGAGTAAGTGCAATACATACTGATACTTTTGGATTTTTATACCTATATCAACATGTGGTTTGGGTATAATTAATGTGTGCTGTTTGTAACTACCAAAATTATTTCACCTAGACCCATCTTTTATTACACCGATCGACTCAGAATCACGTTCTGATTCAAAGCAATTATGTGAAAAAAAATCATTAAGAATTTTTAGAATCAAATACCCGGATGAAACAATAATAATAAAAATCGATATCTTAAAAAAATTCTTATTGAGTATTTTAAAACAGGGTCAGCAGTATGAACAACTTTATTCTAAAGCTAAACTTAAAGTGTAAAAAAGATCTAATTGACTTCTTAATATCATTTAGAAAACAAGAAATATCATAAAGGCAAACATGTTTGTTTTAATTAGTAAGTAAGCAAATAATAAACATAAAATAGTAAACAAAAAAAATACTAGTTACTAGTTGCTCAGTTAACTGAACATTGGTATAAAATGAAAATATTTTGATAAAAATAATAATAAATGAATAATGTAATTGACTGCAATAAATGGTGCGTGTGTGTGTGAGTGTATTAATCTGAAGGTCATAGTAAATAAGTCTGTGTAAATAAATAAATACAAAATAACAACAACAATAGATTTCTATTTAAGGTACAAAGTTTAAAAAAATTGGTGTTTAATATATTTTCAAGTTTAGAAATAATAACTTATTAAAAAATCTAACCCACAAAAACAAAGTTTTTATTAAAACTCTTTCTTTCCTTATGCATATGAGTTTTGAATATATCCGTGACTGTGCGTGACTGTGTGTGACTATCTTAAAATTAATCTTTAGCCACAACAAGTCTATGCACAAAGTTTCAGATCGATCGGTTGAGGGGAAGTCAGGTTTTAATATCTCCGTGACTGTGCGTGACTATGCGTGACTGTGCGTGACTAAGTCCAAGTTAATATTTTTTCACTGCAAGTCTATCGACCAAGTTTCAGATCGATCGGATGAGGGGAAATGACACTAAGATCACTCCGTGACTGTGCGTGACTACCCCAAAATTAATATGCAGTCACAACAAGACTATGGCCCAAGATTCAGATCAAATGAATAAGGGGTAATGGGGTTGACCCACGACAGACAGACAGAGAGTATGAGTTAAAAGAAACAGTTTAAAAAATATGCAATGTAGTAACATTAGGTTGGCATTCATTTCTGTGAATTTTATTGTACATTTAAAATAAATAGAACAAGTAAGAAAATTATAGTCGGTCTAGACCGACAATACGATACCCTATACCATGCGTTTATAGACCCTATCTCTCAGGACCAACTAACTGGATATAGAAAATAAGCATACACCAAATTTGAGTGGGATTTTTATTAATTTTTTCGGCTGCAGATATGAAAAAGTTCATATCGGATGCTATATCTATATGGGGACTAGGCCCAAAAATGGACCGATCCTGACCATATTTAGTAAAGTCTCTTGTATTTTGCAAAAATATATACAAACAAAATTTGAGAAGAATCAGTGCAATATTTTTCTTTTTTGATAGATTTAAGCGAAGATCGGGAAGCAGCTCTATATGGGGCCTATGACTAAGAGTTGTCCAATAGGGATCATTTTTGGACTACTGATTAATGGATGTAATATATACATAAAAACCCAATTTGACTAAGATTTGTACGATAATTTGGATCTTATGGCAATATTTGTATGGGGGCTAGGTCTGAACAAGGACCGATTCTCACCAATTTCAATAGCGTTCATCCCATGACCGATAAAAGATAAAATACCAAATTTCATCAAAATATACAAGCTTTACATGGACACACAGACGGACGGACGGACGGACGGACGGACATCGTTAAATCGAATCAGATAGTGATTCTGATTCGATCGGTATAATTAAAGATGGGTGTAGGTCAAATAATTTTGGTTGTTACAAACAGCAGCACAATGTCATTATACCCAAACCACATAGTGGTATAGGGTATAAAAATAGCAAGCTTTTTAACAACACGAAATATTAATGTTTTTCAACATTTCTGTTAATATTGTAAATACAAAATTATTTCTAAAATTTTATGTATTTCGACCATAACATGACAACCGTAATAATAGTTAGTGCTCAATTCGGATGGCGCACAGTGGGATCGCTTCATACATTGCTTTGCAAAAAGTGTAACGATTTTATCGCCCCAAATTTTTATTTCTTTACCTAAAGTCATGAAACTTGGCGAAAAGTCATACTTGTAATAAAGTTGAGATACATGGAGAGTTTCATGGTAACTATTTCTTTACCAAAAGTTATTAGTTATTAGGAATGGATACAAATGAGGTTGAAGTCTTCATAAGGGACATATTAAAGTCACATTGGTGACTCACTCTTTAGTGTAGTAATAGAATGCAAACTGTGATTTTGATTAATAATACTGAAAAATATTCAAAAAAAATTTCCATCACAGGAATCAATTTAAACTCGGGCACCAAAAAAAACTTGATATATTCAGTAGAAACAACAAAAATGCCAAGAAAATTGATAAAGGTTATAACATATAAGTTTCCAAAAAAGAGTGAAGTTACAGATAAGATTCTATAAAGAAATGGGAGAGACATGATGTGAATCGATCAAAATAAAACGTATGTCGATAAGCAATCAGCCACTCAGTTTATAAAAACTGATGTGTGCAGGCACACTGCATCATTTTAAAGATGTCCAAAGGCTAAAAAAGCTCTCCAAACTTCAAAGGCTGCAGATAGGGATTACTCAACATGTACTTTTGACCAACAAGCGGCATCGTAACTACGATATATGGGTTAAAAGTAGAGTTTGCAGATGTGGACGAAAAATAGCAGAGAATGATACACCCACTAATTTCCTTCAAGCCTTTGTTTGTAGTGGAGCGTAGGTGATAATTATATGTTATATAAAGGGTGTTTCAATAAGGATATAACAATTTTGTATTTCAATAAATCGCAGACGTATTGCGTATTACGTGCAGCATACATGTTACTCTCAACAACAGCGAGCACGTTTGCAGTCAATTTTCCACCACTCTTCCCAACATATTGGCCGAAACGTTGGAAATACCGCTGTTTGATACATATATCCAACGCGATTGGCCATGCAAGCGAACCGTTTTTCAAGATTACACGATCACCGAAATTTCTCTTCAATAGATCAATTGTTTGATCTGTTGTGTGGCATGTGGCTCCAATTTATTGGAACCGCACATAACCTAATTCTGGCCAAAAATAGTCATCCAACATGGCATGAACTCCATTGACCGTAATATAGTGATTATTCTTATCGACGAATTAAATACTGACCAATCACACCCCCTTCATAAAATCCACACCAAACGTCCATTTTTTGTAGCTACAATGGAGTTTCTTGAAGCATATGTAAATTTTTTGTTGTCCAATTCAGCATATTTTGCCTATTTAAAAGGCCAAAAATGAGATTCATCTCAAAAAATGCCTTTTCAATGAAATTCATGATTTTCTTCCAACCTTTTGCTGAGCTTCGGCAGTTCAGATGATTAAGAATGATGAATTCTTGAGTCAGTTTGATCTTGTAGGGCTGCACGCCAAGAACTTTCTTCACACAAAATTCGCCACAATGTTGTTTAAGAGATTCCCGATTCCCTTTCGAACGACATGAACTCGAACTGAAGGACGTACTAATTTAATTACTGGCCAGGGAACATTCAATAGTGAATATATTGACTTCAATTTATTCATCTTATAATGCATATATATTTATAATAATTTATAATAATTTATAATGATTTCTAATCGGACGCGCCCTCAGCCCGTATACTCGAAAATTGATTTTAAATCTGAATTTTTGTTTCTTTATTCAAAATCTTGTAACTTGACTCAAGTTATCAGTATTATAAAGTAAAGATGTTTCCATGTCAAAAAATGGCTAAATATTTGCTAAAAAAAAAAGTGTTATATAAATGGCTAATATAATGGCTAATAGCTAAATGCTAATTTTAGTTATTATATTATGTTTCTCTTGCTTACATTATAGATATATAAAAATTTATGCAATAAAATGTTTATATTAAAAAATTGTTTTATATTTTTTATTTTTTGCTTAAAAATTTTACTCTACTAGTGATATAACGAACTAAGTTGCTCAGTCCTCTAATTCCTTAAACCATTTATAAATAAAAGTGATATCACTGAATTGTATACAGATGACAATTTTTTTCTCAACTTTATACTGAATAAAAATCATTACCATACAAAATGTATTTGGCCACTACTGCTTCCGAAGTTATGCAAATTACGATAATACTATGTATAGGATTTATTTAATAACTTTGATCAAGTTTTGTTTTCATTTGTATGAAAACAGTATATATAATATTTATAAAAACATTTCTCTTTAATATTAATTATTCATAGATATTTTATTTATGTTTTTTTTATATTATATATAGAAGGTGTTTTCTTTTAACATATCAATTTGTATGTGGAGGCAATAATAAAGTAAGAAAAAAATAAAAATAAAAGGGAAATTTCTTTTTCAAAGTCACACACATACTTTTCAGTAACTTTTAGTGTGAGTTATCAGAACTTAAATGATTGTCATGGCTTTGAATACTTAATTGATTACAGAGTGTATAGTATACTCATAGTATGTATATTAGTAAAATATGTCTGCATTTGTTATTGAATCGAGAAATAAATATAAACTTAATTTCTATTTAAAAGCGAAAGTTTGACTTAAAGACGGTAAAAGTTTTAAATTTTTAATAAATTAAAAAAAACATCGACAAATTTATTCGCCTAATACATCAGAGGTCAAGATATTTATTTTTAACCATATAAGATATATATGAATAACTTTTTAGCAACCTGTTATTAAAACTAAAACACAATGGATAAAATCTTATTAGAAAAACAATTAAAATAACTAGAAATTTACTTGGCCTTTTGTAATATTTTTAGATTTTCCCATTTATCCAAAGTCCGCAAGTCCTAACATGAGTCGTTTAGAAGAACTACCCAAAAAACCAATGAGAAAACAAATTAATTGTACTCAGTCAGGACAGAAAGTTAGACAACGAAGTATTTACAAGTAGAACTATGAAACCGTCCATTCAAAACAATTTTAAATATATTTCAATACTTCTGAATGTCAAGTTGTAGATCCCATTGGCTTCTTTGGCATAAAAACATTCTTTTATGTGTGCAGGCAGGATTAAACAAATTTCGAAGGGATTTGAATAGGATTTATATATAAGGAGAGAGATCGAAAAAAACTTATCAACCGTTTTTCCTCTAAAAGGTCTGTCGTTAAACAGTTTCCAATGCCATTTGAAAGTATCAGGAAAATTTTACCATGATAAGGAAACCTGGTTCGGGAAGAAACAAAGGTCCACATGAGTTTGTAAGGTCAAGAAAATAGAAAGCATATTGAAAAAAGCACATCCGTTAGAAAAACAGTGTAAAAAGTATCAGACAGTGGCAGAGCAAGGAAATTGAAATCAGGTTTCATAAAAAACACTCCTGCTGCATAATGGACGACTAAACGTAAATGCAGCTTCCGCGTCAACATTTTTATATTGCTAATGATCGAGCAAAGATAAGTTTAGCACCCAAAAGTATACGAAATTTCCAAAAACGGTCCCCGTACGGCAAGAAATATGCAGTTGTGGCAAAAGAAGCAAGTTATTTGTTAAACGGGCTTTATATGGTGTGTTGGAAAAAAAAACTCCTTCCTCTCACAAGCCAACGCAATGTGTCTACACATTTTTGGCCCACTCTGGCATCATATCACTACAGTAAGAAAGTTCTTGGGAGATACATCGGTCATCGAAGATGCGTGCATGAGTGCCTTACGTAAAAAAAATGATATTGGAACGGTGCTTATGGATAAGTAGAACTTGGGAACCAGAGCAGGGTTCTCATGTGTGGACACAGATGGCTCAAAAATGTAATGGGGTCGCGGGCACGGGCATATTCGGTCCCAATTTTCAAAGCGAAGGTTTTCGCTATATATGTATGGGTGAGTGAATGTCTGGAAGAAAAAAGGGCGCTCATTTACATACTATCTGACAGCCAGGCTGCACTAAAAGCATTTATGTCATATAAGGTGACGTCTAGATTCGTTTTTATGCTGGATTCCGGCAACGAAAGCCAGATTGCCTAGTCAATCGAGAGGCCCGTTGTGCTTTCATCGGTCGGGAACCATTTTGTGGTGTTCCAGTAGAATACATCAGGGAAAAATGAATCGGAAATTCAATCGGAAAGATTACTTTCCCCTGATAAGGAGGACTTAAGTCAGAAAACTTTATTTAAGTTCACTAATTATAAGTGTGCGCAGTCGAGCCAAAAATGGGCAGTATTGGACAAGAAGGCGTGGCACCTTCCATACAATATCTTTTGTCAAGAGAGCCTGAGAGCAAGAGCCTGGAAACTGTGTATAAAGCCATAAATTCTGGATATCAGTAGTGAATGTCAAAATGGGCATGGGCGTGGCACCTCACAATCCAAAAAAAATATATGAAGTATAATGATAGTCATGTGTAAGCCAATAGGTTATAAATGTGAATAGTAGAGTAAAAACTATAAAAAATGTATATATTTCAAAAATATAATTATTTAAACTAGCAGATTCCAGCCCTCGAAATTCGAGCGCAAATTCTAGGAAATTTTATTTTTGATGTGTAAACATCTATACGCGCAGGGGGGTAAATTTCTATTTCACAATACAATCACAAAAACAGTGTAACACGTAATAGGTGAGAGCTGACACATAACGCTGTGTGACTTATGATTGTATTGGTGAAAAAATTATGATATAACATTTTTTTTATGCCACTTTTTTAAAAGCGTCATCTATGTATCACTTATATACGTTTATATTGGGATATTTTTAACGTTTTACAGCAAAGGGTTGTTGAATAAGATGAAACAGTTTTTGCTATAAGTGATACATAGATGACGCTTTCTGTTTGATTTTAAAAAATGACATAAAAAAATCTTTAATTACTAGATGTTTACACATCTTCCCTGTAATCGGACTCACATGATTTTTTTCATTAAATAAAGACCCTAAAAGTATGCTAATCAATTATAGCCAATTCACAAATCAACACAAAAAACAAATTCATTTTTATTACAAACACATTAACAAATTTAATAAACACACTCATAGCATACGTATAATTTTATGTATGGGTTAGTAGCAACTCTAAATGCAATTTACTCAAAATAAAGGAAAAAAGTTAAAAAACTGTAAATCTGCAAATCGGCTAAAAAGAAATACCTTTCATATAATATACGTTTGGTCAAAATCGGGATAAAATGGTAGAACAAAACATCAGTCACAAGAAATCGCCTAGCCAATTAATATTATAGATAAAGAGAATGAATAGTTCTTAGAACTAAAGATTCCTTAGGTTGATTATCGGCTTGATAGCCACTAATTTTTTTATAAAAGCTATTTGGAAATTTAATTAATAATACTCGCAGCACTAATAATATACTATGTAACTTTAGGTACCGAATATATTCAAAAAATTGCAACAAACATAATTTTCATATCAGCACCAATAATTTTTGTAACAAATATATTTATGTTATATAAGATTAGCATTTGGAAAAAATTATATGTGATGTATTTTTTTTTTTTTAATAATAAAATATAAATATAAATTTTATATATTCCTCTTCCTTATACACAACACATTTAACAAATAGAAAGCCACAAATACTGACCGTATCAAATTATACAGTGTAGCGCAGCTTTCGATTTCAAATTTTCAATACTAAATCTCTTAAACAAAATGAAAAACACCGGAAGTTAAGCAATTCAAAATTGATTGGACAATTCTTTTTCGTCTTGTCTTAGTTTTTACAACTTCAAAGCATGACTAGCGAAAAACACTAAAACGATCTACTCTGGCACAGGTGAAGTAAAAATAATACAACAAAAACCTTGTGACAAAATCTAAATCAAGGAAACGATATGTTTCAGCAATCCACGGTTAATAATAGAGGGGTCTTATGAAAACGTTTTTCATGTGTGTTTAATCTTAAATTAACCAAAAAGAGTTGAACAAAAACGTTATATCGTTATTAGTACAAATACGAGTAACAGGTATTGTGAATCGAATACTGTAACACTTGTGCAAAATATACAGTGTTGGTCAGAACAAAAGCAACCAAAATCACTATTGACTTTTTTTGTATTTTTAAGCAAGTTATTATATTTTTTTTATCATTTCTTACTCTTTATAACATTACTAATAAAAAGACAAAACTACAATTGTAAACTGAAAGAACTGTTATATATAAAGGGTCCGCCAAATAACTTTTTTTTTTTTTGAAAATGCTATAAAAAAAACTACTGAATATTATCTAAAATTTTTTTTTTATTTGAAAGTACAATCCTTCCGGTTAATAATGGAAAATAATTTCATTCAAATGGCTGCCTCGGCTGGCCATGCAGTAGCCTACACGAGCGGTCCAATTTTTAAGCACATTATCGATTGTGTGCAGCTGTATTTCACCAATGGCTTCACGAATATTGTCATTTAAAGCGTCAATTGTCTCTGGCTTCTTGGCGTAACACTTATCTTTGAGGGCACCCCACAAATAATAGTCCAACGGTGTCAAATCGCAGCTCCGAAGTGGCCAAACGACATCAGCTCTGCGGCTGATAATGCGATCTTCAAAAACAGGGCGCAAAACATCGAGTGTAGCTTCGGCTGTGTGGCACGTAGCGCCGTCCTGTTGAAACCAAATATTGCCCATATCCTCCTCTTCAATTTTTGTGAACAAAAATTCGTTCAACATGGCCCGATAACGATCGCCATTGACTGTAACGGCCACTCCTTGCTCATTTTCGAAGAAAAATGGCCCAATTATGCCTCTGGACCAAAATCTGCACCAAACAGTGACTCGTTTTGTGTGTATCGGCTTTTCAATGTATGCGTGCGGGTTTTCTGTGCCCCAAATGCGACAATTTTGCTTGTTTACATACCCGCCAAGATCAAAATGAGCTTCATCTGAAAAGATGATTTTTTTTTTTTGGCAAAATCGGCATCTTCTGTAAGTCGATCGCAGGCCCTCTTAGCGAAGCAAAAACTCATTGGATGGTCAGTTGGCTTCAACTCCTGAACCAATTGGACTTTGTATGGCGTCATACCAAGGTCTTTATGCAAAATTCGTCTCAATGATGCCTCCGAAATGTTCAATTCTTGAGAACGACGGTAAATTGATGTTGATGGCGCTTCACGCACACTTTCTGCCACAGCAGCAATATTCTCAGGTGTACGCACTGTTTTTGGTTTTTCACGCTTTGGTTTATCGATGAGGATGCCACTTTCTTTCACGTTTTTCACAAGATAACGAGCATACGGAGCTGACGGTGCTTCTCTTCTTCCAAAATCCGTACGCAATTTTCGCACACATTCTGCAACATTACCATGATTTTCAAAGCATTGTTCAAGCGTATAAACAACCATATTCGTTCAGCGGAAGGATAAAACTTATTATCTGTCAAATCAGACATGAGCTAAGTGTTACCATTCACGAAATAAGCACTAGTTGAAAAAAAAAACGTTAGATGGCGGACTCTTTATATATGTATATATTTTTTTTTTTTTTTTTTGCAAAAAACTCAAAATGGCACTATTTCAGTTGGACGAAACAAAAGCAACATTTAATATTATTCAATATTTAGTGAAAAATCCGTTGTTTTTTATAACTTCGCGGCATCTACGTGGCATGGATTCAATAAGGTGGTTGATAACATTGACTGGAATGCTTTTCCACTCAGTTTCCAGCGCTTCTCTTAAAGGTTGTTTAGAAGTGAAAGCCCGACCAGCTACAAGTCGCTTTAAAATGCCAAATAAGTTCTCAATAGGATTCAAATCAGGTAATTGGGATGACCAATCAAGTGTTTGAACCCCATTTTTAGCGATACACTCTTTTACCAGCTTTGAAGTATGTGTCGGATGTTGTCGTGTTGAAATATCCATCGAAACGGCATCTCCCACTCAGAGCCTGGCACATTAACGTTAGCAAGAATGTCTCTATATTTAAATCGTCAATTAATCCGTCGATTTTGTGGAAGGGTCCAATGCCAAAATCAGAGAAGCATGCCCCAAATCCTAATTGATCCGCCACCATGTTTCACAGTTGGCTTACTGTAGCGTGGGTTTAAACGATCTTTTTTCTTGCGGCGAACAGTGCATATTCCAACAGAGTGAAACAAATTAAATTTTGACTCGTCGCTAAGTAAAACAGTTTTCCATTTTTCAGGCATCCAGTTTTGATATTTTTGTGCAAAATGAAGCCTACAAATATTGATATGCTAAGCATTTAAGCGAAATAGAATTGATTAAATAAGTTCTACCTTTTTGCCATATGTTTCTTAGTGAACAGTGGTTTTTTTGCTGGCCTGAAGCTTCGGAAACCTGCTTCTAATATTCGGCGACGAACAGTCCTTGAATCTATATTTAAATATAAATCATTTAAAATAGTTTTTATGCTAAATGGATATTTTTGCATAATTTGTACAATCTGACGGTCTGTGCTTCATCTTTCTTCCGTGGTGCTCCTCCCAAATGCAATGTTTTTACAGATTTTGTTGTTTCATATTTTTTTTTATAAGATTTATTAATACATATTATGTATTTTTAGCTAGTTCTATTTGACTCTTTCGATCCAAAAAATCCCTAATTTCTTAATTTTTTAAGTTTTCGGAGTATTTATCACGAGCCATGACGATTTGATTTAAATATGATCTACTTCACAAGGCAATTAGCTGTCAGTTAAATTAAATTAAAAGAGAATGCAAAAATAAGCCATTAAACTTGAAAGTAGAGATAATGCAATTTGTTCTTGCTTAAAGTTGCTTTTGTTTTGTCCAACTGAAATAGTGCCATTTTGAGTCTTTTTGAAAAAAAAAAAAAACAAATATATAACGGTTCTTTTAGTTTACAATTTCAGTTTTGTCTTTTTATTTGTAATTTTATAAAGAGTAAGAAATGATAAAGAAGATTTTGGAAAACAAAAATAACATGCTTTTGTTTTGACCAACACTGTACATGTATGAGTTTATGATTACTTACATACGAAAATAAAAAATAATTATTGATATACATACAACGATACATACATATATTTCGTTAAGTATGTACGTATATAGTGTTAACCAAATCAATTTTTATTTATATATTTTTGTATGAAAGGGCGCGCTTTCAGATGTCAGCAATTTTAACAAATTAAATATGTTTAATAATAATATTATATGATTTATTGTACTTAGTTATATGATGCAACGTTTCTTTGGCTCACTTTTCAGAATTCACTAATGTTTGTTTAGAGAAGTATTTCATTGATTACACTATGAAACATTTTCTGGGTCATTATCTGGGTCATTATCAAGTCAGGGTGAAAGTACTAGGCTAGTGTAGTAAAACATCCAAAGGGTTTGGCGTTCGCAGGCCAAACTTTATGACCTTATATTCCTTACCTCAAAAACTAAACAAACAAACATCACAATTGAACTGTAAGATATTCCGTATTTCTTTCTAGCTGTTTTCTGGATTTACAGATTTTTAAATTTTTCCTTTATTTTGAGTAAATTGCATTTAAAGTTGCTACTAACACATACATAAAATTATCCATGTGCTACACGTGTGTTTATTAAATTTGTTAATGTGTTTGCTAATGAGTTTATTTTCTTCATTCACAATAATAATAAACCAAAAAAGTGTTGGTTTGTGAATTGGCTAAGTTGAAAAATAAAGTTGCCTAGAAATTGACTCGAATTTCGAGCGCTGGAATCTGCTAGTTTACTATTAATAGGACTTCAAGCAACAGTTTTTTTGATACTAAATTTTAAAATTCTTAATGTGGAACAAATACAAGAAATTCGAAAAAAAACCGAACAAACAGGCAATTTTCTACACCCTGTGTT
Source organism: Cordilura impudica (assembly GCA_963682025.1). NCBI lineage: Eukaryota > Metazoa > Arthropoda > Insecta > Diptera > Scathophagidae > Cordilura > Cordilura impudica. The sequence goes on from OY821517.1 coordinate 113,188,237, forward strand.
TACACTTAAATATAAGATTAGACCAATAATAAAACAAGTAAGAAAATTATAGTCGGTCTAGACCGACTATACGATACCCTATACCATGCGTTTAGAAACCCTATCTCTTAGGCCCAACTAACTGGACATTGAAAATAAGCAAAAACCAAATTTGAGTGGGATTTTTAATAATTTTTTTGGCTGCAGATATGAAAAAGTTCATATAGGATGCTATATCTATAAAGGGACTAGGTCCAAAAATGGACCGATCCTGATCATGTTTGGTAAAGTCTCTTGTATTTTGCAAAAATATGTACAAACAAAATTTGAGAAGAATCAGTGCAATATTTTTGTTTTTTAATAGATTTAAGTGAAGATCGGGAAGCAGCTCTATATGGGGTCAAAGGGATCATTTTTGGACTACTCGTTAGTGGATGTAATGAACGCATACAAACCCAATTTGAGTAAGATTTATACGACAATTTGGATGTTATGGCAATTTATGTCGATTTCATATGGGTAATTTGTATAGGGGCTAGGTCTGAACATGGACCGATTCTCACCAATTTCAATAGCGTTCATCCCATGGCCGATAAAAGCTTATATACCAAATTTCGTCAAAATATATTCATATTTGCGACCTGCAGTTTGATTACAAGCTTTACATGGACACACAGACGGACGGACGGACGGACGGACATTGTTAAATCAACTCAGAAAGTGATTCTGATTCGATCGGTATAATTAAAGATGGGTCTAGGTAAAATATTTTTGGTTGTTACAAACAGCAGCACAAAGTCATAATACCAAACCACATAGTGGTATAGGGTATAAAAATGCAGGTCGATTAGTTTTGTCTCTTCTACCACATATCCAAGTATTTGGAAATTACCCATGTTAGTTTTTAAGCTTTATCATACAAATTTACAGTTCAGTATTGCCAAATATTTTAGGAATTCAGGCGTCTTTTTGGCTTAAAGAATAAATCTTTTTGTAATATATTTTTAAGTTTTTGAAGCTTGGATGTTGCTTTAGAAAATCTTGACTAGAACCTAAACCAGCTGTTTATTGCTTACTGACAAAACAGCAATACAATAACGAATATAAATCTAAGTCCAAATAATGAAAATTTGGTCGCTATAACTCAATTGAATACGTCTGTTATATAATTAATTGTTAAAAAAGGCCAAACTCAACACTAGAAGTTAGTATTTTATAATCTTTTTTTATTAAAAGTTCAAGTTTTTAAAAAGTTAAAAATGTGAAACTTTTTTTTTATATGCTGTAACAAAAATTGTCTTTAAGAACATTAAATATTCCACAGAATTATTTAAACAATACCGAAAAAACGCATTAATTTCCTAATTGTTATACTAGAACCCTTAAAGCAACACGCGTGTATACGCCTCGGAAAATAACTAAAAATCATTATAAGTTTGAATTTTTAGAATTGATTTTTATGGTTAATAAATTTAAAAAGAAATTCATAAACTTTCTAATGAAGTTTATTTACCTTTTTACCATTGTTTTGTTAGTCGCCATATTAACAGGTGTTTGTACACAGACAGGTATACAGATTTAAAAACATTAACAAAAAACTAAAAAGTCATCTTCAATTATTTTTTATTGTTTAGAAAAAAAGATAACAAAGTGAATTACACTAAAAGTACTAATAACTACGATTCGACAATAAAAACCGTTGTTCTATTCTTTTGCTATTTCACTCTTAACATGAGTTGTTGTTTCTTTTTTAATTGCCCAAAGCGCGAAGACCGTTAAAAGAAACTTACAACATGGAAGTCAAAATAGTAGCATTAAGCGCCCTCAAAGCAAGAATCTACAAATACACATACACCGTTATCAAAAAGTATCTCGGACGTTTAGTTGACGATATTTTTGATGGTTAATTTAATAGTTTTGTTTTATGCTGCAGATTTGCTTGCTAATAAAGCAGGTTTTATCGAGACCTGTTTCATTTATTTATTACATAATTTGGGTAGAAAAATAACCAACAATAGTGCGAACTAAATAAGAATCACGAATTGGGTTTCATGGGGTCGTAGAGTTGGGATAAGATTACTCGATAATATCATGCCTTGGAGCATAATTTCTAATAATGTTTTGGAAAACCAGTCTAAATATGGCACACGAATGCTATTTGCGTTTTTTAAAAAACTATAAAAATTTATCTCAATGCAAAAAATATAATTATATCATAACATTCTTTAGTATGATTTTCTATGACATTCAACATGAATTAAATCAAAAACTGTACGCCGGTAAACACGCTAGGGCCACAGTGCTTTACTTATTTTCCAAATTCAATCGAATTTGAAAATCTTCCAAAATCTGTTGTTGTTCCAGACAGTATTTATGTACTATGGTGAAATTAAGGAAGACTTGGGCATCCGTTAAATTGGCATGTTATATTGCATGAATATTTGGTCAACAAAAAGGCATCTTTACACTAGATACCATATAATTTGACAATAACTCAAGTAACTACAAAGAAATGTTAAAAAAAATTCCATGGCAGTGCTTCAAAGGACCACTCATGGATCTTTACATATGATCCAGAAACTAAACAGCAGTCGGTCGTACGGATCTTCCCAGACGATCCAACAACAGTTTTTCACACATGAAGCACGTGGCGTGTTTCTTAGGAAAAACCCGTGCCATTAGAGCAACATAGAACGGGCAATTCGGAATCATACACCACCATTTATTTAGCAAAAGTATTTGGAGATGTAAGAGAAAAGCTATAAACATGGATAATTCTCCACCACGACAATACAGGCTATCACTACTCGGCTCAAACAAATGGCCTTTTGATACTTAAACCAGCAACTGGTGGGTAATATGGCCTGCCTGGCACAAGAAGTGGATGGATTCGTCTGAATCCTATAGTTATGAGTAACCCCGTTCGGAGTGATTCAAAAGCATGGAAAAGTGTACTGAACTTTATGGAGAGTATATTGAAAAGCAACAGTAATTTCGCTTTTTGTTTCTAAAAACATAAGTAGCATGCAATACAATTAAATTTCTCGGAATCTATAATATTAATAGGCTAGGCGATTTCTTGTGACAGATGTTTTGTTCTGCCATTTTATCCCGATTTTGACCAAACGTATATTATTTGAAAGGTATTTCTTTTTAGTCGATTTGCAGATTTACAGATTTTAAAATTTGTTACTTTATTTTGAGTAAATTGCATTTAAAGTTGCTACTAACACATACATAAAATTATACATATGCCATGTGTGTTTTATTAAATTTGTTAATGTGTTAGTTAATGAGATTGTTATCTTCATTCATAATAATAATAAACCATAAAAGTGTTGGTTTGTGAATTGGCAAAGTTGAAAAATAAAGCTGCCTAGAAATTGCACTCGAATTTTGAGCACTTAATTGAATGCTCTTTAGAATGCGACTGAGGGATTTATAGTAGAAGCGACTGACATTAAAAAAAAGACAAAGATATTAGTATATCGACTCAGAGATAATGATCGCTCAAGTTAAATCAAATACTATTATAGCACTAAGATGTCAATTCGGTTATCAAAACAACGAAAGAAAATAGTTGTCGGGTTCTATAAGGCAAACGTCAGTTATATGTGAGTGAAATTGTAATTGCTTTAATATTTGTAGGGTTTAGTGAGTTTTTTCTGTTGTTTGTAACTACTAGACCCATCTATTATTATACTGATGGACTATCCGTCTATTTGTCTGTCCGTCAGTGTGTCTATGTAAACTTTGTATTGAACGAATTTTGATAACACTTGGTATATAAGCTTCCATAGGACAAACGCTAAAGAAAATGGGTAAAAATCGGTTCATGTTCAGACTTGATCGCCATATAAATGACCCCTATGCGACCGGCTTAAATTGCCATAAGACCCAAATTATCTATACCGTTCGGTGAAATTTGTTTTTTGTGTGCTTATTATGCCCATTAATCAGAAGTCAAAAATAAACTCTATAGGATAATTCTTAGTCATAGCCCCCATATAAAGCTGCTTCCTGATCTTCACTTATATCTATTAAAAAAATAAAAATATTACACAGAGTTTTTTAAATTTTGTTTTGTATATGTTTTTGCAAAAAAAAAGTGACTTTACTAAATATAAATATGGTCAGGATCGTGCAATTTTTCGACCTAGTCCCATATAAATATGAACTTTTCCATATGAACTTTTTCATATCTCCGGGCAAAAAAAAATCAATCAAAATGCCACTCAAATTTGGTTTGTGCTTATTTTCTGTATGCAATTAGTTTGACCTAATACCCTTTCTCTAAACGCATTGTATAGGGTATCGTATAGTCTTACTTGTCTTAATATATTTTTTGGTAAAACGAATCGTCACAAACGAAAAGAAACTTTAAAAATAGACAAATAATCATTCGTTTGCTTACGCGTTCGTTCGTCTACCATTCGTTGATGTGGTTTTTGAAACGGCCTCTGGAAACAAGCTGATAATATCGAGAATATAAAGTAGCGACATTATTAAAATTCAACCAGGTGTTAAGCACCTAACCTTATACTTTGTTATCATAGTGTAGACACATACACATTGAAATTTTGAACTGAACTAAACACTCTTTTAGTACTATGAGAAAAACAAAACTACGCTTAATGTTTTCGAATGATGATCAGAGCAAGAAAAATACGCAAAAATCACTGCTATTAACAAGAAGTCTGAGAATAGAGATGAGTTCTCGTAAAACAAAATTATATAAAACTAGACATAGCACTTTAACACCATAAATGCTATGTTGCTAAATAAATCGAGCAACTTACTGAAATACAATACAAACAAACGGCATTTTAGTTCTTCTTTTTCGTTTGGTACGCAATGTATATCAAATGCACAAAGTGGTCGTATTAATAGTTGAAACGAGAATCTGAAACGTCCCCTTTGTGGAGTTTTAAATAGTAACGCTTCTAACAAGGCCTTTAGTATATATTTAGGACAGCAAAAATTAAATGCGTACTCCTGTTGAAATGATGCCCAAAACAAAAGAAAACTTAATTTACAACATTTTAAGGCGAACGCATCATTGGGTAAATATATAACGCATTATATACAGCTCCGTGCTCCGTAGAAACACAATGCTTATATTAAACCAAAACAAAACAAAATAAAACAAGTAAGAAAATTATAGTCGGTCTAGACCGACTATACGATACCCTATACCATGCGTTTAGAGACCCTATCTCTCAGCCCAACTAACTGGATATAGAAAATAAGCATAAACCAAATTTGAGTGGGATTTTTATTAATTTTTTCGGCTGCAGATATGAAAAAGTCCATATCGGATGCTATCTCTATATGGGGACTAGGCCCAAAAATGGACCGGTCCTGGCCATGTTTGGTGAAGTCTCTTGTATTTTGCAAAAATATATACAAACAAAATTTGAGAAGAATCAGTGCAATATTTTTCTTTTTTGATAGATTTAAGTGAAGATCGGGATGCAGCTCTATATTGGGCCTATGACTAAGAGTTGTCCAATAGGGATCATTTTTGGACTACTGATTAATGGATGTAATATATACATACAAACCCAATTTGACTAAGATTTGTATGATAATTTGGATCTTATGGCAATATATGTCGATTTCATAGGGGTCATTTGTATGGGGGCTAGGTCTAAACATGGACCGATTCTCACCGTTCATCCCATGGCCGATAAAAGGTCAAATACCAAATTTCATCAAAATATATTCATATTTGCGACCTGCAGTTTGATTACAAACTTTACATGGACACACAGACGGACGGACGGACGGACGGACGGACATCGTTAAATCGAATCAGATAGTGATTCTGATTCGATCGGTATAATTAAAGATGGGTGTAGGTAAAATATTTTTGGTTGTTACAAACAGCAGCACAAAGTCATTATACCCAAACCACATAGTGGTATAGGGTATAAATATGATTTTGGTACAATTGGCACTTAATTCGACTACTTAACCTGGGAAGTTGTGACCATTATTTTCAAATATGATTTATATCAGTCGTGCACATAACACATCATTACTTTTCTAAAAAACAAACAAATATTTATTAAAAAAAAAAAAAATATTTTGTTGCGAAACCTTTGCTTATATTTTTTCAAGCTAACTTTTATTTTTACAACTTGCTATAAACTCTCAATCGGGTTGAGATTAGGACTACATGAAGTCCAATTAATAACAGTATCCGAAATGTTTGTAAAACATTACATGACACGTTTCGATTCACAATTTTGCTGAAATTTCCATATCACCGGCATATTTTCATCAACATAAGGCATCATTGTATCGTTTAAGTTTTTTCCACATTGGAGCTTGCCCATAAAACATTCCATTTTGCCCACATGACGACATAGCACCCCAAAGCACGATGGAACCTTCAATGTGGCCTGGGCGTACTTTGGATCAAATCCTTTCGACTTTGGTTCGCGAACATATTTTTTCCGTATGGGAGACCCCACTAATATTTACTAGCAGATTCCAGCCCTCGAAATTTGAGTGCAATTCTAGGGAATTTTACTTTTTCATTAAATAAAGACCCTAAAGGTATGCTCATCAATTATAGCCAATTAACAAATCAACACAAAAAAACAAACTCATTTTTTTTCAAACACATTAACAAATTTAATAAACACACACATAGCATTGTATAATTTTATGTATATGTTAGTAGCAACTTTAAATGCAATTTACTGAAAACAAAGGAAAAAATCTATAAATCTGCACAACCGCTAAAAAGAAATACCTTTCAAATGATATGCGTTTGGTCATAATCGGGATAAAACCGTAGGACAAAACATTATTATTATTATTATTATTAATTTATTTATTGATATCCTGTACAACAAGACCAAGTCTTTTAATTATAGTACAGGATTATATGTGGATAAGGGATCAACAATCTCAAAAATTTTATATGTATAGTAGTAATAATAATAAAGTTTATATAAAAAGTAAGTATAATTATTTACGAACAGAAATAGCATAGATACAAAAAATATAAAAATAAAAAAATAAAAAAAAATAAAAATAAAAAATTACATATATGTATCACATAATCTATGGAAAATGGTTAAGTGAAAAAATTAAACAAAAAAGTTTTAAAATGCATTGCATTGCTATTAAGCTGTTGTTCATGTGGAATTGTATTCCAAAGACGAGCGGCATGGATAAAGAACTGCCATTCCGAAACTAAATGTCGATGTCTTGTTATGATGATTAGTTTGCCCCTATTCGATCTTGCAAACTGAATTTTGGCATACATATATTGCGGGTTTTTTGTATAAATAACTTTATGTATGAGTATTAGTACCCTTATCTTAAGTAAGTTTTCAAAAGATACTCCATATAAGCTTTTTGCGAAAGCAGACACATGGTCGTATTTTCTTAACCCGTAAACATACCTAATGATGTTATTGTATAAAACATCAAGCTTATTTCTGCTTATAGAGTCGCAACTAGAAAAGAGTTCACAACCATAGGTAAGTCCCGGAATAAGATAGGTCTTTGCCAGAAGTATCCTGACTCTTAAAGGTGTAAATACCTGCGTTGCCCAAAGCGTTCTTAATTTCACATAAGTTTGACATACAAGTGAATTTATATGATCAGACCAGGTTAAATTTTTGTTGAAGACTAATCCAAGATTTTTCGCTGATTGTACAATTTCAATTTTCTGACCATTTATAAGGATTTCAGCTTCGATATGCGGGGTTATGGTTCCTTTGTGTATCACCAAACATTTTGATTTTTTAGGATTCAGACATAAGCCATTAGCAGTAGCCCAACGATATATGGTGTCCAGATCTTGGTTGAGTTTTCCCACGCTTGCGTTGATTGAATTAACTGAGCCACTTAGGTACAACTGTACATCATCCGCATACATATGTACGCTGGAATGGGATATTTGTTGCGGCAAGTCATTTGCATATATGGAGAACAAGAGTGGTCCCAATATTGATCCTTGTGGTACACCTCTCATAAGTGACACCGGATTCGATGATGTATTGTTAATGAACACTGATTGAGTACGGTTTGTAAGGTATGATGAAATTAAATGTGTTGATGTTGGCGCAAAATTGAAAAAACGGTTCAGCTTCATACATAGTGTGGAGTGGTTTACAGTATCGAAGGCTTTTGAATGATCAAGAAGCACCAAAAAGGTTACTTTTCCGCAGTCTAACTCACGTCTTATATTTTCTGACACATCAGCCAAGGCAGTCACACAGCTATGATTGGGACGGAAACCGGATTGCATATCACTAATAAGACAATTTCTGTGTACGTATGCGCTTATTTGTGAGTGCAGAAGCTTTTCTAGAACTTTTGAAAGGAAGCATAGTATCGCAATCGGACGATATTCTGTAGTAGACTTTGGAAGTGGAATAACTTTTGCGTGCTTCCATTCCATTGGTCACAAGAAATCACCTAGCCTATTAATATTATTTTTATTTCATCCGAAAATATGACCCTGTTCCATTTCATAGCACGCAAATGGCGATACTTTCATTTTCGCCAAAGATTATGCGATTTTTTTCAACTCGCGGACAATCTTTGCATCTTCTCGAGCTGTTGTTATTCAGCTTCTTTGTTTGTAGGCCACATTCTCTGTAGTCGACAGCTTCTTTAAATATTTCACCACGTTGCTAACCATAGTTTTTGAATTTTTTTTTAGGCTGCTGTGATGTCCCAGTAAGTATTTCCATTCCGATGCAGTTAAAATTTTCGTTCTAAACAATGGTGCTGTTCGTCAAACTTATCGTGCACTTCGTTCATTTTATGGCAGTCATAATCGTCCATCAGAGTGGCTAATTCGAACAACTATGGATCGTTTTCACACCATATTTACTGTTAATGATAATGTTTATCCCGGAAGGTGTCAGACAGTGATATTGATTTTGATTTTCCATACAAAATTTTGTTGAATGGGTACGTAAATAAGCAAAATTGTCGCATTCGTAGTGAAGATAATCCACAAGCTTTTGTCCAAATGCTGCACAAAGTGTATGAAAATTGAAGCCCCAGATTGCGTCATATATGCGCCAGCCGTGGCGGCCACATGATCCAAATCATATTTAAACATTAATGGCATAAAAAGGTAGCTTAATTGATATTAAAAATAGTTTCCTTTGCTTTATTTTAACCTAAAGTTCTGTAACTCAAAAAAATAACCGTTAGATGAACAGAGTTGTATTAGCTAAACAGTGTCAAATTTTAGCGTTTTATTTCATGAATATTATCTTTAATATGACGATTTGATTATTGTATACTACTGCCCCTAATTATTTGCACGTAGTTGTATGTAACCATATATTTATATTATGTCGAAAATTTCCCCATTGTTAACTTTGAAATAGTTTTTTCAATAATTTTAATATATGCAATTTTATTATTATTATTATTTATTTTTATATATTTGCAATCTAGCACAATTTAGCAATTAACTTGCATAATATTTACGTTTTTCACAATATTTGCTAAACATGTGCAAACAAACAGCACAATTTAACACAACAGAAATTAAAATGCAACAAAAAACAAATTGTGGCAACATAACATGCAACAACTGTTACAACTCATATTGGAAAATAGTTGCTATAAATTCAAATTTCTGTTAAAGCCATAGTTATAATTTTGATTTTAATTTCTAGGAATTACAAAGAGGAGTTTCTTTGTTTCGTTTAGTTTAGTTTTTTTTTTTTTTTTGTTTTTTTTTCTATAAATTCCAGTTATAATACATGGACTAGATATTGTAGTAGTCAAAGTTGATTATTGAAAGATCATTGATCGTTACTATAAATGTTGCTTTGTTTTATTTTTGTCATAATTGGAAAGTTGTTGGCAATTTTTAGTTTTATTTAAAGTTCAAGCAGTTGTTTTTTTTTTTCGTTAAAATAAATTTAAGATGAAATATGTTTGATATTTGTAAACTGTCAGTGTTGGTAAATTAATAGTAAGTAAAATCAACAAAAAAAAAAGCAGATCGATTTTTGTTGAGAAGAAAAATATATCGTCTAATTCGCAAGATTATAAAATAAAATGTAATGCTTTTAAGGATGCACCAGTCTGGCTTGAATGTGTTCTTTAAACTAAGTGTACTCATTATACCCTATACCACTATGTGGTTTGGGTATAATGACTTTATGCTGCTGTTTGTAACAACCAAAAATATTTGACCTAGACCCATCTTTAATTATACCGATCGAATCAGAATCACTTTCTGAGTTGATTTAACAATGTCCGTCCGTCCGTCCGTCCGTCCGTCCGTCCGTCTGTGTGTCCATGTAAAGCTTGTAATCAAACTGCAGGTCGCAAATATGAATATATTTTGATGAAATTTGGTATATAAGCTTTTATCGGCCATGGGATGAACGCTATTGAAATTGGTGAGAATCGGTCCATGTTCAGACCTAGCCCCCATACAAATTACCCATATGAAATCGACATAAATTTCCATAAGATCCAAATTGTCATATAGATCTTACTTACATTGGGTTTGTATGCGTTCATTACATCCACTAATGAGTAGTCCAAAAATGATCCCTTTGACCCCATATAGAGGTGCTTCCCGATCTTCACTTAAATCTATTAAAAAACAAAAATATTGCACTGATTCTTCTCAAATTTTGTTTGTATATTTTTTGCAAAATACAAGAGACTTTACCAAACATGATCAGGATCGGTCCATTTTTGGACCTAGTACCTTTATAGATATAGCATCCGATATGAACTTTTTCATATCTGCAGCCAAAAAAATTAATAAAAACCCCACTCAAATTTGGTTTTTGCTTATTTTCAATGTCCAGTTAGTTGGGCCTAAGAGATAGGGTTTCTAAACGCATGGTATAGGGTATCGTATAGTCGGTCTAGACCGACTATAATTTTCTTACTTGTTTTACCTTAGCTTTAACAAATCTAATTGTGGAGTTCAATAAAAACGTACAAATATTTTACATTTTTAGATAATGTTAAAAAAAATAATGGTTATTTTTCGGTAATGCGCTTCCAAAATAATACTTATAGCCAAAATATTATGAAATTTAAAGGATTTTGATTGATATCTTTATCTTGAAAACTATATTTTATTAATATTACTTACGATTTTAATGACAATAAGTAAGAAAATTAAATTAAATTAATATCGGATGCTATTTATGGTACGAAAAATGGACAGAGAAACAGGCAGACTGGAGGACGGACATCGCTAAATCGACTCAGAAAGTGATTCTGATTCTGTTCAATTTAGTCAATTTAGTCATTTGTCTGTCTGTCTGCGTATCCAATCAAACTACAATATATATTAATATATTTTGATCAAATTTAGAATGTACACTTATGTTGTTATCTGACCAACATAAGCGATCGGTATTGAAATTGAAAAAATGGGTGCAGATTCAGACCTAGTCTCAATACAAATGAGCCTTATAATATCTACCTAAATTGTCTTCAGTTCCAAATTATAATTGCTTCCATTCAAATTTGACTTTTATGTGTTTATTTTATCCATTAATGAGTGAACACTAAAACGAATTAGTAGGAATTCTGTTGCACCTAGAAAAATTTACTCAGGAAATTAACATATTTATTGTGATTCACAAATATTTTTAAATGCAATAGGTTTTCTCCATTATCTACCATATAAGCATAATTCTTAAAAAATTAATGTTCCTTCAATAAAAAAATAATTTCCATTTACCAATCAACGTTTCTATGTCAATTATTAAACCAATTCAATTGAGGGAACTACAAGTATATTATATCGATTATAATATTACTCGTTATAAAATATTGCTGATTACAACATCTAATTCCATTAAAATAATATATTTTAAGCCAAAATTATGGTTACAGATGTTGTAAAAATTGTTGGTAGTATAATACAAACAAATTAGTAATCAGAATTATAGAATTCGGTTATAATAAAAGATAACAAAATATATAACTCGATCGGTAGTTTTAATCGAAATTCTTTTTTGCTTGAATGGAATTCTGTTGTGAGTAAATTATAACCAAACGAATAATGAAATATATTTGTCATTTTTGGAAAATTAATTATAAAAAAGATTAACAAAAATAAAATTTTACAAAGATCCATTATGCAACATGAACAGCGATTATATTTTCTTAATTTTCATTTGGTTTTTTGCTGATTCAAGTAAAAGCAGCTCAAAATATACAAAAATAAAAATATATATCTTTTTAAATGTACTTGGCCATAGATTCTACGATAAACAGCAGATTTATCGCCTAGTTTAAATACTAGTAATAAGTAGAAATTCCTCAACATATCACATCAAGTTTCTTGTGGTCGAAGATAATTCCCGAAAACATATCCAAATATTGTTCGACGGTGATACCCGTGATTTCTAAGTCCGCCATCTAACGTTTTTTTTTTTCAACTAGTGCTTATTTCGTGAATGGTAACACTTAGCTCATGTCTGATTTGACAGATAATTAGTTTTATCCTTCCGCTGAACGAATATAGTTGTGTATACGCTTGAACAATGCTGGGAAATATTGCGACATTACTTCGAAAATCATGGTAATGTTGTAGAATGTGTGCGAAAATTGCGTACGGATTTTGGAAGAAAAGAAGCACCGTCAGCTCCCTATGTTCGTTATCTTGTGAAAAAAGTGAAAGAAACTGGCATCCTCATCGATAAACCAAAGCGTGAAAAGCCAAAAACAGTGCGTACACCCGAGAATATTGCTGCTGTGGCAGAAAGTGTGCGTGAAGCGCCATCAACATCAATTCACCATCGTTCTCAAGAATTGAACATTTCGGAGGCATCATTGAGACGAATTTTGCATAAAGACCTTGGTATGATGCCATACAAAGTCCAATTGATTCAGGAGTTGAAGCCAACTGACCATCCAATGCGTTTTCGCTTCGCTAAGTGGGCCTGCGATCGACTTACGGAAGATGCCGATTTTGCCAAAAAAAAAAAAAAATCATCTTTTCAGATGAAGCTCATTTTGATCTTGGCGAGTATGTAAACAAGCAAAATTGTCGCATTTGGGGCACAGAAAACCCACGCGCATACATTGAAAAGCCGATACACCCAAAACGAGTCACTGTTTGGTACGGATTTTGGTCCAGAGGCATAATTGGGCCATTTTTCTTCGAAAATGAGCAATGAGTGGCCGTTACAGTCAATGGCGATCGTTATCGGGCCATGTTGAACGAATTTTTGTTCACAAAAATTGAAGAGGAGGATATTGGCAACATTTGGTTTCAACAGGACGGCGCTACGTGCCACACAGCCGAAGCTACACTCAATGTTTTGCGCCCTGTTTTTGAAGATCGCATTATCAGCCGCAGAGCTGATGTCGTTTGGCCACCTCGGAGCTGCGATTTGACACCGTTGGACTATTATTTGTGGGGTGCCCTCAAAGATAAGTATTACGCCAACAAGCCAGAGACAATTGCCGCTTTAAAGGACAATATTCGTGAAGCCATTGGAGAAATACAGCTGCACACAATCGATAATGTGCTTAAAAATTGGACCGATCGTGTAGGCTACTGCATGGCCAGCCGAGGCAGCCATTTTAATGAAATTATTTTCCATTATTAACCGGAAGGATTATACTTTCTAATCAAAAAAGAAATTTTAGATAATATTCAGTAGTTTTTTTTATAGCTTTTTAAAAAAAAAAAAGTTATTTGGCGGACCCTTTATATTGACAAACAAATCTGTCTGTAGTACAAAAAAAAAACCTTGCAGCGCCATTATAATTCATAGCCTCCGTATAACGCTGCTTTCCGATCAACATTTAAATTAATGAAAAAAAATATTGATTTTTTTCAAATTTGGTTTATTAATGTTTATGCAAAAAGTGAGTAGTCACTTTACTAAATATGGTCATGATCGGTTCAGTTATCAATTTAAATTCAAAACATTCCCATTCAAATTAGGTTTATGCTTTTTAGTTTGTCCTAAAGCCTTTTCACTAAATTCACTAAAGGGAATCGAAGAGTCTGTCTATACCGGCTATAATTCTCTTTATTGTTTTTTATGTGCAAAGTTAATTATAAATTAGTAATATTTCTAAATTTACTTAATTTAAAGTTACATTATTTATTAATTTGAATTGAACTTTGAATTATTGTTTGTCTTACAGATATTTTTTATTAATAAGTAATCTTAGCAAAAAAAATTTAAATATGAAAAACAGTTCATTAAAGAGGTATGTAGCTATAAAAAAGAAGAAAACTTGCAAAAAAAAAAAGCTCCACATTTATGTATATTCAGCTCTGAAAACATGTATTTAATTAAACTGAGCTCAAATTCACTTAAGGCGGACGTATGGATGAGAGCATACTGTTAAGTTTTATTAAATACAACAAATAAAAATTTGCAGTTATTCGTAATTTCTACTTCTCGTACGATTACTATTGTATCATCATTATTCCATGAGATAAACCAATACGTATGTATGTATGTACATTAGGGTGGGTTAATTATTTTTAATCCATGGGTTCATTGCGATTCTGGCACTATGGGCGATAACTAGTATATTTGCCCAACGAACCATACCTCTCAAATCTTTTCGAGCCTGCCAAAACTTCGATTTTTTTTTTAAAGCAAAATTTCTTATTTTTTATTTTTTTACTCTTTGAATGAATAAATTTAAAAAATGAATTTTTTTACTTAAATTAAATGAAATGGTATAGGTCGCTGAATATTTTGGGCTATTTTATATATGGGAAAGTCAAAGAGTCGTCGATTTGTGCAATAATTTCGTCAATTTTCACCAAAAAGGTGAAAAAATCCACGAAAATGCACGAAAACGCCCCCTGGCGGCTGTTAAAAATAAAAATAAATATGAAAAAGGGATGTTCCGACCCAAAAAAAACCCCGGTACACACATTTTCAATACTTTTTTAAAATTTGAATGAGTATTATGGAAAATATCATGAAAATATTTTCATCGAAATTTTGGCCGGCTCGAAAATGATTTCAGAGGTATGGTTCCTTGGAAAATATACTTGTTATGACCCATAGTACCAGAATCGCGATGAACCCATAGAGATTTTTCGGCCCCCTACAATTTGACCCACCCTAATGTACATGTATGAGTGCATATATAAACATGTAGATATGTGTAATAAATATTGCAAAGATTGACATAAACTATAATCCAATTTGTAATGTACGATTATGAAGAATAATAGCAAAACCAAACTAATTTACGACCCAAGTTCCACTGGCAAACATTGATTGTGTAAAGTTGTTTTATTGTTAGTAAGTTGATTGTTACTTTTACTCTTTTTTGTTATTACAATCAGACAGAGCTTTAAAGTATGATTTTCGTACCCTATACCACAATTTGGTTAAAGTATAATAAGTTTGTATTGTTGTTTGTAACTGCCAAAGTTATTTGAGCTAGACCCCCTTTTATTATATTGATCGACTCAGAATAATTTTCTACTCAGAATAACTAACTGAGTCGATGTCCGTCCATCTGTTTGTTTACCTGTCTGTCCACCCGTCTGTGTCCGTGTGTCCATGAATATATTTTAATGAAATTTAGTATATCTATGATCACAAGCGATAACCGCCTAAGTCGACTTAAGAACGATTTGAGTTAGGTGTGCTATCATATTCAACTAACAACGCTGTATATTTAAGTGAAATCCCCATTTCTCTAACGCTGTTTTTGAAAAAGTTATTAATGAAAACATAGCATGAGTTTCGACTTAGGCGGTTAATGCTTGTGGCCACAGATATAAGCTTTTATCGACCATATGACGAACGCTACTGAAATCAGTGAAAATTGGTGCTTGTTCAGACTTAGCCCCCCTTCCCTAAAAACAACCCCTATCAGACCGCATACAATGGCCGCAAGTGTGTCTATTACACCCAAAATAAACTCTGTAGGACCACTTTTAGTCATAGTCCCCACGTAAAGCCGATTCCCGATCTTTACTAAAATTTATCAAAAAACAAAAATATTACACAGATTTTTTTAAATTTGGTTTATACATGTTTTTGAGAAAATTAAGTGCCTCTACTAAATATGATCATAAGCGGTCCATTTTTTGTCATAGCCCCACATAAAAATAACATCAGATATGAAGTTTTTCATATTTGCACGCCACAAATTAACAACAATAGCACTAATATTTGGTTTATGCCAATTTTCTATATCTAGTCATTGGCTTCAGCAAAGTTGGATTCAATACCTCTGGATACACATAGTATAGGGTATATAGGGCATAGAATTTTCTTACTTGTCTTAAATTAGGTAATTGGTAAACCATACGCTTAGATTTTTATAATTATTCTGTATTAAAGGTCTACGAGAGGATAAAATCCCAAATAACTTTTAAAAGACCAACCCGTATATTTTAAAAAATTTAAATTAGCTATAAAAGAAATATATTATTTTTATATATCCAGCTACGAAAAATACTTTTCAAGAAATTTAAATAATTGACTAAAATTTAATTAACGTTTACCTTTTCTAATCGCACAAAGCTTCTAAAATTTTGAACAAAATGCATATTGCAATGATTTTTTTTTAACTTACACAATTTCTGAGTTCTCATAAAAAAAATTTAAATGATCATATATGTCTTTGACTTCTATGTGATTAACGAATACATTATTTAATATCTCTGGGTGAGTAAATTTACTTCTACATATTCTTCAATTATCGAATAGTTTTGTTATTCTTACATCCAAATGTTACTGATCAAACATAGCTGTGGTTGCAGATAGAGTAGCCAGATAAGCGAATTAATACTGTAAAATACACACAGGTCGATATTATCGTTTGACCGAAAATTTTCTAACCTTTCAAAACTAATATATAACAACACTTTCTAAAATTCATATTTTCTACAATGTCATGTTTTCTAATTCTCAAATCATCAATTGTTTTCGAAGGCAACTTTCTCAAAATCTCTTGAGATATCCTAATTTCAATTAAAAGTTCTCTAACTTCAATTGATATATCGCACATTAAATACAAAAGTGACACAACTCAAAATTTTCAAATATTCAGGAGAGGCAAAAAACTGTATATGTAAAAATTATTGTATTATTTTAAAAAATGTAGTTTTATTATGAAAAATGTCCATTTTGAGGAAAGTTTTGCTATAATTTTTTTTTTAATACATTTTTTTTCACACTCTGACTGAAATTTTTTCATTTGACTAGTGATATTATCTCAAGTTGTGCCCCAGATATAACGGCATTTTTCCTGTTAAAGAAGATAGTTATGAGAAATACATTTTTGCAGTAGTTAGAAATGTGTACTGTGAATTAATTTATGGAAAAAGTCAATTTGGAAAATTTTGAGTTGTGTCACTTTTGTATTTAAGGTGCGATATGTATTCTGAATTTCAATTACTAACAAATTTGTATACTCAAAAAATTTCTTAAGTTATAGAAAATCTAGGCCCCCATAAAATGATATGATAAATAGGTTGGAATAATGCTGTGGCCAACTAAAAGTTGACTTTTCAGTTTTGATTTCACGGGTTTATCTATTTGGGTAAATAATTTTTTTCACATATGTATATCAGGGTGACAACCATTTTTATTTTGGAGTTTCAAGACGTGCGGGTCGGATTATTGTGACACTGGACCTAAAACTTTAGTGCGCAAAATTTGAGCAATATCGGACAATGCTTTCTAGACGCGCCTTTAGTTTTTTAGCACTATTTCAAAATCTCCAATTTTACTTTTTAAAAATTTTGTTGAAGAAATATATCGAAATCAACGATTGGACTTTAAGGTCTTATTAACAAAATATATATGATTAAAACTGCCTAAAATTGTAGGTATCCAGCGGATTTAAAGAAAAATGTGATGTTTCATATTTTTTCAACCTTTAGACTACATTTTTTTGATGTTTTCATATTTCAAATATCTTTTGTCAAAATATTATACTACTGAATATGAGTTTTCAATCTTGTAACTTGAGGTTAAATTGAAACACTATAAACTGTCCCTCGTTAAGGTCAAAAGTCAAATTTAAGATTTACATTTTTTTAAAACAAAATATCGAAATAATATATATTTGTGGAAGGATTTCGATAAAAGTTGTTAATAATATTTTAATTATTCTCAAGAAATAATATTCTGAACTTATTTTCTGAAATTAACCCGTTGAGGTACTCTTGATGGCAAATTGACTCTTTATAAAAATCTATAAATATTTTCTTCATCAGAATTTTTTTTTAAATAAAACAAATTTAATGTAATCATAAAATTCCTCAAATTTATTCGTTATTTCATGAAAATATGTACATTAATTAGTTTTTATATTTAATACAGTATAAACAAATTTGTATATCGGGGGCTTATATTCAAAACGTGCTATCTGCATCAATAATTATTTTAAAGAGAGCGTATAAAACCAATTTATTAATAAGATCTGAAAGTATTTGTCGATCGACTTGCTACAATATCTATTAAGAAATAGTCGTATTAATCATGTATGATATCAAAATTAATATTGTATTTGATAGTTATATCAGAGTACAGTTTGAAATTCGCGTGTCCGAAAATGTGTCCCAGATACAATTTTTTTTTCAGAATTATTATATTCATATAAAGGTATATCGAGGGGTTATATTCAAAAAATACTATCTACATTTGACTGCAATATTAATTTTTGATTTCAAACTGTTCTCTGATACAACTGTCAAATATAATATTAATTTTTATCATCCCAGAGCGGACATTACAAAATGCAAAATGTGGCCAATTTCAAAGACCCGAACATGACCACAGAGGAATAACAGCTATAAAAAATTTTGAACCAAAATTATTTTATATTAACCAGAGAAAATTTTTGTTTGCTTGAAAACAAATCGTGAGAACTAGTTTCGCTTTATAATTTAATCTGGTCACCCTTTAATAAGAGTGTTTTATTGATTGTATAACAAAATAAACTGCAAACTTTAATTTTAAATCTACTATCACACGATGTGTTTTTTACATATCGTCGTTCGTAAGTTATTGTGTTCTATATGCTTTTTGTTAAAGTTCAGTTGCTAAAGTTTAGTTGCTAATTAAAAAAAACTGAACCGATAAAATTGTTGCGACCTTCCTACCAAGGAGAGTACTATAGTTTGTGGTTTTTTCTGTTTAAAAAAAAATCCTCTTTGAAAACGCCTCTAAGCGTAAGAACTATTAGAACTTAGACATGGATTAATCAAAAAAAAATCATATAGAACACAATAACTTACGAACGACGATATGTACTGTTAAATTTTCCCACAGCAAAAGTTGTACACATCGTGTGATACATATGAAACGTTGTTTATGTACAATACATGAGGAAAGTCACATGTACATTTCACAATTTGAACAGGTTAAATTTTGAAATGACAAAACATATGAAAATACAATACTGCTTGTGACGTAAGAAAAACGGAGAAAATTAAAAAGATTAGGATTAAAAGAGAAATAAATTGTTTAATACTAATTAACAATTAAAATATATATAAAATATATAACTTTATTTTTAATAATAAATTTTTGTAAATTCACATATTAAATCAGCTGTTGTTTACATTTAGAGGTTATGTCATACGGATGTACGTGTCATAGCAAAAATTATAAATCGTATGTAAAACAATAATTTTGACAGACATACGGAATTACATATGTATAAAAAAGGTGACAGTACATATGTAAAAAACAACTCGTGTGATATCACCTTAAACTCAATAACAAACACATAAGCAAATTATGATAGGTCAAGGTGGTCAACCATATAATGCCCTACACGATATATCAGCAGTATTTTCAATTAGTTACTAAATAACTGACAGGCAGTAAGAACAAATAACAATATCATTTAAATTACTTAACAAACTTTTTACCGAAAAATCTAATTCTTGCAAAAAAAAAAATTAATATTTAATACATATAAACAAGCTTTATGGCACGTGTTTTTTTAATCAAAAACGTACAAGCGCCTTGCTATCACTCCACTTGGAAGAGATTTCGATGGCAGTGATGATAACTGGACTCTGCTTCATAGGGAAATCGCATAATTTCTATCAAATCTGTAGAAGAATCGAAGAGCACATTCTAAAACCTTAATATGAAGCTCAAACTGGTACGACTGTAGGGTCCGAGGGTCCGTCATATTAAAACTAACCTAGCTAACGTATGCTAAAGGTATTTTTCAGAGTAACAAACATCTGTACTAATTTAAAATACCATATGCCGCAGAGAGTAGGGTACATAACGTTAATATATATATTTTTTTTGCATACATAGTTTGTACAGATTCCGTAATCTATTTAAAGCGGAAATTGATTATAACTATTGATATAAAAGTTATGTACAAATACGTGAACGCTATGAGCGAACGTGCAGATAAATACCATTTTATACACAATTTTCTTCGTTTTTTTTTTTAATAATCATAAACAATATTTTGCAGCATTAGTAACACATTTATTTGAGATTTAGTTGAATTTATTTCCTTTTAGTTTTTTTTTTTTAATTTGTGCTAATATTTTTTTCGTGAAATCAAGGTTATTCAAAGGTTTGGTCTACTTTTCGATTACATATATATAATTAATTATTAAAAAAAAATTAACTATTGTTTCATTAAAGATAACTCCTATAAGATTCCAAGTTCTAAAAAAATGTATATGTATGTATGGTTTCATGTCAAGTGCACCAACTTTTGAAACCGATGTCTTCCGATCAGGATGAAATTTGCACCAAGGTTAGTCCAATTGGAGAGTAGTTTAAACACAATTTTTCAACAAGATCGGTCAAGATCTCTCTAAGTTAGAGTGGATCAAAATTTGACATTTTGGCCAAACAGGTGTTTTTTCTCATCCATGTAACTTATTACCTATTGTTCTTAGAAAATTTTCTCCCAAATAGTTTAGATAGCTATTTGTTCAATATTTCAGAAAAAAATACTTAAAAAAAAAAAAATTTTTTTTAGACTTTTTTTTTTGCTAAATCAAAGCATTCTTTGCCTTTTTTCAAAAGGGGCATTTTTTTTTCATAAGAAAGCTTAGAATTTTTCCTTTAAGAGCTTTTTGGTCGCTTAGTGGGATGGGAGTGGGATATCTATCTAAATAAATGTTTTGTAACTCAAGACAACGGTTTTTAAATTTTTCACAAATGCACTATTTTGAACTTTTTCCTATTTGTGTGTAAAACCTTACAAATAAAACTTATACTGAGAAACTGGACAAATTAACCTTTCCGAAGGTATATAACATACCTTCATAACATAACAGAAGAGAATGGTTATCTGCAACCTGAAAGAGTTATTTGCAACATTTCAATTTGAACACGAGGATGTTAGAATTGGCTTCACGAAATTAATACAAATGAGACCAAAACATTGCGTTGCAGATGCTTCGGCAGAAGATTTACACGATTACTGCGATTGCCTTAAATTGACATGTGTCCTAATGCAACAACTTCTTGCCACTTAGGTGAATGTACCAATTGCCCGAAAACCACACTCATCAAAGAAAATTTAATCAACTCTTTAGATCGAGAATGTATAGAGGAGGTCAATTTTGATGCTTGGATTCTTTGATGCACATTGTAAACAATAATTTTAAATGTGGATGATTTTGTGGAAGAAATGTGTACAGGATTGCTAAACTTGAGAACCCATGACTTTTTAGTCAAAGAGCAACGGTCATTCTTCAAGGATTTGAAGACACATTTGAAGTCTGGTGAATTCGTTATTTCATATGATTTCGCAGAAAACTATAAATATGTTCTTCAGGATGCCATACAAGCATTCCACTTCAATAACGACCAAGCAACTATATTCACAGTAGTTATTTACTACATGAAAGATGAAAAACTGGAACACAAAAGTATGGCAATCATATACGACGATTTAAAACATGATACCGTTGCAGTTTATGAGTACCAGAAGAGAATACTAAAATTTCTAAAATCTAAATTTACAGTAAAGAAGGTATACTACGTTTCGGACGGAGCTCGTCAACATTTTAAAAACAAAAGTAGCTTCGCAAATCTTATGGCTCATAAAAAAGATTTTGGAATACCAGCTGAGTGGCATTTTCATCCTACTGCCCATGGTAAAGAAGCATGTGATGATATTGCTGCAAACCTTAAAAGAAATGCAGCGAAGTATAGCCTCCAGTGCTCTCATCAAGATCGCATCTTAGATGCGACTGCTTTATTCCATTGGGCATTATTTATCTTTTTATTTTTAATATTATTATTATAATATATTAATTTAATTATTATTACAAATAAATAAAAAATAATAATTTTTCAACATTTCTATAGAAGAAAAGTGATTTTTTTCCGGAGGTTAACATATTCTGGGTATAACAGTATCGAGGGTATGAAATTTTAGTTAGGTATGTTACATACCTTCGGAAAGGTTAATTTGTCTAGTTTCTCAGTATAAGTTTTATTTGTAAGGTTTTACACACAAATAGGAAAAAATTCAAAATAGTGCATTTGTGAAAAATTGAAAAACCGTTGTCTTGAGTTACAAAACATTTATTTTGATAGATATCCCACTCCCATCCCACTAAGCGACCAAAAAGCTCTTAAAGCAATAATCGTATGCTTTCTTATGAAAAAAAAAATGCCGTTTTTGAAAAAAAAGGCAAAAAATTCTTTGATTTAGCAAAAAAAAAGTCTAAAAAAAAATTTTTTTTAAGTATTTTTTTCCGAAATATTGAAGAAATAGCTATCTAAACTATTTGGGAGAAAATTTTCTAAGAACAATAGGTAATAAGTTACATGGATGGGAAAAAGCACCTGTTTGGCCAAAATGTCAAATTTTGATCCCCTCTAACTCAGATAGATCTGGACCGATCTTGTTGAAAAATTGTGTTTAAACTACTATCCAATAGGACTAACCTTGGTGCAAATTTCATCCCGATCGGAAGACATCGGTTTCAAAAGTTGGTGCACTGGACATGAAACCCCACATATACCATTTAAAACTTATATTACAAACGAAAGTTTAATATTTAATGCACAGTGCAACAGCCATTCTGACGAGTGAGAAAATCCAAGTCAGGGTGATGAAAGTTCTAGTGCAGACAAACTTCTAAAGGGTGTACCGTTCTCAGGCCATTTTGATACCACTATACCACTATGCCACTATGTGGTCAGGGTATAATGACTTTGTGCTGGTGTTTGTAACTATCTAAAATATTTTATTATACCGATCGACTCAGAATCACTCTCTGAGTCGTTTTAGCAATATCCGCCCCTTTGTCGGTGAGTCCATGCAAACCTTGTAATCAAACTACAGGTCTCAAATATTAATATATTTTGATAAAAAATTGGTATATAAGTTTCTATCGGCCATACCTAGGATTGTTCCATTTTTCGACCTAGTCCCCATATAAATAAAGCATACGAGATGAACTTTTTCATACTCAAATGCAAAAAAAAAAATAATTACAATGTCACTCAAATTTGGTTTATGCATATTTTCTATATCCAATTAGTTATACTTAAGAGCTAGAGTCTCTAAACGCATGGTATAGGATATCGTATAGTTGGTCTAGACCGACTATAATTTGCTTACTTCTTTTTTTTACCTTATATATTTTTTCCATATCCTGATTTTTGTTTGCTTGGTTTTTTAGCTATAACTGAAAAACCATTGATGATTTCTCATTTCTACTGGCCTGAAAATGCCAAACCCTTTGAAATGTTTACTATGCTGGCCTAGTACTTTCACCCTCTCTTGGAATTTCTCACCTCCAGACAATGGCTCCGAAAATGTTCCACAGTGATATTTATAACGAAATAAAAATTTTAATTTTTGAATGAAGTATACGCCAATGATCACAGTTATTCTGATATCTGATCTAAGATGTTGCACATCCACTTGTGTAAATGTATTGGTCACATGTAGCCATTTTTGCTGAGTTCTTTCGCGTTTTGTATAATATGATGACTCATCAAAAGTTATCTTTTAGCAATTGCTTAATATTTCTCAAGGGGTTTTAATTGTGGGCAATAAAGTAGATTAAACTCTTGTGTCGGCTGAAGATATGTCGGGCCAGAATATAGCAGAACTCATGTGTACATTTATTTGTGGTAACAAAAGGTTCTGCAAGCCCTTTTAGATTTATGTAGATATGATACCTTTACCTCCATTAATTTCAGAACATATGGTAAGCCATCATATATTATGAGAATTTATCGAATTGTTTTCCTAAATTTTACACCTTGGTTCAAAAAATAAATCGAAATTATGTCGTGTATATTAGCTTGTTTCACCAAAAAGGAATATGAATTCTTATGGTTCCAAAGATATTTTCTTAATTTTATTCTCTCGTGCTTTACCTCCACAAAATTAGACAAATCACTTGTGAACAGAACTAGCCTACGTAATAAAATTTTCTACAGTAATATTTATTTGTTTAAGAAGAACTTTTATAAACTTCAAATATAAAATATAGCATTTGAAAACTTTATTTTATTGAGGTAACTCAAAAAATAGACAATATTAAGTACAATTCATTTAGAAAAAGTAAAACAATATTATTTTTCTACACCATTGAAATCCCCCTAAAAAGGCGATTTGCGGCAACACATGCATATTTCATGATAGGGTTAAAATTCATGGTATTTTGAAGACCTACGAGGGCGGTCCCAGAAACCCTCAATCTGACGAAGAAAATGTAAGAAATTTGGGGAAAATGTTCCTTTTTTTCTCAACATAATCTCGTTATATCTCTATTTACTTTTCCCAGCGATTTTCAATACCTTCGATGCCCTGTTTATAGTAAGAATTCTCTAGCTCCTTAAAATAGACATCAACCGCAGACTCCACCTTTTGATTGTTACCAAATCTTTTACCACCGAGCCATTTTCAAAAGTTTGGAAATAGAAAATAATCCGTGGGAGTTAAATCTGTGGAAAGGATTTTATGGATTTTGGCCATCGCAATGATGGATGTGTGAACTTGATGAAACAACACATTGTTTTTCAACAAACACGGCCTATTTCCGTAATTTCATTACTTAAGCGCTGCAATAAGTTGGCATATTACTCGTCCTAAATTCTTTTCCTTTTTGAAGATAACCAATAAAAATTAAACCACGCGTATCCCGAAAAACCGTCGCCATAACCTTGCCTGCAGCTGGAACTGTCTTCGTTTTCTTTGGACACGATTCTCCCACTTCAGTCCACTGTTTCGTCTGTTCCCTTATCGCAGCTATGAAGTGATGGACCCATATCTCATACGTGGATACGATTCGACACAAAAACTTGGCTTAATTATAGTAAAACATCGAAAAACGGTCTATTGAAATATCTTTACAACACTGTTTTTGTTCTACTGTGAGCAACTGCGGCACAAATCTCGTAGAGATGTATATCACTTTTTGAAATGCCTATCATTTCAACTAGCTCACGCATCTTCAGTTGGTCATCATCCAATATCAATTTGTGGATTTTATTAACCATTTCTGGCGTGGCCACCTCAATTGGTGGACCGCTACGGTATTCGTCTTGGCAGCTCGAACGGCATCGTTTAAACTATGGTACCCCGAGCAGAAGCTACCTTTCAAATTAAAGTATTACTAATTTTTATAATATAATACCAATATTTGCCAAGAGAAGTTAACGTACAGTAATGCCAAAATATGCCAAGAGAAGTTAACGTACAGTAAAAGTAAAGTTTGTCCACGCATAACTTTCCTCAAACCCAACGAATTTGCCAAGAGAAGTTAACGTACAGTAATGCCAAAATATGCCAAGATATGTTAACGTACAGTAAAAGTAAAGTTGATTCTCCACGCATAAATTTCCTCAAACCCAACGAATTTAAGCACTTAATAGCTCAAAAGAAGGAGCTTGATCCACTGAGTGTTCTTAGACCTATGTCATCAGCCTACGTTAATTAGAACTCTAGTTATAGAGATTTTAGAGAAGAAAAATATTGAAAAAAAACTTGAATGCAAAGTTTATTCATAAATTCTTTTAATATATAAGATATTACATAACGGTGACCAATTTTTCCACGTTTACATACTCACTGAGATCGTTTACTTTTTTTTTGGCTTCAAAAGAAACTTCTAAACATATGTTTTATAAGGTTGCCACTTTTCACCAAAGTAATATTTTTCGAACTACTGCCGCCATCTACATGTCAGGTCGGATTGTTCTGGGACCGCCCTCGCATATAACGCATTTAATTTCACGCACAAAATATTGTAAATTTCTCAAGTAATTGAAGTTTCAACTAGAGAAATACTTAATTTTTTTTAGAAGTGATTTGTATGGTTTTTGAAAAGTATCAGA
Source organism: Cordilura impudica (assembly GCA_963682025.1). Lineage (NCBI taxonomy): Eukaryota > Metazoa > Arthropoda > Insecta > Diptera > Scathophagidae > Cordilura > Cordilura impudica. The sequence continues at coordinate 113,214,495 of OY821517.1, forward strand.
GAAAACAATTCATAAGATATATTTAAAAAACGATTTCAGCGACCCCGTACCGACCTTTAATATATTTTAAAAATATTATCAAAGATACTTTAGGCCACAAAAGTTCATATGCCGCTTTAAAAGTTTCAAAAATCAAAAAAAGATTTCAGTTAAACGCCTAATTTATATACTTTATGCCAAAAACGAACAGAAAATAAATATAAATGCGAAAGCAAGTTTAGATGTTTTATTTATTTATTAATTTTTTTTTTTGTTTTTTGTATTAAAACTTCAAACACAATATTTCAATAATACTTACGATTTTTGCGATTTGAAAAATTCTCTTAAATATAATACTAATTAAAACCGGTTCTTTTGATAATGATTAATGGAAAAACAACTATGAAGTTTATTAATTTATTATTATTGTTCAACAACAATTGTAATTGGATTCTAATAATATAGCTATATAGTACTTAATCTCATGATAAATATTTTTCAATACGATATAAAATTGTATAGGAAAGCTTTATTCAAATCTGTTATGTCCAACCTAAGGTAAAGTCACTTAAAACTTTAAAATAATCTTAAGCTTTTTATAGCACATAGATAAAATTACTAAATATTGTGCCAAAAACTTATAAAGTTAAGTCAAGAAAACTGACGATAAATTTATGAAAATACAACACTGAGTTTTTGATAACGAACATTTTACCAATATATAAATAACAACAAGTAAGAAAATTATAGTCGGTCTAGACCGACTATACGATACCCTATACCATGCGTTTGGAAACCCTATCTCTTAGGCCCAACTAACTGGACATAGAAAATAAGCAAAAACCAAATTTGAGTGGGATTTTTATTAATTTTTTTGGCTGCAGATATGAAAAAGTTCATATCGGATGCTATATCTATATGGGGACTAGGTCCAAAAATGGACCGATCCTGACCATGGTTGGTAACGTCTCTTGTATTTTGCAAAAGCATATACAAACAAAATTTGAGAAGAATCAGTGCAATATTTTTGTTTTTTAATAGATTTAAGTTAATATTGGGAAGCAGCTCTATATGAGACCAAAGGGATCATTTTTGGACTACTCATTAATGGATGTAATGAACGCATACAAACCCAATTTGAGTAAGATCTATATGACAATTTGGATCTTATGGCAATTTATGTCGATTTCATAGGGGTAATTTGTATGGGGGCTAGGTCTGAACATGGACCGAATTTCACCAATTTCAATAGCATTCATCCCATGGCCGATAAAAGCTTATATACGAAATTTCATCAAAATATATTTATATTTGCGACCTGCAGTTTGATTACAAGGTTTACATGGACACACAGACGGACGGACGGACGGAAATTGTTAAATCAACTCAAAAAGTGATTCTGATGCGATCGGTATAATTAAAGATGGGTCTGGGTCAAATATTTTTGGTTGTTACAAACAGCAGCACAAAGTCATTATACCCAAACCACATAGTGGTATAGGGTATAAAAATCATTGTCATACTATTTTGTACCAAAAATACATATACATATATGTTATAGGTATCAGTTTCAGCTACAAATTGTTATTATTATTTTTTTTATTATTTTTAATTGTTATTAAATGGACACTCCAGATTTAAAAAATATACATACGACGATTGTTATCTATAAAAAGTAAAGCCCAAGTTAAACTACAACCATTTATATGAGACATCAAAACAATGTATTAACGCAATAACACGTATACACCAAGCCCTCGTAATTCAATGTCTATTAACAAATCTGAGCAGTTATTAATGTGATAGTAAAAATATGGTAAATATACAAACAAGTACGAGTATTTATAAAATTTTTTAATATGGTCATAATTTGGTGTGTTTGAATTTGTAACTAATCAATTAAAAAGTTAATTGAAATTATTAAATTTTCTCTACAATGAATACAAATATACTATGCTTTTTTCCTAAAAATAATCACTTGATTCGATAAAGATATTATTATCACAATATTATTACTATTAAAGAATATTTTAATTGGGGTTTTGAAGGACCATATAATTTAATTTAATTTAATTTATAAATTAAATTCAGTGCTAGAACAATATGAATATATATCTTTTATAGTTAAATTTCTATGTCATATAACAAGTCATAATTAAAGTTACAATTAATGAGTATAAAAAAACATATAAAAACATTCAATATAATAAGTATTATTAAAGAGAAGACAATATAAAATAATAACAAAATAAAATAAGTAGGAGTGTTAAATTCAATATTACAACAAATGTTGCGTACGGCTACCTCAGAAAAAATGTTACCGATACTGAAACTTTAAATATGAATACCAATTAAATTTAAAGTTAATTGCTTTTCTTGTTGGCCAGTTTCTATAAGAATTTGTTGTTATAAAAAATGATGATCGTGTCTTCTATAGAAAGAATTAATTACTATTTTAAAACTTGAATCATTCTTCTTAGACAAGAGTAGGAAACCTACAAGTTCCCGAAATACTTCATAGAACACCAATGAAATTCATTATTTAACAAAGCCGACGTAATACCCATATCTTGATCGCTATAAAAATGTTTGGGACCTTAGAAGTCATACGATAATTTTAAAAAACATGCAAATTATCCTTGGCCAAAAATTGCCAGATATTAGTATTAAACAAAAGCAAATTGTATAATATTTATATCTTTATTAGCTAATAATATGTTAATTTAAGGATATATTTAAATAAAATTAAAAACAAAAACAATAAAAACAGATAAGAAATTAAAGTCGCTCTAGACAGACAAAAAATGTACCCGATAAAAGCTTATATAACAAATTTATTCTAAATATTGTTTTAGTATAATGGCGACACAAACGTCACGAGGCGACTCTTCGTAAAATCGACTAAGCAATTGTGTAAATTATTAAGCCCTAGTTAGCCACACGTTGTTAAAATGTAACCGTATCGTATCGTAACGTTGGCATTAAGTGCAATTATATAACGTAAAAAAACTAACCAGCATGTTGCTGTGTAAAATTAACCAAACTTTATCAGCTGTTCACAAATGTTACGTATAAACGAAGCAAAAATCTAAAATCAACAGAAGTTAAGGCTACGATACGTTCAGCTTAAGTTGGGTAAGCACAGCTGATTCGAGCCGTTACCGTTACGCGTGGCTAACTAGGTCGTAATTGATAGTTACAAACAAAAACACAAACTTATTAAATAACTTTGTCTAAAAGTTTCTTATTCTAATTTCTAATTTTTAATTTTAATTTTTAAATGGTAATTTTTTTGATTATATATTAAATATATAAAAGTTCACATTATTCAAATATCAAAAGAACAGTATTACAAGTCTCTGGTGTTTGAGAAGCTTTGCTACTAGTGTTTTTTTTTTTACAAAAGATACAAAATATACAGTGAAATAAAACAAAAATCTGAGATAAAAAGAAAACGATACTCTTGAATTGATTTAAAATGAATGTGCAAATTAAAACAAGTAATAAGCACGAAAGTAAAATTATAAAAATATTAAATAAATTATAAACAAAAAAAAAAAACAATTACGTATTTTTATACACTTTTAAATAAAATACCACAACATATGAGTCACAACAAAATTTAAATCAAAAACAAAGTTAAATGTATTTCCAATTTTGTGTTTATTTACTCAATGATAATATACAATAAAAAACATAATTACGAATATATAATTGACGAAGTGTTAAGATTTTAAAAACGGCTGTTATATAATTTCAATTCAAAAACTCACTTGTTATTTGCAGTTTTTTTTATTTATGTTATAATTATTGTGACAAATCGAAAGAAACCATGTCATGTTCCTAAGAAACTTTTAATCAAACTAATTGTAAAGTATGTACAGGCAATAAATTTGAATATTTACTCGTGCTATTTATTTTTTGTCTTATTTCAAAATTGTCTCTATTATTCATATGAAAAAATTAAAATTTACATATAATGTTTCGTTGTTCTTTATTTACTTCGTAAATATATGCATATTAAACCTAACTACAAATTACAAACAAACCGCGAAATTATTTCTTTCGTTGTTTTTGAAAGAAATAATCAACTGAACTGAAAGTATTACGCTAGTGATGAAAAAGTTGTCGGTTATTTAAATCCAAGTAATCAGATTTATTTTTTTATATGAAGTTTTAGTGAACGTCTGTTAATGTTATTACAATTTTTGAAATACTGTTGCGATAGATTTCATATTCTCATCATACACTTATGCTCACATAATTAAGTCATGGGTATGCAATGAAATGTTTTTGTAGTTTTTCTCTTAAGCCTATTTCTTCCGGTTCTTACCTTACTATTTTTCGCAACCCTGCTATGCGAGCAGTTGTTTACATTGATTAAAGCAAAACTAAAAATTTTGGTATTCCCCGAAAAATATGGAAAACCTCAAAATGGTCATATGCGCTGTGCTCACATAATTAAGTTACTACACGTATCGTGAGCAAATTAGTGCTTTGAAGATTTTTTTTGCGGTTTAAATAATAAATAAATTAAAAACAACTATATTAAAAACAAACAACATCAGCTGAAATCCTACGGGTAAACAAAAAAGTTCAAATTCGGCTGAAGAGAAAATAATATGGGATTGTTTCCAAAGATACAATAATGTTGCAAAAGTAGTGGAGATTTTGAACTTTTCGCGGGGTAAAATTACAAATGCCATTACGCATTACAAAAAATATGAAACTTTTGAAAATATTCCGCGCCAAAAACCGAGAAAAACGACTTTAAATGATGACAGACGCATTGCAAACCTGAGTAAAACTGATCCTTTTTTAACTTCGTCGCAAATCAGAGCTCAAATGGAAACGGATTATGGCGTAAAGTTTCGTTGCAGAACTTAAGACGACGTTTGCAAGAAAACAATTTGCATGGACGAATGGCCAGGAAGAAACCGTTGGTTTCCTTGAAGAACACTAAAAAGCGGCTCCGATTTGCGACTGGCCATCTTGCTAAAGGCCTAAATTTTTGGAATTTAATTGTTTGGATCGACGAATCTAAGTTTAATGTTTTTGTAAATGATGGTAGAACATATGTGCGATGCCCTCCACTTAAGGAATTGGATCCAAAATACACCAAAAAAAACTGTGAAACACGGTGGATCATCAGTCATGGTGTGGGGTTGCTTTACCGCATTCGGTGTGGGTCCTATAGTCAAGATTGACGGTATAATGAATGGGGAAATGTATAAGAATATACTAAAGGAAAATTTGGCCACCGAATATGCTGACAATTTGCCGCTTGCGTGGATTTTCCAACACGACAATGACCCGAAGCATTGTTCGAAGGTAGTTAAGTCGTGGTTGGCCCCGGTAGGTGAGTAGGTAGCGTGCTCGCCTATCATGCGGGGGTCGTGGGTTCGATTCCCACCAGAGGCTTTGGTATGTCGCTGCAAAAAAAAAAAAATTAACTACTCCCTCTTTCCTCCTTAACCTATTTTCCTGAGATCAACACAATGCACTGCATCTGTAGGGGGCATCCCCTGAGTGTTGATTAATTAAAAAAAAAAGTCGTGGTTGGCAACACAGTTCATCAAGCTTCTGGAATGGCCGCCGCAGAGTCCCAACTGAAACCCTATCGAGAACTTGTGGGGCTTAATAAAATGAGTCATTGCAGCACGAAAACCGGCAAATAAGGACATGTTATGGAAAGTTATCCAAGAGGAGTGGCACAAAATGACTCTAGGCCAGTGTGCTTCTCTGGTAGCCAGCATGTCATAGCGATGCACCACAGTATTGAAGCAAAGAGGTTGTCCTACTCAATATTGAGGTAAGCTAATGAAAAAAATGGGACTCTCGCCAAAATTTATTACTTATTTCTACAATTTCAACCATTTTTATACCCTATACCACTATGTGGTTTGGGTATAATGACTTTGTGCTGCTGTTTGTAACAACCAAAAATATTTGACCTAGACCCATCTTTAATTATACCGATCGAATCAGAATCACTTTCTGAGTTGATTTAACAATGTCCGTCCGTCCGTCTGTGTGTCCATGTAAAGCTTGTAATCAAACTGCAGGTCGCAATTATGAATATATTTTGGTGAAATTTGGTATATAAGCTTTTATCGGCCATGGGATGAACGCTATTGAAATTGGTGAGAATCGGTCCATGTTCAGACCTAGCCCCCATACAAATTACCCATATGAAATCGACATAAATTGCCATAAGATCCAAATTGTCATATAGATCTTACTCAAATTGGGTTTGTATGCGTTCATTACATCCACTAATGAGTAGTCCAAAAATGATCCCTTTGACCCCATATAGAGCTGCTTCCCGATCTTCACTTAAATTTATTAAAAAACAAAAATATTGAACTGATTCTTCTCAAATTTTGTTTGTACATATTTTTGCAAAATACAAGAGACTTTACCAAACATGATCAGGATCGGTCCATTTTTGGACCTAGTCCCTTTATAGATATAGCATCCGATATGAACTTTTTTAATAAAAATCCCACTCAAATTTGGTTTTTGCTTATTTTCAATGTCCAGTTAGTTGGGCCTAAGAGATAGGGTTTCTAAACGCATGGTATAGGGTATCGTATAGTCGGTCTAGACCGACTATAATTTTCTTACTTGTTTTGACTTAATTATGTGAGCAGCTGTTTTTGGCTAATTTCCAAGTTTTTTAATTTTTTTGGAATGAACCAAAATTTTGTAATTTTTAACTTCACTGTAAATTGATTGCTAACGCATAAGAATAATAAAAAAAAAATTATATTAGAATTTAAAAAAAGGGTTTACGTACTTTTGACAATAATGTCGAGTAGCATACTAGTTAGTGACTTAATTATGTGAGCACAATTGTATATTCGTTAGGTTTATTTAGTAAGGTTTTCATAAAAAATGGGTGGGATCGGACAAGAGGACATATCTCTAGTATATTACACCCAAAGCTTTGAAACTTTATGTTTTGAACGAATCAGTGGCTAAACTAAGCTTATGTTTGTCTCTTTCGTTCTCAACCAATGGACATAAGAGAGTGATTTTAAAAAAGGTTTGAGTTTTCTTTTGACAATTCTTTTAACTTTTTGTTAAGAATAGTTTAAACAATTAATATTACAAACAATTTTTCAAAATCATTAGATTTTTTGTTTTATATTGTATACCACTTTGTGGTCAGTAACGATAACCGCTGCTCCGTATGTCTGGGTGCCCATAAAACCTGTTGCAAGTATATAGTAATTTGGTACGTAAACTTCGTAATTGATATAGAAAAATATTGGTGCTAAATTTTGAGCATTTCAGGTTCAATAATACCGATAGTTGAAAAAAATTTCAATACTTTCAACTTTTATTTTTTTTTTCTTCAAATTGTTTGATTGCAATGCTTTACCACATTTTTTGTCTAAAATGAAGCAGTAACAAAGAGAATCCCTTAATTTTTAAAAAAATATGTTAAAACCCACGATTACTCCAAAATTTAAGATGAAAAAAAAAATAAAAAGTGGAGATTTCATTAATTTACGTATATTATAAGTTGCATAAGTTTTCGTTTTACCGCATCAAAAAACAAGAAAATGCACTTAAAAATTTCGTAGACTCGACTGAAGGTGGACCTGAAAAACGTTGCAATTTAAAGAATAGGAAAAATACGAGAGTGTAAAAAAATGCTTTATAAGGGGGGGGGTTTAAAACAAAGAGAGAACAATATTCAAATATAAGCAGAGATTTTGCGATTAAAAGCCATCCAGTTGCATTTCAAAATGTATTACACCCATTAAAATTGCAATGTTAATGATGGATGGTTTAAAAAGTATAAGCGTCAATATCAAATTAGATTTTTGTAAATAACTGTCGAAAAATTGTCTTCGATAGCTCTTCTTTTTGATGCATTTGTTCAAGCGCTTGAAGATTACTTCGCCTACGAATCTGGTTTATACTTTCGGATGCTTTCCAATCACACTGTGAACGTTTGTAAAGCGCGAATTATTTTTTGCCCCTGTTCAAATGGTTAAGGTTTTTTCAATAATCGAGTAATATACAAATCTAGTAAAAATGCATTTATGACATCATTCATTTTCAAGCACTTATATTGCGAAGTTTTTCCGATAATTGTAGAAATGAATCAACTAGCCAATTGCACCGCGCTTATTCAGCTGTTAGATCAAACCCGTATCAACTGGATCAAAATATCCTCATCAAATATTAAAAAATCATGGAATGCTTTACTGAAATTCAATAGCCAACTAAAATTCGGAAAGAAAATGCAGAACTTTCAACTATTATTGCATTTATAGCTAGTATAGGCCGGAACATAGAAACTAATAGTTGTCATGAAGAACACAAAATTAAAGCAGACGACGCTTTTACATCGATAAACATATAATTGCGATGGACTTTAGAATATGACAAACCGACAACAGCTCTATATGAACTATGTGATTCAGCCGTTATTTTACAAAATAGTTTGTTAAAAACGGCAACTTAATACTCCCACTCTTTTTAAAATATTAAAAATGTAAATTTTTCACAAAAATATATGAAAAAATATGTTTTTAATACACCCGAGAATATTGCTGCTGTGCCAGAAAGTGTGCGTGAAGCGCCATCAACATCAATTCACCGTCGTTCTCAAGAATTGAACATTTCGGAGGCATCATTCAGACGAATTTTGCATAAAGACCTTGGTATGACGCCATACAAAGTCCAATTGGTTCAGGAGTTGAATCAACTGACCATCCAATGCGTTTTCGCTTCGCTAAGTGGGCCTGCGATCGAATTACAGAAGATGTCGATTTTGCCAAAAAAAAAAATCATCTTTTCAGATGAAGCTCATTTTGATCTTGGCGGGTATGTAAACAAGCAAAATTGTCGCATTTGGGGCACAGAAAACCCGCACGCATACATTGTAAAGCCGATACACCCAAAACGAGTCACTGTTTGGTGCGGATTTTGGTCCAGAGGCAAATTTGGGCCATTTTGCTTCGAAAATGAGCAAGGAGTGGCCAGTACAGTCAATGGCGATCGGTATCGGGCCATGTTGAACGAATTTTTGTTCACAAAAATTGAAGAGGAGGATATTGGCAACATTTGGTTTCAACAGGACGGCGCTACGTGCCACACAGCTGAAGCTACACTCGATGTTTTGCGCCCTGTTTTTGAAGATTGCATTATAAGCCGCAGAGCTGATGTCGTTTGGCCACCTCGGAGCTGCGATTTGACACCGTTGGACTGTTATTTGTGGGGTGCCCTCAAAGATAAGTGTTACGCCAACAAGCCAGAGACAATTGACGCTTCAAAGGACAATATTCGTGAAGCCATTGGTGAAATACAGCTGCACACAATCGATAATGTGCTTAAAAATTGGACCGATCGTGTAGGCTACTGCATGGCCAGCCGAGGCAGCCATTTCAATGAAATTATTTTCCGTTATTAACCGGAAAGATTGTACTTTCAAATAAAAAAAGAAATTTGAGATAATATTCAGTAGTTTTTTTTATAGCATTTTCAAAAAAAAAAAGTTATTTGGCGGACCCTTTATTTCTAAAATTCATAACTACACTTTATTTTTAATCGGGCCGGTTTCTGGCATTTAAGCCTTTATTAGTGATAAACTGTTATGTTTTAATTGAATAGATTGATTCTATATGAAATTTTTCTACTTAGAGCGGCCGTGAGGTTTGAACCTGCGTCTAACTCACATACACTCGTACTCGTACGATTTTTGTCAGTGCTTTAACACACTCACCTAAATTCTGGCCTGCGAGCAGTGTGGTTAAGAATCAGTTTTCATATCGTACAGCTTTTACTTCGTATAAATCTCAGAAGATACAACTCTGTTCAAATGAACAATCGTTATTTTTTGAATTTCTCTGTGCATTCGAATTTCCACTATTCTCAGTTTCGTAAGACTTGCTATATGTGATGCATGGTTTGTACATTCCGCACCTGTACCTCTAAAGTGAGTCAATTCAAAATTTAAAAATTTTCAGTACAGGCAACAAACGGTTTTTTATACCCTACACCACTATGTGGTTTGGGTATAATGACTTTGTGGTGCTGTTTGTAACTACCAAAAATATTTGACCTAGACCCATCTTTTATTATACCGATCGAATCAGAATCACTTTCTGATTCGATTTAACGATGTCCGTCCGTCTGTGTGTCCATGTCCATGTAAAGCTTGTAATCAATATATATTGATGGAATTTGGTATATAAGCTTTCATCGGCCATAGGATGAACGCTATTGAAATTGGTGAGAATCGGTCCATGCTCAGACCTAGCCCCCATACAAATGATCCCTATGAAATCAACATAAATTGCCATAAGATCCAAATTATCATATAAATCTTATGCCGTTTTCTTTTCTGACAAAAATGTCGCATTTTATTTGCACTTTTTTCGAAAAGTTTATTTTTTTATTTATTCTGGAGTAAGACTAACCCTATCTTATACATCAATCGAAAGGTCACAAATTTAAACCCTCGTAAAGCGCAAAAAATTGCATCCATTGACTTCTTTCAGGTCGTAGTGTGAGAATATTTCCACATTATTCCCCTTTTTTGAATATTTTCACCCCATGACTTCAAAGAAGATAATAATCAAATTTTTTGAATTTTATGAACATAGCACTTTGAGACATTTCGACTGATATATAAGATAAGGTTGCTCTTAATTCAGAATATATAAAAAAAATACACTTATCAAAAAAAGTGCAAATAAAATGCAACATTTTTTGTCAGAAAAGAAAACGGCATTAGTCAAATTGGGTTTGTATGTGTATATTACATCCATTAATTAGTAGTCCAAAAATGGTTCCTATGGGACAACTCTTAGTCATAGGCCCCATATAGAGCTGCTTCCCGATATTCACTTAAATCTATCAAAAAACAAAAATATTGCACGGATTCATTTCAAATTTTGTTTGTATATATTTTTATATGGGGCCTTGTCACCATATAGATATAGCATCCGATATGAACTTTTTCATACTTGCAGCCAAAAAAATTAATAAAAATCCCACTCAAATTTGGTTTATGCTTATTTTTTATATCCAGTTAGTTATGCCTGAGAGATAGGGTCTCTAAACGCATGGTATCGTATAGTCGGTCTAGACCGACTATAATTTTTTTACTTGTTTTAATTTGTTTTCTAAAAATAGAACATCAATAATATCAACTGTTATGACATAAACACAGGCGCAACTTAAAATACTTCTCTTTAGTTTAAACAACATTGATATAAATTGGGCTTACATTTGTGGACAACTCAAAATATCGCTCTTTAGTTGATTCTGAAGAAGCAACTCTTATAACACAAAGAGGGTTACAACTGGATTTTTTTTGGGAAAGAGTAAAAAAAACCGATGTAAGATTATGACAGTGGATAGATATGACCACTGTGTATCGTTTTCTTGCAAAAAGTGAAAATTGAAAAATTTTGAGTTAACTCACTTTAGAGGTACAGGTGCGATATATTAGAGAACATTGCTCCGCCAGAAGTAGAAAAATTTTAAACCTTGTAAAATATGAATATATTTTGATGAAATTCGGCATATAAGCTTTTATCAGCCATAAGGCAAATGTGATTGAAATTCGTAAAAATCGGTGCATGGTCAGAACTAGTCCCCATATAAATGGCCATTATGAGATCGACTTAAAGTACCATATGACCCAGAATATCATATAGATCTGGTAAAATTTTATTTCTATGTCAGTAGTTCAAAAATAAGCCCTGTAGGAGATTTCTTAGTCATAGCCCCCATTTAAAGCTGCTTCCCCATCATCACTTAAATCTATCAAAGAAACAAAATTATTGCACAAATTTTCCTCATTAGATTTGTATATGTACTTTTTTGAAAAAAAAAAAAATAAGTGAACGCCAAATTTGGTCAGGATCGGTCCATTTTTCTAACATTTTCATCTCTGCAGACAAAAAAATCATAACATAATATTTTCTATATCCAGTTAGTTGAACCAGAGACAATAAAGAAATTTGAATATATTTACATCACAGCTACTCCAACAACTTTATATATATTATATTCAATTGAAGAGATTACTTCCAATTACGCATTTGAACGAATTTTGAAAAAATTATATACATCAAATACAAAAAGGTAAGAGAATTATAGTCGGTCTGGATACTCTATACCATGTGCTTAAGGAGGATCTTAGGTCCAACCATCCGAAATTTGGAAAAAAAAAAATTTTTTTTGCCTGCAGATTTATTTTTATTATGTATACATATATATTATTTATGTATATATATGGACCGATCCTGATCATATTTTGTAAAGACGCTTGTTTTTTGGAAAAACATATTCAAACAAAATTTGTAAAAAATCTGTGCAATATTTTTCTTTTTGATGTGTAAACATCTAAACGCGCAGGGTGGTAAAAATCTATTTCACAATATAATCACAAAAACAGCGTAAGATGTAAGCCGTAAGACAAAATTGGTGTGACATGATTGTATTGGTGAAAAAATTATATGTAATAACCTTTTTGTCGCTATTTTCTGTATTATATTTCTTCACATTTTATTAACATTTATAATTAGTTTCCTCAAACATTTAAAAGTATTTTTAACGTTATAATTTATTCCATATAAATAACACACTTATCACTGCATTTAATATTAATGCTAATCAAACATAAATAAAAATAAAAAATAAAGGAATGCCAGTAAAAAGGAAGTGTTTGGAGATAAAAATGAAGGCACAATTTCATTAGGAAGTGTGTGAAGATAAAATTAGGGACCTGTTTTGTTCAAAAACAGAATTTAATTGTTATTGAATTTTTAATAGAATTAATATTACCTACATTCTGCTTTTATACACTTTGTATTTTTGTAGTTGTTGTTATTTTATATTTTTTTATTTTATATACGCTCTTAAGCGTATAGATGTACATATCCCCCATGTGATCGGACTCACATGGTTTTTTGATAGATTTAAGTAAAGATCGGAAAGCCATTTTATATGGGGGCTATGACTAAGAATTATCCTACAGAGTTTATTTTTGGACTACTGAGTAATGGGTGTAATTAACACAAACGAACAAAAGTTGATCAAGATCTATATGATAATTTGAATCTTACGGGAAAATATGTCGATCTCATAGAGATCATTTATATGGGAACTACGTCAGAACATGCACAGATTTTCACCAATTGCAATAGCGTTCATTCTATGGCAGATGAAAGCTGATATGCCATATTTTATCCATATTTATTCTTATTTGCTACATGTACTCCGATTACAACTTTTACATGGACATACAGTTATTCTAAGTCAATCAGTATAACAAAAGATGGGTCTAGGTCAAATATTTTTGGTAAATACAAACATCAGCACAAACTCAGCATATCCTGACCGCATGGGAATAATGTAAAGCCTTAGATGGCCGTTGAATGAAGAACTATTAAATTGTCTTATTATAAATATAGGATATGAAAGAGGTCCAAGTAACGCCGTTATTTTCTAACGAAGTCGTGAGATAGTGTTTGAAAACAATTGTCTTCTGAAGATTTTTTTACCACGGATATAACGAATGAAATAGCCCAGTGCTGCGGATTTTTTCATAGCCGTACTAGACTATATATACATGAATTTAGTGCAAACAAACATATATAAAAATATTAGCCCATTATTGTTCATTATGTAGATTTTTATAATAATAAAAATTCTTTTGAGTTTTCATATTTCAATATAATACTTGGCTTATAAGTTGAGTTGTCTATCACTAATAGACACATAGGCTGCAAGCATCGAATAACCATATAAAAGTGTCAATATGTATTTAGCAAACTACTCACAGTGAATAATCACCATCACTAATAATACAATTGTGCTCCCTGCACACTATTTCAACCAAACTACCTTCAAGCACACATTGCTAGTAGTTGCAACTAACTGCATACAATATAATGAGCCATACTTGGAGTGCTTAGCATGTCAACTTGCTCAAAGTTTAGTAATAATTGTACGTAGTGCTTGTGAATGCATTGTTTTAAATTTTCTTCTGAAATCTTGCATTTGATCTAGCATCTAATAAGACTTTTGTTGTGATTGTGTTTTTATCTTTTCAAACGTTGTAATTGCTGGTACAATTACAATTTCTTTTGTCAACAACAAATGACATTATTGTTTACAATCTTTTCAAAACCTATCGCACGCCTACATTTTACTAGCAATGTGAGTTTTGTACAAAAATTGTAAATATTTTAATTACAATATGAATGTCATGTGAAGTATAGGCAGCCCAGCCAGCGTTAATAAATGTATTCTCTTAAAACTATTAAAGTTAAGTTATATATTCGAATTTGCGACTATAAAAAGTGTAAAAATTATATATTTGTGTTAATGTATAATAAATAAGTTATTTATAAGGCGCCAAACTCGCTCGTTGAATTATTAAAATTGTTTTTGAAGAACAAAAGCTACTTTTTTCAGAAAAAGTGCTTTGTTAAAAAAAGTACTTTTTTAACCCTCATCCTGTATGTCGGGCAAATTTTGCCCAAATGACTGTTTAACTTTATATATCTCCGGTGTTCTTTATAATTTTATAATAAAACTTTTTGACAATTATTTTTTTACATATATTTAGCAATATATAAAAAATTTAGTTTGTAGTTCCGTTACAATAGGCTCTACACAATAAGCAACGAATCCTGTCTTTTGGGCAAATTTTGCCCAATGTATTTTTTATTGATTTTGGTCTGATTTTTGCCAATTGTAATCAATATTTACAATTAATAATAAAATATAATTGAATGATTCATGTAGTACGCTTTGGTTTCAAATAATTTTTTTGCTTTGGTTTTTGCAAATATGCTGTTTTGTCTCATTTGATTTGTGACGCTTGGGAATACAATAATAGAGAAACTGTAAATATTTTCTTTGTGGGCAGGTTTTTGTAAATAATAATAAGAGTAAATAATGTCAAAAAAGGTAAGTAAGCTAGTGTATGATAAATAACATTCAATGTAATCAAAAATTCTATAACTCTAAAGCGCTGAATCGTCGCCAAATAGAGAGCTTCTGAGTGAGTCCGATGATGAAAATGCACGCAATGCAATGGACGATGCAAGTTTTGATGAAGAATTTCAAATTTTTTCAGACGTTGAATCAGAAAATATAAATATTACTGATGGAGAAAGCATATGCTCTAATCAGGAGGAGTTGGCGGAACAGGAAGAGTCATCTTCTGGTTTTATTTCGAAAGATGGAAAACTTTCCTGGTACGAAAAATCCGACCGCTCATTGGTGGGTAGGAAAAATGCAGAAATTGCTATTTCTACTGCTCCAGGTCCAAGTTTTTATGCGGTAAATCGCGTAACTGACATCGGGTCGTCATTTAAATTATTTATGACCAGAGATATGCAAAACATTGTTATAAATATGACCAACATTGAAGGTAGGTGTCATTTCTTTTACAAAATACTTTGCACATTACATACATTTATGTAATTAATATTTTTTTTATACTTCATCAGGAACTAAAGTATTTGGAGAAGTTTGGAAGAAAATTAATCATACATCATTAAAGGCTTAGCGGGCGTATATCGCTCATGTGGTGAAGCGTTAAAGTGTTTATGGGACGATGTGAAAAGAAGACCCATTTTTAAAGCAACTATGTCATTGCGAAGATTCCAAAATATTAGCCGGGTTCTGCGCTTCGATGATAAATCCGATAGGGCAGATCGACGTGCACGAGATAAGTTAGCCCCTATTCGTATTTTGTGGGACAAATGGTCCCATAACTTGCATCTAATGTACAATCCAAATGAATGTGTAACAGTAGATGAGCAGTTAGTGCCTTTTCGCGGTAAGTATCCATTCAGACAATACATTCCATCGAAACCCGCAAAGTATGGTATGAAAATTTGGGCATTATGCGACTCTACTTCCAACTATGCCTGGTCACTCCAAGTATACACAGGAACAGATCGTAATAGCGCACCCGAAAAGAATCAAGGAATACGTGTCGTGTTGGATCTAGCAGCAGGACTCAAATGCAGAAATTTAACTTGTGATAACTTTTTCACGTCATATGATCTTGCTGCTGAACTTTTGAATAGAAAAATCACTTTAGTTGGTACAGTTCGCAGGAAAAAAGCTATTTTACCTCCACATATTTTGGATATGAAAAAGAAACCTGTCTTTTATTCTGAATTTCTTGAAGCCTATATACCAAGAAAATGTCGCTGCGTCTATATACTAAGTACATTGCGCCACGATTCAAAAATTCAAGATACCCAGATGAAGAAACCCGAAATTATAGAATACTATAATCATACAAAGGGTGGAGTGGTGGATACGTTAGACCAACTTGTAGGAACATACACATGTAAGCGAGAGACAAACAGATGGCCCGTAGCTCTTTTTGCCAATATGCTTGATATATCTGCATGTAATGCTTTTGTGATTTGGAGTTCGATAAATCCCGAATGGAATAAAAATAAACATTTTCGACAGAAAAATATCAAGAGAGCCCAAATTTTTCAAACAGTACTAAATATAATACAAAATGTAAAACATGTAATTTATTTGTGTGAAAACCTCATTCAAATACAGAAATAACGTGTATTAACTGTAAGAAACTTTAAAAAATGAAATAAAATTGTATTGGGCAAAATTTTCCCAAAAGACAGAATCGTTATTTTATTTCTTACAGGATGAGGGTTAAGAAAAAATACTTATTTAAGAAAGGTAATAATTTTAACAAAAGTTACTTTTTGCAGAATAGGTACTTTTTTAAGGAAATGTACTTTTTTAATTAAATTAACTTTTTTAAGAAAATGTATTTTTAGAAATTGTATTTTTTAAGAAAAGAAAATTTACTTTTTTAAGAAAAGGAACTTTTTAAGAAAAGGTACTATATAAAGAAAATTCACTTTGTTACTTGTTAGAAAATGTACTTTTGTAAGAAAATGTACTTTTTAAAGAAAACTTACTTTTTAAAAAAGATACTTTTTAAAAAAGGAATTTGTTTTAGTTTTATTTTCAAAAAATTTACTTTTTGAAAAACATGCACTTTTGACGGAAAAGGTACTTTGTTAAGGTAAGTTTTTAAAAAAATAATTTTTTAAGAAAAGGTACTTAACTAAGGAAAGGTACTTTTTTAAGAAAATGTACTTTTTACGAAAAAGGTGATTTTGAAGAAATGCTATTTTTAAGAAAAGGTGCTTTTTTAAGAAAATTTACTTTCTTAGGAAAAGGTGCTTTATTGAGAAAATGTACTTTTAAGAAAATGTACTCTATAACGAAAATTTACTTCTTAAGAAAAGGCATTTTTTAAGAAAATGTGTTTTTTTTTAAGAAAATTTACTTTTTTAAGAAAGGGCGTTTTTTTTTAAAGACACTTTTTTAAAAACAGGTGCTTTTTCAAAAAAATTTACTTATTTATAAAAGTGTACTTTTTAAAAAAAATAATTTTTTTTCAAATTTCACTTTTTACGAAAAGGTTATTTTTTAAGAAAGGCCATTTTTGAAGACTTTTTGAAGAAAAGGTACTTTTTATACCCTATACCACTATGTGGTCAGACTATAATGACTTTGTGCTGATGTTTGTAACTATCAAAAATATTTGACGTAGACCCTTTTAATATACCGATCGACTCAGAATCACTTTCTGAATCACTTTCTGAACCGATTTAGCGATGTCTGTCCATCTGTGTGTCCAAGTAAACCTTGTAATCAAACTACAGGTTGCAAATGTGAACATATTTTTATGAAATTTGGTATGTAAGCTTCTATCATCCGTAGCATGAACGCTATTGAAATTGGCGAAAACCGGTGTATGTTCAGACGTAGTCCTCATACAAATGACAACGACTCAAATTGCCATATCATCGCGGCCCAATTGGGTTTGTGTGTGTTTATTACACCCATTAATCAGATATCCAAAAATAAAGGCTATAGGACAATTCTTAGTCATAACACCCATATAAAGCTGCTTCCCGATCTTCGCTTAAATCTATCAAAAAACAAAAATATTGCACAGATTTTACTCAAATTTGGTTTGTATATGTTTCTGCAAAAACTAAGTGACCTTACCAAATATGGGCAGTATCGGTCCATTTTTGGACCTCGTCCCCATAATATATAGCATCCGATATGAACTTTTTCATATTCAAAAGAAGTAAAAAATTATATCAATGCCACTCAAATTTGGTTTATGCTTATTTTCTATATCCAATTAGTTGGGCCTAAGAGATGGTACAGGGTATCGTATAGTCGGTCTGGTCTTACTTGTTTTAAAAAATTAATGTTTGAAGTAAGGTACTCAGTTAAGAAGGTACTTTTTTAAGAAAGGTACTTTTTGAAGAAAACTTTTTGAGGAAAGGTAATTTTTTAAGAAAAGGTTAGTTTTCAAAAAAAAGTACTTTTTTTAAGAGAAGATGCTTTTTTAGATTTTACTTTTTGTTTTTTATTGAAAAAGTTTCTTTTTTATAAAATGTACTTTTTTAGAGAAGATACGTTTTTCGAAGTGTTACTATTTTAAGATATAGTACTTTTTTTAAACAAAGGTACATTTTTAAGGAAATTTACGTTTTAGAAAAACTACCTTATAAGAAAAAAACTGCTTCTTTAAGAAAGAACTACTTCTTTAAGAAAAAGCTACTTTTTATCATAAGAAAAGGTGCGTTTAAAATTTTTGCGCTACCAGTTAGTACATTAATACTTAGGTGCATTACAGATATTTTCTGTAGTCTCAAGCCATAACCGCCAATGTCGAATTAAGAACGATTTGAGTATGCTATCACATTTACGTAAAATCCCCATTACTTTACCACTATTTCTTTAAAACGTTATAAACGGAAACATACTGACCTAAGTCATAATGAAGACCCATTATATTTATATAAACAGTTCGGTAAAAGATCCATTCCATTTTTTTATAAAATGTGTCTAAACTAGGGCTGCCGACTCAGAAAATTCCTGGACACATACCGTCATCCATGGATTTTATTTTTAATTTCGGGATTTTTCGAGTACATGTTTTAAAAGTAATGCTGCACATGGTTCATTGCTTGAAGAAATAAGTGATGCCATTTCAATGATATTGTGTCAGGGAAACAATTTCTATACAAAATAAATCAAATAATGATACATAAAAATTCAAAAGACCGGTCGAGACTTTCAATTCCATTACAGATGATATTAAATCTTGTATAGCTAAAGAAATTAAACACTTTTATGCTTCTTGTTATGCAAAAAACATGTGTATGCTCGTAATGCCCCATACACAGAGAGATGTAGATTATAAAAATCTGATTTTTTAACATCTTTAAAATTGATTAATGAATCTAAAATAAATTTAGCAAATCTATCACTTACCTCTTAACATTACGGCATCTCTTAGCTTGTTGTTGCTGCTGCTGCAATTGTTGCTGCTCAGCTTCTTTAACACTATCCCAGGAATCACCCACTCCTGACGAAGACATTTCATCCATACGCTCTTCATCTTCTAAACCGGAATCTTCTAAACTTATATGACAACTGGTCAAAGTTACCTGTTTGCCATTATCACCCACCTCGATCCAATCTGAGGTGCGAATGCGGGCAGAACGTTCAGTGCCATAGGGTGAAGAGTCGGACGAGCAGCCCGAAGGTGTACGTTTACGTGGGGTATCACGAGCCTTTATAACTTTTAAAGATTTCTTTAAATCTTCTTCCAAATCACCATCAGCATCTTCAATATTATCAGCATCAATATCATCATCATGTTGATCAGAATGACGACGATCTTGTTGCTGTTGTTGTTGATGATTATTAAGATCATCATCTAGAGGATCATTTACATTATCATTGTTAGTTTTCGGCTGAATCTCTGGTGTTTTAAATTGTTTGCACTTTTCGAATTGTTGGATTTTATTTATAGTTGTTGATTGTGTACTTTGAAGCTCTTGAGTTGTTTTTGTTTGCAAATTTTCCATAGAAATTGATCTAGTACGCATAGCCGCCAATTCAGATATTAGCATTTCATGAAATGCGGCCGATTTTTTCTCTGGAGAATTGAATGCTGATACCGTCTGTCTTTGGCTAACAGCAGCATTATGTTGATTTTCAGTTTTGTTGTTGGTGTTTGTTATATTTATGCGAGTACAATTGTCTTTTAGTGGCGTTGGAGCATCTTCAAATGACGTTACCAACATGATGTTGTTTTTATTATTCACATTTTCCGATCGATGTTGTATGGCTCTTTCATGTTTGGTTATAATGGTATTGGTGGCCAAATTTGATTCGATAGCATAGGGTTTCTGTTGATTGATCATTATTTCCGAGAAGAGTCGTTCGGCGGCATTTTTAAGATTGTTTTTAATTTCCACAGTTTTGCCTGATAAATAGCCACCAGCAGTTGTATGACCCGTACTAATAGTGGTGACATTAGAACGCGAGGTAAAATTTTCAATAGAAGTCTTTGACCTTTTAAACAGATTAACACTTAGAGTATTTGCAACTAGTGGTAGGTTCGATGTTGATCTCGTTTCTTCTACATCCATAGTCGCAACAGGGACTTTAACAATTTTTCGGGGTTTGGGTAATGGCTGTGTATTGGCCTGTAATTGTGGAACTTGTAGTTTTCCTACCCTTTCAAAGTCTGCCCTACCTAAACTAAGACGCGGTTCTTTCAACAATGAATTGGGTTTATTTTGTGGTGTTGCTGCTCCCATAGAATGGTGGCGGTTTAATGTAACTACGCCCTGAGACGATTGTACTATAACTATATTGTTATTGTTGCTGGTGGTACTATCATTATTATTGCCATTACTGTTGTTCTGTTTTACTGCTACATCTTTAGCATCCGGTTGTGGGATGCGTGGTTTAATTGTGGGTACATCGGGTGCTTTTCTTAATTTTAACGGTGGTTTAGTTGCCTGCGTGCCATTTGTTAGCTTTGCTGCTGCCGATGTTGTTCTCGTAACGGCGGTTGTGGTTGTCTGAGTACTGGCTTCATTACGTTTCTCACGTTCTTCTTGACGTTTTTGTAAATTCAATGATGGTGATTTGTAGATAACCGTGCGACCGCCACTTGTTGTAATTGAAGTCGATGATGCTGTTGTGGTGGTGTTGCTAACATTGCTGCCATTATATGTTAGTAATGGTTTCTTTAGAATCTGTGGTTGTTCTAGACCTACTTTATTCATTAAACGCTGTGATGTTGCTGTTGCTGTCGCTGCTGCTGCTGCTGCAGATGTTGACGATGTATCACGTTGTGCTTTAAATATGCTCGATTGTTGTGGCCTAGGTGGTACTGGAGGTCCCGGTTTTTTAGTTACCGTAGGTATCATTGTTGTAAAAGTTGTGGTTGCCATTTTTATATTTATTTTTGTTTTGTTTTGTTATTGCTTTACCACAATTTGTTGCAAACTCTCAAAGCTTGAATGACTGGTTTTTTTATTTTTGTTATTTTCTGTCTGTCTCAACTAAGTCTAGAAAAGTGGTTCTTGCTTGCTGGATATGCTGTATCTTGTAGATAAAAACAAAATGCTAAGTAAAAATCAAGAAACCTGTCTTTGTAGGTCACTTCTACTTCACAAACACTACACTCCGCACCTCACCTTTTTGTGATTCTCGCGTGTTGTGGTTTATCGCCAACTCTGGGCTGTTGTGGTTGGATTTGTTTTTTTTTTTTTTGTTTTGTTTAATTTATGTTTACCATACGTTTCAAGTCGTACTAAAATATACGAAATAACAGAAAAACTTGTTTCATCTTGACTGATTTTACTACGAGTTTACAAATTTATACCACTAAACCCACCATTTGCTATTCATAGCTTTGTTCAATTTTTTGTTTTTTCGCAGATATTGTGTTTTGTGTTTGCAAGTAACAAAAAATCTCATTGAGATTCTTTGGATTTTCCAAAGTCCAGTTTTTAGTAGTCTTTCAGATAAAGTTCTTAAGCTTTTACAGTTTGTATTTTTTTTTCTCATCAATACAGGTTCCTAATGTGGTTTAGTGTTTTGGTTTTTGCCTGGCCTACAAAATAATGCACTTAACTCGTTTTCATTGATCTACAAAAGAAAAGAAAAATTAAACAAACACACATGAGTTTATAATAAATTAAATGACACTTTTTTTAATTAAGTTATGAACACATACTAAAGTGTGAAATTTATTTAATAAAATTTGTTTTTCTAAATTATGTTCAATAACACCATCGGTTTTGCTACTGGGTTTATTAACATATAGGAAAAATATTCAACGATACTACAAAAACGTACTTTTAAAACGATGTTTTCACATAACAGTTCTTAAAAGTATTGAGTCTTGAGATTAATTATTTAGCGATTTTATATTTTTAAACGGTTTTAGAAAGAAGAAAAATAGATCTTTAAAAACACATGAGTATAAACTTTCGATGGTTCTTCAAAAAAAAAATTAACTATTGGGATTTATTTATTTATTTATTTTTAGTTTTTAGTTTTTTGGACTTTCACGCTAAATTCCTTTTTAATTTTTGTTTATAAATAAATATACAGGGTGCGACATGTTTTATGTCGCTATTTTAATATTGAATAACTTAAAAAAAAACAATTTCAATTTGTGTGATATTTATACCACATGCCACTATGTGGAGTGGTTATAATGAGTTTGTAGTGATGTCTGTAACTACCAAAAATATTTGACCTTAATCAATTTTTTATTATACCAATCAACTGAGTCGATTTAGCGATTTTCGTCCGTCCATCCGTCCATCTGTCCGTCCATCTGTCCGTCCGTCTGTGTGTCCATGTAAACTTTTCAATTAAACTATAGGTCGCAAACACGAATATACTTCAATTTAGTATATGTGATCTTCTCCGAGAAAAGGGACCTAGTGTGTCAATAAACGGGTTGTGTCAAAAACGGTGGATTCTGGTAACTAAAAGGGTGTGGAAACTTTAAATGCGTTTTTTTCTCAAAACTTAATTTTCACACACTAGGTCCGTTTTCTCGGAGAAGGTCACATATAGGCTTTTATTAACCATAGCACAAACACTACTGAAATCGGTGAAAATCGGTTCACGTTCAGACGTAGATCCAGATTATCCAGATTAAATGCGTTTTTTTCCAAACCTAATTTTCACACACTAGGTCCCTTTTCTCGGAGAAGGTCACAGTTGGCTTTTATTAACCATAGCACAAACACTATTGAAATTGGTGAAAATCGGTTCACGTTCAGACGTAGATCCAGATTATCATGTGTATATCAATAAAATTTAGTAAGTATATTATACCCACTAGTCACTAGTCCTTAAATGAACCCTGTCTATTATACCCACTAATCACTAGTCCAAAAATGAACCCTGTAGGACCTCTTTTATTCCCCATATAAAAATGCTTCTGATCTCCACTTAAATCTATCAAAAAACAAAAACATTGCATAGACTTTTGTAAAATTTGGTTTATATCTGTTTTTCAGAAATTAAGTGACTTTACCAAATATGGTTATGATCTGTCTATTTTTAGCACTAAAATTTAGTTTATGCTTATTTTCTATATCCAGTTATTTTCAGACCATCTCTCGAAATGCGTGTCATAGGGTATCGTACAGTCGGTCTAGATCGACTATAATTTTCCTACTTGTCTAATTTAATTTGGTCCTTTTCATTTCATTAGCCACGGCAAAAAGTGTCCTTCTTTTCATTTTCCATAATTTTTTCGACCATCTTCTGCGGTATAGCGATGATTTCGGCATGAATATTTGCATTGATCTCGTGAATGGTCAGAGGCTTGATGGCTACACTTTGCTTTTAAAATAACCCGACAAAATGAAATCCGGAGCGGTCAGATCTGGAGGTCTGTGTGTCCAAATATTGTCACCTTTGTTTAAAATAACAAGTCTGGAATTTTTTTTACAGAAACTGCATTCTTTGATTTGCAGTGTGGCGTGATATTGAAACCAGTAACCGTCCAGACCTCTGTCGTGAAATTTCAGGCAGACATAATAAGCCAACATCCACCGACATTGTTTCCCATTGCCTTCTCTGGAGGAAAATGACTCAATGATCAATGACTTTTTTGTCAGGCAATGGTATATTCTGGATCTCGTGTGGATTCTCCGTTCCCCAAATATGGCAATTTTGCTTATCAACTCCGCCATAGAGTGTGAATTGGGCTCGTCGGTCATCAAAATTTGCTTCAATTTCAGTGTCAATCATTTGAGTGACGTGGCCGGCCTGCCAGAAAAATTCCCTGATTCAATTACACTTTATAGGGAAACATATGCAAATCATCCTTCAAAATGCGCCGAAAAATGGTTCCACTGATGCCAAAATGTTGAGCGTGGTAACGAAACGACTCATTTGCGTTCGCGGCAACAGTCTCTTTTACCGCTTCTACCAGTTCATTGGGACATCTTGGGCGTTGATGAACGTTGATGATCTCCCATTGTTCCATGCTTAACAAAATTCGACACTAAACCGCGAATAGTTTTGATAACGGTACTATTTACGGTTATGAAATTTTTGTACATGATCCTAATCATCTTGACTTCATCATCATCAAATGGGCATTGAAAGTCTTGGTGCTCACGTTTATTTTATTATTATTTTTTTTTTTTTTTTTTTTTGAGATTATGGCTATAAGTAAGTAGGCCATCAATTTCTTGTCAAACTAAAACTGCAAAAGCATTTATAGATTTAAATAGTTTTGTTAGTAATAGCTTCCGGGTTAAAATTTGTATGTTGCTAATGCTGGAGGAAATATCGAAGATAAGTTTAAGACTAAGACCCAAAAGCAACGAAACTTTCAAAAAAAAAAAAAAGTGCTGGTATGGCAAGCAACATGGAGATGCGGCAAAAGAAGCAAGTCATTTGTTACAACGGGCCCTGTAAATACCGACATTTATATTAAGGAGCGTTTGCAAAGAAGGCTACTTCCTTTCTTAAGCCAACGCAATGTATCCACATTTTTTTTGGCCCAATTTGGAATCCATTCATTACAGTTAAAAAAGCCAAAATTTTGAGCGTGTTGAGAGTGATAAAAAACAGTAACTAGATTTTTGTACGAAACTGTCCGGACTGAAGCCAATAGGCTCTTGTGAAAGGGGAGTTTAAAAACACTAAAACATAAAACTATAAAATCCCTAATCGAAAGGTTTCCTGGAAAGGTCCATAAGTTCATAAATAGTGATTAGACTAAAAAAAACTTTATTTTTTTTGTAAGCTCTAATATAATTTCAATTAAATAAAAATAAATAAAAACAAGTAAGAAAATTATAGTCGGTCTAGACCGACTATACGATACCCTATACCATGCATTTAGAGACCCTATCTCTCAGGCCCAACTAACTGGATATAGAAAATAAGCATAAATCAAATTTGAGTGGGATTTTTATTAATTTTTTCGGCTGCAGATATGAAAAAGTTCATATCGGATGCTATATCTATATAGGGACTAGGCCCAAAAATGGACCGATCCTGACCATGTTTTGGTAAAGTCTCTTGTATTTTGCAAAAATAAATATACAAACAAAATTTGAGAAGAATTAGTGCAATATTTTTTTGTTTTTGATAGATTTAAGTGAAGATCGGGAAGCAGCTCTATATGGGGCCTATGACTAAGAGTTGTCCAATAGGGATTAATTTTTTGACTACTGATTAATGGATGTAATATATACATACAAACCCAATTTGACTAAGATTTGTATGATAATTTGGTTGGTTATGTTGATTTCATAGGGGTCATTTGTATGGGGCTAGGTCTGAACATGGACCGATTCTCACCAATTTCAATAGCGTTTATCCCATGGCCGATAAAAGATTAAATACCAAATTTCATCAAAATATATTCATATTTGCGACCTGCAGTTCGATTACAAGCTTTACATGGACACACAGACGGACGGACGGACATCGTTAAATCGAATCAGATAGTGATTCTGATTCGATCGGTATAATTAAAGATGGGTGTAGGTCAAATATTTTTGGTTGTTACAAACAGCAGCACAGGGTATAACTATTTTCAATGGCTTTCCTTATTATTAAATTGTAATTATGTTAAGCTTTTTTCGAACTCACTCCTTGGAACCAAACTCTTTCAAAAAGGATCCAACCATTTCGACGTGCGGTAACCAAAATTTTGTTCAAATCTTGAAACGTTGTTATAGAATTAAATGTTGTAAAGTGCAGGTATCCAAACTTTATCAAAGTGAGATGTTTCATAAAATATAAATTTTGAATACTTTTTCCATTTTTTTTTTTTTCCAAAGTACTGTTGTGTTATATTTCAGACCTAAAATTCCATTTTAGATATATTTTTAGCCATAATTTTTTGTGTCCAACACTTTTGTTTTCAAATTTTTAACAGATTGTAATTGAATATTGCCATCTTCTTAAAACCCATACAATTATATTTATACCCTATACCACTATATGGTTTGGGTATAATGACTTTGTGCTGCTTTTTGTAACTAACAAAAAT
Source organism: Cordilura impudica (assembly GCA_963682025.1). NCBI lineage: Eukaryota > Metazoa > Arthropoda > Insecta > Diptera > Scathophagidae > Cordilura > Cordilura impudica. The sequence continues at coordinate 113,240,887 of OY821517.1, forward strand.
ATTTGACCCAGATCCATCTTTTATTATACCGATCAACTCAGAATCACTTTCTGAGTCTTTTTTAGCGATGTCCGTCCGTCCGTCCGTCCGTCCGTCTGTGTGTCCATGTAAACCTTGCAATCAAACTACAGGTGCAAATATGAATATATTTTGATGAAATTTGGTGTATGAGCTTTTATCGGCCATCGGATGAACGCTATTAAAATTGCTGAAAATCGGTCCACGTTCAGACTTAGTCCCCAAACAAATGACCCCTATGAAATCGACATAATTTGCCATAAGATCCAAATTATTATATAGATCTCAGTCAAATTGGGTTTGTATGTGTTTATTATATCCATTAATCAGAAGTCCAAAAATAATCCCCATCTTCACTTAAATCTATCACAAAACGAAAATATTGCACAGATTTTTCCCAAAATTTGGTTTGTATATATTTTTTCAAAATATAAGTGACTACCAAATATGGCAGGGATCGGTCCATTTTTCGACCTAGTCCCATTATATAAATATAGGACCCGATATGAACTTTTTCATATCTGCAGCCAAAAAAATTAATAACAATGCCATTCAAATTTGGTTTATGCTTATTTTCTATATCCGATTAGTTGGACCGAAGATATAGGGTCTCAAAACCATGGCATAGGGTATCGTATAGTCGGTCTACACCAACTATAATTTCTTACTTGTTTTTATTTAAGTTATTTAAATAAATTTGTAGATTTAGTTGATTTTTAGTGAAAGGTTTAATATGTATGAATTTTATTCATGTACATATCTATCTACTATACATATCTCTGAATGTATTGGTTTTTTTTTACATTTGTTTGTAATTTATCGCTCTATAAGTTGTTGTATTTGTTATTTTTTTTTTTAATATTAAAACCAGATAAGTAGGTGCTTCTCTAATTTTCATTCGATAGTGTTGTTGTTGTTGTGATTTTTGTATCTTTTATTGTAATTTGGAAAGTATTTCTTTTTGTAGCTGTTAATCAGAAAACACAATATACACACTATACGGAGTTACTGTGAATATTTATGTGTACACCGATGCCTCGTATTACGACATATATTAACGTGACACACGCATGATCGGGAGTTTATTTAAAAAATTAATTTCAAGACATTCATGCTTTAATGATTTGAATTCTATTTTGAATGAAATCCTTAAAAATAGTATTCAATATATGTTCATGGAATGAAAAACTTTGTCGTCTTAAATATTGAAAACTATTTTTGAGAAATTCATTCAATGAGCTCAAAATTGAAAAACTAAATTTCTAAGTTCTATATTCTATGTTTAGCGGAAGCAAATTTCTTACAGATTGACAATTTTACGATTCCATAGAAGTTAAGTTCTGAAATATTTTAAATCTCAAAAAAATTAACTTTATACCAAAAAGTTTACTAAGAATTAATTACAAAATTAAATAAATTCAGAAATACTTCAGTCAGTAAGAGAAAAATTTACAATTATAAAAGGCCATTGAAATAATCTGAGAATGATAATAATAATTTCAGATTGTTCCAAAAATTTAATAAAAGAAAGGTTTAGATGATAATAGATATTAAACATTTAAATTAGTCATATTTTATACGGACCGTATGGCGAGCTATCTGTGTGTTGTTTTTACAGTGTTTGCTTGTACGTATGTTAACAGTTGTTTGATTTGTTTATTTTACAATATGTTTATGTTTGTTACTTGTTTCGAATTTAGTTTATTTTTTTTCTGGAAATCATATCTTATATTAAAACATATCTCTTCGCTTGTATATTGATTCCCGTTGATTTTCGATTTTTGTTTTTATTTCTCTTTAGATAACATAAGTTAACAAAATTTCTATTGTAGGAGGTCGAAAATTTGTAAAAACTGTTATTTTTTATCAACGAAATAAATTTTACGGAGAAATAAGCAATGCTCATATTATAAGTGACTCGAATGAATGTAAACAGATACTCAAACCTTAGAATTATGTCTCTTCAATGCGGGTTTCGAAATAGCTTTTTTCTATTTACTGCAAATTACACTGCTCTGCAAAATAACATTTTTTTTCGAGCCCCGAAATTATTCCTGCTGATCCCAATGTAAAATGACCTCCTGAATCCGAATATCGTACTCATTTTTCCCCATTTCATACCGTTTTCGCGGGACATAATGATAATGATAATGATTCCAGCTTGTTTTATAAAATTATATATTTTGAGAATATTATCCTCGGTGGGTTATTTCTTAATGATGTGACTATGGGTTTAAAAAGTGTGTCCTAATCGTAATCAACAGAAACATTGGATTTAAGATCTGCTAACGGTGGTAGGATATTTAGGTGGGGTGTAGTTTATGATTAGTTCCTTGTAATGGGAATGATTGTATTCGGACAAGTTTGATTGTTTTTCTTTTTTTTTTTTTGTTGGATATACGTTTATATATAGTTCTGAATATCATTTTTTTCAGGTTTATTTGCCGATTCAATAGGTGCTTTGCTAGAAAATTTTATACCTGTAATATTGGTGTGACCTGGGGCCCATAAAATTTTTAATGTTTTAAGATTTTTTATTCAAAGATCTTGAATAAAATTAAATTTTGTTCCATCTTTTGGAGAGTGTGTTAATAATTGTTTTGATAACCGATAAACTATCACAGCAACTAACTGTTTAGTGTTATATACTAAGAGAAATATATATAGCGCTGATAATGGCAGAAGCCTTTTCGGTAATAACTGATGTACTTATAATCAGGTAGAATCTTAATACAAATAGTGTTTCCATTCATAACAATTATGACGTACTACGTAACTCCATTTGTCGTTTTGGATCTGTCTGTGAAATAAAAGTTCCAATTATCCTTAAGGAATCTCTCTTCCCTCTCGAGGCATAATTGTAGTGTTTTCTTTTTTTAATTTTGATAGCGATATATCACATGATATATCTGTTAATAACCAATAAGGATTGTTTTTCTCATTTAAGGAATGAATGTTAAGAGAAATTCCAAGTTCAATTAATTCTGCAATTGCAGAAGTTTTCTTGTACTGTCTTATGGCAGAGGACTGATTCTGAACGTCTTTATCTATAATACAGTTGTTTGGAAATATTATTTTAGGTATAAATTTAGCTTCAATTTCATGTCTTCGAGGGATGGCGGGAATGTGTTTAATCATTAATGCGTAAATGCTCGATCGTATTGCCTTGTGATATAATCCTTTAATAATGTTCATAGTAGATTTTGTTGTATTGCCAGTAATGAAAAGTTCATAATCTATTTTACTACGAATCGGATTTTTTGTAAGATACATTAAGCAATTAATATGAATAGAGCTTTTAGGATTCGAAACCATTGAAATTATACTGGTTCTTTCAATTAAGGACTTTTTAAGAAATATTGGCTTATTGTTAGTAATTTTATGTAGGAACTGTTATTGGTATTTTTTTAAACCAATAAATTCGAAACATTTTACAACAACAAAATATACTTAACAGAAATAACACTTACTCAATAGAACATAGCATAAAAAGAAAACACAAAAAAAAAACCCAATAGCAAAACCAAACAACAACAATAACAATTCCTAATAAACAAAAAGTGCTGCCAGTTATTTTAAAAATCTATATCCCAAATAAAACTAAATTAAATTCCTTAAAATGGCATGTTTAAAAAAATGCTGTTCTTTGGAAGGTCATGACGAGAGAATGATGAGTTGCTGGCTTTGTCTTGGTGTATGTCACTTTAAATGCAGTGGATTATCTGGTTTAGTAGCCGAATCTGTATCGAAGCATAAAAACTTGCATTGGCGCTGTAATGACTGTCAAAAAATTGGCGCTGATTTTTACCGCTTCTTCCAAAGCACTAAAAATAATTTTTTGCAAATTCAAAACCATTTTGCTAATTTATCCGGGCAAATAAACTCTTATGGAAAGCTTTTCGATGATTTCAAGTCATTGGATGGACTCCAATCACCTAAATTACCATCTCCAAATCGCCGTAAGTCACACAGATTCATGAATAGAGAAAACCCTGATGATACTACTGCTTCTTCAATCCATACAACTCTGAACTCTGCAAATATGCTTACGACAATTACTTCTCCTTTGATGCCTCAAAATGCTGTCCTACCATCTTTTAATAAAGCATCATCGATACGTACTACTGGTAATATACAATCTTTTACAAATACTGCTCCCTTGATGTCTAAAACTGCAATGCTACCATCTCTAAATAATACGTCCTTGACGCCTACAACTGCTATTCCACCATCTTTAACTAATGAAGAGGCGTTACCGAAACAACTAAAAGTAATACCGCCAAAAAATCTATTTTTATTTCGCGTCTTTCTTCGGATACCTCCACTGATGACATTAACTATTATATAAACTCTAAACTAAGTTATAAAGCTGATGTTATGATATATAAATTTTCCTATTCCGTACCAAGAAGGATTACATCTTTTAAAATAACAGTTCCATTCGATCTTTATGAGCAAATCGTTAACCCTGGTTTCTGGCCTGTGAATACTTTAGTTCGTGAATATGAATTTAATGAAAATCCACGGAGAAACAACATTGCTGAGCTTCCGCCCCGACATCGAATAAATGAAAATACGAATTTCAACATTAATTCAAAAAACTAGATTCTTTACCCGTTGAACGACTAATCATTATGTATCAGAATGTTCGTGGTTTAAATACTAAAATGTCTAATCTACTAGTTAACAGTTATGATTTTAATTTTCATGTTATCGTCTTCACTGAGACATGGCGAAAGATAATGTTTTTAATTCTGAGTTACTATGTAACAATTATCAAATATATAGATATAACAGAAACGATCGTAATGGTGGTGGTGTTTAATTGCTGTATCATGCATGTTTGCTTCCGAATCTCTTCAATCTGAATCTTCTCCAAATATTGAGTTTGTCAGTGTAATGATAAAGCTTAATTATAAAATCATTTTCATAACCTGTTCGTATATACCTCCTAATTCTCCCGAAGAAATATACCTTGAACACGTTCAGGCCATCAAATCAGTTGCTCAACGTGCTAAACCTGAGGATTTAATTTTTGTTGTTGGAGATTTTAATTTACCATCTATAATATGGAAAAATTCGCCTGATGCTCCGGATTTTATTCCAATTAAATCTAATAACTGTGATGATTTAATATTGAATGAGATAGTTGATCTTAGTCTTTACCAGATGAATGGCATATTTAATGAATACGGTAAACTGCTAGATCTGGTATTTACAAATAATCCAGAAGATTGTATAATAACTCGCTCTGATCCTATCACCTTGCCGGAAGATCGCTTTCATCCAACTATTGAAATTAGCTGTGTTTTGCCTACTTTTGGTGGATCCAATATTCGTATTAATAAAGATAAAGTTTTTTGTTTTAAACAAACCAACTATAGCAAATTGATTGGTCTAATTTCTAACACTAACTGGAATGATTTGTTGTGCCATACTTCTATTGATTTAATGGTGGAGGTCTTTTATAGAACTATGCATTCTTTTACGGATGAATGTATCCCAAAGCGTTCTGTCTACAAACGAACTGGCCCGCCTTGGAACTCAAAACAACTATCAAGATTAAAAAATTTGAAGAACAAGTATTATAAAAAGTATAAAATTTTTGGTTCTCTTGTATTTTTTGAAAAATACTCCATTCATCGTGCCGAATATAATATTCTTAACAATTATTTATACAAAAACTATCTAAACAAAATGAAGGAAGATTTCAATCGTGATCCTAAAGCATTTTACAACTTTGTTAATTCAAAAAGAAAAACTACTGGTTATCCATCTGTAATGAAATTTAACGATATCGAATCTAATGATGATACTATAATATGTAACATGTTTGCATACTTTTTTGCTAGTACATATTCTGTTGCTCAATATTGTTCCAACAGCTATTCATATCCAATAAACACAAATCAAGCTATATCTTTTCCCCTAATTAATAAGGCAGAACTTGTTAATAGCCTGAAGAAACTTAAAGTTTCATTTACTCATGGACCTGATGGAGTACCTAGTTCTATACTCAATTATTGTGCTACTTCCTTGGCAACACCACTGACTCTCTTGTTTAATGCGTCAATAAAAAACGGTTTTTTTCCAAAATTTTGGAGAGCTTTTTACATCATACCATTATTTAAATCTGGAAATAGGTCGGATGTTTCTAATTACCGTGGTATTGCTAAACTTAGTGCAATCCCTAAGCTTTTCGAGAAATTTATTACAGATTTTTTGTGCTATCACTCATTGTCAATTTTGTCACCATTTCAACACGGATTTCGGAAAGGATGCTCTACCGTTACAAACGTGCTTCATTTTACGACAATAATTAATGATGGTTTTGTCAAGAAAAAACAAACAGATGCAGTATACACCGATTTTAGTAAGGCTTTCGATAAAGTGGATAAAATCATATCTTTCTGATAGAACACAACGTGTAATGTATAATGATATGTCATCTAAAGATATTACTGTGACTTCTGGTGTTCCTCAAGGCAGCCATCTTGGACCAATTCTTTTCTCCCTTTTCATCAATGATCTTCCAAAAGTGATAAATTTTTGTAACGTTTTAATGTACGCTGATGATGTTAAAATTTTTTTAAGTTACTGTCAACATAATGATCATATTCATCTTCAATCAGATCTCAACAATTTCTTTTCGTGGTGTAACCGTAACCTAATGAAACTGAATTTGAAAAAATGTAACTGTATGCGTTTTTCTAGAAATAATGTTTTTCCTGCTAACTACTTTCTGAGCGGATATCAGCTTGAACTTGTTGATACTTTTCTGGATTTAGGGATTCTACTTGATCCTAAATTAAACTTTGTATCTCACGTCACCATGACAGTTAATAAAGCTAGAGGTACACTCGCCTTTATTAAAAGATGGGCAAAAGAATTTATTGATCCTTACATAACCAAACAACTTTTTACATCTCTTGTAAGACCTATTTTAGAATATGGGTCAATAATATGGGATCCCTTCTATAACATTCATATTCAACGAATCGAGTCTGTACAGAAACAATTTCTACTCTTTTGCTTACGTGGCTTACCTTGGAATTCTGCAACTAAACTACCTTCATACGTTGATCGACTTAAATTAATAAAATTACCTACTTTGGAAAGCCGTAGGACTATGCTAAAAGTAACATTTATGATCAACCTAATTAATGGTGAAATCTGTTCTGACTTTCTTGTCAACAATATAACTTTTAATGTTCCTCAACGAGTATCACGCCAATTCCAACCACTCTTTGTTAAATCTTTTCAAACCAACTATGCTCTACCTGATCCTCTTAGAAGAATTTGTTGTGTTTATAATAATTAATTGACTTTTCGTTGAACACTGATGTAATTAAGCAAATTATCATTATTTTCTTAAATTCCTAACTATTTGTTTTTATTTTTAAATCATTTAATTGTTTCAATATATGTACATATGTAATTATATCATTTATACAGGTCTGTAAGGATTTATTCCATTGACCTAATAATAAATAAAAAAAAAAGTAGTATTCTTTACAGGTATAATTATTTGTAAATATAAGGCCTAAAATTATTAATTGTTCAACATTTGGATGCATATAATGTCAATGCTTATAAAGTTATTTTGTATATCACACAATTTCTGTTTGCATATATGTAGCTTAGTTTATTAAAAGATATGTCTGACCTAGCTTTTAAAGGCCATCTGTGGACCTTCTAAAATGTCGTTGCATTCCACGTTATTTTTTTTCCGTAAGATATATAGGTCATCTGCGTAAATCCAATGATCAACATATTTACATTTATTAATTATGAATAGGCCAGGCGAGTTCTTGTGACCGATATGAAAATTATAGTTACCAACCGATTTTGGCCAAACATACCCCATTTGAAAGGTATTGCTTTTTAATAGTCCACCATATTTACAGATATGCACCATCTGGAACATTTTTTTGGAGTAAACTGCTTTTAAAGTTGCTACTAATATATACATAAAACTTCAAAGCTTCAAATAAAAAACCGTACAATGCTGTGTGTGTATTTATTAAATTTGTGTTAAATTGTGAATTGTGAATTTTCCTAGAATTTACAGTCGAATTTCGAGGGCTGAGCTCAGCTATTTTATTAATTATAAGGCTAGTTTCACTGAATGCAATAGTAAAAAGATTACTGATAAAGCGAGCCTTATGGAATACCGTTGTACAGTGAGTATGGTGTACATTAAACACCATTTATTCTTACTCGAAATTTTCTATTGTTTAAGTATGATTTGACGTAGTTAAAGATTTTGGGTCTGACTTTCCATTTATTTAGGATATTGAAAATAACATGAGCTCCAACCCTATAGAAGCGTTTTTCAAAATCAATAGAAATGATTGATATATGGTTGCGAGATGAAAGAGCTTTTGCTATATAAAATTTAGTATATAAGAGAACGTCAGTGCAACTCTTAGCGGTTTTAAAGGCAACTTGTTTATGGGCAATTAGATTATTTTTTTTTAGTGAACCAATATAGACTTGTAGCTATTATTTTCTTCATGATAATAAAGAAATTGGCTGGTATGATTTTATATCGACAGAGTTTTTTGTTGTTTTTGAGATAGGAATTATTGTTGAAATTTTCCAGACAGTCGGAATAACACTTGTATTTAATACGTAGTTATAAAGTAACTCTTAACTCTTAACTCTTAACTCTTAACACCCTGTCGAAGCCTGGGGTTGATCTTTTACCATTGCTAAACATATTGATAGTCCTAGAGGTGTGATATCTCTTTCAATATGAAGTGCATTGGTGTTTGTCCAAGCATTGGGTTTTATGTTGCTGGATGAGTTTTTAATTGATTGTAAAGTAGAGTAAAATTACTATCAGGGGAGTATGCTGACCATTTTGTAACAAATGAATCAGCTATTAGAAAAGGATCAGCGACAATGATTGTTGGATTCAATTGCTAATATTTGATTGTTAGTATTGTTGTTCGAAAGGCAATTTATTTTGCTCTATATATCACCAACTGATGAATTTCTACTGACATTGTTGGTAAAGTTTTCAAAGCTAACTATTTTTGCTTTTTCATTTCCCTTCGGAATTTTGCATTTTCTTTTTTTAAAAACTATTGGAGTTGCTGGTGGTTTGCCCATGCATTTTTTTGAATTTTTCTTAAGATGAAGAGTTCTTTATTCCACCAAGGAACATGAGTTCTCATTTTGTTAGATGGTTGAACTTTGAGCAGTTCTTATGACTTTTTTAATTAAATTTGCCTCTCTATTCAATGTCCACTACTTTGCAAATTTTTGCCAATTAGCCAAGTTGATTAAGAATTTACGAAGGAAATGAGATCTTTGATTATTGTTTCTTAATGAAATGTTGATAACGATGGCAAAATGATCGCTACTGTAGATCTCATTTAAATTGTTAGATTTAACAGTGAAACGAAATATGCACATGCATTAATGTTCCATGCGTGGAAAGTTGAGTTGATCGACCATCATTGAGAATACATAAACCCGAAAATAAGATTGCATTATCCAAGGTTAAACCTCTGGGCTTGTTGCTTTGAGAGTCCAAAGCTACATTCCAGGAATTAAAGTCCTTAACGCAGAGTTTTGGAGTAAATGTAGAGTTGAATAAATTTATGAGTTCTTGACCGGAAAATGATTGACATGGCGGTAAATACACAGAAATAATGATAAATTTAATATTTAATTCAACTTCCAGGATCAGCACTTTTAGTGAAGAATTTATATGGATTTGTTTATAAGGTATATTATTTTTTATTAATACACCTATTCCTTGTGTGGAAGAACTTATATGAGGAGAATTAAAAAAGTAGGCAGAAAAGCCTTTAGATGGAATTGGAGTCACATTTTTGGTGCAATATGTTTCTGGAATAGATATAGAATAGATATAGTTTTGCTCTTTAATTGACAGGTGAATTTCGCTGGTATTGTTTGTAAAGCCATTCACGTTCCATTGCAATATCTTAAAATTAGACATGGTAAATTCATAGAAATTGTAAATTAAATTTACAATTGGTAGAATATATGGTCATCAAGATTAACATCCATATTGGATAATGGAATAAATTAATCATTGCTTGATATAAGGTGTGAGCTTGGAAAAAGGGGAAATGAAAATTGTAGAGGGTTGGTTATTAATATATAAATTTAGATTTTTATACCATATACCACTATGTGGTTTGGGTATAATGACTTTGTGCTGCTGTTAGTAACTATAAAAAATATTTGACCTTTTATTATACCGATCGAATCAGAATCACTAGCTGATTCGATTTAACGATTCTGTCCGTCCGTCTGTGTGTCCATGTAAAGCTTGTAATCAAACTGCAGGTCGCAAATATGAATATATTTCAATGAAATTTGGTATGTCAGCTTTCATTGGCCATAGGATAAACGCTATTGAAATTGGCGAGAATCGGTCAATGTTCAGACCTAGTCCCCATACAAATGACCCCTATGAAATCGACATAAATTACCATAAGATCCAAATTATCATATAGTCAAATTGGGTTTGTATGTGCTTATTATATCCATTAATCAGTAGTCCAAAAATGATCCCTATTGGATAACTCTTAGTCATAGGCCCCATATAGAGCTGCTTCCCGATCTTCACTTAAATCTATCAAAAACAAAAATATGGCACTGATTCTTCTCAAATTTTATTTGCATATATTTTCGCAAAATACAAGAGACTTTCCCAAACATGGTCAGGATCGGTCCATTTTGGGGCCTAGTCCCCATATAGATATAGCATCCGATATGAACTTTTTTATATTTGCAGCCAAAAAATTAATAAAAATCTCACTCAAATTTGGTTTATGTTTATTTTCTATATCCAGTTAGTTGGGACTGAGAGATAGGGCCTCTAAACGCATGGTATAGGGTATCGTATAGTCGGTCTAGATCGACTATAATTTTCTCACTTGTTTTTTTTTTTGTTTATTTTGTTTCTTAGTAATTGATTTTTATACCCTATACCACTATGTGGTTTGGGTATAATGACTTTGTGCTGCTGTTTGCAACTACCAAAAATATTTGACCTAGACCCATCTTTTATTATAACGATTTAGCTATGTCCGTCCGTCCGTCTGTGTGTCCATGTAAACTTTGTAATCAAACTACAGGTCGCAAATATGAATATATTTTGATGAAATTTGGTGTATAAGCTTTTATCGGCCATAGAATGAAAGCTGTTGAAATTGGTGAAAATCGGCTCATGTTCAGACCTAGTCCCCATACAAATGACACCTATAAAATCACATAAATTGCCATAAGATCCAAACTATCACATAGATCTTAGTCAAATTGGGTATGTATATGTTTATTGTATCCATTAATCAGTAGTCCAAAAAAATTCCTATAGGACAATTCTTAGTCATAGGCCCCATATAGAGCTGCTTCCCGATCTTCACTTAAATCTATCAAAAAACAAAAATATTGCACAGATTTTTCTCAAATTTGGTTTGTGTATATTTTCTCAAAATATAAGTGACTTTACCAAGTATGGTCAGGATCGGTCCATTTTTCGACCTAGTCCCCATATAAATATAACACCCGATATGAACTTTTTCATATCTGCAGCCAAAAAAATTAAAAACAATGGCACTCAAATTCGGTTTATGCTTATTTTCTATATCCAATTAGTTATACCGAAGAGAAGTTGTGAAAATATTAAGCTGTTCATTTGATTTTGTTTCTAATGTGTTTATTATAATTCAGGATTATCTATTTTTAATTCGTTTGATGATGAACACGGAGAATCCCAACGAGGTAGTTTTTTGTTTCCATTAATTATTGATGGTAATGCAGTTATTTTCTGTACTTTTTTATTCTGTAGCTTATTTATTTCAGGGTTTCCTTTGATATTTCAGAAAATGTTTGGTTTACATTTGACTGTGAGTTGGCCCTAATTTCATATTTTCGTTTAGCAGTACCAAAGGAGAATTTTTCGATGGTCTTGATTTTAATTATTGTTTTTATTGAATATAGCGTGCAATCGAGTACATTCATTTGATTGATGCGGTGGTAAGTTATATATATACCCTATACCACTATGTGGTTTGGGTATAATGACTTTGTGCTGCTGTTTGTAACAACAAAAAATATTTGACCTACACCCACCTTTAATTATACCGATCGAATCAGAATCACTAACTGATTCGATTTAACGATGTCCGTCCGTCCGTCCGTCTGTGTGTCCATGTAAAGCTTGTAATCAAACTGCAGGTCGCAAATATGAATATATTTTGATGAAATTTGGTACTTAATCTTTTATCGGCCATGGGATGAACGCTATTGAAATTGGTGAGAATAGGTCAATGTTCAGACTTAGCCCCCATACAAATGACCCCTATGAAATCAACATATATTGCCATAAGATCCAAGTTATCATACAAATCTTAGTCAAATTGGGTTTGTATGTATATATTACATCAGTAGTCCAGAAATGGTCCCTATTGGACAACTCTTAGTTATAGGCCCCATATAGAGCTGTTTCCCGATCTTCACTTAAATCTAATAAAAATCAAAAATATTGCATGATTCTTCTCAAATTTTGTTTGTATATATTTTTAGAAAATACAAGAGACTTTACCAAACATGGTCAGGATCGGTCCATTTTTGGGCCTAGTCCCCATATAGATATAGCATCCGATATGAAATTTTTCATATCTGCAGACAAAAAAATTAATAAAAATCCCACTCAAACTTGGTTTATGCTTATTTTCTATATCCAGTTAGTTGGGCCTGAGAGATAGGGTATATAAACGCATGGTATAGGGTATCGTATAGTCGGTCTAGACCGACTATAATTTTCTTACTTGTTTTCAGATGGAGGTTTATTGGAACATCTATTTTTGTGTGTCATAGAAGTTGGTAATTACGACAACGCATGGCGTTAGGAAATAAGTTTTCACTTTAACCTTATACCAGGCTACATTGATGACTTTATGTGAATTATACATCTTGTATGTGAGAACCATATTTCCATCATATTTTTTGGTGCCATCTTCCTTAGTAAAATTGTATTTATATGTATACAGAGACAACGCCTTGAGTTTCAAGCTCACTAATAATTTCTTCTTCAGTTACATCTATTATGCATGGGGCACTAACAATTTCTTCTTCAGTTACATCTATTATGCATGGGGCATAGATAATACTTTTAACGTAGTTTAATGTTTGCTGAAACTTAAGCGTAATTTCGCAGACATTTGCTAATGCTGTAGCTTTAAAAAATTTGTTTGCGATCATTTGATTTCGAACTAAAAGAAGCGGATTTCTATCTCTTAATTAGAATCTATTAAAGTTGAAGTGGCAAGTAATCCCTTATTAATAATAAATTGGCTTCATTTTTTTAATTCACAATTTTTTTATGTTATGGTTATGTATTTTGGATCACTTAGCTCATTACTTTTTAGTGGTGGCAGCTGAAGGAAGTTTGAGTTGTTATGATGATCAAAAAAGTCACCTAATAAGTCGTACCTATTGGAAGAAATATTTGGTGGGCCAGAGGCCATTTCCTTTTTCAAATTTTTTACTTTTCTTATTTTTTATTTACTATTTAACTCAAAAGGTAATTAAGTTCGCATTAGGTAATATAAAAGAACAAAGAAAAGAGGAAATAACAATGAGCCGTTTTACAATAACAATTGAATATATTATAGCGCAGTCAAAAAACACGTCTGTTTACAGCAAATAATAATCGTTACTGATTCAGGATTTAATATACCTTTATTTCAAGCCAAAATATGATATATGACATAATTGTTCTACCTTACTAAATTAATAATATTTAAAATTCTGGACATCTAGCTCTTACATTTTCTGAAATATAGCGACGCAAAAGTGAAAAATTAATAAAAAAAAATTTCCATGAAGAGGTCTAGAGTAATTGTGTTTATCTTGTGTAAACTTGTTTATCCATAACTTTAATCAAGGGCTGACTTAAAAACTAATAAGACAGGCTTTACAATGACATGTGCCTAAAGTTTTATCAAAACTTTGTGATGAAATATTTTAAAATTAAAAAAAAACACATATATGTTGTTGCTGATTGCCTTCTCTACATTTGCGTTAAACCTACTGAGTGTGTTTTACTTTATTTGTTTATTTTTTATGTCCATTTATGACCTCACACACAATTAATTAAACACAATTGTACCGTTGCGGTGTTTTTAATATAAATCTGGCGTAAAATATCGCAAGGCGTCACCGCACTGAAATAAAATTTATTTTATTTTCCTTTGTGGTGCTTCTCATATTCTCATTATTCAATTCTCATTCTCTCTCTAATATTGCCAAATTACACTGTACAATAACTGTTAAATTATTTTACAATGTTTTTATAAAAACACAATAAATAAGAAATTATAATAAATACTGGTCAAAAAAAAAACCGGTTAGCATAAACTTTAAATGATATTAAAATTTAAAGGCAAGAAAGGTCCAAAAAAAATTGTTGCACAAAAAAGTTTTATATTCCAAATTTTTCAATACTTTATTTTACTATTAAATTACTTTTAAAGACCATTTGTTATTTAAAAATTATAAGTCAACTAACAAAATCCAATGATCTAGACTTGAGATTAGATGTTTAATAAAGGGTATATTCCTAGAGGTTCACAACTTTGACTTTATATTAGCATATAAAGAATAGAAATATTTATTTTTAACAATTTAATGTAGAAATCTTGACAAAAACTTTATAAATAAAAATATGCCAAAATATCTATATATGGGGGTTTCATGTCAAGTGCACTAACTTTTGAAGCCGATGTCTTCTGATCGGGATGAAATTTGCACCAAGGTTAGTCCTGTTGGATAGTAGTTAAGACACAATCTTTCAATAAGATCGGTCAAGATCTCTCTGAGTTAGAGGGGATCAAAATTTGACATTTTGGCCAAACAGGTGTTTTTTCTCATCCATGTAACTTATTACCTATTGTTCTTAGAAAATTTTCTCCCAAATAGTTTAGATAGCTATTTCTTCAATATTTCGGAAAAAAATACTTAAAAAAAAAAAAAATTTAGTTTTTTTTTTTTCTTTTGCTAAATTAAAGCATTTTTTGCCTTTTTTTTCAAAAAGGGCATTTTTTTTTTTTTTAAGAAGAAAGCTTAGGATTTTTCCTTTAAGAGCTTTTTGGTCGCTTAGTGGGATGGGAGTGGGATATCTATCAAAATAAATGTTTTGTAACTCAAGACAACGGTTTTTCAATTTTTCACAAATGCACTATTTTGAATTTTTTCCTATTTGTGTGAAAAACCTTACAAATAAAACTTATACTGAGAAACTAGACAAATTAACCTTTCCGAAGGTATGTAACATACCTTCATAACATAACAGAAGAGAATGGTTATCTGTAACCTGAAAGAGTTATTTGCAACATTTCAATCTGAACACGAGGATGTTAGAATTGGCTTCACGAAATTAACCCAAATGAGGCCAAAACATTTCATTTTGGCAGAAAGCAGCGGAACTCGCACAGTATGCATTTGCATTTACCATGAAAATGTTAAACTGATGTTGAAGGAAATCAACTTAAAGTATTTAACAGGTGATTCGGCAGAAGATTTACACGATTACCGCGATTGCCTTAAATTGACTATGTGTCCTAATGCAACAACTTCTTGCCACTAAGGTGAATGTACCAATTGCCCGAAAACCACATTCATCAAAGAAAATTTAATCAACTCTTTAGATCGAGAATATATAGAGGAGGTCAAATTTGATTCTTGGATTCAGACTGACAGATGCACATTGAAAACAATCATTTTAAATGTGGATGATTTTGTGGAAGAAATGTCTACAGGATTGCTAAACTTGAGAAACCATGACTTTTTAGTCAAAGAGCAATGGTCATTCTTCAAGGATTTGAAGATACATTTGAAGTCCGGTGAATTCCTTATGATCGGAAGACATTGGTTTCAAAAGTTGGTGCACTTGACATGAAATCCCCCATATATAAAATTCATTTTCTGTTTGTTTGTTTGTTTGTTTGTTTGTTTATTTGTTTGTTTGTTTGTTTGACCGCTAAACAAATTTTTATTTTTCAACGGATTTCTATGAAAATTGGTACACACGATCTCTGTACTCCAGGAAAGGTCGCTTTATGATTCTTACCGGCCACGCCTACATTTACGCCCTCTTATTATATAAA
Source organism: Cordilura impudica (assembly GCA_963682025.1). Lineage (NCBI taxonomy): Eukaryota > Metazoa > Arthropoda > Insecta > Diptera > Scathophagidae > Cordilura > Cordilura impudica. The sequence goes on from OY821517.1 coordinate 113,257,059, forward strand.
ATTTATTTTCTATTTTTTGGTATATTTGTTCGTGATCTCTGTACTCCTGCGAAGGTTGCCTTATATGTCATTCTGGCCACACCTACCGTCACGGGTAGTAGCTGCCAAACGCAAGGATGCGGCGAGCGGACGCGGACGCGACCCTTTCGCGGAACACAGCTCACCAAGCTTTGTTAAGAGAAGCAGAAAAACTTGAATCTACTCAAGTGCGTCTAGAAATCCAGCGGCTAAGACAAGCTGAGTCGAGGGAATGTGAAACTCCTGAAACCACTTAACAACGTCTCCAGGCCGAACGATAAGACAAGCTGAGGCCAGGGAATTTGAAACACTTTTAACGACTCAACAATGTCTTGAAGGCCAACCGATAAGACAAACTGACTCCAGGGAATGTGAAACTCCTGAAACGACTGTAATATCCCTACCAGAAAACTTTTTTCCTTCATTGCAAGAGATGGTACAAAAAGTTTTTCCTAACACAAGAGGACAATCTCTTAGGGTAGCAGGTATCAACTTAGAATCCCCCTGTTTTTCTCATATACAATTATATATCGCCTGCTTCAGAATTGGGAGCCAGCAAAATATTTTCATACATACACCAGAAGGAAAAATTAGAAATGTTGTATATCTCAAAGCTCTAGAATATCTAATATTCGTAACTTTTAGACATCATACACTCAAAATAATCTATGCATAAGCATAGTTAGTTGCAATGGTAAGCAGGCGCTGAGTACTTAGTCCCCAATGAACAAATTCCGAAAAAATGAACTTATTCCCCAAAAAATTGGGGACGCGCTCGTGAACACAGCTCAGCAAAAATATCGCAATGATCTGAAAAATATACTTTGGCGATTAAAGTAAGTCGATGCTAACTGCGCGGCAGCACGGGTGTATCTGCCAAACGCGCGGACGCGGACGCGACTCGCTCGCGGAACACAGCTCAGTGAAAAGTCTTATGATAAATTTTATCTACGTATGTGCAACAATTACTATACATATACTATAAGTAGTTGCTTAAAGCAACCTTGCGGCACAATTTTAAACGTCGCATTCATTTTCAATTTTTGAAACTTCTACAAATTTGACATCTCTGCTCAATGATGATCACTTATGGAATGAAGTAATTAAATTTTTAAAAGTTGCTGTTTACAAAATAAATAAGCTAAAAAAAACTTAAAGCGGTTCCGCAGCTTATTTTTGAGGCCTTTTTGCTGTAGCGTATTAAAATAAACTTCTATATTAAAAAATCAACAAATTTTGAATTGAAATAAAAAAATAATTTATTCCCCAAAAAACGTAAATATTGGGGGATTTTTTCATCATGAACAAATTCCCCAATCCCATACAAATTTTTAAGAGAAAGTTGATTTTTTTTTATGAATTTGTTTATTGGGGACTAAGTACTCAGAACCTGGTAAGCATAGTGCACCATTATTCAAGTCAAAGGCCTTTGGATCCCGGGCAAGACCGGGTAAAAATAGCTAGTAAACAATAAAATTTACACTTATAGACTTTGAAGTTGTCCGCTGTTGTATTAGATAACGGAAAAACGTCCCGAATAGGTGTGATTGTTCTTCTACATAATATATTTATACCCTATACCACTATGTGGTCAGGGTATAATGACTTTGTGCTGATGTTTGTAACTACCAAAAATATATGAGCTAGACTCATCTTTTATTATGCCGATCGAATCAGATTAGTTATTACTACAAGTCGCAAATATGAATATATTTGATGAAATTTAGTGTATAAGCTTCTATCGGCCATCGGATGAACGCTGTTGAAATTCGTGGAAATCGGTGCATGTTCGGACCTAGTCCCCACACAAATGACCCCTATGAGATCGACTTAAATGGCTATAAGATCTAATTTATGACATAGATCTTGTTCAAATTGGTTTCGTGTATGTTTATTACATCCATTTATCAGTAGTCCGAAAAAAACCCTATAGAGAAATGCATATGAGGCTGATTTCCGATCTTCACTTAAATCTATCAAAAAACAAAAAATATTGCACAGATTTTTCTCAAATTTGGTGTGTACATGTTTTTGCAAACGATATGTGACCTTACCAAATATAGTTAGGGTCAGTCCATGTTTCGAGCTAGTCCCCACATAAATATAGCATCCTTTATGAACTTTTTCATATCCGAACGCAAAAACAATCATAACAAATTTGGTTTATGCTTATTTTCTATATCTAATTAGTTGCACCTAAGAGATTTGGCCTTCAAACTCATGGTATCGCATGGGTATCGTATAGTCTACTATAATTTCCTTACTTGTTTTTTACTGTCTCTTTAGTGTGGCAACGCTCTACACCACGAATGTATACAGATGATATTGATTCATGCTTTGTCTTATGCCCTTAATTTTTTCCATTCTCGACCGCCTATAACAGAAACATTAGTCTACTTTTTCCACTGTACTCTGCAATATAGTGTATAGTATTGGAAGTTTGGTGTAAACATTTTATTTTAACTAAAGCTTGTTGAATGCAACCACTTATAACGAAACGTACTAAGAAAAGTAATTTAACACCTTCAAACACTTTAAATTTTGAATTTATTATCCTAGGGGGACATAAAAGTAAATGGTATCATATGGATTGTGGCCGTTACTAATTCTTAGACAATATATAAAAGAAACTGTCACTTTAATATGATGTTGCCACCTGATAAGTATATTGAAATTATAACTTTCTAATTACTCAGAAAATATATTTATACCCTATACCTCTATGTGGTTTGGGTATAATGACTTTGTGCTGCTGTTTGTAACAACCAAAAATATTTGAGCTAGACCCATCTTTTATTATACCGATCGAATCAGAATCACTAACTGATTCGATTTAACGATGTCCGTCCGTCCGTCCGTCCGTCTGTGTGTCCATGTAAACCTTGTAATCAAACTGCAGGTCGCAAATATAAATATATTTTGATGAAGATTGGTATATAAGCTTTTATAGGTCATAGAATGAACGCTGTTGAAATTGATGAGAATCGGTCAATGTTCAGACCTAGCCCCCATACAAATGACCCTATGACATAAATAATAGATATAATAGACATAATTTGCCATAAGTTCCAAATTATCATACAGATCTCAGTCAAATTGGGTTTGTATGTGTTTATTACATCCATTAATGAGTAGTCCAAAAATGGTCCCTATGGGACAACTCTTAGTCATAGGCCCCACATAGAGCTGCTTTCCGATCTTCACTTTAATTTATCAAAAAAGAAAACTATTGCACTGATTCTTCTCAAATTTTGTTTGTATCTATTTTTGCAAAATACAAGAGACTTTACCAAATATGGTCAGGATCGGTCCATGTTTGGGCCTAGTCCCCATATAGATGCAGCATCCGATATGAACTTTTTCATATCTGGAGCCAAAAAATTAATAAAAATCCCATTCAAATTTGGTTTATGCTTATTTTCTTTGTCCAGTTAGTTGGGCCTATGATAGGGTCTCTAAACGCATGGTATAGGGTATCTTACTTGTTTTATGTTAAAATATGCCTCTGCAACTCAAAAGCGTTTGGCAGAAGAGTTTTGAATTTACTTGTAAAAAACCGAGATCCATACAACTTTGAAGGATCAATGGTATTAAAAATTTGTATATAATTTGTATCTCCTAATTTCTATTGTCTTTTAATACTGATTAACAAATCTTTAACCGCAAAATATAAAATGTAGGTTTACTTCTTTTTTGTACGTACATTTATCTTAATTCTATAATTTCGAAAATTAATCAATCATTTATAATAAATTAATTTATTATTTTATTGAACACCCCAATTGAATTGAGCTTTCAACAATAATCTTTTTTTTTATCAAAATATTAACAGTTGCAATTAATATAATCTTTAATTTTTACTATTATAGCAACCATATGCAACACCATATGTGTTTTCCAAACAACCCCACTATGGTTTGCTCACATCGTTGAGAACATTTCACACGTAAAGTGGCTTAATTAAAAATTTATCAGATATGATGTTGATTCGATTATAAAAAATACTCGTAAACTGTTTAAAAAAATAAAAGTGTATTTTAAAGGGGTGTATCATAAATAGGCCAACCTATAAATATTATACGACAATATAGAATTCTAACAAATTTAGATTTATATAAATTTTAACAAATTAATATATTTTGTGGTTGTCGGAATAAATAAAAAATACTGAAAATAATAAATTTTACTTTTAAATCCATTTTGACCTATTTTGAAAGAAACCGATAAAAAAATATTAAATTTATTAAACTTATGTTCCAGAAAAAAATTTTAAAATCGTATTTCAATCCTATTTATAATTTTAATTCAAAAAATCCCTTCAAAAGTATAGAGTAATATTTAAATGAGAGATATCGCACAATGTTAGCAAAGTTTCCTTTCAGTTACGTAAAATTCAGAGAAGTAAATGGACTAAGGGCCATTATTACAACTGGCCTATAGCTAAAGTTAGGATGTTATCGGGCAGATTATTAGTGTTTCGTTATTACAACTATACTTTAAGCTAAAGTGACCGATAAGCTAAAGGGAAGATATTGTTGCCTTTAACTTTTAAAGTGAGGTTTATGTATTTAATGTTGCCACATTTTCTGATCTATGAAGAAAAAATTCACATCATTTTAATTTTGAACATAAATTTATTTACATATACTTAAATATATGCTTGTATATTTTTAGAAAGTTTTATTACACATTTACAACAACTATGCAACTTAAAATAAAGGTTTTTGGTTTTTATTCTATTGTTTTTATTGTTAATTTGCGAACAAATAAAGGAACATTGCCACTACGTATTTTGATAAAGCAATTCATTTGGTCAAAAGTAATCGGCGTTTCCTTTGGTGCTGCCACAATATCAAACATTTTAATTTTATTTTACTGGGAAGTTGTAATAACGAAAAGAAGTTAAAGGTAACTTTATTGCTCACTTTATCTAAAGTTACCTTTAAGCAACATTTACTTTAAAGGCAAGTTGTAATAATGGCACTAAATATGATGTATTAAATATCTTTCATTTAATTTTATACATTTAAGTCGTAATATTATATTTAAACAAAACAACTATGAATCCAAAAACAAATTTATGATATGCTTTTATACATGCAAAAATTGATTAAATAATACCATATCTGTTGAAAGTTTCAGAGTTCCAGATAGACTGTCACGCTTTTTACAATGTTATTATACCCTATACAACTATGTGGTGAAGGTATAATGAGTTTGTGCTGAAATATTTCTAGACCCGTATTTCGTTCCACCGATAGACCCAGAATCACTTTATAAGATTTAGAGATGTTCGTCCGTTCGTCCGTCCGTCTGTCCATGTACTCCTTATAATCAAATTAGAAGTTCCAAATACGAATTTATTTTATCGGCCATATAACGAACGCTATTATACTCTTTCGCAGATGACAGCAGCATTTGTCATTCATTTTCCTTTAATTGTCGGCCAAGCCTCTTGGAGGTTTGGGGCAAAAGGCGGACAATGAATGACACACTAAATCAAGACCTGTTAACAATCTCCGAGTGGGGTAAAGTGAATAGGGTTGATTTTAATGCGCTGAAGACTCAATGTTGTATGTTGACCCATAGGGCCATGGATTCAACAATATCATCTGTATATATGGGTGGTATAGGTATTGAGGAATCGGATAATCTTGCTGTTCTAGGCATGAGAATTCAATGTAATGTTCGTTGGAACGAGCATGTTTTTCAAGTGTCGAAAGAAGCATTCAAGTGTCTTGGTTTTCTAAAACGGTGCAAAAATTACTTCACTCCTTCTGATCTCCTTAAGATCTATACCACTTACATCCGACCGAAAATGGAATACAACTCCCATATATGAGCAGGAGCTTCAAAGTCTATTTTGGAGCTACTGGACCGTGTGCAAAGGAGGGCGTTGGTGCTCATCAAAAACAGTAGGGTATCCAACTCTATTGACTCATTGGAACATCGTCGGAATGTGGGTTGTGTAGCACTGTTCTATAGATATTACCATGGGAAATGTTCTTCTGAGATTAGCGGACTTATTCCAAGTGCCCTAGTTTCGGTTAGCTCTACCCGCTTCTCTAATAGATCACATCCGTTTGTAGTTTGTTGTCCAGTTGACCGCACAATGCATTACGAAGAGAATTTGTTTATCAGTCGAACTAGCGGAATGTGGAACAAACTCCCCGCAGAGGTATTTCCTGACAGTTATAATATAATAAAATTTAAGTCAAATATCCACAAAAACTACTCCCTCTCTCCTCCTTCCCATAACCTATTTTCCTGAAATTAACACAATGCGCTGCATTTATAGGGGCATCCTCTGAGTGCTGGTTAACAAAAAAATGGATCTCAATCGAATTTGGTTTGTGTGTCTTTATTACAGCCATTAATCAGTAGTCCAAAAATAGACCTTGCAGAACAATTCTTAGTCGTTGCTCCCATTTTGCTCACCTGCACGCAAAAAAAAATTAATTAATTGGGTTTACTCTAATTTTCTATATCTAATTAGTTGGGCCTCAGACTCATTATCTAAACGTATGGTATTGAGTATCGTATGTTCGTTCTAGATCGACTCTAATTTTCTAACTTGGGTCTTATTGCTTTAGAGATATTCCTCCACATTCTACAAAAATCTTTTCCGTCATAAAGTTTAAAGTTGTTGCAGCGTACTTAGCTAAATAAGAGCAAAGGCAAATGAATCCGTCATACGTTTTGATAAAAGGAATTAATATCTGTTTTATTTAAATATAGATAATATTTGGTATTTCTTAATGTATAGTATTACGAGGGTGGATTATTAATTCCGTTACCTTTCCTAATTATACCCTATACCACTATGTGGTTTGGGTATAATGACTTTGTGCTGCTGTTTGTAACAACCAAAAATATTTGACCTACACCCATCTTTAATTATACCGATCGAATCAGAATCACTATCTGATTCGATTTAACGATGTCCGTCCGTCCGTCCGTCCGTCTGTGTGTCCATGTAAAGCTTGTAATCAAACTGCAGGCCGCAAATATGAATATATTTTGACGAAATTTGGTATTTGATCCTTTATCGGCGATGGGATGAACGCTACTGAAATTGGTGAGAATCGGTCCATGGTCAGACCTAGCCCCCATACAAATGACCGCTCTGAAATCAACATATATTGCCATAAGATCCAAATTATCATACAAATCTTAGTCAAATTGGGTTTGTATGTATATATTACATCCATTAATCAGAAGTCCAAAAATGATCCCTATTGGACAACTCTTAGTCATAGGCCCCATATAGAGCTGCTTCCCGATCTTCACTTAAATCTATCAAAAAACAAAAATATTGCACTGATTCTTCTCAAATTTTGTTTGTATATATTTTTGCAAAATAAAAGAGACTTTACCAAACATGGTCAGGATCGGTCCATTTTTGGGCCTAGTCCCCATATATATATAGCATCCGATATGAACTATTTTATATCTGCAGCCGAAAAAATTAATAAAAATCCCACTCAAATTTGGTTTATGCTTATTTTCTATATCCAGTTAGTTGGGCCTGAGAGATAGGGTCTCTAAACGCATGGTATAGGGTATCGTATAGTCGGTCTAGACCGACTATAATTTTCTTACTTGTTTTTAAATTGCGCTTATTTGAAAATTTGCTTAAATGGAAATTCTGCGTCTGTGAAATCAACAAGTAGAGTCAAGTGACTCCGTTTTGAAAACCACATCACCCGAAAGGAATATTTTCTTTACACTCGCAGAAGAGATAATATTCTGTCTTCTATTATTCAGGTGTCCTCAGCTACGGCAGTGAAAGTTGTGCCGTAGTTCGAATATAAGCCACTAACCCGTCAACATGGTGGTGAGCCTTGTTATGTCCATCCTACTGTTATAGAGGAGAGAATTAGGCCATCTTAAGTTATATTCGGACCACGTTTTCATTGCAGTCCTACATATGTCAGAAAAAACGGTAAGAGCAGAACCCGCTCTTATGAGTTCGTCTTCACATTCATTACATTAAAAATCCCTATGGCCGAGTACATATACAAGAATAGTCACGGAAAAGAGCCTTAGCTTTGACACTGTCCCACCCTTGCACTATTCCACCAAAGCGGAAAATGTAACATGAGAGTTGATAGAGAGAAGTGCCGCCTGACTCTAGACAAAGATGAATATGCGCCTAAAAGTCAATAGCACCTTCCGGTAGTCTATAAGATAGTTGAATATCGAGATCACATTAGAAGATACCTGCACCGACACCACAACTTTGTGTAGTTGCTGTCCACCGTACTAGGCAGCCATAAGTGAAAATGGGGCATATGATAGATGTATACATCTACAAAACCATTTTTGGACTCTAACCACACTTCATACAGAACATCTTTCTACAGGTATATAAAGCTGCCCTTGCCTTTTTATACCCTATACCACTATGGGTTTGGGTATAATGACTTTGTGCTGCTGTTTGTAACAACCAAAAATATTTGACCTAGACCCATCTTTAATTATACCGATCGAATCAGAATCACTTTCTGAGTTGATTTAACAATGTCCGTCCGTCCGTCCGTCTGTGTGTCCATGTAAAGCTTGTAATCAAACTGCAGGTCGCAAATATGAATATATTTTGATGAAATTTGGTATATAAGCTTTTATCGGCCATGGGATGAACGCTATTGAAATTGGTGAGAATCGGTCCATGTTCAGACCTAGCCCCCATACAAATTACCCCTATGAAATCGACATAAATTGCCATAAGATCCAAATTGTCATATAGACCTTACTCAAATTGGGTTTATATGCGTTCATTACATCCATTAATGAGTAGTCCAAAAATGATCCCTTTGGCCACATATAGGGCTGCTTCCCGATCTTCACTTAAATCTATTAAAAAACAAAAATATTGCACTGATTCTTCTCAAATTTTGTTTGTACATATTTTTGCAAAATACAAGAGACTTTACCAAACATGATCAGGATCAGTCCATTTTTGGACCTAGTCCCTTTATACATATAGCATCCGATATGAACTTTTTCATGTCTGCAGCCAAAAAAATTAATAAAAATCCCACTCAAATTTGGTTTTTGCTTATTTTCTATGTCCAGTTAGTTGGGCCTAAGAGATAGGGTTTCTAAACGAATGGTATAGGGTATCGTATAGTCGGTCTAGACCGACTATAATTTTCTTACTTGTTAACTCTGTGTTCGATGTTAAATTTCCGTCCTTCAATTTTTATTTGCAACTATTCTAGGAATAGATGGCGCCACACTGGCTCACAATTGACCATTAATGCAATCATGAGATAACTTCAAATGACGGTTTGACATTGTTAGACCAAAATACGGATAAGTTTTTGCCCCATTTTATAATGGAGGATGAAATATGGATCCATTACTACACTCTGGAGATCATACAACCTTTTAAGCAGTGTGTTTCTCGGGCGAACCGGCACCGAAGGAGCTCAACAAAGTCATGTCGACAGTTTTTTTGGTTACATGGATTATCTTCAAAAGATAACACTTCTACGAGTTACTATTATCTATATCCGAACCTGAATAAATGGCTCGCGAAAAGAGATATAGTTCTAATGATAAAAACGTTGATCAAGCAAATATCTAATTTGCGGACCTGAGATATTCTAAAAAAAAGATTTAAAAAGGTATTTTGCAAAAAGTTGCGGATTTATTTCCGAATTAGTATTAGAATTAGTATTATATCCGGACACATTTTAAGCATTAAACTTGAAAAAAAATGCTTTCATATTTCCCAGCAAAACAAAGTGAATTGTTTCTTCATTAATGACTTTTTCATTGCTCTCAAAAGAAGAACTTCTTGAATTATGGTTTTAAGCAACTGAAAAAATAATGCTTTCAAAAATATGCACATTAACAACTAAAAAAGGAAAATATACAAATTAATATTTGGAGAATATTGATAATAAGATATCAAAAAATTTTAAAATATGTTCAAATAAAAAAAGTTTATAAAAAAAATTACAAAAATGATATTGGGAAGAGCAACACTGGTAGTGAATTAAAGTTCATATTGGGAAAAATAAACAATATATATATATATATATATATATATATATGTATCTATAATATAAATAGGCTAGGCGATTTCTTGCTACCGATGTTTTGTTCTACCGTTTTATCCCGATTTTGACCAAATGTAAATTATTAGAAAGGTATTTCTTTTTAGCTGTTCACCAGATTTACAGATTTTTTAATTTTTTTCTTTATTTTGAGTAAATTGCATTTAAAATTGCTACTAACACATACATAAAAAAATTATACATATGCTATGTGTGTGTTTATTAAATTTGTTAATGTGTTTGCTAATGAGTTTGTTTTCTTCATTCACAATAATAATAAACCATAAAAGTGTTGGTTTGTGAATTGGCTAAGTTGAAAAATAAAGTTGCCTAGAAATTGCACTCGAATTTCGAGCGCTAGAATCTGCTACTATATATTAAAATACAAAAGTTTCAGTGAAAAAATATTTATATAATATAAAAAATAACCATTCAAAAGAAGGGATTCACCAAGACGTCCTAAGCACTACTTCCATCCAATGACAAGTCCATGTTAGAATCACTGATGACGATCCAGCTTTTCATCGCCACGGGCTCCCAAGAATTGCATCTATTTTACTTCTTTATTTTTATATAACTCCCCTAACTTCCATTGGAGCATAGGGCGCCCTTGATACTCCTTTTTTTTTGGTTTGGTTTTCTATAACTTTTTCTGTTTTCAATATTAGCATATATACGTATACAATTCTGTTAGTCTTATTTTTACTAAACTTTTTACTAAATTCAACTTAATACTCTTTTCTTTTGGCGATAAAAAATTGTGAGTCATTCATTACAGTTCTTTATTCCTAAGCTAAATTGTAAACTCATCGAATTAGTAGGAACTAATCAATTCCGAGCCTCCAACTTATATTATTAAGTAAATAATTAAATATGGAGAACAAAAAAAAAAAAATAAAATAAAATATAAATAATTAAATATGGAGAACAAAAGAAATAATGCGAATATGTACTGATGCATAATGTTGGAATATTTAGGCAGTTCACAGTTTATTATAATAAGTGCTATTCGACTAAATTATATATTGGAATATTTTTTTTTTTCTATAATTGCAAAATTAATGGTCATTTCAACTCGTTTGCATAAAAAATTTATAAGATCTTCTCGAACCAAACAAAACTAAAATATTTTAACGATAATCTATGATACTGATACATTTAGTGTTAGAGAAGTGAAAAATATTTTAGAAAAATTCAACGATCTAAGTGCAACTAAATATTTCTTCATTATGGCCTGCTATATTCGAAAGTCTCAATAAAACAAATTGGTTTTTCCACACAATAATCTCATCAGATATGAACTTTAATGTATGGGGTCTAAGTCCAAATATTATGTGATCATGCCCATATCTATTCAATTATTGTTCCTGAAACATACATATACAAACCCAATTTGAGTAAAATATGTCATACTTGTAAATCGTTTAATAGATGTAAGGGATTATCGGGAGGGTGCTTTATAAACGGAATGTGAGCTAAATCGGTCCTATAACATTTTCTCACATTATTCAGGATTTTTTTAATATGGAATTATAGTCGAAAAGCGATAATAGTATCAATCAACTAACATAACAATATCACAATATTTGAATCGGCATATATAATGCAATAACAATTTTTGTTCTCGGATATTCGGGAAATACTTTAAAACAAAATTTTTTATTTCACTTGTCGCACCACGACGTAATTCTGAAACACATTTGAATTTTTGTCTGACTTTTTGAGTAAATAAATCAATTTAAACCATAAACCAAAACAATTTTATTTTAAAAACCTATCCTAACTACATACGTGGGCGGTTCCAGAACAGCCTGATCTGACGTATAGATGGCGGCAGTAATTTTGAAAAAAATACCTTGGTGAAAAGTGGCAGCCTCATAAAACATATGCTTTAACTTTAAAGGCGTCGCGTTGGTGAGTATTTTTTTTTTCTTTTGAGCCATCACAAATAAACGATCTCAGTGATTTTTCAAACATGGCAAAAATTGGTCAATACTTTCATTTGAAAGGTCTCAGTTTGACCAATGTTAAAGCCGAACTAGATTCTATTCTGCTCTTTCGTTTACGTCTATAAAATATTAGAAAGACTTTAAACGAGGCCGTGTGAGCTGCCAAGACGAACACCGCAATGGCCGACCAATTGAGCTGGTCACGTCAGAAAAGGTTAAGAAAATTTACAAACCGTCATGGAATGATCATCGGCTGCAGTTGCGTGTGGTAGCTGAAATAATAGGCAATTCAAATAGTCAAAACAATGTACTGAAATGGAAAAATCGCATCCAAAGAATTCGAAGACAGTTCCATCTGCACGCAAGGTTATGGCGTCTGTTTTTTAAATAAGTGTGGGATAATTTTTATTGACTATCTCCAAAAAGAAACACTAATCAACGGCCAGTATTACGCTAAGTTATTGCAACATTTCAATGATGAAACTAAGAAAATAGACTATAATAATAACTGCTATAGAAAAAAGGAGACAATAGCATGCATATTTTACTGATAATTGCTTATCATTTTATATTGAATTGTGTCATTAAATAAAACAAAAGATTTGTTTTTTACACCACAATTATAAAAAACTAGAATATAATAACCTTGCAATTTGAAACAAAGATTCAGATATTTGGTTTCTAAAGACAATTAATTGATCAAACAATAAGCATGCTTTTCGAAATTTATGTGAATTTTTCAATAACTTAATGACTACCGAATTCACCAGCTAATGTTCAACGAATTTTTAGCCAAATAAACCTGAATAAAACTACAAAGATGGGTATGTAAAGTATTGTGAATTTGTGTTTTTACTATTATTTTATGTTTTAAAGCGTTTTATTTTGTATTGTACAAAAGTTCGTTTTTTATCAATAAATTCGTTTTTCATTGTGACGATTTTTGACGATTTTTTTTAAGTCTTGACGATTTTGACGATTTTTTCTAAATTTTAACGATTTTTCGAAAAAAAAAAGTCTGACAGCACTGATTCGGATGGTCAAAATTTAGAAATTAAAGTTCGAATTGTTTTATCACGCACTATTCTACAGATTTAGCTCCCTCGGATTATTTTCTATATACAAACATGAAAATAATAGCTGGGTGATAAAGGATTTGCCAACAATGAAGAGTCTGCGGTTGATGGCTATTTTAGAGAACTAGACGGTTCTTAGTATAAACGGGGTTCCGACGCTATTTAATATCGCTTGGAAAAGCGTATCGAGCTAAAAGCTCATGTTAAGAAAAAAAGAAAATTTGTACCTCAATGTGTCATTTCTTTGTCAGGTCGGATTTTTCTGGCACCACCCTCGTAAATATGCCACTATTTCACGACATAGTGTTTGTACTACTACTTTAAATAGAACAGAGAATCAAACAAAACATAATTATACCCTACACAATCTGATCAATGATCAGATCAAATGATAAATTTATAATTATACGAATCGGTAAAGAATCACCTTCTAACTAGGGTACAAATTAAACTTCGCAGGTTTGCCGATTGGGTCGAAAAATTATTTTTTTTTTCTTGTTGGTAGTGCTGTTTTTAAAGTCTGAGTTCTATAGTAATGCTCGTAAACAACTAAAAGTCAATTTGGCGATGCCCAGGCTATGTTGAATAAACAGTTCCAAGAAAATAGTTAAATCCTTGAAAACAATGACGAGAAAATACAAACCAAAACGCAGCAAGAAAATTAAAGATCTAGTACTGAAAAATCGTCGATTGACAATATAAGATCTTGCTTATACTGTTGGTATTTCAAAATGATTAGCCAATATCATTTTAAAAGATATTTTGGGCCACAAACGGTTCATTACTCGATTGGTTCCAAAACGACAAAAAAAAAGAGACGACTCACTAATATCTCTGAAAATATGCTTTATGACTATCAAGTCGAAGCAAATACGGCAAGTGATTAGAATTGCTACGAACTCGAAGCAACCGAATATCGGCCAAAGGTAAAGCAAGTCCGAAAAAATCACGCCAAAATCTTACTCATATCGTTGAACAACATATCGTTTAATACATTCAATAACTCAAAAGACCTCCTCAGGGACACCATTTTGAATCGATAGAGAAGATAAAGACCGAATTGTTACGAACTTTGAAGGCCATTTCGGAACCGACTTTAAAAGCTGTTTCGAGGATTAGAAAAACGTTCTCATATACATACATATGTATGGTGTTGGAGGGGGATTACTTTAAAAGCAATTATATTGTTTTGGAAGAGTAAACATTTCCTCACAAAAGTCACATTTTCCTTTGAAAATAGTAGCCAGCAGCAAGTGAATTTGGCCATGATCAGTCTATCATTTGGTCCCAATATAAGTACACACATATTTAACATATCTCACCCGAAATGTAGAATATTCTGCATAGACCGATTAAAAAATTCTTATTTGTTGTTTTTTTTTTTTATAAAGTATACAATTTTAAAACCTAGTCTTCAGACTGAAAATATATTCATATTATACTCAAATACTGTAGTTATTAGTGTTTGCAAATATTTTAAAAAACAATTACGCCGAACTGTGAAAACCCTTTATAGATTTTTCATAACAATATATTTAAGTACATAATTGTTGATGTATTTTGTTGTATGTACTCGTATTAGTATTTCCAAAACAAATTTAGGTTAAGTTTATTTTATTGGATTTTTATTATTAATTTTTTGCAGGTCAATCTATCGATCGATACCTTTTATTTTAAATTTTTATATCTATATATGTATTTTTTTATCTTTTCATAAATTAGTTTTCTTACATTTTTAAAACTCCAAAAAGTAAAAATAACTTTTTGTGTTTGTCGGTGTTGTTGTTATGATTTTTATGGATATTTTCACTAGTCACAATTCGGTGAGATTCGTGTACACACACCCACGCAGCGAACAATTCATATGAATGCACACACTTGCTAAACAGAATGACGAACTGACTGACTGACGCTGGCGCTGCTGCACGTAAACTTTCAAACAATTAAATATGCACGCACTACATAAAGATATATGAGCCAACTTGTTATTTTTATTTTTGTATGTATGTATGTATCCTACTGTTTAAGACACATTTTTTGATATTTCTTTAATATGCACATGCATTTTTCCATTTGATTTTTATAAAAAACAAAAATTCAATCTTATTACTTATATTTTCGATAGTTATTCTTCTACACATACAATCACACATTTAAAACACTTTAAATATCCGTTACCACACGTCGCGTACTCGTATCTTGTATTTTATATCTTAACGTTTGTCTGCCTGCTTTCAATTCAATTCGATCGATTTTATCTTTATGCTACCAAACCGCACGAAAGCCCAACACTAACTGACTATTTAGCTGAGCCCACCTTAACCAGAATGCAGCAATGGCTTGTTTTGTTTGTTTATTCGTATGCCATTCATTCCATTGTTCATTGTTGGTGTTCATTTGTAGCGTTTTTTGGGAGATTTCCACAGCAAAATGAACTCTCATAATCATAGAAGAGCACAAATCAATGAAAAAAAAAATTGTTGTGAAGAGAGTAAAGTGTTCATTATATTACCGGCATATTTTATTGTGTTTGTAAAGAGTTGTTTTCAAACACTTCTATTTCTTAAAACTATAATTAACAATTTATTGGATTCATTCGATTAGTATGATTAATTCTAAAGTTGGAAAAATATTATTTCATGATTTTCTATATGGGGCATAATCGAAAAGATGGAACATTCTTAACAGGGTTGACTATTCTTAAAATAGTTTAACGGTGACCCATGTAACCTCAACCAATTTCACTGCATTGAATTGAAGATGCACTAATCAAAGCTACATAAACAGATTACATGATTTTAACATTCAATTCATCTACCAGATTTTTGTTATAAAATTTGAAATATTGATTGGTCGGTTCTTTCATAGGTATAGACCCGAGTCTCTTTTCGTTGTGGTAGTCAGATATTGTTTCTTCATATTATTGGGTGTTATTGGAACCAATAGAAATTTAACGTGTTTGAAGCCCAAACTATCTTTTAAAATGGTGTTGACTACTTATGAAATTCCAATAGTTTCTCTAATTGTCAATAATTGATTTTTGCACCAAATATTTGAATTTTTAATGTGTTTTTTCTCATCCAGGGCGATTTTTTCAACGATTTCTCTGCCTTCTAGCAACAGTTTCATCAAAATCAGACATTGTTAAAATCGCCAAATACATTTTAATTCGTTAAAAAAAATTAGCGTTGCTATTGATCCAATGAAATTACATAAATTTTGGCACGTATGTCAAAAACCTGAAAAACAATTATTTTCAAATCGATACACCCAAGAAGTTTAAAATGAATAATCAACTTTTCATTTGGGCACAGTATTCTAACTATAAAAAAACAAGCACAAGTACAAAACGAGAGAGGGTCTTGGAGCCAACTTTGCTGAGGCAATATCCGTATATTGAAAAAAACACACACCAAATTTTAATGTCATTGTTATTAATTTTTGGCGTGCAGATATGAAAAAGTTTATATCTGATGTAATTTTTATATAGAGACTTGGTTAAGCAATGGAGCGATGACGCTCATATTTAGTAAGGTCGCTTACTTTTCTCAAAAAATTATATAAACCAAATTTTAAATAAACATCTAAGCAATATTTTTGTTTTTGGAAAGATTTAAGTGACGACTGGGAATTATGGGGCTTATTACTAAAAATTGTCCTGTAGGGTTTATTTTTTGGCTACTGATTAGTGGTTATAATAGAGCACATACACCAAATTTAATCGGTATATATATATGTATGATAATCTGATGTTTCGAAAATTTTAGACGGTCTGATAGGGGTTATTTGTATGGGGCCCATCTCTAAATACGCACCAATTTTCACCGATTTCAATAAAGTCTTATGGCCGTTAGAAGCCTTTCAATGTTTATATGGACACACAGATGGACGAACGGATGGACAGACAGATGGACAGACGACACACAGTGGCGCCATTTGAGTTTTTTCGTTGCAAAAATCATATCTTTTGAACCGAATAACATAATTGAACAGTTTAAACAGCATATGGTAGATAACTGTTCAGCCTATGAAATGAGCGTTTGGAAAGGGTGCTACGCTTTGTGGGGGCCTACTTATGGGTTATCAAAGTTAAAATTTGTAGAAAAATCAATTTTATGGTAATTAAAAAAAATTATTTTTACATTTTTAGATTGTTTTTATTTTTTTTCTTTAGGGTTTTATGTTTTAAATTATTACCCAACAAATTAAAAAAAAATTACTTCTTTTTAAATTTATTTTTAAATTTTCTGTAAAATATTCATCACAATTCGTAAGAGAAGGTATATCTAAAAGACTAATCATTTCTAAACTATAATTATTTTCTACCTCTATTCGTGACTTCACATGCCGCAGGGAAGAAATAAGTGGATCGGAAGATGCTGCCAACATGTTGAAGAGGTCCTCATTTTGCCTTACCCTTGATGCTTTGAATGTGTTCTGCCATCTATATTTTTTATAAAATTTGTTAAGAGACTCCTGTGCTTCTTCAGAAAGCTCTCCAATTGGCAAAGACTGGTACTCAATTATATCTTTGCCATGCACCAATATTTTATGGACGGTCGGGGTCAACTTCTTCTGTGGATACATTTCTGCTAAAAGAGATGCAGTTTTCGATGCATATTCTCCATATTTTATAGAATTGACATTTTCTTTGCAGTTTAAAACATTCAAGATCGTTCCCAATCTTTTCACGATTTGATTGTCAATTCCAGTGATTCCAGTTACTGCCTCATCATTTTCAAAAAATCTCCTAGAAGTGTTTCCATCGTTTGAGTTACCGTATCCGTGCTTGGGACAGTCTACTTTTAGTCCAACTTGTTTAAAAAAAGCATCCTGTATTTGCTTCTTTCTGATCTTTTCCTTATCCTTTATTGATGTATTTTCATCGAAGTTTTTCTCCTCTTGTGGTAGGGTATACGCCAGTTTTAGCAAGAACTCCATACACCTTATCCTTGCGTGCAATGGTGACATTCCATATTCGTAATTCTCCTCGTTTGTAGAATCGTTTAAATTACCAAAGTTCTTCTGTTGAGGTTGTTCCTGTCAGTTCGTTTACGACTTTTCCGTCAACCATGGTCAGGTGGAACTCGTAATTGCATTCAATATATTTTCCTTCTCCAATTTGCAGCTTTATAGGCTTAATCTTGCTTATTTGTTCTTCAATGTCCTTCACCGTGGTCCTTATGAGTTCTGCCGATTCCCTTGCAAACTGAAACATTATTGGTCGGCAATAATGCACTGATGACGGACGTGGATTTTTCCAAAGGAACAACAGATGCCATAAACATATTTCCGTCGGATATTGTAGCGTCATCGGAAGATATCCAAAGTAATTTTTAAGTGAGGTGCGTACCTGCGAATTTCAATGAGTAGTTTTTAGTGCATCCTGTGTCTGTAACAGAATATTGGGAGTAGACTTTGGCAGAGGCTCACAGGTAGACAACCGACTTAAAATGCAATTTTCAAACTATTAGATCAAACTACTGTCAGTCAAAACATGTAAGGGATGCACGCCATACAATTTCTGCAACCATGTCTTTTTAAACTTTTTTACCTCTAGAAGCCAAACGGGTACGTACGGGCAGATAAAACCTTTTGAATTATGTAAAGAAATAATCAAAAAACATGTTTTGCAAATATGGCACATATAGAAAAATACAAATTTTTTTTCTTTTCCGTCAAAGTTGAAAAATAGTGAAAAAACGGATAGTTTTTAAATTGTGATTTACCAGGAGAAACACAAAGCAAACAGTTAATTTTTTTTTATCATTATACATTTAATAAATACATCAATCAACACAAAGAAAAAATAAGGCGATTCGTTACCTATTTTTCGTGATATTACACCTGAAATCGCAACAAATTGACAAAAAATTGTGTGTTTTTTTGAAAACCGAAAGTCGGTCAACTTTGAACGGTTATATCTTCTAAACTAAAAATGTGATATTATTAAGAGTAGCATATTTGAAATCGTTGAAAAGTTTCCTATAACATGGGTTTATTCAAAACTTCGTCGGCGCACATGAAAATTTTTATTTTTGCAACCTCGTTTGCTCTACGGGCGCCACTGTGCGACGGCCGGACGGTCGGACATCGGCAAATCGACTCAGATAGTGATTCTGTGTTGAACGGCTAGTTTAGGTAAAATATTTTTGGTAGTTCCAAACATCAGCACAAACTCATTATACCCTCACCACTTGGAAGTCCCCTAGTCATATCATTGGCACCATTGTCAACATTTAAATTTTTCTTGTTCGATTTAACTGGAACAATTTATTTGCATAGTACTCCAAATCAGCAAGTTCGCAGAATGGAATTCGATTGCGGCTTCGAGTTGTCAAAAATTCTCATCCAAGTCGATCCGGCTACGCAACCCTGGTTAAGCAACTCCCTTACAGTTAAAAAGACGTTAATTGTCATAAAAATTACTGATAACTACTAAAAAAAACTACAATAAAAAACTACTGCTCTTACGAAGTTTCATTTGTTCTTATTTTATTTATTTTTTTTTTTTTTTTTTATTTACGTCTAAGAAATAATGAAAAATTTAAATAACTTTACCATTCCACTACTCCAAATCGTGAATGGAGACAAGAACAAAACATAAACACTTATAATAATACCAACAATCTATTTTCTTATGAGAAATTAAAAATCTTACTTTTGAGTTAATCACTAAATTAAAGGGATGCAAATGAAACATGACTAAAAACCCTAATTTCAATCAAACACCCAAGCTTTTATATTTACAGAAATGATCGGGAACACAATACAGGAGGAGGTGTAGCAAATTTATTAATGAAAAATATTGAACACACGTTATCACCACCTATAAATACTTTTCTAATCGAAAACATTGGTGTCGAAATAAAAACGTCAAACGGAAACTTCTTAAACATCTACTCATGCTACTTTACGGGCAGTTCAGCATGCAGCAATAATGTAAAAAAAATGCAATTTAAAACTGATTTGCGCAAATTTTACTGTAATAACGAACAATTTATTCTCGGCGGAGATTTTAACAGCCGTCACAGATATTGGGGATGTGCGCGGTCAAATTGTTGGGGAAACCTTCTTTATGAATGTCTAGATTCAGGTTATTTCTTCTTAACAAACATGGTACATGGTATTTCATCAGCTCGAGTGCTTAATAATCTCGGATCAGACCATCTTCCGGTAAAATCAACCATAAGTATTGGGCTCATTCCTACTCAGAAATTGTTTTATAATTTTAAAAATGCAAGCTGGCATCGTTTTGCTTCAGATGAAAATACAGCCAGATGAAAATACAGTCAATAACACCGAAGAAATTGAGAACATGATCTTATATTTTAATGATACAATATCTGCTGCAATTACTCACAGTGTCCCACGTAAAATCCATGAAGTCAAAACCCCAAGTTTACCGCAGAACATTAAACTTTTGATTCAAATCACAAATGTTTACAGAAGAAATTGGAAACGTATCCGAGAAATATCGGATCATATTCAAACTAGAGAATATAATTACCGCATATTAATCGAAATCAAAAAATTTAAAAATAACTACTGGAACAATAAGCTTTCAACTTTGGAAGAAGGCTCTGCTCCTCTTTGGAATATCACAAAAATTTTAAGAAAGAAATCTTCAAACATTCCAACACTGAAACTCAACAACACCTTCCACACCCAAGAAGAAAAAAGCGAAGTCCTAGCGCAAGTATTCGGATCAAATCACTCAATTTCAGCTAGCCTTAGTGATACAGCCACCAAAATAGATGTATATAATGCTGTTAGTAATCTTAGCACCAGCATATGTACCTCCCATAATGTCTTGTCAATTTCAACAGATAAAGTAGCCGATATTATTAAAGAGTTAAAGCCAAGAAAATCCCCTGGTACTGATGGAATAAACAACAAATGTTTAAAAGCTTTACCAAAAAAAAGGAGTCAAATACATCTCTGCAGTCATAAACTGTTGCTTGCGGTTGTTTTACTTCCCAAAAATCTGGAAAAGTTCTAAAATCATACTAATAAAAAAACCAAATAAACCTGATAATTGTCCCCTTTCTTACAGACCAATAAGATAAGATAAGATAAGATAAGATAAGATAAGGAAGGCTAAACGCACTGCGACCAATTTGATCTTTTGTGCAGCCCATGGTTGTCCTAAAGATTAAGGCTTCTTATGAAGCCAATTACCCTATTTGGCATTAGTTTCCATATGTCCCGGGGGGATACAATGTATCCTCCAAGTGCAAGGATTCTCTTACCACTTAGTCTTGGACATTCACAGAGAATATGTTCTACAGACCAATAAGTATTCTATCATCCTTAAGCAAGATTCTAGAAAAAGTGATTAAGGAAAAGCTTACTGAGTTTATTGATGCAGAAAACATTTTATCATCACAACAATTTGGTTTCCGCAAGGAACACAATACAGTTCAGCCACTTATTAGAATACGTAAATTAGTAAATTCAAATTTTAACAGTGGGAAATCAACTGGTATGATACTCTTAGACATCAAAACTGCATTTGATTCGGTCTGGCATGATGGCCTGATCTATAAGATGATAAGGTTTAATTTCCCAATCGAATTAATCAAAATAATCCAAAGTTTCCTTTCAGAACGTTCTTTCAAGGTATATATTGGCTCCAAAAACTCATCTCAGATTGAAGTACCAGCCGGGTGCCCTCAGGGATCGTGTCTTTCCCCAATATTATATAATATTTTAACTGCAGATTTCCCAGCTCTAGATAATTGCTTTACTTCCATTTTTGCTGATGATACCGCTATTTTTAGCTCTAAAATATTGGCGATTGGTGTATTATCCAGTTTACAGACTGCACTCACTGTAGTTCATTCATATTTTATGAAGTGGAAAATACACACAAAAGATACAAGCCATTTATTTTTCAAGAAGAAGGAAAAACTGTTTCTTACCTCAACAGTCCATTATTTCAATAACAACGAAATCCATTGGACAGACAAAGTCAAATATCTGGGAGTGATATTAGATCCAAAATTTAAATTTAAAGATCATATCCCATATATTATAAACAAATTAAATAATGCCACCAGATTATTGTACACTCTTATAAATAGAAACTCCAAACTTAACATCCAAAACATAAGATTAATATTTAAATCAATATTCCACGCCATAATGTATTATGCTGTACCAGTTTGGTCTACTGCTACACAGTGCCATATCAAAAAATTGCAGATCGCCCAAAATAAACTACTTAAATTGATATATAATTTACCTTGGCAATATTCGAAAAAATTTTGGATCGATTTTAACCAATTTCCCGTGCGCCATTCGATCTGAAATTTTGCAGGCAGGCTCGTGGTAATAACAGAAATGATCTAACAAATTTTTAGAGTGATGCCAAAACAATGGAAACTTTTAAATTTTTCTACCAGAGTTAATAAAATAACTTTTTGTTGACGAACAAAAAAATCCATTTTTCAAGCAACAACAACTGGGTGGTTACATTGGTAGTTTTCTTTTTTAAAGAAAACGACGTTTATCGACATAAGTTGTTTTATCTGCACACACTTTAAGTGTAATTTACAAATAGTTTTTTTCGTCCTTCTCTAGGTTCTATTCCTCTGAAGATTTTTGACTCAAAATTTTATATAAAGTATTTATTGTCCATATCTACAGGACTGTTAAATAAAAAGCTCTAAAATCTTTATATCGAGCCCATAATTTCAAATATAACGTTTTTTGACTCCCCCGAACATTTTGATTTTATGACATACGCGGTTATTCTAGAAAACCACAGAAATAATATAATATGTTTTTTTTTTTAATTAATATACACTTTATACAAACATATAACTAGCGCTTTTCAGCGCTTTTCCTAAGTTAAACAACAATTTTTTCGGTTATATCAATAGAAATTTTATGATTTTACAATTTAAAAATTCCACTGAATGATTCTGTTATGCTGTATTTTGTATTTTCTAAAAATAAGAATCTAGGAATATGAAATTTAATATGTAGACTCTAATTGAAATACCACCATAAGAGGGAATTTTTCTGAAATTTGAAAGCTTATGGATATAATTAACCAAAAAGGGGAAAATGGTACATTTGGTGTCACCTTAACAAATGTGTGTACATATATCGGCATATGAAGTTTGATACACAGATTCGACCAAAAATACAAATATCAGCCAAAAAAGAGTTATTTCAAAATTAGAACGATAAAAGGGGGTAAAACCGGGTTAAAAGGGCAAGTCGTACCGTTTGTATCTTCGTTATATAATAATCCAGAAATATGAATTTTATTATGTAGATTCCACAAGAGGCAAGGTATCTCTTCTTAAAAAATTACTTTTCTTAAAAGTAGCCTTTCTAAAAAATAGCTTTTCTTAAAAAAGGTACCTTTCAGTTAAATGTTCCTTTTCTTAAAAGGTACTTTACCTTTTTTCAAAAGTAGACAAAAAATTGTCTTTTCTTTTTTTTTTTATTTTATATTAATTACAATACAAAGTAAATTTGTATTCTAATTTTGGGTCCAGGGATAAGCCGGGTGACAAAGACCATTTGGCTGGTTTTTGCAGCGACAGACCAAAGCCTATGATGGGAATCGAACCCACGACACCCGCATGAGAGGCGAGCATGCTACCTACTCACCTACCGGGCCGCCTTGTCTTTTCTTAAAAAGTACCTTTTCTTAGAAACTAACTTTTCTTGAAAAGAAGGCTTTCGTAAAAAGCACTTTTTCTAAAAAAGCACCTTTTCGTTTAAAAGTACTTTTTCTTCAAAAGTACATTTTTTTTTAATTATATTTTCATAATAAGGTACCTTTACTCAAAAAGAAGACTTTATTATTACACACCTTTTTTTAAAAAAACAACATTTTCTTTAAAAAATAACCTTTTCTTAGAATGTAGACTTACTTAATAAGTATCCTTTTTAAAAAAGTACCTATTCTTGAAAAGTAGCTTTTATAAAAGCTACATATAATCAAAATGCGGAATCGATTTTAGATATGATAGTTTATCACATTTTCTATTTCATATACATATATATTAGGCCGGGTCGATTCAAAAATCGCCCATTGCTCAGAGAAAATCGTATTCTAGGGATCAAAATAAGAAACTTTGCCGAAGGAACCATACCTCTAAAACGAATTCTGATGTCCCAGAATTTGGGTCGAACTTTTGGGTAGGGGCAAATTTTGAAAAATCCCACTTTGACCCATTTAGAGTGCTCCAATCGAGTCCAAATGTATAACCAACCCCCACTAACTTTGGAGGCTCGACCCACCCATGCCAGTGGCACACCCCCTGGAACTCCCCTGGGGGGTTCTCCATACAAACATTTCAAAAAATCGCCAATTTTGGCACTTTACATGAAAAAATCAGCGAAATGCCTGTTTTTTTTCTTTATTTTTATTTATTTATTTATAATAATATTTATTATTTATTTATAATAATATTTATTTTTTTCTCTTAAGAAATTTATTTAGTCAGAACATATGTAAATGAAAAAATTAATTAGAGTTATAGAAAAGAAACTAAAAAAAATTATTGTTTGAAGTCTTTCTTACTTTCAAGTCTGGGCAATTTCGCACGGCTCTCTAATGTCGTCGCCATAACAGCCTCTACATTTTCCAGTATAACCCGTTTGGAAACGCTAGCTAGCAATTGAACATGTCGTTCCGTTCCTTGTATGTGTGATGGAATTTTTGGATCGTTAAACGGTGGATCATCTTGATTTAAATATTCTTTCAATGTATCGTACGGAATGCTTCGCGTGAATGGTGGTTCAAATACGTTATTTATGTCATTCATATTGATCATTTCCGTATAACTTGTGCAATTAAAGTTTATATCTGGTTTTTTATAAGCTCTAAGTTGCGTTGGGTAGTCAACATCGGTTCGATAGCGTAGAATTTTCTTGATAGCGCAGTCGCGCTTTTCTTTGCTATCATCAAACAACATTGATAACAAGATGAATTATCTTTAATTACTTGATTGACACTTTTGCGTAAACGAGGTTCTAGAAATCGTGACCAACCAATGAACTCGAAAAATAATGCACTGCCGTACACGACAGAGCTGTAATACTTGATATTGAAGTACATTGGCACATAACATTTAATTATGAATTCAACCAGAATTCTTAAATTTGCATCTGGATTTTCCGTTGTCACATATAATCGTAATAATCTAGCGGCCTTGGTGAGCCACCGAGAATGTACAATTTTCCGTGGTTTGATGTTAGCCAGATCCACCGAAACCACGCCGCTAGAAATTGCATGGGCCATGTCGTATAAGTACTTCGAATCGGTGGAAAATTCAATTTTTTCTGGAGCAGGGGGCATATTTTGCAACTCAATTTTCTGGAAGCCGTCCACCACCTGAAAATATATAATAATAAAATAATTAATAATGGTTGACAATTATAATAAATGAGTGATAGCAATAACTTATCGGAAGAGTTTCACAAGTTTCGATTTGACGGCTCAGTTTTCCGGTTGCCGATCGCGGTCCAGTGCTGGTTTATTTATCCAAAGCTTCAAACAAATGCCGAAACGGAAGTTCGTTGAAGTGTGGAAGGCAAACGAACCAATGCAATGGTCTTTTTAGCAGCAATTCGAATCGTCGTATAACTCCACCGTGTGGTCCAGTGTTTGTTGGCTCACCGTCAGTGCATATTCCAATTAATGCATCCATCCAGTGATATATTTTTATCGTTGAAAAAATCATTTAATTTGGTTGTTTTGTATTCAGCGGTTTCATGTTCCAGTCTTACGTAACCAATCAATTTAGAATTGGGTTCTCTCAAAATAACAAGATGAGGTTTTTTTACCATCCTAGTATGATACTTCTCATCAATTTTATTTATCGTTAAAGTAACATCTTTTCTGCCATCGAATGAAAACGCTAACAAATTGGTATCATCTTACCGTTTGCGAAGCACTTCTTGTCTGCATTTCTCTTTTTCTCTGCGAACTTTCGATTTATCCATGATGAGAGGTTTCCCATGCTTATCTTTAATTTTAAAATCTTGAAAAAGAGCGGTTCCCAATGCTGATGCTACTCTATCAGGCACACCAAATCTGTCACATACCAAGGCAAAGTTAAAACAATCGTATCTCTCTGTGTATTGTGAACTTGTGTTTCTATCCATATCTTCTTGAACCGGTGGCGGTGCGTATGTTGAATCATCGGGATCTTGGTATGTTGGCATTGATGACATACACGTTGCTCCTTGCTCTTCAATTTCCATCACAAATGCATCCATTGTTAGTCTTCTCTGATTATGTTGATCGTGCATAAACTCTTTGAGGCGTTCGGGAACCAAGCCGCATGCACATGGAGCTGCCTCAAAATCGCATTTACATGTTCCAACGTAAAAAATTGTTTCCAGAGATTTTACATACTCTGTAAATTGTTGGGTTTTGTTTCTTCTCTTGATTTGGTCTTGATATTTGTCAAGCAATCTATTCAATTTATTACACACACTTTTTTTCAGCATTATTTCATTACCAAGTTTTTCCCAAATTCCAATCAACTTATCGTGTACTTGAATAGTGAATGATTTATAGGAAAACTTTTTTTGTTCTGTTTTAGCACGTTCGCTTAAGTAAAAATAATATCTCAAGATATCCAGATGGGTTGGTAAATTAAGATCAGTCAAATCAGTAGACACACCAAAAACAGTAACATCATGCTTGGGTATATGACTCATTGGGTTTTCGATAGTTGTTGATGTTGTTGTTGCTTCATCTTGCGGTGTAGAGGATGGTGGATTCATTGTAAACTTTTTGATTTGGAATGGTCACTTCACTTATTATTTTTTTAAATATTTTTTATCTGAAATTAGCACTTCACACTTTGAGTTCTTCACAACGACTTAATGCATTCACAAAAACTGTTGCGTTTTATGTGGTCTACGAGACGAGGTAATAAGAATGAAATGGTAATTTCAATTCTACCTGCTGTGTCTTGTGGTGGCTTAAAAACCCACACAAGAAATTTTACGACCTGCAATTGTGTCACAGTGATACGTTCATTTTTTAAAAGGGTTGCGGTGCATTACTGTGATACCTTAATTGTTAAAATGGTTGCAAAAAACGCGCATTTCTTAAGAAGGTGCCATAAAAAGGGTTGTAAAAACAACCTTCATTTCTTAAGTAGGATCTATAAAAAAACTACACAAGTAAGTTTACGACATGCAGCTGTGTCTCGTGGTGGCTTAAAAAACCCACACAAGCAATTTTACGACCTGCAATTGTGTCGCAGTGATACGTTCATTTTTTAAAAGGGTTGAATAAAAAACCCACACAACTAAGTTTAGTACATGCAAATCATCACAGTGATGCCTTGGTTTTAAAAGGATTGTAAAAAACGCTAATTTCTAATAATTTTTTTTAGTTTCTTTTCTACTACTAAGTTAAATTCATTTTTTCATTTAGATATGTTCTGACTAAATAAATTTCTTAAGAGAAAAATAAACTCCAAAAAGAAAAAAACATAGGCATTTCGCTGATTTTTTCATGTAAAGTGCCAAAACTGGCGATTTTTTGAAATGTTTATATGGGGAACCCCACAGGGGAGTTCCAGGGGGTGTGCCACTGGCATGAGTGGGTCGGGCCTCCAAAGTTAGTGGGGGTCTGTCATACATTTGGACTCGATTGGAGCTCTCCAAATGGGTCAAAGTGGGATTTTTCAAAATTTGCCCCTACCCAAAAGTTCGACCCAAATTCTGGGACATCAGAATTCATTTTAGAGGTATGGTTCCTTCGGCAAAGTTTCTTTTTTTGATCCCTAGAATACGATTTTCACTGAGCAATGGGCGATTTTTTTGCCTCCCCACAAATCGACCCGGCCTAATATATATATATATATATATATATGATACAATATTTGATATTGAGACAACAGAATTATATTATAAATCAACCTGAAATTATGTTATTAATTTCATTCCAATTCGGTTCGATATAAATTCGGTGGCCAGAATGTATCTGTTTTCTGTGTGTATTTATAAATAAAAATAAAATAAGGAAAATTCAAAAATTCAAAAAAAAAGTACTTAAATAAATTTTACTTAAAAGAGAACTTTAAGAGAAATTCTTAATGCGCTTTGTTCGTAATAATATTGTATTCATTGATTGGCACAAGGCCAACATTTGACAATGTGAGTATTGAGTAGACACTGTAGATGAAGCACGTTGTTTTAAAACTTCTTCCTATAACGCAGCAGATGTGTATATTTCTGACCAGACAACACCACACCATTAAATCTATTCGCTTACTTTGGAGGAAGTTCTAGGACCCCCTACACGTCAAATTCAATACATATACATATAAATAGCTTAAGATAATAAAAGAACAAAGTCATTCATATCTAAATTGTGAATCAGTTGGTAATACTCGTAATTGAACTTATGTAACAAAATATGGCATTTACATCTTTAAACTGGCTTTGCAATGCAAAATTAATTTGTTTGCTCATAAATTTAGGCTTTGCGTCTGCTGTTAGTACTAGAAAAATATAACCAAAAAATTAATAAAACAATATATTAGCAATTATGTAACGTGATACTATTTAGTTCAAAGTAAATTATAATATGATATGATATTCTGAAATTAAAAAAAATAGATTAGATAAATTAGAGATACCAAAAAAAAACATTAATGTAGATCACATAAAATTCGGCTTAGTTGTTGGCAAATAATATTTATTTTTTTTTTATAAACGAAAGAATGTCAACTGAAGTGCAATGCAGTCTCCTCTCAAATAAATGATACAGAGGACAGTAGACTTCGACACCACTTGACATTTTCTTAAAATCTTCGTTTGTTTTTATTTTTTTTTTTTTTTAGAATTTTTGGCTTCTTTCCGCATTGATTTGGTCGTTTGACAATTATCTTCCTCCCCAAGAGGATTGGCATAATGCAACGAACAAAAAGCTGTTTGAATTGTTTTTTTTTTCTTGATTTTTCTTTTCATAACGTCTCACTGACAGACAGCTACATATTATATGAATGGAACGTAAACACATTGGTACAAGTTTGCTTGAATCGTATTTTTACTTTTGTAAACTGAATCGTCACACAATGTTTGGCTTCATTTATTATGCGCTTGTTAAGAATGCCTCCTAATGCGTATAGACATGATTGTAGTCTTTATGCATTAAGGTTGCACTAATATAATATATTGTTTCTAATAACGAGCAAAATCGGTTTATAAATGAATTCAATGATTAGCGATGAAATAAAATTGAAATTTTAAAAATCCGTTTTTTAAACGGAAATCAACATTAAGCGGAGACGCAAAATAAAAGATATTTAAATGTATTTGATAATTCAAGCTTATGTTAGGTCTTTTAATATAATAAATTAGTCGGCATCATCGAATATAAACATGAAATTTCGTAAAAATCATAACTTCCGAAAAACTTTTTCATTATATTAAGAAATTGACCAAATGCCTAATATTTGAAAGTCAATACATTAGTGGAAAAATTAATATAAACAACCAAAATTGTCCATTATTTTCTAAAAAAACTTATTTTAAAATATTAACATTCTAAAAATTAGAGAAAAATTTTAAAAATTTATTAATTTAAAAAAATATTGCTGCAAAAATAGTGCAAACATTTGTACGTGATCATTTTATGGAAAACGTTGCTCCCATTCATGCCGGCCAACAATTCAAAGAATTTTGCAAATCATTTAAAAAAAATTGGTTCAGCAACAATGGAATGAAGATAATGGAGTGACTATCGCAATTGCCTGATATGAACTGTAGATTGGTGACATTCGAAAAGGGGAAAAATCAAGAATAATGGATTATCAATACTACCGGATATGCGATATTCTTGTGAATTCTATGAATCGCAGATATATAAAAGTAATAGGATTAAATGAAGAATCAACAAGGAAGAAAGAGCTCATAAAGGAAATCCGCAGAAATCATGTACAAATTGGACATCATACGAAATATTTTTGCAAACCCTATCCACTTGTATATAAGAGGGTTTTGAATTGTGGCACAACAAAATTTTAAATCAAATCATGAACTAGCCGTTCTAAGGAGTGAGATCAAAAATCATATCACACGTTTTTCCTTTTAAATTCTCTCGCAACATTATTTGATTATTTTTATACCCTATACCACTATGTGCTGTTTGTAACAACCAAAAATATTTGACCTACACCCATCTTTAATTATACCGATCGAATCAGAATCACTATCTGATTCGATTTAACGATGTCCGTCCGTCCGTCCGTCCGTCCGTCCGCCTGTGTGTCCATGTAAAGTTTGTAATCAAACTGCAGGTCGCAAATATGTAAATATTTTGATGAAATTTGGAATATAAGCTTCTGTCGGCCATGGAATGAACGCTATTGAAATTGGTGAGAATCGGTCCATGTTCAGACCTAGCCCCCATACAAATGACCCCTATGAAATCAAATATATTGCCATAAGATCCAAATTATTATACAAATCTTAGTCAAATTGGGTGTGTATGTATATATTACATCCATTAATCAGTAGTCCAAAAATGATCCCTATTGGACATGTCTTAGTCATAGGCCCCATATAGAGCTGCTTCCCGATCTTCACTTAAATCTATCAAAAAAACAAAAATATTGCACTGATTCTTCTCAAATTTTGTTTGTATATATATTTTGCAAAATACAAGAGACTCTACCAAACATGGTCAGGATCGGTCCATTTTTGGGCCTAGTCCACATATGGATATATCATCCGATATGAACTTTTTCATATCTGCAGCCGAAAAAATTTATAAAAATCCCACTCAAATTTGGTTTATGCTTATTTTCTATATCCAGTTGGGCCTGAGAGATAGGGTCTCTAAACGCATGCTATAGGGTATCGTATAGTCGGTCTAGACGGACTATAATTATACCCTATACCACTATGTGGTTTGGGTATAATGACTTTGTGCTGCTGTTTGTAACAACCAAAACTATTCGTCCTAGACCCATCTTTAATTATATCGATCGACTCAGAATCACTTTTTGAGTCGAAATAGCAATGTCCGTCCGTCCGTCCGTCGGTCCGTCTGTGTGTCCATGCAAACTTTGTTATCAAACTACAGGTCGCAAATACGAACATATTTTGATGAAATTTGGTATATAAGCTTTCATCGGCCATGGGATAAACGCTGTTAAAATTGGTCAGGATCGGTCCTTTTTTGGACCTAGTCCTCATATAGACATATCATCCGATATGAACTTTTTCATGTTATTCTTAATAACACCCCAGCTCGTTTGTTGTTAGTTTGGTTAAAATGAGTGGAGAGATAAAAGTACGTGCTATAATTATTAAACATTTCCAACAAAATCCAAATTGGGCCTATAATAAGGATCTACCTGTGTTCGGAAAGAAAGAAAGGTCTACAGGATATCCTTAATGCCAAGAAAATAGAAATCATATTGAAAAAAGCTCCCAACACATGCAGTAGAAACGTAGTCCGATTAGCTCAGTGCTCGGACCACTTGATGCGAAATATTAAAGGTAATGCAAGCTTGAAACAAACAAAGTCAAAAAAGTGCCAAACAGAACACCTGCAAAAAATTTATAGGCCAAAATTCATGTTTCATAAAAAAAAAAAAATACTTGTGCTGCATAATGGATGACCAAATGTATGATGTAGCAGATTTTTCGCAGCTTCCGGGTCAAAATTTGTATGTTGCTAATGGTCGAGGAAATTTCAAAGGTTATATTAGGACCAAAATCTGACTAAATTTCCACAAAAAAAGTTCCTGGTATGCCAAGCAAGAAGCAACTTACATATATGTTAAACGGGCTTTATAAATACCAAAATTTGTATGAAGGAACATTTACAAAGAAGACTACTTCCTAAAATAAGCCAACACATTGTGTCCACGTATTTTTGGTCCGGTTAGCTCTTGAGTGGTACAAGAACCAAAAATTTAATTTTGTACCAAGGGACGCAAATAGTCTAAACTGTTCGGAGCTTAGGCCAGTGACAGAAACCACTATAAAACACTTATGGAAAGGTTTCTAAGGAAAAGAAAAAGTTCTCTAAGTTCATAAGTAGTGATAATTACTATAAAGGTTATCGTTTTTGTAAGCTCTGATATAATTTCTTTTATATTTCAATTTTTTACAGGGTGATAGTTCAGCAGAACTATATATATATCCTCTGTCGTAAAAAGTGTAGGGTATTAAAAAATTTCAAGTTATTTACGTTATTTTCTCCTAAGAAAAAGTTTGCTTTTTACCCCCAAACATTTTTTAATTTCATGGACTAAATATGACTTTTTTTGGTATAGAATATATTATTAGAAAATCAATGCCACCCTAATGTACATAGTTATGTTTTGCCACCGTTGTTATGCATCGGGAGGTGGGTGTTAGGAACACCAGAGTATAAGTATAATCGCGTGGCGACAAAGAAAGTCGTTGAAAATCTTAATGGTTTTTGTATTTTCAGTTTTTTTGTTGTTTTTGCTTTCATTTTCAATGAAATTTACTGCATTCTCTTAGCAATTAATAATTGAAATGTAAACGAATGACAGAGTAAATTGTGGTATGTTGGGCATGTATGTATGTAATTGATGTATGCATGTACATTTATGCATACTAAAACAATATAAGCTGAAGTATAGAGTACTGGGGGCACAACACAAAGGTTCTCTGCATATCATTTTTTTAATATTTTACATTTATATACTTTCATAACAGACGAAAGTTAAAGTACCCCACCAGAAAAAAAAACTTTCCAAAAGGGTTGCAATTTCACTCAACTGCAATTGATATCGGTTATTGTGCTATTTGCAATTAACATATATTTTTAAAAAATTGTGAAAATGTACAAAAGAATTATAACTTCTTCTGAATCTCTATGAAAAGTAATGATTGGCTTAAATGACATCTCACCATCAGTTTGAAATGAAGTACATGTAGTGTGTTGGAGAGCACCATTTTTCACAACTACACCAGTCAAATGACACTCATATGTATAAATGTATGTATGTATATAAACATATAAATTTTTAAGTTAAAAAAAATTCAGTAATTCTAAAAAAAATACATTTTCACACTTTAATGTAGCAGTATATGAAGATTTTCATTCTTTTAAGAAGTTATTTCAAACAACTTCCAAAAATTTCAATATTAAGTAATTCCCAAACACAAAAAGTGAAACGATTATAGAAGAATCACTATTTTATTGGTTTCAAAGTAACAGTTTATTTGTCGCATAATTTTATAAGGGGTACCCACATACGACCTATATAATAATAAACAGAACCTACCATTGTTACAATTGCAATTAAAATCTATTGCAGTTTTTATTTTTAAAATGTTTTTTATAATTATAAAATTTGACAGCAAAAAATAATAAATTTTTCTGTAGTAAAAGCAGGATTTTTAGATAATATTATTAACGTCTTTTTTTTAAGTGTAAATATTACTTGAGTGTAAACAAATTTGCAAATTTGACAACCAAAATTTTTAATTTTTCAGTAATAATAGCAAAATCTCCAGTTGATTTTACTATTTTTTTTTTTTTGGGCGTGAAAATTGTTCTGAGTGTAACCTTAAAAAAATCCCATTATTACAAAAAAATGTTTATAATTATTATTAAAATCCAAATATTAAATTTTTTAATAAATAAAAAATAAGTTAAACTTTGACCTATAATTCCTTAAAAAGTCCTAAATCAATTTTAATGTAATTAAAACTTAGTCAAGCTGAACTAAATATCTATCCATAAAAAAATTACTTAAATATTTTGATCGGTTCAACTGTTACAGAATTTTGGCCAATGAAAAACGATTTTCAGGCACTGTGCAACGTACAGTTGTGTTATATCGATTTTATTTCAATTTTACTTATTTTTGACAAAGTTGTTTGTGTAAAGTTAATTTGATTTAACTATAATCTCTAAAATATAGAAATATTTTCAAGAAATAACTCGGATCATAGCCAGAAGCCACTCCTCAGTGCGATACGTCGTTCGCAACTACAAATCCACCAATTCAATTTTGTCAAAACCTCTTTTTCTTAAATTAATTCTAAATTCAAAGAATCCTTTGGCAAAGACATCCATATAGATACCGTTTGCAAAATATTAAAAAAATCTGAATATGCTGATCTTTCAGCAGTGTCAAGAGAAAAACGAATGGGATTTGCAAATGAGTATGTAAACGATGCCTGAGAATTGTTTGGTTCATAATGAGCCAAAACATAGGGCGCACAATGTATACCACTATGTGGTTTGAGCATAATGACTTTGTGCTGCTGTTTGTAACAACCAAAAATATTCGTCCTATACCCATCTTTAATTATACCGATCGACTCAGAATCACTTTTTGAGTCGAAAAAGCTCCGTCCGTCCGTAGATATAGATCACAATCAAATTGGTTTTGTATGTGTTTTTTACATCCATTTATCAGTAGTTCAAAAATAATCCCTATAGGAAAATTCTAAGTCAAAGGCCCCATATAGAACTGCTTCCCGATCTTCACTTATATCTATCAAAAAACAAAAATATTGCACAAATTTTTCTCAAATTGTGTATATTTTTTCAAAGTATAAGTGACTTTACCAAATATGGTCAGGATCGGTCCATTTTTCGACCTAGTCCCCATATAAATATTGTATCCGATATGAACTTTTTCATATCTGCAGCGAAAAAAAAATAATAAAAATGCCACTCAAATTTGGTTTATGCTTATTTGCTATATCCAATTAGTTGGATTGAAGAGATAGGGTCTCTAAACCTTGGTATAGGGTATCGTATAGTCGGGCTAGACCGACTACAATTTTCTTACTTGTTTTTTCTAGGTTCGACCTTCCATATCACTGTGCAGAGGGTATATCAGTTTGTCATTCCGTTTGTAACGCATCGAAAAATTATTTTGCGACCCCATAAATTATATATATTATTGATTCTTTTAACAACTCGAGTCAATATAGCAATGTCCGCCTGTCCGTCCGTCCGTCTGTCTGTCTATTGAAATCACGATTGTTTACAAAATATACCATTTACCTAGGAAAACTTATGTAAGATAATATGGTTTTTTTATTATTTCCAACAGGATGGTATTTAAAACAACGTAAATCAGACATTATTGAGCCAAGATATGACCTAAAATCCTAAAAATGCAGGAATGTATGTGTGTTGTAATAATTTAGTAATTGTAATTGTTTCCTTTTTGAAATATTTTGTTTGCGTTTGTTATAAATAGTGCAATAAGAGTACCAAAGATTCGGCTTAGCCGAATTTACAACTACTACTTCTTCTAGATAACTTTGAACTCAATAATACCTCCATCTTGAAAATTCGCAAATATGTTCACGGGAAGCCAGCATTTTGTATGAATTTTTAATTATTTAATACGACATCCACGGAGACAAAAAAAATTTCAAGTAAATATATATTACTTTCAGTATACACAACAATGCTGCCAAATTTCAGCAAATTCATGAGAGGATAACTCAAAAATTTCTTTCACTTGGATCGTCTAAAATATGTTTCTTCGCAGGTCTTAAGTTTTTCACAGATTTATTAAAATAATTGTTTGTCTACAACGAAAAAACATATTTTGTTTTATATGTGAGGAAGAAAATTATGTAATCCATCACAAGTTTTCCCCATCAACATTATATTTTAACAGTGGACAATTTGCTTATATAAACCCATTTTCATACTTAAAATATTTAAATATAGCGGAAATTGTTATCCAGTTACACACCTTTGAAGTGTTTAAATTGTGTTTTTTTGTTGTTGTAGCTGCGTGTTTTTAATTTGTTTAATTGCTATAATTTCGTCAAGTATTTCTTGTTGAGAAGATTGTTCCAATTCACATCTCAAAACAATAAAATAAAAAGCGTCATAATAAATTATTTTGTGTATTTTTAGCTTTTGTTATTTGTAACAATTAACGTTTCATTTTTAAGATGACACCAAGCTCGCGAGTTTTATTTTAAAGAAAGATTTAGTAGTCTTTATCGTTAACAGCTAAAAATACAATTCGAACATCATTTGTTAAATCAGAGTTTCTCACTAAATGTGATAACGCGGCTTTATTTTGGCAATGCTGCCTTATATAGTGAATAAAGCAGCAATATAAACATGTTAGCACCGTCCATCGCCTCAAAAAGCGCTAAAAGGCGTGTACCAAAAATTGTTCCAGTTTCTATGCTAACTAATGCAGCCGAGCAGGCGAAAAGCATTAAATGGATAAAGTCGACTTCAAAAATATATATTTTTAGACGCAGAACATCTATATTTTTTATTATTTTATCTAAATACTATTAATAGCACATTTCTTACTTAAAAAATTTTCGTTAAATTTATCATTTTCGAACAAATTTGTATTTTCTCTTCCTTCCTGATTTAAACAAACGTTTTCTGATACCGTACTATCCGATAAGCATACATTTATTCTTTATTCTTTTTAACCCATATTTTTTATACCCTATACCACTATGTGGTTTGGGTATAATGACTTTGTGCTGCTGTTTGTAACTACCAAAAATATTTGACCTAGACCCATCTTTTATTATACCGATCGAATCAGAATCACTATCTGATTCGATTTAAAGATGTCCGTCCGTGTGTCCGTCCGTCCGTCCGTCTGTGTGTCCATGTAAACCTTGGAATCAAACTGCAGGTCGCAAATATGAGTATATTTTGTTGAAATTTGGTATATAAGCTTCTAACGGCTTTTGGTGAAAATCGGTCCATGTTCAGACCTAGCCCCCATACAAATGACCCCTATGAAATCGACTTAAAATGCCATAAGATCCCAATTATCATATAAATCTTAGTCAAATTGGGTTTATATCTGTTTATTACATCCATTAATCAGTAGTCCAAAAATGATCTCTATGGCACAACTCTTAGTCATAGGCCCCATACAGAGCTGCTTCCCGATCTTCACTTAAATCTATC
Source organism: Cordilura impudica (assembly GCA_963682025.1). Classification (NCBI taxonomy): domain Eukaryota; kingdom Metazoa; phylum Arthropoda; class Insecta; order Diptera; family Scathophagidae; genus Cordilura; species Cordilura impudica. The sequence continues at coordinate 113,294,083 of OY821517.1, forward strand.
AAAAAACAAAAATATTGCACTGATTCTTCTCAAATTTTGTTTGTATATATTTTTGCAAAATACAAGAGACCTTACCAAACATGGTCAGGATTGGTCCATTTTTGGACCTAGTCCCCATGTAGAAATAGCATCCGATATGAACTTTTTCATATCTGCAGCCAAAAAAATTAATAAAAATCCCACTCAAATTTGATTTATGCTTATTTTCTATATCCAGTTAGTTCGGCCAGAGAGATAGTGTCTCTAAACTCATGGTATAGGGTATCGTATAGTCCGTCTAGACCGACTATAATTTTCTTACTTGTTTTATTTAACTTGGTCCTTTTCAATTCATTTGGACTACTTTTTAATACAATATCAATCAAATGGCCGCCTCTATTGGCCACGGTAAAATGTGTTTGAAGCTTGCTGACGTACACTTTTCTTCTCAAATAATTCCACAACAAGAAGTTCGGATGCGTCAGATCTGGAGATCTGAGTGGGCTATCGCCTCCATTTGTCATCACACGACTAGGAAATTTTTATTGCAGGTAAAGCATGGTTTGATGTGCAGTGTGGCATTGTGCACCATATTGTTGAAAGCAGTAACCATCCAGACCTTTTTCACACATTTTCGGGCAGACATAATGAGCCAAAATCCACCGTTATCGTTTCCCATCGTTTCACTTCTATGAAGAAAAATTACTCTGTTAACGACACCACAGAGGTGAAATGGGCCTCGTTGGTCATCAAATTTTGCTTCCATAAGCCAGGTTCAGTGCCAACCATTCGAGCGATTGTTTGACCATATTACAAGCAACGTGGCCGGTCTGCCAGAAAAATTCTTAGAGTCAGTTCCACTTTATATGGAAACAAATGCAAATCATCCTGCAAAATATGCACCAATATGGTTCCACTAACGCCAAAATGCTGAGCGATTTGACGATACGACTCATTTAGGTTCTCGGCAATACACTCTCCTAGCACTGAAACAGTTCCTTGGAACGTTTTGGGCGTTGATGAACGGCATTTGGACTATCTTCCCGTGCTCAACAAAATTCAACATTGAATGACGAATAGTGTTGTCAGACGGTACTTCTTGGCCACGATATTTTCGACGATATGTACGTCGAGTTAACACATCTGAATGACTATTTTCAATATACAGTCATTATATTTTCCAAAATAACACATGACATTTTAGTGTCATTAAAAACTTACAAATCAATATTTTAAGAAAATTTTGAAATTTAATGCTGCCATAGTAGAGCTGTTGAGAGTATCTCAGAATCTTTGAATACATAATTTGAATAAATAATTATTAATTTTTTTTATTGACTTGCAAAAAACCAAACAAAACATACACATTAAGTGCACATGGTTGCAACTACGCATTAGGTAGTTTAAAGTGGAATATGAAATGTTATGACCCAAAATATTTTAGAAAATTTTTAAAAATTATTATTTTCGATCTACATATATCATTTTAATGATTGTGTTAGAAATTAAATCAGGCTCAAGATAAAATGTTTTAATTTTAAATAAAACAAAAAACATTGGCAAATTTCTAGATAGTTTATTGGGTAAAAAGTTAATTCATATGCCTTTGCTGTCAAACCAATGCAATGAGAATCCAAGCAAAGAGTTATACTATTACTATACTATTTACTATTATAAAAAACCCGACTATATGATACCCTATACTATGCGTTTAGGGACCCCAACTCTCAGACCCAACTAACTGGATATAGAAAATAAGCATAAACCAAATTTGAATGGGATTTTTCTTAATTTATTTGGCTGCAGATATGAAAAATTTCATATCGGATGCTATATCTATATGGGGACTAGGCCCAAAAATGGACCGATCCTGACCATGTTCGGTAAGGTCTCTTGTATTTTGCAAAAATATATACAAACAAAATTTGAGAAGAATCAGTGCAATATTTTTGTTTTTTGATAAATTTAAGTGAAGATCGGGAAGCAGCTCTATATGAAGCCTATGACTAAGAGTTGTCCCATAGAGATCATTTTTTGACTACTGATTAATGGATGTAATAAACACATACAAACCCAATTTGAATAAGATTTATATGATAATTTGTATCTTATGGCAATTTAAGTCGATTTCATAGGGGTCGTTTGTATGGGGGCTAGGTCTGAACATGGACCGATTCCCACCAATTTCAACAGCATTTATGCCATGGCCAATAAAAGCTTATATACCAAATTTCATCAAAATATATTCCTATTTGCGAGCTGTAGTTTGATTACAAGCTTTACATGGACACACAGACGGACGGACGGACGGACATCGTTAAATCGAATCAGATAGTGATTCTGATTCGATCGCTATAATTAAAGATGGGTCTAGGTCAAATATTTTTGGTAGTTACAAACAGCAGCACAAAGTCATTATACCCAAACCACATAGTGGTATAGGGTATAAATACAAAACAACTTTTAAACAAATGTTGTTGTTCTAACTATAATTTTCGATCTATATCATTTTATTTTAATGATTGAGTTAGAAATTGATTCAGGCTCAAGATCAAATATTTTTAGTTTAAATAAAGCAAAAAATATTGGCATATTTGTTTCAAAAATGTATCTATAGTCTGCATAGAATATAGATCGGTACGGCTGAAATCCATTTTATCCAATAAATTAGGTTAGAGGTTATACATGGGTAATTCCATGTCAAATCAACCAATGGGTATACACTACCTTCTCCAAATTGTATGATTTTTCGTAGGAAGACAGATTATTACAGAACTAAAATAAGTGCAAAGTTTGAGGGCACTGGCACTTCTGCATCCGGAAATATGTGGTCTTGAAAATCGTAAAAAAAGGTCAAAATTTACAAAGTTGTACTTACTTAATTATATTACGCAACTCATCAAGGTTGCATTTGAAAGGTTAATTAATTACCTTTAATTTGATATACAACATGATTTTTTTTTTTTGGAAAGGTCCAAGGTCACATCTCTTGACCTATAATTCGGGAGGCTATAGCTGTAAAAACGACAATTTTAAAAATCTGAAAAAAATATATGTTTAAGATTGGTTCCTTCCCTAAAGTTCCAAAAAATTTCAGACTGGGGGTATGCTTGGATCCAGAAATATTTATCATAGAGTAAAGGTAGATATTTAAAAAGTCGGTGCTGTTACTGTTACTGTTTATGAATGTGGTTGGTTGTGCTCGTGAGCGTCGGCGAGCTATGCACGCATGTCCAGAGTGCAAGAGGACTTCGAAAAGTTCAGCAATTAATGACTGGAATTAGTAATAACATTTCAATATCAAATAAAATATGTGATATATGCAGAAGAGAACTTTATAAATTAAAAGGAAGTGTAAACAATAATATTCAATCTATGAACGAGCCAGAAAACGAGACTTCAGACTCGGAAAGTGAAGCATCAGTTTCGGGAGATGTTCGAATTTCTAAGTTAAACGAAAGTTTAACATATTTACAAGAATCTCCAATATGTTCGAGAAAAATTCCATTAAAAGGGTATACAACTAGAAAGTTAGAAAAAATAACAACATCAATTAAAACCAACATTTTCCCAAATTCAACACCTTCAACCTCTCACGTATGCCCAGAATCGGAAATAATCGAACAACTAAAAGAAAAGTTTAAATCAATAACTAAAAACAGTGATAAAATTCAACTTTTAACTATTTTACCTAAAAGCTGGACATTGAAAAGAATGGAGGAGGAATTTCAAATAACAAATTTCATGGCACGAAAGGTAAAAAACTTGGTTGAGACAGAAGGCGTATTGAGTACACCGAATCCAAAACTTGGAAAACGATTGCCATTAGAAATTGTTGATGTGGTGAAAATCTTTTATGAAACTGATGATGTCAGCAGATGTCTACCAGGATGTAAAGACTACGTGTCAATAACAGAAAATGGTGTAAAAGTAAAAAAAAATAAAAGACTTTTACTCGGAAATCTTCGAGAAGTTTATGCTTTATTTAAAGGAAAACATGAAGGGATAACTATTGGAATTTCTAAATTTTGTGAACTTCGGCCAAAAAATTTGGTTCTAGCAGATGCGTCAGGAAGCCATAATGTATGTGTTTGTAAAATACATCAAAATACAAAACTAATGCTCCACGCAATAAACCTGAAAAAATTGACAGAAAATGTGCAGGATTTTGTGCTGGAAACTTATAAAGATTGTTTAAAAAGACCTTTATGCAATCCCCCATCACCAAATTGCTACCTTGGCAGATGTAGCATGTGTCCAGATATACAAAATTTTAAAGAGAAACTTGGTGAATTATTATTAGAAAATGAAATTGATGAAATCATATATAAACAGTGGATAAGTGTAGATAGAGACTCTTTGGAAACTATTATTAAAGAAACTGATTCTTTTCTGGATTCTTTATGCGAAAAACTGCAAACTCTTCTACCCCATTCATTCGTATCTAAAGAGCAGGGTGCATTTATGGCTCACAAAAAGTCTGCGTTGGAAGAAAATGAGTATTTAGTAATTTGCGACTTCTCCGAAAATGCAACTTTTGTGGTTCAGGATTCTGTGCAAGGCTTTTTATGGAATAATAGCCAGGCCACACTATACCCAATAGCAATTTATTACAAATCAAATGGAAAATTAGAAACTACAAATTTTATAATAATATCAGACTGTCTAATACATAATACCATAGCAGTTCATTTATTTCATCGCCACCTAAAAGAGTTTTTAAAAAACAAGTTTTTGAAAATACCAAAGAAAATTTTTTATTTTTCGGACGGTTCTTCCGCTCAATTTAAAAATAAAAAAAACTTTGCCAATTTATGCCATCATAGCGAAGATTTTAATTGTTCCGCTGAGTGGCATTTCTTTGCTACCAGTCACGGCAAAGGACCTAGTGATGGTCTTGGGGGAACGGTAAAGCGTGAAGCACGAAGAGCCAGCTTGCAACGTCCATTCCAAGATCAGATAACTACTCCTCTCCACTTGTATAATTGGTGTCAGCAAACTCTTCAGAACTGCAACTTTGCATATTTAACGGGAAAAGATTATGAAGAAGAAGAGAAATTGCTAACTGATAGATTTATAGGATTACGTACAATTCCAGGAACTCAAAAGCAGCACAGCTTCTTACCAATTTCAAAAACACAATTACAAGCTAAAATTTATTCCGCTGATAGCAAATTTGTAATTGAAAACATTTATAATAAAACTAAACAACAACAACAGCATTCATCATAATAATGTCAACAACAACAACAACAACAGCATTCATCATAATAATGTCAACAACAACAACAACAACAACAACAGCATTCATCATAATAATGTCAACAACGCCAACAACAACAACAACAACAGCATTCATCATAATAATGTCAACAACGCCAACAACGCCAACAACAACAGCATTCATAATAATAATAATTCACTTGTTAAATATCTACCTTTACTCTATGATAAATATTTCTGGATCCAAGCATACCCCCAGTCTGAAATTTTTTGAAACTTTAGGGAAGGAACCAATCTTAAACATATATTTTTTTCAGATTTTTAAAATTGTCGTTTTTACAGCTATAGCCTCCCGAATTATAGGTCAAGAGATGTGACCTTTGACCTTTCCAAAAAAAAAATCATGTTGTATATCAAATTAAAGGTAATTAATTAACCTTTCAAATGCGACCTTGATAAGTTGCGTCACTATAATATTAATCAAGAAAATTATAATTAAGTAAGTACAACTTTGTACATTTTTATAGTTTTTCCCGATATTCAAGACCTCATATTTCCGGATCCAGATGCGTCAGTGAACTTAAATTTAGGATTTTTCTTATTTCTCAGATACACTTTAATCCTGCCAAAATTCAGCCAATTTGGAAACAGTGATGTAAAAAACAGCCATATTTTAAGTTGAGTTCAGATGGTTTAACCCACATTTGTTTACTCCGATGCTTTATTTTCATAGGCCCTGAAAATCACTTCTGAAGAGTACCAGATTACTAAAAAAAAAAAAAAGAAAACCTCCTTAAAAATTATTAGTTTGGGGTCACTTTGATGATCAAAAATGTAAAATTTTAATATTCCCCTCCAAAACTCGAGAAATATATCATATCAGATCGTAAAATTAAATCAGTTTCATTTGAAGGCTACTTTGATGTCAATGTTTGTAATGGTAGAAAAAAATGTTTATGCCCTATGTGGTTATAATGATTATTCCCTATGTAATTACGTTATAATGAGTTTGTAAAGATGTTTATTATACCAATCGACTTCATTTCACAATTTTCAGAATCATTTTCTGAAACGATTTCCGTCTGTCCGTCCGTTTGTCTGTCCATGTAAACTTTGTAATCAATCTGCAGGCCGCAACTATGAATATATTATGAAATTTCGGACGTAATCTTTTCTCAGCCACAGCGTGAACTATATTAAAATTGGGAAAAATCGATGCATGTTCAGTTACCTATGAGATAGACTTAAATTTTCCTAAAATCCAATTTTTATTCGGTCAGTGTTGCTTTATGTGTGTTTATTATACCCAGTCCTCCAAAAATAAACCCTGTATGACCATTTTTAGTCATATATAGCTAGTTGTCCATCTTTGCTTAAATCTAAAAAAAAATATTGCATAGATTTATAGTCAGTGACAATACAATGGAAACTTTTAACAAAATTTACTTTTGACGATCCTAACGGTCGATACCAAAAAATTGGATAGTACAATTAAACCCTATTTTATTAATTTAAAAATTTTTATGTTTCATTTATAAAAAAAAAATTAACATAAAATAGCTTAACTTCAGAAATAATCTAACCCATAAAAACAAAGTTATTATTAAAACTCTTTCTTTCCTTAAGGGCACTTATACTTTTGTCAAATCACATCAAGCATTATGGTGGTATTAGTGAAAATTTGATTGTATGTCTGTCACCGACAAAATCTAATTTTTTTTGATTTTCCATCAACATCGTCGGTGTCACACATACAAACAAACTTTCACTAATACCACCACAATGCTTGATGGTGAATTTGATAAGTGTATAGCTCCCCTTATGCATATGAGATTTGAATCTCTGCGTGACTGTGCGTGACCATGTCAAAGTTAATATTTTTCTCATGGCAAGTCTATCGACCAAGTTTCAGATCGAGCGGATAAGGGGAAATGGGTTTTAAATCACACCCTGACTGTACGTGGCTATGCGTGACTGTGCGTGAATATGTCAAAGTTAATCTTTTTTCAAAGCATGTCTATCGACCTTGTTTCAGATCGATCGGATAAGGGGGAAATCGGCTTTAAATCACTCCTTGGCTGTGCGTGACTATGCGTGACTGTGCGTGACTAAGTCAAAGTTATTCTTTTATCCACAGCAAGGGTATGGACAAAGTTTCAGATCGATCGGATAAGGGGAAGTGAGGTTTTAATCTCTCCGTGACTGTGCGTGACTATGCGTGACTGTGCGTGAATATGCCAAAGTTAATCTTTTTTCGCAGCAAGTCTATCGACCAAGTTTCAGATCGATCAGATAAGGGGAAATAGGTTTTAAATCACTCCGTGACTGTGCGTGACTGTGCGTGGCTATGTCAAAGTTAATTTTTCTTTCACAGCAAGTGTATGTGTGAGGGGAAATGACATTTATGTCATTCCGTGACTGCGCGTGACTATGCCTGACTGTGCTTGACTACCCCAACAACACTATGAGCCAAGTTTCAGATCAATTGGATAAGGGCGAATGGGGTTGTCCTACGACAGATAGACAGAGAGATTGAGTTAAAAGAAAGAGTTTAAAAAATAATAAAACTTAAAAGTATTCATTTGTATGCTGCTGACAAAACATTGGAATCTTTACTATACAATAATTGAAAACTTTCCCTCTATTTATGGTTTCAATATTTTGTTGGTTATCCATTATTTTTTAGTACTGCTTCACAACGCCGAGACATGGAGTCAGTGAAATAGCTTTTAATATCCAATGAAATTTTTTGCCACTCTCAATTAACTGCCGCTATGAGATCTGTCTTGTTTGTGTAATTTCGTGTCCCTATTTTTCGATCTACACTTCCCCATGGATTTTCTAAGGATTTTAGATCTGGTGATTGGGCTGGCCATTCCAAGTCACTAACTGCATTAGATTGTAGCCGTTACAACGTTGGAGGTATATTTTGGGTCACTTTTTACCATCACTTCAATCAAGATCGAATTAACGCGCCCATCTGTCTAGGGGTCCATGTAAACATTGTGCAAAAATAACAGATCGTATATTTCAAAAACATAAGTTATCATAAATCATTGGTAAAATTGGTGAAAATCGACACATACAATACCTAACCATACATATATGACATTATTTAATATGGGATATATTCCTTATTTACCCAATTTCTTTTTAAATTGTTTCAATTTTCTATTGAAGTTTTAAGTAAAGTTTGGACTTAAAGCCTTACAAAACGTAACTTCCTCTTAAGTCCAAAAACAAAAACAAGTTATAGTACTTTCCTTTAAGTCCCTAAAAACCCTTTATTTTTCTGATTTAAGAAACCCTGCCTTTTATAGTACATTTGATTTAAATTCTTTTGTAAGCAGAAATATACGATTTAGCCTTTAATTTTTTTCTGCAATTACATTTTTAAGGTCATCACACCATTCCATTACTGTACTACCGCATAAACATAAACACTTGTACATTTTCGACCGCATCTTCACTTCACTTTCTTATGAGAAATGTGCACGTTCATACATAAATATTTTAAAACTTGTGCCGTCTCAACCACCGCCAATTACACTCCCCGATTGGTGTTACTGGTTGTGTGCCTGTATGTAAATAGTCATTACCGGGCACTTAAAATTCTAAAGACATTTTTAAGGAAACATCAAGTGACAGATGCGTGACTAGCGAAAGTTTTTTTTTCTGCTCTATAAGTCTTTTTTTTACATATTATTTAAGTTATTGTTTTGTTTTTCTGTTGCTTTTATTTTAAAATTGTTTCTTATAATAAGTTTGTTATGGTAAATATATTATTTTTTGAACAAGAATGGGTCACCTTTGTTGTTACAAAACAATAGTTGATTGTAACAACAGATTTGACAAAAATTTTGACAGTTGTCATTGCGATTTCTGGAAAAAGAAAACAATGTACAATTTTTCTTTTTTTTCCCTTAATTTATATATTTTAAAATAGTGTCGAATGTATAGTGTAGTAAAACCCCCTTAAAGGTTTGACGCTGTATGGGTACAGTCTCATCTTACGAGATTTGAATTTTTCTATTTTTTTTGCCCAAGTCTGTATGCACTAGGAAAATTAGTAGAAATGTTCGTCTGAGTTAGGTTTTGTTTTATATGTCCTCTTTGAAAATTTACGAAATTTTTTTGTTACATGTTTCTTTTTCTTAATATATAAAAAAAAAAAAAAAAAAGTCCGCTAAAGCGGGCATTTGAAGGGTTAAAATGTTTCGTGAATATGTTCAGCTGCCAATCAAACAAACATTATGAAAGTGTAATCTGTTTCTGTTAACATGTGACCTACATAGAAGGTGTGACGAAAGTAACTACCTGTTTGAAAAATATACAAATATTTTCTTAATTTAACAGATAAAACGTTATAAATTAAAGTGTGAAAACAAAAGCGATTTCCAAACTAACGCAAACATTGGTTTGTTTCTTTATTAAATAAGTATATTTTCAGTTATCAATATTTCACCAGCTTTACGTATAGAGATTTGTTAAAGAGAGCCTATTCTTGATATTAAAAAAACATATACATACAACATATCTAAATGCTATAATTTGCTACACTTATGGCGGATAGCAAAAACACCAATTTAAAAATAACTTCTGCTATAAGATTTAGTAGAAACTTTCAAAATTGAAAAATTAGAAAGAACCATTCTTGTATGTATATATTATTTCATAAATTAATCTATTTTAAACTTTTAAGTTAAATTTTTAATTCATTTAAATTCATTAAACAGTGAAGAAAGTTGTGCTGATATTTTGTAAAAAAAATACTGAGGGCGTGTTTTTGGGATGTCAGTTGACTAGGTTTTAAAACTAATAACTTTCAAACTACTTAAATGATTAAAGCATTAAAACTATGTATAATTTACAACCAACTATTTGGCTAAAGAGTTACAAATATGACTAAAGAGTTCAAATAAGTTACTTTCTGTGTAGATTTTGCACATTCACAGCTGACCCCCGATTCCTTTGCAATATTTTTACAAAATTTCACATATACATTGCGCTACTCTGAATGAAAGTCGGCCCTACCACTATTAATGCTGATTCTTATTTAAAATGACCTCCTAAATCCGAATATCACTCCCATTTTCCCCATCACGCATCCTAAACCAGGTAAAGATCACACAAAGGTCGATTCGTATAGACCAATAAGTTTACTGTCCAACTTGTCAAAATTATCCGAGAGAATTTTGGTAAACAAACTTACAATATCCGTAGATCAAAATAATGTTATTCCAGCAAGTTCACAGAATTGTAAGTGCCATAAGAAGAGCTTTTGAAGAGAAAAGGTACTGCACTTTTTATAGACTTCTCACAAGCCTTCGACCGAGTTTGGCAAGAGGGACTCCTCTATAAAGTTAAACAGTTGATGCCCCCGAACTCACATAAGCTAATGGAGAGCTATATAATTAGTAGAAAATTCTCTAAAAGAGAGAAAAGCTTTCTGAGCCCTCCAAAGGCAATTCATGCTGGTGTACCACAAGGTAGTATCTTGGGGCCGCTTCCGTACATCCTTTACACATCAGACATGCCAACAAATGAAAACACACTTACGTCGACTTTTGCGGATGATACTGCAATTTTAAGCGTACACGAAAACCCCTCAACGGCATCTCTTCTTTTACAGAGCCATATTGAAGAGTTGGAAGATTGGCTAGATATGTGGAAGATTAAAGTAAATGAGCAAAAGTGTATCCACGTAACTTTTACCCTAAGATGGGAGACTTGCCCTAAAATTCGAATTAGGAACAAGTCTATACCTCAACATTCCTCTGTTAAATATCTCGGACTACATCTTTATCGCCGACTTACCTGGAAAAGTCATATAGACGCTAAATTAACACAAATAAAATTAAAATTAGTCAAATTCACATGGCTAATTGGCAGGAACTCAAAGTCTCGATTGATTTATAACTCGATTTTCAAACCCATTTGGTGCTATGGTATACAGTTATGGGGAACAGCCCCTCTTCAAACAAAGAAAGAATACAAAAATTCCAAAACAAGATTTTGAGAATGATTACAGGCGCACCATGGTACATGAGAAACACACATTTGCACAGAGACTTAAATGTTTCTATAGTAAAGTACGAAATCACTAGATATAGTGCAAATTGTTTGGAAAAGCTAGAGTCTCACCCGAATCCTCTAGCACGTAACTTAATCAACAATCGTATCCACCAAGCTAATCTCATTGTATGAAAAATGGATTGATACAATTATTTTTTTATCATTAGATTACATATGTACATAAAATAAATGAAATTTTGTCTGGCACTGGCTGGATTTAATATTTAAGTTTTAGTTTTAAGATTAGTATAACTTATTGTTAGTTCACAAACCTATGTGAAGATTCAATAAATAAAGATGAGTTACAAAAAAAAAGAACCCATCCGCCCCTTCCCCCTTTTTCGCAATTTTTTTCACCATATTCTACCCTATACCATGCGTTTCAAGAATTGGTTATAGGTCCAACTAATTGATTATAAAAAATATGCCTAACCCAAATTTGAGTGGAATTTTTATAAATTTTGTTTGCCTGCAGATTTGAAAAAGTTCATATCGGATGCTTTGTTTGTGAAAACTAGGTCGAAAAAATGACCTATACTGACCATATTTGGTAAATTCACCATTTTTTGCAAAAACATATACAAACCAAATTTGAAAAAAATATGCGCAATATTTTTGTTTTTAATAGAACGGGAAGCAGCTTTATACGGGGGCTATGACTAAGAAATGTCCTACAGGGTTTATTTTTGAACTACTGATTAACGGATGTGATAAACATACACAAACGCAATTTGAAAGACATTTATATGATAATTTGGATCTTTTGGCAATTTAAGTCGATCTCATAGGCATCATTTGTATGGGGACTAGGTCTGATTTTCACCAATTTCAATAGCTTATATACCAAATTTTAATAAATAGTTAATACTTGCAACCTGTAGTTTGACTACAAGGTTTACATGGCAACACAGACGGACAAACGGATGGATGGACATCGCTAAATCGACTCATAAAGTGTTTCTGAGTCACTGGGTATAATAAAAGGTCAAGGTCAATTATTTTTGGTAGTTACAATATTCTGAGATGCGTGTGGTATTATGTTCGTCGATTACCACGCAAGGGACCAGACCATCAACAGCGAGTATTACGTAGTGTTGTTAAAGCATTTTGAGGATGAAACCACGAAAAAATGGTCTCATTTAAACTTAAATACCCGTCAGCCGTAAATAAATTGATGATATCTGTCCATCAAATATATTTGAATTAAATTTGGTACATGTATGGGGCGTTTCATGTCAAGTGACCCAACTTTTGTAACGGATGTCTTCCGATCGGGATGAAATTTGCATCAAGGTTAGTCCTATTGGATAGTAGTGTAGACACAATTTTTCAACAAGATCGGTCCCGAACTCTCTGAGTTAGAGGGGATCAAACAGGTGTTTTTCTCATTCATGTAACTTTTTTCCTATTGTTCTTAGCAAAATTTGTCCTAAATAACATAGATAGCTATTTCTTCAATCTTTCGAAAAAAAATTAAAACAAAAAAAAATTTTTACTTCTTTTTTGCAAAATCAAAATTTTTTTGACTTTTTTTTTCAAAAAAAATCCCTTTTTTGCTCGAAAAGAAGCTTAGGTTTTTTCCTTTAAGAGCTTTTTGGTCGCTTAGTGGGATGCGAGTGGGATATCTGTAAAAAAACGTTTTGTAACTCAAGACAACGGTTTTTCAATTTTTAGCATATGCACTAGGCCGGGTCGATTTGTGGGGAGGCAAAAAAATCGCCCATTGCTCAGTGAAAATCGTATTCTAGGGATCAAAATAAGAAACTTTGCCGAAGGAACCATACCTCTAAAACGAACTCTGATGTCCCAGAATTTGGGTCGAACTTTTGGGTAGTGGCAAATTTTGAAAAATCCCACTTAGAGTGCTCCAATCGAATCCAAATGTATAACCGACCCCCACTAACTTTGGAGGCCCGACCCACCCATGCCAGTGGCACACCCCCTGGAACTCCCCTGTGGAGTTCCCCATATAAACATTTCAAAAAATCGCCAGTTTTGGCACTTTACATGAAAAAATCAGCGAAATGACTATGTTTTTTCTTTTTGGAGTTTATTTTTCTCTTTAGAAATTTATTTAGTGAGAGCATATGTAAATGAAAAAATGAATTTAACTTAGTAATAGAAAAGAAATTAAAAAATTTATTAGAAATTAGCGTTTTTTACAACCCTTTTAAAACCAAGGCATCACTGTGATGTATTTGCATGTCGTAAACTTAGTTGTGTGGGTTTTTTAAGCCACCACAAGACACAGCTGCATGTCGTAAACTTACTTGTGTAGTTTTTTTTATAGCACCTACTTAAGAAATGAAGGTTGTTTTTACAACCCTTTTTATGGGTTTTTTATGGCACCTTCTTAAGAAATGCGCGTTTTTGCAACCATTTTAACAATTAAGGTATCACTGTAATGCACCGCAACCCTTTTAAAAAATGAACGTATCACTGTTACACAATTGCTTGTGTGGGTTTTTAAGCCACCACAAGACACAGCAGGTAGAATTGAAATTACCATTTCATTCTTATTACCTCGTCTCGTAGACCATATATAACGCAACAGTTTTTGTGAATGCATTAAGTCGTTGTGAAGAAGTCAAAGTGTGAAGTGCTAATTTCAGATAAAAAAATATAAAAATAAAAAATATAAATATAAAAAAATAATAAGTGAAGTGACCATTCCAAATCAAAAAGTTTACAATGAATCCACCAACATCTACACCGCAAGATGAAGCAACAACAACTATCGAAAACCCAATGAGTCATATAGCCAAGCATGATGTTACTGTTTTTGGTGTGTCTACTGATTTGACTGATCTTAATTTACCAACCCATCTGGATATCTTGAGATATTATTTTTACTTAAGCGAACGTGCTAAAACAGAACAAAAAAAGTTTTCCTATAAATCATTCACTATTCAAGTACAAGATAAGTTGATTGGAATTTGGGAAAAACTTGGTATGGAAATAATGCTGAAAAAAAGTGTGTGTAATAAATTGAATAGATTGCTTGACAAATATCAAGACCAAATCAAGAGAAGAAACAAAACCCAACAATTTACAGAGTATGTAAAATCTCTGGAAACAATTTTTTACATTTGAACATGTAAATGCGATTTGAAGGCAGCTCCATGTGCATGCGGCTTGGTTCCCGAACGCCTCAAAGAGTTTATGCAGGATCAACATAATCAGAGAAGACTAACAATGGATGCATTTGTGATGGAAATTGAAGAGCAAGGAGCAACGTGTATGTCATCAATGCCAACATACCAAGATCCCGATGATTCAACATACGCACCGCCACCGGTTCAAGAAGATATGGATAGAAACACAAGTTCACAATACACAGAGAGATACGATTGTTTTAACTTTGCCTTGGTATGTGACAGATTTGGTGTGCCTGATAAAGTAGCATCAGCATTGGGAACCGCTCTTTTTCAAGATTTTAAAATTAAAGATAAGCATGGGAAACCTCTCATAATAGATAAATCGAAAGTTGCTATCACTCATTTATTATAATTGTCAACCATTATTAATTATTTTATTATTATATATTTTCAGGTGGTGGACGGCTTCCGAAAATTGAGTTGCAAAATATGCCCCCTGCTCCAGAAAAAATTGAATTTTCCACCGATTCGAAGTACTTATACGACATGGCCCATGCAATTTCTAGCGGCGTGGTTTCGGTGGATCTGGCTAACATTAAGCCAGGGAAAATTGTACATTCTCGGTGGCTCACCAAGGCCGCTAGCTTATTACGATTATATGTGACAACGGAAAATCCAGATGCAAATTTAAGAATTCTGGTTGAATTCATAATTAAATGTTATGTGCCAATGTACTTCAATATCAAGTATTACAGCTCTGTCGTGTACGGCAGTGCATTATTTTTCAAGTTCATTGGTTGGTCACGATTTCTAGAACCTCGTTTACGCAAAATTGTCAATCAAGTAATTAAAGATAATTCATATTATGCGCATTCGGAAAATATCTTGTTATCAATGTTCTTTGATGATAGCAAAGAAAAGCGCGACTGTACTATCAAGAAAATTCTACGCTATCGAACCGATGTTGACGACCCAACGCAACTCAGAGCTTATAAAAAACCAGATATAAACTTTAATTGCACAAGTTACACGGAAATGATCAATATGAATGACAAAAATAACGTATTTGAACCACCATTTACGAAGCATTCCGTACGACACATTGAAAGAATATTAAATCAAGATGATCCACCGTTTAATGATCCAAAAATTCCATCACACATACAAGGAACGGAACGACATGTTCAATTGCCAGCTAGCGTTTCCAAACGGGTTATACCGGAAAATGTAGAGGCTGTTATGGCGACGACATTAGAGAGCCGTGCGAAATTGCCCAGACTTGAAAGTAAGAAACACTTCAAACAATAATTTTTTTTAGTTTCTTTTCTATAACTGACTAAATAAATTTCTTAAGAGAAAAAATAGATATTATTATAAATAAATAATAAATATTATTATAAATAAATAAATAAAAATAAAGAAAAAACATACGCATTTCGATGATTTTTTCATGTAAAGTGCCAAAACTGGCGATTTTTTGAAATGTTTGTATGGGGAACCCCCCAGGGGAGTTCCAGGGTGTGTGCTACTGGTATGGGTGGGTCGGGCCTCCAAAGTTATTGGGGGTCGGTCATACATTTGGACTCGATTGGAGCACTCTAAATGGGTCAAAGTGGGATTTTTCAAAATTTGCCGCTACCCAAAAGTTCGACCCAAATTCTGGGACATCAGAATTCGTTTTAGAGGTATGGTTCCTTAGGCAAAGTTTCTTATTTTGATCCCTAGAATACGATTTTTACTGAGCAATGGGCGATTTTTAAATCGACCCGCCCTAATATGCACTAATTTTAATTTTTTCCTATTGGTGTGTAAGTGTTTCTTGAGAAACTACACAAATTAAACTATCCGACTGCAACATACCTAACTAAAATTGCATACCTTCAATACTGTAATACCCGCAATATGTTAACCTCAGGAAAAAAAATCACATTTTTTCTATAAAAATGTTGAAAATTAATTTGCTGTTTTTTTCCAAACTTTTCTTGGCGTTACTAGGTTCAGCTGTTGATTTCACTGCTGGTTTCTTTTTTGGCTTTGGATAGAAATCGCATTGAGTGGAGGCAGAAAACTTGGGTCTTCCATCGACAAGCGGTATAAAAGCATGTTATTGAGTGGTACCATCGATTGTTATCGCAGCATCGAATCTGCTCTTCAATGTTTTCAATATTTCCTCATGATCCTATTTGCCACTAAAAACAATTTTTGTTTCTTTACAATAATTCTTTGCCCAATGGAATGAAACAGTCGCATATAAGATGCGATCTTGATGAAAATAATGGAGGCTATACTTCGCTACATTTCTTTTCAGGTTTGCTCCAATATCTTCACATGCTCCTTTACCATGACCAGTAGGATGAAAATGCCACTCAGCTGGCATTCCAAAAGTTTTTTATGAGCTATAAGATTAGCGAAGCTACTTTTGTTTTTAAAATGTTGACGAGCTACGTCCGAAACGTAGTATACCATCTCTGCTGTAAATTTTGATTTTATATATTTTAGTATTATCTTCTGGTACTCATAAACTGCAACGGTATCATGTTTTAAATCGTGGGATATGATTGCAACACTTTTGTGTTCCACTTTTTCATCTTTCATGTAGTAAATATCTACTGTGAATATAGTAACTTAGCCGTTATTAAAGTGGTAAGCTTGTATGGCATCCTGAAGAACATATTTATAGTTTTCTGCGAAATCATATGAAATAGCGAATTCACCAGACTTCAAACGTATCTTCAAATCCTTGAAGAATGACCATTGCTCTTTGACTAAAAAGTCATGGGTTCTCAAGTTTAGCAATCCTGTATACATTTCTTCCACAAAATCATCCACATTTAAAATTATTGTTTTCAATGTGCATCTGTTAGTCTGAATCCAAGATTCAAATTAGACCTCCTCTATATATTCGCGATCAAAACAGTTGATTAAATTCTCTTTGATGAATGTGGTTTCCGGCCAATTTGAACATTCACCTAAGTGGCAAGAAGTTGTTGCATAAGGACATATAGTCAATTTAAGGCAATCGCGGTAATCGTGTAATTCTTCCGGCGAATCAGTCAATCAACAGCTTAACCTAGTAACGCCAAGAAAAGACTGGCAAAAAAGCAGCAAATAAACGATGAAAGACTGGGTATTTAAAAAATTACAAAACATAAATACTTCATCAACTACAATAAATGAATTAAAAAATAGTTTTGCTATAAATGGAACTAATGTAATTAGGATTAAATTTTATTAAATTATTTATATTTTTACTGTTTTTATTATTATTACATATTAATTTAATTATTATTACAAATAAATAAAAAAAAATAATTTTTCAACATTTCTATGGAAAAAAGGTGATTTTTTTTTTCCTGAGGTTAACATATTGCGGGTATTACAGTATCGAAGGTATGAAATTTTAGTCAGGTATGTTACATACCATCGGAAAGGTTAATTTGTCTAGTTTCTCAATATATGCCTTATTTTTAAGGTTTTAGAAACACTTACACATTAATAGAAAAAAATTCAAATTAGTGCATATGCTAAAAATTGAAAAACCGTTGTCTTGAGTTACAAAACATTTTTTTTTTTAAGGATATCCCACTCGCATCCTACTAAGCGACCAAAAGGCTCTTAAAGGAAAAACCCTAAGCTTTCCTTTGAACAAAAAACAGAGCCTTTTTTGAAAAAATAGGCAAAAAATTTTTGATTTTGCAAAAATAAGTAAAAAAAATTTTTTTTATTTTTGAAGAAGGATTGAAGAAATAGCTATCTAAACTATTTGGGACAAATTTTTCTAAGAACTATAGGTAAAAAGTTACATGGATGAGAAAAAACATCTGTTTGGCCAAAATGTCAAATTTTGACCCCCTCTAACTCAGAGAGTTCTAGACCGATCTTGTTGAAAAATTGTGTATAAACTACCATCTAATATCTAATCCTGATTGGAAGACATCGGTTTCAAAAGTTGGGTCACTTGACATGAAACGCCCCATATATATCACACTGAAATAAAATATATATTGTTCAAATTTACTTTGTATATACTTTTAGAAAATATAAGTGACGATTTTAAAAATTATAATACGGTCTCAGTCGCAATACAATTATCCAAAAACAATATGAACGTTAAAATATTCACAGTCAAAAAATATATATATGACAATCTCACTTATATTAGCTTGATGTTTATTTTCTATGTCCATAAACTAATTCACCCAGCATGGGTCATGAAAATCAAGTTATAGAGTATCGTACAGTCAGCTTAGGCCGCTACAACTTTCTTAAATGTGTTTGAATAATATTAAGGGAAATATCAAAAATTATTATGAAGGATAACTTTAATAATGTTTACCAGCACCTACTGACATATACAAAATACCAACATACTCATGTACAGTAGAGACCCGTATAACGCGGCTAAAATGTTATACGCGTTATATGACATCGTTTTTTGCACAAATAATGTAATAAACATATTAGAATGACAATTGTCATATTTATTTTTATTTCTATAGCTTTAAAAATAACTCAATCTGCTATGCTAAACATGAAAATGCAAATCAATTACTAAAGCAGTAATGTGTTCAAATGAAAAGGTGTCTTCTTAAAATAAACTTGTCGTGTTTCTCGATTTAAACAATTAATTCTGGTTAGTAGTACGGTTTATGAAATCTGTACCAAATTATATGTCAATATCTTCATTGTTTGATTGTTCTTGAAAATAACTAAGAGTGAATTTTGCGATTTGAATATTGTCTGATTTTTTTGCGGAATGAAATTTCTATTATTAAATGTTAAGGATATTCATTTTATAGGAGCTTTGGTGATCAGGATATTTTGAGGAAATGTTTACAAGTAATAAAAACATTTCAAAAAAGGTAAAGAATGCGTTGAAGATAAAGAGATCCCGGGACGATAAACAAACGTCAAGTGATGATCATCAATTAAAGAAAATCGTCGATTGACAATATGAGATCTTTCTGATACTGCTGATATTTCAAAAATACCAGTGAACACTATTTTAAAAAAAATTTTGGGCCTCAAACGCGTCAAATCACGAATGGTTCCAAGCACACTCACTCCTGTTGTAAAAAAGCGTCGCATTAATATCTCTGAAGCAATGCTTTCTGAGTAACAATACGAAATGTATTATTACGGGTGATGACACTTCGATCTATAGGGCGAATATCAGGGAAATTGTGAAGCATGACCGAAAAGATCAAGCCAAAGTAATTCAAGTTCATGCTATCAGTTTTCTTTGATTATCTTGGTGTGGTGCATTTTGGTCGCCAAAATTATGAAAACTTTTGGTTTTTGCGTTATAATAACGCACCGTCTTAAACACCATAGGTTCTTCGAGACTATTTAAATTTGATTCATATCGTTATACAACCACTGCATTCGCATTTCGTGGACACAATTTTCAATCGTTTGAGTATATAAAAGCCGGGTCAATGAATAAGATTTTTAATTTTATAACAAAAGTCATGTTTTCATTTGAACACAGTAGTAAATCGGAATATTTCCTCATATTGTTAACTGAGCGTTGTATGGGAGCGTTATAGGAGAGTCTAATGTAGTTACTTACCACATTCGGACACCTTGTTATACCCTATACCACTATGTGGTTTGGGTATAATGACTTTGTGCTGCTGTTTGTAACTACCAAAAATATTTGACCTAGACCCATCTTTTATTATTCCGATCGAATCAGAATCACTTTCTGAATCAGAATCACTTTCTGATTCGATTTAACGATGTCCGTCCGACCGTCCGTCCGTCCGTCCGTCTGTGTGTCCATGTAAAGCTTGTAATTAAACTGCAGGTCGCAAATAAGAATATATTTCGATGAAATTTGGTATATAAGCTTCTATCGGTCATAGCATGAACGCTGTTGAAATTGGTGAGAATCGGTCCATGTTCAGACCTAGCCCCCATACAAATGACCCCTATGAAGTCAACATAAATTGCCATAAGATCCAAATTATCATATAAATCTTAGTGAAATTGGGTTTGTATGTATTTATTACATCCATTAATCAGTAGTCAAAAAATTATCCCTATTGGACAACTCTCAGTCATAGGCCCCATATAGAGCTGCTTCCCGATCTTCACTTAAATCTATAAAAAAACAAAAATATTGCACTGATTCTTCTCAAATTTTGTTCGTATATATTTTTGCAAAATACAAGACACTTTACCAAACATGGTCAGGATCGGTCCATTTTGGGGCCTAGTCCCCATATGGATATAACATCCGATATGAACTTTTTCATATCTGCAGCCAAAAAAAATAATAAAAATCCCACTCAAATTTGGTTTATCTTATTTTCTATGTCTAGTTAGTTTGGCCTAAGAGATAGGGTCTCTAAACGCACGGTATAGGGTATCGTATAGTCGGTCTAGACCGACTATAATTTTCTTACTTGTTTTTTTCTTGATTTATAGCCATAAGCCAATTGACTTGATTAAATCATACCGACAGAAACACCCTGAATTAATGCATCTTATGATTGTGTTATGATTTAATGTGATATTGATACATTTCTATATTTACAATTTTCAAAAATTTTATATCATACTCTTATTATGCAATTGAAACTGTTAACTATAATTTGTGTAGTTAGCACTAGAAATCGAAAGTAAACTATAGATGAAGGTCATAATGAGTTGGGTGTCTACTACTTTATAGCGTTTTTAATGCTTGTTAAGGTGCATTGATTGATGGCTGCTACTCACAACCTAAATCAATGGAAGACAACCTTACAGAAAAATTAACGATAAAAAGTAACCGATCATACCCGTAGATATAAAATCTAGTATAATTATATAACTAAGCAAAGCCTATTTATAATAACAACAACAAAATTATGACGTTTTTGTTTGTTTTTTTTTTATATAAGAGATTACGATAAATCAGTTAAGAATTGTGAACAATTTTGTTTACGGAAGCTATTAAACATCCAATAGGTAAACACAACATATTCATGTGGCTTCTTCAAACATGAACACATTTAGAAAACAGACGATTATAAATAGGTTGACATGAAAACAACCCGTATTTAGGCTTAATTTATTAAGAACTTTGGTTTTATTTCCAAATTAGTTGAATATATAAAAATATTGTCTTCAGAAACTTATTGGGAGAATGTAGGACAACTGACACGTCGAGTATTACGTCTTGAAGATAACAACATTCGACAAAAGAAACTTAGACGTGATGTCAACAAGTACTTAAATAATTTCTTTTTTTCATATTTGATGTAATTTTTTTCCAGCAATAGTTACACAACAATCAAAAGATTATCTTAATCTCAAGATTGTAAAAAAGAATCGTACCCAAAAGTAAGTCACGGACTCTCAAAATCTAATACATTTTCCCTTGTATTCTGCGCATTATTTTCTATTGATGACCCTTGATTTCGTATCATTACCCTCTATAGCGCTTAGACTTAGCAGACATTTTATTACTGAAATTTCTTGGAACTTTTTGAGAACTATTGCGGAACTTACACAAATGTCAGAATGTTTTTCGATGAACTACTTAACATGGATGTTTTCATATGGCATTATTTTCATTTTTTTCGGCCAAATCAAAAACTTGATTTAAAGTATAGCCATTTTCTCTTATACGTCCAAAATACCTATGAATTTGTCAACCGGATTCAAGATGCATGGTAATGTATACCACAAGATACAAATAACATTGCACAACAGCGTAACCTCAGGTCAAAATTTTTTTATGACCATTCATATTTGAACCATTATTTCATCCTTCAACAAATAGGTTCAGCAAATTAAGTTGGACTAATTTCATTGAATGAAATCTTTAAAAAAAAATTAAATTTCAATTTCAATTAAAAAAAATTTTTTTTTTAATTCAGGCGTATGTTTATTATTTGTTAGTGGAGTAGAAGAGCTGTATACGTATGAGTGGTATTTTTAATATTTAATCAAACATACATCAGTATTTTTTATTCTATGTTGCACATAAATATGTTTAAAGAAATTATTTATTTAAACCTTAGCTACAATTCTACTGAAGAATAAAATGAGAAATCATCAATAGTTTTTAAAATTTCTCACCCCTCAGAACATTACCCAAAAATGGTCCATAGTGTAATAATTTAAGAGAGTCAAGGGTGTTATTAAAAATAGAGCTTTCGCTATAAAATATTAAAAAAAAAAAGTTGTTGTTATGTGTTGCTGCAGTAGTTAGTGTTCATTTTAATTAAAAAATTCGAAATATTGAAGAAATAAAGTCAGTTCTTATTTAAAATGTTTTATAAAGTTTATTCTATTACCAAGATAAAATTTAAATTTGTATAACATGACCCTAAATTATTTATTAGATAAAATTATGAAATTTTTAATAGTTTTTCATATGCCGTAAATAGCTGACCTTAACAATTAACCACTGTGAATATTTTAGAAATGCTAAAAACCTATAATAGGATTAATTTATACACTTTTCTCCAATTTCTTTTAAACCGATTATAAATATTGATTCCATATTGTTTTCCTGTGTAATACTTAGTTTGAACTATAAACAAAATGCATATTCACCAGTTTATGATGTAGATGAGGTGTTTTAACAAAATTGCGGGTATCTTTAAAACTAATCAGAACGGGGGGCGTGCACTGTGCTTTGTTTCACAGACAAAAATTAAACAAATATGAGTGTTGAATTCGGCTGTGCCCAATTAATGTTGGGTACGGCTATCACTATAAAACTGTGTACGGTACTGTAATTTTTAAATTCGAATACCAATTAAATTTTAAGTTAATTGTTTTTCTTTTTGGCCAGCTTCTATTACAGTTTCTTGTTATAAATAATCTAACCCATAAAATCAAAGTTTTTATTAAAACTCTTTCTTTCCTTATGCGTATGAGTTTTGAATCTCTCCGTGACTGTGCGTGACTTCACGTGACTATTTTAAAATCAATCCTTGGCCACAAAAAGTCTATGGACAAAGTTTCAGCTCGATTGGATGAGGGGAAGTGGGGCTTTAATCTCTCCGTGACTGTGCGTGACTATGTCAAAGTTAATCTTTTTTTACAACAAGTCTATCGACCAAGTTTCAGATCGATCGGATAAGGGGAAATTGGTATTAAATCACTCCGTGACTGTGCGTGACTATGCGTGACTGTGCATGACTATGTCGAAATTAATCTTTCTTTACAGCAAATATATCAACCAAGTTTCAGATTGACTGGTTGAGGGGAAATCCGTTTTAAATCTCTCCATGACTGTGCGTGACTAAATCAAAATTAATCTTTTTTTCACAGCAAGTGTATGGATCAACTTTCAGATCGATCGGATGAGGGGAAATGATATTTAGATTACTCCGTGACTGTGCGTGACTATGCGTAACTGTGCTTGACTACCCCAAAATTAATCTGTAGTCATGTCAAGGCTATTGGCCAAGTTTCAGATCAATTGGATAAGGGGGAATGGGGTTAACCCACGACAGACAGACAGGCAGACAGACAGAGAGTATGAGTTAAAATAAAGAGTTTAAGAACACTGATCGTGTCTTCCATAGAAATAATTAATTGCTATCTTAAAAATGTCATTATTTTTCTCTTACTAGAGTAGAATCCCTATAAGTTCCCTAAGTATTTCATAGAACACCAATGAAATTCGTTATTTAAAACTGCCGGCGCATTGTGGCTGAAATTTTGATTTCATTGGCCAAAAGTCAAATTTTTTGTCACCGACCTTTACCATTTTAACGCCTTTTTGAAGCTAATATATCCAGATTAAGGTAGCCAAAAAATTTGTGTAAACTATTGCTCATTGTGGGCGTGGCATGCTGACAAACTCAACTGTTTTTTAAATTTCAGAAAAAGGTGATTTTTTTGATTTTTTTTATCAAAAATAAATGGTTATTATTCGCAAGTTATCATCGATAATGAACCGCGATCCTTTCTACAAGGTTGGTAGGATTGTAGTCTTTAGTTGTTGTAAGTGGTCACAGCCGTATCGTTTAACAGTAGGGGTGTTATGAAATACTTATTAAACTACAATATTTTTGTCAAATTACAAAATTAGTGGAATATAACTTCTAGGGAACAAAAGCGAACAAAGAACGTGTACGACCTTGAGAAAGGTGAAAGTATCCTCTTTAACCCTATATATACTTTTGCACCCACCACGACCCGCCGCACAGTGGACCATTTGACGAGAAGGCGGTCAAAAATCTATAACTTTGGATTGGATTGGAATTTTGATATGAGGTTTTTTTGTTTGGTAGGTGAGACTTTAGCCTTTAAGTTTTGCTATAAAACGTAATTCTCGACCGAAAATTAAAAAAGGTTCGGAAGGTTTAAAATAAATTTTCATTTATAGTTGAATTTTAGTACAAAAGTGAAGTGGTAAAAGGTAAAAAAAGGTTTTTTTGTAATATCATGTCTTATTTTTTCAGTTAATTTTACAACTAATACTTTTTAACAATTTTTATACCCTATATCACTATGTGTTTTGGGTATAATGACTTTGTGCTGCTGTTTGTAACAACCAAAAATATTTGACCTAGACCCATCTTTAATTATACCGATCGAATCAGAATCACTTTCTGAGTTTATTTAACAATGTCCGTCCGTCTGTGTGTCCATGTAAAGCTTGTAATCAAACTGCAGGTCGCAAATATGAATATATTTTGACGAAATTTGGTATATAAGCTTCTATCGGCCATGGGATGAACGCTATTGAAATTGGTGAGAATCGGTCCATGCTCAGACCTAGCCCCCATACAAATTACCCATATGAAATCGACATAAATTGCCATAAGATCCAAATTGTCATATAGATCTTACTCAAATTGGGTTTGTATGCGTTCATTACATCCACTAATGAGTAGTCCAAAAATGATCCCTTTGACCCCATATAGAGCTGCTTCCCGATCTTCACTTAAATCTATTAAAAAACAAAAATATTGCACTGATTCTTCTCAAATTTTGTTTGTACATATTTTTGCAAAATACAAGAGACTTTACCAAACATGATCAGGATCGGTCCATTTTTGGACCTAGTCCCTTTATAGATATAGCATCCGATATGAACTTTTTCATATCTGCAGCCAAAAAAATTAATAAAAATCCCACTCAAATTTGGTTTTTGCTTATTTTCCATGTCCAGTTAGTTGGGCCTAAGAGATAGGGTATCGTATAGTCGGTCTAGACCGACTATAATTTTCTTACTTGTTTAAGTTAATTTTTTCAGAAAATGCCAAGATCCCGAGTTAAAATATAATTTATTACGCAGCGAACGTTAAAGTTACCTTATATTGGTTCAAGATAGAGAAGTTTCAATGAAAAACTCGTATGTTTTTGCTTTAGTTAAATTTTTTTCATTGTCTTTTTAAATATTTCTATATCAATTTTTATGGTAAATTTATGAAATATAACAATTTTTATTGTAAATTTACAAAATATATAAATTTTTAAATCAAGAAAATTTTTTAACTATATAAAAAAAGTGTAACTTATTGTTAGTGTAATGAAAAAGTACTTTAAATCAACCAATTTTAGTAAAAAAATTCTTCTAAATAGCCTTGATTTTCATCTTCTGGAAGTTATTTAGCTTCTTCGTCTAATTCAATAGAGGTAGTTTTCCATTTTTGACGAATGTTGGACACATATGGATCTGAAGTGCACAACAAAATAGTGATAAAGTCTTCATTAGTACAACATCTGGACATTTTCCTTGTGTTGTTGTTCCTTTTTTCTTGCGCTTCTTCAGATAGATCTCCTATTGGTAGCATATTGTTTTGAATTATTTGTTCCCCATGGTACAAAATTTTATGAACTGTGGATGGCATATATCTCCAGGAGTATTTTTCATTATAAAGTATAGCTGTTTTATTGGCGTACTCTCCAAATTTTTTTGCATTTATCTTTCTGCTGCATGCTAGAACTTGTAATATGATTTTGAATCGTCTTATTAATTCATGATCTACACTTGCGATAGATGCTGCAGTTTCTGGATCAGAAAAAAATATCCTTGCAGTATTTCCATCATTTGTGTTTCCTTCACCTTGTTTTGGTTGGTCGATTACGAGGCCGAGCTGTAGATATTTTTGTTGAATTTGTTTTTTTTTTTGCTTTCTTTTTTCTTTATTTTCTTTGTTTTTTCTCACTGTTTCGCCTAACGGACCAAATTCCAAATCATAACCCAATTTAAGAATATGCTCCATGAAACGTATTCTAGCATGAAGAAGGGCTTCCTTAAAACTATCGTCTTCTGGTGGGGGTTGGCTTAATTGACTTGATGTCTTTTGGCATATAATGCAGCTTGACGTTGACTTTGTTCCAGTTAAAGCTTATGCAACTTTTCCATCAATCATTGTGAGACACATTTTAAAATGTACTTCAATGTCTTGGTCATCAAATTTAAATATTACTGGTTAAAGTTCCTTAATTTGATCTTTTATTTTTTGAACTTCTTCAGTTATGACATCTTTCGTTTCCTTTTTGAATGCAAATTTTATTGGTCTGCAATACTTTGTTGAAGAAGGAATTTCATTTTTCCATACATCAATTTCTGTTGCTCTACTAGTTGACGGCTCAAAGACGCTATACCTTTTTGTTAAGCGCAATGGAACGAAAGATGCCATAAATAAATTAGCATCTGATGAATATTTTCGGCATTAAATTGCTTGTATTGTGAAGATCCATCACATCCCCATTTAGAAATTATAGTAATGCTGCCATTACCTATTTTTTTTAAATGATCAGTATCAAGCGTATTTAGCAATCGTTATGCAGTATGTTCAAGGAGATCTTGCAATTTTATTTCTGCTGATGTTGAAGTGACACTAATAGCAGATTGTGAAGGTAAGCATTCTTTTTTGGCAGAAACTAAATCTCGATACTCTGGAAAAATCCCACAATTATTATCATTGGTTCCGTTCCGCAATTCCTTATATTGATTTTTGGTCAATTTCAAATCCAAAAATAGGGCGAACGCTTCTTCCGTCGTAAATTTCTTATCTTCAATTGGTGTAGGAATGCTTTTCAAAATCCTCTTTGTGCGCCTTGGGCTCGCTTCTACTATTTTTTCAATTATTTCAATTTTTTTTTTTTTATTTTGGATTGGTTGAATTTGGTGCAAAAATGAATCCTTAATAATTCTTTGAGAAATTTCTTCATTGATATTCTCCAGCTTGCGCCTTCGAGATCATTCACTACATCCATCAATTGGTTTTGCTGGTCGACCCTTTTTTCCACTTTCGTTGGCAGTTGTAGATGCACTCTCAAAAATAAGTTCCTTTATTAACCAGTCTTGGTAACGTTTGTACACCTTTGCCTTGCTATGACAGCATTCAATGTACCGTCTTTCAATGTACCGTCTTGAAAATAAATATCTGCCAGATCTCTGTAACAGTACTTAGCCATTGCACAAATTGTAATGAATAATAATTGTGGAAACATTATTATAAATACTCTTTCTTGCAATTATGTAAAATAAAAATTTTTATCTTTTATTACCACTTTTAGAAGCATAAAAAACCCACACCCTAACCCCTTTTAAAAGGTGAAGCATACCTGTTCATATCTTAAAGGGCTATGTCGCAATAGTTTTTTTTTACCATTTACAAATTTTTATCTTTTATTACCACTTTTAGAAGCATAAAAAATCCACACCCTAACCCCTTTTAAAAGGTTAAGCATACTTGCTCATATCTTAAAAGGCTATGTCGCAAAAGTTTTGTTTACCATTTACCTGTCATTTAAATTGTTTCCCATTTTGTCAGGTATTTAAACTATATAACTCTAATTCAGACTATTAATGTTTTTGAAAGATACGTATGTAAATGTACCTGCAACAATTAAGCGCATTATATCTCAACCCTTTTTTATAAGTATATAACAACTCCTGACAACTCTACCGACACGCAAAAAAATACACCGCGGTGCTCCGGTACGACCAACTTTTGTATTCATAACACTCAGACGGACGGACGGATATTGTTTAATCGACTCAGAAAGTATTTGTGTCCAATATTTATATCCTAACCACATAGTGGACAACTTTTGTATTCATAAATTTTGCAGAAAATATCTAACCTTGGGTCAGAAAAATTGTTCTGGTGCACACGGGCGGAAACTGGCGGGTATATAATGGGGTATAGGAGTATAGGGGAGGGTTCGGACTATAGAAGAGTGCAAGATTTTTCTGACTGCTTTTGACTGGCAGGAGTTATGCTCTATTAAGTAGGAGATTTTCGGAAAATTTTGACCTTTTTTAAAAAATTTTATTTTTTAAATTTCGGAATGACTCAGTGATTTTACATTTTTAACATTTATAGTATGGAAGCCACAAACTTACACAAAATTTATTTCACTTCAAAATCTTTTAAATCAAAAAAAGTTACAGTCATTCAAAAATAAAAATTTACAAAGAAATTTTTAATTTTAGCAAAATACTGAGAAAGCCCATTTTCGAAGACCCTGTTCGCTGTGATATAGTTGAGAAAGAGTCGCATTTTTTTGGCTCCCGAGGTTTACTAGTATTTACTTTCAAATGAATAACATAACTTTAAAATCGGTAACAAAAAAAAATTATTTTTGGCCGCCTTCTCAAAATATGTTCCACTGTGCGCCGGTAGAACACTTTTTCATTTTAATGAAATAACTCAAAAAATTTCATATTACGGTAACTTAAACATCCATATAAGTATACAATGGTGTGTTAAATTTGTGTTTAGGTTTTTGTATTGCTTACCCTCATTATCATTATTTGTTCTATTCCAGTAATGATATCTGCTTACAAAATACACCACCCTCTTTATATATTTGTAAGTAAGAATGTCAATGGAAACACAATGAAAAGTCGTTAGGACTTTGTCTAAGTTCATGAGTTATTAATCTGAGTTGTAGCCCAAAAATGGACGGGATCGGACCAATGCAAGTGGCACCTCTTGTACAAAAGAATATAAGGTCTATAAAAATTACAATCTTGAAAAAAATTTGTGTGAAAAATATGGGCCGAATCGCCAAAATCAAAAATCGCCAAAACCGAAAATCACAAATAACAAAATTCGCCAAAATTAAAGTCGATAAAATCAAAAGCCGCAAAAAACAAAAATCGCCAAAATCAAAAATCGTGAAAACAAACATTGCCAAAACCGAATATCTCGAATAAAAAAAATCGCAAAAAACAAAAATAAAAAATAGCAAAAAATCGACAAATCAAAAATCGCCAAAAAATAAATGAAATACTGTTCTAAAATTATATTCACTGTTGTTTATTTCGTTACGATGAGTGCAGCGAAGCGCATCGGGTTACAGCTAGTAATTATAATAAAAACTATGTATGAGTTTATCACTCCGTTTGTAACGCATCGAAAAAGTTATTTGCGAAAGAAAGTATATATACAATCTTGATCTTCATAACAACTCGAGCCGATATAGCGATATCCGTCTGTCCTTCTGGCCATGCGTCTGTCTTCTCATTCACAAAATAAAATTAGGATAACAATGTTTGCCATTATTTCGGGCAGTAAGTATTGCATTTGGAGTCTCTAGGTGCAATAGCCAAGGAATGACGTACGAAAATGTAAAGATACTGCAATAAAATTTCATATAAAAAATTAAAACTAGCGAAATATGTTTATAAAGCACGAAAATGCATGATATTTTTGTTAATTATTTTATTCATTTTAAACATCATTGTAAAATGTCTAGCCATTATAATTTAAAATCTAGTCTTTGCTCGTCTTAGCTTTGATAACCTTGGTTATAATATTGTGATTTGAACATGTGTGGAGGCCATAAACGATTGGGTATAGCCAAATTTAACACTCTTACTGATGTTATATTTTTATATTTGGTTTACAATTTCGTTTTACAACTTATTAATGCCAAATAACGAAAAAATAAGTTGGAGTGGAGCTCAAGGAACTATTAGTTGTGAATGACGAAATTTGCCTAAACTTTGCTATTTAAAAACACACATATAATATAAAAATTTCAAATTTACTTTATTGCACTAAATATTACACATGACTTCGAATTTTTAATCTATAATATTAATAGGCTAGGCGATTTCTTGTGACCGATGTTTTGTTCTACCGTTTTATCCCGATTTTGACTAAGCGTGTATTATTTGAAAGGTATTTCTCTTTGTCCGATTTGCAGATTTACAGATTTTTAAATTTTTTCCCTTATTTGGAGTAAATTCCATTTAAAGTTGCTGCTGACACATACATAAATGCTATGTGTGTGTTTATTAAATTTGTTAATGTGTTTGTAATAAAAATGAGTTTGTTTTTTGTGGTGATTTGTGAATTGTCTATAATTGATTAGCATACTTTTAGGGTCTTTATTTAATGAAAAAATAAAGTTTCCCAGAATTTATAATAACAAAATCTCATTAATTAAATGAGCATATTTTTCTGAGAAATTTAAAATGTATCACTTTTGCGGATACATTTCCTCAAACTAAATATCATATGTTTATGACCATCCTTCCAAATGATATCTAAAGCTAACTTGCAGCAAAACTACTTTTATAGATAGGTAGGTAGCAGCCTAGAGGTAAGCTGACGTGACACAGTGCTTTGTCCCGATACAAAATTTAAGAGAAAAAGAAAGAAATTTTTGCAGGCTATTATATTTCATCAAGTTGGAGATTTTAATAAAAATTGGTGAATGGGCATCCATTACTTTACCCTATACCACTATGTGGGCAAGGTATAATGAGATTGCGCTGATGTTTCTACCTAGTGTCCGAAGTCTGTCCGTCCATCTGTGTGTCTATGTACTCCTTGTGATCAAAGTAAAGGTCGTATGTTTAAACATAGCTTAGACATAATCTCTATCAGACCGAGTAAAATGGTCGAAAGCCATGTTTTAAGATCTGTACTTTTCAGCTTAGTCCGATAGAATATTCAAGCCAAATTCTATAAAATTAAAGGAGGGTAAGGTCTATGTTGAATTAAAATAAAAGTTCCTATAAATTTATTTAAATAAATTATATTTTCTTATTCTCTAAAAACGGGAAGTAGAATTCGATAAGGAAGAGATAAAACATAAAACAGTGTATATAGCTGATTTCGCCTTATTTGTTCTTATTGTAATCAAGCTTTAGCTTTAAATGTATAAAGAATTAATGCAAAGCAAAAGTGTAATGTTTTACAGTAACCCTCGTAGGAAATGTAGCGATTGAAACGGAAGCGTAAATAAGCATTTTATGTACAACTGCTCTAAGGGGGAAACATTTTTAAACTATATTGCATGAAACACATAGACAACAGCGGCTACACGAACACACGACTACAAATGCTGCTAGCTGCAATTGTAGTCGTGTAGTCAGCTACTTAATTTTTTTGAAAACGACAGCAACATATAAAAACAATATAAGCAGATGTTTTATACAAATGCATTTTTATTTCAATAGTGCCAATT
The DNA here is from genome assembly GCA_963682025.1 of Cordilura impudica. NCBI lineage: Eukaryota > Metazoa > Arthropoda > Insecta > Diptera > Scathophagidae > Cordilura > Cordilura impudica. Next base: position 113,325,855 of record OY821517.1, read on the forward strand.
ATATTTTTTTTGCTTTATTAAAATAGAAAAACATGCATGATTCTGTATAAACTTGATTTAAATATACAATTACTTATTTATAATGCATCATTATAACGTTAAAATAAATAAATAAATTTACTTAATCCCTTTTGATTATTAATGGAATTATTATAGCATTTCATTTTGCGATTAACAAAATAAAATATAGCGCTAATATCTTTTACATATTTGTTATATTGTCAACACTACTTTTGTTTTGTACCCAACTACAGCGACAAAAGTTGTTGTGTTGTTGTCAAAATAATCGTTTTCATATAAACGTGTGTATTTTATTTTTGACAGGCTGTAGTCGTGAAGCCGCTGTCGTCTATGTGTTTCATGCATAACACATTTATTATGTTAAAAACAAAAAAGTAAATTAGACCCATGAGTTTAGAGAAAAGGTCTTAGGTCCGATAAATTGGATAGTGGAAAATAATCATAAATCAAATTTGAATAGTATTGTTATATATTTGTTGCCTTCTGATTTGAAGAAGTTTATATCGCAAAAACATTTTATAAACTCAATATTTTTGTTTTTTGATAAATTTAAGGGAAGATTTGGAAGCAGCTTTATATGAAGACATAAATACAGGGTTTATTTTTAGAGTACTAAATAATGAGTATAAAAATTACATATAACCCACGGAGTGGTATAATGGTTTTAAATATTTTAAAGATCTCTAAACAATTTTACCCATCGCCTTCCAACAAATAGACGGACATCTGTTCGACTATATTACCACGAAATTCAAGTCTGTGCTAAATTTAATAGCAATAACATTGCGGCTCATATCAAAAACATTGTTGAACAAAGAAGTTCCATTAAATATTGTTTGAGGAATAAAATTTCTGCTGCATGCGCAATCAAGTGATTGCGCCAACTGATTGACCGTGTATGGGTCTGTGGTGTGATTGTGCCATCCGATTGTGCAAAATCAAAATGAGTTTGATATTTTTGTGATTGCGCAATCATGCTGGTGTCGTGTATGGTCCATATTTCTCATTATAATAACGGAATTTTATGACGAACATAAAAAAATTTAATTTAAGACTTAATAATTAATATCGTATAATTTAAATATATAATAATATATAATAATTAGATATGTATTTAGTTAATAAATGTAAAAAATAAAACAATGATTTTTTTAAGGTCACTATCCGTATCGATGTTTTCAATACGCTCTTTGCAAGCTGTTGTAGTATGTGCTTCGATCTTGGTTGTACAATCACTGATGGTGCCAGCATGCTGTGTTTGGGGCCTATTAAGCTATTAGCAATAAGAGGCCAGAAATATGGGCAGACAACTCTTGGATTTTGCACCACTGTATTGGTTTTTCGTGACCATTTCGCACAAAACTCGGCTCACTCCATTCCACAACCACCGTATTCTCCTTTTGAATCGATTGACAAGATTTAAGTCGTATATCTGCGTGCTTTGAAGGTCATTCTGGAAATCGACGTTAACAATTCTTTTGACGATTGGAAAAATATTGTATTGTATTGGAGGAGGATTACTTTGAAGGCGATGAGAATGATTTTGGAAGATTTTTCATTATATAACAAAAGTCACCCTTTTATTAAAATACAGGTTTCTATTTACACAGTGCGTACCGTTTTCCTTCCTTTGATTTTTTTGTTTAATCACTTGAATAGTTTCCTTTCTCATCTGGGCTTGAGACCATCATAGAGATAGGAGTGGTAAGCATAAAAATCGTATTTATATAATACAAATGAGAGTGTTAAATTCGGCTGTGCCGAATCTTTGATACCCTCCACTTACATCTTAAACTCAATATTATAACCAATGTTGCGTACGGCTACCACTGTAAAACTGAAACTTCAAATACTGCATTATTTTTCTTTTACTAGAGTAGAAAACTTTTAAGTTGCCTAAGTACTTCAACTTCCCCTGATATAAGAATCAAGAAAATACATGGTTTTGGAGTCTCCGAAAGTAACTTTGATGCGTTACAAATGGATTGACAAAACTATATATACCCTCTACACAGTTGTGTGGAGGGTAAAAAAAATAATAGTTTTCCTATAAACTATGCAGTAGGCTCAGAAAACTTTTGAAACAACTCCATACAAAAAAATGTTTAAAAATTATTTTTTCCTATTAACTTTAAATTCAAAAATTCAAATTTTTCGAGTTCGCATCAGTTTTACAGCACGTTCAGCATTTTGGTTAGATCTGGGAATGTCAATTAATGACTCCTCGACCGACCAGTGTGTCTTGGTGAGCGAGGTTAACAGTTCATTGAAGGACGCTTCGTTGTAGTGTTGCGAAGTCGCTTTGCACGCGAATATCGTCTCGCCTGGTGTAAGTTTGGGAGTTTCTTCCAGCTAATTCCGGGCCATCGTGAAGTTGTTTTGTAATGACGATATGCCTGACATAGTTCATATAAGAACTTTAAATCATCTCGCCATCCAGGGTTCTCGTCTGTGTTAACAGCATCTATCGCAACTTGGTGGTAATGAGCCTGAAGAGAGACATAGTTTTCTCTTAATTTGTCATTGAAGGAATAGTTGAGTTCTGGTTTGCTCGTTGGCTTTTGAATATGGAAATTCATGACGTGCTTCAGAAGGAGGTCGAGTACATGGTGCTGACAGCCAATGTATTGTGGCTTCTGAAAGCCCTTGCTCAAGACATCATACTGTATCAGCTTTACAATCCCGTACAAACGACCAGTATTTACTGCTGTCATGCTAATATTTCCCCAAGCATCGTATTCATCAATTAGCTGATGTAGTTAAGAATACCGAGTTTGATTTCGGTTGTGGTATTTTTCAGCAGAACTACTTGATACTCTTCTTTTACCATCAAACTCTTTTACCATCAAACTGAAGACAATAGGGATCTTTGCTTTGAAGTTTTTAAAAACTTTTGGCTTTTATTTGCTGTCCTTCTGAGATTACTCGTTTCCAGACACCCGACTGACTTGGAACCGGCACATCATGACCCTGTTTAGCAATGGTTGCAAGAACGTTATGTACTTTATGTGCAGAAATGTTGTTGTCCAGTACCAGTAAACTCGCTGTTGTAGTGCTTGTTCTTTTGTATTTCGGTTTGCATTCGAAGAAGATGACGTGGAAGAAGAGCTTGGAGACATGGGTGAAAAATCGGAGGCAGATTCAGACAATACATGTGTGGGTTATGCTTGAGAAACTGGTTTGAGCTTGAGATATTGATAGTCGTTTTTTTGGGTGGATTGATTCCAAAGGGGCTTGTTTGACCGTTGAATAACCAACCTTACCTCCACTCTCAACTTGACTCTGATAGAACTCTTTATCTTCCGAGCTTTTCCATTCTCCATTCATGCGCCCCGGCTAGGTAGCGTGCTCGCCTATCGTGCGAGGGGTCGTGGGTTCAATTCCCACCAGAGGCTTTCGTCTGTCGCTGCAAAAAAAAAACAAGTAAGAAAATTATAGTCGGTCTAGACCGACTATACGATACCCTATACCATGCGTTTAGAGACCCTATCTCTCAGGCTCAACTAACTGGATATAGAAAATAAGCATAAACCAATTTTGAGTGGGATTATTAATTTTTTTGGCTGCAGATATGAAAAAGTTCATATCGGATGATATATCTATATGGGGACTAGGTCCAAAAATGGACCGATCGTGACCATGTTTGGTAAAGTCTCTTGTATTTTGCAAAAATATATACAAACAAAAGTTGAGAAAAATCAGTGCAATATTTATGTTTTTTATAGATTTTGGTGAAGATCGGGAAGCAGTTCTATATGGGGCCTCTGACTATTAGTTGTCCCATAGGGATCATTTTTGGACTACTAATTAATGGATGTAATAAACACTTATAAACCCAATTTGATTAAGATTTATATGACAATTTGGATCTTATGGCAATTTATGTTGATTTCATAGGGGTCATTTGTATGGGGGCTAGGTCTGAGCATAGACCGATTCTCACCAATTTCAATAGCGTTCATCCCATGGCCGATAAAAGCTTATATACCAAATTTCATCAAAATATATTCATATTTGCGACCTGCAGTCCGTCAGACGGACGGACGGACGGACATCGTTAAATCGAATCAGATAGTGATTCTGAGTCGATCGGTATAATAAAAGATTGGTCTAGGTCAAATATTTTTGGTAGTTACAAACAGCAGCACAATGTCATTATACCCAAACCACATAGTGGTATAGGGTATAATGAACACACTACTCCCTCTTTCCTCCTTAACCTATTTTCCTAAGATCAACACAATGCACTGCATCTGTTGTGTTGATTAATTAAAAAAAAAAATGTTGGTGACATCAGATAACTGAGAAAGTGTTGCAATGAATTTGTCAGACGGTTTCTTTGTGTTTTTGTCATTTAGATCAATCAGACGATTGAGTTTCTTTCTGATGAGTGCGTTGGATAAAAGTGGAAAGTCTAAAGTTTCCCTCCAGAGCAATTCTATATCCGCAATGATATTTTTGAGTCGATCCAGTCGCCGTTTCTCGCTGTTGAATAGAAAACTGAAGTTTCCAAGAATTTGGCGATTTGTCGGCATCCGTGTGAGATTGGAGAGCTTTTCAACAGATTGAATGCTTGGATCTCTTTTCTGTTTAGAAGAGGAAGGTAGATTCCTCGTCCAAATAGACCTGTTTGCCTTTACACTATTGCTGGAATTTTTAGAAGACATTTTATGGTGGTTTAAAAGTGATTAAATGACTTCTTCTCAGTAAGACTTGCACTGAAAAGATTTAAAAAAATTAAAAATTAAAAAGGGGAACTTTTTTTAATATTTTTTAAATTTGATGTTACCAATGTTATCTGAATGCAATTATTCCTCGAATTTAAGGGATTTTATTTTTGTAATGTAAAATAATAAAAATAGTAATCACCTTAAAGGACGGATATTGCTAAATCGACTCAGAAAGTGATTTTGAGTCGTCGATCGGTATACTAAAAGGTGGGTCTAGGTCAAATATATTTGGTAGTTACAAACATCAGCACAATCTCATTATAACCCTACCCAGTGTAACAGCTGTGCAACGAAAGTTGCAATTAGCAACCTTTTTGGCAGCCTGTGACTTCTTGCGCGACTTTTTCCAACTAGTCAAATTTTGCCACTTTTGCTAACTTTTCCCCTCTTTTTTAAAAAAAAATTAAGTTAGTAACCTCAGTCCGTTTATCAGATGTTTGTATTGTAGTATGTGATTGTCATATTTGGAAACACGCAAACTTAATTTTTCTTTACGATACAAAAAAAACACTTGACGTCAGTACTAAAAGAGGAAATAGAGTGTACTCTTTTAAATTAAATTCAAATTGACAAAGTGCGTTTTGTACTTTAAGTCCTAATTAGTCTTGAGCGGCAGAGCTGTCGTTAGGCCAAGAAAGGTGAAGTAAATAAATACATGTAAAATCCTCTATGGACATGTAAGCAATTTTTTATTTACATACATTCTAATATTAATGTTTTATTTCAATAGGTTTCTTATAAGATCAAAAAGAAAGGCAGAAAACAAATTTCCAAATGAAAATAGACAATTTCAGAATCTGACAAGACAACGATGAGATTGAATCGAGTTAAAATGGAAAACCTACTTGTTCTTCAAAAAGACGCATTATTTCTCAATATTACTCCAAAGATGATGGCTCAAACAAGATGACGAAACAAGGCGGACTTTTTGTGTTCCTTGGAAGCAATTTTTGGTTAACCAAAAAAGGCATCTTAAACGACATGGAGAAACAGGAAAACATATCGAGGATTTATATTCAAAAAGTGCTATCTGCTCCAACAACATTTTTGGGGAGAGCGAGGAAAACCAATTTATTCATTAGATCTAAAAGTATTCATCGATCGATTTAGTACAATATCTATTAAGAATTAATCCTATTATTGATGCTGAAAATTAAACTCATTATTATAGATAACACTTGTCTTGTAAATTGCAGATCGCTCTTTTTGAATATAAACCCTCGATATTGCTAACTTTTGCCATTGCAATTGCACACATAAAATTAGTGTTACGAGCTATTAGTAAAAACAATTACTTTATGGACGGAATAAGTGAATTCAATTCTTTAATTTTCCAGATTCGAATATAGCGAAGTCAATGAATACAAATTATTTTTTAATTAAAAACGCTGGGCGTTTCTTAAACTGAACCTTTATATTTAAATTTATAGAAATTAGCTGCGCATGAATTTTTTCTAAATTAGGAGTAATGAAAAATAAACAAACCAATAGGTTAAAAGTCCTTTAGATGCCGAAGCAGAAGACTATATTCCCAGTAATCAATTTATACAAAAATATAGAAACAAAGTATTAAAAAAAAAAACATAAAGTTAGTGTAAAAAAGTGTAAATAAACACATTAAAAATACTTAACATGTAAAATAGTTTTATACACATTATAGAAAAATATATTTTAACTATTTTTTTAATTGTTTTTTAGTTTTTATTTCATTTGAATTATTAAGTTCGTTGTTTTCTTCTTGTGTTTTGATTAAATAAAAATGCAAAAAAATGCATGACTTAATTTTGAAAACAGACTTTTTGTGTCACTTTCTTTTGAAAAAAAAGAAAACGACTATTTACCAAGGTTCAGAAAATACACACATGAAACACACAATGTTCTGTTCAAAAGCAGCCAACACATACATATCTTTATTTTCATATCAATTATGTGCGTTTCTAAATTTTCTACGGTGCCCAACACAATCATGACTGTATTCGTTTTAATATTTCGTTATTTACACGAACATTTTTCTATCACGTACTTTTTGTTTCGATCACACATAAACCACACATATTCGAGTGTTGCTTTATTTGAAGTTCGTGTTCTGGTACGTGTACTGAAAAAAAAGTGAACATGTACAATAAACAGGTTCGAGTTCAATTATATTTTAAGTCGTGTTCTGGCTCGTGTACTAAGAAAAAATAGAACATGTACAATAAACAGGTTCGAGTTCAGTTATATTTTAAATTCGTGTTCTGGCTCGTGTACTGTGAAAAATTGAAACATCAATTCGCGATCTGATACACCCCGATAAAAACGACGACAATTATTTCAACCAAATTTATTAAAATTTTATTGACCCTTTTTTTGACTTACGTTGCAAATTGTTTACAAATGTCAAATATTTTAAAATTTTATTGGCCATTTTTTTTGTGATTTACGTTGAAATTATTTACAATTGTTTTTATTGACTGGTTTTTATTTTAATAAAAGATGGTAATAAAATCTTTCTTGCAGGTTTCAATCAGACATGTAAATTTGTTCGTTTCGCTATTAAAAGTTACGTATTTTTTATAGCAAAACTTATTTCTGTTATTGCTTTCCAATTTTTTTAATTTTCACAAAATATTTGCAATTTACACAATAACACAGTACACTTATAGTTCACGATCGAATGAAAACTGAACCACTTTTAATGAATAAATGACGCACGCACTCGCTATTTATTGCAAAATCAATTGCGTGAAATTGTAACACTTGCAAGCAATTGTAACGTAAATCATAAAAAAAGGACAATAACATATGAAAATATTTTTTTTTTTTTTGGGTTTTTTTATTGACACTCATTGTGTTTTTACGCCAAAATCCCAAAAAAATCATTGGGATTGACACTAATTGGTTCGCAAATTAAGAGTGGGTGATTGTGTTTTTTATGATGCAAAATTTGTTTGTGTCTAAAGTTATTTGTTACCAAAAAAAAAAATGTTTGCAAAAGATCCTTACAACCAACAAGTGTGTCTTTTATGACACTAATTGATTGCGAAAATAGGGGTGGGTAATGCAAAAAAACCTAACAACCAACAAATGTAACTTTTATGATGCTAAATAGTTTTTGTGTCTTAAGTATTTTATTACCATATTTTATTAAAATAAAAACCAGTCAATAAAAACAATTGTAAATAATTTCAACGTAAATCACAAAAAAATGGCCAATAAAATTTTAAAATATTTGACAATTGTAAACAATTTGCAACGTAAGTCATAAAAAAGGGACAATAAAATTTTAATAAATTTGGTTGAAACAATTGTCGTCGTTTTTATCGGGGTGTATCAGATCGCGAATTGATGTTTCAATTTTTCGCAGTACACGCGCCAGAACACGAATTTAAAATATAACTGAACTTGAACCTGTTTATTGTACATGTCCTATTTTTTCTTAGTACACGACTTAAAATATAACTGAACTCGAACCTGTTTATTGTACATGTTCTGTTTTTTCTTAGTACACGAGCCAGAACACGACTTAAAATATAACTGAACTCGAACCTGTTTATTGTACATGTTCTGTTTTTTTTTTTTCAGTATACGTACCAGAACACGAACTTCAAATAAAGCAACACTCGAATATGTGTGGTTTATGTGTGATCGAAACAAAAAGTACGTGATAGAAAAATGTTCGTGTAAATAACGAAATATTAAAACGAACACAAATCATGATTGTGTTTGGCACCGAAGAAAATTTAAAAACAAACATAATTGATATGAAAATAAAAATATGTGTGTGTTGGTCTAAGTTATGTTTGTTTACATATCTGTACGAGTTTTTTATTCAGTGTGTGTTTTTTTTCTGAACTCTGCTATTTACGCTACAAATTTTCAATGGTAACATTGCCCCAACCACATAGCGATATAGGGTATAAAAATATGAATGAATTGGAAAAAAATCAGTTAGAAAAACACATCATATTAATTCTAAATAAATACGTTAAGTACAATATTTTTTTTTTTTTTTTGAATAACTGCTTATAAAGTTAAAACAAAATTTTTTTGGGAAAGCAACTGAATTTTCTATATGATTTTGGTTAAGCTAATTTTCGTTTGAAATTAACTCTACTGAAAACTACTTAATTGAACTACAAGCTTTTAACGAAAATATTTTAAGAGTGTACGCAAGTAGGAACATAAAACATAAAATTTGGCTTGGCCTTCAATGTATCGAAATCTTCATTTAGACTTTTTACCTATTTTGAAGTCATTTAAGTAAAAACTTTAAATGATACGACGAAGAATTTCCTAATGGTTATATAATTTTTATTAGTTACTCTTTGCTTTTAACCATTTTGCTTACATTAGCCACATAACGAGTACATACAATTTTAATTACTTTATATCTGTTTAAGTTTACGTGTTTGATGCCAAAGCGTTCGATGGTTATTTGATTGCATAGCAAAGTTTGTATTTGGATTTGAGTGTTCCTAATCATCTGTTCTGGTTTAGTAAACTATACTGTGTTCAAGGCCAAATTACAAAAGTAAGTTTAAACATGTTTAATGTAAGAAAATGTTACATTACTGCTGCTAGTGTTGTCGCGTTGCATCTAAGACATGTTATAAATAAATTGTTTTTTTTCCAATTTGTTAAAAGAATTTTGTTCAATTATTTCAATTTATTTATAGCTCAAAAAATATAAAAAATAGTTTTATGTTTGTAGGCGACTTTCAATAAACTTTAAGTATATAGCAGTTACTATACATATTTAATTATTCACAGTTAGATTATCTTCACATAACCCTTTCCATATTGATTAAACAACTTTTTGTCGGTCTTGTCACAACAAGTATCAAATTTCATATAAAAGTATGAAAATGTTTGAAGTTTCTAACATGATTGCCATTTTTTTACCATTGAAATCGATGGTGCAGAGTCCCCATAGTATTTATCAGGCTTTTCCTTGGATTGATTGACCGTTTTTTTTTTTTTTTTGCAAAAAATAATGTTTAATGAGCACTCGAAATTCACTTTTTTCCATTTAAAAAAAACACGAGGTTGTATGTTTGTTAAACGCAAAGTAAATGACGGAACTTGCTCAAAATTTTACAGTAGTCTTTTAACAGGTGGTACTTGATGGGAGCAGTGTTGCATTTCATATAACTAAGAGGGAAGTTCGAAAAGTCACGCGTTTATTACAATGAATTGAAACAAACAGCAGATAATGTACGAGATTCGTACAATGAATAAACACCTTAATTTAAAAGGAAAAACGCGGAGAGAAATCAAGCCATTTTGAATGAAGTTCAAGGCAACCTTTACGCCAGTATCTATGGCTTTTCATAAGTGATAAATATCAATCGGAACGTAAAATTGAGGTAACTACTGAAGAAATGATTAACAAAAATCATGATATTTTTAATTTTCCTTTTTTCAAAACGTTATTTGCTCCCTCATTTTATCTCCAAACATTTCCTAATGAAATCGTGCCTTCATTTTATCTCCAAACCCTTCTTCATCTATTCAACGATACAATCGTACCTCACACCGTTTTTGTCTTACTCTGTTTTTGAGATTGTATTGTGAAATAGATATTTACCCCCCTGAGTGTATAGATGTTTACACATCAAAAATATTAGTTACCACTAGAAAAATTTAATCAGGCCATAAGAATTTTTTTTAAATTAATAACTGTTTTAAAATGTAACTTAATTTCCTCACTCTTATAATTAGAAATATAATTCTCATAGAATGAACGTATTTTCAAAAGAATAAAGTATTTATACAAATTATTGTACTAATTAAGTGTGAGCACTAAATTAAACCCACTATAATATGATTCATTTTTCAATATTGGTTTGTTACCACCATCTAATTCTATGAAAACAATATATTTTAAATCGAAAATGTGTTTACGAATATTGTAGCAAATTGGTTGTAAATATAATGCAAACAAAACAGTAATACACATGATATAACAAAAGAAAACCAAACTTTTACTGAATGGAAATTGCATGAACCAAATTCTGTTGTAAGTACCAAAAAATATGATAGATGATAAGCCCAATCGAATTTATTTGTAATTTTTGAAAACATTAAAATAAAAATAAAGAATAATAAAAATACAATTTAAAAATAAAAAAAGTTATAAATAAAGGAAACAAAAATTTTACCCACGCAAAATTAAAATAAGAAATATAAAGTCCTCTTCGTCTCGAATTTTTCGAATTCAAGAAATATCAGCACAAAAAAGGTACATATAATATCTAAATAAATAGCAGATTTAATGTCGAATTTGCATGCATCAACACCAGCACACATTAAGAGTCGACACTCTACCAAAAAGAATAACAACAAAGCTACAATTCATTTCAGACATATACGCCAGTAGCAACCAGCAACCAGCAACCAACAACACATAAACAAACACAATCACCAACGAGTTACAACTCTTCAATGAATAATCATTGCAACAACCTACCTTCTTTATATAATTAGTAAAAAGAATATTTACTTTTAATGAATTAATCTTTATTGCGCACACAACCTCTATAGTTCAAATCTGAAACCAAACTATAAACTTCTTTACAAATTAGTCAATACTTCGGTCCCGGTCTCGTTATGTACATTTTTCAGCTTCAGCCGTAATGAATGATCTTCAGTTGTTGCGTTGACACTGATCAGTTCGTTGATACTGCTGGTAGATATGTTTTCTTGTTATTTGCGTTGACCGTTCCAGTTGAAGGCATGTCTTTCTACCTCCAGTTACCTGTACCTCATTCATATTCCTTTCTACTACTTCATACTCCTGCGCATCAAACGTTGGTATAAGCTTATGTGGAAATACCGCATTTCGCAACAGAACCCTGTCTCCATGATGTCAGATTCTTTCACTCTTCTCTATCTATCACCCTTCTCCCTTTACCCTTCTGCTTGTTGATCATGTCTAAATCACTTCCTGCTGAGTTCAGCATATCATCAGTTATGTCCTGAATTCCAGGAATTTTATCACGTATGATACGATTAAACATTAATTATGTTGGAGCTGACCCAGTGGTTCCTTGAGGTTTCGTGTGAGCAATTTTAAGCCGTTTTACTAAAGATCGGTTTATGTTGTTCTCCACCTCACCATTTGCCTGTGGCCAATAATGTGGTGTAGTTATTAAATTAATATTATTGTCCTTGCAGTAATTTTTAGATTTGACACTCACATATTGTCTCCCATTATCTGCCCTTCGACTTCGGTATACCGAACACAGTAAGTCTGTAGTGACACGTTGCCAGGTACCATTTGGAAATGCGTGCCTTTTCATCGGAGTCGGATTATTTGGCTGTGACGCTAATAAGCAATCCCAGCAATTCTTGAAAAACTTTTGCACTTCCTCTATCAAGAGTGGATCTCACTCTTCTTTTTATTGCCGATTCTCCTGGGAGCCCCTCGTGGGAAAATTCTAACAATTTAGCTCTAAGAAGTTTTAGAATGACAATGCGAAGTCCTCGCAACATGATACAGCCGACTGCCGACTGCCGACAGCTTATAGTATACTCAATGGCTTCCACAATTTCATTCTCCTGTGAGCTCTTTTCCGCAATTTCGCATATATTAAAAGATGACGGAGTTGATGTGCTATAATGTCTATATAATGTTTCACCGTTTTCATCATAAGAATTTGTACACTCGAAATTGAGTCAGCAATGTTCTCCTTTACAGATCGGTATATCACTTTAAATAAAATATTGTAATCTTAATCTCCGGTGGCTTTGAATAGCCTTGAGGAGCTTTTGTTCAGTAACCTAAACAAGGGCCAAGCTTTCCTTCTCGGTTTGGGAGTACCTCTTTTCGACATCGGAAAGACTTTTGCTAGCAAAAGATATTATTCGAGAGTCGCCGCTGAAATCAAATTGAACTAGTACTGCCCCAAAGCTACAGGGCTTGCCTCTGCGATTACCCATGTCCTATTTTGTGGGTTAAAATACGCCAAGTTTAGGATATCTGCTAATAACCGTTTTAATTTCTCAAATGATTCCTGTTGGTCACGACCTCACATATATTTGGTCATGACCTCACATATAGTTACGAGGCTCAGAAAACTTCTTGTTTCTTCCTTATTCTATGGTTCTATAGTCAATAGTTCTTCCATTATTCGCTGAAAATTTTCGGGACCTAAGCTGATTCCAAACATTAGTCCCTTATAGTGGAAAAGTCACTTGTGAGTTATAAAAGTGGTGATATCAAGACACGAATCATCAAGTTCAAGTCGGTGATATGCACATTTTAAATCTAATCTGGAGAACATTTTGGCTCCTCTTAATTTCATCATCAATGTGTCGAAGGTCGGTAATGGGTAATTTTCCCTAAGCACAGCTTAGTTGGCACGCCGCATTGTGGACCATATTTTGAGAAGGCGGCCAAAATCCATTTTTTATGGTTACCGATTTTAAAGTTATGTTATTCATTTGGAAGTAAATACCAGTGAACCTCGGGAGTGAAAAAAGCGACTCTATTTCAACTATATAACAGCGAACGGGGTCTTCGAAAATGGACTTTCTCAGTATTTTGCTAAAATTAAAAATTTCTTTGTAAATCTTAATTTTTAAATAACTATAACTTCTTTGTTTTAAAAGCTTTTAAATGAAACTTAATTTTGTATAATTTTCCAAGCTATTAATATTAGAAACATAAAGCCACTGAGTCGGTTAGAAATTAAAAAAAAATTAAAAACGTCAAAATTTCCCGAAAATCTCCTACTTAATAGAGCATAACTCCAGCCCATCAAAAGCCATAACAAAAATCTTGCAATCTTCTGTAGTCTAAACCCTCCTCTATACTCCTATACCTCATTGTATACCCGCCAGTTTTCACCCGTGTACATCAGAACAATTTTTCTGACTCAAGGTCAGATATTTTGTGCAAAATTTATTAATACAAAAGTTTTCCACTATGTGGTCCTTCTGTACCGGTGTATTTTTATTGCGTGAGTTTATTTGTTTTTTATACTGACAGAAAAAGGAAACGGTAGAGTTGACACGAGTTGTTATATGCTTATAAAAAAGAGTTGAGACATAATGCGGTTAATTGTTAAATTCTGTGGTAACAAGCATTAACCGCCTAAGTCGAAAATTATGCTTTTGAGAAAACTAAATTTTTATATAAATGTAATGGGGCTTCATTACCACTTAGGTCACTGCAATTTCATTAATAACTTTTTAATAAATAGTGTTCGAGAAATGGGGATTTAACGTAAATATAAAGAGTTTTTAGTAGAATATGATAGCATACATAACTCAAATCGTTCTTAAGTCGACTTAGGCGGTTATCGCTTGTGACCACAGAATTATATTAATGGGTAAAATCTTTTTTATTTTGACAGGTACATTTATATGTCAAAAGACATCAAGTCAATTAAGCCAACCCCCACCCCAAGACGATAGTTTTAAGAAAGCCTATGAAGAGGGGACCTTCATGCTAGAATTCGTTTTATGAAGCATATTCTTAAATTGGGTTATGATTTGAAATTTGGTCCGTTAGGCGAAACAGTGAGAAAAAACAATGAAAATGAAGAAAAAAGAAAGCAAAAAGAAAACAAATTCAAGAAAAATATCTACAGCTAGGCCTCATAATCGACCAACCAAAACAAGGAGAAGGAAACTCAAATGATGGAAATGCTGCAAGGAGATTTTTTCTGATCCAGAAACTGCAGCATCTATCGCAAGTGTAGATCATGAATTAATAAGACGATTCAAAATCATATTACAAGTTCTAAAATGCAGCAGAAAGATAAATGCAAATAATTTGCAGAGTACGCCAATAAAATAGCTATGCTTTATAACGAAAAATACTCTTGGAGATATATGCCATGTACCATGGGGAACAAATAATTCAAAACAATATGGTACCAATAGGAGATGTATCTGAAGAAGCGGAAGAAAAAAAGAACAAAGACTACACACTCTTTCGCGAGAAAAAGAAAAATATCCAGATATTGCACTAATGAAGACATCACAATTTTGTTGTGCACTTCAGATCCATATATGTCCAACATTCGACAAAAATGGAAAACTACATCTATTGAATTAGCAGAAGAAGCTAAACAACTTCTAGAAGATGAAAATGAAGGCTATTTAGAAGAAATATATACTAAAATTGTTTGGTTTAAAGTAGTTTTTCAGTACACTAACAATAAGTTGTACTCTTTTTTATATAGTTAATAATTTTTCTTGATTTAAAAATTTATTTATTTTATAAATTTACAATAAAAATTGATATAGAAGTATTTAAAAAGACAATAAAAACAAGTAAGAAAATTATAGTCGGTCTAGACCGACTATATGATACGTTATACCATGCGTCTAGATACCCTATCTCATTACCCCAACTAACTGGACATAGAAAATAAGCTTAAGCCAAATTTGAGTGGGATTTTTATTAATTTTTTTGGCTGCAGATATGAAAAAGTTCATATATAGCATCCGATATGGGGTCTAGGCCGAAAAATGGACCGACCTTGACTATGTTTGGTAAAGTCTCTTGTATTTTGCAAAAATATATACAAACAAAATTTGAGAAGAATCAGTGCAATATTTTCGTTTTTTGATAGATTTAAGTGAAGATCGGGAAGCAGCTCTATATGGGGCCTATGACTAAGAGTTATCCCATATGGATAATTTTTGGCCTACTGATTAATGGATGTAATATACACACACAAACCCAATTTGACTAAGATTTATATGATAATTTGGATCTTATGGCAATTTATGTCGATTTCATAGGGGTCATTTGTATGGGGGCTAGGTCTAAACATGAACCGATTCTCACCAATTTCAGTAGCGTTTATCCTGTGGTCGATAAAATCTTGATTACAAGCTTTACATGCACACACAGACGGACGGACGGACATCGTTAAATCGAATCAGATAGTGATTCTGATTCGATCGGTATAATAAAAGATGGGTCTAGGTCAAATATTTTTGGTAGTTACAAACAGCAGCACAAAGTCATTATACCCAAACCACATAGTGGTATAGGGTATAAAAATTTTTAACTACAGTAAAACACGACTTTTTCATTGAATCTTCTCTATCTTGAACCAATATCAGCTAATTTTTACGTTCGCTGCTTAATAAATTATATTTTAACTCGGGCTCTTGTAAAAAAAGCTAACCGTGGCCCTTGTGAACATTAGGACTAAAAAGTTTACGGAGGCCAAAATTTGACATTTTCTGACAAAATTTAACATACAAAATTTTTAAAAAGTATTAGTTGTAAATTTAACTGAAAAAATAACACATTATATAACCTTTTTTAACCTTTTAACACCTCACTTTTGTACTAAAGTTCAACTAAAAATTAAAATTTATTTTAAACCCTCCATAACTTTTTCTATTATCGATCGATATTTACGTTTAATAGCAAAAATTAAAGGCTAAAGGCCCACCTACCAAACAAAAAAATGCATATCAAAATTCCAATCCGATCAAAAGTTATGGATTTTTGACCGCCTTCTCGTGAAATGTACCACTGTGCGCCTCATGTCAAAAACGAAATTATTGCTCAGATTTTTATCATATATGGTTTGTATATGTTTTTGCAAAAAATGTGTGACTTTACCAAATACGGTCAGGATCGGTTCATTTTTGACCTAGTCCCCATCAAATGCAGCATCCGATATGAACTTTTTCATATCTGCAGGAAAAAATTAATAACAATGTCGCTCAAATTTGGTTTATGCTTATTATTTTGTACCCACTGTGCAGAGGATATATATCAGTTTTTCATTCCGTTTGTAACGCATCGAAAAGTACATTTTCAACCCTATAGAGTATATATGTATATTCTTGATCCTTATAACAACTCGAGTCGATATAGCGATGTCCGTCTGTCCGTTTGTCCGTCTGTCTGTTGTAATCACGCTCATTCACAAAATAAACCATTTACCTGGCAAAGTTATGATAATATTGTTCGTAATTATTCCGAACAGGTTGCTATTGCAAAAGGTGTAAATCGGGCATCATTGTGTCAAGATACATATGTTTAAAAGTAATAAGGCCCGTTTCTTTTTTCAGATGATTAGTTTTGAAGCTACAATGCTAGCCAAAATATCATATTTTGAAATGATCACCATGGCATCAATACAAAGATAATGTATCTTTCCAATACAAAGAGAATTTTTGAAATGAATCTTAAACTTACTTTTTCATAGCTTTTATAATCTGTATTTGACAACCGAATAGTATTTTTCCATTGAGCGAAGTTTGGTACATTTTGGTAGCTTAAGGCATTCCAGTTATACATGAATTTATTCATCGTTATTCCAAATAATGGGTGATATATGAATAGTGACATATGGCCAGATGTGGCCAAAACTTTGAAGGAAACTTGCGATGCCTAATAAATTATACCAATCGTGTATCTAATCACCTATAATATTAACAGATGTTTTGTTCTACCGTTTTATCCCGATTTTGACCAAACGCATATTATTCGAAAGGTATTTCTTTTTAGCCGATTTGCAGATTTACAGATTTTTAAATTATTTCCTTTATATTGAGTAAATTGCATTTAAAGTTACTACTAACACATACATAAAATTATACAATGCTAATTGTGTGTTTATTAAATTTGTTAATGTGTTTGTAATAAAAATAGTTTTTTTTTTGAGTTGATTTTTGAATTGGCTATAATTGATTAGCATACTTTTAGGGTCTTCATTTAATGAAAAAATAAAATTTCCTATAATTTGCGTTCAAATTTCGAGGGCTGGAATATGCTAGCTTTTATAAATACTTAACTGCAGTTTTTTGGCCAAATCAATGGTTTTTCACTAAATTTATTTTTTCTGGGATCTATTTTTTCATGCCCTAGTAGTCATTTAAAATCTGAAATTTTTTGTTTTGTTTTAAAATTTTTCTATAAATATTTTTTTTTTAATTTGTGATACTAATTTTTAAATTCTCTCATTACATTCTCTTTTGATAAATTTTATTAATGAGTTATAAAAGCTGGATTTATAAAATCTCCATACAATCTAAACGCAATAACACTGGCAACTCTATAACTGTACATTATTTTGAAATGCAGAAAGTTCGAAAATTGTTATAGTTCTCTAATCTTTATTGAGTTGATTAATTGACGTATGCACATTTCTATAAATATTTATGACAAACAATATGCAAAACAGGCATGATGCCTGCTGACTTTCCCTTTAAGCCACAAAACTAAATCAGACCGAAAAAACTATATTGCACAGTATACGCTCAAACACAAGACAGATGTTCAAATCGAACCAAACCAAAAAGATGATAAAAAAAACACATTGAAAAGCCAACAATAAATTCATACCTGAACTTTTAAAACATTAAAGAAATAGAAAATTATAGTCGGCGGATGCCCTACACCATGAGTTTCAGGTCCAAAAATAGTCAAATTCTAATAATGATATGATAATGTGTCCAAATGAAAAGACAACTATTCAAATAAATTTCAGGTTGTTAGTATTGTTTATTGACATCTGTTTCATGCCAATATCTTCATTAATTCAATAATGACACTGGTTTTTGTAGACTAAAAACGAAAAACCTCAATTAATTTTGTTTGCAGAATGAAACTTGTGCTGCAGAAATCTGAAGAATTGCAGACCGGGCTATATCGACTAAAAATATTTGCAAGTGGTACAAACAGTTCAAAGAATGTAGAGTAAGCGTTGAAGACAAAGAGCGGCCCGGGCTAAAAAACCATGATGGTAAAACATCAAAGACTTGATGCTGAAGAATCATCAACTATCATTTAGAAATCTTGCGATACCTCTGACATTTCAAAAGAATCAAACAGCACTATTTTAAAATATATATTGAGCCTCAAACGCGTCAAATCTCGATTGGACGCAAAAAAAACTTAAGTTTAAAAAGAACGTCGCATTAATATCTTTGAAACAATGTTTTCTGACTACCAGAATGAAATGAAACGCATCATTTTGGATAAGGGACTTGGATACATTATAAAATCGTGCAAGATGTGAAGCAAGACTAAAAAATATCACGCCAAAGTCTTTCAAATATCAAGATCATGTGAACGATTTTCTTCGATTATCGTGGTTGCATTATGAATTACTTCCGCCGGGCCAAACTCTTGACAAAGAAAATTATTTGGGTATTATGTGTTAACTTTGTGAAAGAGGCCGGTTCGAGACAAAGTTCGACACATATCGTTCCACAACTAACGAATTCATCTGATTTAATACCGTGTGAGTTCTGGCTTTTAAATAAACCCAATACTCACTCCGGAGACACCATTTTGTATCATTGGGGAGGTAAATGCAAAGAGCTGTACACATTAAAGGCCATTCCGGAAATCGAACTTAACAATAGTTTTGAGGGTTAGAAAAAGCGCTGCCATAAGTGTATTTTATTGGAGGGGTTAACTTTGAAGGCACTACAATTATTTGGAGAGAATAAATAAAGACTTTTCATTTATTAACAAAAGTCACCCTTTCATTTGAACACAGATTGTCATAAACCAAATTTCAGTAAAATTTGTATTTGTTGCCTGAAGATAAATTAAAGTTTATATAGAATGTAATTTTTGGTGGGACATGTTATAAAAATTAATCTTAGCGTAATTTAGGTCCAAATCAGGGGAACATTTACATGGTTTTCCACACTTCTTTTACCAATACCGATCGTCCTAGAGCCGTTCTAATGGAATAAATTTTAACCAAATATGTTTATACTTGCAAGATGCACACAGTAGACAGACGGACAAAGCTTAATCCACTCTGAAAGTGAGACAATCGATACAATCGAGCCAGGTCTAGGACCTGTTACCTCTATATGGCAGTGGCCTGTTACCTTTATATGCTGGATATATTGACCGCTTGTGATCTTTCGCAGACCTAATACTGGACATGTCATATGCTGGTGATATGTCCTAGGACCTATTTGTATGACTTTCCCCTTAGGTTAGTTACAAATACCTGGATAAACTCATTATACCCTGAAATAAAGAATGGTATGAATATATGATATAAAAATAAACAAACTTTAGATTTTTGCAATCAACCACAAAGCCTTCATAGTAGTCGTACGACATTATGCCATGTTAGTTGGTATTATATGACAAAATCAATTTTTAAATACAAATGGATATAGTTCGTTAACCATTAGGGTAGCTTAACCATAAAAAAAATTTGTTTAGTTTATAGTATGCTAAAAGACATTAAGGTCAAAATATATTTTTTAATAACAATAACCGTCTAAAATCCTTACCCAGAGAGAGCACCTCAAATAATAAATTATAAAGTTTTTACAATCTGGTAAATTTTAGAATGCAAATTACCGTTCCTATAACAAAACGATATTTTAAGTACTCCACATTGCATGATTTGTCTTAAATAGGTCTATAAGTTTCTTAGACTTCATTTTTTAACTACTAAGTTACTCCATGATTCAAAAGAGACAAAATTGCGTTTCATAAGTTTTTATTAAAGTAAAATCATGAAGCTTAAAAATCAAATTTCAGTCATGTCCATTTTCTATCAAAGCTCTCGAACATTTGCGCCTTGCAACAACAGTTTCAAAAATGAAAAATTTTATCGTCACTTAAAGCCACACGTGTTATGATATTTAAATAATTTTTGAAAATTTTTAGAACGGATTGCCCAATTTATTTGCAAACAGTGCTAATTAACACTAATTTGGTCAAAACGAATGAAAGACCTTGCAGGAAATATTACTCGTAGTAACGTTTTTTTAAGAAATTTAAACCGAACATAATTTTTAAGCGTACAAAAACTAAAACAATATTTATATATATTAGGGATATTACTTTTTTTGGGCGAAAAATAGTGATTGTTTTGTTTTCAAGAAAAAACCTTCCGCACCGAAGCTAATCCTAAAATCCTTGGAGACTTTTTTAATAAAAGATTGGTTGGAATTCGGTTATAACTACTAAAAATTGTCATAAGAGTCATAAGAATTTCCATTGTTATTTTTTATTATTTAAAAATACAATAGATATTTTCTTATAACTATAATATAAACGCGATTCATTTCAAATCAAGGTATTTACAACAAAAAAATTAGTTCCGTTTACTAATCAAAGTTTTTATACAAATTACGAAACGTATTTAACCTCTTTTAGAATTTCTAACCGAAAGAATCAGTTTCGGTTGTAAATGCCAAAAAAATATTAATATGATTAGCAGCGTGTCCCGAATTATTTTTTCCAGGGGGAAAAAATACGGGAAAAATAGCAAAAAAAATTTTTGAACAAAAACCAGATGGCTACCGGATTCTAAAGATTGCAATCCTTGTGCATTTTGAAAAAAAAAACATTTTTGATTTTCAAAAAATTGACATAGCGTAATACAGAGTACATTCCGGGAAAAATATTAATAATTAGTCTCAACAGCTACGAAAAACAGAGCGCTTTCGTTAAAACTATTTTAAAAAATGTTAAACGGCTTTCAATTATTTTTTTTTATATTAGTTATTTTAGATATTGCAAAAAAGTACAAACATAATAAAAATAATTGTTATTTTTATACTGGTTTCAAAATTTTATTAAATATTTTTACAAAGAAAAACAAGTAAGAAAATTATAGTCGGTCTAGACCGACTATACGATACCCTATACCATGCGTTTAGAGACCCTATCTCTCAGGCCCAACTAACTGGATATAGAAAATAAGCATAAACCAAATTTGAGTGGGATTTTTATTAATTTTTTCGGCTGGAGATATGAAAAAGTTCATATCGGATGCTATATCTATATGGGAACTAGGCCCAAAAATGGACCGATCCTGACCATGTTTGGTAAAGTCTCTTGTATTTTGCAAAAATATATACAAACCAAATTTGAGAAGAATCAGTGCAATATTTTTGTTTTTTGATAGATTTAAGTGAAGATCGGGAAGCAGCTCTATATGGGGCCTATGACTAAGAGTTGTCCAATAGGGATCATTTTTGGACTACTGATTAATGGATGTAATATATACATACAAACCCAATTTGACTAAGATTTGTATGATAATTTGGATCTTATGGCAATATATGTTGATTTCATAGGGGTCATTTGTATGGGGGCAGTTCTTAACATGGACCGATTCTCACCAAAAATATTTGACCTACACCCATCTTTAATTATACCGATCGAATCAGAATCACTATCTGATTCGCAAATATGAATATATTTTGATGAAATTTGGTATTTGATCTTTTATCGGCCATGGGATGAACGCTATTGAAATTGGTGAGAATCGGTCCATGTTCAGACCTAGCCCCCATACAAATGACCCCTATGAAATCAACATATATTGCCATAAGATCCAAATTATCATACAAATCTTAGTCAAATTGGGTTTGTATGTATATATTACATCCATTAATCAGTAGTCCAAAAATAATCCCTATTGGACAACTCTTAGTCATAGGCCCCATATAGAGCTGCTTCCCGATCTTCACTTAAATCTATCAAAAAACAAAAATATTGCACTGACTCTTCTGAAATTTTGTTTGTATATATTTTTGCAAAATACAAGAGACTTTACCAAACATGGTCAGGATCGGTCCATTTTTGGGCCTAGTCCTCATATAGATATAGCATCCGATATGAACTTTTTCATATCTGCAGCCGAAAAAATTAATAAAAATCCCACTCAAATTTGGTTTATGCTTATTTTCTATACCCAGTTAGTTGGGCCTGAGAGATAGGGTCTCTAAACGCATGGTATAGGGTATCGTATAGTCGGTCTAGACCGACTATAATTTTCTTACTTGTTTTAGACTAATTTAGCTTGAAAGAAAGAAAAAAAAACATATACTCACTTTCCATCTTAAAGATGCAACGCTGCACCAAAATTGCTCTATGGAAATGTTATTAATATTTTTTCCGGAATGTACTCTGTATTGCGCAAATTTTCCCGTTAATTTTTTAAAAATCAAACCATTTTTTTATTTAAATGAACTAGGATTGCAATCTTTAGGATACGGTAGCCATCTGGTTTTTTGCCCAAAAATTTTTTTTGCAATTTTTCCCGTAAAAGGCTCCTAAATCCCCATCATTTGGTGGGGCAAGCATTTTTGAAATTCGAAAAAAATTAAATCGGGACGCGCTAATGATTAGCCAGAATTTGCTGATTTAATTTGTCATTTGTCAAATAAAATAAAATAGAAAAAAAATTTAAGTATAGTCTGATATTAAATATTATTATTCAAAATAAGGTGTAAAATATTGCAAAATTATTTCAAACAAGTAAGAAAATTATAGTCGGTCTCTAAACCATGAGTTTAGAGAATTGGTCTTATATATTTATATATACTAGCAGATTCCAGCGCTCCACAGTGGTTCAAAACCAAAAAAAAGTGGTAATATGTCTGGAACTTCTAAACTATTGGTTGGATTGGAATAGTATATTCTTGGCGATTGTAGTCAAGGACATAGGCTTTGAAAATATTTATTTTTGAGATACCCTGTTGTAACACAGGGTGAGCTACAGGGTGCCAAATTCGACCATCTCGAGGTGGAAAATGCTTTCAAAGCTTGTAACTTTTATAAATATGAAGTGATTTTTACGTTTTCTAAATTTTTCCAATAACCGTTAAATTATTAACAAAAAACATGCTTACACTACCTAGTTATCGCTTATGGTTTAAAAAATATTTGATTTTAAAAATCAACATTTGAACTTTTCAACAAATTCTTTCTTGGTTTTTCGCAAATAACATTTTTATTAAAATAGATTAAAAAAAAATCTAAAAATATGTGGCGATAGCCAGTACTTTTTAAAAAAATACATTGAAGTATCTTTTGAATTATTTCAAACCGTTTAGTGAGCACAAAATCTTAAAATTGACTTTTTGAATCAGGTTCTGAAAATTGCAAATTTTTGCCAAAAAATACCCTTCATTCTTTCACATTTTTCTCACAACCTTGGTAAAACATGTATATATTTTTCTACATATTTTAAAAGAATATGCTTCAAGAATGGTTGTAAGCGAAATTTTTAATATTTTTGGACATGCACCCTACGTCCAGCATTGGACGAAATTGGGCAATTTAAAAAAAAACTAAGTTTTAAAAGTTAATACAAAAATATCCGCTCGATTTCTTCAAATATTTCACCGCAGTGTTAAAGCTCCAAATAAAATTCACTGCCATTACGTAAACGTGGTCAGGAGGGCTTAAATGGTGAAAAAAGTCAAATTTTCATACGAATTTTATTTGTTAACATAAAAAACATATTAAGATTAGTTATTTTTATAGTTTGTTTATTGATTCAGAACGGAATTTAAATTATCTAAAACACTTCAAAAAATCATTTTGATAACGTTAATAGGTTTTGAGATATTTATATTCAAATTTCAGAAAAAAATATAGAAAAACTATGGTTTTTCGTTTTTTTTTTTGGTTTTTTTGGTAAAGTGTTCCCAAAATTTTTGAATTTTACTTATTATTATATATATTGTTAAAGAAGACATATTTATCTATTCAACGATATATAACATGTCTATCAAATATATTGCAACATGCTGAAATAATGACCCCAAACCACACTCCACAGGCAAAAATTTAGCTATTTCTCTATTTGTTCAAATAAATGGTCATTTACATAGTGAATGACATATTTTTTTATTGATTTTTGGTAAAGGGTTGCATACGTTTTTATTACTTCAAATAATTTTATATATCTTTTCAAAGAAGGTATAATTATAAGTTAATGGTGTATGAAATATTTTCCTAATGAGCTTCAACTGATCATTAAATTGCCCGAATATCCTTGACTACAATCGCCTAGAATATACTATTCCAATCCAACTAATAGTTTAGAAGTTCCAGACTTATTACCACTTTTTTTTTGGTTTTGAACCACTGTGCGCTCGAAATTCGAGTGCAAATTCTAGGAAATTTAATTTTTTCATTTAATAAAGACCATAAAGGTATGCTTCACAATTCAACTCATTTTAAATGAAGAAAACAAATTCAACACATTAACACAAACACATTAACAAATTTAATAAATAATTTTATGTATGTGTTAGTAGCAGCTTTAAACGATCATAACTTCAAAAAAATATTCCAGACGATGAAAATTGTAAATCTGGCTAACAGCTAAAAAGAAATACCTTTCAAATGATAAATTTTTTGTCAATATCGGGGTAAAACTGTGAAACTTACATCGGTCACAAGGAATTGCCTTGCCTATTAATATTATAGGTAAGCATAACCCAAATCTGAGTGGAGTTATTATTATTATTTTTGCCTACAGATTTGAAAAAGTTCATAGGTCGAAAAATGGACCAATCCTGATGATATTTGATATAGTCACTTATTTTTTTCAGAAACATATACAAATCAAATTTAAGAAAAATCTGTGCAATATACATTTATACCTTATACCACTATGTGGTTTGGGTATAATGACTTTGTGCTGCTGTTTGTAACTACCAAAAATATTTGACCTAGACAAATCTTTTATTATACCGATCGCCTCAGAATCACTTTCTGAGTCGATTTAGCGATGTCAGTCCGTCCGTCCGTCTGTGTGTCCATGTAAACCTTGTAATCAAACTACAGGTCGCAACTACAAACATATTTTGATGAAATTTGGTACGTAAGCTTTTATCAGCCATAGGATGAACGCCATTGAAATTGGAGAAAATCGGTCTATGTTCAGACCTACTCCCCATACAAATGACCCCCATGAAATCGACATAAATGGCCATAAGATTCAAATTATTGTATAGATCTTAGTCAAATTGGGTTTGAATATCTTCATTGTATCCATTAATCAGTAGTCCGAAAATAATCCCTGTAGTACAATTCTTAGTCATAGGCCCCATATAGAGCTGCTTCCCGATCTTCACTTAAATCTATCAAAAAACAAAAATATCGCACAGTTTTTTCTCAAATTTGGTTTGTGTATAGTTTTTAAAAATATAAGTGACTTTACCAAATATCGTCAGGATCGGTCCATTTTTCAACCTAGTCCCCGTATAAATATAGCACTCGATATGAACTTTTTCGTATCTGCAGCCAAACAATTTAATAACAATGGCACTCAAATTTGGTTTATGCTTATTTTCTATATCCAATTAGTTGGACCGAAGAGATAGGGTCTATAAACCATGGTATAGGGTATCGTATAGTCGGTCTAGACCGACTATAATTTCTTACTTGTTTTTAATGGGTTTAAATCGTCTCAGAAAGTGCTTCCATGTCGGTCGCTGCAATAAAAGATGGGTCTAAGTCAAATATATTTGGTAGTTATAAACATCAGCTCAAAGTTATTATATAAATGGTACAAGAAATGCCCGTTGTTATGGATGCTGAAAATGTTATTCAGGCCACATGGTATTAACTTTTTCTTGGTAATTATGGTTATAGTTAAGTAAGCCAATCTGCCAATCAAAAGTGCACTATCATTCCTTGCAACTAAAGTAGATATCTAGAGATACTCAGAACACATTCGATTAGGCTAGTAGTTCTCGATTGTCATATTGCAACTAAACAATACTCACATTCGTGATTGAGGGGCTTGAATTCATTGCGTCAAATATATGAAAGTTCCACGCTTGCTTATATTAGCGGTACAAATGTATATGAGAATATGAGTACATAACATGTTGTGAACATATATGATTAACTGCAATTATACGCATGGGTAAATACAAATTTTTGTAGTAGACAAGACATATGAACAGGTCCAAGATGTATTCAAGGACTTGACCAAATCCAAAATTTATTCAAGATGCTTATTTATAGGTTACAAAGGTTTGCAAAGTTGATCAATTGATCGAAAAGATTGTTATACGATTGGGTAAGTAATGAAGTTGTGCTGAACACCTTTTATAATGTCGACATACGACGTAAAATCAATTTGTCATCACTTGTAATGAAACTATTGGTCACAAAAATATACATACAAGCAGCTATTTAAATTTGTTAAAAGAAGTAATTGCTAAGATCTAGACTAAATCTAAATGTTCCCATGAGTTGGGATTAATATATAGTTTGAAATGAGTCATTGCTTTCGCTAAAGGCATTTCAAAAATCGCAAAACATATACGATAAAAAAAAATACACTGAAAATAAAAATTTATATTAAAAGCTTTGTAAAAGGAAACGAAAAGAATATTATAGTTGCCTTGAAAATAAATTGAATTATACATACATCGATTACTTAAAATCATAAAATATGTCTTATCGATAACATCAATGAATTTTAATCCTTATAATACTCGTTGAATTTGAGTTATGTAGTAAAAGTACAAAATGAGGTATATTTATCTTCAGCTAAATTTTAAGTTTAACCGATGGTTTTTTGAAATTGAAAAGACACTTGTAATTTACCAGTCGAACGTTGAGGAACATATTTAAATCAACCTACATACATTGAATAAATACTAATTGAATTGAAAACACTCACATCTTTTCTTTTCATATAACCCTTAATCCTAATACCTAATTTATGATTTCTCTTCTATGAGAAATTGTAAAATAATAAGAATATTTTTTGGAGCTGCTATTATTATTCTCAGCTAAACTGACTTATCCAGCCCGACAGGTATCGTCACCCTAATTTGAATTAGCTGGCGCCAAAAAATACAGCCAGAGATGAGTATTTGAAAGCTTTGGCTGCTGTTTTTTCAAACTTACTCAATGGATATGGCTCTCTTGATTCCTTTAAAACGAGTATCATTTTCCCTATATATGAAAAAGGAGATATGAACCAAGAAATTAATTACAGAGGGATACCTTTCATGAACTGTATAGCAAAGAAAATTATGGGTGCGCTGAAAGAAAGAATTAACAGAATGGGTCAATTATAATGTTATAAATGAATTTCAAGCAGGTTTTCAAAAAGGCTATTCCACCCTTGATAATGTAATGAAGAAAATAAAAAAGTCTACGCCTTTTTTGTTGATTTTAAAGCTGCATTTGATTGCATTTCAAGAAACCTATTAATATATAACTTACAACAAATCGGATTGTTATCAAAACTGGTTAAGTTTATTGAAAAAATTTATCAGGACACAAAATCGGCTATCTGATCTACCCGATTATTTTGAAACTCACTCCGGGGTAAAGCAAGGATGCTTGCTATCACCATTGCTATTTACCTTATATCTGAATGGTATGCACGACAGTCTAGAAGGTGAGTTGTTTATAGGAGATATGAAGGTAAGAGTTCTTATGTATGCTGATGACATTGTCATATTAGCGGAAAGTGTACCGATTTTGCAGAAAATAATTGAAAATTTAAAAAGAAATACTGTACTTCACAGGATATGGAAGTAAATCTAGCCAAATCCGATATAATGATTTTTAGAAAAGGAGGCGGAGTTGCTTTAAATGAGAGTTTAATGGTGCGGAAGTTAGAGTGGTATCAGAGTATAAGTACTTGGGAGTCACATTGACCCCTAAAATGTTTTTCTCCAAACATATCGCAGCGAGAAACAATGCAGCTAAAAAGTGTTTAAATGCCACTAGAAACATTTTATTGGCAAAAATGAAATAGCTTTAAAGGTGAAATGGATAATGTTTTTAGCGGTTTGCAGAGCTATACAATCTTACGGAGCTCAAGTATGGGGATATTCATGGTTCGATGAAGTGGATAAGTTACAGCGGTTTTTCAAAAAAAGGGGATTGAAACTTGGAGATATCACACCCAATTATGTATTAATGTTGGAAACTGTCCAAGAAGAGTGCCATTTTCATACTTATAGTCTGGATTTATCATATATATATTAAACTATTTTTGTGTACGGTAATTTCAGACTACCACATAAACTATCTATGAAATGAAAAGTATAACCAAAATCAAATAAGCTATATAATGAAAATTAAAGGTGATTTATTGTGGTTGAATGGTACCAGTTTTAGGGAAGGTGACAGCAGATAATGCTCCATGTGTAATATGGAAGAAATAGAAACCCTTCATTATTTCTTGGGCAGATGTCCTATATTAAAAACGATAAGGAAGAGATATTTACAGCGTGCAGGATTGGCTAATCCTTTTTTATTAGGCAAAATATGCATTAAAATATAGAAGTATATTATATTATGGTGAAGATACTAATTGACTAATCTTTTTTTATTAGACAAAATATGCATTAAAATATAGAAGTAAATTAATAAATTAATTTAATTTTAAAATATTTTTGTCCAAACGAAAAATAAATACCCAACATTCCGGCAAACGGTTTTTTATAAACCATGCCGTACTTTTCTTTATACATAGTTAGTTTTTGGAATTTAGGAATAACTATTGTAATGAATTGAAAAAAAATAAAGAAAAATTTATCTATCTTATCTATCTAGTTTAAAATGAGTTGATACCGATCAAAAAATACCCTGTGTAAGGCCTTTTTAATCATAGTATCCTATATTGGATGTAATATGTATTATATAATTCAATAAGTACCTTTGGAATAAAAATTTACATCATTTAATACCAATATTAATTTAAATAACAACTTTGAATCGGGTAATAATGTCCTTTAAAATGGAAATTATTATTATAATGGTTTGAACCTAAAATAAAAACAAGTAAGAGTGTTAAATTCAGCTGTGCCGAATCTTTGATACCCTCCACCTCGGTTTGAGTCTTGATAATAAATGTAAATGAAAAAGTAAATAATTTGTTAAACTTAATACCAAATTATTTCAGCAAATTCTTTGGGTTGGTTTTCGTCTTTTCTATTATTTCGGATTTATTTCGGTGTTTGCTTTTTGGTCATAGTGGTTGCTGATCGGCATGCATTTAGGTTATATACCTATATGCATGCGTTTCCGGTTATTTGATATAACTTATCGTTTAATTTAGTTTTTGCTAATTAAATAGCTCGCCCTAATCTCCATTGCAAAGGTAATGGTTGTGTAGGGTGGCTATATGCATTAAATCGTGCTAATTGAGATGGCTGTATAGTTTCTTTTAACTGGCCAAATATTTCTTCATTGCGGCCATATAGGTCGGATAGAGTAACAAAATAATAACCAAAAAAAATATTGCCATATTTGGAAAACATAGAGAATAAATTTATAATAATAAATATTCAAATTAGGGATGCCAAACGCAAAAAACCAAATAAAATAATTTGTTCTCTTTATTTTCTGAAAAACTTCAAATTTTCATCCAAAAAAAATTGTGAAAATTTATATATAAAAAATAACATTCTCATCAAATTGCGTTTATTTATGTAACAGTTTTTATGTTCGCAATTCTTAAATATCATTTGACGTTTTCTAAAATTCATTGAATTTAAATTAATGTTTTCTGTAGTGTGATTCTGTAAATTTCAAATTCAACGATCCGACAATCGCAAAATATATCGACAGCTATTGTTGTTTGCACTAAGGATTAAGTGATTCACTAAGTACATACATCTTAACGACAGTCGACAAATCTATTTTTTTATTTATTTAAATTGTAAACGAGCGGCATCTCTGTCAAAATAAGCGAAAACACAAAGAAGAATAGAAAAAAACAAATTACTTCGTGTTTGACAGGATGATTTTATGTTTATGTTTAATATCTTTATTTTTTACTAATATTTCTGTGTATTTATTTGAAAATGAAATAATGAATTGAATATGCTATTTAATTTTTTTATTTATATAAAATGTTTTTTAATTTAAGCAAAATATTTGCACTATTTTATGATTTTTATTTATGTATGACGACATTTCAACCTAAAAATTTAAGTTTTTATCGATTGAATAAACAACACAAAAATGGTTGTCGTTTAGATAACAACAACAGCTGACTTTAACAATAGCGAATATCGTTTAAAAATTTTACTGGTAATTTTGCAATTTTCTTTTTTAACGATTCGACTATCATTAAAAGAAGTTACTGAATCGCGGTACTGAAAAGCTATTAATTTCTCCTGAATGTCAATATTTTTTTTAAATGTAAAAATTTTTTAAATGTAAACATAGGTATTTGGTGTTTTTTTTTTTTTTTTGAATTTCAATTTGTGTTTAACGAATAAAATTTATATATTAAAGATGCAATTGATGTCTTCTAAATTTAAAATTATAATTCCCAACGTTTTGATATGATTTTCTGAAATTCAATTAATTGTAATTTATAATTGGAAATTTTTAATTCCAGTTTTTAGAATTGATATTTTCTTAAATTTGAATGGAAAATTTAAAAATGACAATTTTGTATTTATGTCAATAATAATGCTTTATTAATTATAAACAATTTTTAAAAATTAGATGTAATCGCAATCAGATATTTTGTAGGTAAAGCAGAATAATAATTCTATATAACTATGTAGAACTGTTTTGAAAGCAAAAAAACTCATTGATGAACTCGGTAACTCTATTTTGTAAAGACAACAAAAAGTTAATATGCCAAACTTATGTTCATATTTGTAAAAGAATAATAAAAAAACGTATGAAATAAAAGACCAGCCCGTGTATACTCTTAACATTGTTCTGTATGATATCTATTTGAAAATATCGACATTTATGTTAAAATAGAAATAACTATTGCAAAGCTAATTAGAACAAACAAAAATTGTGGCGCCATCTACTGTGGCATAGTCACGCTGAGCAAAATGAATTGACACTCTGTTAATGCAAAATAAATGTATTTTCCCCACAACAAAATATTGCAGAATTTTATGTAAATAAAATAATATACCGACTTATTTCTAACATGCAGTTGTTATGGATATACATATATATATAATATATGTATATTATTTGTATTATTTAATATGTTTATATAAATTTATAAATAAATTTATACATAAAATTTTTTTTTGCTATATTTACATTGTTTTTTTTTATTAACAACTAGGTATTTTAGCATTATTTGCTTAAGATGTTGGTGAATTTTTACTCCATTTATATTAACTCGTAGTGTCTGCTTGTCGAAAAAATTTTGGATCGATTTTAACCAATTTCCCGTGAGCCATTCGATCTGAAATTTTGCAGGCAGGCTCGTGGTAATAACAGAAATTATCTAACAAATTTTTAGAGTGATGCCAAAACAATGGAAACTTTTAAATTTTTCTACCAGAGTTAATAAAAAAATGTACAAAGGGTTAGTTTTTATTATATTATTACCACAACGACCACAAAAACAACAAGTCCAGCTATGACAACAACACAACATTAAGAATAACAACAAGAACAATATATAAACATCATATTTTTAATTTTTTTTTTTTTAATTTTTCAGAGATTTCCCTGGACCTGTTCCACCGATTTTAATGATTTTTGAAATAGAAATCTTCCCATGAATTTGGTGAATCATTCTCACTAAAAATGATCACTGTAGCTGCACTATTCAGGGCGTGATCGTGACAAGAACAACATAGAAAATTATATTTTTTCAAGACTTTTTTTAGTTCTTCATTCAAATCTCGGGCCCTAATCGACCGATTTGGACGATTTTAAATAGCAAACTTTTCAGGATGTCAATGAATCATTTTTTATGTCAACGAGCACCCTAGCTGCCGGATTGATGCCGTCGTCGTGATTTCCACAGACGGACAGACGGACATCGCTATATCAACTCCGGTTGTTATAACGATCACAAATATATATATTTTATGGGGTCCAAAATTTTTTTTCTAATTATTACAAACGGAATGACAAACTTATATATACCCTCTGCACACTGGAGTGAAGGGTATAATTATAAATGGACACATCTTAAAAAATAATAATATTTATTTAATAAACATAATATTTAATAATGGTAATATTTATTCTTTTAGAAGAGGAACATTTTTTTTACTAAATTAATTTTTAAAAAATCTACAACGCGATAAAATATAATAAATACAAAAACAATAAAATAATAAAAACAAATTTTACTAACACAAACGAAAAACTGAACATAACAAAGCTTTCTGAACTTATAATTCTAAAATCTTAAATTAGAAATTTATTGAATTTTTACACATTGCATTCATGTTTAATAGCTTACTCCCTTTTTCTTTTTTTTTTTTTTTGGGGGGGGGGGAGGTTTAATTTTTTGTCATTATACAGAGTTTGGTTGAGTATAGTAAAACACTCATACACCAGGACTGTATGCACACTTTATATGTGGATTAAAAACTAAATATAAAACAAAAGTTTATATCATATAACCAGAACGCATATAATTAAGTATCTTTTCATAATCAATTTTTCTTATGAAGTTTGTATATTTTTTTATTTCAATACCTGCTGTGATAAACAATATTTTTTGTTTTTCCGTTCGGTACAAAAATTATCAAATTTCCGGCGTTCCTACTCTGGAGCAAGCTACATATAGCTGTCCATGAGAAAAACATGGATTTTCCAAATTAAATCTGGCAACACCTAATGATTGCCGTTGAATTTAGAATATAATTTGCTATTTTTTTATTTCAGCGCTTTTTTATTTAGGCGATTTTCAATTTTGCCGATTTTTGAAAGATACTTATTTTTTTGGATATTTGTTTTTCGCGATTTTCGGTTTTTGCGATTTTTGATTTTGGTGATTCCATTGGTAATTAATACTTTAAATTTGTTGTATAGGAGATACCACGTCCACCAGTTCTATCCCACCCTTTTTTTATCTGACTACTCACATGACTAGCTGATGGAGTCGTACAAAGTGTCAAGGTTTTCCCTTTTATAATACTCCAGTTATATGATATTATATATTTACTTTATATGGGCAGTATCATGCCCACTGCTACGATTATGCCCATTTTTTGTTCTACTAATCACATGAATAACTTATGGGCTCACACATAGTCCCAAGGCTCTCACTATCACAGTACTCCAAATATATGACGTTTAATATTTACTTTGTAGGCGTGTACCATGTCCATTTGTTCGATCTCGCCCATTTTGTGTCAAACTACGCATATTAATAGTATATGAGTATAGTATATATAGTATATTTGCAAAGCTGTCACTATCATAGTACTCCAGATACATTACATTTAATATTTACTTTGTATTGGGGGTTTCACGCCCACTTATCGGATTCCGGCATGACTACTAACATTAATAATAGGTGATCTCACACAAATTTGCAATGATCTCCGTGTCATAGTACTCAATATATAGGATATTAATAATTCACTTTGTATGGAAGGTTTCACGCCCATTAAAAATATTGCTTATAGTTACTTCCAGATACATAGTAAGACTCTGTAAAAATTTCAGGAATATCGGTTCAAAGGTTTAGATATCAATTGCCTATATGATTGTGCGGTATTATGTATTTAATTAATCACAACAGAATAATTTGATAGTAAAGTATGTGTTTTTTTTGGTAGATAGAACTTACGAAAGGGTTAGCTGGCATATTGAGCTTTTTGAGGCATATGATCAGTATACTCTGGCATCTAGATTCACGCTTGAACAACGCTACCAAATTATACAAATTTACTTTGAAAATCAGTCATCGATTCACGCAACATATAAACGGCTTCGTGATTTTTATGGCACACATAATCGTCCGTATGTCCAAGCCATCCGTTGAACAGTGGATAGATTTCATACCCGTCGAAGGAATGTGCGTACTGAAGAGGATATCGCCGCTTTAAACGAAAGTACGAAATAAGATCCAAATTTATTGATTCGTCAGCGATCGCGGGAATTGGGGCTCCGTCTTTCCACTACGTATAAGATCCAGCTGGTGCAGGAATTAAAGCCATGCGACCATCATATGCGTTGTTCTTTCGCCAATTGGGCTCTAGAGTAATTGGAAACTGATGTTTTATCTCAAAATTGTGTTTAGCGATGGAGCTCATTTTTGGCTTAACGGGTTTGTTAATAAAATTGCCGCATATGAAGTGATACCAATCCACAACAGACCCTACAGACTCCATTACATTCACGCTGGTGGCATCGTCGGACCTAGTTCTTCAAAAATTAAGCAGGAGTATGCGTCACGGTCAATGGACAATGATACCACACCATGACCTATGATTTTTTGTTTAAAAACATCGATAGCATTGATGTAATATTGGTGACATCGACTTATTGAAATCAAAATTTGACTTTAAGGTGATTTCGAGCAATCGAACTGTCAATTGACCACGCGATTGTTTCCTGTGGGGCTACGTCAGGTCCATATGCCCGAAATCATATTGATTTTTTCAATAAAAAATTTTTGGATTAAAATTTAATTTTTTCTGTTATTTTTTCAAGCTTAAAAGTTTTATCAAGCTTAAAAACACCCTACATACGACTACCAAAATTCGTTCGACAACAAATTCGGTTGCAACATCGAATCCGTTTTCTGTGTGTAAAATCTGTATGTATTACGCGTATAGAATAATAATAAAAATTTCCGCCAATATTTAGATGTTAAAAGAGCCATTTTTTACTCTTCGTTTTGCGCTGCTGAAGGAATTGTAGATCGTTTTGGTACCCAGTGTCTTAGAAAAAATTCGTTAGATTTCTTTAAGTGAATTAATTTTAAAAAAAAATAATAAAAAACATGACAACAATGATCTAAAAATCAATGATAGTACCATGCATTACAAATAAGCTTGCAAATGGACAGAAAGATAAAATTATTTTAAAATATTCGTTAAAAAAAAAACACAAATATAACGATGACGTAATGCTTTCTGTTCGGAATAAAAGCAAGATATTCTTTATTTAAGACGGTATAAGCGAAAAGCAAAAATTTATATAACTTTAAGTAATATATAAGATTTTCTTAAGAATTGAAAAATGCATTGCTTCTACAGGAACTTTATTAGTTACCGTGATATAATAATATCATATTTATGTTTTATATTACCAAAAAAATAATAAAAAAATTATATCCCTAATGTACATATAAAAGTTTGTATACAAAAACAAACCCAAAACTGGTTATATTCTAAGGAATATTAAGAAATTTCTAAACCAAAGACAATAATATTTACTTCAAAACTCTATGAGGTAAATGGCACTTTTAACAGCTTATCTTAAAATGTTTCTTCTTCCTTAACGTCTTGGCGACAATACTAAAAAATAACGATACTTTTAAAATCGCACAAATCCTCAAAGAATCTAATGAAATATCCGCCATTCTATAGTTATTATTCGGCATTATGCTGAAGTGCATTAAAAAATTTGCTAGTACTTAGAGTGCCACATTTAGAAGGCTTATAAACAAATGCTGCAGACATTCAAGATGCAGATGAGGAAAATAAAAAAAATGTAAGAATACAACACTAAATTTAATGTTTACAAAAATTCAACTATAAAATCACATATAAAAAAAAAGTACAAGCGCATTTAAAATTTTATAATGCATTGAGATTAGCTAATGAAATAACAGACAGTCATGACTGGCATTATCTTCAACACTTTAAAATTATCGAAGAACAGTGGTTTGTATATCATATGAATATAACCAATATAGAATTTTAATTAGTTTTGATTTGGACGTATGCCAACAACTTCTGAATTTAGCTTATTAAGAAAAGCTACTTTCTTACGAAAATTTACTATTTAAGAAAGGGTATTTTATTAAAAAGGATTTTTAAGAAAAAATACTTTTTAAAGAAAATGAATATCTTACTAAAAGGTACCTTTTAAGAAAAAGTGCTCTCTTAAGAAAATACACTTTTTAGAGAAATGGTACCTTTTTCAAAACGGTACTTTTTTGAGAAAATGTACTGTTGTAAGAAAAATTTATTTTTTTCTAAGAGGTAATTTTTTAAGAAAATATAATTTTTTAAAATGCACTTTTTAAAAAAGGTACTTGTTTCGGAAACTGTACTTTTTAAGAAAACGTACTTTTTGAAGAAAAGTCAGTTCTCTTGAAAAAGGTACTTTTTTAAGAAAAGATACTATTTTTTGATAAAAGGTACATTTTTAATAAAAGATAAGATAAAAAATTTACTTTTTAAAAAAAATTACTTTAAGAAAATGTACTTTTTATGAAAAGGTACTTTTTATGAAAAGGTACTTTTTATTGCAGAAAAGGTACTTGTTTATAAAAAATTACTTTTACAACAAAATTTACTATTTAATAAAAAAATATTCTTTTTCAAGAAAATTTACTATTTAAAAAAAATTTACTATTTGAAAAAAATGTACTTTTTAGGATTCAGTCATTGAGACCAACCATAACTATAATAAGATTGATAATAAATTGAGTGCTCTGAAAGACATCGCTAAAGAATTTTATATAGCTTTTGATTATAACTCCGCAAAACCTTTTAAGTAAAAGGTACAAAAATATATTTACAAGTAAAAATCAAAAGCGGAAGTTTTTAAAAAACGTTGTAATCGTCATAATTTATATTTAATTGTACCCTATACCACTATGTGGTCAGGGTATAATGACTTTGTGCTGATGTTTGTAAGTATCAAAAATATTTGACCTATATAGACCCATCTTTTATCGACTCATAATCACTTTCGCAGTCGATTTAGCAATGTCCGTCTGTCAGTCGACCGTTCGTCCGTAAAATTTGTAATCCAGGTCGCAAATGTAAATATATTTTGATACTTAAATTTTGTATATAAGCTCCTAATGAAATTGGTGAAAATCGGAGCATGTTCAGACCTAGTCCTCATACAAATGGCCATTATGAAATCGACTTAAATTGCAATAATATCCAAAATAATAGTCAAATTGGTTTGTGTATGTTTATTACATCCATTTATCAGTAGTCTAAAAATAAATCCTATAGGATAATTCATAGTCACAGCCCCTATTTGAAGCTGATTCCCGATCTTCACTTAAATCTCAAATTTGGCTTGTATATAATTTTGAAAAAATTAAGGGATCTTACCAAATATGGTCAGGATCGGTTCATTTTTCAACCTAGTCCCCATATAAATATAACATCCGATATTAACTTTTTCAGAAGGCAAACAAATTAATAACAATGCTACCCAAATTTGGTTTATGCTTATTTTCTATATCTAATTAGTTGGATCTATGATATAGGGTCTCTAATTTTCTTACTTGTTTTTTTTTTTTAATATAAGGACAGGGACTCATCTCAAAACCTATGTCTCATTATTTGCGAATATTTCTGTTGGAAATAACTTCATTACATTACAAATTCACTAATATCTGTAAAATAGATCGAATATTAAACTACTGTACTTTAAGGACCATCACTTGATGATGATGCTCATTATCACTATGTAGAAACATAAAAAGCAGCGCCATTAAAAATAAACGATAAAATTCACATCTATTGTTAATTTCTAGTTGAAATGTCGAAATAATAAAAGAAAACCAAATAGTTTATGGAATATAATAATAAAATGCTTGAAAAACTTAATTTATGTATATATGTATGTACTCGCAATAAAAATCAAGTTGTAAACTATATATTATTCATCTTAAGCATACAATAAAAAATTAATTCTAAAGTTTCTACTAACGGTACGACAAGACAGTATATATGCATAAAGAGGGAGTGGTATGGTACTCGTATTCAAAATAAATTAAAAACAAAAATATTTTGTAGTGACAGGCGGCGACAGAATAAAAGCCATAAACAAATATAAAGAGTAACTGATATACAAATAAGTACACGGAATAATTTCGCTATATTTTATTAGTTAAGACAGAATAAAACAAAATATATATCGATACACAGTGCGTTTAACAAGAAAATATTGGGCCATATATTTCAAATTACGATTGAATATGTCAAATATAATCTAAATATAATTAGCAATATTCTTCAAAACCTCCAATTGACTGTTGGGTTATTGATTATTCGAAAAATGTAGAAAAAGCAGATCGACCGAATTCTCCCTTTTGACTACAGATTAAGTTTGGGGTAGTCACGCACAGTCACTCACAGTCACGGAGTGATCTAAATGTGATTTCCCCTCATCCGATCGATCTGAAACTAGGCCCAAACACTTGATTAACTTCGACTTAGTCACGCACAGTCACGCATAGTCACGCACAGTCACGGAGAGATTTTAAACGGATTTTCCCTCACCCAATCAATCTGAAAATTGGTCGATATACTTGCTGTAAAGAAATATTAACTTCGACATAGTCACGCCCAGTCACGCATAGTCACGCACAGTCACGGAGTGACTTAAATCCCATTTCCCCTCATCCAATCAATCTGAAAACTGGTCCATAGACTTGTTGTGGCCAAAGATTAATTTTGAAATAGTCACGCAAAGGCACGCACACTCACGGAGGGATTCAAAACTTATATGCATAAGGAAAGAAAGAGTTTTAATAAAAAATTTGTTTTTTTGTATTTTGTATGTGTCATTTTAAGCAAAAACTAAAAAAAAAAAATTATACATATTAAATAGTTTTTTAAACAAAAAAATAAGAAAACGA
Organism: Cordilura impudica; assembly: GCA_963682025.1. Classification (NCBI taxonomy): domain Eukaryota; kingdom Metazoa; phylum Arthropoda; class Insecta; order Diptera; family Scathophagidae; genus Cordilura; species Cordilura impudica. The sequence goes on from OY821517.1 coordinate 113,364,853, forward strand.
TTCATATTTCTTAACCTGTTTTTACACAGTCACAAGTTTTCAGAGTACTTGGTTATTTTATCCATAATTTTGTATTGCTTATTTCAGCAATAACTTTGAAATAAATAGATGGAAATAAAGTAAAAATTTAATATTATTTGAATATATTTTATTATTTTGAATCATATAGATACGGCTTTACTTTTTAGTTCAATATAAAGATCTTAAAACTCCAACCTTCAACGTAGATAGCATTGTAAGCAGAACACGGAAGTGACTTCATAATAATAATAAAATAAATTTAACATACAACATGGAATACTTTGTAAGCAGGCGAAATATATGTGTTTAAAATTGCAACTTAAAACTTGTTTAAATTGACATGTTAACTACGGTATTGGAAAACTGTTTTAAAAATTTTCTGATCACAAAGTGGTATGTGCGAAGGTTATGAACAAAAACAATTTTGAAATTGTTTAATTATTTTTCCGAAGTTATTTTTTAAAATTAAAAAGTTATATAGTATTCGTAAATTTTTCTTTAAAAAAAATAAATAATAGATACATACACAAATTTAAAATATGTATGTATATGTTAGTTATTTTTTTATTAGATTTTAATTTAACTAAATTCTTTATTGAGTTACCATTCCGCATATCGAGAGGATATAACACCACACACGCTAACTATCACGGATTTTGGTGAGAAAACTGTTTACTATGTTCAGCTGTTCGTATATATGTGTGTTACAAATGTTGCAATCGATTTTAAACTAACTTCCAGATGATCTGGCATCCTGTTACTTGAAATATAGCTCAGAAGTGGATTCTCATATAAGTGGGCGTGGCACCTCCCATACAAAGTAAATATTTATCATCATATATTATAGCAAGAGTCCTGAAATTTTCTTAGATAGTAATGTAAGCAGTCGAATTTAATATGGGCGGAACCTGATCAATGGGTGTTGTACCACCCAATAAAGTAAATATTTACTACCCTATATCTGGAGTTCTATAAGAGTGAGAGCCTTTAAACTTTGTGTGAATCTATATGTAATCTATAATATTAATAGGCTAGGCGATTTCTTGTGACTGATGTTTTGTTCTACCATTTTATCCCGATTTTGACCAAACGTATATTATTTGAAAGGTATTTCTTTTTAGCCGATTTTTAAATATTTTCCTTTAGTTTGAGTAAATTTCATTTAAAGTTGCTACTAACACATACATAAAATTATAGAATGATATGTGTAAGTTTATTAAATTTGTTAATGTGTTTGTAATAAAAATGAGTTTGTTTTTTGTGTTGATTTGTGAATTGGCTATAATTGATTAGCATACTTTTAGGGTCTTTATTTAATGAAAAAATAAAATTTCCTATAATTTGCGCTCGAATTTCGAGGGCTGGAATCTGCTAGTTAATGTAATTAGTCGTGGGCGTGACACCTTCCATACAAAAAAACTATCTGGAGTATCTTAAAAAATAAATATAGTTTGTTCTTTATTTTGATATACTTATTAATGACAGGTACTTCTAACTATTTTATATTTCAGATATGGTCAGATGAAGAGCAACCGAAATAGATATGAAATTTGCCATTGCTTATACTGATTCCTGACACCATTTATACTATCCTGAAATTTGTGATTGTGAATTTTTAATAGCTACGGATATATTTATAAAATCAAAAATGAATATATTGTAATAATTTTACATAATTATTTAAAAGAATGAATTCATTACAAATCTACCTCACACTTTATTAAGACTGGAATGCTAAACACGAATCGGGCAAAGAATTGAATGTCCAATAGACAGGGGCCATTTTTTTCCATGCATGTTGTGGTTAATTTTCTTCTATGAGATTGTAATGTAAACTATACAAATCGGGGATAGCTTTAAAATCCAGAAAATTGATGCTGTTATTTGAGAAATTTGAGGTCTACGAAACTGGTGTATATGATAATAATAGTGATAAAAGTTTATAAAATTTACTGAGGAAACTCGAAAAACAGTAAGAAATAATTTAAGCTTCAATTATTTTAATTATATTAACGATGAACAACTACATATGTAATTGATTTTCCTAGTATAAGACCAAAGGTAACAACTTAGAAAATTATAGTGTGAGTAAGAAAAATGGCCTTGATCCAACTAATTAGATATATAAACAAAGCATACTCTTAATTTGTTATAAATTTATTGCCTGTCCGTATGATAAAGTTCATATTGGATGCTATGTTTGAATGGCGAATAGGTCTAAAAATGGACCGATCATCGCCATATTAGTTAAGGCCACATATTTTTCGCAAAACCATATATAAACCAAAATTGGGGAAAATCTATGCAATATTCTTGTTGTTTGATAGATTTAAGTGAAGATCGGGAAGCAGATTTATATGGGGACTATGACTAAAAATTTTTTCACAGTGTTTCCTTTTGGAGTACTAATTAATGGGTATAACAAACACATATAACCAAATTTTATAGAGATCTTTATGAGAGGGGATAGGGGATTAGGTCTAAACATGCACCTATTTTTACTAATTTCAATACTGTCCATGCTATGGCCGACAAATCCTTATATATAAAATTATCACAATATATTCGTATTTGCGACCAGTAGTTTGATTACAAGGTTTTCATTGAAAAACCGACGTAAAGTGGCTCGAATCGTTTTTCGTTGCCCAAAACTCTAAATGTTTGGATCCAATTGAGATATTTTAGTAATTTTTCTTTTATTGGACAGATAATTCCAAATTCAATATAAGGGAAATCGGTTTAGTAGTTATTGAGAAATTCTGGGTCAAAGTTTAACTTTTAAATACGTTTTGAACAAGTTTCACACTTTACAAAACTAATCATTCATTTTTTTGTGAAAAAGTTTCTTTTTTATTTTTATTATAAACAACAGTAAAAATAAATTATAATTATTATTCATGTAGTTGGAACATTGCTGCAATTCTGTATTATTTATGTCCAGTAACAGACTTTTCTCTTCTTCATCTAAGTCCAGATGTTCCACTTTCCAATAATTACGAATGCTAGAAATGAATGGATCTGATGTTGACAATAATATATTAAACAGGTCTTCATTTGTAACATCACGTGTCATTTTATTATTCCTTTTTTCCTGAGCTTCCTCTGATAGATCTCCAAGTGGTACCAAATGATATTTATGACATCTTTTTATGGACTGCTGTTGACATAGTTTTTCAAGGTTATTTGGTTGCGTATATTCCTGGCATAATCACCAAATTTTTTAGCGTCAATTTGTTGAAATAAGGTTTACATCACGAACCGTTATTGCAGATGCTGTTTCGAGGCCTGAATAGAATCTACATGGTGTATTTCCATCATTCGTATTGCCTATTTTGGTTGATCTACAATCAACCCACATTTCAGATACACATGTAGAACATATTTCTTTTTAAACTCTTTCTTTTAACTCATACTCTCTGTCTGTCTGTCTGTCTGTCGTGGGGCAACCCCATTCCCCCTTGTCCAATTAATCTGAAACTTGACCCATAGTCTTGTTGTGACTACAGATTAATTTCGCGGTAGCCACGCATAGTCACGCATAGTCACGCACAGTCACGGAGTGATCTAAATGTCATTTCCCCTCATCCGATCGATCTGAAACTTGGTCGATAGACTTATTGTGAAAAAAGATTAGCTTTGACATAGTCACCCACAGTCACGGAGAGACAAAAACTTCCTTTCCCCTCTTCGGATCGATCTGAAATTTTGTCCATAGACTTGTTGTGGCCAAAGCTTAATTTTAATATAGTCACACACAGTCACGCACAGTCAAGGAGATATTCAAAACTCATATGCAAAAGGAAAGAAAGAGTTTTAATAAAAACTTTGTTGTTATGGTCCAGATAATTTAAACTTCTAAACTCCTTGTTAGCGTCGTTGTTTCTTATTGATCCTGTAGATACGAAATCCAAAGCATATTTGATTTTCAGTATGTGCTCCATAAATCGTATTCTTGCATGTAGATGTGATAATCCGAATTGATATGCATGAGTATTATCTAATGATTTTTCCGGGACTTGGTTTAATTGGATTTATGTTCTTGGCAAATAATGCAGCTGGATGAAGCCTCTGTGTCAGTTAAAGCTTGGCCAACTTTTCCATCTATCATTGTTAGCACTAATTGGTAGCTTACTTTAATTGTCTGCCGGTCAATCACTAATTCCAATGGCTGTAATGTTGCAATTTGGGCTCTGATATCACAGACTTATTGTTTAATGGTACCAGGAGTTTCCTTTTTAAATTCGATTTTGATGTTTGGTGTTTGATTTTTCCATTTTTGTATTGTATTGTACTGTTTCCGAAATATTTTCACATACAGATTTCTTGTATTGTTTTTTCCAGAAGAACCATCACATCTCCATTTGTAAAAAGAGTTAACTTGCAGTTTCAATATTTCTTCAACCCATTTCCTTTAAATGAATGTAGCAAGCGTCTGGTTGCGAGATCAAACAGTCCTTTTTAGCAGCTGTTTTGTGATATGAGGGACACAGATTCGAGCGTTTTTCAATCGCACGCAATCTGAGCTGAGTATATGGCTGTTTCGTTAATTTCAAATCCAGAACTAATGCTAATGCCTCTTAATTTGTGAACTGTTTTTCATCGTTGGCACTGGAATACTTTTAAGAATCCGTTTTGTTCTCTTTGGACTAGCGACAACAAAGTTTTTCAATGATATCTACCTTTGTGAGTTGGTTCTGTGAACGCAATTGGTGTAAAAAACTAACTTGAATATTTCCACATCCGATTTCTTCATTGATATCCTTAGCTTCCTCTTCTTGGATCTATCGCTACAGTTGCCCAGTGATTTTCTTGGTGTCCATCCAATGTTTTGATTTATAGTTTCTGAAGCGATCTGAACAATAAATTCGTTTTTTCGTTTTGTTCCGAATATCACTTGAGTTCAACAGAAACGAACGGTTTAAGCATTTGATGACACTAACTTTGGAAATAATTTTGTATTAAATGCCATCAAGATAAATAACTCTTAACCTATCCCTACCTGAAGAGGAATAAATAAAGAACTGTTTACTCTCTACCAGTTGGCCGATCATTAAAAGGGGCCTTTAAAATGTCAAATGTCTAGGGCACAAACTTCACATGTATACAGATCTACACACAAGCCTTTTCATACTTCGATTACGGCACAGTGCGTTCCTAGGTACAATAAACAGAATAAAAATATTTGAAAAAAAAATAAAAAGGGCTAAAAAAGATGCTACAAACTTTACAAATCTTGCAAATTATCTGCTTTCGGGAGAATATTAGTGTCATTTATGTAATAATAATTTTTAAGTAATTTTATTAAAATTAAAAAAGTGTTCTACGGATGGGTCCAAATGGGTACAAAAGTATAAATAGGGTTTGAAGCAGACACTTTCGCCTTTTCTTGGTTGGTTTAGATTCGTAAATTCCTTTTGATACCCAAAAGATCTATTCGTCTTAAATTGAAATTTAGAAAAATATATTGTTTTAAAAAACACTTCATAACACACCCCATAGTGCAGTGGTAAAATATACCATTTTTGAAATAATGCAATCCTGCTAACTTAATAAAAAAAGGGCGTAGCTCATTTCCGCTGATAGTTTGGGAGGATGGATATTTTGATCAAATTATGATTTGTTCTAATATGTTTACTATTGAATGGTGATAAAATTTTTGCAATCGACGGCGACAATAAATTTAGGTTTTGGCCAACTAACTCAATTCTTGAGCCGCTGTGCGCCGGACACCGTGCAATCGTCTCAGAAAGTTATTCTGAGTCGAACGGAATAATAATAATGTAACCCATAAAAACAAAGTTTTTATTAAAACTCTTTCTTTCCTTATGCATATGAGTTTTGAATATCTCCGTGACTGTGCGTGACTGTGCGTGACTGTGTGTGACTATCTTACAATTAATCTTTGGCCACAACAAGTCTATGGACAAAGCTTCAGATCCATCGGATGAGGGGAAGTGGGGTTTTTATCTATCCGTTACTGTGCGTGACTATGTCAAAATTAATCTTTTTTCACAGCAAGTCTATCGTCCAAGTTTTAGATCGATCAGATAAGGGAAAATGGGTTTTAAATCACACCGTGACTGTGCTTACCTGCGCGTGACTATGTCGAAGTCGATCTTTCTTTACAGCAAGTACATCGACCAAGTTTCAGATCGGTCGGATGAGGGTAAATGACATTTAGATCACTCCGTGACTGTGCGTGACCATGCGTGACTGTGAGTGACTAAGTCAAAGTTAATCCTTTTTTCACAGCAAGTGTATGGACCAAGTTTGAGATCGATCGGATGAGGGGAAATGACATTTAGATTACTCCGTGACTGTGCGTGACCATGAGTGACTGCGCGTGACAAAGTCAAAGTTAATCTTTTTTTCACAGCAAGTGTATGGACCAAGTTTGAGATCGATCGGATGAAGGGAAATGACATTTAGATCACTCCGTGACTGTGCGTGACCATGAGTGACTGCGCGTGACAAAGTCAAAGTTAATCTTTTTTTCACAGCAAGTGTATGGACTAAGTTTGAGATCGATCGGATGAGGGGAAATGACATTTAGATCACTCCGTGACCGTGCGTGACCATGAGTGCCTGCGCGTGGGAAAAGTCAAAGTTAATCTTTTTTTCACAGCAAATGTATGGACCAAGTTTGAGATCGATCGGATGAGGGGAAATGACATTTAGATCATTCCGTGACCGTGCGTGACCACGCGTCACTGTGCGTGACTACCCCAAAATTAATCTGTAGTCACGAAAAGACTATGGGCCAAAATTCAGATCAATTGGATAAGGGCGAATAGGGTCCACCCATGGCAGACCGACAGACACACAGTCCGAGAGTATGAGTTAAAAAAAAGTGTTTAAAAAGAGGTTTTGGTCAGATATTTTTTTGCATCAACATAAACTCATTATGCACAGACTATAGGGTGTACAACTTATCTAATAGTATCACAATTACGTTTGCTTATACATATATCTCCTCAAATGGCAGCGTTAAATATAAAATTTATTTTGATGCTTAACGCTATAAGGCATACGCGAACTACAACTTTTACATTCGAGACAACTTCCTATGGCTGCTGTCATGGCCAAACTACGGCCCGCGGGACATATACAGCTCACCAACATATTTTGTATGGCTCGCTGTGTACAATAAGAAACATAGTTTATATGGGCCGCTAAGTTAATAAACATTCTAAATATAATGTTTCTTTTATATTTACAAAACACAAAAAATATATTTTTTTTCCAAAACTTTTAGTACAATTTATAGAAAAAAATATTAAAACTACCTAATGTTAGCAATATAATCATTGAGAGGTGTTTTTTGAATTGTACACACAGAAAAATATTTCACCAACCGAATTGTTTTAAAACTTAACATCTGAATTTTCGATTATATCAACAAAAATTATATTGCAACTAACCATTTTCTATTGTGATAAAATATTTACTGTTGAGACAACAGAATTGTAATTGCAAGCAACTCAAAATTCGGTTATTAAATTCACCGCAATTCTGTTGGCAGCATTTTTGGTAGCCACAACGAATCTGTTTTCTGTGTGTATCAATATTGAACTTGAAACTGAAACTTGGGGAACAAAAAGAAAATAAAAACTTGGAACTAAAAGAACAAAAATTGGAACTAAACGAAATTCGAATTTGTGAACTTGGAAGTTAAAATGAAATTAGACAAAGAGAATATTAAAATTTGGAACTTGGAACAAAAAGTGTATAAAAATTAGGAACTAAAAGAAAATAACTAAAAATTCGCTATCCAGTTTTCTTCGGCCACCCATTAGTTAAAATTTTTGTAATAAAATTAAAATGGGGAAATATGTGCATAGTGGGAAGAAAGCAGTAAAATAAACATAATTTTATTTAAATTCTAAGACAATTTAAACAATGGGTTGACGAAAAATAAAAGTCGATAGTGAGTGTCGTGTATTCAATGAAGATTGGAAATGAAAATTATTTTCCGTTGTCGAGCAACGGTTGCAGTTATAAAAGAATACAATTTAAAACGACATTTCGAAATCTGACTGATGAAGGGCTTAAAGCCAATGCTATGAATCTATATATATTGACGAGCCAGCAAAATACTTTCACACGGTAAGATAAACTACAAGAAGCAGCTAAAAAGATAGCTTTTTCTTACAATATTGCGAAACACGGTAAACCATTTTCAGATAATTTTATAAAGAATTGTATGGTGTTTCTAAATTTCTGTGTCCAGAACTATGTTCAAAATTTTAAAGTATGTCCCTGTTCAGACAAACTGTTACACGAAGAATTGAGCAAATCAATGACAATTTAAATGAGCAGCTGAAAAATTAGAAATTCAAATAATCCATACTGTGCCATAGCTTTAGACGAGAACTGCGATATAAAAGATATTGCACAACTACAGATTTTTATTCGGTAATTAATGGGGAATTTGAAATTACCCAGGATCTGTTATCCATGGCTTCAATGAAAAATAGAACTACCGGGGCAGAACTTTTCAACAAAGTTAATATATAGGCCTTCTGAAAAGAATTCAAGACAAGGTTCACACGATTAATCCAAATAAACAGCTTATTATGATTCACTGTATTATACATCAACACGCATTGTGTAAAAATGTATTGATAATATAACAATTAACTAAGGTTATAATTAAACTGGTTAACTTTCTTCGATCAAAAGGTTTAAGATACAGAAAATTTATATATTGGCTTGAAGAGCTCGACGCTGAATACTCAGATGTATTGTACCACAACCATGTTCGATGATTAAGCTTAGGTAAAGTTCTGCGCCGGGTATGGGATCTTAAGGAAGGAATTATAATATTTTTAATATTACACGAAAAAGAAGGCTTTCCTGAGTTAATTTATTCATCATGGCTTTCCGATTTTGCCTTTTCAGTCGATCTATTTTACCATTTTAATGAATTAAATAAAGTTTTACAAGGCAAAAATATTTATGCTCATACTATGGTAAAAAGCTTAAATTCTTTCAAGATAAAATTAAGACTTTTTGAACAGAATTTATTGGAAAAAAAATTTTAATCATTTTCCTACTGTTAAAACGCTTTAGGATGTCTCCCAAGAAAAAGTTAAGCTTTTGGCTGAAAGTGTACGTGCTTTAACAAATGAATTTAATCGAAGATTTGATTGTTTTCGTATAATTTAAAATGATTTGTCAATTATTCGCAATCCATTTGCTACTAATGTCGATAGTGTTTCAAGTGATATTCAGCTGGATATAATTGATTTACAATGTGATGAGCCTATGCATGATTTATTTAATCATCAAACGGACAACTTACCAAGTTTTTATCGTCTTCTAAATAAGGAAAAATACTTTAATATTCGAAATCTGACAAAAAAAATGTACATTTGCGAAAAAACCAAAAAAAAAATATCATCGCTAAGTATGATAAGTGATGAACATTTGTATGCAATAGTACGAATTTCAACAAGTAATTTTGATCCAGATATTGAAAAATTAAGCACTAATTGTAAACAACTACATTTATCGCATTAAATAAAGATTTTCAAATTTAATTTGACTATTTTATTACCAAAAATTTAGATTAACCTTATTTCAGTTTTTCAGAAAAAAAAATTTTTGTCGCTCGAGTAATTTTATGATTAGATAATGGCACGTCAGTCGAAAAATTTGGCCAAGGCTGCTATACAGCTAAATAAATGGAAAAATTTACAAGAAATTAAGAGTAGTATCCCCCAAAGATATCATTACTTTTATGACAAAATTAAAGTAAATTTTTATTATTTCTATATATTTATTATTTGCTTTATTGTACTTTTGAAACATATCACAAGTGTTAAATAATAATAAATATATTTACAAAAAATTGTATTCCTATTCCTTCAACAAAATATATTCGCCCATGTTCTTGAATCCACTATCACAAAAACAAAACTCGTAAATGAAAAAATTCTTAAATTTAAGAGTTTTATGCTGTTCTCTAATTTCCATAAGAATATTTTTTCTTATTTAATTCACATAAAAAAGGCTTTGTGAAATCAAAATTCCTTTTTTTGTACTAAACAGATAAAAAAAAAACAAGTAAGAAAATTATAGTCGGTCTAGCCCGACTATACGATACCCTATACCATGGTTAAGAGACCCTATCTCTTCGGTCCAACTAATTGGATATAGCAAATATGCATAAACCAAATTTGAGTGGCATTTTTATTAATTTTTTTCGCGGCAGATATGAAAAAGTTCATATCGGATACTATATTTAAATGGGGACTAGGTCAAAAAATGGACCGATCCTGACCATATTTGGTAAAGTCACTTATACTTTGAAAAAATGTATACAAACCAAATTTGAGAAAAATCTGTGCAATATTTTTGTTTTTTTATAGATTTAAGTGAAAATCGGGAAGCAGCTCTATATGGGGCCTATGACTAAGAATTTTCCTGCAGGGAGTATTTTTGAACTACTGATTAATGGATGTAATAAACACATACAAACCCAATTTGACTGAGATCTATATGATAATTTGGAACTTATGGCAATTTATGTCGATTTCATAGGGGTCATTTGTATGGAGGCTAGGTCTGAACATGGACCGATTCTCACCAATTTCAATAGCGTTCATCCCATGACTGATAGAAGCTAATATACCAAATTTCATCAAAATATATACATATTTGCGACCTGTAGTTTGATTACAAGCTTTACATGGACACACAGACGGACGGACGGACGGACGGACATTGCTATTTCGACTCAGAAAGTGATTCTGAGTCGATCGGTATAATTAAAGATGGGTGTAGGACGAATATTTTTGGTTGTTACAAACAGCAGCACAAAGTCATTATACCCAAACCACATAGTGGTATAGGGTATAACAATTAATATTTAAACTTTAACATGTTTTTATACCCTATACCACTATGTGGTTTGGGTATAATGACTTTGTGCTGCTGTTTGTAACAACCAAAAATATTTGACCTAGACCCATCTTTAATTATACTGATCGAATCAGAATCACTTTCTGAGTTGATTTAACAATGTCCGTCCGTCCGTCCGTCCGTCTGTAAACCTTGTAATCCATGTAAACCTTGTAATCAAACTGCAGGTCGCAAATATGAATATATTTTGATGAAATTTGGTATATAAGCTTTCATCGGCCATGGGATGAACGCTATTGAAATTGGTGAGAATCGGTCCATGTTCAGACCTAGCCCCCATACAAATTACCCCTATAAAATCGACATAAATTGTTATAAGATCCAAATTGTCATATAGATCTTACTCAAATTGGGTTTATATGCGTTCATTACATCCGTTAATGAGTAGTCCAAAAATGATCCCTTTGGCCCCATATAGAACTGCTTCCCGATTTTCACTTAAATCTATTAAAAAACAAAAATATTGCACTGATTCTTCTCAAATTTTGTTTGTATATATTTTTGCAAAATACAAGAGACTTTACGAAACATGACCAGGATCGGTCCATTTTTGGACCTACTCCCCATACAGATATAGCATCCGATATGAACTTTTTCATATCTGCAGCCAAAAAAATTAATAAAAATCCCACTCAAATTTGGTTTTTGCTTATTTTCTATGTCCAGTTAGTTGGGCCTAAGAGATAGGGTTTCTAAACGCATGGTATAGGGTATCGTATAGTCGGTCTAGACCGACTATAATTTTCTTACTTGTTTATCTTTGTCATTATTTTAAAAAACTTAGACGTTGATTTTATTAAAAAAAACGATTTTAAAAAACGTCTACATTTTCTGTTGATTTAAAATAAAAAATCTTGGGCTTATATTGTATTTTATTTTATTTGACACATAACATATATTTCATGTCATTCGACAATAAAAAACTGGTTTCGAAAAATACTTCGAAAATACAAAATTTATGTTTTCAAGAAACCCAAAATTTCAATTTTATGTTATTTTAAATTCATTCTTAATCAAAATACCAACATTTCAAGAACAGGGCTGATTATCTTTGAAATAATATTTGTTTTTTGATATACTGAATATGATATTATCAAAAATTTTCGCAAAATGTGTGAAATATGAATTTTTTTATATGTAACAAGTTAGAAAATTATAGTCGGTCTAGACCGACTATACGATACCCTATACCGTGCGTTTAGAGACCCTATCTCTTAGGCCCAACTAATTGGATATAGAAAATAAGCATAAACCAATTTTGAGTGGCATTTTTATTAATTTTTTTGGGGTCATTTGTATGGGGGCTAGGTCTGAACATGGACCGATTCTCACCAATTTCAATAGCGTTCATCCCATAGCCAATGAAAGCTTATATACCAAATTTCAACAAAATATATTCATATTTGCGACCTGCAGTTTGATTACAAAGTTTACATGGACACACAGACGGACGAACGGACGGACGGACATTGTTAAATCAACTCAAAAAGTGATTCTGATTTGATCGGTATAATTAAAGATGGGTCTAGGACAAATATTTTTGGTTGTTACAAACAGCAGCACAAAGTCATTATACCCAAACCACATAGTGGTATAGGGCATAAAAATTAGTGAGCATATTTAAACCCTGTTACTCGTGTGTTTATTTGTACAACAGTTTTTAACAACAGTTTTTTAAACAGTTTTTTTTTTTTCAATACTGAAAAATCTACATTTTTGAGATAAAATATTTTAAATATAGGAGCTCGATATATTTTATAGATAATGTTTCTACATCATGTGTAAAGTAATCTACGAAGTGGTATACAAACAGAGAGTGTGGAAAAGTATTAAGCAATTAGCGATACAGCGATATGTTATGTACCATTAAGAACTGTTTGTGGTGACAATGTCCTTACATACCAATTACAGAGAATAAGTTCTGGAACTCGATCCTTATCGTGTGATAAAAATAAAATAAAACGCAAATTCTTATTATATTATAAAATTTGAACCAACCGAATAACTACAGTGTAATCTATTAACATAATGTTTCTTATGACCCGCACTGTAACTACCAATATTATTAACAAAAATTGCTGCGAAATCCAATATGTAAACATTTGTATGTTAATATTTGAATGTTGATCAGCATAAGTACATGTGCGAGTATACATATATGTATATTTATAGAAGATGCGAACGTGACACAACATTTGCATGAAAATGGGTGTTTAAGAATCAGTTAACTCAAACGATTCGTGCGTTAGCGTGACTTAAATAAAGTGAATTAATTTTCGCGATTTTACGTGACACTGTAATAAATTTTTAAAACTTTTATTTCAATATTCTCTATTTCAATACGAGTACTTACAATTTACACTTAATGAACGGAATTCCCGAAACAATTCAATATTTTCCAATCCGTTACCTTCTTAAAATAATTATCTAAATTTATACAATTAAAGGCAAAAATACTCATTTACTATGGAAGCAATTTAAAAAGTGAACTTTTTGAGAATTCCTTAAATATTTAATTTTCGATGCAAGTCCATATGAAAATCAATATTTTCAATCACATAAATATAATTGAGTCAATGAAACAATTTATTTGGTTTTATTCTTAAGAACTTAGCCATCCAGCTTTGCAATGATTCAGTTTACTCAACTGATCGTGAGGGACAGGAAAATATTTTCCTAATAAATTATGCGTGATTAGAATTTTTCTTTCATTGTGAGTGTGTACGTTCGTCCTGAAATTTTCTTTCCGGAGGAGTACATGATTACGCAGAGCAACAACCATTCTGGGGGGAGTAAGAAAGACAAAGTCTAGATAAAAGTACTAGGCTAGTATAGTAAGAGCTCTAAAGAGTTTGGCGATCTCAAGTCAAAAAACTTTTTTTATGACCTTTTATAATTGTTCCTTATTTTGATGTTTGTTTGCTTAGTTTTTCAGCTAAAACTTAAAGGGGGTTGTAAGGTTTTAAACCCCTTTTTTGAATTTTTTCTTTTTTGTGAATGTCGAAAGTGTTGCATCTAAATTTCAAGTAAATCGGAGCAAAACTAAAGAATATACAGCGTTTCCAGCGACCGGCCTCATACGGTATATCGTATTTAATTAATTTTTAAAAAACTTTAAATCAATTTTCTCGCAAATAACATGTTTGAAGTCCTCAAAATCTACTTAACCGATTCTTTTGAAATTTTACACACTATTGTTACACATAAACCACGAAGAGTTTTTTTATTTTCCATTTTCTTCCCCATTTTTTAACACAAATTCACCGAAATTTTATAGCAAAAATCGTGTTTTTTTTAACTTCAAAATGCTGCCAAAAAATAAAGAAATAAATAAAAAACTCTTCGTGATTACCTCGGGAAGCATATCAGCCTTTAAAGGCATTACGATTTTTTTATTTCACATGATCCGGTAACGAATTATGATGTTTACCGCAAAACAACAATGCCTCCGGAGATTCGCTGTCACGGACTTATTTATTCAAATTTTTAATTGAAAATTTTTTCAAAGATTCTTCAAATATTATGCTATAACGTGTATATCGTCACCTTAAAGACCAAACAACCTATCAGCAGTTTTCAAAAGTTTACAGGAGAGAGAAAAAACGTTATAAAATTAGAACTAGTTATTTGCAATATTGAAATGAAAACTATATATTCTTAATTTGGTAATAGCTTGGTTATTTGTAATATTAGGCATTCAAAATTTTGCGTACATTTGCGTTATGATATAGGAAATAATATTAAATAAAAAAAAAAACTCAATTTTGAAATTTTTGCTGATAGGCTGTTTGGTCTTTAAGGTGACGATATGAAATAAATGATCGAACATTATTCATATCTTGAAAAAAAAATATGAAAATACGCCTTTTTTCACTTTTAAAACCTTACCCCCCCTATAGAACCATTGATGATTACTCATTTCATTCTTCAGAAAAAACTTCAGCAAAAAAATTCGGAGTAATTTGGAGGTTTTACTATACTGGTCTATTACTTTAACCCCGACTTGGAACTTCTAACCCCCAGACAAAGACCCCGAATATGTTCCAAAGTGTTATTATTACGATAAGTTAAACGTAAAGTGAAAAGTTTAATATCAACCCGATCATTGACTTAAAAATCACATTTCCCTGGGACACAAGAATTGATTATAAACATACTATAATCAAATTTCTCCATGAAACGGTTCTGTAGGTTGAACTAGGGATATAAAAACATAATTTTTGGGGACCTATCTCTCATAATTGCAGTAATATGAGAAACACTTCATTCCTGTCATTGAACCCAGGGGCAAAATCACCGTATTCGTTATCGAAATTTATCGATCGAAATCATATATTTCCCAAATTAAAATGTTAAAAAAAAATTTTCTTTCTCACAGTTGAAGAATTATGGCCTCTTGTTAAGAAGAAAAGCGAATCGTGGTCGAGCGTTGGTCCGTCTTCTTCAAATAATAAACCAAAATATGGAATTTCGATTGATTTTACTCGATATCGAATGCGGTGATTTGGCCCCAGGTCTTCCGATTTCAGAGTCAACGTCTTAGCGATTTTTCAAAGGGCACCTTTAATCGATTTATTCTGATTTAAACTTTTGCTGGGTAAACACATAAAATTCTTTGTTATTAAATATCACTTTTAAACTTGGCTTTAATCCAAACTGTTAGATAAACACCTTTAAGAATTTTCATTCAACATTCACATCATTGAAATTGAGTATTATTTATGTATGCATTTATTCCTTAAAAATAGCTTGTTTTTCGTTTTATACTTAGTGCCCCCTTTTTTAAAATGCATAAACACTGACTGGCTGACATTAAGAAAAATAGAATGTACAAAATTCCTCATTCTAGGGAGTACAATGA
Organism: Cordilura impudica; assembly: GCA_963682025.1. NCBI lineage: Eukaryota > Metazoa > Arthropoda > Insecta > Diptera > Scathophagidae > Cordilura > Cordilura impudica. Next base: position 113,380,661 of record OY821517.1, read on the forward strand.
GTTTTGATATTTACACACTTGTCGCTATTTACACATGCAGGTTGCCCATTTAATTCTGAAGAACAACGAATGTTCCAAAGTTCATGTGTACATAAGCGGAGATGGGGAATTTAGGTACACATTTACGAACGAGTAAGAAATTTAAATGATTCTATAAATACTTTTTTTTGTGTATTTATTATTCTCAATTCTCAAGCCCACCGATGCCAAATGTATAGAAAAAACACAAGACCCTGAACCGAACCTATGGAGTTAATGTTGTATAAATATCGTTACAAATAAATGCATCAACGAGTTTATACAAAGATATCGTGCGTACTAGTACGCATAAGAATTCACTGTTATTTTATATCAATATCTTGATTTTGCACATTTTATAAAAATATAATTGTTTGAATTACCTTAATTAAATTTTGACAAGCTGCAAATGATAGTTTTAGCAACTCTCTAGCATTTAAAATAGTAATAAAATGGTTTCTGAGATATTCCCAAATAAGACACACTGTTAACATTATATTGTTAAAATTATTAATCACATATCGCTCATTTGCGAGAAGACCGGCATAACTCCAAAAACCCGATTTTTGAGTTAATGATGCAGATATATGGGTCACGCAGTAATCTACAACATATCAAATGGTATTGATATCTCTAGCTCGCTTAGAGTGACGACCAAAAGTGTTTTGTACTTTACTCAGCAGTTAGGCATAATTAAAAACTTTAAATGCATTTATCTCGGTATCGCTTTTTTGAGTTATGCCGGTCTTCTCGCAAATGAGTGATATAATTTTCAATAACATCAGGCGCTCAATATTTAACTGCAAAAAGAGAAAAAGTTTGGATTTTATTCTAAATGCTTTTTTATTTACTATTTTTATTTCTTCAGTATTTTCCATTAAAATCAATTTGTAAATATATGCACTATTCGCGTGTGTAATGTATCACAAATTACTTATTAAATACAATTCTTTAACAATTCTGTTTAACGCATATAAAATTCGTATATCCCATCTATGGTTCATTTACGATAACATTTACATTCGAAAATGAGTTGCAATTAGACTCAATGTTTGGAGAACGATGATTCGTGCATTTGCAAACTCAACGAAGCGACAAGCAATATAAACATTTTATTTTTAAGCAACTACATTCAAAACTACACTGAAATGAATACATTCAAAATATACGTAAATTGGCAAGAACATTTTTATACAGAAATTTTCTGGTCATATCCTTAAATCGATTGTATCCCTAATATAATTTTTTTTTTAAAGTTCCATTCCCAAGATATTGTAGTGAAAATTCGTTTAAAAAATAATAGTTTTACCATAATAACGTCGGCATGTATTACAATTTTAGGTTCTAGTTTGAAAAAATTATATTATGTTTTGAAGATAATGTCTTACAAATGGAGCTCATTATTTGACCTGACGTGCTCTTTCAGGATCATTTCCCATAACTTTTCTTAGAATTTCATGTTTCAGTGCCTATTACTTTTTCTCGGATATAGGCCTTAAACTGTTGGATGGTTCTTGGTTTATTGACACATACCTTACCCTTTAGGTAGCGCCAAAGACAAAAAATCGGGAGTCGTTAAAGGACGAACGCGATGGCCAGTAAAATTAGAAAAACGCGATATTAATCGATGTCCAAATATTAGTTCGACGATCTGTGTGAGCTATGTGAGCAGTGCCTCCATCTTACTGGAATCGCAATTCTGGATTGTTCAATCATTTTCAATAGTTTTCAAAAAAAATACGTTCTAATGATCCTTTCTGAAGTTATTCCACACCATACTGTGCATCTAAGTAGATGCATTTGATGTTCAACAATTATTCATAAATTTTGGGTGACCCATATTCTGCAATTTTATTTATTCCTGTGACCATTAAAGTGAAAATAGGCCTACTTAAGTAAAATTGTTTGCAAAGACCGCCTAGACATCTTTTCGAACTGCAAGATGTCTTCCAGTATGCGGAAGGCAGCCCCTTGTTGGTGGAAACGCTGAATCAATCGGTAAATTGTTGAAGCGCTAGGTGCTTTTCGAACATGAAAGAAATTTCCATATGATCTTTGTGTCTGAATAATCGAATGCTGTCTTTCAAAATAAAATGCAACAACTTTGGTTCTTTCTTCTGTGCTGAGTCTTTCCAACACAAATTTTCCAACTTTTTTTTAAGGTTAATTCTAAAAAAAAAAAAAAAATTTAGGGAAAATCTTCTTGTTTCAGAATTTCCATATATGTGTTATTATTTCGTAGTTATGTAAAGCTGCTGCTGAGATTAAGAATATAGATGAATTATTAGGAATAACAAATGCACTTCTTTTTATTTTAAAGAATCAGGTTTCAAGAATACTTATTAAGGATACTTACTAGGCTTAGTTAACAATTTGATCCATTGATTTCAGGAGAATATTCAATAACTTTTTTCGGGCCTTTCTTTCTCAAATGTTTGTAATGAACATCATAAGCGTGTGATAAGAAGCTCCAAATTACTAACAAGGAAGCTATCCGGGTGGAGCCCTTAGATCGCTCTGAAATTTTAAAATCACTTTTTCGTTTTTTTAACTTTTTTTTCATATTTGCTCCATTAACTATGCACGAATTTGTACATTCGTGTTATCTGCGTACAGAAATAAACAAAAATCATAATTTTTCTTATAAAACTTTTAAACTTGTTTGACAATAATATATTGGACAGGACAATTGATTTTAACCTAATTTCCCGATAGCTCAGAACTGGATCATAATGCAAAATTGGCCAACTATGTATCAAGGGGGCATGACACCCCCATATATGGTAGGTATTTATCATCATATACCTAAATTACTATAATATACACAAGCATGAAACTTTGTGCAAGTCCACCATAAGTTATTAATATAAGAAACCAACGCGAAAATAGGCGGGATACTTTTAGAAAATTGAGATAAGGTTAAAGGAAAGCAAATATATTGTTTATAGATAAATTGAGAAAACAAGATGGTAAAGTCGACTTGAAACTGAACATAAAGTAATCATCTATAATATTAATAGGAAAGGCGAATTCTTGTGACCGATGTAAGTTTCACAGTTTTATCCCGATTTTGACAAAAAATTTTTTTTGCTGTAACACAGATTTACAGATTTTCATCGTCTGGAATATTTTTTTGGAGCTATGATCGTTTAAAGTTGCTACTAACGCATACATAAAATTATACAATGCTCTGTGTATGTTTATTAAATTTGTTAATGTGTTTGTGTTAATGTGTTGAGTTTGTTTTCTTCATTTAAAATGAGTTGAATTATGAAGCTTACCTTTAGGGTCTTTATTAAATGAAAAAATTAAATTTCCTAGAATTTACACTCGAATTTCGAGTGCTGGAATCTGCTAGTTTAAATAAAACCAAGTAAGAACATTATAGTCGGTCTAGTACAATGTCTTCATCACATAATTTGAATCAGTTCAGAAGCAATTCTGTCTATTTTGTCTTCAATATCTGCGGTGAATGCTGAATTAAGTCTTCCATCGTATTGCAGTCGTTTGGCTCTAATAAAGCTTCCAATTTTTATACCCTATACCACTATGTGGTTTGGGTATAATGACTTTGTGCTGCTGTTTGTAACAACCAAAAATATTTGACCTAGACCCATCTTTAATTATACCGATCGAATCAGAATCACTTTCTGAGTTGATTTAACAATGTCCGTCCGTCCGTCCGTCCGTCCGTCCGTCCGTCCGTCCGTCTGTGTGTCCATGTAAAGCTTGTAATCAAACTGCAGGTCGCAAATATGAATATATTTTGATGAAATTTGGTATATAAGCTTTTATCGGCCATGGGATGAACGCTATTGAAAATGGTGAGAATCGGTCCATGTTCAGACCTAGCCCCCATACAAATTACCCATATGAAATCGACATAAATTGCCATAAGATCCAAATTGTCATATAGATCTTACTCAAATTGGGTTTGTATGCGTTCATTACATCCACTAATGAGTAGTCGAAAAATGATCCCTTTGACCCCATATAGAACTGCTTCCCGATCTTCACTTAAATCTATTAAAAAACAAAAATATTGCACTGATTCTTCTCAAATTTTGTTTGTACATATTTTTGCAAAATACAAGAGACTTTACCAAACATGATCAGGATCGGTCCATTTTTGGACCTAGTCTCTTTATAGATATAACATCCGATATGAACTTTTTCATATCTGCAGCCAAAAAAATTAATAAAAATCCCACTCAAATTTGGTTTATGCTTATTTTCTATATCGAAGTAGTTGGACCGAAAGATAGGGTCTCTAAACCATGGTATAGGGTATCATATAGTCGGTCTAGACCGACTATAATTTTCTTACTTGTTATAATATAACATTCTACCTCAGCTTAGTTGATGGTAAAATTGATTCTGAATGCCTTCTTGATAAAATATGTATAAATATTCTTAACAGACAACTTCGATCTTATGTTTACCTAAATTCCCCACGTATCAAATTTTATCAATTTCGAAGAATTTCTGCCGAATTGAACAGACACTAAGCTTTAATTGATTTAATTGATTAAATTGATTTACTAAATAAAAGATTAGCGACTTATCTGAAATCTAACGATTACGTTTATAACTGTATTTAAAGTCCGTCTTATTTTTTTAATATATTTAAATTTTTTTTTCAGTTGTTGCAATATTGCAGCTGAATTAAATAAATAAATAAAATACAAAATAGAACGACTATACAATACCCATTACCATGGTTTAGGATCCAACTTTGCTGGGACAATAACTTCATATAAGAATAATACATCATATCTGATATTATTTGTACATGGGGAATAGGTAAAAAAAATGGACCGATCATGGCCTTGTTTATTAAAGTCATTTAAAACATTATTTTAAAAAAATCTATTCAATAAAATTTTGTAGATTTCAGTGAAGATTGGGAATCTGCTTTATATGGGTACTAAGACTAAAAACGGACTACTGATTTGAAGTTATAATATACACACATACACCAAATTTTATCGATATATATATAAATATGTGATAATATGGTTCTTATGACAATTTTAATCGGTCTTAAAGGGGTTGGGTATGAACATTTACCGATTTTGTCCAATTTCATTTGTGATCGGCCTAAGGCCGATACAACATATACTAAATTTCTTTAAAATATATTAATATATGCGACCTTTAGTTTGATTATCAGGTTTATATGGACACACAGACATGCGGATAGACATATAAGCAGACGGATGGTCGATCTCTATAATAAAGGTGCCCCACTTGCATTATCTACTATAAATTTTAATTTAAATAATTATTTTAGAATTAAAATGAAACAGCATCATAATATTTCAGGTTTTTTAAAACTGTGCCACCATATCTGCAATGTTCACAGTTCGAGCCGAGAAATTCCATTTTGTTTGTTAAGTTTTCATCATTTGAGATGAAATCGGAAATTTTCTTCAACATTTATATATTCATTTATGTTAATGTCTAAACTTTTTTTTTTGGAACTCCAACGTTTACACTACTAACATTTGCATAGCCGATCCAATTAAATACCAAATTATATGCAAATTCTTATTAAGAACTTTACATGCCAAGAACCAATTTAGTTTGTATAATAACATAAAATATGAATTATTTCGTTCAGTGTTATGATACAAATATCATTAATAATAAAGAAGAATCACAATGGTCAAAATACAAATTCAGTGTCATTGCCCGTGGTATTTGCTCAATAGCTAGCGCTGTTAGTGATGATGATAGTAATAAAAAAGATGATGATGATGAAGTTTTAGGTATATGTTTTATAGTCATATTTTGAAGTGACTGACATTGGTTCCGGTATTTGCACATAAGAGCACAATAAATATAAAAAAAAAACTACTATGGAAAAAAATCTATTATCTTTAAAATTGTAGCATATGTATATGGAACAGTTGTTATATAATAACAATTTACATACTTACATACTTACATACTTACATACTCAAAAAAAAAACATTTACTTTTATTACCTGCTTAATTAAATTATGTTAAAATTGTTATGAAACTACAGTTGGAAATCTTACTAATTACAAATTCCTTTTATAACTAAAATATCTCAAGGTCAATAATGGAATCGGGCATATTCAGATCTATTCCTCACACAAGACCCAGATTTTCGAATAAGTATACATATTTTAATAAGTAGTTAAGTTTATGTTAGTTCAATATCTATAATATTAATAGGCTAAGCGATTTCTTGTGACTGATGTTTTGTTCTACCGTTTTATCCCGATTTTGACCAAACGTATATTATTTGGAAGGTATTTCTTTTCAGGCGATTTGCAGATTTACAGATTATTTTAATTTTTTCGTTTATTTTGAGTAAATTGCATTTAAAGTTGCTACTAACACACACATAAAATTATACAATGATATGTGTGTGTTTATTAAATTTGTTAATGTGTTTGTAATAAAAATGAGTTTGTTTTTTGTGTTGATTTGTGAATTGGCTATAATTGATTAGCATACTTTTAGGGTCTTTATTTAATGAAGGAATAAAATTTCCTAGAATTTGCGCTCGAATTTCGAGAGCTGGAATCTGCTAGTATCTATGATTAATATCAGTTTAAAAACATATAATGTATGGCCATTTTTAGTAAGTCCTTCGCTATTTACTAAAATCTATCGAAGAACATACAAATAAGTTATATTTCACTAATAACGCCTTTGAATCTTTTAGGTCTAGTTGAGCTCATCACCAAAGCATATTTAACAAGTAGGGACACCCTATCTCTTAGGTCCAACTAATTGCATATAGAAAATAAGCATAAACGAAGTTTGAGTAGCATTGTTATTAATTTTTTTTAATTGGGATATGAAATAGTTCATATTGGATGCTATATTTATATGGGGACTAGGTCGAAAATTGGACTGAGCCTGACCGTATTTGGTACGGTCAATTATTTTTTGTAAAAAATATACAAACCAAATTATAGAAATATGTCTGGAATATTTTTGTTTTTTTATAATACAGTACTTCAAAAATATATGCTGACCGCTTAAGCAGGTTTCACTTTTCTAAAGTGAAACATTTTCCGTGATCCATTTACTTTGTGTGCATATTTTTATACCCTATACCACTATGTGGTTTGGGTATAATGACTTTGTGCTGCTGTTTGTAACAACCAAAAATATTTGACCTAGACCCATCTTTAATTATACCGATCGAATCAGAATCACTTTTTGAGTTGATTTAACAATGTCCGTCCGTCCGTCCGTCCGTCCGTCTGTGTGTCCATGTAAACCTTGTAATCAAACTGCAGGTCGCAAATATGAATATATTTTGATGAAATTTGGTATATAAACTTTTATCGGCCATGGGATGAACGCTATTGAAATTGGTGAGAATCGGTCCATGTTCAGACCTAGCCCCCATACAAATTACCCGTATGAAATCGACATAAATTGCCATAAGATCCAAATTCTCATATAGATCTTATTCAAATTGGGTTTTGTATGCGTTCATTACATCCATTAATGAGTAGTCCAAAAATGATCCCTTTGGCCCCATATAGACTGCTTCCCGATCTTCACTTAAATCTATTAAAAACAAAAATATTGCACTGATTGTTCTCAAATTTTGTTTGTATATATTTTTGCAAAATACAAGAGACTTTACCAAATATGATCAGGATTGGTCCACTTTTTGACCTAGTCCCCATATAGATATAGCATCCGATATGAACTTTTTCATATCTGCAGCCAAAAAAATTAATAAAAATCCCACTCAAATTTGGTTTTTGCTTATTTTCTATGTCCAGTTAGTTGGGCCTAAGAGATAGCGTTTCTAAACGCATGGTATAGGGTATCGTATAGTCGGTCTAGACCGACTATAATTTTCTTACTTGTTTTCTTTTAAATACATCCCGCTTAACTGCGTTACTCTCATAAATGGGACATACATTTGTTCAAAAAAACAAAATATCAAAAAAAAATTCAACGGTTAAATGCATAAATTAACTGGCGAGTACAAGAATGTGTTTGTTATCTAAAAGCCGACAATTAAAAAGGAAATCTGGGAGTAAATAATTTTTTTCGTTCAATGAAGAAATTTCTCGAAAAAATCGCAACGTTATCCTATTTGTTAACAAGGAATAATCAGATCAATTAAGGAATATCGTCAAAATATAATTAGAAGGACAAACTCTTGAGGAATTTAAAGAACCTATTATACTTTTAACATCTATGCATTTAATAAAGCGTGTTTGGTGGCTGGTAAAACTAATTTGGATTCAAAATTGTTTCAAATAGGTAAGTTCCTTATGCTAGGTAAGTTCTTTACACTGAAAATCGAAGCGAGTCACGAAAGGTATTAATTGATTAGTAGTACAAGAATGGAAGAGTTATGAATCTTCACAAGAATATAACAATTTTGTAAGCTTTGATGACGATTTACCACGCGTTGGACCACTTGACGATGACGAAATTATCGCAGATGTTATTCAGGACCAAGGGCTGTCGTCTAGTGAAGAAGAAGAAAATGATGATCTCGCAGAAGCTTAATCTGTACTAAATGTTTTGAAGTCGATGCATGTTCTTCGCAAGACATTTATGCCAGATAATAAATTTATGCATGAATAGTAACTTTTTAAGAATTTTATTTTTCTCTATGTCTTAAAATAATATTTTCGAAAATATATTTGTTATTTTTTTGTCAAACTATTTTAATATGTACTAATTTGAATTGAATAAACCGATTACCTTTTACTATAATGTAGACTCAAGTGACTTGTTTATTGTTTATCATTTAAACTACATTTTCCATAACTGAATTGTGGACGCAGCTAAGAGAGAATTCTGGTAAGTAACGCATTTAAGCAAGGTTTTTTTAAATGCGTCTGTAACGCATTTAACCGAGATCTTTTTAAGTGCGTTTCTCGCTTAAAAGCGTCCAGCTTTTGACAATTTCCATGAACGCATTTATACGTGAATTACTGTATTTAAGTGAAGATCGAGAACCAGCTTTATAATGGGGGTTATGACTTAGTATTGTTCTACAGGGTTTAATTTTGGACTACTGATTAATAGATTTAATATATACACACGAAACAAAATTGACCGTGATCTATATGGATCAATTTAAGTCGATCTGGTAGGGGTCATTTGTATTGGAACCAGGTCTGAACATGAACCGATTTTCACCTATAGAGTTCAATTGTGTTCGTGCTATGGTTGATAAAAGCTTACATACAAAATTTCGTCAAAATATATTCATATTTGCGACCTATAGTTTGATTACTAGGTTTACATGGACACACAGTCGAATGGACAGACGGACAAACGGACATCGTCAACTCGACTCAGAAAATGATTCTGATTCGAGCGGTATAAACAAAGACGGATCTATGCTAATATTTTTTGTAGTTACAAACATTAGCACAAACTCATTATACTCTGACCACATGTGGTATAGGGTATACAAATTTTGTAACACCTTTAAATTTTGAAGTTATTGTCAAAAAACACTTTTTGTGTTGCTTAGTTAGCCCCATTAAAAAATATCTGACTCCGTCAATTTACTACCGATTTTTTTATCTTCTACCGAGCTTGCAAATATTATATAAATATACCCTATACCACTATGTGGTTTGGGTATAATGACTTTTTGCTGCTGTTTGTAACTACCAAAAATATTTGACCTAGACCCATCTTTTATTATACCGATCGAATCAGAATCACTAACTGATTTGATTTAACGATGTCCGTCCGTGTGTCCATGTAAACCTTGTAATCAAACTGCAGGTCGCAAATATGAATATATTTTGACGAAATTTGGTAGGAAGCTCGCTATTGAAATTAGTAAAAATCGGTCCATGTTCAGACCTAGCCCCCATACAAATGACCCCTATGAAATCGACATAAATTGCCATAAGATCCAAATTGTCGTATAGATCTTACTCAAATTGGGTTTGTATACGTTTATTACATCTATTAATGGGTAGTCCAAAAATGATCCCTATGAGACAACTCTTAGTCATAGGCCCCATATAGAGCTGCTTCTTCTTCTTCACTTAAATCTATCAAAAAACAAAAATAATGCACTGATTCTTCTCAAATTCTGTTTGTATATAATTTTGCAAAATAGAAGAGACTTTGCCAAACATAGTCAGGATCGGTCCAATTTTGGGCCCAGTCCCCAAATAGATATAGCAGCCGATATGAACTTTTTCATATCTGCAGCCAAAAAAATTAATAAAAATCCCACTCAAATTTGGTTTATGCTTATTTTCTATGTCCAGTTATTTGGGCCTATGAGATAGGGTCTCTAAACGCATGTTAAAGGGTATCATATAGTCGGTCTAGACCGATTAATTAGTTTACTGATGTTTTGAAACTCAATTTAATATATTAATTAAAAGTCCTTTAGAGTCAATTACTCAATCCCCAGTTAGCGTCTATTATATTTTTTATGTTAATTTTAACAGAAGATTCAGTAGTTGGACCTTAATCAAATATTTATTAAAAACAGGATTGATAATATCAACATTGAGTATCTGAATTTCTCTTTGAACAAGTTCAAATTATATTTTAAATCGAATTTATTTAATTATTTTAAAAAAAAATACATAAAAATCTCTTCTTAAGTGTTTTAAGGCTTCTTCAAAAATATCCTTTTACATTGAAAAATATGTTTACTTAAAAAACAAATTAGGAAATTATTTACTTAGCTAAAATGAAGTTAACCTAACAAATCTCATGCAACATGCATATGCATGTATGTATATATTTAGGGATTATTTATATACATGCATACATACAGACATATGTACATATAAGAATGGAAAACCGAAGTTAATTGAAACAGCTAGTAATATTCATATACTAACAGGCATATTTAAATATTAGCTAAACAGACATACATATATGCATACGAGTACATATAGCGTTCCTTTTAATATATCCATACATATATAAATTTAAAAAACGTACCTCCAAAAAAGGGTTGGAAATAAGAAAATTGCATGTAAATGCTAAAATATGTAATGGGAAACTAATTCCGGGTAGGAACCATAACAGAACTAAAAAAGATTTTGTCATTATTGCGAGTTAATTGCGATTGTCAAAACATGTCGGTCTAAGTAGAAAACAAAACAAAAACTGATTTGGTTAAACTTTTCATTTAAAAATGTGGCAAAAAAGCGGTATTACTTACAATTCAGGCTACATGCTACAAACAATTTTTAGATAGTAGAAATTTTAAAAATGACATGGTAGAAAATAATGCATCGAATGGAATGAATTTTTGGTTGCACACTCTTCTCTGTTATAAATGTCATCGTTGTAATAATTACGCTCATCACTGAGTCAGTGACCTGCTGATTCTTTAATTCTGTATGTACTAGTGGATTGTGTGGCGCCTAGGCGCCCGTTTATTTTGACTTTAACAAACAAATTTTTTTCCCATTTCAAAATTTTCCTATATTTTATATATTTAAAAAAATTAATTTTAATGTTTTTAAAATTTAAAAAAAAAAAAAAAAATCGGAAAACAGTTGTAAAAAATACAAAACAAAAACTTCGAATTTCAAATGAAGTTTTGTAAAAGGTCCTTTTATGTATATTTTCGCATAAGTTTGCCAGTAGCCAACCTTTGCTTTATATTTTCTGCTTCTATACATAGAAGTTTTTAATATTATATGATTTTAAAAAAAATATTTTATTTCGATAGAAACTCGGTAATTTTAGTCTTAATAATTTAATAATTTAACTTATGTTTTATAACTTTTTAAAATGCATCAAAATAAGTAAACTTATTCAACTAAAAAAAGTTTTTAAACCTTTCGGACAAAACAAACAAAAAATACTACGGTTATAACGGACTTAGTCTATAACGAACTAATTTGGCCGGTCTCGCCGAGTTCGTTATAACCGAACTCCATTTTATTGTAGAAAAAATAGAATAGCATAGAAAAAAAACGTTTTAGAGCAAGGTTCCTAAAAGAATAGGGGGGGGGGGGGGTTTAAAGGTTTTAAAAGTTAATAATAATAATTAATTGCATAATTCTTTTTTGAAGACATGAATACACGTTATAGCATAACATTTAAAGAATCTTTGAAAAAATTTTCAACTAATAATTTTAATAAATAAGTCCGTGACAGCCAATATCCGGAGGCATTGTTGTTTTGCGGTGAACATCATAACTCATTACCGGACCATATGAAAAAAAAATTGAAATGCGTTTAAAAGGTGACATGTTTCCTGAAGTAGTGACGAAGAGTTTTTCAATTTTTTTTTGCAGCATTTTGAAGTGAAAAACGATTTTTGCTATACAATTTCGGGAATTTGTTGTTAAAAAATGGGGAAGAAAATGGAATTAAAAAAAAACTTCGTGGTTACCTGATGATTTTTGTGTAGATATAGTGTCTAAAATTTCAAAAGAATCACTCAAGAAGATGTTCACGGACTTCGAACATTTATTTGCGAGAAAATCGGTTTAAAGTTTTTTAAAAACCGATTTGTATACTATATAAGTTTTGCTCTGATTTACTTAAAATTTTGACACAACACTCTCGACATGTTGTGCATTCAGGAAGAGAAATGCAAAGAAAGGTTTTAAAACCTACCATACCACCCCTTAAGGAAATGCAAACACCAATACACCAATGTACACAAAAAAGAAAAAAATATTTCATATTTCATCATACATGTAAACTGAAAAAAAGAGAACTATATTTTTTGCAAAGTTATCTATAAATCCAAAAAAGAAAAAATGCGCGCGTATTAGTTTTACTTAAAAAAAAAATCGCTTTAAATTCTTCCATGATAATTTCAATAAATTATTCAAATTAAAATCTTAAATATACCTTTTTATGTAATTTATGTTTGTCCAAATTTTTTTAAAAGACTATTATGCAAAAATTAATATTATGAGTGAAAAAAAAATTATTTTCCCACCTCTCTTCTAAAATTACAATGTAATTTAATTATGCAAAGTAACAATAATTTAAATTTTAAACTTAATATTGCACCATATATTTTTTTAAAGGCTTTTCAATACAGAGTTATAAACGAAATCATACGTTGGACAACAACAAAATCCACATTGAAGATCTCTTTTTTCTCAAATATTTATCAAAAAAAGCATGCTCCTTGGTAAGTGCTGGCCATCAACGAACTGAGCGAAAGTACTCTTAACAATACAAAACAATTTTGAGATGAAAAACAAAACAGACAAAGAATAAGTTCAGTAAGTGTTGCCAATCTCGACAACTTATTGTAATTTCGACGATTTTGCAATTTTGCCAATTTTAACAACTTATTGTAATTTCGACGATTTTTCAATTTGTTAAAATGATTTGTTAAATTTGTAAAAATGATGATTGAAGATTTAAAATTATCAGTAGTATAAAAATTACGATTTCAAGGGTTACCAATTAATGGGTTGTTTATCGAAAATTGATAAATAGTTTTTGTTCAGTGTAAATGGAAATTACAAAGTATGTATAGATTTAATTCTGGGTCAAGTCGTTTCAAAATGGAAATACCTTGAATAGCATCTCTATTTAAGATTTAAGTTTCAATTACGGCGATACTTTAAATCTATATTATATGTTTCAGCTATAGATACATGTCAATAAAATTATTTAGTTGATTGGTGTGTTAAATTTTTTTCGTTGAAATTTCACCACTAATACATTAGAAATAACCAATGCTGTAATAATATTCGTAATATGAATGATATAAATAAATTTGATTGTTTCCTTTTGTAATATTTTGTAGAGTTTTATTTTTATTTTCTTGACAATTTCTTGTTTTAAAAATGACGATTTTGGCGATTTAGTTTCCAAAATTGTCGATTTTCAGAAGATTTTATTAGCAGCACTGATTGGTAACATACAAGAGAGAAAATTGTGTGTGGGTTTGTATAAAATGAGAAAGATTAAATTTTGTTTGTGTATTTCCCATAGCTTTGTAGGGAGTGCTCTGTGTATTATTTCAGCATTACAGAATCAGTCAGTCAGTCAGTGAGTCAGGGATCAGCGTAAATATATATAAGATTGTATGATTATTTATATAATTAATTAATTTTAGCGGAGAACATAAAATCGAACACTAAACAACTTAAAGCAATCAGAACTGTGGACCAACTGGAATGAAAAACTTAAAATTTGCCAAACATAAAATCGTTGACATCTCCAAATCTAAGCGTCGTAGAGCAAAATTGTTTAAAAAAATTGTCATTAAAAAAATTATCTTTCTTAAAAAACTGCATTTTCTTAAAAAAGTATATTTTCTTAAAAATTGTTTTCATTTTTTCCACAGGCGCCTTAGACGCATTACATTCAACAAGTCTATAATATTAATTTTAAAAAAATAATATTGATTTTAAAAAATTGTTAAATCAGATAGCACTTTTTATTTTCTCTAGTCATGGAATCATCATTAAAAAAATTATCTTTCTTAAAAAACTGAATTTTTTTAAAAAAGTATATTTTCTTAAAAATTGTTTTCATTTTTTCAACAGGCGCCTTAGGCGCGTTATATTCAACTAGTCTATAATATTGATTTTAAAAAAATAATATTGATTTTAAAAAATTGATAAATCAGATAGCACTTTTTATTTTCTCTAGTCATGGAATCATTATTATATTACACCTTATTTAAACAACTGAATGCAATGGATTGAAAACAAAATAAATGTGCATTGAAATGAACGGTCCAATAGTTTTTGAAAAACACAGTTCCCTGTAAACGTGATTTGTAAGTCAATGTTCTATTAAAAGATGACCCTGATGACGTCATTTTTATAACATATACAACTCTGTGGTCAGGGTATAATGAGTCTGTGCTGATGTTTGTAGCTATTAAAAAATTTGACCTGGACCCACCATTTATTATATCGATCGACTCAGTGCCATTTTTTCAGTCGATTTACCGTCCGTCTGTCGGTCTGTGTATCCATGTAAACTTTGTAATCAAACTGCAGGTCTAAAAAATATCTTATGACGAAATTTTATATGTAAGCTTTTGTCAGCCAATTGAAATTGATGAAAATCGGTGCAGACCAGTCCTCAGATTATCAAATGTTGCTTCTGTACTTTTTTAATACAATGTGATTTTTTAATGAAAGGTGCTTTTTTAAATAATCAAGAGTCCAAATATAAACCCTGTAGGACAATTCGTAGTCATAGACCTATATTAAGCTGCTTCCCGATATTCACTTAAATCTATGAAATTTTCTCAAATTTGGTTTATATATGTTTTTACGAAAAAATAAGTGTTTTGTTTTAATATGGTCATGATGGACCAAGTCCCCGTATAAAAATAGCATCCGATATGAACTTTTCGATATCTGCGGAATACAAATTCATAACATTGCCACCCAAATTTAGTTTAACCTTATTTTCTATATCCAATTAATTAGACCTAAGACCCTCTCATTAAACTCAGTGTGTAGGTTGTCGTTTTTTTTTTTTTTTGCTTGTTATTATTATTTTTTTTATGTAAAAACAGCAAAATTACAAGAATGTTTATATACAAACTAGCAGTAACCCGATGCGCTTCGCTACACTCCTCGTAACGAAATAGAAAGCCGGGAATACGTTTTGTAGAAAACTATTTTTTTGTATAGGTGGTGCCACGCCCATTAGTCTGATCCCGCCCATTTTTTGGGCAACTAATCACATTAATAACTTATGGACCCAAACAAAGTCGCAAGACTTTCACTAATATAATACTCTTGTTATATTATATTAAATATTTACTTTGTATGGGGGTACCACGCCCACTACTAACATTAATAACTCATGAACTCAGACAAAGTTCCAAGGCTTTCTCTATTACAGTACTTCAGATATATGACATTATATATTTATTTTGTATGGAAGGTACCACGCCCACTGATCTGATTCCGCCAACTTTTTTTTCGAGTACTAACGTTGGCAACTTATGAACTCACACAAAGTCTCAAGACTTTATCTATTACAGTACTCTAGATATATGACATTTAATATTTACTTTGTACGGGTGGTTACCACGCCCATTGGTCCGATCACGCCCATTTTTCCGCAACTCTTCGAATTATTAAAATATGTACATGTACATAGTATCAGAACTCTTGCTGTTGTAGTACTCCAGATATTATATGTTAAAATTAGATGTTAAAAATTCACTTTTTGGGAGGTGCCACGCCCATTTGAAAAATCCAAAAAAATATAGCCTATTTTTCCTTCCGGATAGGTAGTTACCAACTGTAAAAATTTCAAGACGATCAGTCCTGTGGTGTAGTCTCCTATAAACCACAAACAAACAAACAAACAAACAGACACACAAACATACACAACTCCATTTTTATACCCTATATACCACTATGTGGTTTGGGTATAATGACTTTGTGCTGCTGTGTGTAACTACCAAAAATATTTGACCTAGACCCATCTTTTATTACACCGATCGAATCAGAATCACTATCTGATTCGATTTAACGACGTCCGTCCTTGTGTCCGTCCGTCTGTGTGTCCATGTAAACCTTGTAATAAAACTGCAGGTCGTAAATATGAGTATATTTTGAAATTTGGTATATAAGCTTCTATCGGCCATAGGATGAAGCTATTGAAATTGGTGAAAATCGGTCCATGTTCAGACCTAGCCCCCATACAAATGTCCCTTATGAAATCGACACAAATTGCCATAAGATCCAAATTATCATATAGATCTTACTCAAATTGGGTTTGTATGCGTTTATTACATCCATTAATAAGTAGTCCAAAAGGTATCCCTATGCGACAACCCTTACTCATAGGCCCCATGTAGAACTGCTGCCCGATCTGCACATAAATCTATCAAAAAACAAATATATTGCACTGATTCTTTTCAAATTTTGTTTGTATATATTTTTGCAAAATACAAGAGACTTTACCAAACATGATCAGGATCGGTCCAATTTTAGGCCTAGTGCCCATATAGATATAGCATCCGATATGAACTTTTTCATATCTGCAACCAAAAAAATTAATAAAAATCCCACTCAAATTTGGTTTATCTTATTTTCTATGTCCAGTTAGTTTGGCCTAAGAGATAGGGTCTCTAAACGCATGGTATAGGGTATCGTATAGTCTTTTCTTACTTGTTATATATAAGATTGTACACAATTGTTGTAATTCCTATACATGCATAATTTGAATTTTACTAAAATTGTATATAAACGAACATATTAAGGAAAAAATAAAATGGAAAATAAATTTAAAAAACGTATTATGTATTATAAATAACTATTTCAGTTACGCCGCCGAAAAAAATACGTTAAGTATAACAATTTGTTCAGAATTACTATTGGAAAAGTTAAAATAAATATTTCTTCGGAAAGCAACCGAATTTTCATTTATACTGAAAACTATTTGATGGAACAACAAACTGTTAACGTAATAATTCTATGAGTGTATCTATCCAATTATAACCGCAGCAAAGTTGGATCTAAGACCTCTTCTTGAAATTCTAGATATAGAGTATCGTGTAGGTCGACCGACTATAATTTTCTTGCTTCATCAAGTGGCTCGAGAATCTGCTATATTTGAATATGAATTTTCAAAATTATCAAGATAAATAGATAATTATCTTTTTTGGAATATAAACATGAAGAAGAACGACAGTGAGAATCGTTGTTACTGAAAATGTAACATATTATTGTGGAATATCATAACATAAGAATTTAATAAATTTTAAAGAAGTTACTCGTGATATTTCAATCCTTATATCCAATTGACACACAACGAGTGACAACACAAATAAATAGGTGGGTCGCTTCAAACACAATGTAACATTGTTCTAATTCATTATGTTATGTACTTATATTTGAAGCTTGTCGACTCTATTGTATCTTATGCTGCAAAAAAAAAAATAAAATCTGTTGTGCTTTTATGCCATGCTTTGGTTTTCTTTTTTTACTGCATCATAGTACGGTGTCATAGCTCTTTTTTGTCTAGCCGTATACAATTACAGCTGATGGCAGAAGCAAAATATGTGAACAAAAAAATATAAATGAACATCATAACATATTGGCCATGTGCCAAGATAAGTTCATTTTTATTATTAAACTCTTAAATTTTTCATAGCTCTCTTTTGAAAAGAGAGATAAGTACATTCATATTTTTACAGTAAACTACATGCCAGTCAAGCCAATGTAGTTAACAGTAGAAGTATTCATTATTAACTGTAATATGAAAAAACTTGTTATTTGAAAGCGCTAAAGTCGTCCTTTGATGAAAATAATTTTAAGTGAAGGTTAAAAAGAAAATGTATTTTAAGAAAATGTATTTCTTAAGAAAGTTTCTTTTTAAGAAAATTCTTTTTAAGAAAAGGTAGATTTTAAGAAAATTAATTTTTTTTGATTTTTCAATAAAAGACATTTTTTATAAAAGACACTTTTTTCATAAATTGAGCATTTGTTAATAAAAAAACATTTTTTTAATAAATGGTACTTTTTTAATGAAAGGTACTTTTTTCGTAAAAGGTGCTTTTTAATAAAAGGTACTTTTTTATTAAAATGTATTTTTTAATAAATTATAATTTTTTAATAAAAGTTACTCTTTTAATAGAAGGTCCTGTTTTAATAAAAGGTACTTTCTTAATAAAAGGTAATTTTTTAATACAAGTTATTTTTAAATATAAGCTACTTTTTTAATAAAAAATGACTGTTAAATAAAAAGTACTCATTTAATAAACGGATTTGAGGATTTCTTTTATTTCTTTTATAAAAGGTATTTTTTCATAAAAGGTACTTTTTAATAAAAGGTACTTTTTTAATAAAAGGTAAATTTTTAATGAAAGGCACTTCTTTAATAAAAGGTACCTTATTAATGAAAGGTTATTTAAGAAATTGTAAAATGTATGAAATGTAGTTATTATGTTAATAAGACGTATAAGTGATAATTTTATGAAATTAATTATTAACCATACGGTGTTCCAGGTCTGTGAAGTATTGTATAAATTAAGAAGAAGTAATTTAACAATTTTTGACAATTTTAATAATTGAATTATTAAAAAATATTGTAAACAAAATAAATTTTATTTATATGATTTTATATGATACACTATACCATTGGTATCGAGAAAGATTCTTAGTTTGAATTTTTGTGAGGTTATAAGTGGATATTGAAAATAGCCATAAACCAAATTTGAGTGGGATTCTTATTAATTTTTGGCCGCAGATATATAAAATTTGATATCGAATAATATTATTAATTGGAAACTATGTAGGTCCAAAAATGGACCAATCATGACTATATTCAGTAAAGTCACTAATTTTCTCAAGACCATATATATTCAATATTTTTGTTTTTGATAGATTTAGTAAAGATCGAGAATCAGCTTTATATGAGAGCTCTGACTAAGAATGGTCCTACAAAGTTTATTTGCAGACTATAGATTAATGGATAAAATAAACACACATACAATCACTTCAAACCACACCCGGACACCATTGTAAAGTATTTTTGTTCTCTTGTTCCTTTATAAATCTGATCTATATACATTTGTGACGGTGATCTTTTTTTGCTCTGCACTGTAGCAAAAGAATTTCTGGTACAGGCAGAATAAGAAAGAAGAAAAAATAATAACCTTGATCTTGAAATTATTTTCAAGTTCAAGTATGTACAAGTAAACAACACCTTATATGGTAATAGGTTGATGGCATTTTTTTCTCTTCATTGTGTTGTATTAAATCATGAACACATTCATATGCAATCATGCTGGTCAAACCACGTATTTTCTTGCATTGATCTCACTTGCTCTCATAGTCATATATGAGTGGGAGTGTTATAAATACTAGAGAATATTATGAATGCATATGAATGTTCTCATTGAATTGGTGGTGACTTTGTTTTTTTTAATAAACAGGTTTTTATCTGGACATGAATGAATGAAGATGAGAAGGCTGAATGTAAGAAAGTTAAATTTAAGTCGAGGAGTTGAATTTTGTTTGTTGAAAAATAAGGTTGAAAAAAAAACCTCCGTAAAATAAAAAAAAAAAAAAATGTAGTTTTAGTTTAAGAATTAAAGAAATAAATTTAAGTTCAGAAAATTAAAGAAAAATTAAGTTTAGAAAAAAAAAAAAAGATAAGTTTAAGAAAAAAAGAAAGTGTAAAATTTAAGAAATAAAACCAATAAAAAAAATTAAATAAACTTTAAGAAAAAAAAAGTAACTTTAGATTTTAGTGACATTTGTACAAACATTTTTAATGAAAACATACAAATAACAACAACAATAATTAAAATACAGTTTCTAATGGAAATATATAATAATAAAACATTAAAAACAAAACTAAATCTACTACAATTAAATCTACTAATTGATCGCAGTCATCATAATTTAATACAACAATTAAATGCTGTTATACTCCGACAAAGAGTGAAATGTGAAGGAGTTTTAACAGAGTTCAGAAAAAAACACACACTGAATAAAAAACTCGTACATATATGTAAACAAACATAACTTAGACCAACACACACATATTTTTATTTTCATATCAATTATGTTTGTTTTTAAATTTTCTTCGGTGCCCAACACAACCACGACTGTGTTCGTTTTAATATTTCGTTATTTACACGAACATTTTTCTATCACGTACTTTTTTTTTCAATCACACATAAAGCACACATTTTTGAGTGTTGCTTTATTTGAAGTTGATGTTCTGGTACGTGTAGTGAAAAAAAACACAGAACATGTAAAATAAACAGGTTCGAGTTCAGTTATATTTTAAGTCGTGTTGTGGCTCGTGTAGTAAGAAAAAACACAACATGTACAATAAACAGGTTCGAGTTCAGTTATATTTTAAACACGACTTAAAATATAACTGAACTCGAACCTGTTTACTGTACATGTTCTGTTGTTTCTTACTACACGAGCCACAACACGACTTAAAATATAACTGAACTCGAACCTGTTTATTTTACATGTTCTGTGTTTTTTTTCACTACACGTACCAGAACATCAACTTCAAATAAAGCAACACTCAAAAATGTGTGCTTTATGTGTGATTGAAGCAAAAAGTATGTGATACAAAAATGTTCGTGTAAATAACGAAATATTAAAACGAACACAGTCATGGTTGTGTTGGGTACCGTAGAAAATTTTGAAACGCACATAATTGATATGAAAATAAAGATATGTGTTGGCTGCTTTTGAACAGAACATTGTGTGTTTCGTGTGTGTATTTTCTGAACCTTGAGTTTTAATAAAGTTACATACCAAAATAGAAAACCATATTGCGAGACACAACCACGGCGTCTGGCGGCAGCAGCTTCATCCTCAACACCTACAACCAAATGGCGGTAATTAAAAGACACTAATTAAAATGTTTTCTTAAATCTAAATTAAATAAATTTTCTAAGATTTGTCTAACAATAAATTAAAATTATTTTTTAAAGATTTTTCTAATTATGAATCAAAATTTTTTTCTAATTAATAATTTAAACTAAATATCAAATATTTTTAGATATGAGGTTTGCTAATATTAAAATTGTTCTACTATTAAAAATTTTTTCTACTATTAAAAATTTTTTATTAAAATTTAAAAATTTTCCTAAAAATTAAAAATTTTCCTAAAAATTAAAAATTGTGCTAAAATTAAATAGTGCTAAAAGTCAACTTTTGTTTAAGCTAAAAATTTCATAAATTAAAATAATTTTCCTAAATATGGAAAAAATTAAGCTAAATTTAAAATTTCTCCTAAAATTAAAATTATGCTATACTTTAAAATTTTTCTAAATTTAACATTTTCCTAAAATTAAAATGTCCCTAAAATTAAATTTTGCTAGAAATAAAAATTTAAAATTTAACCTAAATTTAAAATTATAGAAATTTAAAAGAATTTACAAAATGGTACCATATTTAAAACAAAAAATTTTTTTTGTTAAAGCTAAAATTAAACTAAATTTAATTAAAAAAAAAAAAAAAAAAAATACATTGAATTGAAAATCGCATTCAAACTTAATTTTTTTATAAAATTATATTAAACAAAATTTTCTAACATTAAAATTTTTCTAAAATTACCTAAAAAAGTCTTCTAATTATAAAATTTAAACAAAAATTTTCCTAATTCTAAACTTAAGCTAAAATTTAAAATAAGCTAAAATTAAAAATTTTCGTAAATTAAAATTTGGTTGAAAATAAAATGTTGCCAAACTTAAAACTTTTTTTTAAGTATAAAATTAAACCAAATATAAAAATTTGTCTAGATATGAAATTGTCTAAAATTTAAATTTTTCTAAATTTAAAAATTTTCTTAAAATTGAATTTTTCTAATTCTAAAATTTTTCTAAAATTAAAAATCTTAAAAAAAAAAAAAAAAATTTTTTTTTCCTAAAAGTAGAATTTTTTTCAATAAAATTGTTGTTAACGTAATTGAAAACCTAAAATTAAAACACCCTTAAAATGAAGGGTAAATAAAAAAGTTGTTAAACCAATGTAGAAAACCAAACCAAACCAAATCTTATCATTGATGTGGGTTACCTCCAATTGAGATGGAGTCGAGGTAACATGGTAGGGAGGGCAAAAGGGGCAGAACACCTCGTCCCCAATCCCAAGGTATGTATGGCCATCCGTCCCATTTAGCGTCCGTGTTTTTGACAGTTGTGTTTTTTTAAATCGCACGTGAAAATCTGTAGTGCGGTTTCCCTGGGCCTGAGCAAGACCCCACCCATCCGGCGAGCTAGGCCCCTACGCCAGCACGTGCGACCAGCAAAGGCGCAGGGAAACGGAAGCGGATCTTCCACCAACGCCGCACCATTTACATATTTTTTGCACATTTAAAAACTAAGAAGAAATCATTTAGTATACCAAATAATAATGTAGAAAAACTGTAGACAAAAAGTAGTGCAATAACTAGTATTTGAGTTTGAAAAATGTAGGTTAAATCTCGAAGATAAGATGGTTGACAGGAGGCATTCAACTGTACACGATATTATGCAGGGTGTATTATCTTTTATGTCGGTATGGCAACATTTACAATTCAGTACAATCTATACCATGCATCGCTTTACACCAATACAATGCTCCAAGACTGAGCTGAGCTTGTCACCGAGGATGATTTTCATTTGTTTCCATATAAAGTGCAATTACTCAAAGAACTTTGCTGGCAGAGTTACTGGATTCAGCAAGATGATGCAGCATGCCACAGTGCAAATCAATCAATGCAGTTTCTGCAACAAAAGTTCCTTGGACGTGTGATGTCAAAAGAAGGCGACATTGGCTGGCTGACCACATCTACGAGCTCAAAGCGAACATTCGTTCTGAAATCATCGCTATACCGCCCGAGATGTGGTCAATTGATTATGTTCAAATGAATTGCAAAGAAACAAGTTCAATAAAAATATTACATATGTGTATGGAAATCGGTTGGTTTTTTTAAGTTATTCAATATTCACATATCGAAAAAAAGATGGCACACCCTGTACAAAATTTCAAAACCTGTAAAATGGTACTAAACAAGCCAAAAACGCCCACAACAAAAAAATTTCGGGGGAAACGTTTTGTTTACTGACGAAACCTAGTTTAACGTATCTTGTCGTATCTGGAGAGCACGAAATTAGAACTACGTTTGACTACCCCGAAGCTCAATTTAAGCATGGGAGTGAATCAGTGATGACCTGGGGCTCATTTTCCGCAACAGGACCAGGATCTTCGGGCTTTATTGATGCGATAATGGATAAAAACCTGTGTCTATAAATTAAAAAAAGAAAATTGCCCAAAAAGTGTAACGAAAACTGATACTCAGAAAACGGATTCGTTGTTGCAACCGAATTTGTTACCAACCAAATTTCGGTAGTCCCATGTACTATTACAACATTCTTTTGTGATTACTGAATTATATAATCCATATAAACGTAGAATGGTAAGGGCAATTGTATATAAATATAAATTCGAAAAAATTAAGATACTAGACAAGGAAAACATTGAAAGAAAAAGGTACACTAAAGAGTGCTTATATCGCACCTGTACCTCTAAAGTGAGTCAGCTGAAATTTTTTTAATTTTCACTTTTTGCAAGAAAACGATGCACAGTGGTCATATCTATCCACTGTAAAAATCTTACATCGATTTTTCTAGTCTTTCGTAAAAAAAATACAGTTGTAACCCTCTTTGTGTTATAAGATTAGCTTCTTTACAATCCACTAAAAAGACTTATTTTGAGTTGCACCCTAAAACCTTGTTATTTTTGATGATCACTGAAAATTGCAATTCCTTACAATGAAACAGCAGTTTTTCAATTTTACAGTAAATATTAAAAAAAACGTTTTTTGCCTCTCTACTAAAAATTTGTAAATTTTGAATTGACTCACTTTAGAGGTACAGGTGCGATAAATTCAGCAAAATATTCAACGAACCATGAATTTGAAAGAGGATACTAACAATATAAATACGAACTACAGAGTTGCCATCCGTAACCTATGACATGTTAATGTGTGTTTAAAAGTTCTAATTTTATGTTCATATATGTTTTATGTTAAAATAATATATTGTAAGTTTTATGAAATATTATTTATAAAATATTATATTTGTATAATTTTAATTAATAGACGATCCCCAGAAGATGTCGACAAAAAATCGACGAAACGTCGGGAAAAAAGTGTAATAAACATTGTTTTATTACATTTATAACTTAGGCCATATTAGCTTAATTTAAGGAAAAACATAAAAATTCAAATAAATTGGTCAAACAACAAAAATTAATAAATTCGAATGTTTGAATTGTGGCATTTAGTGGGTACACTGGATTTATTATTTTATTTACCATTTATCGATGATTTTACTGATACAAAATATTTAAATCAAAAATTTTTAAAATATGTATTTATTCATTAATAATTTATTTATTTTTATTTATTCATTATTCTTTAGATAAAGCCTTGAAATTTTACAATTTCAAACAGTTTCTCTTTCACTAATTTAAAATTATGACAAATTTTCTTAAAATAATAAAGATTAATAAACTTAAATTAGTATTAATTTAAAAAATCAGCGTAAAATAAATACAACAAACAAAAAATTTTACATATATACTTACATGTAAATTTACATACTTCGAAGATCTATTTATACCCTATACCACTATGTGGTTTGGGTATAATGACTTTGTGCTGCTGTTTGTAACAACCAAAAATATTTGACCTACAGCCATCTTTAATTATACCGATCGAATCAGAATCACTTTCTGAGTTGATTTAACAATGTCCGTCCGTCCGTCTGTGTGTCCATGTAAAGCTTGCAAATATGAATATATTTTGATGAAATTTGGTATATAAGCTTTTATCGGCCATGGGATGAACGCTATTGAAATTGGTGAGAATCGGTCATGTTCAGACCTAGCCCCCATACAAATTACCCATATGAAATCGACATAAATTGCCATAAGATCCAAATTGTCATATAGATCTTACTCAAATTGGGTTTGTATGCGTTCATTACATCCACTAATGAGTAGTCCAAAAATGATCCCTTTGACCCCATATGGAGCTGCTTCCCGATCTTCACTTAAATCTATTAAAAAACAAAAATATTGCACTGATTCTTCTCAAATTTTGTTTCTACATATTTTTGCAAAATACAAGAGACTTTACCAAACATGATTAGGATCGGTCCATTTTTGGACCTAGTCCCTTTATAGATATAGCATCCGATATGAACTTTTTCATATCTGCAGCCAAAAAAATTAATAAAAATCCCACTTAAATTTGTTTTTTGCTTATTTTCAATGTCCAGTTAGTTGGGCCTAAGAGATAGGGTTTCTAAACGCATGGTATAGGGTATCGTATAGTCGGTCTAGACCGACTATAATTTTCTTACTTGTTTTTTTATAAATTACTAGCTGGACCCGGCAAACGTTGTTTTGCCCTCAATGATTTTTTTATTTTATTTAGAATCTGTATATACCTATATAAAATGTTTGACGAAGATATCCAGATAATAAAATGAGAGCTCCACCAAAAAGTCTTTCATTGCCTTTCAATTCTTTTAAAGTTCTATGTAATGCTTCTAAGGAATGTTTGTGAGCCATGGTACATTCATCCTAAATAATAATACTGCATTTTTGCAGAACTTTTGCCATACCGGAATGTTTTTTGATATTACAGACGGCATTCTCATTTGTTTTTACGTTTAACGGTGATTTGAGTGCTGAATGAGCTGTAGACCACCATGCAATAATGTAGCGGCTTTTTCCTTCCTTTTTGGTTAGAATATTTATATATAAAAACGTTTGTGAATTTTGTAACTTATAAAATTTATATAAATTTGACAACTCATTATTTTTCGAACAGCAGCGTCATCAACCGGGTCCAAAAAAAATTTTTGGCATCATCTAACATACATATATGCACATTCTTAGTTTCATTAAAATCGCCATCTATCGGGTCCATTTATACATAAAAAAATTTCTTATGACGAAAGATAGATACATTCTGAATTGCAGTCAAATCGCGCTGAAAATAAGAATTTTGTTTATAACTTGACCCCAACGCCAGCTAGAGGGTTAAAACTAAAAAAAACACACAGAAGAGCTCGAACTGAACCTATGGTGCAAATCCTATCTCGGCAGCTCTTATGGTTCCGGTGATCATTCGTTACAAACAAATGCACCAACGTTTTTATACCCTATACCACTATGTGGTTTGGGTATAATGACTTTGTGCTGCTGTTTGTAACAACCAAAAATATTTGACCTAGACCCATCTTTAATTATACCGATCGAATCAGAATCACTTTCTGAGTTGATTTAACAATGTCCGTCCGTCCGTCCGTCCGTCTGTGTGTCCATGTAAACCTTGAAATCAAACTGCAGGTCGCAAATATGAACATATTTTGACGAAATTTGGTATGTAAGCTTTTATCGGCCATGGGATGAACGCTATTGAAATTGGTGGGAATCGGTCCATGTTCAGACCTAGCCCCCATACAAATTACCCCTATGAAATCGACATAAATTACCATAAGATCCAAATTATCATACAAATCTTAGTCAAATTGGGTTTGTATGTATATATTGCATACATTAATCAGTAGTCCTTAGTCATAAGCCCCACATAGAGCTGCTTCCCGATCTTCACTTAAATCTATCAAAAAACAAAAATATTGCACTGATTCTTCTCAAATTTTGTTTATATATATTTTTGCCAAATACAAGAGACCTTACCAAACATGGTCAGGATCGGTCCATTTTTGGGCCTAGTCCCCATATAGATATAGCATCCGATATGAACTTTTTCATATCTGCAGCCAAAAAAATTAATTAAAATCCCACTCAAATTTGGTTTATGCATATTTTTTATATCCAGTTAGTTGGGCCTGAAAGATAGGGTCTCTAAACGCATGGTATAGGGTATCGTATAGTCGGTCTCGACCGACTATAAAATTCTTACTTGTTATATTTATATCTGTGGTCACAAGCGATAACCGCCTAAAGGTGCTATTACACGAAGTGTTTTTTACTGCCACTTTTTTTATCCATGTGAAATTCCTCATATCTGTCAAAATTGTCATTTACATACGATTCATAATTTTTGCTATCACACATGCATATGTATTTCCGTACGACATAACCTCTAAATGTAAACAACAGCTGATTTAATTTGTGAATTTACAAAAATTTATTGTTAAAAAAAAGGTTATATATTTTTTAATTGTTAATTAATACTAAACAAATTATTTTTCTTTCAATATTAATCTTTAAAATTTACTCTGTTTTTCTTTCGCCACAAGCAGTGTTGTATTTTCATATGTTTGTCATGCAAAAATAGAACCTGTTCTAATTGAAAAATGTACATGTGACTTTCCTCATGTATTGTACAAAAACAATGTTTTATATGTATCACAAGATGTGTACAACTTTTGTTGTGGGAAAATTTGACAGTATATATGTAAAAAACACATCATGTAATAGAACCTTAAGTCGACTTAAGAACGGTTTGAGTTATGTATGCTGTCATATTCTCCTAAAAACGCTTTATATTTACGTGAAATCCCCATTTCTCTAACACTTTTTTGTTAAAAAGTTATTAATGAAAACATACTGACCTAAGTCGTAACAAAGCCCCATTACATTTATATAAACAGTTATTTTTCTCGAAAGAATGATTTTCGCCGATTTGAGTTATGTATGCTATCATATTCTACTAAAAAATCTTTATATTTATGTAAAATCCCCACTTCTCTAACACTGCTTTTTAAAAAGATATTAATACAAATATTCTGACCTAAGTCGTAATGAAGCCCCATTACATTTATATAAAAAGCTATTTTTCTCAAAAGCATGATTTTCGAGTTAGGCGGTTATTGCTTGTGACCACAGATATATAGAAAAAGATTATGAATTTTTTATATTCGTTCTGATAATGATTTTTAAAATTAATATTTAACATTTTTTTTTCTTTCATTTTGTTTTTCAAAAATGATAACTTAAATCGAAAATTCGGCATGGCTAAACGTATTTTTGTATTTATTCGCTATCTAAAACAGAATTTGATTCATGCAAATTACAAATACCAAAACAGTTTAATAGTTTGGGCTACTTTTGTTATAATCGAAAAATAATTCTAAATTAATTTAAATTTAATTTGTAGAAATTTAATCAATAATTTTTTACAATATCTATTAAAACATTTTCGCTTTAAAATATGTTTTTATAACGGAATAAGAAGTTGCAGTCGGCAATATTTAGGATTGAATCATTTCATTATTGGGTTTATAAGTTTGTCTCATTTAAATTAGTTGAATAATCTATAATATTAATAGGCTAGGCGATTTCTTGTGACTGATGTTTTGTTCTACCGTTTTATCCTGATTTTGACCAATCATATATTATTTGAAAGGTATTTCTTTTTAGCCGTTTTGCAGATTTACAGATTTTTTAATTTTCTCCTTTATTTTGAGTAAATTGCATTTAAAGTTACTACTAACACATACATAAAATTATACAATGCCATGTGTGTGTTTTTTAAATTTGTTAATGTATTTGTAATAAAAATGAGTTTGTTTTTTGTGTTGATTTGTGAATTGGCTATAATTGATTAGCATACTTTTAGGGTCTTATTTAATAAAAAAAAATAAAATTGCCTAGAATTTGCGCTCGAATTTCGAGGGCTGGAATCTGCTAGTATAAATAAAGAGTTTGATTGGTAAACGTAACTTTTATTTCAGAGGAATTGTGTTTATACAGTAGTTATTAAAGAAAATCTCTTGTATTATTAAATATTAAAGAATTTTGATTATCTTAATAAATTCCAGCAAATTTTTTTTCTTTGTGTACTTTTTTCAAGACAATGATCAAAAACACAAAGCCCATAAAATGCAACCTTGGCTGTTGTCTAACGTCCCCCACGTCATAGAAAAACTACCCCAGAGCTCTGACATAAATCTAATAGAAAATTTGTGGGAATACCTCAACAAAAAGGTTGTGGAACACATTGTTTCCAGCAAAGCTGAGTTAAAAAGGTTCTACGGGAGGAATGGGAAGAAGACTTAAAATATTTGAAAAGAATGAGGGCATACAGAAAAGTTTTTGCCGTTTATTTAAATTGTGGTGTATGAATTTTATAACTTAATATATCTGTTGTCACAATCGATAACCGCCTAAGTCGACTTAAAACGATTTGAGTTATGTATGCTATCATATTCTACTAATAAAACTTTATATTTAATTGAAATCCCCATTTCTCTAGGAATGTTTTCTAAAAAGATATTAATATTAACATACTGGCCTAAATCTCAATGAAGCCTCATTACGTTTATATAAAAAGTTATTTTTCTCGAAAGCATGATTTTCGACTTAGGCGCTTAATGCTTGTGACCACAGATATATTCAAACAAAAACCAAATGACTATTGTTTTATTATTTAATTTTCACATTTTTTGCCAATATCATTAGTTTATAATAGTGTCTGAGTTTGGCTTGGAATAACTAGAGATCTAATCTGTGAGCGATCAATATAATTTGTATCCTAAGGCAACTAAGTCAATTGCATAGGGGTCATTTGTATAAGGACTAGTTGTGAACATGCACTGATTTTCACCAATTTCAATGTCGTTCATTCCGTGACTGGCAAAACCTTTACCTACAAAATTTCACCAAAATATATTCATACTTTCGACCTATAGGTTGACTACAAAGTTTACGTGGACACACACATAGGCAGACAGACAAAGGGGTGGACATGGCTAAATCGATTTAGATTCTGAGATAATATGATATATTTCTCAGACAATCGGAATAAGAAAAAGTGGGTTTAGGTGAGATATTTTTGATAAATACAAAAATCAGCACATACTCATTATACCTTGACCACAGTATCGTATATTGCATAAATATTTCCCAAATTTGAGTTACATATGAATTTGAGAAAAATAAGTAGAAAAATAGCATGCGATATGAACTTTTTCAGAGCTACAGACAATAAGTTAATAACTATGCCACTTAAATTTGGTTTATGCTTATTTTCTATATCCTATTATGACCTCAGCAAAAATGGATCTAAGACCTTTTCTCACAAATCATAGAATAGAGTATCGTATAATCGGCCTGGGCCGAATTTAATTTTCTTACTTGTTTAAATTGGCAATCTACGTATATTTTTTCTGGACACAACGTTTTGTCCACTCGGAGAATTTCTTTTAAATTGAATTATTTAACAATCTACATTTAAAACCCCTTCTAGCTCATACGACAGCAAATTATAATTCCAACTCTGTTAGCAATAATTTACCTTTTATTTCATTTGGCGCGACTTTAAACCTTTTGTTTGTTTTCTTTTTTAATAACAGTTAAATTAACCTCATTAACGAAAAAATAATAATGTTTAAATTTTTACATATGTAAAAAAAAACTGTTTTATTATTAAAAATATTGGCAAGGTGTCTTTAATGTCGCAAAGTTTAAGTGAAACAATACAAAAAAAGACACAAATGTAAAACAAATATGCTTTAAAGTCATTCATTAGTAACAGTTGATTTAAAACACAACGTTAAAGATGTTTTTACGGAAATTTAAAACCACCACAAAAACATCACTATTGCTCATAATTATTGCAACAACGATCATTGATCTGGTTAATAGTGTCATAACAAATTCTACTCAAATAGAAATAAAGAGAACACCAAAATTTTTTAAAGAAAATTGTACATGTTCCACACAGTGGCAATGTGAATGTTGTGCCAAAGTTAATAACGAACTACTTAATGTGCATCAAAAACGTAAGTTTACTGTTCAGAACGGTAAAAAAATTCAAAACAAATTCTATTTCAGTTTCAAACTATTGAATGAGACATCGGACTATTAAGGAGTGAGTTTTTTGTTTGACTGTTGTCTGATTTTAGAGAAGAGCATAATATGTCTACATATCTAAATTAGGACATTGAAAATATAATTCTCCTTTTCAATAGTGTTTTCAGCAAAAAAAAAAAACAAACAAATATTTATTGGATTACTGTCACTAGCTATTCCTGATCAAAAAAAAAAAACTAAACTTATTAAAAGTTGAAATTCTATTTGAATAATTTTTATTTTCACTCAGAAAATGTTTGTAGTACATGTACGTCATTCGTTAGTTTACAGTGGTAGCTAATTGTTAATGTAATTGTATGTAGGTACCTTACTATGAGGAAATGTAAAATAACTTAAAATAACTATTTTTTGACAGTTATTAGAAAAAAACTGAAAATAGCTAATTTAGTAACAGTTCATTTTTGTAATTAATTTGGATTTATGAAAATAACTATAAAACAAAGTTTTATTGTAGTGATAACGTTATTTTTGTAACTTAATTTTTATTATTTCCCAGATTATCTTATACATGAAAATGGAGTTTTGTCTGTTTGTTTGTTTTGTTGTGGCTTATAGGAGGCTACACCACTGGACCGATCGTTTTTTAGGTAACTGTCCATACGGAAGGAAAAACAGGCTATATTTTTGTAATTTTTCAAGTGGGCATGGCATATAAAGTGAATTTTTAACATCTAATTTTAACATATAATATCTGGACTACTACGGCAGCATGTTGCATGTACATATTAAAATAATTTGAAGACTCGCGGAAAATGGACGGGATCAGATCAGTGGGCGTGGCACCCCCTACAAAGTAAATATTTAATATCTTATAACTGCAGTACTATAATAGTGAAAGCCTTGAGACTTTGTGTGAATTTATAAGTTATCAATGTTTGTACTCGGATAAGAAATGGGCGGGATCAGATCAATGGCGTGGAGTACTGTAGCAGTGACAGCCTTAGGACTTTGTCTGAGTTCATAAGTTATTAATGTGAGCTTTTGCCCAAATAATGGGCGGGATCGCACCAATGGGCGTGATATCTCCTGTACAAAACAATATGAAGTACTATGAAAATGACAGTTTTGACTTTTAACTCGTACATTAATTACCAATGTGTGTAGTCGTGGAAAATATGGGCGGAACCGCCAAAATCAAAAATCGTTAAAACCAAAAATCGTGAATAAAATAAATCACCAAAATCAAAAATCGCAAAAAAAATCGCCATAATCAATAATCACAAAAACAAAAACCGTCTAAGTCAAAAATCGCCCTAAGCCGAAAATCGCCAATAATAAAATTCGCCAAAAACAAAAATTGCCAAAATCAAAAATTGCAAAAATCAAAAATCGCCAAAATCACAAAAAACTCAAAAATCTTCAAAGTCAAAAATCGTGAATAACAAAAATCACCAAAAACAAAAATTGCCAGAACCGAAATCGCGAATGACAAAAATTACAAAAAACAAAACACGCCAAAATCAAAAATCGCCAAAAAAAATCGTGAATAATAAAAATCGCCAAACTCAAAACACGCCAAAATCGCAAAAAACAATAATCGCCAAAATTAAAAATCGCAAAAAACAATTATCGCCAACGTCAAAAATAGCCAAATTCAAAAATCGCCTATCAAAAATCGCGAAAACAAAAATCGTCAGTATTAAAAATCGCCAAAAATATATAATATAGTTTTCTACAAAATGTATTTCCAGTTTTTTATTTCGTTACAATGGGTGTAGCAGAGCGCATCGGGTTACAGCTAGTTTATATATAAACAAGAAAATTATAGTCGGTCTGGACCGATTATACGATACCCTATACGATGCGTTTAGAGACCCTATACATTGTTATTAAAATTTTGGCTGCATTGTTATTAATTTTTTGTATGGGGACTAGGTTGAAAAATGGACTGATCGTGACCATATTTGGTAAAGTCACTTATATTTTGCAAAAACATATACAAACCAAATTTGAGAAAAATCTGTGCAATATTTTTGTTTTTTGATAGATTAAAGAATTATCCTATAGGGTTTATTTTTGGACTACTGATAAATGAATGTAATAAACATATACAAACCCAATTTGACCGCGATCTATATCATAATTTGGAAATTATGGCAATTTAAGTCGATGTCAAAGGGCTCATTTGTATGGGGACTAGGTGTGGACATGATCCGATTTTCACCAATTTCAATAGCGTTCATGCTATTGGCGGATATAAGCTTATATACCAAATTTCAACAAAATATATTCATATTTGTGACCTAAAGTTTGATTACAAGGTTTACATAGGCACACAGACGGACAGACGGACGGACGGACATCGCTAAATCGACTCAGAAAGTGATTCTATTTCACATATTTTTGGTAGTTACAAACATCAGCACAAAGTCATTATAACCAGACCACACAGTGGTATAGGGTATAAAAATAACAAAAACAAACGCAACACTATGCGGTCAGGGTATAATGACTATGCTGATGTTTGTAACTACCAAAAATATTTGACCAAGACCAACCTTTTATTATACCGATCGACTCAGAATCACTTTTTAAGTCGATTTAGCTATGTCCGTCCGTCTGTCCGTCTGTGTGCCCATGTAAACCTTGTAATCAAACTACAGGTCGCAAATATTTTGATGAAATTTGGTATGTAAGCTTCTATCAGCCATAGCATGAACGATATTAAAATTGGCGAAAATCGGTGCATGTTCAGATATAGTCCCCATAAAATGACACCTATGAAATCGACATAAATTGCCGTATGATCCAAATTATCATATAGTTATCGATCAAATTGGGTTTGTATGTATTTATTACACCCGTTAATCAGTAGTCTAAAAATAAACCCTATAGGACAATTCTTAGTCATAGCCCCCATATAAAGCAGCTTCCCGATCTTTACTTAAATCTATCAAAAAACAAAAATATTGCACATAATTACCAAATATGGTCAGGAGCGGCCCATTTTTCGACCTAGTCCCCATATAAATATAGCATCCGATATGGACTTTTTCATATTCAAAGAAAAAAAAATTAATAACAATGCCACTCAAATTTGGTTTAAGCTTATTTTCTATATCCAATTAGTTGGACCTAAGATATAGGGTCTTTAAACGCATGGTAAAGGGTATCGTATAGTCGGTCTAGACCGACAATAATTTTCTTACTTGTTTTTTGTTTTTATTATTTTGTTAGTTGTTCTAACATTGTACTTGTTTTTCAAGTAGTTACGAATGACTTTTATCGTTTATAGTTTATTTGTTTGTGGTTTATAGTAGGCCACACTATGGATCTTCTTGAAATTGTCACACTCTTACTGTCTATCTAGTAGGAATGTGGGCATTATCGAACCAGTGTGTATGTCACCTCCCATACAATGCAAATATATAATTTCAGACATCTGGAATTCTAGGTTAGAGAAAGTCTTGAAACTGGGCTTACTTACTAGGACTTACTATATTTATGCTCCTCACTGATTCACTGGCTGCAAGATGGCGCTAGAATCGTTTAAATTCAATTTTTCTACTACCTAAACTGTGCTTCAATATATTTTGATTTTAATTCTTTACCAAATATTATTTTTTTAATCGACTCGAATATTAAAGCCTTTTGCCATGAAATGATTAGCTTTGGTACTCTATCCAATGATACCAAATAGTCAATAAGATTTTCATGCTAAAACTGTTGTTTGCATTTTATTTTCATGTTTTTTTTTTGTTTTACAGTATGTGCCGATTGGAAAATATTTTCAAATTCATGGAATATAAAGGCGAATGTACGTTTAAATGATAATATTTTATATACAAACACGTTTTCCGCCTGGAATATACCGCCATTTTGTGTTCCCATCTGGCCGGCATTAGCCTTGACCGGATGTATACAAATGCATAGTATAATGCAACATGAATACAATACTCTACATGGATGTGCAAATGTAACAATGAACTTTATAACATTTAATTTGATTAACTGGCAAATGGGTTGTATGGATGTCGGCTCACAAGGTATTCTATTTGTTGATCCCGATCATGCAGTTGTTAATACAACCACAAGTGAAAAGCCACCAGAAATTGAATTGGAAACAAGTGATTTGATTAAAATTCCACCAATTAAGAGTCGCTTTCAACTTAATGATGATGGTGTAATACATTCAGCATCATTGCTTAGTGGATAATTGATATAACCAACAAATAAGGATGGAGAAGTTTAACAAATAAGTTAATATCAAATAAAGATTTACATACATACTCGTACATGTTATATAAAAAAATACTATTTAAATATTGCATATAAAATAAAGTTTCAAAAAGTTATATTAATACTGAGTAGCTACCAAATTTCAAAGTTTTAAAAATTTTTGCTGGGGAATTTTTGTTTTTTGTTTTTAATTAAATTGAGTTTGATTTAAATTTTCATCTTTAATAAAAATTGTAGGACTCATCATTTTTTCTATCTATGTATATATATTAGTACGTGCAGGTAAATCTTTCGACCAGTTTTTAAGCAAAATGCGAGCACGGAGGAATGTGAAATTTGGCACAGTTAAAGTTCATATGGAGAAGTGCAGAATGATATAATTTATGTATGTGTTAGAAATATATTAAATTAAATAAAATAAAATATTTATAATAAATAATTTTTTAAGAGCCTAAAGGTATGCCAATCATTTTTAACCAATTCACAATTCATCGCCTGTGGATTTATTATTGATGGTTTCAAAAAAGAGTACATTTTAATCGCCCTGTGTTGAATGTAAATTGCCAAAAATTGATTATCATACCTTTAGGCTCTTATAAAATTATTTATTAACAATCGCTTTTATGTTTCTTCTGTGTGCTCATCTGTTTTAAGATGTACATACTTTTAAGGAAAAAAATTTTTTAAGAGTACTTTGTAAGAAAAAATAGTTCACAAAAAGGTACTTTTTTAAAATAAGGTACTTTTTGATGACTTTAAAAATAAGGTGCTTTCTTAAGATGTATCTTTTAAGAAAAGGTACTTTTTTAAATAAAATGTGCTTTTCAAGAAAATGTGTTTTTTTAATTTTTCAAGAGAGGGTAGTTTTAAGGAAAGGTACTGTTGCCAGATAAGGTAGTTTTTCAAAAAATAAACTTTTTAAGAAAATGTACCTTTTTAATAAAATTTACCTTTTTAAGAAAAAAGCGCTCTTTTAAAAATGTACTTTTATTACAAATGTTTATTTTTAAAGAACATGTTCTTTTGTACTTTTAGGTACTATTAAGGAAAAAATTTTTAGATCTCCGATGCAGATTCTTAAGAATAGGTAATTTTTTAAGAAAAGATACTGTTTAAGATTTACTTTTAAAGAAAAAGTATTTTTTAAGAAAAGGTACTTAAAAAATACTTTTTTAGAAATGTTACTTATTTAAGGAAAG
Source organism: Cordilura impudica (assembly GCA_963682025.1). NCBI lineage: Eukaryota > Metazoa > Arthropoda > Insecta > Diptera > Scathophagidae > Cordilura > Cordilura impudica. Next base: position 113,417,346 of record OY821517.1, read on the forward strand.
GAATTTTTTAGGATGTATTTTTAAAGAAAAGATACTTTTTTAACGTTATTATTTTAAGAAAGGTTATTTTTTTTAAGAAGGTTACTTTTTTAAAACAAGTACTTTTTAATAAAAAGGTACACATTTTCATATAAGTTACTTCTTAGAAAAAGGTATGTATTAAGATCTATCTTTTAAGAATCTTCTTCTTAAATAAACTTTACTTTAAAAAAAAAATTGTTTTATAAGTGGGTAGTTTTTTAGAAAAAGTACTTTTTAAAGAAAATTTACTTTTTTAAGAAAGGGTACTTTTTCCAGATAAGCTACTTTTTCAGAAAATAAATAAACTTTTTTAAGAAGGTACCTTTTTAAGAAAATTTACTTTTTTAAGAAATGGTACTTTTGTATGGTACTTTTTAAGAAAATATAATTTTTAATTTTTAGATTATAATATCAGGAAGATGGCACTACTTCCACAATTTTGATTTCGAATTTCCAAAATCTCTTTTGGGTGATACTTGTGCGTTTTGTGAAATCTACATACAAAATTTTATTTTCCCTGATTCATAAATACATAATGTAATATTTTTCCTGTTTGGCCATTTTTAGTGGCCGAATTAAAAAAAAATACCATTTAGCCGATGTTTGTTACACCAAATTTCATATATGGGTAATTCCATGTCAAATCAACCAATGGGTGTACACTACCTTCTCCAAATTGTATGATTTTTCGTAGGAAGACAGATTATTACAGAACTAAAATAAGTGCAAAGTTTGAGGGCACTGGCACTTCTGTATCCGGAAATATGTGGTCTTGAAAATCGTAAAAAAAGGTCAAAATTTACAAAGTTGTACTTACCCAGCAAAAATAAAGCGAAGTTGTTCAAAAAGAACGGCACTTTCACTACACACAAAGTAGCGATAGGTTCTGTATTTAGTTTCCCAAAGCAGTTCTTTTTCACCACTCGCAAAGTGTAAAAAAGGTAGTATATTTCATATACATATATCTAGTGATTTGGATCTAATATTTCACATGTACTTCACATGCAGGATTTTGAATTAAAACATAGTTTTTTATTGTTGTTAAGATATTTTCTTTATTTTCAATGTTCAAAATTGGGTTTTCTAATTAATTTTCTACTTATATTAGAAAAATGTCCAAAAGGATTCCTAGAAGAAATGTCGTGAAAAATCGTGGTAGGGTCAAAAGCACAAAAAATCTATTAATTTCATGAATATAACAGTTAGAAAATTCGAAAGGATACTTTGACAAAGTATATGAAGACCTCAGCAATTGATCTGACGATTTAAACGCGATGTCACTGGAAATGGCTCTAAGATGTTTCAAACAGGTTGTTAAATTTGGGTAAAGTAGCCATTAACTTGTTTTTGTGTGGTCTTCTGAAAAAGAACATAAAAAAAAACGAAACTTTCATAAGGTTACACGCCCTACTTTATATACACTGACCATTCAGCATTTGGATCACTTCCCTCCTATGACAACCCCATGTTAAATTCACTTGTGATTCACCCAGATTTTCACAACAACGGGATGAGTAGTTGTTGTGATTTTACTAGTGATTGGTAAGCTCTTTTTTTGCTGGGTACTTAATTATCATTTTCTTGAAAAGTATTATAGTTACGCAACTCATCAAGGTTGCATTTGAAAGGCTAATTAATTACCTTTAATTTGATATACAACATGATTTTTTTTTTGGAAAGGTCCAAGGTCACATCTCTTGACCTATAATTCGGGAGGCTATAGCTGTAAAAACGACAATTTTAAAAATCTGAAAAAAATATATGTTTAAGATTGGTTCCTTCCCTAAAGTTCCAAAAAATTTCAGACTGGGGGTATGCTTGGATCCAGAAATATTTATCATAGAGTAAAGGTAGATATTTAAAAAGTCGGTGCTGTTACTGTTACTGTTTATGAATGTGGTTGGTTGTGCTCGTGAGCGTCGGCGGGCTATGCACGCACGCCGCTATTTGTTTCTGGTTCTTTAGCTCTGTACTGTACTCAGTACAGACCTGTGTTAGGGTTGGTTTGACAGGTAATTATGTTAGAGCGAGACAACAGTATAAATGTTGTCGGGTGTGGTTCGTAGTGTCAAATAACTTGGATATAGAGAAATTATTGAAAAACGAGAAGTCAAAGGAAGCACCACGAAAAAAAAACCATTCTAAGCACGTTGCTTTAAAAAACCACATGTGTTGCTATAAAATCAATATTTTTAAATAAAACCAAAAGTGTTCAAAGTGATTGTTTTTTGCCTCTGTAAACAATATGTCATTTAATACAATATATTGTTGTAATCCATTTAAAAAAGTTGCTCATGTCCGGAATGCAAGAGGACTTCGAAAAGTTCAGCAATGGATGACTGGAATTAGTAATAACATTTCAATATCAAATAAAATATGTGATATATGCAGAAGAGAACTTTATAAATTAAAAGGAAGTGTAAACAATAATATTCAATCTATGAACGAGCCAGAAAACGAGACTTCAGACTCGGAAAGTGAAGCATCAGTTTCGGGAGATGTTCGAATTTCTAAGTTAAACGAAAGTTTAACATATTTACAAGAATCTCCAATATGTTCGAGAAAAATTCCATTAAAAGGGTATACAACTAGAAAGTTAGAAAAAATAACAACATCAATTAAAACCAACATTTTCCCAAATTCAACACCTTCAACCTCTCACGTATGCCCAGAATCGGAAATAATCGAACAACTAAAAGAAAAGTTTAAATCAATAACTAAAAACAGTGATAAAATTCAACTTTTAACTATTTTACCTAAAAGCTGGACATTGAAAAGAATGGAGGAGGAATTTCAAATAACAAATTTCATGGCACGAAAGGTAAAAAACTTGGTTGAGACAGAAGGCGTATTGAGTACACCGAATCCAAAACTTGGAAAACGATTGCCATTAGAAATTGTTGATGTGGTGAAAATCTTTTATGAAACTGATAATGTCAGCAGATGTCTACCAGGATGTAAAGACTACGTGTCAATAACAGAAAATGGTGTAAAAGTAAAAAAAAATAAAAGACTTTTACTCGGAAATCTTCGAGAAGTTTATGCTTTATTTAAAGGAAAACATGAAGGGATAACTATTGGAATTTCTAAATTTTGTGAACTTCGGCCAAAAAATTTGGTTCTAGCAGATGCGTCAGGAAGCCATAATGTATGTGTTTGTAAAATACATCAAAATACAAAACTAATGCTCCACGCAATAAACCTGAAAAAATTGACAGAAAATGTGCAGGATTTTGTGCTGGAAACTTATAAAGATTGTTTAAAAAGACTTATATGCAATCCCCCATCACCAAATTGCTACCTTGGCAGATGTAGCATGTGTCCAGATATACAAAATTTTAAAGAGAAACTTGGTGAATTATTATTAGAAAATGAAATTTATGAAATCATATATAAACAGTGGATAAGTGTAGATAGAGACTCTTTGGAAACTATTATTAAAGAAACTGATTCTTTTCTGGATTCTTTATGCGAAAAACTGCAAACTCTTCTACCCCATTCATTCGTATCTAAAGAGCAGGGTGCATTTATGGCTCACAAAAAGTCTGCGTTGGAAGAAAATGAGTATTTAGTAATTTGCGACTTCTCCGAAAATGCAACTTTTGTGGTTCAGGATTCTGTGCAAGGCTTTTTATGGAATAATAGCCAGGCCACACTATACCCAATAGCAATTTATTACAAATCAAATGGAAAATTAGAAACTACAAATTTTATAATAATATCAGACTGTCTAATACATAATACCATAGCAGTTCATTTATTTCATCGCCACCTAAATGAGTTTTTAAAAAACAAGTTTTTGAAAATACCAAAGAAAATTTTTTATTTTTCGGACGGTTCTTCCGCTCAATTTAAAAATAAAAAAAAACTTTGCCAATTTATGCCATCATAGCGAAGATTTTAATTGTTCCGCTGAGTGGCATTTCTTTGCTACCAGTCACGGCAAAGGACCTAGTGATGGTCTTGGGGGAACGGTAAAGCGTGAAGCACGAAGAGCCAGCTTGCAACGTCCATTCGAAGATCAGATAACTACTCCTCTCCACTTGTATAATTGGTGTCAGCAAACTCTTCAGAACTGCAACTTTGCATATTTAACGGAAAAAGATTATGAAGAAGAAGAGAAATTGCTAACTGATAGATTTATAGGATTACGTACAATTCCGGGAACTCAAAAGCAGCACAGCTTCATACCAATTTCAAAAACACAATTACAAGCAAAAATTTATTCCGCTGATAGCAAATTTGTAATTGAAAACATTTATAATAAAACTAAACAACAACAACAGCATTCATCATAATAATGTCAACAACAACAACAACAGCATTCATCATAATAATGTCAACAACAACAACAACAGCATTCATCATAATAATGTCAACAACGCCAACAACAACAACAACAGCATTCATCATAATAATGTCAACAACGCCAACAACGCCAACAACAACAGCATTCATAATAATAATAATTCACTTGTTAAATATCTACCTTTACTCTATGATAAATATTTCTGGATCCAAGCATACCCCCAGTCTGAAATTTTTTGGAACTTTAGGGAAGGAACCAATCTTAAACATATATTTTTTTCAGATTTTTAAAATTGTCGTTTTTACAGCTATAGCCTCCCGAATTATAGGTCAAGAGATGTGACCTTTGACCTTTCCAAAAAAAAAAATCATGTTGTATATCAAATTAAAGGTAATTAATTAACCTTTCAAATGCGACCTTGATAAGTTGCGTCACTATAATATTAATCAAGAAAATGATAATTAAGTAAGTACAACTTTGTACATTTTTATAGTTTTTCCCGATATTCAAGACCTCATATTTCCGGATCCAGATGCGTCAGTGAACTTAAATTTAGGATTTTTCTTATTTCTCGGATACACTTTAATCCTGCCAAAATTCAGCCAATTTGGAAACAGTGATGTAAAAAACAGCCATATTTTAAGTTGAGTTCAGATGGTTTAACCCATATCTAGATTCATTTATCGAATTTCCCAAAATCTCTTCTTAGTGGATATTTACGACGGTATGGGAACCTAAATTGGCCTATGCCTTATCTAAAGCTATTTCAATTCAGGCATTATTATTTGAGTGATAACTGATCACTGTTTCATAGGACTCGTGGCCGAACACATGATTTCGCGGAAGCTAACTTCTGTATGAGTTGGTATCGATGTGAATGTGGAGTTGATAGCACTTTGCAACAATGTTTTTATGTGAGTACAGTCTCGTTGTTTTTTTTTTCCTCAATACTCTATGAAATAACTCAAAAAACAGTGCAATGTTCCACTGAGCTAAATTTTGAGTTTGAATGTTCTGTTTGAATGTTGACGACAAATTTGTTCGCAGAACATTTTCATTTTAGCCCACTTTAATAAAACTACATATAGTTTGACATATTTGTAGCCATTGTGTATGATTTTCATTATGTACGTTTTGAACATACATAAATACAAGAATTTTCTACAGAGAATAATAAAAAAACATTTAAACATTTATGCTTTTAAAAATAAAGAAAATTTGCTTTTTATTTTTTATATAATTTTAGTTTTAATCTTTAAATTATAAGTTTATATTACACAATTATGAAGAATACTGTAGCAGATTAAGCAAAATAGATTCAATTAAATCATATCTACAAAAAGAATACATAAACTTTTATTAAGAAACCTGGTAAAAAAAAAAAATACACACAGACACACACACACAAAAATAAGGAAATAAAATTATTGTAAAATTAAAAAAACATAAAAGATGTATGCAAATAACAATAATAGAAATATTTAATAGAATAATGTAAAATTCTGTAAACAAATGTGAATTTAAGTTTTTTGTTCTTTAATATTAATCAGTTAATTTGACAGGAATTTTTAAAATGAAGTGGGTAAAAATAGAGAAAGTTAAATATTTAACAAAATATATATTTATATATATATTGCATACAATTATATATTTAAATATATATAATTTGATCAATTTAATCAGCTATTGCGGTATAAGGTAGACTGCTATGTTTAGGTTTTGTTTTGTTAATAAAAACTTTAATGGCTCCATTGAAATCGGCACTAACCATGACATAGCCACAACCTTTTTTATGTTGTTCAACCAAGGGATCAGGTTGGTTATGTTTTCGCTGAAAGTAAAATTAATAAATTTCAGCAAATTGATAAGTTTTAAAAGACGAATATTTAAATTGATATTGTATTAACAAATTTATTATTGTAATTATTTTACCGTTTCATGAGGAATTTCATCAGGTTCTGGTTTAATAACGGCCTCAGGATGTGGAGCGAATATTGCACAAGTAACAGTAGCATTGTGAGCTTTGATACCTTCCCAAAAATCACTTCTATCTCGACGTACCTAAATGAAATGTAAATATTAGCTTCAAGTAAACCATGAATATACAATAAATTTATTAATTACCGAACTTAATTTTGAATAATCATGATTTGTTTTCCATATATAAATACATTGATTTTCTGAACCGGCAATTATATATTTACCATCATGACTGAAAGAGGCTTTAATTTGCGATGAAGCATTAAGATAGCCTTTGTATTTGCACGATAAGTTCAAATCTCTTAAGTCGTATAAACGAACGCGACTATCATTTGATGTTACTAGAATTTTATCTTCGCCCGGCATTGGTTCAATACCACTAATTTTACGACCAATACGATTTTTACCTCGCGTAGAACGCACATGAATCTGTGTATGGTATTTTAGCTGATCGGTGTTGTAGAAAATACAACGACCATCATAGGAACCGACTACAGCAAATTGACCATTCTGGCAAAAGTTAGCAGCTGTGATTAGTTTTGTTTGACCGTCGACTTCATTCCATAAGGCCACCTTTTTATCGGGTATATTCCACAATCGTAATTTACCATCTAAACTGCCACTAAGAAAGTAACGATCATCGCGTGGATGAAATGCTATGGCAGTAACGAAATCAATATGTTGGAAACAGCACAGACATTCTTTGCGGGAAATGTGCCATAAACGTACTGTTTTATCCATGGAACTGGAGAGTATAAAATAGTTTTTCGACCACGATACATCTAGAAGATCAGATGTGTGACCGATATAAGTGCAAAAGGATTTTGGCATAAAAGGTCCGGTACATTTCTCAGCTGCCGTCGCCATGGCAATAGCTTCTTCTGCTGATTGCTGAGACACCAAGGATTCTTGTGATGGTGTTGGTGATGATTTTTGGTCAGCATTATATTTCGTTCGCATATCCTAAAGTATACAAAAAGAAGTCTCATAAATATTTGATGCCACTATGAAACGTTCCAAGCAATTACCTGAAAAAATGGGTAAGCATCTTTTAGAACCCATATACGCAAAACTTTATCTTGACCAGCAGTAGCTAACAACCGACCACAAGAACTAAATTTCATACACCATACGGCTCCAGTGTGTTCACCAGATAAATCCTTTTTGTGAAGAATCAAAACATATTGCATGTATTTTAGCATAAAGTCTTACGAAACTACAAACCTGAACATGTTGTAGTTTTGTAAACTCATAGGGACCTTTATTGGTTGACGATGCTTTTATTTTAATATTTTGCTCAGGATTCATTACATCAACGATATCGGCAACATCCTCTTTATGGCGAGCATGTGATACTTCCGAGGCCAGCGATTTAGCTTTATCGACAGTCTTACGCATTGTTGAACCGAAGAAGCGTTTAATTTTTGCCGTTTTCTTTTTCAACCGACTACCATCTTCCGTTTCCCCCTCTTCCTCATCCTGTGGCTGACCCTCACTACTAGGCGGTATACCAATGACACTTTCATCATCCGATTCTTTTTGTATAACTTCAAGATGTGATGTTAGTTTAAGTATGTGTAAGGATAGCGGATTCCATCCCTCTGGAACAGGCGGCGATCGTACTTCAGATAATGGCATCGTTTCACCAGTCTCTAAATTTTTAACTGGTACTTGATTGAGTATTTCAAAGTCGGTTAATTCTTTGCCAGAGGTTGTACGTATACGTACGTCAATATTCATTTGTTTTAGGACATCTTCATCGCCCGCTGATTTACGACGTTCCTTATCTCCACTGGAGCGATAAATTAACGACGGATATCTATATAAAAGACATAATCAATGAAAACATGAAAGTAACAGCTAAAAGAGACGGTATCTATAACACATAATATGCTTAATGAAATTCGGATTCGGGTATTAATAACATACACATTAACTACTAAACAAAATCAAATGCTTTTTAGATGTTGGACTAAACTCTAAGTAACTATAATAAATTTAGTATGATTCGGTACTAACATGGTCATAAATATATTATATAAAGTCATACGAACTATTGGCCATGGTGTGAACATAAAATAATTTTTTTACGCTAACATTTTATACTAATTCGAATATGATCGGGTCAAAGCGGAATTAGAGCTTGAAATTTTATAAGCAATAAATGAATCATCTTCAAGTTAGCCGTACAACTTTAAAAAAGAACAAAATTCAGACACCCACTTTAGTTTGAAAATCCAGGGACTATTGACAATAGTTGTTAATTTATAAACAACATAAACATCAAGTAGGTTACTGTAAACAAAAATGATATATTTTACTAAAATATAGCAATAGAATAAAACTTATGCGATCTGGAAAAAAAAAAGTATAAATAGATTTGATCTAAAAACGTATTAATGAGTATAATATAAATAAATCCCGAAAAATTATTTTTTTTTAAATCCAGAATTCCATGATTTATAAAATCAGTCCCGTTCGAATGCCATAATATTAATATCTACGATTCATTGATCATAAAAGGCTATCTTTGAAAAATACAGGTAATTTTATCGATTTTCAAGTACATTTGTACTAAGGAATTTGTCATGTTTTTGTTATGAGAATGTGGATTAAGTATGGTTGGTAGAACTGGAAAAGATTTTACGATATTGAGCATTAATGAAGGAAATGTTATCGTCTCCTAACCTTAAATCCATCTTTCAGACTGAGATAATTGCGATTACGGATTATAGAGATATTTACGGGCATTCAAGCGACTATCAGAGCTAAAAGTTATTTGGGTACCAGGACATTGTGGTATAGAGGGTAATTAAATAGCTGACATGCATGGGCGATATGAACTAAGTCCCCAATGAACTAACTCCCCAAAACGGAAATGAACTAAGTCCCCAAAATTTTATGCAGGAAAAACAACAACGATTTTTGGGGACTTAGTTCACTTTTTGGGGTCTTCGTTCATTTTGAAAATTGGGGAGTTAGTTAATAATGAAATAACTCCCCAATTTAAAGAAATGAACTAACTCCCCATAATAAGTTTTGGGGAGTTAGTTCATTTTCACTAAAATTAATGCCGTTTTCTTTTCTGACAAAAAATGTCGCCCTTTTTGATTATTATCCTCTTGGAAGTCATAGGGTGAAAATATTCAAAAAAGGGTAACAATGGGGAAATATTCTCACACTATGACCTGAAAGAAGTCAATGGCTGGAATTTTTTTGTGATTTGCGAGGGCTCGACTTTGAGACCTTTCGTTTGATGTATAAGATAAGGTTGCTGTTAATTCAGAATGCATAAAAAACACACTTTTCGAAAAAAGGGCAAAAAAAGGGCGACATTTTTTGTCAGAAAAGAAAACGACATAAGATTATTTAAAATTGCTCTATAAAAACCGTTAGAATTGCTATACGCATTCCATTCTTTAATTGTAAACAAAGTCATTTCATCAACAAAAATAACTAGTTTGTGATATTACGTCGTGAAGTAAACATCAATTAAAAAATGAATTTTGAAATTATCGCTGGAAAAAGAAGAAATATTGAGCTTTTGTACGTTTTTGATGAAAAAATTATATATACCAAAAAGTCGATAAATAAAAATGTGGCAAAATATGAGTGCAGACAAAAATCTTGCAAAGCAAGAATAAATTTACATCCTGATGGGAATTGGGTTCCAGCTAAAAAATTTGTGGAACACAAGCTTGAAAATGAGGAGGAAGCCTACAAAGAGTTGAAGGCTTTAGGTGCAATCAAGCGAGACTGTGTGGATATGTTTTGGGGGTCTGGGAGGGAGTCAGACTTCGTTAAGTTGTATTAGGGCTGCATATCGCAGGACTTGTGAAAGGTTTGTAAAAAAATAGCGAAGGTAGTCTGATTTTTCTTCTATTTTTTTTTTACTAACATTTTAATTCAGCAATCAGGTTGAAACAAAAAACATTGCTTTTGCAAAAATTAAAAGAGGACTGCAAAAGATAGCCAGCCAAAATTTGGTAACATCCCCAAAAACACCGTCTGAAGTAATTGATGCCTTCAATTTGGAAAATGTTTGCTCCGATTTTGGATTAACAAAAGATGACTCAAAACCAAGACATTTCTTTACTGCGTGCATTAGGGAAGATAAATTTTCTTTTTGTTTGTTTTCCTCATTAAAAACAATTGATTTAATAAAAGAAAATATTCCACCCGCAAAAAGAACTTACCTAATGGACGCAACTTTTAAAATAGTTCCACATGGATGTTTTAATCAGTTGCTCGTTATTTATATCGAGTATTTTGAAGAGGTAATCTAATTACTCGTATATTATCCAAAGCAACAGAATTCATACATTTTTACTTTTAAGATTTTTCCAGTGTTTTTTGTGTTGATGGATAAGAAAAGCTATGAAATATATAATACATTGCTGATTTATATTAAAGAAAATATATTCGATTTGGATCCATCTATTTTTATAAACGATTATGAGCAAGGATTTCGAAAAGCTGTAACCTTAGTTTTTCCACGAGCAAAGCTCGTTGGTTGCTGGTATGTATAAACCAATTTATTATTTCATAATTCATTGGCTATAAAATGCTAGTGCAGATTTATCTGTATTGTTTGAAATAAAAAATTAAATAATAAATTTGTTAAACAAAGTGAAAACTAAAAAAAAATTTATTAAAACATTTTCACAGCCTTTATTTTCAGGTTACATTTCTGCCAGGCTGTACGACGAAATATGTGTAAGCAGAAAACTTTGTTGGAATACATAAGATCCTCAAAGAGTGCGCCTCTGCTTTACCACAAAATTTTGGCACTTCCCTTATTACCAGCAGAATTAATACGAAGTTCATTTAATGAAATAAAATCCAAAATATTTTTGATGGATAGCAAAGGCTTATTTTTCCCATTCTTAAAATATTTTGAAAACCAGTGGATTCACAAGGTAATAAATAGTTTATATGTAGTATAAACATTTCATAATCAATAATTTTAAAATATTTGTATATTATTCAGGTTAGCTGCAAAAATGTTACTGTTCATAATCAGGATACAAGAACGACATCTGCCGTTGAGGCGTACAATGGTGTTCTTGGTCGATCAGCAGAAAAAAATGGACACTTTTTTAAATTCGTACGCATTATTCGGGACGAACAATTTTTCAAAAGTAGACATTTTGCCATGTTATGCGAAAGTGGAGGATCCCTAGCAAAAAAGAAAAGAAAGAGCAGTGTAGAAAAGTGTAAAAAAATTAAGGAAGCAACTTTACTACTGGAGCAAGGAAAATAACAGTGGCTTCTTTCTCGAATGGTGTACGAAAAAAATGACATATGTGTGGATATGGTCCCAGAAGAGAACATATTTCAAGAAGAGTCATCCGAAGACGACATTCCAGATGAACTAGAAGAACCACCAACTCGCAATGATAACTGCGAATGCATTATTTGCAGGGATAACCCCACAAACATCGTCCTCCTTCCATGCAAGCATCCGAAGATTTGCGATGAATGCAACCTTAAACTGCAGGCAGAAGCTATTTTAAGAGGATTGCAAAATTATAATTGCCCATATTGCCTTAAAATAGTGGAAGACTCCATGCAAGTGTATGTTTAATGTTTTTCTTACTGTTAAATTACATGAACTTATTTTTTTTACATTTTGTTATGTACGAATATGTATTTTTTCGTTAAAACTTATTAGCGGTATTCACTCTTGGTGTTAAATTTACAACCCTGTTATATTTACAACGATTTTATATTACAAAGCGTGAACGTCTTTTCCGTGTATATTGTATTATGTATTGTAAATTAATGAATCAGCTGATTTTTGTTTTGTTTTCCATCAATTTGAAAACTAAAAAATATCAAAAAGCATTTGAAGATTAGAAAAATGCCGAAAATGCTTAATTTACCTATCGGTCCACCTTTATTATTAATTTATTTATTATTTTTATCCATTTTTTATTATTTATTTTAATAGTGACCACAAAATGAACAATAAAATTAAACAATTGTTTTGGCAGCTCAACGATCAGCTGTTTTAGTCTTGTTTAGTCTTGTTACTGTACTATACCTTTTACCCTTGTACTTTAACCACCTTGTACTTTAACCACAGCGTAGTAAATTTTCATTTCATACATTTTGTTGTTGCGGTGTTGTAAATAATAGTACTTTTACTATATCTACAACATTTACAAGGGTTACAAGGGTACTTTACTACCAAGAGTGAAAACCCTTATTATTTATTTATTTATTTAGAAAATATTTTACAAATAAATTTATAAAATATAAATTAAAGGCGCCGGGTAACTAGACCAAATGCGCACGAATTTGAACAAATGGAAACATTTACAAATTAAGAGATTATTTACATTGTTATATGCATTTTTACATATAAAGATATTCTTAATGAGTTTAATAGAATAAATGAAACATATTAATTAAAGTGTAGGTTGTAATTAAAAAAAATATTTATATAATATAATTTTGACCTTATTATACATCTCGAAAGGGACTGCTGTATCTCCGATAGGTATTCGTCGGATGCACAGTCCAAAATCTTCTCCAGTGGTACATCAATACGGGATTCTGGACATTCAGAAAAGATGTGAAAAATTGTAAGAACTACATTGCAGAAAATACATGTTGGGGGATTTGTTCTGTCGTAATAATGTTTGGTGGGGAGTTACTTCATTTTCATTTTGGGGATTTAGTTCATTGCATTGGGGGTTTATTTCACTTTTGGAATTGGGGCTTTAGTTCATAATGAAATAAACCCCTAATTTTGGGGACTTAGTTCATTTTCGTTTTGGGGGCTTAGTTCATTGGGGACTTAGTACATACCGCCCACTAAGGAACTACAAAACTCAATTCCTACAATAAGCCGACCTACTGGCATAAGGGCTTTTATAGAACTTTCAGTAATCATTTTGCTGGACACAGACCATTTCCAAATTTATATTATTTCTTCTGTACCATTCAACAGCCGACTGACTGTAATGACATGTTGGGAAATCAAAGTAGACTTCTTTAGGAATGGAAGTAGTCTTTTTTGAAAGCATTTTTTAACATACTAATCGATTACACCTTTTCCAATTTTATTTCAGAAAACATCAATTGAATTTCAGAAAGTATCAATTGTATTTCAGAAAACATCAATTGATTGTCAGAAATATTCAATTGAATTTCAGAAAGCATTAATTGTATTTCAGAAAGTATTAATTGTATTTCGGAAAGTATCAAATGTATTTCAGAAAACATCAAATTTATTTCAGAAAATATCAAATATACTTCAGAAAACATCAAATGTATTTCAGAAAACAACAATTGAATTTCAGAATTAAGAAGTAGCTTACCCTACACTACCGATATGTTATTATTGATTCTATTAGTGATTTGCAGTCACAGAAAATGTTTGCCAATATTTGGACTTACTTTTTATATAGGTCAAAATCCAAAAATGGACCGATCATGACCTTATTTAGTAAAGAAACTTACTTTTTTTATATCTATGCAATATTTTTGTTTCTTGATACATTTAAATGAAGATCGGAAATCGTCATGATGTGGGGTCTATGACTAAAAATAGTCCTGCAGGGTTTATTTTCGGACTACATATAAGTGGGTATAATACACACATATACACTAAATTTTATCGATATGTATATGTTAATCTGGATTTTACGACAATATTAGCTGGTAATTTTAGTCTGATTTATAAAATATATTCTATTTACGAGCAGTAGTGATTACAAGGTTTACATGGACACACAGACAGACGGATAGACTGACAGGCAGACATACGAACGAGAGACATCGCTAAATCGACTCAGAAAGTGATTCTGAGGCGCTCGGTATAATAAAAGGTGGGTCTAGGTCAAATATTTTTGGTAGTTATAAACATCAGCACAATCATTATACCCTAACCATACTGGTATAGGGTATAAATCATGAAAACTACGTCGATTTAACAATGTTATGGGAATCGTAAAGTCGGCATAGAATGTATTACTGTATTGAATTTTTTACAAATGCCCAATACATTTCCTGTGGACTTGGCTCCAGAAAGTTTACAGATTTTGGCTCTCTTGGGACATACCATACTAAAGCTATTTTTTATAGCAGCAAGAAGCCTCTTCCGGTTAAGAGTGGGGACGAGTCTTCTGCAAACATTGCTTAAAATATGTTTTGGTATTAAATGATCCCGACGAGCTCTTTTATTGACTTTTTCCCGCAACTAGATACAAGCGCCAGACATTATTGTTGTAGTCCCCAATACAAACAACAATTGTATTTTGTTATAAAATTTGATTTAAATGTATTCCTCTTTTTCACTTCTACATTAAAATATTCTTATTTGCAACATTCAAACCCGGCATCCGTATAAACTTTAATCATGAAATGATCAGTTTGACTGCTTTCAATTTTTACATTTTTATTAGATTTCTAATTTTTAGTTTCTCGTAAACAAACAAAAAAATTAATTTCTATAAAGTCTAAAGAAATCGACAACAAAAACTTCTATTGTAGCTTTAAGATAATTCGTTTTGTTTTTCAAACATTTTTCAATCTTTTAAATTACTTTTTTAAAGTTGTTTTTCCATTATAATGTTCAGATTATCTTTATTTTTAAGGCTAACTCCATTTATATCAGACTCGAACATACCTTGTTGCACTTCCTAAACTATTTGAACCGGTGCCAGCCAATTTTGGTCTTTGAATATTATCATTTAGTATACGTTCGATACGTTCGATTTCCTCTTGTGAGGGTCCTTCAGCTTTATTTGAGGCTTCGTCGCGTGGTTTAACTACATAGCCACCTTGAGTGGCTTTATAAAGATTTAAACATTGTGAAGGATCAATGGAACTGCAAAAATAAATTTAAAAAGTAACCATGTTTTATTTATTTTTAGATTCCGGCCGAATATTCGTATTTGGCTAGTAAAAACCGATACATCGCCAAAAATTCGTCGAAACCGAAACTTTTAATAATTTTTTTTTAATTAGAAAAAATAATAATATAAATAAATTTTTCAGTTTCCTTCATTTTGAATTGTTTGCAAATGTGCATAGAAAAAATAATAAAATATATTTTAGTTTTTGTTTTTAGATGATTTTAAACAAAAAGTTTGGTTTTGGATCATTAAAAAGTTATTTTGTTTGAAATAAACTCTTCTGGTCTATTTATAAATATATTACCATATTTGTATGTACCAGAGATCAGCAATGAAGTTTTAAGTATAAGTGAGTAGAAATCATTGAAATTTAACTACTCTGATGTACCCATACTCATTTATAAGTATAAGTTGCAATGAATATGAATCCGACGTTGACATCATACCATCCCAAATCTGTTTGAACCATAAATCGCATCAGATTGACTTATAATTTTAGGAAAATGCTTATAATATTAACAATTGATTCAATTTATCCATGTGCAATTACATGTATATTTATACATGTATATACTAACGAAACAGAGTAAATGCACAACCTCTTAATGAGCATTTCAATGTTCGTATTCGAATCATACTTATTTTGCATCGTCTAAACACATTGAGTGAAGGAGAGTCTAAATCAACAAGGTGATAAATGCTGTTGAGTATGAGTATGTATGGTGAGTACATTAAACTTTTGAGTGGATATGAGGTTCAACAACATTTCAATAAATATGAATGCGCTCAAGTACAAGAAATATTAATAATGATTCAACTCTATTTACTTTTTCATTTCTCATTGTAGGTCTCTGGTACTAAATATTGAAATACAAATTTTAAAATTCAGCTTAAAATGTTACTACTTAAATGAAAACTTAAAAAATGTAAGTCGGTAAGAGGCACCATTCCAAATACATATTAGCCCTATATGTTTAGGGCCTCAAAATGGATCCACCCTATTAAGGTAGCTCGTTCTTTTTTTTTTTTGTAAGTGTTAAAACAAGGAAGGTCTTGTGAGGGGCACTTACATTTCGCGATGAAACTTTGATATATTATAGAACACCAAAAAATAAGTGACATGTAGTTTTTTAGCTCTGCAATCTCATATTAAGGGGTTAAAAAAGGTATCAAAAACGGAGGTTTTGCGTTTTTGCAGATTCTTAAAATTTTATCCTAAAAAGCCATAAAGTTTAAAATAAAAATATATATTTAAAAAACTTCTCTCTTTGATAATTTTTTTATGGGAGTATGTCTTAAAATTTCTAAATAAAATTTGTTTGTACCAATTGGTTAGGTACTCATCAAAATAAAATTGATACTGATATTGCCCATATTTTATGTACAGGGTTGCCACCATTGTACATAAGAGGCCTTTTCGGGAAAAATCGTCTAAAACGCTAACTATGTATATACTCCCTCACTAGAATAGAGCTACGAGTAATATAAGTTAGTTTTGATTTAAAACTCATATGTACCACCATAAAAAAACATTAAAATTGTAGGGTTTTAGTAAATAACACTAGCATATAAACATTATTACGCATGTCTTATACTCTAGGGCAGGCCTTAAAAATACCTTTCATATGATGTTCAATTTGCATATGGTTTATTTGGTTCAAATGTGAAAAATCTGCTTAAGCGGACGTTTCCTCGTGAAATATACGGGTCACGTACTCTTTTGTGTTCTATAACATATCCAAGTTTCACGTCGCCCCCGATGAAACCTACCTTGTAAGATAAATAAACGGTACTCTTAGAAGACAAAAACTTCTCATACACATACTCGTATACATAAGTATATGTTAACAGTCTATGTTGCTACAACAACAGCAGCAAGAGCAAACAAAAAGTTTCGGTTTTTGTATCGGTTTCGGCCTTATACTACTTTTTATTTTGGCAAATATACGGTTTAGGTCAAAAACCATTTATGTCAGATTAGTCTATTAGATAGTTTATGAAATGATATCAATAAAAGAGAAACAATAACTGTACATTCAATAAACACAAATGAATTCTCATACCTGACACGACCAGGAGCCGAATTGCTTTTAGCTGAATTTGATGGACTCGGTTTGGAGTAAACCGATGTGGAACTGTTACCCAAAGAATGTGACATACGATTTATAGAACCACAAACAGCAGCTGTCGTAACAGGACGAGTTTTATTTGAAGAAATTTGGCTTAACGAAGTGCCTGATGCCGAAACAATTGTATTGTTAGACGCATGTACAGAAAAGCTGACAGTAGAAACGTTACTGCTTAAGGCACTGACACTATTAAAACCACCTAATGGCATGTCGATGTTGGCTGAAGTCGTTATGCTACCACCTGCATCCAGACTACAACGAGCCATCCGAGCATTTTGCAAAGAACTTGTTTCATTCCAGCTTTTTTCGATTTCCTTCACCAAGTCGTCACTTAACTTTTGTTGAACATCTCTAACACTCTTTACCGATTTCGTATCACTATCTGTGTCTGTATCAGCTGCTGGCAAATGCATTCCTTCGTTCATATTGTATTGTTCTGACGAACTAGACGATCCCTTCTTGGATTCTTTTTTCTTACGACGTGGTGGTGCAATCGGGCCGCTAGATGTTATTGAATCTGTTGTCTTTGAATGTGCTAGTTTTGTGCTGGCTATAACATCTGGTTCTTGTAGTATAATTTGATTTTGTTCGAATGCCACAAAGTTACCACCCCTTAAACCCCCTCCACTCTCAGTAGATTGTAGCTGGGATTTTGTACTATATGTTTCGGTAAGACTAGAGGGCACACTTGAAGATTTTATATTCGAAAAATTATTTGATGTTGCGGCAGCCGATGAAGGTTGTGTTTGTTGTATATATTGTTTTTGCAGCTGTTGCTGCTGTAATTGTTGTTGCAATTGCTGTTGTTGTTGTTGCTGCAGTTGCTGCTGTTGACTGCTATTTGTATTAGCAAAATATTCACGATCTATACTCACGGCCGATGGATCAATACTACCAGCCAGTATACGACCCACTCGTCCTAACGATGTCATACTTTGTACACTCATAGTATCATTTTCTACTACTTTAAACGGATGCGTTGGACGACCAAATACTCCATCAGTTGAACTATTCTATATAGTTAAATAGAAATGATAAAAGAAAATTAATGTTAAGGAAAGAACATTTTACTATTTGCAAAGCTTAATTGCAAGAGAAACTCTTGATTAAAAATCGTATTTAAATAATATTATTCTTGAACATAAAACTTTTCGGAAAAATAAATCAACTACTTGAATGATATACCTGAGAATCAGGCGTCAATGTATTTCCTGGATTTTCATCATCATCGTTTTGCATACCCTGTCGTAATTCTCGAAAACGATCTCTAATATCTCTAGTAGTATTACTCTAGAGGATTTTTGCAAATCAATTGTTTGTTATTTTTGGTTGTTAATGTTTTGTTGATATATTCAAATTGACATATGATGGGTCGTGGTTGGTAGTGTGGTAAAATGGAGGATAAAGACAGTCACAAAGATGTTAACATGAAAATAGAAAAAATTAAACCATATTAAACAAAAATAATATTATAAATAAATTAAACTAAAAATAAAAATATGTCAAATTGTTTACAGAATGGATAGAAATTTTGCAATGAAACAAATCTTTTAACATCCCAGTAAGGATAATAATGAGAGTTCTCATGACTAACAGCTCACAAAAGCTATTATTTTCGGACTAAAAATGTGATTATAAACAAACATATTTTAATTACATAAGGAGTGACATTATAGAATGTTAACACAAAAAAAATAAAATTCGACCAAGATCTATATGATAATTTGGATATTATCGCAATTTAAGTCAATCTCATAGGGGTCATTTGTAAGGGGGGCTAGGTCTGAACATGCACCGATTTTTACCAATTTCAATGGCGTGTGTCCTATGGCTGATAAAAGCATATATACCAAATTTCATCAAAATATATTCATATTTGCGACCTATAGCTTGATTACAAGGTTTACACACAGACGAACCGACAGACGGACGGACGGGCGGGGCGACATCGACTCAGAAAGTGATTCTGAGTGGATCGGTATAATAAAATATGGGTCTAGGTTAAATATTTTTGGTAGTTACAAACATCAGTACAAAGTCATTATACCCTGACCACATAGAGGTATAAGGTGCAAAGAAAAGGTTTTTCGAGAATGACTATACTCTACTAGCACATCCCAGCCCTCGAAATTCGAGTGAAAATTCTAGGAAATTTTATTTTTCATTTAATAAATTATTTTGTAAGACCATAAAGGTATGCTAATCAATTTGAGCCAACTGTGAGTTCAACATTTTTTATTGTCGTTATTGGTTAATGTCCAAAATTGTTTTTGTTTATGTCCAAAATTATTTTTCAATTAAACACAGGGCTTTTTGCAAACACATTAGCAAATGTAATAAACACACCCATAGCATTGTATAATTTTATGTATGCGTTAGTAGCAACTTTAAATTCATTTTACTCCAAAAAAAATATAAAAATCTGTAAATCTGGTGGACAGCTAAAAAGAAATACTTTTCAAATGAGGGTCAAAAGAGGATTAAAACTGACATACCTACATCGGTCACAAGAAATCGCCTTACCTATTAATATTATGGATACCACTATGTGGTATGTGAGTTTGTGCTGATGTTTGTAAGTACCAACTTTAATTATATCGATCAACTCAGGATCATTTTCTGAGTTGATTGAGCGATGTCCGTCCGTCAATCTGTTCGCCCGTCCGTCTGTCTGTCCGTCCGTCCGTCTTTTTGTCCATGTAAACTTTGAAATTTTGTATACATGCTTTTATTAGCCATAGAACGAACGCTATTAGAATTGGTAAAAATCGGTGCAGACCTAACCCCAACACAAATCACGTAATGTCTATAAAATTCGGTGTATATGTGTCTATATAAATCTGCTTCCCGGTCTTCGCTTAAATCTATCAAAAAAGAAATATTGCATAGATATTGTTGGATGGTAACTCTGCTTCATTATGTGACTTTTTCTCTTATTTCCTTATGATCTTACCCAGCCATCTCACATCACACTGCAAGTTCGAAAAACTCAATACACTCCCATTTTTTTATTAATACACACACATTTTCCGCAGTGGTCACACTAATGGCACCAAATTTTTCGTGCGAGTAGTGGCAGACACTAACGATGATTAATGTTACCCTGTTATAAATTTAATGCAAATTTACTGGATTCTGTAAAATTGTAATTAAAGTTTTAACTTGTGAAATCTATTATAATGATTTATTTTTTGAAATACGCATACAAAAACGCAAGTTTGTTAATTATAGAGCATAAATATTATTAACTATTATTAAAATAATACTAATAATAATAAATGTAAACATTTTCCCTTAAACATGTGCCTGTATAATAAACTCGGTAACTCTACTTAAAATAAAATAAGAGAGAGAAGTATACAAATTTTTTCAAGTTTCGACAACATTTTAAAAATGAGATTGCAGTCAGATGTGTGAGCATAAAATTTAATGGCGATGGATTCGACTAATACGAACAATTTCTCGTTGATAATACGTACACAACGATTTTACAATTTCAGTGTGATGTGAGATTGGGGGGTTATTCTAACATTTACTAATTAAGTTATTGTTGTATTTTAGATATGTAGATATCTTTTAGAAGTTTGATAAAGTTGAATTGAAAAGATCATAATAGTGGCGACGAGGACAAATTGAAAAAAAAAAAACTAAATTTTCTTCTTTGTAAACAAAAAGAAATATAAAAAATAATACATACAAATAGTTTTTTTTATTTGGACAAGTAAACAAAAAGAAAAAAATCTTCATAAACACTAAAAAAATTAAAGAGGTACTAAAACAAATGCTTAAGATGCAACAGGAACAGCAACAACATAATTTGGCTTTACACGAGCTGGTAAAAAATTTGGATTCACAATCAGCCACTCCACCGGTAAGATCCAAAAATGACAACGTTGAATTGCTCATCGAAGCACTGGACACGAATATCACCGAATTTAATTTCAATGAACATAACCTCACATTTTGAATGTGGTTTTCACAGTACGAGGATTTATTTGATGTTGATGTAGCTAAACTCGATGATGCAGCTAAGGTCCGTCTTTTGTTAAGAAAACTTAACACTGTTGTCCACAAGAAGTACACAAACTACATTTTGCCAAAGCATGCAAGAGATCTCAACTTCAAAGACACTGTAAAAAAACAGAGCTATTAGGTACAAAAGCTTCCCAATTTAATATACGATACAACTGCTTGCAAACAACAAAAGATGCCCACGCTGATTTTATTACATATGCGGGCATCGCCAACAAGCATTGCGAACAGTTTAAATTGAGTGAATTTTCTCTAGATCAATTCAAATGCTTAATTTTCGTCATGGGCTTAAAATCACCATCTGATTTTGATATTCGCACAAAACTGTTAAATAAAATCGACAATGAAGGCAGTTCTATAACATTAGATTCCCTTTCAAGAGAATGTCAACGTCTTATTAATTTAAAGACTGATACAGTGCTTATAGAAAATTCTAAAATAGAAACGCAAGTGCATCAATTACAGACAAAGAAGCAAAAAACAGCCCCGAAGTATCGATGCTGGTTTTGTGGTGGTCTACATTATGCTCGGGAGTGTTCGTATCGTAAGCACAAATGTGATCAATGTCATGTAGTTAGCCACAAGGAAGGCTATTGAAGTGTAGCTAAGAAAACAAAGAACAAAATAAAACCAACAAATTTTAACAAAAACAACAAAAACAAAAAGTTGGAAACAAAAAGTATTTCTATTGTAAACGCAATAAGCACACAACGAAAAGATATAATCTTAGAAATTAATGGTGAAAAGCTCAAATTACAACTCGACACAGCATCTGATATAACTCTAATATCAGAAAACACATTTAAAAAGTTTAATATTGGAAATGCAGTTGAAGTTCAACAAACAGCTAGAAGCGCAACAGGAGAGTTGCCACTCACTCTCCAGTTCAACTGCGATGTTCACTTCAGAGATAGAAAAACTTTTGTCACTCGCTATGTAACACCAATAAACAATTTAAACTTAATTTGTTTGGATTGGACAATAGCTCTACAATTAGAAAATATGTCAATCAACACAATTTGTAACAGAGTTATGATTGAAAATCGGGAAAGTATTCCTGTATCAATTAATGCGAATATTAATAGTTTAAAATTGTCTTTTCCAGATGTTTTCGACGAAAAAGTTGGCCTGTGTACAAAAACAAAAGCACATTTAGTACCAGTTCAACCAGTTTTTCGTCCAAAACGTCCAGTAGCTTATGCTGTTCAGCATATTGTTGAAGCTGAGTTAAAAAGGTTACAGGATATGGGCGTAATTTCTCCTGTAAACTACTCGAATTGGGCAGCACCAATAGTTTTTATAAAGAAGCCAAATGGGTCCGTCAGGATTTGTGCAGATTTTTCAACGGGTTTGAATGACTCTCTCGAAACTCATCAGTATCCACTACCTCTCCCTGAGGATATTTTTTCAAAACAAGCCAACGCAAAATATTTTAGTCATATCGTCTTATCAGATGCGTTCCTCCAAATTGAAGTTGACGATGAGTCAATGCATCTTCTTACCATAACAACGCACAAGGGCTTATATCGTTATAACCGCATGGTTTTTGGTGTCAAAACGTTCCCAGCCATTTTTCAACAAACCATGGATAAAATACTTTCCGGGTTGAATGATGTCGCAGCTTATATCGACGATATTTTTGTTTCTGGTAAAGATGAAGAGCAACACAATAAAAATTTACATGAAGTTTTGCGTCGTATCCAGAACTACGGGTTTAAAGTAAAATTTTCAAAATGTAAATTCTTCGTTGATCAGGTAAAATATTATAAATCGAAATGGACTTCAACCTGATCGAGAACGCATTTCTGCTATAAAACAAATGCCAGAACCAGCTAATATGCGTCAGCTACGAGGTCCACTTGATAATTTGTTGAAACCAAATGTAAAATGGCAGTGGAATCAAAATCATAATATACTTTGTTCAAATTTGTTACTCACACACTACGATACATCAAAAGAAATTATCGTTGCTGCTGATGCATCTCAATATGGTTTAGGTGCATGTATTCTGCACGAAGATGAAGATGGCTCTGTTAAAGCTATATGCCATGCTTCCAGATCTCTGACACCAGCAGAGAAGTCGTATAGACAAATTGAAAAGGAAGGACTCGCTCTGGTATTCGCTGTTAAAAATTCCATAAAATGAGTTATGGTAGAAAATTTAAGCTTCATACAGACCATAAACCATTACTAGCAATTTTCGGCAGAAAGTCTGGTATTGCTGTTTATCAAGCAAATAGTTTGCAACGCTGGTCCGTCAAGTTATTGGCGTACGATTTTGATATAAAGTTCATATCAACAGAAAGTTTCGGATATGCAGATGTGCTTTCGTGACTAATCGCAAAGAATTCAAGCGAGAAGGAAGACTATATTATAGCAGCAGTACATTTTGAAAATGAAGTTAAAGCTATTTTACAAAATAATTTACAAAATTTACCCTTAACATACAAAATGATACAATATGAATCATCAAAAGATTATATTTTACGTTTATTGTTACAGTACATTGAAAATAGTTGGCCTACAGAAATAAAAAGCCAAGAATTAAAAGCATTTTACAATCGAAGGGAAAATTTATCGATTGTTGATGGAATTATTTTGTTTGGTCAACGGGTTGTAATTCCCAGCATTTATCGCAAAAGAATTTTAAAACAATTACATCGAGGTCATTCTGGTATTGAGCGCACAAAGGCAATAGCGAGAAGTTACGTTTATTGGCCTAATATTGACGAAAACATTAAGACTATGATACAAAATTGTAGTAGCTGTGCAGTTGCTGCTAAAATGCCCACGAAATCCACTACATAATCGGGACCATGGGATAAATTACACATCGATTATGCTGGACCGATTGAGGGTCATTACTTCTTGGTATTAGTTGATGCTTTATCAAAGTGGCCAGAAATAGTAATGACAAAATCCATTACTTCTCAGCAGACTGTTCAAATATTAGAAGAAATTTTCTCACGGTTTGGTTTACCTAAAACCCTAGTATCCGATAACGGAACACAATTCAAAAGTTATTTTTTTGAAAATTTCATGATTCAAAATGGTATTGAATATATGTGCTCCAGTCGCTACTATCCGATGTCCAACGGACAAGCTGAAAGGTTTGTTGACACGTTTAAACGGGCACTTCATAAATTAAGCGGAGAGGGAACCATCAGTCAGAACCTTCAAACATTTTTGCAAAATTAGAGATCAACTTGAAATCTAAATTCTCCTGGAAATCGATCACCTGCTGAAGTATTATTTGGTAGAAAATTATATGTAACTTTGGATTTAATTAAACCACATTCCCAAAAAGATAGATCCAAGAGAAATTATCCATGGAAACACAATTTAATAAAAAGCACGGTACCAAAGAAATACATTTTACAGTTCACAATAAAAATTATAGTTGGAAACCTGGAAAGGTTATTGAACGTATTGGAAATGTCATGTACAATATTTTATTAACCAATGGAAGATTAATTCGTGTTCATACCAATCAACTAAAGAAAAACTACGGTAGCAAGCAATATATGGTTTATATGGTTCATCAAATGAAAAAATCAAAGTTTTGAAAACCGAAGTTGTGTAAACAGTGACAATCAAAACATGAATACACCAACTCTAAGACGTTCTCAATGGCAGCATAAGGAAATTTCATGGTTTGTTCCTGGATAACTATCTTAAAGAGGGAGGTGTTGGATGGTAACTCTGCTTCATCATGTGACTTTTCCTTATTCTCTTATTTTCTTATGATCTTATTCTAACATTTACTAATTAAGTTATTGTTGTATTAAACTTGATTGTTATTTCGACCTTTGTGTTGTAATTTTTAAATAAAAATAATTAAGCTTGAGGCCATTGTTGTTCTTATACTTCAATTCTTTATTTCATCCAATATTTCGCTATCAATCAATTAGATAGCATCTTCAGGAATCTACGAGTAACAATAATTAACTTAACACATGTACGTCACAACGTTTACAATATTGAATGTGTAAACGGGGACTCAGTCAAAGGCTATAAATCTTCAAAACAACGTCTAACATTATTATATTTATGTAACTCTGTGGGAACATACCAAAAACTGTTTGCAATTTACTTCTTTATGTCATACATATGAATTATTTTTATACCCTATACCACTATCTGGTTTGGGTATAATGACTTTGTGCTGCTGTTTGTAACAACCAAAAATATTTAACCTACACCCATCTTTAATTATACCGATCGAATCAGAATCACTATCTGATTCGATTTAACGATGTCCGTCTGTCCGTCCGTCCGTCCGTCTGTGTGTCCATGTAAAGCTTGCAATCAAACTGCAGGTCGCAAATATGAATATATTTTGATGAAATTTGGCATTTATTCTTTTATCGGCCATGGGATGAACGCTATTGAAATTGGTTAGAATCGGTCCATGTTCAGACCTAGTCCCCATACAAATGACCCCTATGAAATCAACATATATTGCCATAAGATCCAAATTATCATACAAATCTTAGTCAAATTGGGTTTATATGTATATATGACAACCATTAATCAGTAGTCCAAAAATGATTCCTATTGGACAACTCTTAGTCATAGGCCCCATATAGAGCTGCTTCCCGATCTTCACTTAAATCTATCAAAAAACAAAAATATTGCACTGATTCTTCTCAAATTTTGTTTGTATATATTTTTGCAAAATGCAAAAATAGTCCCCATATAGATATAGCATCCGATATGAACTTTTTCATATCTGCAGCCGAAAAAATTAATAAAATTCCCACTCAAATTTGGTTTATGCTTATTTTCTATATCCAGTTAGTTGGGCCAGAGAGATAGTGTCTCTAATCGCATGGTATAGGGTATCGTATAGTCGGTCTAGACCGACTATAATTTTCTTACTTGTTATTTAATAAAATATTTAAGTTATTTTAACCCTTTCACGACCAAACCTAAACTGCTGGAAAATTTTTTTTTGTGGATTCTTACTTAACGACCCAACATTTCTAAACAAGTGTCGTCAAAATATTTTTTTTCAATTCCCATTGGTCGTCAACGGTCAAAATTAGTGAGCAACTAATTTACTCCGCTCAAAGCAAGTCAGTGATTTTTGTTTTTATTTTTTACGTAAACAACTCTAGTTTTGGTTTTGTATTTGTTGTAAATTTTTAAATATAGATCACAGAGAATCGATTACTACTTTTTATTTTGTACTAAAAAGGAAAGGAATTGGACAAACGCAATATGTTCTTTTTGTAAAAAAAAACTTTCCCCCGTATTCATAATGAAAAGTTAGCTGCTGCTTACATGTCGCACTCAACGAGGTTCTTACTAACCAACCGATTAGCCTTAGTTTTTAGTTAGCACATAGTTTATTCATAATCAATTTTTTTTTTTGTCATCTAATAGCTTTAAAAACAACTCTGAAATTTGTAATGCCACCATATTTTTTGCATTAATGATACCTGATATAGTGCAAATCAAGTCTGTTTACATTTCAATTTGTGTGATTACACTCCTTCATTTTTTAAAATAAATATTTACAAGTGTTAAGTTTACGACAAAATTATTTTAATTTGAAAATTATGTAAAAAAAATGTTTAAAAGATCCGCAAAAAAAAAATATTTATTTGCACTTAAAAATAATTTATATATTTTGTTTTGCTTAGTTTGACACACATCAGCTGTTTTAACATACTTAGTCAGTGTTTGAAAGGTTGTTGATCTGAGTTTAGCCAACGCAGCAGTAAGTGCATTATAAATAATACTCATGCTAGATACTGCATAACTTTTCATTATGAATACGGCCGTTTTTGTTTCACAAAAAACCTTAATTGCTTCGAAGATTATTATTATTAATTCGAAGAGAATTAACCTTTTTCAAGTCTTTTTATTTATAGTTTAATTAATTGTTGATTTAATATTTTTAATTTTTTTAATTTAATAAAAATATAAAACAATAAAATATATTTTTTACCATTTACGACCGATTGGACCGGTTTCCAATATTTTGGTGTTTCTGAAAACCAGTATTTATATACTGGTCCATGTTATAACAAAATTTTAGTGTTTTTGGTTCAATAACGTCCGAATTAATGACATCCAAATATGATTAAAAAAACATAATTTTCAGACTTTGGGGTCACCGTCTTAGGTCCGAGAATACATGTGCCAACTTTTTTGATATAGTCTGAAAGCTAAAACTTTCCTCTGTCGGCTCAAGTCAGCTTAAAAAAACGGTTGGAAAATGTGGAAAATAAAAGAAAAAATAAAAATTGGTCGTGAAAGGGTTAATAACCCTGTTTTATATATGTTCGGATAACTGCCTTTTTGATGTATTTAAAAGTATTCGTCTAATTGCCTCTTATGATTACCCCTCATAATTATCCAAAAAACTTGTAAATTTCGACGAGGTAATTAACCGAGGATTACTGTATATTCCTGATCCTTATAATAACTCGCGTCGATATAACGATGTCCGTCTGTCTGTTGATATAACGATGTCCGTCTGTCTGTTGAAAATGGGGTAAATCGGGCATCATTGTGCCGAGATATATATGTCCAAAAAGACAAGAAGACAACTCAAAAAATTTTAAAAATTCAGTGTGTTGTCGTAATATTGTAGTACTACTGATTATTTCAAAGGTCGAAGAGAATTAAAAATTATTTAATAGTTGCTTTTTAAAATATTTTATTTACATTTGTTATTAATAGTGCAATAAGTCCAGATATTAATGAAAACGTAAAACCGATGTGGAGGGTTCCAAAGATTCGGCACTCTTACTTGTTTAAATTTTAAGATGATTTTTTTCTTAATAATGGCCATTGTTTTTAGCGGTGACATAAAATAATGATTGTAAAAAAGTAGTGGGTACAGTAATATGCTTTACTTTATTTCACTTTAAAATGGACTGTGAAAAAGAATTATATGAAAAAATTATTAGATGTTTTAATATATTTCTGAAACAGGTTTTTAAAACAAACTCGTATGAGGCAAAAGTTCCCCCGACAAACGGTTTCTGGGATATTCAAAATTGTAACGCAAGTTTAAGTACTAAGAGAAATCCAGGAAGTGGCAGAAAAGAGGCTTTATTGCCAGGTACAAGATTAGAAAAATATTGGCTACATTTCAAAAATCTCTTGGGAGACAGGACTAAAATCGTATAAAGTGCATAAGGTGCTGGATAGAAACTACAAGAAGTAATTCGAAGCAAACGAACATGGTAAAAACTTTAACGTAATTTCTTTAAAAAGTATGAATGCTGTTCTCGAAGAAGTTTTATGTTTGGCAGGCTATCTGTAGTTATGGGAAAATAAGCAGTTGGTATGTGACAACGGGTACGATACTGATTTGTATATTAAAGAATGTTTACAATAGAGACAACTTTCTTTCTTAAAGCAGCATAAGGTAACTACATACGTCTTTTAACCTGACCTTGCATCATGTGATTACAGTAAATCGGACGTTGAATGGTATAAAAGAAATAATAGCAAACTCGTATCCAACTGCTCAGAACTAAGACCCATATAGATATTAGGCTCTTGCAAAAAGATTAACGAAGGGCACAAAGCAAGTCGCCAACAATACCACACTATTGCTCTGAAAACGGCTGTGTCCAGCGGATTTGCACAAAAATCCGCATAAAAAAGACTACACTTTCATACAAAAACCAGAAAACGTCCAGAAAATTTCAAAACCTGCATAATGAACATTTTATTTTTATATATGTACATAGAAAAAGTTAATATTTAAGTCAATACTTCATATTCAAAATTTATTTAAAATAATATTCAATACATTTTCAAATTTAAAAATAAATATGTAACACTAAAATTTCTAATATAAACAATGCATTAAAAAATAAAATATCGCCGGGAAGCATTAATAATAGATTTTTAAAAGCACTTCCTCATGAAGGAATTAAATTTTTAACAATTATTATGAACTCTTGCACTAACCTTTGCTATTTTCCACAAAAATTTAAAGAATCCATTCATCCCAGGAATATGAGAGATTTATTTTATTGAGAGTGTCATTAATTAACAGCGCGGCTAAATTTAGGTTTTATGCTGATAGAAAGCCGCATTTCAAATTTTATCAAGATAATGACTCCAAACATAAGACGCATATGGTAAAGTCTTGGCTTCCCTATAACTGTAGCAGTGTTGGATACTCCTGCCCAGATGTCAGACGTAAGCTCAATCGAAAATTTATGGGTTTACTTGAAAAAAATCACTACCAAGGGGCATCATAAAAACAATAATTTTAGAGGAATGTAAAAACTGGTTAATTCCATGAAGAGACGACTGCAAGCCGTGATTGATTACAAAGTTGGCCATTGGAAGTACTAATTATGTATTTTACTTTTTTTCTATTTATTTTTTTTTTTGTATACATATGCACATAAGCGATGTAAAAACACTTTCTTGACAACAATATTTTCAAGTTTCTTTTATTTTTGTTCTAGCTTATCCATACTTACTTTTAATTTTGTTACTATTAGTTGGTAAATACATAGATTGTAGAGAATAAATAAAAAAATTATTAAAGCAAATAAAAAAATTATTGTAGGTCTACACAGACTATACTATACCCTATACCAAGAGTTTCGAGAAAGGGTTTTAGATCCAACTTTGATGAGATCATAATTGGATATAGAAAGTAAGCATAAACAAAAATTGTTATGAATTTTAGATCAAAAAATGGATCGATTATTGTTACATTTAGTACAGTCACTTATTATTCTTAAAAACATATATAAACAAAATTTGAGAAAAATCTATGCAATATTTTTGACCAATATCTATACGACCCATATCTATACGATAATTTTGATCTTAAGCAATTTAAGACAATTTGTATGGGAGCTAGATCTGAACATGTACCGATTTTCACCAATTTCGATAGCGATCGTCTAATGGTAAATAAAAACTTATATACCAATTTTCATCAAAACTTGAGTCGATCGATATAATAAAAGATGGGTATAGGTCAAATATTTTGGTTAGTTACAAACATCACAAACTCATTATACCGTTAGAAAATAATCAGGCTCAAGATCAAATCGTTTTACTTTTAATAAAGCAAAAAACTAAGCACATATTTGTCTTAAAATTTGATCTATATTCTGCTAGACAGATTATACAGCTATTTCGGGTCGAGCCACCAACCCTCATCAGTAACCAAAAGCAGTAGTTTGTTTCTTAAAAAGTTAAATTCATATACCTTCGCTGAAACCAACCTAATGAGAATCCAAGCAAAGAGTTATACTATTTAAGATTTTCCAATATACTAAAATATTAAACAGTTCCAAAACAATTCAGAAACTACAATTTTTTAATATTGTTGTAAAAATCCCTATAAATATAATAAAAATGACTGAACAGATTCACATGAAATTTGGCATACTTATAGTGCTTTCTCTAGAAGGAGCTATAGGATATTCTAGAATTTGATTGGATGCCATGAGTTGGCAAGAAAATTAAGCTAAGATTCACTGCTATTAATGCAGAAATCGCTGAAAAAATGCCTAAATTACTAAACTAACAAAAATTGTTTTTGAAAAGATAATAACGTAGATCAGTGGAGATGATGGATTCTTGGATGCTCCTGGTGGCACAGGGCAAACATTCCTAATAAATCTTTTATTGGCATACATCCGTAAAGACCCCAACATCGCCATTGCAGTAGCTTCCTCAGGGAAGCACATTCTGTTCTCAAATTTCCACTCAATTTGCAAAATTCGTGCACCATGTCTCATCCGCAGTCTCGATGCACTTATGAGCAGCTTGTTGGTGTTTCTTTCAGGATATTTCCGCCAAACACTGGCTGTCAATCCAAGAGGAACAGTGGCAGATGAAATTAATGCTTGCGTAAAAGCATCATATCTTTGGAACCAAGTTTCTAGATTAAGCATTTCCAACAATATGCGAGTGCTTCTCTTTAATGATTCCACTGCTGGAAGACATGCAGCAGAATTACTATAAATTTGAAATGGTGAAGTGGTTAAAGACATCACTGGAGAACTAGCATTTAAACCAATTTAGTATTCTCTGAAGAACAACTTCTATTTGAAGTCTATCCAGAAATTAACCGAAATATGTCCGACGAATCCTGGATATGCGACAGAGCATTTGTTAGCACCAAAAAACACAACCGTAGATCACATTAACTGTCAAATTCTGTGTCAAGTTTCCGGCAACTCCAGTATACAATCCGTTATGTGTGAAGAGCAATGCACTATATACTCCCCGAGTTTCTCATTTCCCTCGAGTTGTCGAGATTTCCACTTCAGAAATTAGTACTTAAGGTTGGAGTTCCAATAATTCTTATGCGGAATATCAATGCTTTGCAAAAGAAGATGTCTTCATTCCACTATTGACCCTCATACCAGCAGATTTACCATTTCAATTCAAACGCTTGCAATTCACAGTCAAGTTTTTTCAATTATATATTCTTCCTTTATTTACATATTTTAACAAATTTGATATTTACATATGAGATCTTATCTTTACATATAAGTAGATATTGTAACAAATAATATATAGGATCCAAAGATATTAAATAGTTTTTATTTTATTTTTTAATGATTTAAAAAAACCTTTATATGATTTTATATATTCAAATACTATCTGAAAATATTTATGTGGTTTATTAGAAATAATAGACCTCTTAATTTTTAATTTTTAATAATTTTACGTTATTTCTCTACATTCTCTTATCAGTGGGTAAGAGGAATTTTAAATTTTGGCAAAGTAATTGTTATTAATTCTTGTTATGAAATCGATAAATTTTTTCATAACCTGTTTCTTCATGAAGAAGATTTGTAGGATACCTCCAGGGCTTTTTATTTATCATTTTAAGACATTTGTTCTGTATTATTTGTAAGCGTTTTAGGTGAAAGTTGGCAGCGTCACTCCATAGGACACGCGTATGTTAATATCAATAGGACACGCGTATGTTAACATTGGCCTTATAACACCTTTGAAGAGTAGATTTCTGTTTTTGGGGTTTAGGAATGACCTTCTATTTAGTAGTGGCCATAATGCTTTAAATGATTTTATAGCTTTTTGGCACGTAACCATAATACGTTGTTTAAATGTAAGCTTTTTGTCCAAGACAACTCCGAGATATTTCGTTAAGTACATTTATGGTATTATTTCCAATAAGAAGTTGATGTCTTGGCAGTCTTTTGGGAGATTTGTTGAATGGAAAAATTATTGCTTGAGTCTTGTTTGGATTAATTTTGATTTTCCATTTGTGAAAATATTTACTGCAATTTAAAAGTCCCTTTTCTATTTTCTTCAGAAGTGCACATGTAAGTTTGTTTGAAGAAATTAACGTATTAATCATCTGCGTAATAAATTTTTATATATTTCGGGACTTTAAAATCGGATGTATATATCGAATAAAGCAATGGCGACAAGACTGATCCTTGAGGTAACCCTGTGGTAATGGTTTTTGGAGATGATGTTTAATTATTAATCGCAACTTTAAAGCTTCTGCCGTGAATGAAATCTGAAATAAGTTTGCATAAATATTTTGGAATATTTGCATCTAGAACTTTAAATACTAGGCCATTATGCCAAACGGTGTCAAAAGCTTTTTCAATATCTAACAATATTAGACCCGTTGTTTATTTGGTGAGTAGTGCTATGCTCTTTTTTAAATTCAAATTGTTATTTAGCAACAATAGAATTGGTCGTTACAAATTCACTAAGACGAGAATGTAGTATTTTTTCAAATATTTTACCTAAGCCTTTAATAAGGTTAATCGTGATTTATTATTATACAAGCTGAATTCTATGGGTTTCAGTAATTCTTTAGTTTTCTGGTTAAAATATTATTTAACGAACAGATCTCAGCGGATTAAATTTTGAAAGCTGTCTCTAAAAAAATCGAAATGTTTTCTGGTGTTCCACAAGGAAGTCATCTTGGTCCAGTAATTTTTACTTTATTCATCAATGATCTCCCTTCTGTTATTCAACATTCTAATACGCTGATAATGTCAAACTATTTTCCTCTCTTCAAAATTACTTTCAACATTTTTTGCTACAATCCGATTTAAATAATTTTTATGGATGGTGCAATGTAAACCTTATGGAGCTCAATATAAAAAAAAAATGCAAGCATATGTCCTTTTACAGATGTAATAATCTACATACTACTTATTTTGTGAATGAAAGTGAATTGGAATCCGTTGATACATTCTCAGATCTTGGCATTTTATTAGATCATAGATTAAACTTTCGTCCGCATATATCTTCAACAATAAACAAAGCATATGGCGTTCTTGGATTTATGAAGCGATAAGGTAAAGAATTTTCTGATCCATATGTAACCAAACACCTATATACATCCCTGGTTCGTCCCATCCTTGAATATGGTTCTATAATATGGGATCCAGAAACAATTTCTTTTATTCTGTCTACGTGGACTAGGTTGGAATTCCCGTGCCTTACCCTCTTATGGATCCAGACTTGCTCTAATCAAGTTACCGACACGGAAAAGTCGTAGAACAGAACAATGCTTAGTATTTCCTTTCTATTCAGTTTATTCCATGGCAACATTGACTCCAATTTCTTGTTAAGTAGAATTCAAATTGGTATATTAATTTGAATTCTACTAGAGACCTACAAGAAACTTTAAGCTCTTAAATATTAATTATTTTCGATTTAACTATGCTAATAATGATTCATTTCGCCGGTTCTGTGAGCAATTTAATGGAATTTACCACATCATAGATTTGTGCGAAAATAAAGGATATTTGAAACGAAAAATTATTCTATATCTAAATAAAAATCGCCATTATTTTATTTGTTATATGTTTTTTTTTTACGCTAAATATATTAGTCTGTAAGGACATTTGTAAAAATAAAAAAAATAAGTTACTTAATAGACTAATAGGTCTGTAGCTGTTTGGGTTATTTTTTGGCTTACTAGGTTTGTTTATGACTATCAGGCATGTCACAGAACAAAATCGAAATCGATTTGATTCCGTATTGCCAAATCGATCGATTTCGTTTTAGCTTCTTCAGAAATTTGTCGCTTTCATTAAATCGAAAAAAAATGAAAAAGTTATTTTTGTGTATTAAATATGGCAACGTAACGAAAAATACACAGCTGATTGTTGGAAAGAAAAAGAATATAAAGCGAAATTTTAAGATTGTGTTGTGTTAAATAAATAAAATAAATAAATAAAAAATATAAAAATGGCATATCCATTGTTGGAGTAATACAGGAACGAAACCAACATTCCGTTCAAAAATTGCGTCGACGTCAATTAGGGGTACATCAGATCCTTTATCATGTCCAAGTGAAATGTAAGTTACATGTTTATGTACATTTACTTGCAAACAAAAATCATTCATGTAACTCTTTTAGCTTTATTAGGTATTATCAACTGAACAAGGATGCGTTTGTGATGGTTTTGGAAAAAATTTCCCCACACCTTAAAAAATCAACAATTCCGGCTATTCTGCAATTGGCAACTACACTACGGTTTGTAGGTACCGGTTCATTCCAAGGCGTTATAGGTAGGAATTTGATATTAACTCAACTTGCATGCTTTAGGCAGTAATATCAAAAGTATTTTATTATTATAGCTAAAGATGTTGATATAAGTCTTGGTAGGAGCACTGTATCTACCATGTTGTGGAGAACAATAAATGCAATTGAAGATGTTATTTGTCCGCATTGGATAAAATTGCAAATGTCTACTGAGGATAAGCGGAATTCTAAGGCTCATTTTCTTGCAAAATACCAAAATCTGCCCAGGATTTTTTCCAACCATTAACATCTTTAGATGGTGGGCCAAAAGAATTTAATTTTCCTGTCAGGTCTTCCCAATGACTCCACAACAGCCCGATCTCCCTTCACAAACCCCCTAGCTATATCCTGATGGCACTCCATATATTCAAGGAAATTTTTCTCTTGTGCCGAACTGCGATGTTTTCCTTAAATATAAATTTTCTAATACATGTTTCCTCAGTAGTTTTTCTTTTTCGTTTGTTTTGCTTCGCCATTTTGCTGTCAGCGTTGTATTTTGTTAGAAAAAACAAATATTTTGCACTAAACAAAAAGTGGTTTGTATGAAATAAAAAGGTGGCAATAATAAATTTACGACGTTTTGTATTTTTCGTCATCTAAAAATCATTTTCTTTTAAATTGGTAATAAAATTTATTTTAAAGATTGAAATGTCTATATTTTGTTAAAATAAATAAACCAATAGTTTTTTTTATTAATTTTAAGTTGTTCTGGATAGTTTTTTGGTATCTATGCTACTTAAAATATCAATTCCACTTAAGAAATTAAAAGTGGTTTCATATCGATAACACTTGTCGGTTTACGTTTTCTGAAGAAGCCAAATACGGTTTCAATTCCACTTTCGATCGGAATTTGTTTCTGTGACATGCCTGTATAACCTTAGCATTTTAGAAATGGTGGAAATTTTAGAGTTTCTTTAAAAGCAGGTTGGGAACATTGTCAAAACCAGGGGATTTTTAGAGTTTTATTGATGAAACAATATTCGTTACTTCTTCAAGAGATGTAAAAATTGCTAATTCAGAACTAGGATTTTCTTCTTAAAATTATTTACTGTTGTATTTATTAATGTATCCGCTGAGTGGTTGTAGTTCGAAGTGAGGTTATTGGATTGGACAAATGTATTTGCCAGGATTTCAGCCTTTTCCAATTTTTAAGTAAGAGATTTGATTTTTTCCTTTTCCTCGCAAGTGCCTGCTTATTATCCAAAATGATTTATCACCTGGTTTTTAATTGGATAATAATTGACACCATTTCTTATTGCGTTCCGAATTAATACTTTTATCAATCATGTTACTTAGAAACTTAGTACATTGATTATAAAAAGTTTGCTCGGCTATATTTGAAGATCGTTGGCTTTTTCTTTTAAAGCTTCACAGTACTTTCTGGTAATGTGTAATTATTTTGTTGAGTTATTTTAGGTGTAGACACATCCCTTACTTCGAAAACTACATTTATAAATTTTTGGATTTCCTGATCAATCACTACCTTGGTATTGTATATATCTGAATATAACGTGATTTTATTGTCTAAAAAAATCCTAAAAATGTTCCAGTTGGTTGCTCTATAATCATAATAATTGAGGTCAACCTGCAAGGCCATTGATCTTTTAAGTCTGATGGTATTTCGTAATCCATTGTTTTTACGCCTATATTTAAAGCTTAAGATAATATCGACTGTGGATGCTTCGCGATTGTGTTGATGGGGGAATAGGGTTGGACTATTAGGCAAGGTTCAGAAAATACACACACGAAACACACAATGTTCTGTTCAAAAGCAGCCAACACATATCTTTATTTTCATATCATTTATGTGCGTTTCAAAATTTTCTACGGTGCCCAACACAACCATGACTGTGTTCGTTTTAATATTTCGTTATTTACACGAACATTTTTGTATCACATACTTTTTGTTTCAATCACACATAAAGCACACATTTTTGAGTGTTGCTTTATTTGAAGTTCATGTTCTGCTACGTGTAATGAAAAAAAACACAGAACATGTACAATAAACAGGTTCGAGTTCAGTTATATTTTAAGTCGTGTTGTGGCTCGTGTAGTGGGAAAAAACACAACATGTACAATAAACAGGTTCGAGTTCAGTTAAATTTTAAACACGACTTGGGAAAAAACACAACATGCACAATAAACAGGTTCGAGTTCAGTTAAATTTTAAACACGACTTAAAATATAACTGAACTCGAACCTGTTTATTGTACATGTTGTGTTTTTTCTTACTACACGAGCCATAACACGACTTAAAATATAACTGAACTCGAACCTGTTC
Organism: Cordilura impudica; assembly: GCA_963682025.1. Classification (NCBI taxonomy): domain Eukaryota; kingdom Metazoa; phylum Arthropoda; class Insecta; order Diptera; family Scathophagidae; genus Cordilura; species Cordilura impudica. The sequence goes on from OY821517.1 coordinate 113,454,493, forward strand.
ATTGTACATGTTCTGTGTTTTTTTTCATTACACGTAGCAGAACATGAACTTCAAATAAAGCAACACTCAAAAATGTGTGCTTTATGTGTGATTGAAACAAAAAGTATGTGATACAAAAATGTTCGTGTAAATAACGAAATATTAAAACGAACACAGTCATGGTTGTGTTGGGCACCGAAGAAAATTTAAAAACAAACATAATTGATATGAAAATAAAAATATGTGTGTGTTGGTCTAAGTTATGTTTGTTTACATATATGTACGAGTTTTTTATTCAGTGTGTGTTTTTTTCTGAACTCTGCTATTAGGATAGTGAATGAAAAAGTTGCTTCATTGCTGTAGGTTGTTGAGTGCGATACCTGCAGTATTATTTGAAGGGCAATTCCAATTTTTTGGCATTTAGGTCACCAAAAATTATATATTCTTTGGTGGAAGGTTGTAGGTTCAAGATATCTGCACAGAAGTTATGGGTATATCTTCGTGAATATAACGAAGATACAACAATAGGTATATTATTTATAACAACTTCAATTGAGATGTTTTCGATTGAAGAGGTGTTTGATATAGAGAGGTTTTTATGTGCGACAGGTTTATGAATTAACAGAGCTACTCCTCCTCCTCTTGCATCTGTTCTGTCACTTCTATATAAATAATAAATAATGAGTTGAAAGTTCAAAAATGCATTTATATGGGAAAATTATCAAAAAAAACATTTTTCACAAAAATTTTGATTTTAATAATAGCGTTTCCATTAAACTAATTAATAAACCATAATCTAGAGTAAATTATCTTTCTAATAAAACAACAAAATCTATTATCGGTTGAAAAAGAGCCAAGTTATATCAAGTTCCCCAGGCAATATATGCGCCGCAAACCACTTAATTAAGAAAATCGAGCTAACATTTTTGAAGACATTGAAATAATTTACAACAACAACGTTTTTGCATTCTCCTGATCCCAAAATGATCTTATGTAAAGCATTTTGCATCTCGTCTATTGTTATGACGTTCTAAATTAATGCCAAAACGGTACGTATTTTTTAGCACTATTTCAAAATCCCAAATTTTACTTTTTCAAAGATTTTGTTCAAGAAATTTACCGAAATCAACGATTGGACTTCAAGGTCTTATTAGAAAAATATATGTGATTAAAAATGCCCAATATTGTAGTTATCCTGTTCTTAATTTGGCGAGGGCAGCGTTTTTATTTCAGCGGATTTGAAGAAAAATGTGATTTTTCATATTTTTTCAACTTTTAGGCTCCATCTTTTTGGTATTTTCATCTCAAATATCTTTTATCAAAATATTATACTACTTGATATAAGTTCTCAATCTTGGAAGTTAAGGTTAAATCGAAAGACTATAAAATGTCCCTCTTTAAGGTCAAAGGTCAAATTTAAGGAGATTCACATTTTTTTGAAACAAAATATCGAAATAATATATATTTGCTGAAGAATTTCGATACAACTTGCTGATAAATTTGAAGCTGCAACCAGAGGTGATTTTTTCTTTAAATATAACACAATATTTTTAGTTTTACACTCAATAAAGGTGTTAATAAAAAGTTTATAAATACTTTACTATCACATTTAACAGTTTATATACTAATTTTTAACAATTATAAAAATGTGTCACCAAACTTAATAGAGAACAACGGTCAGTTATTCCACTCTTAAAAAAATGGTAAAAATTACACAGTACAATCAATAATACAATCAATAATACAAATCAAATTTCACAAATACAAAACATATACAATAAAATAGAAATTTGAATGAAATAAAAGAAAAATTCAATAAATGGAAATAAATTTGGATCAGCACCATCTATTGTCTCACTCTCGGCAATGCCGGCATTGCCATGCCATGCGATACCCCTGCAAAAAGTCTACAATTTTTAAATTTGAATACGAAAATCAAGGAGTACTAGATTTGAAAAACTACTTTAACTTACCTTTTTCTATTTCAAAATAATTGAAAGTTTCAGTCGACCACTCAAACTTGAGAACATATGCATTTTTAGTGAATTTTTCAAGTGATTTTCAGTGATTGTGTTTTTTTTTTTTCTTAATATTTAAATGTCTTCATTAAGAGAAGGTTATCCTCAACTGCATTTAACAGGAAGCAAGTTACCTTCAAAAGGTGATGGCCTTAAGGTTTTATTTAACAATATGAGATCAATTAATTTAAATTTGGAAGAAAGTGTGCGTTTGGTTATTAGAGAATGCTCTATTTTTTGGGATAAAGCCCGCATTCCTATGCAAGACGAAAAAATTGATTGGATTATATAAAGAGTGGAAATATTTTGTGAAATGTCGGTCTAGAGAAAATTAAAAAATAAAAAAAAAGAAACGAGTGGATGGATGGATTGGAAGACTTGTTTGACATTGCACATATGGACGCACTTAATTTGATTACTATTGAAGAAGACAAACTATTTTTTACTGCACAAAGTCTAAAGGACGTGAAGGCAGTATGGCGGGAGCAGACATCAATTTAAAAAATAAGAAAGATCGAATACTGAAACGAAGACAACATGCAGAAAATTAAAAGAGAAAATATGAAGAATCGCCATCAATTTTAACAGGTAATTATAGGTTTGTATAAATTTATAAAACCTTTTTTGAAGTAAAAAACAAAAAATTTACACAGCTTGTAGTGTTGATATTGACCTTTCAGAAACTGCCTAATGTCCACAAAATATTGAAAAAAGTTCTTGCTGTTTTCAAGAACCCAAGCATGTTCTTAAAACAACCAAAACAAAAAAAAATACTTATTCACACCACGGCTTGCAGCTGTTTTCGATAAATTGAAAATTAGCCAAAGAGACGCCGTCCATATATTGACAGCTGTATTAGACGCAGTAGGGCTCAATGCTTCCGATTACATAGTAAATCGCTTTTCAATACACAAACAAAGATCGGACATAAGAGAAGTAACAAGCCAAAAAATAATGAAAAAGTTTTCAGAAATGACAACCCTTTAACAATACATTGGGATACGAAACTCCTTACTTCAATTACAGGAAAAAATGAAGATCGTCTTGCAATAATAGCTACCGCACCGGACTTAGAGCAAATTATAAATATGCCTGACATTCTTTCTGGGACTGGATTGGAAATTTTCTCAGCAGTATATGATGCTTTAGAAGAAAACGGAATTTTGTCTAAAAGGGAAGCCTTTATTTTTGACACAACATTTCCAATACTGGCCGAATTAAGGGCGCTTGTACGCTGTTGGAAAAAGCTATTGGACGGGATATATTGTTTTTTGGCTGCAAGCACCATATTTTGGAAATTGTCTTGGCTGCAGTGTTTACAGAGGCAAATCTCGGATCGTCAACAAGCCCTGATATCACAATTTTTAAAAAATTTAAAAAACATTGGCCTCAAATCCAGCAAAAAAATTTAATGGCAGGAGTAAGTCATTCAAGAATTCTTGAAATAATTGGCGACGATTCAACAGAAATTTTGAGCTATGCATATAAAAAGCTTGACGAATCTTTCCCAAGATGCGACTATAAGGAGTTTTTGGAGCTAATTGTAATATTTCTGGGTGGAACCCCACCGAGAGGTATTAATTTTGCAATGCCAGGTGCCGTACACTACGCTCGATGGATGGCTAAAGCTATTTATTGCCTTAAAATTATAATTTTTAGTCATCTGTTTCCAGAAATAACAGATTCGGAACTGAATGGATTGATTGAGGTTACGGGCTTCATTGTAAAATGTTATTCACGGTTTTGGTTTGATTCAAACCAAGCCGATAAAGCTGTCCTTAATGACTTACAATTTTTAAAAGAAATTGATAAATACAAAAATATAAACCTAAATATATCTGAAAAGGCACTTTCTAAAATGTTGAACCACCTCTATTATTTAAGCGAAGAATCTGTTGGGGTTGCTTCGTTTGATGACCGAGTAAGTTATAAAACCAAAGAAGAAATCCCAAAAAAGCTTCCCCTAAGAAAATAAACTTTTAAGGATTTCATTTGCAAAGAATTTTCTGTAATTTTAGAAGATCTTTTCTCACTTAACACAAAAAACGTCTTTAAGCGATTTAAAATATCCACTGGTTTCTTTAAAGAAGACCCGCGTATATGGGAATTTAATGAAGAATTTAAAAGAGGAAAAGAAATTGTAAAAAGTTTAAATGTTGTCAACGATTGTGCTGAAAGAGGGATTAAACGTATCCAGGAATATCATTGTAAAATCACGAATAATGAGGAGCAAAAGCAACACTTACTAAAAGTAATTTTAGAATTTATTTTGTTTTGTTATTAATTGTACTAATATTTAGTTTTTTCAGGTGGTACAAAGCTACAGAAAACAATATTCCAAACATGCCATTTTACAGTTTTTAACTAGAGATTTTGAGCTATAAAATAATTTTCTAAAATTAATTAAAAATTTTAAATTGTTTTTAAAACTTGTCATAAACTAATGAATTCTCTAATTTTTTAATACTGTGATTTAATATGTAATTTATTATAAATAAAAGTAAAACCCAGCCTTTAAATTAATGTAAAAGTTCTTTCAAATAATAAATTTTGTGGGTCATTTTGATCTAGTGGAAGCAATAGTGTTAACTTAATATTTTTGATTTTTTTATATTCTTCATGTCCAGATTATGTACATGAAGAATATGTTAGTAAGAATTAAATGTCCAAAATGACAATAAAGTCAAAAATTTTGAGTGGGTCAATTTGACCCCCTGGTATATTTTGGGTTAATTACAAAAAATATTTTAAATTACATTTTCTAAATAAAAAAAATAATAGATTTTGCAATTTACACGATACACGAAATAAATTAAAGCTATTTATTATATAATTTTCATATATTTTCGAATATTCTGTATGACTTGACCTTTGACCTCGTTGCGCCTCGTGTTAACGATGTCCGATTTGGCCCAAACTTGCAGGAAATACTTTTTAGACCAAGTGTCACCAAATTCCGTCCGGCACTCCTTTAGATTCGAAAAACTAAATTTGTTCATGCAAACTGCTGTCACCCTAATCCCCAGTCAAGTTAGCATTTGCCATTACAGTAAATAAGTCCAAGAACAAACATTAAAAATGCATGGACAACTATATATCGCATGCTCACGAGTTTCAAGCGGTCAACATTGGCACAAATATGCGGATTTAAGTTATTTCTTAATTTTTTCCAAATAAAATTTTTACTTGGTATTTTAAGAAACAACGCACAAAATGTCTCCACGGTGTTTAATTTTGGGAAATCCGGGCGAAGCCGCACAGTGAGGCTCATAGAACAAATGATGTTGCAAAAATCAAAAATTTCATGTGTGCTTACGATATTTTTAATAACTCATCTTACAGGAAATTGTTCAAAGATTACAAATTTGCTACCTTCAATAAGATCAGATTTTTAGTTTGGAAGAAACGCATAATTTTTAGGCAATTTGTTCCAGTTACAGGTAGAATATAGAAAAAACTAGGTAACTGTTCGTAATTTCATTTGTTTCTATTGATTTATGTATTTATTCAGGAAATTATTTAAAAATCATTAAAAATTATATAAAAACTATTTAATATCTCTAGATCCTATGTATTATTTGTTGCAATATCTATATGTAAAGATAAGATCTCATATGTAAATATCAAAATTTGTTAAAATATGTAAATAAAGGAAGAATATTTAATAATATAAAAAAAATGTATTTATTCAGGATATTCACTATTTTCAACTTTGATGGAAAATAGAAAAAAATTATAATTATTTATTTATTTAATAACTATGTAATAATAAATTATTACAAAATTATATTAATTAAGCACTAGCCTGCTAAGGCCATCGGCTTCGAAAAATTATAATTTTCTATATCTGCCATATTTTCAACATATGTTCTTTGATTATTCCTTTGCCTAATTCAACTAAGTCCAGCTACTCCCAGCTACTCCTTCGACTGCTAGAGGTAAAAAAAGACATTGTTCCAGAAATTGTATGGGGTGCATCACTGGTAAATTCAGGTACAGATACAGGATGCAAATATGAATATATTTTGATGAAATTTAGTATATAAGCTTATATCGACCACAGGATGAACGCTGTTGATATTGGTGAAAATCGGTTCATGTTCAGATCTAGTCTCCATACAAATTAGCTTTATGAGATTGACTTAAATTGCCACAATATCCAAATTATCATATAGGTCTCGGTCAAATTGGGTTTGTGTATGTTATTACATCTATTTATCAGTAGTCTAAAAATAAACCCTATAGGACAATTCTTATTTATAGCCCCCATACGAAGCTGATTCCCGATCTTCACTAAAAATCTATCAAAAACATAAATATTGCAAAAAATATTCTCAAATTTGATTTTTGAAAATAATTAAGTGACCTTACCAAATATGGTCAGGATCGATCCATTTTTCAACCAAGTCCCCATATAAATATAACATCCGATATGAACTTTTTCATATCCGAAAGCAACAAAATTAAAAACGATGCCACTGAGATTTGGTGTACGCTTATTTTCTATATCTAATTAGTTGGGCCTAAACGAGCAACACGTTACTTCTCACCTTTATCTGTACAGTTCTATAGAGCTAATTATGCAAATGCAGACCCTGTCAGGAGAATGTGTATTCAATTTAATGAGATTTCACATTAAACACTAATCTAATTAAAAGTAAAATAATGTTTTCTAAATTCATGAATAGCTTTGTACTTTTTAAAATGTTTTTCTTTGTAAATAGTCTGTTAGGAATAATTCCATAGACCAATAGACAAATAATAAAAAAAAATCTATAATATTAATAGGCTAGGCGATTTCTTGTGACCGATGTTTTGTTCTACCGTTTTACCAATTTTGACCAAACGTATATTATTTGAAAGGTATTTCTTTTTAGCCGTTTTGCAGATTTACAGATTTTGAAATTTTTTCTTCTATTTTGAGTAAGTTGCTACTTACACATACATACAATTATACAATGCTATCCCAATAAACATTTTTGTGTGCTCTCAACTTGAGGTGCATTTGAGATCAAGTACATTTCTCAAATCTCCAACGTTAATTCTCAAATGCACCTCAATAGTCCGATTATAGTCTTCTCAACTTAAAAGGCACATTTTTTATATGGTGATTTTCTTAGTTATCAAATTGAGAAATTTGTGATTCTCAACTTGATAGCTAAGAAATTTCTTCAATCGGTATCAAATGAAGGTACGGAATTGCCATATTAAAAAATTATACTAATTTTAGAAATGAAAACAATTACTTTTTTTTAATGTTTCAATTCAATTTCATTACATATTTAACATTATTATGTACATGTTATTATTTTTAAAAATTTAGAATTAAAAATAAATGAATTAATTATTTGTACATTTTATGAATATTAATATTATATATGTCATAAATTAGAATTTAAATTAAAAAATTCGACAAAAAGTAGAAATAATTAAAAATATATTAATTAATTATTTGTACTTTTTTAATTTAATTTATTATTTATGACATATTTAAATAATATCTCAAACTTAACACAAATCGTATTCAAGTTGAAAAAATGTTTGGTCTCAAGTGAAGAAAAGTGTTGGATATCCAATTAAGAGTTAAAATATTTCTCAAAGATTGGAAAAAATGTTAAATCTCAACTTGATGTCAAGTTGAAAGCAAACAAGGAGAAAAATTGTTCAACTCAAGTTGAGAATTACATTGGACATCAGTTTGAGAACTTAACTTTTCTAAAACATTGGAGAAACAATATTTCAATGCATACTGGGATGTGTGTGTTTATTAAATTTGTGTGTTTGTAATAAAAATGAGTTTTGTTTTTTGTGTTGATTTGCGAATTGGCTACAATTGATTAGCATACTTTTAGGGTCTTTATTTAATGAAAAAATAAAATTTCCTAGAATTTGTACTCGAATTTCGAGCGCTGGAATCTGCTAGTAAATAAATAGTCTCGTACTAGAATTTAATGCGTATGGTCGTGATTTATTGTATCCTTGTAAAACTCAGTTTACAGCTACTTTTCCTTTTTCCTTACTTTTGTAAAACATTTTTAATAAAAACAAACAATTATAACAAAAAAAAAATAAATAAAAATTAAACGCGTGCGAGCGAGTGATGACGATGCCTCTGCTAGTCAGAGCATGACTAAAAAATACAAAACCAGTTCTCAGAGAACTGCAAATCGAAATTATCATGTATGCACCTCTCCAAACAATCGACGATCAAGATGTCGAAGTTGTTATCGATACCACCGTAAAATTAATATACTGCCAATAACTACACTTAACCCGCCCGTTACACAGGCCACGGCCAGTTCGAAAAACTCAATACACTCACATTTTTTTTACTAATACACACACATTTTTCGTGCGAGTAATTGCTGCCACTAACGATGATTAATGTTACCCAGTTAAAAATTTAATATAAATTTACTGGATTACTGCAAAATCGTAATTAAAGTTTTAACTTGTTAAATGTATTATTATGATTAATTTCTTGAAATGCGCATATAACAACGCAATTTTGTTAATTATAGAGCATACATATTATTAAAATAATACTAATAATAATAAATGCTAAGCTTTTCCCCCCAAAATGTGGCTATATTATGAACTCGGTAACTGTATTTTGTAAACAAAAAAAAAGTGGATATGGATGCTAAATTGAAAAAGGAGAATATTTAAAAAATAATTAATTTATACCATTGCCAACGTTTTTTGTGGGATAAATCTTAACGATTTAAAGAACAAAGCCTACGAAAATATAGTAAAAGAGATGGGTATGATGGTGGAAGTTTACGCTCCGGCAACATTTTCAAAATGAAATTGCATTTGCATGTGTAAGCACAAATGCTAATGTCGAGGAATTCGACTAGTTCGTACAATTTTTTCGTTGATAATACGTATACAACTTAGTGGCAGTGGCCTGCATAAGACGGGCGTAAATGCAAAACAGAGCAAGTCCATGAAGTATGCAGAATATTAAATATGAAAGAATATTCAATACGAAAAATATCTATTGGTCTAAAATTTTTTGCGCCAATAAAAAAAGACACGTCATTTGTGAGTCATTAACAAAAACATTTCAAATTAAATATTTTACATATGTCGCTAAAAGTGAAACCCCTATAAAGCCGTTCTTTTAGGTTTGGATAAAACAGACCCAAACGCAATAAAACATGAACTTTCATCATTAGATTTGAAATGTTCTGATGTTAAAATCGTTACGAAAATGAGAAAAAACCGTAATGAAATAATTATATAAGTATATTGTGTATATCGAACATAAAACTATTACGTTAAAGCAATTGCGGGAAAATTACTCGGTCATAAATTATGTTAAAATTAGGTGGGAGTACCAAAAGCCCAACAAGTCTAGGGTGACACAATGTTATAACTGTCAGATGTATGGACACGGTTCAAGTAAATGTAAGGTAAAATCATTCTGTGTCCACTGTGTACGGGAACACAAAACTGTAGAATGTAACGCATCATTTGAAAAATGTGCAAATTACAATGGTCCTCATAAAGCCATGTCTCACGAATGCCCAAGTAAAGGTACCAACATGCAGATACGACAACGCACTCAGATACGCGCAGGATCGCCAGTCGAACATATAATACCGCTGCAAATGTTAGAGCAAACGCTTCAAATTTAAATTATAATCAACCATTCAGTACTACAACAAATGGAAATAATGGAAATAATAATGGAAATAATAACACAAACAACATGTTTTCTTTTAAAGAAATAAAAGATCTTACGTTTGAACTGATTTCTAAACTAAGAAATTGCAAAGCTAGAGAAGATCAGTTTTAGGTTGTAAACGACCTTGCTTGTAAATTTCTTTTTCAATGAATGCGAAAACTAAAACAGTATCATGGAACGCACGAGGAGTACGCAACAAGAAAATAGAATTGTTTCAGTTTTTGGAAGAAAATAATGTTGATGTATTTCTGTTATGCGAAACATGGCTGAAAGAAAATCTTTCAATAAGAAACCAAAATTATTGCTATGGAAATGACCGTCAAGAAGACAGAGGTGGGGGAGTAGCAATTCTTGTTAAAAAAAAAAACATTAAACATCAGCTAGTACCTGTGATAAATACATCATTATTTGAAAATGTAGGTGCTAAAATGCTAATGATTTTGTACAAATCTACCCCTGTTACTTTCCACGGGACGGTCGGGACGGTCGGGACACGACCAAAGAAAACAAAAGCCTTTACTAATGATCTTCGAAAATTAACAGCATCAAATCATAAATATATTATAGGGGGCGATTTTAACTGCAGGTACAGCTGCTGGGGCTGTATAAGAAACAATTGTTAGGGAAATATATTATATGGAAAACTGCACTTAAATAAAACCCAAATAAATTTTCCCAACGAACACACGTACATACCATCAGATCCAAATAAACAAGGGTCTACTCTAGACTTATTTCTAACAAATTGCAGCGATTAACATGTCTGCAGTTACAGTGATAACTGATCTAAGCTCTGATCACCTCCCTATTAGTAGTGAGATTGATTTAAGGTGTGTTTTATTTGATAATATATACTACGATTTTAATAAAGCTAACTGGACCCGATTTTCAAGGTTCATTAAATTAAGAAATCTGCCAACAGGACGTGAAGTGAAATAAATGATTGTACTCAGATCGATAGCATGATAAATATTTTCAACGAAAACATTCCAATGGCAATAGAAAACAGTGTACCCAAGCGTAGAATTACACCATTGTCAAAAAAATTACCACATAACATCAAAATGATGATACAAAGTAGGAACAGATTCAGGCGAAATTGGAAACGTTATAGGGATAGTTATGACCACCAACAAATTGCGAGACCGAACAGCCAGATCACAAAAAAAAATAAATGACTTTAAAAATAAGTCCTGGAATAGTATGCTGTCAAAATTGGATAAATCTACTTCATCGTTTTGGAAAATTTCTAAAGTGTTAAGAAAGAAATCTAAAAATATGACAATACTAAAACAAAATAATGGAACGTATTACACCCAACAAGATAAAGAGCTGTATGCAGCTTGTTAAGGAATCTTAGCAGAAAATTTTCATATATTTCTTTAAAAAAAAAAAAAGCACAAAAGTACCTTTCAGTGCAACAGTAGCAATCATCTGTTTTCTGTCAATTATTAAGAATTGTGAAATTGAAATTGAAAACAACCATGTTTGCAACTGAAAAAGAACTTCTAATTTTTTAAGCTTATTACATTTTGTTTATGCTTACCTCTCCTTTTACAATTCCGTTCAGAAAGAACGAAAAATTTGATATTCTTGCTCGAAGCCTGGGTTGCCTAATTTACGTCAAAAAAAAGTAGTAAAAACAATGCTACTTTTTTAAAGAGCTGCAGACTATCAACAGAAATTTTTAGACAGAAAAATTCCTTAAGCATTTCTGAAGCGTTTTTTTATATGAAGTTTTTGATTCATTAAGGAATCTTAAGGAATCTTAACAGAAAATTTTCATATATTTCTTAAAGAAAAAAAGCACAAAAGTACCTTTCAGTGCAACGCTAGCAATCAGCTGTTTTCTGTCAATTATTAAGAATTGTGAAATTGAAAACAAATCAATTCTTCGGTTCGCTTTTTAAGCTCAGTATCAAAATTACCCATCCGCTTCTTGTTTTTCTTTGCCGAATTTTGTTCTTTTTTTTCATGTTTGCAACTGAAAAATAACTTTTAATTTTTTTAGCATATTACATTTTGTTTATGCTTACCTCTCCTGTCAAAATTCCGTTCAGAAAGAACGAAAAATTTGATATTCCTGCTCAAAGCCTGGGTTGCCTAACTTAATTTACGTAAAAAAAAAAGTAGTAAAAACAATACTACTTTTTTAAAAAGCTGCAGACTATCAACAGAAATTTTTTGACAGAAAAATTCCTTAAGCATTTCTGAAGCGTTTTTTTATATGAAGTTTTTGATTCCTTAGCAAGCTGCATACAGGCCTTTAAGTGTGAAATCTTAGCTCACAATTTTAAAATGAATCATTATCTTTCATCTCATCTTAGCGATACAGAAACTGTTTTAGAAGAAAACAATACAGCAGACTTCGTGCGATCAGTGGAAACAATTTCGTAACGCATGAGAAAATTGCGCAAAATATTAAAAATTTAAAAAAGAAAAAGTCACCAGGTTTGGATCAAATTAACAATAAATGCTTAAAAAAGCTACTTAAAAAAGCTAGAACTTATCTTACTACTATCTTTAATGGATGTGTAGAATAATGTTACTTCCAAAATTCCTGGAAAATATCCAAAACAATAGCAATATCAAAACCAAATAAACCATATCTAACTCACCTCTCTCATACAGACCAATAAGCCTGTTTTTTTCTATGAGGAAAATATTAGAAAAAAATATAAAAGAAAAATTATCTCTATTTATTGATTCAAATAATATACTTCCAAGACAACAATATGTATTTAGAAATGAATACAATACATGACAACCTTTGTAAAAAATCAGGAATTTGGTCAAAAATAATTTTCAAAATGGAAAATCATCCGGTATGGTCCTGCTAGATATAAAAGCTGCTTTTGACTCAGTCTGGCGCGATGGCCTCATTTTCAAATTAAAAGAAACTAACTTTCCTTTAGAAATATAAAAATAATACAAAGTTTTTTGCAATGCAGATCGTTTCAGGTATATTTGGGTAAAACTTGTTCTCAACAAACCTATATATCAGCAGGTTGTACGCAAGGCTACTATCTTTCACCAATATTTTATAATATTTTTACATCAGACATTTCACCTTCCCAAATTGTACCACTTCAATCTTTGCAGATGATACGTCAATAATAAGCTCTGATCTTCACGCAACTAGCATCGTTTCAAATCTAAAAAGGCATTAGTTTAGTTAAATAACTACTTTAACAAATGGAACATCCTAGTAAACTCCGAAAAAACGCTAGCCATATATTTTACGAGGAAAAGGAAAGAATGTTTTATTCCACAGTCACCGCTCAGGTTTATGAGCCATATTATTTCTTGGGAAAGTAAAGTTAAATATCTTGGAGTTATTCTAGAAACCAAATTAAAATTATATGAATATATACCCTATCTGCTTGACAAAATAAACAAAACTACACGGCTTATGTACCCACTGATAAACCGGAATTCAGATCTAAATACTGATAACAAAAAGCTAATAATAAAAGCTATCTTCCATCCCATCATGTTCTACTGTTATCCAGTTTGGTCCACTGCTGCAAAATGTCATATCAGTAAGCTACAAATAGCTCAGAACAAGCTGCTAAAAATGATATTTTGACTTTCCTGGCATTACTCCACCAGACGTTTGCATATAATTGCTAACATCGAACAAATTAATGAAAAAGTAAGTAGATTCACTGAAAATTTCATAAAAAGATGCAAACTCTCTCAATTTTCCCATATTAATGAAATACTTTCATCGTAATTTTACCCCCTTATCCAATCCTAAATTTTATCTTATACCCCTGCTTCAAAGAGGTTTTTTTAAATATTTCCTCCACACTTAATATTTTGAAATGTAAATATTAAAACTAAAATTTAATTACTAAGTAGAAAAGGAACATAGTCCCTAAACTCTTAAAATATATAATCAAATGTAAATGCAAATAAATGTTATAAATAAAACATAATAATAATAATAATAAATAAAGCAGCATTCACACACACTATGTGTTTTGCTTGTGTTTGTCTTATGTTTTTAGCACATGAAATTTGTACACATCGTATGAACCCTTTCAAACATTGCTTATGTACAATACATGTGGAAAGTCAATTCGTAATGTAAAGACTTCAAATTTTCTGAAGCCAAAGAAGATGAATGCACCGGTGAATTGTCATGATGGTACAAGATTTTTTTTTTCTTCATCCAATCTGTCTAAAAACTCAACATAGAAAGTTGTAGTTATTGTTTTTCTTTTCTCCAAGTAATCAGTAAATATTATACCACATCCATCCCAAAAAAAAACACTGACCATAACCTTTCCATCCAATTGTTGATTCTTTGGCTGCTATGGTCGTCTTTCGCACGCTTTTAATCTCCAAATCATACTTTGAATCATAAACACGTTTCAGTTTTTGATCAGCTGTTAAAAATCGCGGCACCCATCGAGCAGAAAGCTTTTTCACATTTAAGTGATCATGTATATATGCCAAACTCACTCTGTTGATATCTTTATGATGCCAGCAACATCATTCACTTCAATTTTTCGATCATACAATACAACCTAAAGCACTTTAGTACGTTTTCTTCGGTAACTGCCTCGTTTGGACGACCAGGACAATCTGAATAATTTTATTGCTCGTACGACCACGTTTAAATTCTAAATATCACCTTTTAATATGACGGCAAAGATTAGCCATATTGTTCATCAATTCATTCTTTGGCTTGGACAGTATGTTTTCCCACCAAAAACAATGTTTAATCAAAACAAGAAACTCTTTGCAATCCATTTTTCTCAAACTTTAAAAGCAGCGCATCATTTTTATAACGGTAACTTTTTCTCTATCAAATGAAATATCAGGAAATTTTGACACAATTTTTCTGACAGTTGGCCCTACCGAATAAACAGACAAAATTGGCACTTATCACGCCATCTCAATGTGAGGCCATGTACTTTTCACTCCATGTGCTTGTGGCGAACGTAAAACATAGTTAATTAAAAAGATTAAGATTAAAAGAAGAACAATTACCTATCATATGCGTTTTAACTTATTTTATTATCTCAATTGGAGCAAAAGTTATGATTTTTGCAACGAAAAAACTCAAATGGCGCCACTGTGCGGCGGGCCGTAGCAGCTAATTATTTGATAAAAAAATAAGTTGATAGATATATAAAATTTAACATTGGAAGGGGGATTTTTTATTGGTAAATTAATAAATACCAGAAAATTTTAATTTAATTTCGACAAAGTTTTTCAATTCAAAAGTAAAACGAGACAAATTACTCGAAAATGATTTCAAGAACATAATCTATAATGTCGCCGCCATTAATTTTTTCTTGCTTTTTTTCCTGTGGCTGAACTTTATGAATTAATTAACCAAATTAAGATTGTTCCCATACGTTCATACAATGGCTCCGGCGAAGAAGAATTATAAATGTGGTGAGTGCAATGCTAATATTGTAAATTCGGGCTGCATTCAATGTGATGGGTGCTCGTCGTGCTGCGTGCGCTAATATTCCTGAGGATGACCTTGATGCTTTGAAGAATGTTGATGATGACCTTGATGCTTTGAAGAATGTCTTATATATGTAAATCATGTAAGATTAGCCTACGCTCAGGGGGCCAGCGGTCACTCACTACGTGATGACATGAATTCTAAATTTGATGCTTTGAATGCTAAAATTTATCGTTTCATGGAGATGATGAACGTGATTCCATTAAACAAGCGTTTGCTGATGTGATTGCCGATCCTAAAAATGAATTTCTATTAAATCTGATGTCTTTGACTGTAATTAGCTGATATGCAAGTGGAATCCTCTACGGATATTAGAATATTGTCATTGGAGTTGGAAAACAATATGATTTACAAGAAATTGAACTGTGTTGATTGGTGGCTTACCAGACTATTGCTAAAATTGGGTCAGTTTTCAACAGTCCAATAACACTTCAGGATATTAATCACGTTTGCTACATTAACTCTAAAAAAGCAATATTAGTTAAATTTAACAGTGTTTTGATGCGGGATGAGATTATGAGAGCGCTTTTCCATAACATGAGAACCCGACCCCTGAAAGGTTCTGATATTGTCTTTGATCCTAATGTTTCTAAGTCGGATCTTGATCGGCGTGTGTTTCTAAATGACCATTACTCTCCTGCTGTTGATAATTAAATTCTCAATGCCGTAAGCTGCTTAAGAACAAAATTATACGCAAATATAAGGTAATAAATTCGGATAAGCCTAAAGCTAAATTGACAATGATTAATGGTGATATAATAGAATGTGCTGCCTTGAGATGTGCTGCGTTGTTGACGGGAGGTGCTGTTGTTGTTGCTGATTAGATTCTGTAATCACTTACCACTTTTATTTGTAGTTCTTAATTTTTTTATTTTTCCCTTTTTTGATTTGTTTTTATCTGATATTTTTTGCATTAACCAGTTGGTATTATTTTGAATATAATTCAGTTTTATGAATTGTTATTTACTGTTTAATATGTTAATTTTTTAGATTCATTTTGCTTATATTGGTTCCCCATAGTAACGTATTTTGCTTATTTTGATGTATTTTAATAATAATATGGGTCCTGTAATTAGTGATAATTATTATTTGAGTTCGGTGTTACAAACTCACTTAAATCATTTTAAAGTGGCCCACTTAAATTGCCAGAGCATTAGGCCGTCTTTCAACCCTGAAAAATTAGATTAGCTCAAATTTCTTCTGGGAGATAATGTGATTGATGTGTTTGCTGTTTCGGAGACTTGGTTGAATGATAAAGTCTCTAATCGGGCGGTTGATATTCCGGGCTATAAATTATGTCGTAATGATCGTTCATCTGAATTATTATCTAGAGGAGGGGTGTTGCCATTTATACCTCCAGTAAAATTAAATTTAAGCCGAGATTCAAAGCATCTGATGCGGGCGTTTGTGAGTCTCATTTCATTGAATTATTTTTCAGTTGCGTTAAAATTTGGGGTAGTTTATCTACCAGGTGGTAATCTGGTCACGTTTGAAAATAGACATGTGAAGTTTTTTGGAAATATTCCAACATTATAGTGGTTGGTGATTTCAATTTTAACTTATTTAATGTTACTAAATGTAACTTGTTTCGAACCCTATGAACGAGATTTGACCAATCTATTTCCCACAATTCTAAGCCTACTCATTTTGATATGGCCAACAATTCCACCTCGTTGCTAGACCTTTTTTAGTAAGCAATATTTCCTTGATTTCCTTTTCGGATCAGGTACTGTGCCCACCGATATACGACCATGCATTAATTTTTGCTTCTTTTGTCTTTAATATGACACCTATCCCAGAATTTTTTGAGTACCGCAATTTTAATAACATTAATTGGGATGGCTTATTTTCCTATTTGAATGATTTTGATTCTTTCGAAGTTTTGAATTCTGGTGATATTGATGATAAATGCTCTTTACTTTGTTCTCTTTTTGATGTCTTTTTACTTTGTGCCTATTGTAAGGAAAAGATTACACAATGTAAGAGATGTTTGGATGGAGTCGAGAGATATAGTCTTAGCAAGATCACTGAGGGATTTAGCGTATGCTGAATTTCGGTCTGAGCGTTCAATGCAAAATTGGCTTCGGAATAGAGATAAAAATGTGATTCGGAGAGAGAAAAGGAAGCATTTTTCTAAACTTTTTTGGGGATTAGATTCTGCAGGTTTGTGGAAAGTCTGAGGCGTTCTAGTTGTGTAGGAGATGATGATGTGGTTGGGGATGGTGATATTGAAGTTCTTAATAACTTTTTTGCAGGTGATATGGATCTGGGTAATCAGGATCATATTGACTTTAATGATTTTGATGATGTTGTTGAGTCTTTGTCCTTTCGTTGTGTGAGTGAGATGGAACTACTAGAACCCCTTTAGAAAGTAAAGTCAAATTCGGTTGGCATTGACGGAATTCTTATTAAATTTATAAAAATATTATATTTCCGTACTTATCGACCCTGATTTTAAATGTGGTAAATACTATTTTCACTAAATCGAAATTTCCCATTGCTTGGAAAACTGCACGTGTTGTTCCCATTCCTAAATCGAGAGTAGTTCGAGTAGTTATGATCTAAGGCCCATTTCAATACTACCTACACTGTCCAAAGCTGTAGAACATCTCCTTAAATATCAGATACTTCAGTCTACGTCTAATCATATCTATGAATCTCAGTATGCTTTTCGTCAGGGTTACAGTATTACCCATTTGCTTCTTAGTCTCACTGATGCTATTAGGGAAAATGTGAAAAGTGATAAATTGAGTATTTTGATTTCACTTTATCTCTCTAGAGCCTTCAACTCTATTAATCATATGAAGATGCTGTATAAGCTTAAATATGAATTTGGTTTTTCGAAATCGGCTTGTAAACTTATAATGTCCTATTTGAATGGTAGATCGCAGTTTGTGGTACTTAATGGTCTTAGATCTAGCTTACTATCTCTTTATTCTGGTGTTCCTCAGGGGCCCGTTTTAGGTCCTCTGTTGTTTATTTTGTATATAAATGATCTGAAATGATTTGTTATTTAAAGGCAACTGCTATTTTTTTGAAGTCTTTGAAAATTACATAAACCGTTGTCTGGAGTGTGTATCGCAGTGGACATTGAAAAACTTATTATCCATAAATTCCTCCAAAACTAAGGCTATTATATTTGGCCCTACAAGTCGATTCTTAATTGACCTGAATATTTTCCTAGGTGAGTTTGAGCTTGAATTTTTTAGCCAACTAAAGTGTTTAGGGGTTGTGCTTGATAATAAGCTGTCATTCAAACCGCATATTGATTCTCTATCTGCTAAAATTTGGGGCTCATTGTGTAGGATTTACTCTATTAATGTTTTCCTACCTTTTCGAATCAAGTTAAGATTAGCTCATTCCCTCCTGATATCGCAGGTGTTATATGGACTTGAGGTGGTATCAGGTACAATTGGCATTCATTTTAAGAAACTTAAATGTAGTGTACGAGGACGGGCTCATATTTCGAGCTATGTTCATCGCTTTCTTGGATGTTCATTTGAAAACTTTGTTAAATACCGTAATTTAATTTTAATTCATAGGATCATGAAAATTGGCAGACCTATTAACTTGTGTGATTTATTAATATTTTCACGATCTACTAGAAACCCTCAAGTGTTTATTCCAAGGATTGTAAGGTCTTTGTTTGAGAGGTCTCGGTGTTGAAACCGATTGCCTCATGAATTATGTATCTTCTCACAGTCGAACAATGTCTTCCGTTTAAAATTACTTCAGCACTTTGCTAGTTTGGTTTAATATTTTTGCAGCTATTTATATTGCTTATTTTTTTATTATTTTCTAATTCATTACGAATTTGTTTGTTTATGGCTATCACTAATTGGGACAGTTATATTCTAATATTGACTTTTACTTTGTCTGATTCTTATCTTGCGTTACGGCTGGGGAGCCGATATGTTTAATGACTGATATTTGATATTTTTGTTAATATGTTAAGATATTTTTAAATCTTTTGATCTCAGTATTATTACTATGTAATATAGGTTTATTTGACCTGGATGGCTTCTATATTACAATACTTGAATAAATAAATACATAAATAAACTTCGTAATTTATTACAATTGTAAATCTTGTAAATAAATAAGCCTAAATTCAAATCTGCATTTAAAGAAACCTGAGTGTAAATGGTTTGATTTATAGCAACGGTATTGTTGTTTTTGCAATAGCACATTTCTAAATATCTTTGTAAATTTAAGACACGCAGTTAATTTAAATAATCGACTGGACAGTAATGTGTCCTTCAGTTAAACAAGTCAATACATATGTACAGAAATGTATTTCATAAATATTTTCTTTTCATTACTCAATTATCAAATAAAGATTAATCCTTATTTACACTTTTTATGGAAGGTGTATGTTATAAGGAAAGTTAATAAATCAATAAATATATTTTTCTACTTACAGTAACCTGCACTGCTTTTGGTTCTACAAATACATCCGACTTTGTGCAACGGGCACTAAGGCTAGTACTAGTAGGAGTAACAGCTCCTATGGGTGTGGCATCACTATCTGAAGAGGCTTGGAGTCTTACGGCTGGTTCGGGGAAAATAAATTCTTGTGGCGGCTGAGAATGTGAGACGTTGGCTAACGATTTGCGGCTAAATAAATGATTTGTATTTAAAACAGTGTTCTTTTTAATATACATAATTCATATAGCAAATAATATACAATTGTATATACTTACCTTAGCGTTGATAATCGATTTGGTGTAGAATCTTCTGCATCAAAAAATTCTTCCGAACTATCTGAATCTGTTTCTGGTTTCTTCATTTTCGTTTTTTATAATTTTAACAGCAAATAAAATTTCCAAATTTTAATATTTAAACAAAAACCAAACTGCATTTGCAGTCCAAAAATATTTTACACATCAATTTAATTCTATTTCTTCTTCTTCAATATTTTGTTTTGTGTTTCATGAAATGTACGTCATTAATTTTTATTCATAATTACTCTTAAAATAAGTGAACAATTGACGCTGCTATTAAGCTATTATTACTTTTTATAAAACTAAAGTAATTTAATTAAACAAAATATTTTAAACATTTTTTCACTGTTGAATTGTGTAAAATAGACGTCATGCTAATGAAAGGGAAATTAATAATTCTTAGTAAAAAATTAGGCATGTTCAATAAATTGATACCCCAAAGCAATTTGACACAAGCGAGTCGCTTATAAAGGTCTAGTAGTTACGCCACACGTTGTTAAAATGTATCCGTACCTTAAATGTAACGTTGGCATTTAGTGCAATTATAGAACGTAAAAAACGAACCAGCATGTTGCTGTGTAAAATTAACCACACTTTATCAGCTGTTTATAAATGTCACGTACAAATGTAGTAAAAATCTATTGTCAACAGATTGGGACGTTCCGGTTACGTGACAGTTGAGTTCGGTAACTGCTCTATATGTTTTTCATGTAACAGAAAAAAACAGCTGACACGTTTAGTTACGACTGGCTAACTAGGCCTTAATACCATACAATGCATTTCTAGCCTAGGCCTAGGAAAAAACACGGTTTTCATTTGATGCAAGAAATTTCTAATGTGTTTGTTGTAAAACTCGGCAATCGAGCTTCATTGATGCGAGAGCTTCAATACTCAATGTTTTTATATCGTAAAATAACAGTGTTGGAAAACGTAATTTTCTTCTCAAATATATACATTTTATAGGCTTGAATGTTGACAATTATCGTCAAATACCCATTCTAAACTTTATTTAAACGGATTTATAAATTTGAAGTAGCGATTTTATCTTTTGAATATTTTGCCAATTGTACGTATGTATGTCCGCTATGTTAAATCAGATCAACTCATATACGTTAAGGCATAAACATAACTAAATTTTTATTTTTGTTTATAATAATTATATCTTATAATTATATATTTTTTAAAATTATAACGAAATCATAAGAAATAAAAAAATTTTACATTAGTAATTATCAAATAAAAATCAAACAAAAATTAGGCAAAATTACAAAATATAAAAGCATTTATAAAATAAGCAACATTATTTTCTACTCCCACCACACAGGACTTGCTCGTCAGTCCAATGCATGAGCACCGTCTCCGCGACCACGTTCACCCTGTTCCCCCTCCGCGTCGTCGTCATCATCTATTCCCTGGAGTATACGTGATATAACATCGCCAAACATGCCACCAAAGCGATTATCTGATGGCAAGGCTGGAGTATTGGCACCAAAATGTTGTACACCAATCTTTGCTAAATATTTATCAAACGCAGGATCACGCTCCAATTGTTTATTATAGAGAGTACACAATGAACGGAAAGCTTCTAAATTTTTTGTGTCCATGAGACGGAACAAGAAGTGAGTAAAATTCAAGAGTGGCTGCTTAAAGGGTGCCTCCTTTCGATTTATTTTCGGATGACAACGTGTATATGTGGTAAAAGTATCCTCAGCAGTTTTGCGATCATTTAAACTTAGTTGTTGTAAAACGGCTTGTACAATAAAGAGGTCTGTTTCGCTTCTAAAGCCTTTGGTTTCGTTAATTTTAATTAAGATGCGACCGCAAAGATAACCATCACGACACAGCATATAGTAACGTCTAGCAATTTCTGTATTACCTTCGATCCAAAAAACTTGGGCAAGTATTCTGTACAAAGCTGGATCTCCAGGATAGTTACCAGCTTTTTCAGAGCTCCATTTAATAGAACGATTCTGTAAAAGTATAAATATTAAACATTATTTGTGTTAATGGCTACATCTTGTATATAAATAAATAATGTTTATAACTTTCGTAGATTCAGATTCTGCGGTTTTGTAAATAGAAATCAAAAGTATAAAATCTAAATTTGGGGTTTTAAAAGTACATATGTAGGTATATTGCTAGCATCCACCTTTGTTTACCAAAACCAATAATTGTAGTTAATAATCTATAAAGATCTTTGTTATTATTATTTATATATAATAAAAGTGTATTTTAACCAGAATTAACTCAAATAATAAGTAGAAGTAAAAATGACATTTTAAATAATAATGTTATCTTTTTTTGACTCATGTCTGGAAAAACCTATACAAAAATTTGCATATAAAAAAGTAATAAAAGAAACTAATAACAATAGCAAATGGTTTAATAATGAGCTAAAAATTCTTAAAAAGAAAAAATTTGTAAATAGTAAAATTAGTTATTAGAAAATACTATTACAGCATGGAATGACTCTAATGAAATAAGAAATATATATAAAACAAGAATTAATAAAGAACAAGTAGGAGCGTTAAATTCGGCTGTGCCGAAATTTTGATACCCTCCACCCAATATTGGTTACGGCTACCACTTTGAAACTGTTGTCGATACTGAATCATTAAATCCGAATACCAATTAAAGTTAATTGATTTTTTGTTGGCCAATTTCTATTATAACAAACAATGATCCTTAATTAATTAAGAATTAATTAATTTCATTTTTCTTTTACTAGAGAGAAAACCCCTAAGTACTTCATAGAACACCAATGAAATTCATTATTTAACGCAGCCGGTATCATAATAAGACCAAAAGTTTGATCCCTATAAGCCTGTTTTGAGACCTTAAGAGTCTTACGATAAATCAAAAAAAAAAAAAAAATTTTAATGAATCTTGGCTACAAATTATTAATATTAAAAAAACGAAAAAGGAAATTTTAAAATAATTTTATTTAATACAAAAAAACAAAAATAATAAACAAACAACAGTCTTATACAAGTGCTCGTTTAATACGGTTGCTTACTATAAAACGCGCTTTGTTAATTATATATTCTCCTTTGTTGCCTTTCTCACTTATAATTTCTCTCGTGTTTAAATAACTTTCCTATTATTTCGGTACATAAAAGCTGTTAACGTCCATTTTTTTTAAACTATGGCGTCCTCCTCAGGAGGAAACTACTACGAGATGTTAGATCCATCTCCGAAAAGAAAAAAGAAAAACAAAAATACAAATTACAGTTTAGACAATACAATCGACTTCCCGCAGATTACAAACAAACAAAACTACATCTCAAATCAGTGCCCAAAATTTATAATTTTAAAAAGCAAGAACTCCGATAAACCAATACAAATGTTTAACATATTCTTGGTCTCAAAGGCTTTAGAAGGCATTTCCAGCGAACCCACGCAAAAAATTAGTTTTACGAGAGACGGGAACCTACTCATACTTACCAAAAATGAAGCCCAAGCCAATAGATTCCTCAAGGCAACAAGTCTACCAGGTGTTTGCCAAATCGAATGCACCCTACACCCAACCCTTAACATAATAAAGGGTGTTGTTTTCGCCCACATACTAAAAGATCTAAGCGAAGAAGAAATAACGAACGGCTTAAAAGATCAAGGCGTAGTAGATTGCAAAAAAATAACTAAATTTACAGAAAACAACATCGTAAATACACCACTTCATATCCTCCACTTCAGCCTCTACAAACTACCAACAGAAATTAAAATAGGTTTCCTCAACTGTAAAATTGAACCATACATTCCAAACCCCATCCAATGCAAAAAATGTTTCAAACTGGGTCATACCCGCAAATATTGTAATGGAAATGATAATTGCGAGATATGTTCCTCTACCATTCACGATCCCTCACCATGTAGCAAAATACAATGCATAAACTGTAATCACCCTCATAGTGCCACCAACAAAAACTGTCCAATAATCAAACAACGACAAGAAATACTTAAAATAAAAACAATAAATAACTGTTCATACAAAGAAGCCTCAATCCAAGCAACAGACATACAAACATATAGCATACCTATAGAAGAACTAGAAAAAGCCATAGAAGAAAGAAAAAATAAATTAACCAAAAGAAAACAACTAAATACCACTAATAATATAAATCCCAACCAAGCTACAACAACAGAAACTACCAACAGCTCAAACAACTACCAACAAATAAAAACAACATCAACGAAAGATCAACTACAAAAACCTTCACTAAACTTAGACAATATCACAAGCCATAATAATAAACAACAACAAACACTAAAACCAATTACACCTATAAACATAACTGCAACAAAATATTCAACCAAACCTCTAGAACAACAATCAAAAAAAGCAGAAGACACTAGCACACAAAAAAACAAAACCCTATATCACAATACTGAATCAGCACCAGCAAAAATATCATATAGAAGAAAAGAAATCGACTCACGGGATTCCTTCATGGAACAATAATTTCAAACAACACAAACAAAATACATATATAGATATTTTTTTTTTTTTTTCAATGTCAATTAAAATTTTACAATGGAATTTAAACGGTTTTTACAATAATCTTCACGAACTACAAATTTTAATCCGTGAACACTCACCTGACATAATTGCCCTACAAGAAACCCATCACTCTGCCAACTATATAAAACTCAACGGTTATGTAGCAAACCTATCCGTCGCTAACGCATCCAAACATGGCGGTACCGGTCTATTCATAAAAAACAATTTAAAACACACTATAATACACTCTTCAAACAATTTTTCTGCCGTTGCCGATGTCTTTATTGGGTTTAAATTAAAAATTATTTCTCTATATCTAAGCCCATCAGAACCCCTTCCAATCACAGAACTAACGTCTTTCTTTACAGATAATAACCAGCGGACACTTATATTAGGAGACTTCAATGCACAATCAACCTTATGGGGCTCCCCCTCTACGTTAACCAAAGGCTACCTAGTCGAAAATCTATTAATTCAATCAAATATGACTCTTCTCAATAATGGATCTGCTACACATTTCTCAACAAGATCCACTTTCACTCACGTGGATCTATCTCTAGCTTCAGCCGACATAACACCCTTTTCTGTATGGAACATTGACTCACAACTTCACGGTAGTGATCACTACCCAATTCACATACAAATTAAAATACCACATTATAAGAATGGGAATGCAAATCAAAACCGAACACGTTTTAACACCGAGAAAGCAAATTGGACGAAGTTCCACCAAACGCTCAACAATACTCCACATATTCAACTTTCATCCCACACTAACAAAGAAGCCGCTCGGTTACAAAAAGCCATAATAGCTGCCGCTAATACAGCTATACCTCACTTTAAAAATAGGAAAAACAATAAATTTACATATTGGTGGAACAACGAATTAAAAACCCTTCGCGACTCTAAGCAAAAACTGTTCAACAAATTCAAAAAACATCCTACCTCAGAAAATAGAATCACCTATAAAAAAGCTAACGCTCTTTTTAAACTAAAATCCAAAGTAGCTAAAAAAAACTCATATTTTACATTCACTAGTGAAATTAATCCAAACACACCAATTAACAAAATCTGGAACAACTTGCGTAAGCTAAATGGCATAAGCACATCCAACCGCATTCGCCATATTATTCATGACAACCAAACTTTATATGATCCAATAGATATTGCCAACTTTTTCGCGGATAAATGGTCACAACGATCCAGTGACGACAACTTCAACGAATCTTTCAAACTAAACAAAAAGTTGCTAAATATCACCACCAACTATGCCCTGAATAATTCAGCTAAATCTTTAGAAATAGATATAACTTTATTTGAAATACAATCCACATTACTATCACTTAAAGGGAAAACCCCTGGATTCGATAAAATAAACTACCCCATGCTTAAAAATCTACCTCTTAACACAAAACATCATCTACTCCAACTGTTTAATGCAATCTTCAACACCGGTATAATACCTCAACAATGGAAAACGTCTACTATAATACCAATACCCAAACCTAAGCAGGATATAACCTCTCTAGACGGATTCCGTCCCATTTCATTGATCCCATGTACATCTAAACTCCTTGAAAAAATAGTCGCCACAAGACTCACATGGTTTCTCATAAAAAACAAACTTTTAAGCACAAACCAAGTGGCCTTTAAACCAAATAAAGGTACATTGGACGCTCTGACTTATATAGACCATATAATCGCTTCCACCCTTTCCCACAGAAATCATTTATCAGTTATATCTATAGATTTTGAGAAGGCGTTCGATCGCGTCGGGATACATACCATAATATCTCAATTAAAGGAATGGAAATTGGGCAATAAAATAATCAACTTTGTACATAGTTTTCTATCAAATCGGAAATTAAGGATCGAAGTCAACAACGTTCACTCATATATAAAACCTCTTTACAATGGCATCCCACAAGGTTCACCCCTTTCAGTCGTTTTATTCCAGATCGCTACCGATAAACTAAACAAAATCATTTCCAACAATAAATATTTTCAACATGTCATCTACGCCGATGACTTATACATCATCTCTAAACAACTAAAAAATATTAACTTCCAAGGTGAAGTCGATACCCTTTTCACTTCCATAGATGATTGGTGTAATAACACAGGAGCAAAAATTTCATTCCCCAAAACAAAATGTCTCCATATATGTAAGAAGAAGTCTTGTGACACTAAAAACATCTCAATTCTAGGTAATCAAATCAACACAGTAGATTCACTAAGAATACTTGGCGTTATTTTCAATAAAAGCTTTACATGGTCTTCCCACATCAACAATTTGAAAATATCTCTCCAACAACGACTAACCCTAATCAAATGTTTAGCCACCAAAAAGAACAATTCTCATCCAACAACTAGTGTAAACATTGTTCGTAGTCTTATTTTATCAAAACTGGATTATGGACTAGTTATATATGGTAAAGCCTCAAAAACTCAATTAAAAAAACTTCACCCAGTGTATAACTCGTCAATTAGAATTAGCCTCGGCGCTTTAAGAACTACACCAACAAAAAATATTATGGCAGAATCCGGTTTACCAACTTTGCAACAAAGATTCCACTATCTCACATCGAATTTAATTATCAAAGTTATATTTCCATCAGAGCAACACCTGTTAAAACGTATCCACTATATTCCCTCACAATTACCTCTTCGGTTCCCATCAACTTTATGCCTAACCATGAAATACGCGACTGATATGGACATTAGAACCAAACCGCAAAAAGTCTATTTCCCATCTGAACCATCCTGGAAATTAAAAAACAGCAGTTTTATAAATGATCTAATGGCTTTCCCAAAAGAATGTACACCAAACAGCACCTATACATCACTATTCAAGGAGATTTCATCTGCCCACCTAAACAACAATTGGAAAATCTTGTATACCGATGGATCAAAAACCGACAATTCCACCTCATTTGCCGTTATTAACAACAACTTAAACATAGACCACCTAGCAATTCTAGATCAGAGATCCTCAATTTTTACAGCAGAATCAACAGCAATTTATTACGTATTAAATAAATACAAAAATATCCGTGGAAAGTTCATGATATGTTCTGACTCCAAATCTACAGTAATGGCAACTCAAAACATAAAAAACAAAACCATTACCATCTCGAAAATAAGGGATATTCTAATAAAATTTCACACCAAATTCAAAATTATGTGGATCCCTAGCCACATTGGTATAATAGGAAACACCCTTGCAGATGAAGCAGCAAAATACGCAACACATGCCCCCATTATTCAGTATCCTTCAATAAATAAAAAAGACATCATAAAAACTATTTCATCACATCTAAACAAAATTGATAGGGATGACTGGAACAACTATCAGCATCACTACAAACTCATCAATCCGAACAAAACCAGACCAATTTATCCCCCTCACGCCACAAGACTAGATTTGCAAAAATACATCAGATTAAGACTGGGACACACCTACATCACAAATTGTCATTTGTTCACCAATTCAAGACCAGCAGAATGTCCTTTATGCAATACAGAAGTCATAAATATAAACCATCTAGTTTCAAATTGCAATTCCATAAACAGCGCTCAACTCACGCTATTTGGTAGAGTTTGTTTAAAAGATCTACTAAAAACCATTAACATTGAAAATATTAACGCCGTTCAAAGTATTTTAAAATTTTGTAATATATACCACTTGATATAAGTTCTTCTACAACAAATTTAGGTCAAAAACCACTGCAGTTAGTACCTGAGTATAAAATTGTATTTACCTTCATAATTTATTACGATTGTAAATCTTGTAAATAAATAAATAAATAAACAAACAAAACAAAAATTTTAATATTTAATTTTTAATTTTCAGTTTTCAATTTTTAATTTTTAATTTTAAATTTTAAATTTTTAGTTTTTAATTTTTAATTTTTAATTTTTAATTTTTAATTTTTAATTTTTAATTTTTAATTTTTAATATTTAATTTTTAGTTTTTAATTTTAAATTTTTAATTTTTAATTTTTTATTTTTAATTTTTAATTTTTAATTTTTAATTTTTTGTTTTTAATTTTTAATTTTTAGTTTTTAGTTTTTAATTTTTAATTTTTAATTTTTAATTTTTAATTTTTAATTTTTAATTTTTAATTTTTAATTTTTAATTTTTAATTTTAATTCTTAATTTTTAATTTTTAATTTTTAATTTTTAATTTTTAATTTTTAATTTTTAGTTGTTAATTTTTAATTTCTAATTTTTAATTTTTAATTTTTGATTTTTAATTTTTAATTTTTAATTTTTAATTTCTAATTTTTAATTTTTAATTTTTAATTTTTAATTTTTAATTTTTAATTTTTAATTTTTAATTTTTAGTTTTTAATTTTTAATATTTAATTTAAAATTTAAAATTTTTAATTTTTAGTTTTTAATTTTTAATATTTTATTTTAAATTTTAAATTTTAATTTAAAATTTTTAGTTTTTAGTTCTTAGTTTTTAATTTTTTATTTTTAATTTTCAATCTTTAATTTTTAAATTTTCAATTTTCATTTTTCAATTATTATTCTTTATTATTCTTTTTTCAATTTTCATTTTTCATTTTCCATTTTTATACCCTCCACATCTCAGTGGCAGAGGGTATATATAGGTTTGTCATTCCGTTTGTAACGCATCGAAAAACTAATTTCCGACCCAATAAAGTATATATATTCTTGATCCTTATCACAGCTCGAGTCGATATAGCGATGTCCGTCTGTCCGTCTGTCCGTCTGTCCGTCTGTCCGTGTGTCTGTTGAAATCACGCTCATTCAAAAAAAAAACCATTTACTTAGGTCAGGTTACGAAAAAATTATTTGCCATAATTCCCACCAGGTTGGTATTGAAATCGGAGTAAATCGGGAGCCTCTGCGCTGAGAAATGAACAAAAGTTTATAGATACCTCTAAAAAAAACATGAAACCTAGTGTTTTCTTGTAATAGTTTAGTGGTTGAACATACAACAACATAAAAAAAGCCACAAAAAAAATGTGATTCATACATATTAACAATAACAAGAACACAACTACCATGAGCTATGTTAATAGTATTGCCACAAACCGAGGTGGAGGGTATCAAAGATTCGGCACAGCCGAATTTAACACTCTTACTTGTTTATTTTCCAATTTCCATTTTTCAGTTTTCACTTTTAATTTTTAGTTTTTCATTTTCCATTTTCCATTTTTAATTTTCAATTTTCAATTTTTCATTTCTTATTTTTCATTTTTAATTTTCCATTTTTTATTTTTCGTTTTTCGTTTTTCATTTTTATACCCTATACCACTATGTGGTTTGGGTATAATGACTTTGTGCTGCTGTTTGTAACAACCAAAAATATTTGACCTAGACCCATCTTTAATTATACCGATCGAATCAGAATCACTTTCTGAGTTGATTTAACAATGTCCGTCCGTCCGTCCGTCCGTCCGTCCGTCCGTCCGTCCGTCCGTCCGTCCGTCCGTCCGTCCGTCTGTGTGTCCATGTAAAGCTTGTAATCAAACTGCAGGTCGCAAATATGAATATATTTTGATGAAATTTGGTACATAAGCTTTTATCGGCCATGGGATGAACGCTATTGAAATTGGTGAGAATCGGTCCATGTTCAGACCTAGCCCCCATACAAATTACCCATATGAAATCGACATAAATTGCCATAAGATCCAAATTGTCATATAGATATTACTCAAATTGGGTTTGTATGCGTTCATTACATCCACTAATGAGTAGTCCAAAAATGATCCCTTTGACCCCATATAGAGCTGCTTCCCGATCTTCACTTAAATCTATTAAAAAACAAAAATATTGAACTGATTCTTCTCAAATTTTGTTTGTACATATTTTTGCAAAATACAAGAGACTTTACCAAACATGATCAGGATCGGTCCATTTTTGGACCTAGTCCCTTTATATATATAGCATCCGATATGAACTTTTTCATATCTGCAGCCAAAAAAATTAATAAAAATCCCACTCAAATTTGGTTTTTGCTTATTTTCTATGTCCAGTTAGTTGGGCCTAAGAGATAGGGTTTCTAAACGCATGGTATAGGGTATCATATAGTCGGTCTAGACCGACTATAATTTTCTTACTTGTTTATTCTTAATTTTTAATATTTAACTTTTATTTTTATTTTTTAGTTTTAATAACTTTTAATTTTAACGATAAAGAAATATGTGGTAATACTTGCTTACGTCAATGGACACCTGCAATATAAATATACACACAACTGCAATGACTTCAACAATAAGAAGAATTACAACATACTAGCAGATTCCAGCCCTCGAAATTCGAGT
The DNA here is from genome assembly GCA_963682025.1 of Cordilura impudica. NCBI lineage: Eukaryota > Metazoa > Arthropoda > Insecta > Diptera > Scathophagidae > Cordilura > Cordilura impudica. The sequence continues at coordinate 113,485,194 of OY821517.1, forward strand.
GCAAATTTTAGAAAATTTTATTTGTTCTCTAAATAAAGACCCTAAATGCTAATCAATTATGTATAGCCAATTTACAAATCAACACAAAAAACAAACTCATTTTTATTATAAACACATTAACAAATTTAATAAACACATACATAGCATTGTATAATTATACCCTATACCACTATGTGGTTTGGGTATACCACTATGTGGTTTGGGTATAATGACTTTGTGCTGTTGTTTGAAACTACCAAAAATATTTGACCTAGATCCATCTTTTATTATACCGATTAGCTCAGAATCACTTTCTGAGTCGTTTTAGCGATGTCCGTCCGTCTATGTGTCTATGTAAACCTTGTAATAAAACTACAGGTCGCAAATATGAATATATTGATAAAATTCGGTATATAAGCTTTCATCGGCCATAGGATGAACGCTATTGAAATTGGTGAAATCGGTACATGTTCAGACCTAGTCCCCATACAAATAACCCCTACGAAATCGACATAAATTGCCATAAGATCCACATTATCACATATATGTTAGACAAATTAGGTTTGTATGTGTTTATTGTATCCATTAATCAGTAGTCCAAAAATAATCCCTATAGTACAATTCTTAGTCATAGGCCCCATATAGAGCTGCTTCGACCCCAGTATTTAAAATACATAAATAACGGAATAATAGAAAAAGGTGTTAGTATAAAATAAATTGGGTTTATAATAGATATAAAATTAAAACTAAAAAAACATCGAATTTATATGTAAAAAAAATCGGCAAGAAAATTGGATTTTTTAAAAGAATATGGAACAAAGTTTCATTAATAACAGCTATAAATATATATTGCACAGTGATAAAACCACATTTTGAGTTTGGATCAACAATTTTATATACACGCTGCAATAAAACACAAATTGATAGATACAAAATTCACAAAATAAAGCAATGCCTTCGATATTAAGATGCAATAAATATACACCAATACAACACATTTAGATACATTAAAATTGCTCAACATTCGACAAAGGCTGGAATTAAACACGATAAACTTTTTACAAAAAATGAAATTGAAAAATGCACCGGAATATTATAGAGCAGTTGACATATGTTGGGGAAATAAAACCATATGGCCTTAGAAATACGGGTAACTTCAGGATGGGAAAGATGTAGAGTATACGATGGAACAGATGTAACGCAGTGCCTTAAATGTAGAGGATATAACCATATCGCAAAAGAATGCAAAAATCAGGAAATATGCTTGAGATGTCATGGACAACATAAAACAAAAGAATGCAAAAATACGGAGCAGATAATGAAATGTATAAATTGCATGAAAATGAACAATAAACTAAATATGGATTTAGATGAAAACCATTTTACAAACAGTAGAGAATGCCCCGTTTATCAGAATAAATTGAATTTAAAAATGAGAAAAATTGGCTTATCAGTTTAACAATCAAAGAATATACGTGCTCTATACACAAATGTACAAGGATTGGTAAATAATTATAATCAAGTGGAAGTCATTGCATCGAATGAAAACCCGGACTTATTTATACTTTCGGAGACCCACATTACAAAAGACATAGAAGAAAATGAAATTATATTACAAGGATATGATCATATTTTATCGTTTTCTACTTCTACAAGAACTGGTGGAGTCATTATTTATTTTAAAAAGATATGGAAACTAACTAAAATTATTGAAAAGATAGAAGGTGCTAAATACTGGATGTTAGTATGTAAAGCCACATGTGAAGACAATCAAATAATAATTGCTGCAATATACAGATCGCCTAGTTATGGAGAGTCGGAGTTTTGTAAAAGTTTTGAAGAAGTTTTAGATGAAATAAGTGATTATAACTGTGATATTTTAATAACAGGAGATTTTAATATTGATAATATCGACACATAAAAATCAACTTGAATGTATACTAAATGATAATGGTCTTAGGCAATTAGTTAGTGAATATACTAGAATAGCAAAAAATTCTAGAACAATAATTGACTTTGTTATAACAAATAATTGTAATATATCAGTAAACAACAGCAATACAAATAAAATAGCGGATCATGAAATGATAAATATTTTAATTAAAACTGAAAAAAATAATTATACCAACATAGACAACCAAGAATTAGAAATTTTTAAGTACAACAAAGAGACATTTAACACAGAGTTAAGTAAAAATATGGGATACAATGAAAATGAAAACATTAATGAAAATGTAACTTTATTTGATAATTGCTTTAAAGAAACTATACAAAAATTTACTAATAAGAGAATTATACGGGAAAAAAGCAATATAAAATCGGTGGTTTAATAGTGAATTACGTTTAATGAAAAAGGACAAAATAATTAAATACCAAACAGCAAAATTGGAAAATACAAATCAGGCATGGACCAAATACAAAACAATAAGAAATTTATATAAAGTGAAAATCGAAAACGAAAAAAATAAATACATTAATAATAAAATTAACAATGCGGGTGATCAAAAACAAATGTGGAGAGAGATCAAAGATCTAGTAATTAAAAAAAAAACCATAATGTGATAAAAACTGTGATATTTAACCAAGTAGAATATAAGGATAATATAGAAATTGCTAGTCAATTCAATAATTATTTTGTAGATAGTATTAAATTAATTAGAGATTCCATAGAATATGAGCAATATGAAAACCAAATAACTGTGATAAACCAACAATTCAAATTCTGTGCAATAAACATTTTAGAACTTAAGAATATAATTATACATATGAAAAATAAAACTGACTGTGATAAAATATCTAATAAAATCATTCTTGATAACTGGAACGTAACAGGAGAATCAATATTAAAAATTATAAATAAATCGCTAGAGACAGGTGAATTCCCTGAAAATTGGAAAGTAACTATGATAACACCAATTAAAAAAGTGACAAAAACAAATAAATGCGAAGAATACCGGGCAATAAACACATTAAAAACCTGTGAAAAAATTTTGGAAAAAGTTGTTAAAGAACAATTAGAAAAATATATTGAAGAAAACTCTATATTGTCAAAGTACCAATCAGGATTCCGTAAAAAATACTCATGTGAAACGACTGTAAATTATGTAATAAGTAAATGGAAAAATATAGAAAAAACAAAAAAAGTGATGGCAATTTTTTTAGATTTTAAACGAGCCTTTGAAACAATCGACAGGCAAATTATAGTGAAAAAACTCTATATGTATGGAATACAAGGTACGGAATTAAATTGGTTCGAGTCGTATTTGAAAAATAGGAAGCAAATAACTAAAGTTAATAATGTTTTGTCAACTGAAATTGAAAATGATTTCGGTGTACCACAAGGCTCAATTTTGGGAGCTCTCTTATTTATTATATATATTAATGATATGCCAAAGGTATTAGATAGAAGTGAAATGGTCCTATACGCAGATGATACATTAATATACACGGAAGGAGATGATGATGAAAGTTGCAGAGCAAATATGTACCATGACATCAATAAAATTAATACCTGGTTAAAAATGAATAAACTAAAACTAAACGAAAATAAAACAAATATAATTGAAATAAATATGAACACTGAAGCAATATTTAAAATTAACGATAAAATAATAGAAAAGGTTGAACACATAAAATATCTCGGATTTATAATAGATAAAGACTTAAAATTTAAAGAACACATAGACTATACTTGTAAAAAAATCGGGAAAAAAATCGGATTTTTTAAAAGAATACGAAATAAAATATCAAAAACAACTGCAATAAATATTTATAATACAATAATTAAACCACATTTTGAATACGGATCGACAATAATATATACTTGCTGTAATGATAGTCAGGTGGAAAGAATGCAAAAACTACAAAACAAAGCAATGAGGGTTATACTAAAATGCAATCGATATAAACACATCAACGAAATGCTTAGAGAACTAAAATGGTTAAATATAAATCAAAGACTGAAATTCAACACTTTAATTTTTATTTAAAAAATGAAACAAGGTGATGCCCCAGAATATCTATGCGATCAAATTAAATATGTTGGAGAAGTACAACCGTATGCACTAAGAAATACTGAAGATTTTCGAATCCAAAGGGTCATGACAACACATATGCAAAGATCCCTTTTTTATAAAGGCTTCAAACTATTCAATGATTTACCAAACAATATGAAACTTGAAAGAAATTACAATGTATTTAGAAAAAAATGTACAAATGTAGTAAGATACAATTTATTTATATAGAACTTATAACTAATGTAATATGAATTTATGTAATGTTTTTGAATATTTAAAGTATTTTTAATACTAATAAATAAAATAAAAAAAAAATAAAAAAAAAATGAGGGTAACAACTGCGATGCAAAAACCACTATTAATAGGCTGCCAAATTTTATTAAAAATTAAAGAAATTTTAGTTTTTAAAAGAAATATTGTTAGCTATGTAAGAAATAATATGCAGTATATCCCTAGGATATTTATATTTACTAGCAGATTCCAGCACTCGAAATTCGAGTGCAAAATCTAGGAAATTATATTTTTTCATTTAATAAAGACCCTAAAGGTATGCTTCACAATTCAACTAATTTTAAATGAAGAAAACAATCTCAACACATTTACACAAACAGACTAACAAATTTAATAAACACACACATAGCATTGTATAATATGTATGTGTTAGTAGCAACTTTAAACGATCATAACTCCAAAAAAATATTCCAGACGATGAAAATCTGTAAATCTGGGTAACAGCTAAAAAAATACCTTTCAAATGATAAATTTTTTGTCAAAATCGGGGTAAAACTGTGTAACTTACATCGGTTACAAGAAATCGCCTTGCCTATTAATATTATAGATTTGTAAAACATCTTTAGAGAAATTAAAAGTATTTTAAATACTACTAGAGGACCCCTGCTGCTCCGCAGCATTATAGTAATTAATTTTATAATATAATTTTTATAATATAATACCAAAATTTGCCAAGAGAAGTCAACGTACAGTAATACCAAAATATGTCAAGAGAAGTTAACGTACAGTAATACCAAAATTTGCCAAGAGAAGTCAACGTACAGTAATACCAAATTTTGTCAAGAGAAGTCAACGTACAGTAAAAGCAAAGTTGATTCTCCACGCATAACTTTCCTCGAACCCAACGAATTTAAGCAGTTAATAAAAGAAGGAGCTTGATCCACTGAGTGTTCTTAGACCTACATATGTCAACAGCCTACGTTAATTAGAACTCTAGTTATAGATGTTTGAGAGAAGAAAAATATTGAAAAAAATCTTGAATGCAAAGTTTATTCATAAATTCTTTTAATATATAAGATTAAATAGAATGAAAAAAATAAATTGATTGCAGTACTGATATTTCGCTTGAATTAGATATTGTCATTTCTATAAAATCCGAGTTATTTTTTTGCTATTCCTGTCCGGCCAAAAATAACTTTATAAGCAAAATAATATAATAAAAACCCAATTTTTACTAGTTACCTTAATGCCAAATATATGAAATATATGGTAAAAATATATGTATTTGTCTCAAGTTACTTACTATTAAAGTATCCCGTTCCACGGTGGTAGAACTTAATCGCGAAATAACATTACCCAAACGCTCAATCCATAAATCACCATCTTCGCTTGGACCTCTTTTTTCCAAAGTATCTAAAATTAACAAACCTAAATCAGCTGCACTGGCTTCTTGTTGTTTAGATATCAATTTCATTGATCCTTTGAAAAGTAAATCCAAGCACTCATTATATTTTTTTTGGGCTGTATAACGAAAATATAATGTACGATACATTTGATGAGCTTCATAATAGTGACCCGCCTCAATGGAACTATCTAATTTGCCCAACACTCGGTTAACACCGCGCTGACCTCTCTCTGTTGACGCCGTCGTCGTAGTTTCTGTCTCAGATTCCGTCATCATTTTGTTCAATTTAATTCACCCTTTCTAACGTTTAATAATGTATCGACGGAAGAATAATTACTATTGTTGAAATTATTTGGGGATATTATTAACAACTATTAAATTTTCTATTAAAAAATTTGCAATACGTGTTTTAAGATGTCGATCAAAGTAAAATTTGTCTTCTATTAAAAGTGACATTAAACTCACTGCAAAAAGATAACATTTTCTATCAAACTTTAAACTTGGCAGCACTTTTCATTTATGCGCGAATGTTAAAAACTCTCATGAAAGTTTCATGAAAGCAGGACCCCCCATAACAACGTGACTCTTAGTGTGTGTTTACACATGAAAGTTTTCTTGCTGAAAATCTTGAGTTTATAGGTGAGACGGGAGAGAAGAATGGCAGGGGTACATACTTTCATGTACTCTGAAATTCTCTCTTGGTTCGTAATTATTATTATAGTTATTTTACGTTTTCTTTTATTTTTATGTTCGTTTGTGTTAAGAAATACAATAATTTAAAATAAAGTTAATTTTAATTAAATAAAATGATAAAATAAATAGATAAAATGATAAAGTAAACATGAACAAATCTTGAATTTCAATACAAACTTTTCAGTGTGTAGACACGCATGAAAGTTTAGAAGAGAATTTCAAACAATTTCAGAAAGAAAAATTTCATGTGTAAACCGGGACTTAGACTATCTCTCGTATTATCTATCTCTATCTATCTTTCTTGAAGTCTGTGTCAAAAATGTAAGAATTTGAAAGCAAAAGAAAACGAAAAGTTGCGGCAATAAATTTCTCTGTGTGAACATTAAGACAACTTTAAAAGTTGAAAATTGAAAAAAAGTTGCGCAACAAAAATTGCCTTGTGTGAACTGTCTGAAGCGCGAGTCAGCCGATCTGTTTAATTCGGTTTGTTTAGTATTTTTCACTGTTTGTTTTCTTTTTCATGGTTTGTTTAGTTTGTTTACTGCGTATTTATTATCCTCACTTGTGTTACAATTTGACAGCCGCACGTGTATTTTGTTTTATGAAATTAATATAAAAGACGACATATTTTAATATGCAAGATACAGATTCTGAATATTATTCTGAAGATGAATCAGAAACAGAGGTAATTACTTAAAAAGAAAATATTAAATTTATAATTGAAACTTCATTTATTCAATAGTTACAAGAGGCCTTTGCTCGTGGTGAACTAAAACCTGGTCTGAATATTGAATTTCAAAAAGGAAAAGATAAAATAAATAATATTGTAAGTATTGAAATATACAAATTAAAATAAACAGAAAATTTTAAAAACTTCCAATCGTTTATATTTTTATAGCCCAGACTATTAGCTAAAGCAGATGAAATTAAATCCGATCTACCATGGATAGAACGTATGGATATGGTCAACGATTTAGCACCATTGGCCCCAGAATTAGCTGTAGCTTTAGAAAAACATGAACAAAAGAGAGCCAACATGTTTAAGGGTAATGCCAAAATACATTATGTACGTCCCGAAGAAGATCCAGTGTTAAATGATTTCAAACGTGAAATGTTATTCCACCGCCAAGCTCAAGCTGCCGTTATCGAAGGCATCAAACGTTTACATGATTTAGGTATTAAGACAAAACGTCCCGATGATTATTTTGCTGAAATGGCTAAAACTGACGAGCACATGCAAAAGATTCGCTCCAATTTAATGGCCAAACAGGAAGGTCAAGCTAAATCAGAACGAATACGACAAATCAGGGAACAACGTAAAATGGGTAAAATGTTGGCTAAACAGACGAAGGTGCAACGTGAAATGGAAAAGAAAGATATGTTGGATAAATTGAAGAAGTTCCGGAAAGGAAAATTGAAGAACTTGGACTTCTTGGAAGACGCCAAAGAGCTGGAAGCAAAAACCAAAAAATCAGCATCGATGCGAAAAATGCGAAATAAAAAATTCGGATTTGGTGGCAAAAAGAGTGGTTCAAAACGCAATACAAAATCTTCAGCCGCTGGCTTAGAACGGTCGAAAGTGCCAAGAAGTCGTGTAGGATCAAAGGCTGCTCCGGGCAATAAACGTGTGGGAAAGTCCAGACGTCTTAAGAAGAAATCATCTAGAAAATAAATATAAGTTTTTAACTTAACTTACAATATATAATTTACAAGTTTTTATTTTATTACAATTTTTTTTTTAATAAATTTAAATTAAACATGTGATTATGCGTCTGATAGGATTCCAGCTGACTTTAAGTTTTATTCCATAATTTGCCTTTAAGAGAAACTTCGAAACTGTCGAATACATGAAACTAAAACACCCGCTGTGTCGTGATCTGGTTCTTGTCGTCGCACTCTAAATCTTGGGGAAAAATATTCTCAATAATATTTTTAAATTGTATTTTATTAAATTTAAAATCCAATATTGCTGATTATAATCTCACATCTTTTTTTACTTTTCTTTTTTGTATGAACCCCTGTATCATTAGAGTCTTCTGTTGAAACAACTTTTTTTTTCTTTTTCAATGCTAGTTCCGAGTGCTTTAAGTTTTCTAATTCAATATGATCTCCTTTTTTCTTTTTCTTCTTTTTAGGTTCTATATGAATAGTTGAAAGATCTGTAGATGTCTCAATTTCTACTTGAAGAATATTTGCCTGTTTACTCTTTTTAATTTGTTCATCTTCAGTTGTGTCCAAACAAATCGTATTTAACTTATAATTACTTTCGCTATGTTTTCTTTTCTTTCTCTTCTCTTTTAATTCATTATTTTCGATTTGATCAGAATAATATTCTTCTACAGGAGCTATTACTTTTGATTCAGCTATTTTTTTACCTTTCTTTTTTTTCTTCGATTTCTGAATTGGCTCTTGTTCTAAATTTTCAATTTTCTCTACATTTTTTTGTTTTGTTAGCTTCTTACTAGCATCTTCATCACCTTTACGTTTGGCCAACATTTTTGCCAGCAGCTCCTCTTCCTGTTGCTCAATTCTTGACAATTTTCCACTTAACTTTAAACCATGTCTAGCTCCCTTGTGTGCTGTTCTACCACCACAGGCCTTAAATAACTCCTCATCTGTTAGTACCTTTATTTTGGTTACTTCAATATCACCGGGATCTATTTTATTGCGATTTTCTACTTCATTTCCCAAATTAGTTAAGGTAGCTGCTCGTAGGAAATTATCATATCCATTTGCGTTATCTTTCTCCATTAGTCGTTTAGATTTATTTAACTTTTTCATTGAGTAGCCTTTAGTAGATATCTCTACACATTCCTCGTCGTCTTTTAAATCAATTTTTATTGTATCACCGTCTTGTTTGACATTTACATTATTGGATGCTTCGTTGAATACACGCTCCCACCAGTGGTTATTGAAATCTTCCGCTGATTGATCAGCACCAAAACCAGCTTTATCAAATTTAAGATTGGCTTTCAACGGCTTTGCTATTCCATTGCTGTTTTTACCTAAACCCTCGCCTTCCTTCCAACCATGCTTTCTGAGAATTTTGAGAGCAAAATCCATTAAATGTGTTAAAAATTAAATTTATTAAATTTTGATAGTTTTTTTTTAAACGTGGAAAACAAAATAGTGAATTGCTCGAATGAGTATGTTAATACAACGCTGCAATTACGAACCGAAAATTAATACTCTAAAGGGCACTTGTCAAATGCTTGACATCAAGCTCGTGTACGAGTGCTTGACGTCAGCATATACATTTGCTGTACAACCTATACATCATTCATTTTTCATTTTACTTTGAATTGTCAACAGCGCGAGAAAAACAATAAAGTATTAATTTTAACGTGATTTTAAACTTATTTGCTTTTTAATAAATAAAACAAATAAAATTGATTATATAGGCCAAGTTTCCCAACGTTTTATTCAGAAAAGAATTAATTTAAAAAAACACTTTTTTCATCCGACATTTTTAGCGTATGTTCTGTTTGAAATTGCGTTTAAAGTGTGTTCGTGCTTGATGAGAAAATACAATACATTCATCAAAATCTCTCGTACAGCATGCCAAAAATCTAAAATTTTTGATTTTCCATTAAGCATCGTCGATGTCACACATACTAACAAATTTTCACTAAACGCCTATAGTTAGCCACACGTTGTTAAAATGTATCTGTACCGTAAATGTAACGTTGGCATTTGTTGCAATTATAGAACGTAAAAAACGAACCAGGATGTTGCTGTGTAAAATTATCTAAACTTTATCAGCTGTTCACAAATGTCACGTACAAATGTAGCAAAAATCTATATTCAACAGATTGGGACGTTCCGGTTACGTGACAGTTGAGTCGGTAACGGCTCTAAATACTTTTTCATGTAACAGAAAAAAAACAGCTGACACGTTTGGTTAAGGTTACGTATGGCTAACTAGGCCTTAATAGCACCATAATGCTTGATGGGAATTTGATAAGTGTATAGTGCCCTTAAGAGTACGTTTAGTGCAGAGTTTGGCAAAACACCGCACATGTGCGAATGCTCTCTCACTAATGAAGAGAGTATGAGAAGATAATTTGTATATTTATTAAATAAAAACATTTAGTCTAGTTTGATCATTCATGCGAGCAGGTTGTGTAGTCGCTTGTTTCTTCATCCAAGGTTGCCAATTTTTTCTACTAGCTATTTACTAGATAATACTGAACAAAATGTTTAATTTTGAATGGGAGAATGTTTTTTTATTTGCCGAAAACTTTTTCGGTAAAGCTGAGTGCTTAGTATACCAACGCACTGTAGTGCGTGATTATAAATTTTTTATAGAAAGGCATTATCACTTATGTCACAGCGAGTATGATAAATTATCAAATAATGATAAGGAGGAATTACTTGTAAATCTTAAAAAACCTTTTTATGAAAAAATAGTTAGTGATTACCAAGAATCTCAGGGTGATCAATTACCTGATCGTGTCTAAAAAAGAAAGGCATCATTTGTTATTGCCGCTGCACTTGCTAAACGTTGCCGTCCGTTCGAAGATGGTATATTCTACAAGGAGCTGAGCAATTCTGTTTTGGAAGTTTTCGGTGAAACAGGCGCAGAAATACGGAAAATTATTAATGATGTCCCAATGTCCTCTAGAACAATTACTCGGCGTACGGAAAATATTAGCGCATTCATTTATTCCAATATTAAAGAGAGAATAATTAATTGCAAATATTTTTCTATTTGTTTAGATGAGTGCACTGACATTCATGACATATGCCAGTTGATCATATGCCAGTTGATCATATGCGTTGATTTACATGGCAATATTAAGGGTAGCACCATTTTCGATGTGGTAAATGAAGAGATTTCTTCTTTTGCCGATAAAAATAAGTTTTGTTCGGTATGTACCGACGGTGCCAATGTAATGGTTGGCAAAAAAGACGGTTTCGTGGGATTTTTGTTGAAAAATGGTTTCAATTATACATATGTATTTCATTGCATAATACATCAACAGGCCTTATTCGCAAAAAACTTGAATTTATTGAATACTATGCAAGCTGCCATAAAAGTAATTAACAAAATACGTGGCGGCCATAATTCTCTGACCCATCGAAAATTTAAAAACTTTCTTGATGAAATACATGCTGAATACGGCGATTTATTAATGCACACAGAAGTTAGATGGCTCAGCAAAGGTCGTTGCCTCGAGAGGCTATTTAACCTTCGCAAAGAGGTGATTTCGTATTTGGAAAACAATCCGTCGAAAGACACTGAAGAAATTCTTACAAATTTTAATGACAACAATTTCTTGCTAGATTTTGCTTTTTTGACTGATATGACGGAGTTAGTTAATCAATTAAACCTTCAGCTGCAAGGTAGGAACAAAAACATATTTGACCTGGTTTTCGCAGTTCAGCAAATCAAAATAAAAATTCAGTCGTTAATATCGCAACTAAAAGATAGTAATTTGATGAGCTTAAAACGAACTTCAGTAGTTGTCAATGAATTTTCAAGCAGCAAAATAACTGAATATGTTAATGTTCTTGAAAATTTGTTAACAAATTACAGCAACCGTTTTAATGATTTCATCAAAATTGAAAATATGATAGAATTACATGATAATGCGTTACTATGCAATATTGAAAATCAAACCAGTGACATTAAAGAAGAGCTGATAAGAATGCGGAAAGATTTAGCTTTACCACTTGCAAAAGGAATAGAGTTCTGGAAATATGTTAACGAGGATATATATCCAAAAACAAAAAACGAAGTTTATAAACTGTATTCAATGTTTGGTTCAACTTATATTTGCGAATCTTCATTTTCATTATTAAAAATAATTAAAAGTAAAACCAAAAATAAACTTAATGATGAACATGTCGAAAATCTTATCAGAATAAAATGTTGTCCATATAAAATAAATATTGATGACGTTATGCAAACTCTTTTTTTTCTAGTAACGCGCAAGTTGTAAATCCAAATCATTTAGCATTTTGTAACGCTAAATATAACAAATTAAAACAACAAATTTAACGTTTTTATTAATATATTTATATTACACGTGGCGATTTGTGTGGACTTTTTTCGAATTTGTTTGGGGACAGCGTTAAATATATCTTGGCAGCCCTGGTGGAATGAGAGAAAAATAAATTACGCTCAAAAACAAACAACCAACACAAACATAAATGTGCATGTATGTGTGTGCCGATCCCTGGTTTAGTGCCAATTAACACGATAACTTTTCATCCTGCAGAAAATTGGTGTAAAAATATTGAGAGTAACTTAGTATTTTTTTATGTATATATATGACCCAAGATATGTTAACGAAATATTAACAAATTTGTAGAAAAAATTATACATTATTTGAAAGGTAGGTAGCAGAGAACTAATTGTAATAATATATAAAGAAGTTCATTTAGACTAAGAAAATTAATAAAGGTATGGAATATAATATTCTGCTGGATTACTTGATATACTTTGTTGCAATTTTAGATTTTGACGATTTTTGATTTTGGCGATTATTGCTTTTTGCAATTTTTTGATTTTGGCGATTTTTGTTATTCTCGATTGTCGGTTTTGGCGATTTTTGTTATTCGCGATTTTAAGTTTTGGCAATTTTTGATTTAGTCGATTTTTGATATTCGCGATTTTTGGTTGGTGATTTTTGTTATTTTTGGCGGTTTTTTGTTTTTTTTTTTGCATTTTTTTTTTTTGGCGATTTTTGGCTTTAGCGATTTATGTTATTCGCGATTTTCGGGTTTGGCGATTTTATTTTTTTTCCGATTTTTGTTATTCGCGATTACCGGTTTTAGCGATTTTTGTGATTCCGCCCAAATTTTCCACGCCTACTGACATTGGAAATTGTCATTTCATAGTACTGTCATTTTCTTAGTACTTCATATTTTTTGAATAGGAAGTGCCACGCCCATTGGTCCGATCCCGCCCTTTTTTATTCGACTACTCACATTAACAACTCATGAACTCACACAAAGTCCCAAGGCTTTCACTACTATAGTACTCCAGTTATATATTAAATATTTTCTTTGTATGGGGGTACAACCCCCACTGAGCTGATCCCTCCCATGTTTTCCAAATACTGACATTGATAACTTATGAACTCGCACAAAATCCCAAGACTTTATCTTTTACAGTACTGACATATATGACATTAAATATTTACAAATTAGTTTCAGAACTCTTGCTCTCGTAGTACTTCAGATATTATATGTTAAAATTAGATGTTAAAAATTCAATTTACATGAGAGGTGCCACGGACCCCTTGAAAAATCTCATATAAACCTCAAACAAACGTACAAACATACAGAACTACATTTTTATATATAAAATATTGTTTTTAAAGTTTTCAATAAATCTGTGATCACAAGCATTAACCGCCTAAGTCGAAAATCATACTTTCGAAAAAATTGACTTTATATATAAATATCATGGAGCTTCATTACGACTTACGTAGGTTAGTATGTCTTCATTAATAACTTTTTATTAAACAGTGTTAGAGAAATGAGGAATTCACGTAAATATAAAGCATTTTTAGTAGAATATGATAGCATACATAACTCAAATCGTTCTTAAGTCGACTTAGGCGGTTATCGCTTGTGACCACAGAAGAAGGCGGTTAAATTTTAATAAAAAAAAAAAAAATATAAAATAATTTTCAATTATTTTCAATTTAATTTATAAAAAATATATTAAAAAATAATTATAGTTTTCAGTTGGCGAATTTTACGATCATACTACTAAACTTTTACCTTTTGCTTTCTTGTTTTGAGTTTACTTGGCTACACACTTTTTTGATTTTCGAAATGGAGGAAGTCTCTGATGTACGTAGGAAGAAATGCAAAGAGGAAAAAAGCCGAATATGACGCTGATGAAAAGGAGATAACTACGAATGATCATAGAAAGTGGACTGACTTCAGACTAACTATTAACCAATTCAGATTAACACGTGCCTTAGTGGTATCGATATTCTGAGGATTGGCTACTCCCGCCGTAAACTGGTGATAAATTCACAGGTGAATGCACACAATCTAATTGAAGAAAAAAGATTGGAGAAATATAACGAAATGAAGGTCTTTGAGCACTTATTTACAAAAACCGGACTTATTTTTAATATCCTTGAGGAGATCCCGATGTGGGAAGACAATGAAAGTAAAGGTTATTTTTGAAGGTCGACAAATCCATAATAGATGAATTTTGCTTTTACGAAGGCCAATGCTATAGGAGCTATAGATTTAAACATTAGGCGGATCAATGCAAACATAGAATTGCTTTGAGAAACATGAAGTTTCTGAAATTAAATGATACAACTGTCATGCGGCTCACCCACCAGCGGACAGAAGTTGCCCAGCCAGGGGAAGGTTCTAAACTTGAAGAGGCTAATGGTTCTGGAAAATCTAATTCTAGGAGAGGCTCGGGGGAGATATGCTAATATAATGGGTGCTAATAGATTTGAAATTTTGGGCGATGAAAGTATGGATAGATTATTCCCTATCATTAAACGAAAACAGCAACATAATATTATTAACAATACTACCGAAACGGCAAAACACATCCATAAGAACATATCCTACCCCAAGGCAACAACAATTAATATAAATAGGAAAAGAGAAAAGGAGATTGCAAGAGAAAATATGGTGGAATGGAAAAAGTTAACAGGAACTTTCGGGGAACAATCCTCCTTTAAGAGGGATCTTGAGAACCCGTACAAAAATTGGGATTTTGAAAAATTGATAAGAAAATGAAATACAGTTATAACATCTTAGATGAACATTAAAATTAAAGAAATTATAAATAAAGCAGCGAATAAAGAGGCAGTCGTCTATAATTGAAAATTAAAATAAGCACATTGAAGATACTACAGTATAAATGGTATTAAAAAACCAGGCAATAAAGAGACACTAGAATTTTACTTAATAATAACTTTGATTTGGTACTTCTTTCGGAAACGTGGTTGGAGGGCAACAGGTGTACTAGCTATGGTGTCGTAGGCATCTACTTGAAAAATAACATAAAATTTCATATTAATAGATTTTTAACCTATTGTGAAGCGGTTTCAGTGACTACTTGCAATCTTACCAAGAATTTCAACTTGGCGAGTTTATACTTTCCACCTGAGGATGATGAAACTTTGGTGCCTTTATGAGCAACTTTCGATTGTGATCGAATTAACTGATCAAACGAATTTTCATTTGGTATTATGACGCACATTCGATAATATAGCGCACAATAGTACATATTTATCAGCTGGCACTATATAAATAAACATTGTTTGTTTACAAATTTATTAGAGAAAAATAATTCATTATTTATTAACCGTTAGTAGTTTGCTCTTCAACGAATAAACATTGTTTTCGTCACGTCAATCCTCCGCATAAAGGGAAAAACTTTTCCGGTTTTTTGTTTTGTGAGCCTCGTGGTTGCTGCTTGGCATAAAGTTGGTTGCTGCTTGGCATAAAGTTATGTACCTAAGTTCATGCTTTTTGCAGTAATTCATGTTTCATCGAATAAATGTCGTTTTCGTCGTTTCTTTCATTTCCGGTTGAGGGATAACACGTTTCGGTGGTTTTTTGTTGATCCGAGCAGCTGCTGATTATGCATGCTTTCTGGTTATGTTACTTAACCGATCGCTTTGAAATTGATTGAAATCAAATGGCTCTCCCTAACCTCACTTGCGAAGGCATAGGTTGTGTAGGGTTCCACATGTCGTATAACCTGGCATTATGATTAGCTGGAGCTAGCACCAGCCTAAATTAAAATCAAATGGCTCTTCCTAGCTAGCGCCAACATTGATTATAGTTAAAAAAAAAAATATTTATTAACATAGAATTATGGTTCTATGATCGTCTGATGAAGATGAATACTTCGTCATGAGAGACGCTTCCAACATTTTGGAAATGGATTCCACTACGTAAGTATGCGAGGTTTTAACAAAGGTACCATTTGTTTACAGATTTATAGCAAATTTTCGACTGCAAGGAGGAGTTTATGGAATTGCTGTCTACTACAGATGAACTGCTGCGGCAATGCACAGAAGGCAGATCAATCTCACGAAATTAAAATAATTTACAACTTATATTTTCAATAAGTTTTACAAACTGCCATCCAGCATCGAAAGCAAAATTGTGTTCGATTGAAAATTCGTTGTACAACGAAATTTTCGCCCGTGCTGCCAGCTCATAATGCGAATTTGACATTCGATAGTCGATGTTCGATAGCCAGCGAAGATCGAATGCAACTCATAATAAGGGCCTTTAATTCAATGCGAATTGAACAAGATTATGGGATTTTTTGAAAACTCGAATATCACTCTCATTGGCGGTGATTTATTGCGCATTCGGCGATTTGGGGTGACACTGACACCGACTCTAAGGGCTTGACGTTAGAAGGAATAATACAGAACTTCGGTTACACTATTTTGAATGATGCATCGGGCACCTTTTATAGCCCACGGCGTGAATCAGCTATTCACTCAACTTTCATTAATAGGGATCACCACTTTTTCAAATGGGGAACACTGAACACTAAAATTACGGGCAGTAATCATAAACCCATTATCATCGAATCGGATATCTCCAATGATATTCGGGGCAGAATCAAAAGGGTTATATATGGCAAGCTTTGGAAAGACCTGTCTAACATGGAAATGGCTGATGATATAACGAGAATAAATGATAATTTTAACGACCTAGTACAACGGAATACCTCTAGTTTTGCGAATCTGACTAACAACGACATGGCTAAATTTAAATCATGTATGATTTTTCATATCAGGAACAGTGGCAATTACTCATAAAGAAATCGAATAAGATACAGGTTATAAGTGATTTCTATGGTGCGGATAAACATAATTTTTTTTACGGAAGAAAGGCTGATGGCGGAACAATTCGAGTTAATCTTCACGGATGCCTCCATAATGGGAGGGCAAAGCTGGGGGGTGCGATATTTCTCCAGAATACCAACTCAACCACAGTGTTTAGATTAAATTTTTCGGTCTCTACCATGAATTATTTACCATAATGAAGGAAGTTGAAATGGCTATTGCGATGAAAATGAGAAAAGTGGCAATTTTAACTGACAGCAAAAGTGGTTGCATAAGCTTATGCGAAGCGAATATGCTTAACGGAACCCAATTTGTTGACCGCGTTGAAGTGCACTATATACCGTCTCACAGAGGGATTACTGGCAACGTTATTGTAGATAAAGCAGTTACGGAAGGTTTGGAGCAGGTGATGAAATGGCCGAAAGGAGATGCCATCAATGAAATTGAGAGACGAATATGCAGCGAATGGAAGAGAAGTTTTGATTGCATGAAGAGAAAGAGGGGAAACGATTATGGTAAATTACATCAGTCACTCTTGAGGAAACCTGGGTTTGAAGGCCACAGTATAAATTTGAATAGCAGGCAGATAATACAGATCAATAGACTCATGACGGGTCACTCTTTCAGCTCAATCTGCTGGCCACGGCTCATGTTAAAGCTGTGGGGTACCTGAAGATGATTTGCACATTATTTTCAGCTGCACTAAATACGATCAACAACGATATATGTACTGCTTAAGTACAACAAGATCCTAGATTTCTTCATCGATAAGGACAAGGTGAATTATAGTTATTGTGGAACTCATAGAGAGGATAGAAGTTGAACTATAGCCCACTGGGACCGAAAATTTTGATGGCGTTGTCCTCCTCTGAACCAGCCAAGTAATTTGAAACAAGGGGGATGGAGTAATCCCAAACCAATAAAACAAAATAAATATTTAATTATTACTTTTGTTCAATTTTTATAATTGTGTGCTTATACCGTGTATTTTTAAAATCAATAAATACAAATAAAAAATAATATTTAACGATATAAAATATGTATTTTTAAGAAATTTTGGTTAAAATATTAAAACACTGTTTTCTCTTTAAAATAAAGTATAGATTTAGTAAATCGGATGAACCATTCCTTAGATAACTTTTCAAACATTTTTAATGTAAACAAATTATATTTGTGTTTTAACGAACACCCTCGGTTTATTGGCAATTTGTTTTCAAATGAAATAGTTTTATAAAAAATTGATTTATTTTTAAATTTGTTCATACGAAATTTAACTTTTCATGTACATGACTTAAATTTGCCAAATTTAACCTTTCATTCACTAAAACTAAAAATTTAACTATACTTATCAATGTGAGTCCGATCACAGGGGAGATGTGTAAACATCTACACCTTTTCCAATTGTATTTCAGAAAGTATCAAATACATTTAAAATTTTCTGAAATATATTTGGTGGTTCTTGAAATACATTTGATAATTTCTGAAATACATTTGATGTTTTATGAAATACAGTTGATATTTTCTGAAATACATTTGATAATTGCTGAAATACATTTGATAATTTCGGAAATACGTTTGATATTTTCTGAAATACATTTGATATTTTCTGAAATACATTTTATAATTTCTGAAACTCAATTGACATTTTCTGAAATTCAATTGATATTTTCTGAAATACAAATGATACTTTCAGAAAATCAATTGATGCTTTCTGAAATACAATTGATACTTCTTGAAACAAAATTGATATTTTCTGAAAATCAATTGATGTTTTCTGAAATACAATTGATACTTTCTGAAATACAATTGATATTTACTGAAAATCAATTGTTTTCTGAAACACAATTGACACTTTCTGAAATTCAGTTGATGTTTTCTGAAATACAATTGGAAAAGGTGTAGTAATTAAAAAACCAGCCAAGTTTATTTTTGACTTCTTCAAAGTTTTCCTAGTATTTAGCTTTTTAAACTCACAGCACACCTAGCGGTTCTGCTTAAATTTTAAAGATTAATACTGAAAGAAAAATAAATTGTTTAGTATTAATTAAGAATTAAAAAATATATAACCTTTTTTTTAACAATAAATTTTTGTAAATTCACAAATTAAATCAGCTGTTGTTTACATTTAGAGGATATGTCATACGGAAATACATATGCACGTGCGATAGCAAAAATTATGAATCGTATGTAAAAGACAATTTTGACAGACATGAGGAATTTCATAAAAAAGTGACAGTACATATGTAAAAAATACTTCGTGTAATAGCATCTTAAACAGACAGCGAACTCGGTGGTTCTGCTTAAGGTGTGTTTACACTATGTGTATTTTCCATATGTAAATTCAGTTTTACGATCCATACGTAATTCCGTGTGTGTGTCAAAATTAGCGTTTTACATACGATTCATAATTTTTGCGTTCAAACGTACATATGTATTTCCGTATGACATAACCTCTAAATGTAAACAACAGCTGATTTAATTTGTGAATTTAGAAAAATTTATTGTTAAAAATAAAGTTATATGTTTTATATATTTTTTAATTGTTAATATTAAACAATTTATTTTTCTTTCAATATTAATCTTTATAATTTACTCTTTTTTCTTTCGCCACAAGCAGTGTTGTATTTACATATGTTTGTTTTGCCAAAATAGAACCTGCTATAATTGAAAAATTTACATATGTCTTACAAAATGTGTTGTACATAAACAATGTTTGAAAGGGTTCACACTATGTGTACAAATTACACGTGCTAAAAACCTAAGAAAAACACAAGCAAAACACGTAGTGTGAACGCAGCTTTAGTTAAAAAAAAAAATTATGTGAGTCCGATCACAGGGAAGATGTGTAAACATCTAGTAATTAAAAATTTTTTTATGTCATTTTTTAAAATCAAACAGAAAGCGTCATCTATTTATCACTTATAGCAAAAACTGTTTCAGCTAATTCAACAATCCTTTGCTGTAAAATGTTAAAAATACCCCAATATAAACGTATATATAAAGGCCAGTTTACACTATCACACTTTGTAATACGACCTGTCCAAAAGTCGAGTATTATGAAAAAGTCGTATCATGTAAAAGGCTAACGTTGTGAAATTGACAGTCTGTAGGATTTTATTTTCGAAGTCCGATGATTTTAGAAATATTTCTAAAAACTTGCCATTTTCACCGAATCAGAGTTGTTTTTTTTTTGGTAATATTAAAAAAAGGTAAACAAAAACAAAGAAAGTGGAAATAAAATATAAATTTCAAAATAAATTTGCTTGTTATTCTAAGCAGCTGTTTTCATAAGACTTGAGTGTGATGGTGTAAATGACCTAAGTATGCAGAAATAATGTCGGTACGACTTTATGGCAGTCCGATGAATTTCATCGGATTTTTATTTCGAAAAATCATACGACTGAGTGGTATCGTGTAAATGGGCCTTAAGTGATACATAGATGACGCTTTTAAAAAAAGTGGCATTAAAAAAACAATGTTATATCATAATTTTTACACCAATACAATCATAAGTCACACAGCGTTATCTGCTTCAGCTCACACCGATATGAGTTACGCTGTTTTTGTGATTGTATTGTGAAATAGAAATTTACCCCCCTGCGCGTATAGATGTTTACACATCAAAAAAATCATGTGAGTCCGATCACAGGGGAGATGTGTAAACATCTGGTAATAAATAAAATGCAGAAAACAGCGACAAAAAGGTTATTTCATATAATAATTTTTCACCAAACAATCATAAGTCATACCGATTTGTCTTAATGGTCACATCTTACGCGTAAAGGTGCTATTACATGATGTGTTTTTTACATATGTACTGTCAAATTTTCCCACAACAAAAGTTGTACACATCGTGTGAGACATTGAAACATTGTTTATGTACAATACATGAGGAAAGTCACAAGTACATTTTTCAATTAGAACAGGTTCTATTTTTGCATGACAAACATATGAAAATACAACACTGCTTGTGTCGAAAGAAAAACAGAGTAAATTTTAAAGATTAATATTGAAAGAAAAATAAATTGTGTAGTATTAACAATTAAAAAATATATAACTTTTTTTTTTAACAATAAATTTTTGTAAATTCACAAATTAAATCAGCTGTTGTTTACATTTAGAGGTTATGTCATACGGAAATACATATGCACGTGTGATAGCAAAAATTATGAATCGTACGTAAAAGACAATTTTGACAGACATGAGGAATTTCATATGGATAAAAAAAAGTGACAGTACATATGTAAAAAACATTTCGTGTAATAGCACCTTAAGATGTGACTCTCACATGTACGCTGTTTTTGTGATTGTATTGTGAAATAGAAATTTACCCCCTGCGCGTATATATGTTTACACATCAAAAATACAGGTCAATTAGTTTTGTCTCTTCTACCACATGTCCAAATTTGAATGCATTTGATAATTCCCATGAAGTATTTTCTTGCAAGTCAATCGTAAGTAGACGATGACTTTCCTCCCTGCCTGAATAGTCATGTCATACACATGAAATGTGGACAAAATAATTAAATCAAAATGTTTTACTCAATAGTGCATGGTAGAGAAGAAAGCATATATTTTTTCTAAAAATCATAACTACTTTAATCAGACCGTTTTCTGGCATTAAGCCTTCATCAGCGATTATACATACACGTTTTTTAATGTAGTTATAATTTTATGTGCACTTTGTCTTCGTGCTTCTTCGACCATGTTTTGCATTCGTTATTCCGAATCGAAAATTTTCGTTTACAGACATTTTCAATTTTTATATAAAAAAAAAAAATGAAAAACAAGAGCATGGCGATCCATGAGCCGATCTTAATAATAAAATATTTATATTTGTTGCATTCATGAAATCCTTGAATTTTTTCTTTATTTTCAAACACATAATTTGTACAGCAGTAAGATATCCATGACTGTAGATATTTAATCTTAAGCGTTTTAAATAAAAAGTATACATAAAAATTATTTTTGGCTAGTATTTTGTTCAAAGCTCCAACAAAAAAAAAGACAAGAACTGAGAAGTATTAAGAGTATAAACTTTTAAAAAAATGAATGGAAAGAGGAATAAAAGGACAAAGCACAAATTTATAAAAAAAAATCAACTTTCCCCTTAACATCAAAGAATTTCAATGAAATGTTTCAAAAATGACGATAGTCTAGTAATAACCTTTTAACATTATGGAACTGAGAGCGCGCTAAAGGCTGATACTCTATTGAAAGCACACCATTGAATTCATATTGATATTGGAGGAGATAGACACAGTAACGCAAAAACCATTGCAATGTTTTAAGATTTTTTTTTTTTTGCTAATTTATGCAAATTCATAACTTGTTCTTAATTAGTATTGGAGAAAGATCCCTTTAAAATAAAAACAGTATTAAATTTGAATTTCAAACACAAAAATATAAAAAATTAAATCTTACAGCGGTTGAATTTGTTCATACTCAGCATTCAATGTTTTTCTTGACACATCTCTACAGCATTGTTGGTAATTTCATAAAATTTTCAAATATTTTAATTTTTTTTCTATTTTTTTTATCATAGATTGGTTTTATTTCCGTTTTAAACTTAAATAAGTGTTGCTTTTTTGTTTTTTTTTTATTACTCTTGGATGTTTTTTAAAAACAATAAAGATGATGGAGCTGTGGTTGTTGTTCAGATGTTATATTAATTACTTTTGTTGTCATACGATTTATCGTCTTCTTAGGACACAATTACACACTTTAGAAAGCGAAGAGGAGCAAGAAAGCCATCATAAGACAGAAAAGACCCATAGCTTCAGAGAGGGCGAAACCCAAAATAGCGTAGGAGAACAATTGTTGTTTCAATGATGGATTTCTGGCATAACCAATGATGAGGGAACCGAACACTGTTCCGATACCGGCACCTGTTGTATTGGAAGTTTAAATAGTGATGATAATGAAGAGCGACGAAAAAGGAAAAAAAAGAAAAAAATATTGATACATTTATTTTGAAACTAAACAAAGAAAACTGTACTTTTCATTTCCTTTTGTAATAATTACATAAAAATTAAGGCAAGTCAGTCACAGATTAGTCTGAATTGAGTTCTGCTTTCATACAAGTTTTTCAACTAATAATCAAACAGCAAGCACATCGCACTAAAATTGCTGGCCACAAAAGATTTCAATGGATTTTTGGTAAACCCGAAAGCTTATACAAAAATTCAGAATTTCTTGTCCCTTCGCCTCTTGATTATACAAGTTTCCTGCTAGAAAATTTATTCGTTTAAGTTCAACATAGCTAACAGCATGTTTTTTACTGAACTTTGACCAAATCTCAGACCTTCCCGAGGCAATTATTGGAGTAATTAAATACTCGTTTGTAAGCCCCAGATGCTAGATTGCAACTGACTTAGGTTAAAATTTCAAAAAATATTATATAACGAAAAGTTAAATTTTCTTTGTTTGTGGAGCGATTTATAATCATCAAAATTTGTTATATTCTTCCAATACTAACCGGAACCAGCGACACCGACTGTTGCAGCACCAGCACCAATAAATTTGGCAGCTGAATCAATGTCACGAGTGACTGGGGAGGTCTGGAATGACCTGATTTGTGGCAGTAAAGCAACTGGGGTTGTGTTCTGAGCGGCCAAAGTTTGGCTTTGGCTAACAACTGCGCTGCTCAATGGTCGCAAGTAATGCTTAGAGCCGTTGAAAAGCTAAAGAGAAAACGAAAAAATATTTTACCAAAATTTAAATATTTAAATCAATTTACTTCTTCGTAGAAAATAATCTGATTTCAGTGCACAAAAATAATGGTTTACATATAAAATTTAATTTTTTCCGTCATATATAAATTCAAAAAAACTTTAAAATATTAAATAAAACTTCTTTGTATTACATATATATTCATCCACGACAATGTCATTACATTATGAAGAAAAATAACAAATCTATTTTACAGTGACATAATTTAACATTTTTTTAAAAATATAATCGATCTAAATTCATGAAACTATTAAGTAATTTATTTACTTTTTTCCTTAATAGTAGAGGTAATTTTGATAA
This sequence comes from Cordilura impudica, assembly GCA_963682025.1. Taxonomy (NCBI): domain Eukaryota; kingdom Metazoa; phylum Arthropoda; class Insecta; order Diptera; family Scathophagidae; genus Cordilura; species Cordilura impudica. The sequence goes on from OY821517.1 coordinate 113,509,358, forward strand.
ATTATTTGATTATTTAATAGTACGTACGGTTAAGTATTTAACCTTAACTGAAAACAAAATCGATAAAAAAAAAAGCTGAGAAAGAACTGACAGAAACAAGCCAAAAGAAGTTATGCAATATATTTTGTCAAATTAATGGATAGTACGAGCTAATTACGGATGCAAATAATTTGTTTACAATGGTATTTTTATTTTTTTTTTTTTTATTTTTATGAAACAATTTTCGGATCAGTTACTACGATGCAGATAATATAATCATTATTCATAATTAAATTATTTATGTTATTGTTATCAATGACTTCAAAATGTGAGGTTGGTTATGTGATTTGCACATCTTCAAAATTTTGTATCGCACTAATAATATTGCCATATCTAAAACTTTAAAAATATTGTACAAACTCTAACTTAAATTCCAATTTTTATTCAAAATATAAAATCATGTCCAATGTTATACAACATATTAGGAATATGTTAAAAACATGTTTTGTCATCACGCGGATATTATTTAATACAATTATCCCACCACAACCATTTGTATTTATTGAATTCGGCAGAATTAATAAACAACTACATTATATTAAACAAAGCATTATTTAAACCAAAGGGATTCAATGTTATACTCTCATTTTACTGAAATCAGAAACATTAACATAACCTCAACTTTTACTTATGTAACGTTTTTATATTTTCTAAATTTTTGACAAAACACCTTGTCTTAAAGAGCACGGTTATTGGAAATTCACCTCTATCATGGGAAATGAGAGGAGAAAAACAGAAAATACCGAAATGATAAAAAGAAAATTATAGTGGAAAAATCGATTCAATAGCCTTATATAATGTAAAAAAAAAGTGCACTTTTATAAAAATTTGTATTTAATACTTACTGCGTTTCTGGCAACGGGGGCAATACGGGATACTGTTGATACGAACATATTGATTTGTTTTTTTAGTTACTTTGAACTGCAACAAAGAATTGAAACTAGCGCACGTAGGCTCTGAAAAGAAAATGTTGGAAATATTGTTTTAATTTAATAAGTTTAGCTATTTTAACGTTCAATCGACTAAAAACTTTGAAAATAAAAAAAAATATTTCACTAATAAGAACCTAATAGCAAAAAAATATATAAAGGCAAATTACGTAACCCTAGTTACGCCTTTAACTGAAGTTGAATTATTTTTCATAAAATGTTTAAAAATATCTTTTAATTTATTTCGTGTTAGCTTGATGATTATTCAAATCTTTTTATTAATTTCACTTAAATATTTAATTATTCTAACTTATTTATCCCAAGTAATGGCGAAAAGTGCTGAAAGCCGCTGAACTTGATTCCAACTGACAACTACTAAATGTGCCTAAAGACGGTCGTCGCGTTCGTTTAGTCAATGGAAGAACTATCTCTTTTTAGCAAACCTACCACTACCACACAAGATGGCCGTCTTCACTTCTTTTTTTTTTTTTTTTATTAATATTCACCACAACATTATCTCTTTAACTCTTGGCTCTTTATAAAAAATTTAAGAAAAAAAAAACTTCATAAAAGAAATGCACTTTTGTTTAATATGTATTAAAAGTTTAGATTTTCTCGTTTTAACGGCTTGAAAAGTTGTTAACCTCTTTCAAACTTGTAATATTCTTTAACGCCAGTGATTATTTAACACCAATGTGGTTATGAACTTTTTCTCTATCTTCATTTTCTTATTTAAGCGATATTCAAAATCTTTGCGTGTACTCACTTCGAACGAACCCTGACAACAGTGGCCAAATTGAAATGAGACGATTTAATACGTTGGACCAGCTACTAGAATGGTTGTAGTGGAATCCTTTTTGGTGTGGTGTATTGGAATTTTGACAGTAATTTTCCGGCAAATGTCAAATACGTAGGGTGTGTTCCGTGAGGAAAAAATTAAAGCTGATATACATTTGGTATTTAGAAATATAAATATGAAATTGTTTTTATATAACTTTAATTAAAAATAATTTTTTTATCGTTATAAATATAATATTAATTTGCATTAATAATTTTATAGTTTTATGTTATCATTTAAAAACAATCTGGCAGCAATGCAAACACGTTTATGCTATGCATTATCCAGTATATGGAAGTAAAAATTCCAATATTACGTGTGTTCAACATTTAAAGTTGATCAGAGATGCATCTACTTTATCTTGGTTGTTAAATAACATTGAAACGTTATGTAAGAAAATAAATAATTTCTTCAAAATGGTTTTATATAAAATTATAAATTGAAGCTATATTTGGTACAGAAAAAAATTTTATATCATATAATTAGGAACCAAATATTTTACAAAATTCCAACGATTACATTAATTCATAACAAAAAGCGAGACCGTTATGACGAAATGTTTAAATTATGTTAAAATTTTCTGAAGCCCCTTACGATTTTTAAAAAATAAAAACATGTTAATGTTTATAAAAGGGACATCAACGATTATCGCATCGATTAGTCGAACATTTTACTGTAAATAGAACTTTTCGTTCTGAGTCCGGCAATCTCTTGACATCCCTTTCCGATAAGCGGGGCTTCAAAGTTGGTGATATTGTGGTCCATTATCTCCAAAATTACTAATAGGATTAAATTAAAATGTATATCGGCGGATAGGTATTTAAAACAATCTGTACAATTGTCAACAAAAATTAATCCTTTTTACGTTTTTGTAAATTTATATATATGTATATATAAAATTATATATATCTTTTGTTAGATTTGACGTCATTTTTCAGACATATTGCAATTAATACTGTAATAAATATGCAAATTTTAATTTTGTTTCAATGGTGCGTCGTAGAGAAGAAGAAATCATATATTTCAAAAATTCATAACTATTCTTAATCGGACCGGTTTCTGGAATTTCAGCCTTCATCAGCGATTTATTGAACATTGTGATAATTGAATAGATTGTTTCTATATGAAATTTTTCTACTTAGGGCGGCCCTGAGGTTTGAACTTGCGTCTATCTCACATACACTCGTACTTGCGCTTTTTGGTCAGTGCTTTAACACACTCACCTAAAGTCAGGCCTAGTGGTTAAGAATCAGTTTTCATACAACTCTGTTCAAACAAACAATCGTTACTTTTGAATTTTTTAATATTTTAATATTTGTTAATATTTTATATCGCATTTCATTTGAGATATCATATCAAACTTCTATATTTTCCCTTAAATAGATTGGTTAAATGTTTGGTATTTACAATAAAAAAACGGTTTAGGCGCAACGCAAATTCGACATATTTGAAAAAAAAAAAATAATAAAATCGCGCCAAATTCCCTTAATGAAAACCTCCAAAATTTTCACATGAATAATTCACCATGTACAATTAATGGAAACTATATTTTAAAACCAGTATCAGGACTGCAAAGAGTTAAGTAGTGAAGTGATACCTCAAATGAAAGCCTCATTTGTTGGCTAAGAACATTGTTCACTTTGTGATGATCAAGTTACGAAAACTTTAACTTTAAAAATTAAATAATTTTATAGTTGTAACAATAGCAAAAAGCGTATATGTTACCCAAGTTTTTAGTATAAAACACAAATATTGGAATATAAAATATTGAAAATAAAAATATTTTATAGTTTAGTGAGTTTCTGTCCTCTTGCCAAACATATAAATTACACATAAAATACCACTTCAGATTTTTTTACATAAGTTATTACAACACTAAGTAAAAAATTATAAATTATATAGAAAAATATGTAAAGCTATTGAGAAAAAAACCTATGTTAAATAATCTTGTTATATATTTTTGTAAAGTGTCAACTTCATTAAGTCGACTAATTTAAATTTAAGCACCTTTTCAAAAATGTAGTTTCATTAACCTGATTGGAAATAAGTTATTAATTTATTAAATAAAATGAAGAATACACAACGCAAAAAATCATATGTTCTGAATTTCTTTTACCGAATTTATAATAGAAGCTGTCAAAGTATTTTTATGTATGTATAAAAAAGTTATTTAGTTAAGAATCTTGCCGAATTATTAATTTAAGTATTGAATAGAAAAGAAGCGATTTAATTTAACAACATTTAACACGTTATTGCAAGCATTTAATTGACCTCACTGTAAATAATTTCACTTGCTCTCTTTTTCACAACCTGATTCACCACACCTTGTAACACTCAAATGGCTCTAAATAAGGTATTGTTACATATAATTTGTATCTAAATAAACAATAAAAATAATCCCAAAAAATAAAAAAATGGGTAAATATTAACCTGCAATACCACAAATCATGAGCTTGTATCTTAGTAACTTCAAAAAATAATATTTAATATACTGTTTACTCACTAACAGTAACAACTAAATCGTTGTCTATTAAGTTTCACCTCACATATAACGCCACTGTTTGTGTTTTCGCCTTGAATTTATTAGGTTTATGTTTTGTTGCGCATTCGAATCGCAGCGTCAGCAAAAGAGGTCGCGTCGTGAGGTGTCTTCGTCTTAGCAACGCACGGTTCGAACATGTTCTAATTTAAAAATATAATTTAAAACGCCCTCAAAATAAAAATAAAACAAAATGTTGTAACAATTTGTTTATAATACTAAGAAGTATTCGGATTTTAAAAAATTGTTCAAAACTTTAAGCAATTTTAGCTGTAAAAAGTTTGTGTATTTGCTTGAACGTAGAATATCGTCGCCCCCCCATTTAAAAAAAAAATTGCATAACAGTGTCTGTATATGTGTATGAACGTAACACGTCGATATTTGGTAGAGGGGATTTCGTTAATTACCATTTTTCTAATGTTTCTTCGTCGGTGAGACGCGAATGCGACGAACAAAAAACCAAAAAGTAAAGTTAAGGGTGTGTGAGTGGGTCTGCTTTTACAAGCGAAACAAATTCACCACTTACAACAACAAAACTACATACTGCTATTTATCACCACGTTAGCAACTGTTGTGTATGGAGCACTGTAACATTTAGAGAACTTTATATTAAATTGAATAAATAATTCCGTCCAATAATTAAGTTGATGCATGTGTGTGTTCGGTAATGTTTGTTTTGATTCATAAAATGCAAAAAAGAATAAACAAATGGCTGTGGAGTATATAACACAAGTTATTATGATTAAAATCACATCAGCAAAGGGAGTCAAGGAGCCCAGAGATAATTGATCCAATGTGGGCATAATTTAATTGTTAATATAATTTATTTAATTTTTATATTAAATTTCTCACAAAATTGCTAATATAAAGGTAATTGACAATTAGTTGTCATAATTGGGGATGCCAAGCCCAACCAACATTTCCAAATCCCGGAATTCGTGATTTTGTAGATTATCATCAATATCTGTATATTTTGTAATATGTGATTTTCACTGTATAAAGTCTGGGCCGTATGCAAAAAAATTAAAGTGTACTTCAAGTAGACTATCAACAAATTTTGTACGAAAAACACAATAATCTCTACTTGAAGTACATTTTATTTTTTTTGCATACGGTCCTTTAACTCTTAATTTTTTTTATTATATTATACATATATTTATATTTTATGTGTAAAGAAAAATATAACAAATAACTCGACCTCTTGAAAATTCATATATCTTTTGCATGTTGGTCTTTTAAGTTGATTTTATTTGACTTTTACACTTTTACACTTATACGTACAATAGACACGTAAATTTTGTCCGATATCGCCCAAATCAATAATTAAAACATGAGATAAATATTTTAATTCGGTTTTTATAAGAATCATATCAAATTATATTCAAAATAACATTTAATATTTGAATTTGTTTAAAAAAATGAAAAGAGTAGAGTAAACGATTCTTCTTTCATTTCGAAATTAGAAATAAATATTTCATCCCGGAAGAAAAAACCAGGATTCGGGATTTTCCGTTTGTCATCCTTAATCATATAACAATTAATTTCAATATAAAATACCAGCAAAAAAATGTTCACAAAGTAACTACATATAAAATTAGTTATAACGCAATTTGTACTAATTTTTCGATTTTTCGTTGATAAATCGATGTATTAAACTTATGGATATATCTAAATCGGTCAATTAAAAGTTGTGATTAGAAATATGTTAAATTTATTAATTATACCATGTAATAAGGGTTAAATGAGCTTGCGGTGTTTTTTTTTTCGAATTAAGGAAGCTAATGGAAATATTACATATATTTTAATATGCTGGATCGGCACAACGAATGCTATTTAAATTGGTTTAAATTATTTCATGTTCAGACCTAGATCCCTTACAAGAGTTCTGATATGATTTTACCTTAAGATGCAGATACTTTTATATGTATTTCTTTGTAAATTTTGGTTTGAATTCATAATTCATATAGTAGCAATATATGACCATTTTAAATTTGAGTCCAGAATTAGTCAAAATTTTACTAAAATTTGGCTTATAGGTATTTACTTTATACATGCAAAAAAAATTTGTCTTGATATCGGTCTATTTTAGTCGACATATCCGATTTAAGCTTTTACTCCAGGCAGAAAATACATTAGAATCTCACTCAGTCATTGATGAGTGTAAACAATTGTTTTTATTATTAAAAAGCATTGAGTAATGTTAATAAATCGTGTTGCAGAAAATAACTAATAAATTTTATAAATTCTAGACGAGAAAAATATAGACGAATTTGAAATATTTAAATTATATCGGAAACTATTTTTTAATATCGACGCCTTTCAGTTCAAATTTCGCATTAAGATTTGAAAACCTTAAACTTAATTTTAAACCTCAACGTGTTATGAAGAATATTGATTTTTATAATGAAATTAAATAGCTTTTTTGAAGAACTTAACAGCATTTTGAACATCGAAATTAATGTATATAGCCAAATCTAAATTAATTTTCAAAAATAACATCTTGCTAACGATATTAATTTCAAATAGAAACATCTTTTGATTTTAAATTTATTTAAATTAAATTACAAAAGTTCGTCTTCTGAGAAATAGCGATAAAATTTAAAACCTAATAAAAAGATTAAAAATTAATCAAATTCATGATCATTTGAATATTTATGATTATTTCTCACCATATTTAATATAATGTAAAAATAAATTTAGCAAATTTTATACAGTAATAAATATCTATAAAAAATATTTGTAATGCATTTCAGAATTTTTAAATTGTCAAAATTTTTTTAATTTGTCAATTTAACAAAAATTGTCATTTCAGATCAAAATATACTTCAAATGGATATTGTCTTATTTGAAATCAAAAGCAAATCAATATTTTTAGAGAACTACTAAAACCCACCGGTAAGAATTATGAATTTACAATAGTAATTGAAAATAATTAGAAACGTGGAATTGGCTTAAATTGCAATAAGAAAAATCTACCCATTAAACACAAAAAACATCAGCAGCAACAAAACAAAGAACTGCCCAAGCAATAATGGCGCAAAGTATATCTTAAGAAACCGCTTAATTAAACATCAACAACAGCAAGCTAGCAACACCTACAGCAGCTGGTTACAATCAACCAACATTTAACATATGAGTTGCAATTACATGTTCAACACAATCGTTCAGGTGTAAAAACAAGGCTTGTGCAATTGAGAGTTATTGGAAGACAAATAAGAAAGAGAGAGAAAAGGAGTAAAGAGAAAAATAAACCGATTAGTTAAAAAAGAACTGAAGCAAAACAAATAAAAAGGTGAAATATATGGAATAAGTTGTTGGCGCGGCGAAAGAAAAGCAGTGAATTAAACAGCAAAAAACATTGTAGTAAAAAGCCAAATTAGAATTAGCAACGTAACCAACAGTATTTAATTAAACAACGCCAAGCGTTAAAAAGTGACAGACATATTGTATAAAATTCGACGTCAACAAACCAATACATCCATAGAGTAATTTCAAATGCAACTCTGTAAAAACATACCAGACAAAGTGAGAGCAATAGTGAGTTGAGAAAAGAAACAACTACAGGTAGCAGAACTCGCAAACGAGTAGTTCGACCGACACGATTTTTTTTGTGTAGAAGAGCAAATAACGCAGCAATTGTCGGCGATTCCGCAGTCTGCTTTAGAAGGGACATGGCCGTCTTTTTGCTCAATATTTGTAAATTTAATGGCTGCGGAATCACATTTCCAAGTTTAAGTGATTTAATACAACACATTGAGGACACACATATTGGTAAGTTAATAACACCATCATATATTTTGTGTGCGTGTGTAACATGTTTTCGTAAAATATTGATTAAAAAACCAAAATTTTTCTATAAAACAAAAATGTTTACAACAGTGTTAAATGCTTTAAGGCTATTTAATTCGATGTTTTGGTTATGTTGTGTTATTGTCGCGTGATTTATTAATAATATACTTATGTCTTCGATGCCATTGAATGTATTCTCGTTTGTTTTGTTTTTTTTTTGAGCAAAATAATATGAATAATTTTTAATAGCTTGAAAGTCGTACAATGTCCAACATAAGCTTTTTAAGTTGTATAAAGAATACAAGTTTCAGTTTTTATTGTATGCTGAATAATATGTTGGAATAAACTTATTAAACATTTACATGTGTACTTTTTATACACTTATTCGGTGGGGAAATGTATACCTAAATACTATTTGGTTTTAGTTCTATAATTTAAAATCGGGATTGTTGGCTGCATTTACAGTAAAAATAAATGTTTATATTCTATTAATGTTTATGGCTTCTGGTTGAGTATTTATATTTCTATTCTATTCGTAATTTTCCCCCAACCACATATGTGTGTATTATGAATTAACACATATAAGCGTCAGCTGTGTTTAAAAAATCGATCCACGAACACTTGTTCTCTTCCTTTGCCTTATGTTTCTAAGAGAATTGTAAGTGTTGTAATTTACGCGATTTTTAACTACGAAATTGGAGTCTTCAAGCAACATTGGATGTAATTGGCGAAGAGCAGTTTTCTAGTTTAATATAGGCAAATATATACCTGTGGAAAGAGATTGAAATGAGAGGAACTCTTAAATTTTATAAAGCAAAAATGGAACCAGTCATTTGATTAGGTTAAGTCACTGGTTCCATAACAAGTTTCGTTCGTTCGCCTTAATTAAATTTATGAAAAAACGACAATACAAATGGCAGACTTAAATTTTTTTTCTAGTTATACAGGTGATTTGTGGTATCAGACATGTTTTTTTAATGTGGTAAGTCGTACCGTCTGTACGTTGTAATTGGTGGTTTATACATGATTTTGTTTGTTTACAAAAGCTGCGTCTGGATTTGAAAAAATAAATTGTTAAAAAAAAAGTTTGTGAAGTGAATTCAACAACTACTGAAATTGTGGTGTGCAGCATTATTTCAATAACGTTTTTAGTATTTCGTTGTGTTCACCGCCACAAGGAATGATTTCTTGCCAAAAACAGCTGTTATCAGATGATTTCTCTACATGTTCAATTTGTAAAAATCTCATACGGCTTCTGCATGTAGTTTACACAATAAATTTTTTAAAGGGATCATATGAAGTGTACAAATTTGCAAAGTTTCAAAATACCAAAAAACATGTCGTGTGATACCACCTTTAAATGCATTTGCGGTTTTTGGAGTTTGTCTACCGATTTGTATTCTAATACATTGACCTCACTGCTTTTGTGTTTTAAGTCATGAGTATTTCATTCATGATAATATTCTTTTAACAATAAGTGTTTCTTAATTTTTAAATATTTCAAGTTTTATTTGTTATCCATAGACAATATATCACTTTTTTTTTGTTTTTTAACCTTTAAATTCAATTAGTCTTAAAATAAATTTAATTACTACAACAAAAACCGGCTTTTTAATTTTGAGTTTAATAAACAAAAAGCGCAGCAATTAAAACACGTTTTTAATTTACAACACGAATTCACCTCATATTTGATTGCAGTTGTTTTTATTTGTTCTCTTCTCACCACCTCTCTGTACGCATTAAAACAACTTTCGATGCCGGTGTTTTGTTTAATACATAACTAAAGTATGAAATAAGCTGTTCGGATCAAAAATTGAATAAATCGATTTTATTTTGTGGTCATATAAGCTATTATTACATTAATGTACATTTATTATAAAATACTTTAAATATATTTATGAGTATTTGCAAAAAAAATCTTTAATAAGAAAGTAGATTCGGCCTTATAATTGTAATTTTTGTAAATATTAATTGAATCGCGATTTCACATTACAATACAACAATATTAATCTATAATATTAATAATAATAATAGATATAAATCCACCCTGCATAGGTCCGCATATGCTAGAGGTTACTCATCCCTGGTACGAACCACGGGATAAGCTCTGTTGCAGCATAAGCTGTATGAACTGTTTTTGGAATTATTTATCAATTTTATTTATCAGTATTTTTAATACTTTTAATGTTCACAATGTTTACATATTTAATAAATAGTTTAATTTCAATTTTAGCTCTATAAAACACATTATTTCTTATAAATTTTACTCATTCTCTTCTAAAGTCACATTCATTTCTCTCATTTTTTATATTATTTGGAATTAAGTTATATAATTTAAGTCCTTTGTAGAAAAGTGATCGCTGCATTGCCGTTGTGGCGACTCGCTGTATTCTAAAATTTTCGGCATTAGTCTATACGGCTGTACATCTCCTACATAATATAGTTGCTCGCTTAAATATTCTTTTGCATTACCATTTCTTATTTTTGTATAAACATTAAAGTATTTAATTCCAATCTTTGCTTTATACTCATACACTTGAGTGCATCTAATATTATAGCTATTGGTGTATACCTGTTGCATCTTAGAATTGTCCGCATTGCCTTATTTTGCAATTTTTGTAGTCTGTCCAGTTGTGCTGCTCTACAACATGTACATTTATATAATTGTCGAACCATATTCCAAGTGTGGTTTTATCATGGTATTATACATATATATTTATTGCTGTCATTGGTGATATTTTATTCCTAATTCTTTTGAAACAACCAATTTTTTTTTCCGATTTTCTTACAAATATACTCTATGTGATCGTTGAATTTTAGTTCTTTATCAATAATGAAACCAAGGTATTTTATTTGTCTCACTTTTTCTATTATTTCACCATTTATAATAAAGTTTGCATTGCTAGTCATATTTATTTCTATTATTTTTGTTTTTTGTTCATTTAGTTTCAGTTTATTCATTTTTAACCATATATTAATATTCTTTATATCCTGCGTCATATTGTTTTGGCATTGGTTCTCGTTATCTCCTTCCGTGTATATGAGAGTATCATCCGCATATATAATAATTTTTTTTAATATGTTAGGCATATCATTTATATATATACTATATAATAGTGCACCCAATATTGATCCCTGCGGAACACCGAACTCATTTTCAATTGAAATGGATTTTATACCATTAACCTTTGTAATTTGTTTCCTATTCGTTAAATATGATTTAAACCATTTTAGCTCGGTATTCTGTACTCCGTACATATAAAGTTTCTTTAACATTATTTCCCTGTCTATGGTCTCAAATGCTCTTTTAAAGTCCAAAAAAATTGCCATTATTTTATTATGTTTTTCTATTTTCTTCCACCGATTTATCACATAATTATCTGCGGTTTCACACGAAAATTTTATTCTGAACGCAGATTGATATTTTGATAACAACGGGTATTTCTCAATATAATTTTCTAATTGTATTTTTACCACTTTTTCTAAAATCTTTTCACACGTTTTTAATGTATTTATCGGACGATATTCTTCACATTTCTTTGTGTTTGCTATCTTCTCAATTGGTGTTATCATTGTTTCCTTCCAATTTTCCGGAAACTCTCCATATTTTAAAGAATTATTTATTATACTTAACAAAATATTTCCCTTTATGTTGCAATTATCAATTATAATTTTTCTCGATATTTTGTTATAGTCTGGTTTATTATTTAGTTGCATTATTATGGCCCTAAGTTCTAAATTCGTTATTGCGCGAAATTTGAATTTGTGTGTTATTGGTTTTATGTTGTTAACGTATTGCACTTTCTCAATCGATTCTCTTATTGATCTAATGCTACTGACAAAATAATTGTTAAAATGAATAGAATATAATGATAACAATCAAATAGCTAGATTGTTATCATTATATTCTATATGGTTAAATATCACATTTTTTATCACAGGTTGTTTCTTTTTAAATACTAGGTTTTTTATTTCTTTCCACATTTGTTTTTGATCTTTTGCGTTATTTATTTTATTATTTATGTATTTGTTTTTCTCATTTTCAATTTTTACTTTATATACATTTCTTATCGATCTATAATTTGACCTCGCTTCGTCAGTGTTCTCATAATAGACAAGGCGATTTCTTGTGGCCTCTTCTAAGCTTTCAGTTATCAACCGATATTGACAATAAAATAATATACCATTTGAATGGTTTTCCTTGGTACATTTGGTACATTTATTTATTATTTATTTTTTTTTTTTTTGGTAATAATCATTTAAAGTTGCTACTTACATAAAACACATAAACTATACAGTGCTGTGTATGTATATTAAATTTGTTAATATGTTTGCAAAAATTGTATATCATTTATGAATTGGCTAAAATAGATTAGCGTACCTTTAGGTTTTTATAAAATTATTTATTAACAAATCTATGTATATATCTTCTATGTGTTTAGCAAATATTTATAATGAAATTTAATGAATTTAATTTAAAAATTCTCAATTTAATGAATTTTATTTAAATAATCATAAATTTTTTATGTGTACATATACATATATATAGATTAAATAACATTGAAAGAAAAAAATTAATGAAAAGACTAAATTTCCTAGAATTTTTACTCGAATCTCGATTGCTGGGCTCTGCTAGTATATTATTATTGCACTACCAATACAACAATATTAAGGACATTGTTTAATACTTTTAATCAAAATGGAAGCTGAGCCGAAATCTAAACCTAAAACGTGAAATTAATTGGTTCACGCGACTATATTATACCCTAGACCATGAGACATAAACCATTTAGTGCTTATGTACTAAACATCCGTTGCCAAAAGTTTAAGGTATCCTAGCAATGTGCCCATAAAACAGCAAGTTGAGAAACAGTTTTTCGAAGTTCGCTTCAGCCATGTCTGGAGACACTAGAACAAACAACTCTTCCCAGCACGCTGCAGCCAGTGTTTTAAAACTCATGAGTTCGGGGTAGTTAAGCAGGCAGTACAGAAAAAAGTCTGAGTCGATCGGTATAATAAAAGATGGGTCTAGGTCAAATATTTTTGGTAGTTACAAACAGCAGCACAAAGTCATTATAACCAATTTTTTAACAAAATTTTTGCAAAAACATCCACATCTCTCAAATATCTATTTATAACATCTTTAGTCGTCTAGAAACGATGATATTTGATTACAGCTCTCACAATAAAACTTTTAATTTGTGTACGAATTTTCATTTCAATCATTTCTTAAAAATGCGTAATTTTAAAAGCTTGGTCTATCAAAGTTTTTAATTTTATTAAATAATTTCTATCAAATAGACAGTTTAAGGTCAGAATTGATGGTCAACTGTAAAAAACGTTTCCTGTAAAAAATGGAATCTCACAGGGGTCGTCACTTTCAGTGGTATTATTTGAATCAATACCACTGAAAGTGAAAATAATAAACGGTTTGTGGACCACTGATTGTACGCAGGTGATCTATACATTCTCTGCCAAAGAAACAACAACAGCGAAACTAGAGGTGTTTTGGAAAAAAAATTTCCAGACATTAAATGGACTGAATATTCCGGAGCAAAAATATCGTTCGAGAAAACCAAAAAATTTCATAACTGCAGGAAACTAAATTGTGATTTAGACCTACATACTTTACATACTAATGGTTTCGCAATACAAAACGTATTGCCCATTTTTCATACAAAAATACAATTGGAAAGATCACCTGACGCATCTTAAAAGTGCGTTAATAGCCAGAGTAAACATTATACGATATTTATCGATGAAAAGTTTAAAGTTTAAATTTATTGAGTCTTTTTTTCTACAATATAATGATACAGCAACAATAATAAAAGATAACTTAAGATTATAGTGTAATATCTTAAATACAATATTTGTGGAATTGCAGCCATGGTTTCGATATATGTGACCTTCTCCGAGAAAAGGGACCTAATGTGTCAAAAAAAGGGTTGTGTCAAAAACGGTGGATTCTGGTACCTAAAAGGGTGTATAAACTTTAAATGCGTTTTTTTCTCAAAACTTAATTTTCACACACTAGGTCCCTTTTCTCGGAGAAGGTCACATATAGCGAAAATCGTATAACAAACTATTTTAATTTCAAAGCCCTTGCTCCTGGGGCTTACATAGCAGGAGAGTGTATCTCTTAAAATAAACTTAAAAATAACTTAAACCTAACATTACATACAAATTAAAAAAAAAACAAAAACAAACGCAAAACTGAAAATAAATTTAGAAAGGGTAAATTCAACCCCTATGAGTACCAGGAGTACTTTTCCTATAAAAATTGGGACATAAAAAAACAGACAACTCAGAGCGAGTACATTCTTCATTCATGTAACCAATAGGAGACAAATAATTAAACATATTTGTTTTCATGATTAGATATTCTTGGTATAAACCTCTTTAAAATATCACCGACATAATGGCCAATGGATATAATATTTGATTCATTATAAATAAAGAAATTCGAAAAACGTTTGGAGAAAGATTCAAAATATTTCCCAATACAGCACCTTAAAACTTTACGCTCTAAAATTTCCAATTCCTTAACAATTATCGGTGATATATTAAACCAAATTGGGAATCCATATAAAACAAGTAAGAGTGTTAAATTCGGCTGGGCCGAATCTTTTATACCCGCCACCTTTTTCATTTTCAATTTTCATTTTTTTATCATTTTCCATTTTTCACTTTTCAATTTTTATCTTTCGTTTTTCATTTTTAGTTTTTCATTTTTAATTTCTCATTTTCCATTTTCCACTTTTCATTTTCATTTTCCATTTTCGATTTTTCATTTTCCATTTTTCATATTTCATATTTCATTTTTCATTTTTCATTTTCCATTTTCCATTTTTAATTTTTCATTTTTCATTCTCCGTTTTCCATTTTTCATTTCTCATTTTTATATTTTCATTTTTCATTTTCCATATTCCATATTCCATATTCCACTTTCCATTTTTCATTTGCCATTTTTAATTTAAAATTTTTCATTTTCCATTTTTCATTTTCCATTTATCATTTTTCATTTTCCAATTTTAATTTTTCATTTTCCATTTTCCATTTTTCAATTTTAATTTTAATTTTAATTTTTCATTTTTTATTTTTCATTTTCCATATTCCGTTTTCCACTTTTTCATTTTCCTTTTTCATTTTTAATTTTTCATTTTCCATTTTGCATTTTTTATTTTTCATTTTCCATATTCCGTTTTCCACTTTTTCATTTTCCTTTTTCATTTTTAATTTTTCATTTTCCATTTTGCATTTTTCATTTTTCATTTTCCATTTTCCATTTTCCATTTTTCATTTTTAATTTTTCATTTTCCATTTTTCATTTTGCATTTTGCATTTTGCATTGTTCATTTTTCATTTTTCATTTTTCATTTTCAATTTTTAATTTTCCATTTTCCATTTCTCATTTTTAATTTTTCATTTTTCATTTTCCATTTTTAATTTTTCTTTTTTCATTTTCCACTTTTCATTTCTCATTTTCCATTTTTAATTTTTCAATTTTCATTTTTCATTTTTCAATTTTCATTTTTCAATTTTCATTTTTCAATTTTCAATTTTAATTTTTTATTTTCCATTTTTCATTTTCCATTTTCCATTTTTCATTTTTTATTTTTATTAATTTTTAATTTTTAATATTTAATTTTAATGATAAAAAATATGTGGTAAAACTTGCTTAGGCCAATGTGACACGTACAGTATTAATATACACACAACTATAATGACTTCAACAATACAAAGAATTACAACATATACAACATATCTTAAGAAAAACAACAAACACACTGAAAAATTTTATTTTTTCAAGAGTTTTTTCAAAGTTTCATTCATAGCTCGTGAACCCTTTGACTGGTTTTGACGATTTTAAATAGCAACTCCTTTGGGATGTCAGTAAACGATTTTATACAAAAACGAACGGTCTAGCTTATGCCGTTTTCTTTTCTGACAAAAAAATATCGCCCTTTTTTTGCCCTTTTTTCAAATAGTGCATTTTTTTTATATATTCTGAATTAAGAGCAAGCTTATCTTATACATCAATCGAAAGGTCTCAAAGTCGAGCCCTCGTAAATCAGAAAGAATTCCAGTCATTGACTTCTTTCAGGTCATACTGTGAGAATATTTCCTTATTGTTCCCCTTTTTTTGAATATTTTCACCCTATGACTTCCAAGAGGATAATAATACAATTTTTTTTTGCGTTTATGAACACAGCACTTTGAGACCTTTCGATTGATATATAATATAAGGTTGCTTTTAATTCAGAATATATAAAAAATTACACTTTTCTAAAAAAGGGCAGAAAAAGGGCGACATTTTTTGTAAGAAAGAAAACGGCATTAGATATTGACGGCGTGATTGTGATTTCCACAGACAGACGGAAAGACAGTCATCGGTAAATCAACTTCCCTTGTTATAAGGATCAAGAAAATATATCTTTTTGGGGTCTCAGCAATTTATTTCGATGCGTTACCAACGGAATGGCAAACCTATATATACCCTCTGCCACTGAGGTGTGGAGGGAAATCTTTATTAGGTAAATTTTTAGAAAACGTGCCAATAATTTTATATGTTGTTTTTATCACTTGCCTTGCATGCTTATTAAACTTCAAAAGCCTATTAAATGATATACCAAGATATTTTAGATTTTCTCTAAATGGAATTTCAGTCCCTTCGAGGAAGAGAAGTTCTGTTCATATTAACACATTAACCTACCTTACCAAAACCCTCGTATTAAGTAAAATAGACTATGGTCTGTATATTTATGGCAACAGCTGTAAAACAAACATCAATATCATAAAACAGGTTTACCATCAAGCAGCAATAGCCTGCGTCTATGCCTTGAGGACTAATCCATTCAACAACATTCTCCAAGAAGCCGATCTTCCTTCAATAGATGACAGAATATATGAATTAAAATTCAGAATCCTGCCTGCCTAAACTTCTTAACACTACTAACTCAATTATAGACAATGATGTCTCTTTGACGATAAGTGAAAAAGACCTAAGCGACTCAAATCCGCAATAGCTGAATCACTAGCGTTATGTCCGGAGTTAAATAACCCATTAACAATCTCTGAAAAATATATATACCAACCTTCATGGAAATTTCAAAAAGCCTCCATTATTGATATTTCGCTAAACAGGTTTATAAGAAACAACTTACCAAAAAAATAAATTTCTCTGTCATTTAACTGAAAGTTCATTTCAAAAACAACAACTGGCGTTTTATGTACACTGACGGTACTAAATCTCAATGCAACCATCCAGCTTACGCCGTCGTGAATGAAGCACACTTTAGAGCAATGGTCAATCTTCACAGCAGAAGCATGCGCAATTTATGAAGCCACATTTCCAGTTATGTCAAACTCAAATTTAAACTAAATAAATCGACACATCTCCACTACTCCTCTACGAGCCCACATAACACCACTCCAATCTTCCCATCTAATGTTGATAAAGCCAAAATAAAAACATTTTCAGGATTACGTCTCGACCACTTTATATTCTTCCACGAATGGATTCAAAAAACCTAATCCGCCCCAACTTGTAGATGCAACTGCTCTCTCTCAATCAAACACATTTTTATTGAATGCCCATCATACCTTAATCAAAGGGAAAAAATATTTGGGAACAGATCAGCCCTAGAACTCCTTAAAGAACCATAAATATTATTAAAATTTATAATTTTATGAAACTTACTAATGTCAAAATTTAACACCTTAATAAACATCATTTTACATTTGTTGCAATAGTAGATGGAAATATATAAATATGCATATATTAACCCAGAGCTGATGGCCTATGCAGCTAGTGCTCTCAATTAAAATTTAGTCTTAAATATTAAATAAGTAAATAATAATATTCGATTGGTCTACAATTGGACAAGTTTATAGCACTCTTAATAAGGAAAACTAGTTACAAAATAATCTAACCCATAAAAACAAAGTTTTTATTAAAACTCTTTCTTTCCTTATGCATATGAGTTTTGAATCTGTCCGTGACTGTGCGTGACTGTTCGTGACTATCTTAAAATTAATCTTTCGTTTCAGATCGATTGGATGAGGGAAATTGGGATTTAAATCACTCCGTGACTGTGTGTGACTATCTTAAAATTAATCTTTGGCCACATCAAGTCTATGGACAAAGTTTCAGAACGATTGGATGAGGGTAAATCCGTTTTAAATCTCTCCGTGACTGTATGTGATCATGCGTGACTAAGTCAAAGTTAATCTTTTTTTCACAGCAAATGTATGGACCAAGTTTCAGACCGATCGGATGAGGGAAAATGACATTTAGATCACTCCGTGACTGTGCGTGACTACCCCAAAATTAATCTGCAGTCACAACAAGACTATGGGCCAAGTTTGGGATCAATTGGGGTTGCGCCACGACAAAGAGTATGAGTTAAAAAAAAGAGTTTAAAAAGAAACAAGAAAATTATTGTCGGTCTAGACCGACTATACACGATACTCTATACCATGCGTTTAGAGACCCTATCTCTTAGGCCCAACTAATTGGATATAGAAAATAAGCATAAACCAAATTTGAGTGGCATTGTTATTAATTTTTTTTCCTTTGAATATGAAAAAGTTCATATCGGATGCTATATTTATATGGGGACTAGGTCGAAAAATGAGCCGATCCTGACCATATTTGATAAGGTCACGTATTTTTTGCAAAAACATGTACAAACCACATTTGTGAAAATTCTGTGCAATATATTTATTTTTTTTGAGAGATTTAAGTGAAGATCGCGAAGAAGCTTTATATGGGGGCTATGACTAAGAATTGTCCGATAGGGTTTATAGTTGGACTACACGAACCCAATTTGACCGAGATCTCTATGACAGTTTGGATCATATGGCAATTTAAATCGATTTCATAGGTGCCATTTGTAAGGGGACTATGTCTGAACATGCACCGATTTTCGCCAATTTCAATAGCGTTCATGCTATGGTTGATAGAAGCTTACTTACAAGGTTTTCATGGACACACAGACGGACGGACGAACATCGCTAAATCGATTCGGAAAGTGATTCTGAGTCCATCGGTACAATAAAAGGAGGGTCTAGGTCAAATATTTTTGGTAGTTACAAACATCAGCACAAAGTCATTATACCCTGACCACATAGTGGTATAGGGTATGAAAAATTAAACTTAAGACTTTTTTAAATATTTATTTAAACTTTGGTAATTTTGATGCTACCAGAATAAAATAAAACAGTTTGCATGTACTGCTCATGTCGAACGAGTAGTTCGATTAGTAAAAACTTGTACATATATAAGTATTTAGTATGACAAATATATACTTTTTGGAATGCAAAAGTACCAGGAATACCATCATTAAAATTCAGTTTAATCGGACTGTCTTACTGGCGTGGGCAAACTGCTACTCGTAAAATATGAACCTCTTTCCATACAATTGCAAAAAGCACTCCATAGAAGTTTGTCATTACTTCACTAAAATTTTTCAAAAAATGCATGGTATAATTATATATTTTTCTAGTCAATTACATTAATAGATTACTCTCCTGAAATATTGAAGCATTCTGATAAAAATTGTAAAGTGGGCTAATTAATTACTACTCGAAAAAGATAAGCCACTCAAATTTATGAAAATACTAGAGGACTCCTGCTGCTCCGCAGCATTATATTATATTATATTAATTTTTATAAATTTGCCAAGAGAAGTTAACGTATAGTAATGCCAAAATATGCCAAGAGAAGTTAACGTACAGTAAAAGTAAATTTGATTGTCCACGCATAACTTTCCTCAAACCCAACGAATTTGCCAAGAGAAGTTAACGTACAGTAATGCCAAAATATGCCAAGATAAGTTAACGTACAGTAAAAGTAAAGTTGATTCTCCACGCATAAGTTTTCTCAAACCCAACGAATTTAAGCAGTTAATAGCTCAAAAGAAGGAGCTTGATCCACTGAGTGTTCTTAGACCTATTTCAACAGCCTACGTTAATTAGAACTCTAGTTATAGACGTTTAAGAGAAGAAAAATATTGAAAAAAATCTTGAATGAAAATTTATTCATAAATTCTTTTAATATATAAGATGTTCTTCGTCAACATATGTTTGATGTCTATTTAAAAAAAAATTTTCAATACTTGGCAAAAACTGTAGTATTTCATTTTGAAGATATGTTGAGAATATGTTTTAAAAATTTCAAAGCATTCCGACATAAATGTTAGCGTGTGGGAGGAATTACTCGTTAATTATCAGAAATTTTGTAAAAAAAAATATATATTTTTCTAATTTTCACACTGTATTCAACTATATTCTCATTAAAGTTTTTAAATAATTCCGACTAAAATTGTGGCGTTGGTATTGTAATACTCTATTGGTATTGACCACTTTTTGTACAAATGTGTAAAAATATTTTCTTGTTTGAATTTGATGACGTTTTCCAGTAAATTTCCCAGTAAGACTTAACAAAAGTTTGTATTCCTTAGAGATATATGTATATAAAGAGAATGCTTCTTGGTCAGGGTGCAACGACTTTGTGCTGATGTTTGTAACTACCAAAAATAGTTGACCTAGACCCATCTTTTATTATATCAAGTCGATTTAGCGATGTCGGTGCATCCTTGTAATCAAATCAAACTACAGGTCGCAAATATGAAAATATATATGAATATATATATGTACATATATATATATATATATATATATATATATATATATATATATATATATATATATATATATATATATATATATATATTGTTGTAATGTAATGTACATATATGTTGTAACTTAGTATATAAGCTTCTATGGGCCATAGGATGAGCGCTATTGAAATTGGTGAAAATCGGTTCATGTTCAGACCTGGTCCCATACAAATAACACCAAATTATATAGATCTCGGTCAAATTGGGTTTATCTTTGTTTATTACATCAAAAATAACCCCAAAAGGACAATTCTTAGTCATAGCCCCCATATGAAGCTAATTCCCGATCTTCACTTAAATCTATCAAAAAACAAAAATAGTGAACAGATTCTAAAATTTGGTTTGTATATGTTTTTCAAAAAATTTTTTGACCTAGTCCCCATATAAATATTTATAGCATCCGTTATGATTTTGTTCATATCCAAAGGCAAAAAAATTAATAACAATGCCCCTCAAATTTCGTTTATGCTTATTTTCTATATCTAATTAGTTGGACATAAAAGATAGGGTCTCTAAACGCATGACATAGTGTATCGTATAGGCGGTTAAGACCGGCTATAATTTTGTAATATGATGTCAAACTACCATGGAGTAAATGTGTTCATATATTTGTATGGGAAGTGTTCGAGCTTTTTCGAGTAATAGAAAAAGAATACTATCCCTTCATTTGCAACTCTAAAAAAATATAACTTTTGACCAAGTCGTGTTGGAAAATTTTCTGAAAATTATCTCAAACTTGAAATAAGAGAAAATTTTCACACTTTTTTGAGTAGTAGTAGTTCGTCTGAACTATAAT
The DNA here is from genome assembly GCA_963682025.1 of Cordilura impudica. Classification (NCBI taxonomy): domain Eukaryota; kingdom Metazoa; phylum Arthropoda; class Insecta; order Diptera; family Scathophagidae; genus Cordilura; species Cordilura impudica. The sequence continues at coordinate 113,530,971 of OY821517.1, forward strand.
TTTGGCCGGATTACTTTCAAATTTGAAGGAAGGCGTAATATCCTCATATTCGACCACTATGTGGTCAGGGTATAATAAATTTCATCCGATGTTTCTAACTACTAAATATATTTGAGTCGATTTAGCGATGTCCGACCGTCAGTCCGTCTATGTGTCCATGTGAACCTCGTAAGCAAACTACTGGTCGCAAATATGAATATAGTTTGATAAAATTTGGTATATAAGCTTTTATCGTACATAGGACGAAGGCTATTGCATTTAGTGAAAATCGGTGAATATAAATGATCCCGATGAGATTGACTTAAATTTCCATAAGATCTGAATAATCATAGATCTCGGTCAAATTTGGTTTGTGTTTATTAAGGGCACTATACACTTGTAAAATTTATATCAAGCATTATGGTGGTATTAGTGAAAATCTGTATGTGTGATACCGACGATGCTTGATGGAAAATCAAAAAATTTTGATTTTGTCGGTGTCACTAACCACCATAATGCTTGATATGAATTTGACAAGGGTATAGTGCCCTTTATAACCATTAATCAGTAGTCCAAAAATAAACGCTTTTGGAAAATGCTTAGTCATAGCTACTTCCCGTTAATTGTTCGCATTTTTGTTATATTGTACATTAATTGTTATTCGAATTTCAATTGATAAGTATTTAATTCTTCTCTTTGTTTGAAATATATTCCATAAATATATTTATATATCATATAAAACATACAGAAGCGACAAAAAAATGTAACTCTGTGCCATATGATATTCGATCTAGACTCGAAACTAATAACGGCTTTGGTTTTTTATTCGTTGCATTTTAAATATAATAAGCATCATTAAGCGTTGTTTGCTTTTCTGCAAACTTAAGTTTTTTTATATTTTTAAAAAAAAGTGAATAAATTTGGCGAGAAAAAATGCAACGCAATGTATTAGAAGTAAAAGTAAGTAAACTATTGTTATTTAAATAAAAATTTAATTAAAAATTTGAAAACTATTAATTTTATAATAGAAACAGCTGTCAACTGATAGCAAATTTGATTATACAGGCTTTGGAAGAAGGTAAATCAATGAATGAAGTTGCCGATTAATTTGACATTAACAAATCAAGGGTTTGCTGGATTGCATCGAGATACCGTCAAAGAAAAATGTGGAGAGAAAGTCAGGAAGTGGCCGACCACTTCGTAAAAATCGACCCACGGAAGGGCAGTAGATGTGACCAGTTACGTAAACGAACAATTAGAAGTTCCTATTGGCATTCACACTGCCAGAAATCGATTAAGAGGCAAATTTATTAGCTTGAAGACCAGCCAAGAAATCACTTATAAGTATGGTCAATAAGAAAAAAGCTTGACTTTGCCCGACAGTATCTCCATTGGTCGAAGGAGCAGTGGGCCAAAGTTTTGTGGAGCGATGAATCCAAATTTAATTTATTTATTTGTAGCAATTAGAAGAAATTGTTAAATTAGAATGGAAAAATGGTAATAGCAAATAGGGGCCATGCCACAAAATATTAGTTTTAAGAAAAACTTAATAATAAGTATTAATTTAACTTCTATATTTCAATTAAGCTAGTAAGGCCTATATATTTATAATGTTAAAAGGCGCCGTTAAACATATTATAACAAATCAACATTGTTTACGAAATAAGCTGCAAAGGTAACAATGATCACAGCTGTAATTTAGTTTAGTCTAATAAAGACATAATCACTTAAATATTTTAACAGTAACTGTACAAAAGCCCAAAGTAACAGCTTAATAGGATGCATAAACAAGCCAAGACACGATCCTGAAGATTATAGGGCACCGAGTTGCATTTTTTCTCGCTACTGTACATATATATATGTTAGTTAGAGAGTTCTAATCTATTTCTTTTTAAAAACAGTCGTTTTAATAATTAAAGCGGTTAGAGTACAACTATTTAAAATTTAAAACAAGTGTATATTTTTGTTTTTGCAATTGCCTATTCTTGATCTCATTTGAACCCACGTGGTAGACAATTCAGCTTAAAATAGGAATAAAAATTTTGCGATGGCCCGAGGGGCCAAAACTTCCTCCGGGTTTTGTTAACCCGAACATAGCGTCAAATTCAAGCAACAGATTCAGCCTGCTTGCCGGCCTCAATGATATGTACGTAACTCCTGTATCAAATATTAACGATGTTAAGCAACACAAACCTCCATCTATTGTTGTAGAAGCTAACGCCTCATTTACGGAAATACAAAAACTACTTGGTAAGGATTGTATTTTCAAACGTACAAAAAACATGGAAACGAGAGAACTGATCACTCTGCAAACGACATCAACTGTCCGTTAGTTTCTCTCTATTTGGAAACTAGAGCAAGAGTAACTTCTAAAAGTCAGAATAACAGCAGATAACAACAAAATAACTCATTTCATTTAAAGGTAGATTTCCCTAATTTAAGAAACAACAACACAAATTGAAATAACATCAATAATAACACAATAAACAAGTAAGATACCCTATACCATGGTTTAGACCCCCCTATCTCTTCGGTCCAACTAATTGGATATAGAAAATAAGCATAAACCAAATTTGAGTGCATTGTTATAAATTTTTTTTGGCTGCAGATATGAAAAAGTTCATATCGGGTGCTATATTTATATGGGGACTAGGTCGACAAATGGACCGATCCTGACCATATTTGGTAAAGTCACTTATATTTTGAAAATATATATACAAACCAAATTTGGAAAAATTCTGTTCAATATTTTTGTTTTTTGATGGTTTTAAGTAAAGATCGGGAAGCAGTTCTATATGGGGCCTATGACTAAGAATTGTCCTGTAGGGATTATTTTTGGACTGGTGATTAACGGATATAATAAACATAGACAAACCCAATTTGACTGGCAATTTATGTCGATTTCATAGGGGTCATTTGTATAGGGACTAGGTCTGAACCACCAATTTCACAAATTCAATAACGTTCATCCTATGGCCAATAAAAGCTTATCTACAAAATTTCATCAAAATATATTCTTATTTGCATAGACGGACGGACATTGCTATTTCGACTCAAAAAGTGATTCTGAGTCGATCCGTATAATTAAAGATGGGTCTAGGACGAATATTTTTGGTTGTTACAAACAGCAGCACAAAGTCATTATACCCAAACCACATAGTGGTATAGGGTATAATAACAGCAAAGCCACATATGCTAATCAGATGAGAACAAACAACGATTTATTTGGCATCGATGAGCTTTTTGATATTTTCACTACAACTATGGATGATTTGCAAAGGTATAAACAAATGTACAAAAGTACAACAAATCAAAGTTGTAATGTCAATGGTGAAATACGCCCATGGATTATACTAATTTCAACGAATTCAAAATGCTTCATTTGAATGCTAATGGCATTTCAAACTTTTATAAATTGAAACAATTTGAGTTACTAATTGAACAAGAAAATATTAAAATAGCGTCTTTGAATAAAACATTTTTTTCAGAAAATCATAGACCCTATTTTAAAAATTATTATTTATATAGAAGTGACAGAACAGATGCAAGAAGAGGAGGAGTAGCTCTGTTAATTCATAAACCTGTCGCACAAAAAACCTCTCTGTATCAAACACCTCATCAATCGAAAACATCTCAATTGAAGTTGTTATAAATAATATACCTATTGTTGTATCATCGTTATATTTACCAAGATATACCCATAACTTCTGTGCAGATATCTTGAACCTAACACCTTCCACCAAAGAATATATAATTTTTGGTGACCTAAATGCCAAACATTGTTCTTGGAATTGCCGTTCAAATAATACTGCCGGTATCGCATTTAACAACCTACAGCAATCAAGCAACTTTTTCATTCACTATCCTAATAGTCCAACCCTATTCGCCCATCAACACAATCGCGAAGCATCCACAGTCGATATTATCTTAAGCTTTAAATATAGATGTAAAAACAATGGATTACGAAATACCATCAGACCATCGCCCCATTATATATACATTTAAAAGATCAATGGCCTTGCAGGTTGACCTCAATTATTATGATTATGAGCAACCAACTGCAACATTTTTAGAATTTTTTTAGACAATAAAATCACGTTATATTCAGATATATACAATACCAAGATAGTGCTTGATCAGGAAATCCAAAAATTTATAAATGTAGTTTTTGAAGCAAGGGACGTGTCTACACCTAAAATAACTCAACAAAACAGTTACACATTACCAGAAAGTACTGTGAAGTATATTAAACTAAGAAGAAGCTTTAATATAGGTGAGCAAACTTTTTATAATCAATGTACTCAGTTTCTAAGTAACATGATAGATACAAGTATTAATTCGGAACGCAATAAGAAATGGTGTCAATTATTATCCAATTTAAAACCAGGTTATAAATCATTTTGGAAAATAAGAAGGAACTTGCGAGGAAAAGGAAAAAATCAAATCTCTCACTTTAAAATTGGAAATACAAAAATAACATCTGATAAGGACAAGTCTGAAATCCTGGCAAATACATTTGTCCAAGCCTATAACCTCACATCGAATTACAACCACTCAGCAGAAACATTAATTAATACAACAGTAAATAATTTTAAGAAAGAAAATCCTAGTTCTGCATCAGCAATTTATACATATCTTGAAGAAGTAACGAATATTGTCTCATCAATAAAACCCTCAAAATCCCCTGGTTTTGACAATGTTCCCAACCTGCTTTTAAAGAAACTACCAATCAAAGCTCAAAATTACTGGTTATAATATTTAACAGCTGCATCAAACTCAACTATTTCTCAAACCATTTCAAAAATGCTAAGGTTATAGCCATAAACAACCCTAGTAAGCCAAAAAATAACCCAAATAGCTACAGACCTATTAGTCTATTAAGTAACATAGGTAAAATATTTGAAAAAATACTACATTCTCGTCTTAGTGAATTTGTAACGACCAATTCTATTGTTGCTAAGGTACAATTTTGATTTAAAAAGAGCATAGCACTACTCACCAATTAAACAGAATTAAAAACCAAATAATCACTAATAAAAACAGACGTTCAATGGGTCTAATATTGTTAGATATTGAAAAAGCGTTTGACACCGTTTGGCATAATGGCCTAGTAATTAAACTTCTTGATGCAAATATACCAAAATATTTATGCAAACTTATTACAGATTTCATTCACGGCAGAAGCGCTAAAGTTGCGATTAATAATGAAATATCATCTCCAAAAACCATTACCACAAGGTTACCTCAAGGATCAGTCTTGTCGCCATTGCTTTACTCGATATATACATCCGATTTTAAAGTCCCGAAATATATGAAAGTTGCTTACTACGCAGATGATACTGCGTTAAATTATTCAAACAAACTTAGAAGTGCACTGCTGAAGAAAATGGAAAAGGGACTTGTAAATTGCAAAATATATATTCACAAATGTAAAATCAAAATTAATCCAAACAAGACGCAAGCAATAATATTTCCATTCAACAAATCTCCCAAAAGACTGCCAAGACGTCATCTTCTTATTGGAAATAATGCCATAAATGTACTTAACGATGACAAATATCTCGGAGTTGTCTTGGACAAAAAGCTTACATTTAAACAACATATTATGGCTACGTGCCAAAAAGCTATAAAATCATTTAAAGCATTATGGCCACTACTAAATAGAAGGTCATTTCTAAACCCCAAAAACATACGAGTGTCCTATTTGGAGTGACGCTGCCAACTGTCTCCTAAAACGCTTACAAATTATACAAAACAAATGTCTTAAAATGGTAAATAAAAAGTCCTGGAGGTATCCTACAAATCTTCTTCATGAAGAAACAGGTTATGAAAAAATTATCGATTTCATAACAAGGATTAATAACAATTACTTTGCCAAAATTGAAAATTCCTCTTACCCACTGATAAGAGATTGTAGAGAAATAATGTAAAATTAAAAAGAAATCATCTAATTGAAAATTATATGCTTTAGAGGTCTATTATTTCTAATAAACCTTCCTATAAGCATATAAATATTTTCAGATAGTATTTGAATATATGAAATCATATAAAGGTTTTTTCTCCCATTTTCCTTTAAAAATCATTAAAAAATAAAATAAAAACTAATATCTTTAGATCCTATATATTATTTGTTGAAATATCTATATGTAAAGATAAGATCTCATATGTGAATATCAAATTTGTTAAAATATGTAAATAAAGGAAGAATATACATATAATTGAAAAATTATTGTAAATAATACGATAAATGTACTTAACGATGTCAAATATCTCGGAGTTGTCTTGCGCAAAAAGCTTACATTTAAACAACATATTATAGCTACGTGCCATAGCTGTAATTATTCTGTTAAATAAAGAAATTAATTAAATTAAATTACTAAGTGATAAATATAGCAACCGATATGAACTTTTTCTTATCTATAGGAAAAATTATTAATAACGATGCCACTCAAATATGGTTTATGTTTATTTTGTACTTATATCCAATTTGTCGGACCTGACTCTTTCTCTAAACGCATTTGGTATAGGGCAGGTGTGCCCAACCTTTTCGGCCCAAAGAACTAAATTATATTTTTCGAAGGAATGGCGATCGACCATATGAGAAAAATTTTAGTTTTAGTAAAATTTAATAAATAAAATAAACAAATAGTTAAAATTTAAAAAATAAACATTTTTTTAATGAAATGATTGACATTATTATCAGCTATTTTTGAGTAATTAGGTTCGTAATTACAGCTAAACATAAGCCAGTCGTCAAGATGATTTTGAGTCATACGTATACGATATTTACATTTAATATAATTCATATGAGAAAATAATTCGTTAAAAATGCGAATTTTTGCAGCCAAATCTTGTCATGAAGTAAAACGGCAAGAGGATCGTTGTTTCATCTAAAAATCAGTAAAAACGAAACGTACGAATATGCTAAGCTGGGACATATCTCAATTGTCAGTTGATTCATCAAATTGTAGTGAAAACCATACACACCTTTTAATATCCTGTTTCAGTTGTGATCGCAAGTCAATTGCCATGGTTTCAACTCGTCTCGTTACTGTTTGTCTTGAAAGTTGCATATCTTTGATAGCATCAACAATCTCCATTTTATTTTTAAAATTTTGAAATAAGCTACGAGGGCGGATCAATAGGTGACTTTTAGAATGAAACACAGTTTTTTTTTGCAAAAAAAAAAATTATTTTTCAACATAATCTCCTTTTAGCTTAATGCACTTAGTTCAATGTTTCTCCAATTTTTGAATCCCTTCCACAAAATAGGATTTTTCGAGGTCCATAAAATAGGCATTTGTTTGATCAATAATTTCATCGTTGGAGCTAAATCTCTTTCCATCGAGCCATTTCTTTAGGTTTGGAAATAGGAAATAGTCACTGGGGGCTAAATGCGGAGAATATGGCAGATGAGGTACCAATTCGTAGCCCAATTCATGGATTTTTTCCATTGAGACTGCACTCGTGTGCACCCGTGCATTATCTTGATGAAAAATAATTTTTTCTTGGCCATATGGGGTAATTTTTTTTAATCCTCGTTAAATCGGTCCAATAATGGCATAATAATCGTCGTTTATTGTTTTTCCCTTTTGAAGGTAATCGATGTGGCTTATCGCGCGTGCATCCCAAAAAAACTGCTGCCATCACCTTATTGGCCGAGAAACTTACCTTGGCCTTCTTCGGAGCCGGTTCACCCGGAGAAAACCCATTGTATAGACTGCGGAGTGTTGTAATGGATCCATGTTTCATCCACAGTTACAAAACGCCGCAAAAACTCATTCGAATTGCGGTTAAACAACTCCAAACAATCTTTTGAAGTTGTCACACGATTTATGGTCAGTTGAAAGCAAACGCGGCACCCATCTTGCAGACAGCTTTCTTAAACCCAACTGATCATTTAAAATCGAAACCACACTGCCATATGAAATGCATATGGCTTCAACAATCTCACGCACTTTTACTCTTCGATCGGCCAACACCATATCGTGGATTTTTTCGACATTTTCAGGTGTATTGACCTCAATTGGCCGTCCAGAACGTTCAGCGTCATTTGTATTTATGCGACCACAACGAAAGTCAGTAAATCAGTTTTTTACCATTGAAATCGGTGGTGATTGACGGTTGATTGACGGTTTTTTTTCGCAAAAAATGATGTTTAATGAGCACTCGAAATTCACTTTTTTCCATTTAAAAAAAACACGAGGTTGTATGTTTTGAACAGCTGTTAAAGGCAAAGTAAATGACGGAACTTGCTCAAAATTTTACAGTAGTCTATCAACAGGTGGTACTTGATGGGAGCAGTATTGTATTTCATATAACTACGAGCGAAGTTTGGACTTATTGATCCGCCCTCGTATCTGCTGCTGCCAAAAAAGGTCTCTTCGAATATGTATCCGCCAGTAAACGGCTTTTTGTGCTGAATAAAAATTCGACAAACACGCAGAGATGCAACTGTTGCCATTATTGATTTACTACAGATTTTAAACAAAGGTTATTGTAAATTAAGAGATTCTTGGTCAAATTTAGCATGTACTGTAGCCAAATGCCTGTTTATATTACCTCTTTTAGGTAAAGCAACTGTCGAATTACACATTATACTGTGAGCGTAAAAAAAGTAAACAGCAATTTTTGATCTTTAAATTGTGTTATAACAAAGTTATTATTGACTTACGATAAAAAGTAACATTTCAGAGTTTACTACTATACGATTTAGAAATTGACTACAATAAAACATTAAATCAAATCAAATGGGAATATTGCACAAATTTCTCGAAAGTGAAAATGCATTCAGATTTTACGCGTCAACAAAAAGTAAACAGTGCACAGTGGGCGAAAAGACTCATCTAGCGGCGTTTTTAATTAATTAGTTAAAAATAGACAAAGCTACAATGTTAAATAAAAAAAATATTTTTTAAAAATATATTTATATATGTACATATATTTATTTTTTGTGAAACTTGCAATTTTATTTCATATTTAAGACATGGTTTATTTCATTCAGGAAAACATGATAAAGTTAATATATTTAATGTTTCACATTATTTTGGGCTAAAAATATATTAAACTTTAATATGAAGAACAGTTTTTTAAAACATTTATTTATTTTTTTTTAAACTTTTTTTCTGTTGAAATAAGTATTTTTTTAAGTATCTTCATATATATACATATATATCTGTTGTTTTCATAACAAAAATTTAATTATAACGCAAAAAAGAAAAAAAAAAATAATACTAATAACAATAGTAGAAACAGTTTTTTATTCCGATTCGGAGCTACTAGATGAATCTAAGCTGCAAGGTACACAATATTCTGAGAAAAGTTGTAAAATATCATTATCAACATTCTTCATTTTTGAGTTGCCTTGTGATTTGAAAGCAAGTGATCTGATGAACACAAAAGCGCATGCATTAAGTCCTTCATTGTATTTAATCGAGATGTCTTTCTCGTATGGTGCGCACGGCAATTGCAGTAATCTTTGTTGCGGGCTTCTAACACTTCTTTAGACACATTTCATATTGGAAGTGGTGATACTTTAATTATATCGGCTCCATGTGTTAATATTTTATGTGTGGAACAAGTCATATAAAACCAAGGATACTGTGTATTTAAAAGTTCTGCGGTCTGTAAAGCATATTGCCTAAAAGATACAATATCGATTTTGAAAATGACACTGAATCTGTAAATTAGCTCCTCATTCATTCTAGTTATTTTGGATGCACTCTGAGATGTTTCCTTAACAGTTTGGAGAACTTTACTTAATTTCGTTTTGTTGGAACATTCGTCCAACATGTTATCGAGTCTTCTACGATTAGTCAGTGGATTAAGTAATAAAGTTGTCCGTCTAACCACTCCTTGTTGTTTTCTACAAATTTGTGGCTGCTTCTTTGGTTGAATTTCCATTTCTCAGCCAATTTTGCCATAAAATTTCTATTTTTTTTGCCTATGAGAAGGACTTCATTATCGTCATACATGTTAATATTAATTATATTATTAAATATATAGTAGGCACGGGCTCGTTGCGCCATATTAAATAAACTTTTCGTCTAAGCACCGACATTGTTCCTAAAAAATGCAATATCATGTAAAGTTTCAGGTGGCTGCAGATGACTTGGACATTATACAATCACAGACAACATAATAATTAAAAAATATATTCCAGCGCGAATACCCACGAATATCAGAAGTTCCGGTCCACGGAAGTCTTATTTTGCCTTTTTTCAAGCAGTTAATGGTATAATCGACTCTGACTATATTTTTTTTCTACAACACTTACGCACAGGTCACAAACAAGATTTTTTAGTTAATATATACCTCTAACTTTAAATAAAACCACTTTTCTTTCACTTAATTGAGACAAATGCAACTTTAGAGAAAATTTGGCAATTCAAAGAAAACACGTGGTAAAGCTTAGTGATGCACCGGCTGAAACATATGTGTTTGACAGCTCACAGCTGTTCAACTAGATCATGTCAATCAAAACAGAATCAATATATCTGTGGTCACAAGCAATAACCGCCTAACTCGAAAATCATGCTTTCGAAAAAAATAGCTTTTTATATAAATGTAATGGGGCTTCATTACGACTTAGGTCAGAATATTTTTATTAATATCTTGTTAAAAATCAGTGTTAGAGAAATGGGGATTTCACGTAAATATAAAGATTTTTTAGTAGAATATGATAGCATACATAACTCAAATCGGCGAAAATCGCTTTTTCGAGAAAAATAACTGTTTATATAAATGTAATGGGGCTTTATTACGACTTAGGTCAGTATGTTTTCATTAATAACTTTTTAAATAACAGTGTTAGGGGATTTCACGTAATTATAAAACGTTTTTAGTAGAATATGATAGCATACATAACTTAAATCGTTCTTAAGTCGATTTAGGCGGTTATCGCTTGTGACCACAGATATAAGTTCAGTGGGTTATTAGTAATCGATGGAGACACAATTTTGGCGCTATTTAACACTTTGAAAATTGAATTAAACGACGCTAGATCGACCATTTCGCCCACAGTGCAGTGGTAACACTTACGCTTTCTTATAATTCGGAGAAGAACCTAAACTTTTGTACTGATCACGTGTTTTACTTTACTAATAATCATTTTATGTTATTTACACTAATTAATAAAAAAAACTTAAAAGATGTAAAAGCAAATATTCTCACTATGGGAAAGCAAACATCAGTTTATACTCGGAAAATATTTTAGATTGAAAAGAAAAAGGTAAATCCTTGCGTGAAATTGGCGAAATTGTGGGTAGGAACCACTGCTCAATAAAAAAAAAGTAGTTGATGAATGCGCCAAACACCATCAGGTTGAAGAATTAACGAGATCTGGACGCCCAAAGCGGCTTAGTGGTACTGAAGTAAGAGAAGTAAAGACATATTCAGCCTAAAGTGCAGTTAAATTATCAGAAAACATAACGCAGACATCAGCCAAACCAGTAAGTTAGAGTACAGTGAGGAGATCGCTTCACAAAAATAGCTTATATGGTATGATACCATGCAAGAAATCATATATATACAAGGCGATCAGAGCAAGCTAATGAATTTCGATAAAAAGTACAAAATGAGGCTCTATATTTTTGGGAAAGCTTATTATATACAGATAAGAGGAAATCCGAAATTTTCGGCGCGAAAAGTTTGTGTGCTAATCACTGTTATATACGGTGGGGGTTCAGTTATGGTTTGGGGCTATATAGCGGGAACAGGTGTTGGTAACTATGTTTTTATTTACTCCACTATGATTTATTCCAAATTTTAAAAACGGAAGTTCTACACATTTGGTTATTATATTTTAAGCGTCTTATCTAAAAATTCAACAGCACTTACAAAATATTTGAATTTTTTGAATAAATTGTCTTTTATTAGCTTGGGGTCATATTTGACCCCAATTCCAAAAGGGTTAATGGGGTCATATTATTTTTTTCCGAAACTCTAGGCTATTGAGATAAAATATAACATTTAAAAGTGGGAAAGTGATGAATTTTTGATACAAAGTATTTGGAAATACTGCATTTACAGAATATTTTACAAAAATCCCATTTTTCTCGAAATCCGCAAAAATAAAATCCTTGTCTAAAAATTCTGGCACTGGGATTTACATAAAAATTCACACTATTAATCTCTTACATATATTTAACAAGATCTTAATGAGCTAGATCAATTTTTTTAAATTTTGTTTAAGAAAATTTTTCAAAACTTGAAAAAGGAGTTTTCAAAATTTTATCAAAAAAATTTTCCATTTTCGGTCTCAATGCTTCATATCTGAATACTTACAGGTATAGGGACTAAAACAAAATGTTGGCTTTAATTAATTTCTTAAAGTTGAAAAAAATGCCATCAAATTTCATGACCTAGTTTTTTTTTTGGCACAAAAGTGGTCTGGGGCATTTGCTATTTCTTTGCGAGTTTTCATTCGATTTTGAAGTTTTATAGCTTTTTGAAAAGATAATTTAATACTGATCCCGAATTGTGTAACAATTTGTCGGAAAAATTGAACTATAGAACGAAATTTTCGTAAAATCTGAAAAAAAAAGTCATATTTTCCCCATATAAATACACTTGAAATTTTCAATCGCGTTGAGCACCCTCTAAATGTTTTTTGTTTGGCCCAAAACTTTGTATTTCTCACTTTTTTTGCTATTCGCATATTTCTTGGGGGCGGCCCAGTCAATAACTCACAAATTTTTTTTTTAACCACCCTAATGTACATGTATACATACATATGTATATTCTATATATGTATATTCATAATAACCGCATGTTAGAAATAAATCGTTATTTATATAAAATTCTCCAATATGTATTTTGTTTTAGGGAAAATACATTTCTTTTGTATTAACAAACAGTGTCACTTCATTTTGCTCACTGTTGCTATGCCACAGTAGATGGCGCCGCAATTTTTGTTCTTTGCAATAGTTATTTCTATTTTAACATGAATGTCAAAAATTTCATTTAGACATCAAACACAACAATGTTAAGAGTATACCCAGGGCTGGTCTTTTATTTCATACGTTTTTCTATTATTCTTTTACAAATATGACCATAAGTTTCGCATACTAACTTTTTGTTTTGTTTACAAAATAGAGTTACCGAGTTCATCAATGAGTTTTTTTGCTTTCAAAAAAATATCTGCTTAACCTAAAAATATCTGATTGCGATTACATATAATTTTTAAAAGTTGTTTATAATTACTAGAGAATTACTATTGACATAAATACAAAATTGCACCTTTTAAATTTTCCATTAAAATTTAAGAAAATATCAATTCTAAAAATTGGAATTCAGATTTCCAATTATAAATAAGAAAATATCAATTGAATTTCAGAAAATCCTATTAAAATTAAAAAAAAAATTTTAACAAATAACCATTAAATAAACATCTTTTCTTAAACAAGTACATTTTCTTAAAAATCTACACTTTTTTAAAAAGAACATTTTGTTAAAAAGTATTTTTTTAAAGTACTCTTTTTTTTTAAACTTTAACTTCTTTAACTTAAAGTAAATTTTCTTAGAAAGTTACCTATTCTCAAACAAGGATCTTTAATATAAAAAAACTTCTTTTAAATAATTTTTTTTTTAAAAAAGTGAATTCTTTTAAAGCACTTAAAAAAAGCACATTTTCCTGGTATACGGCAAACCAAAAATTGCCAAGATATTTAGAAACTTTTATTTTGAAATACCGCATAATTTTTAGCTCTCAAAACATTAAAATATTGTTGTAACGCATTGAACAATGAATTGCGACCCCATAAAGTATTTGTATTCTTAATCCCTATAACAACTCGAGTCCATATAATGTCCGTACATGCGTCGGTCTATCTGTCTTTTGAAATTACGGTCATTCAACAAAATACACCATTTACCTGGGTAAAGTTAAAATAATATTGTTTGTCGTTACTACGAGCAGATTGGGTTAAATCGGGCATCACTGTGTCAAGATATGGTCTTAAATATGGAGATATCTCCAAAAATGCTAAAATATCAGTGTATTTGCTGAAATAATTTGGTAGTAAGTTTAACAAATTGTTTACTTTTCAAATATTTTGTTTATATTTATTTATGGAGTACATATGTATGTATGAAACATTAGTAACGAAAGTGGTCGAGCTTTTTCGAGTAGTAGTTTCCCCACGCCAGTAAGACAGTCCGATTCAAGTGTAATTGAGCAGCTCGGGTACCTCGATACTCGATAAAAAAGATAACATCTTCCATTTATTGCTAATATATTTACTTAACAAAAGTAAAAGGATTTTTTTTTTAAATATGTCCTGACGATACTGAATTTAAAGTTCTGATCCTTTTTTGTATTTTTACTCTGTGTGATAACCTCGCAATTGACAATATAAAATATCAGAACTTCTTGACATGGAATCAGGTATTTTATGAATTGTCAATTCAATGATATTACGTGAAGAGTGGGCAGAAAATACATGTTTAAAATTAGTTTTAATCATACCAAACAGAATTGCTGTGTTTATAGCGGTAAAGGGGTGATCTGCTAAATATTAGATAAATAATAAAAACAGAAACGTTTTTTGAATAAAAATAACATGGTTTGAAAAAAATCTTTTTATGGTGTATGAAAGTTTTGGCAAAGCCTGGGGTCGAATCGTCGAATTCGTTATCGAAATTTTTCGATCGAAATTATTTTTTTATTTTGCAAAATAAAATACTAAGAGTAATTTTATTCTGCCACAGCTAACGAGTTATAGTCTATAGTTAATAGTAAAAGTGAAACGAGGTCTGACGATTGTCCGTCTTCGTTAAATAATGAACCAAAATATGGAATTTCGATTGAATTTACTCGATATCGAATGCGACGATTTGCCCCCTGTACTTAATTAAGACTATACTTATAAATCTGAAACTGGTGCGAACAAAAAAAAAAAAAACAAACATGACGTGTTTAATTTTTGTCTTTCATTATGAGATTATTAATAAATACAACTCTGCTCTGATGGCAATACAATTTTTTCTAAAAATTAAAAAACCACCCGATATCAAAATCGTACAGACAGTGAATTTCACAACATTTCGGTTTTTCACGCTGCAACTCGACTTTCAAAGTATTATAGTGGAAATTTGCCCTTAATATCATACAAATATCTTTACGTTACCAAGCGAACAATTTTTACATGGATATACAGACAGAGAGACAGACAGACAGCTGGACGATAATACTTTAATCGAAAGAAAGTGACTCGAGTCCATCAAGTTGCAACAGAATGACTTATATTTAAATATCTTGCTTTTATTACTCCGCACTGGGTCTAAACCATATTTCGGGCCTATCACCACAAAATGTTCGGCATTATGTTATTTACGAAAAATAAGCTTTAAGATTTTTATCCGAGTTATAGTTTTTAGATTTAGATTTTTATCCGAGTTTAAATAATATAAATTTAAGATGATATATAACATCATCGCAGAACATTGAACCAACGCATTAAATTAATATTAATGTGCTTTAAATACGAAATATTAATTTTCTTAAAATAGCCCTGCATTAATACATTTATAAAACAAATTCGTTGTTCATTTACATCAACATCAAACTTAAGTCGAAAGTTATAGAAATCAATAAAAAATTAGCTTTTATACATATGTACACCATTCAGTATATACTCTATATAGAAGTTACAGCTACTGGAGAATATGGATAACTTTGGGAGAATATCATTGACAAGGGTAATTTTAAGGGTATCATATACATGGATATATATATACATATATGTATATATACATATATACGAAGTACTTATATGTATACTATACATAAAAATAATATGTTGTGGAAACGAATAATGTATATGATGAACAAATGGATTTTAAGTCACAAATATGAATAAATGTTGGTTAGTTGATAAATTTTAGTCCAAAGTCCATTTTTATGTTTTATAACATAAATATTATTTATTCATATTTTTTTCTTTGAAGTGTTACCTTAGGTGTAATATTTGACAAGTACCACAATATGGGACAATGCGAAAGTTATATTCCTATTGTAAAATTTTCAATGTTCTTGATTGTGACTCTTGGCAGTTGTTAAAGTGGTGGCCGATATGGTGTTGGCCGATCGAAGAAAGCTGTCTGCAAGATGGGTGCCGCGTTTGCTCTCAATTGACCATAAACCATAATCGTGTGCAACTTGAAAGGATTGTTTGGAGTTGTTTAAGCGCAATTCGAATGAGTTTTTGCGGCGTTTTGTAACTGTGGATGAAACATGGATCTATTACAATACTCCGGAGACCAAGTAGCATTCTAAACAATGGGTTTCTCCGGGTGAACCGGCTCCGAAGAAGGCCAAGGTAAGTTTGTCGGCCAATAAGGTTATGGCAACAGTTTTTTGGGATGCATGCGGGATAATCCACATCGATTATCTTCAAAAGGGGGAAAAAAAGGCGAATATTATGACAACTTTTTGGACCGATTTAACGAGGATTGAAAAAAAATTACCTCATGGCCAAGAAAAAAAGTTCTTTTTCATCAAGATAATGCACGGGTGCACACGTGTGCATTCTCAATGGAAAAATTCCCTGAATTGGGCTACGAATTGGTACCTCATCCGCCATATTCTCCGGATTTAGCCCCCAGTGACTATTTCCTATTTCCAAACATAAAGAAATGGCTCGGTGGAAAGAGATTATTGATCAAACAAATGCCTATTTTATGGACCTCGAAAAATCCTATTTTTTGGAAGGGATACAAAAATTGGAGAAACGTTGGTCCTAAGTAAGTGTATTGAGCTAAAAGGAGAATATGTTGAAAAAAAATTTTTTTTTTTTGCAAAAAAAACTGTGTTTCATTCTCAAAGTCACGGACTTATTGATCCGCCCTCATAATTTTTCCAACAGTTAAGTGGACCATATTGCTATTTAGAAGATATTGCCGTAATTGGCCGATATAGTTTTTGAAATTGAGGCCTAGATCTGTCAAACCTAGTGTACGTATGTATTTTCACTTGTAAATTCTTTTATATGCAGAAATTTTAATATTGTATCATATCATCAAGCTAGCCTTTGAAATATACGCATATTTATTGTCTGTATAAAAATGGATAATCAACAAGAAGTTAGTGAAAATATAATTTAATGAAGCACAAGTATTGTGAAATACTTTTTATCGGGTTGTTAAAACTATAATGATTTTCGTTATGTTTATAGAAGCCCGCGAATGGATAATAAATAGAAAGGACATTTCTGACCCAAATTAGGCTAAAGAAATACTGAGAAAAATTCCAACATGTCGAAAAAGAAAAGCAAAATGTTCGAGTTTATGGCCAGAAAAGTTAAAAACAAGTGCAAGATTGAAAACATACAAAGTATGAAGAATGAAGCAAAGAATGGCCTAAAAAATTGTATCGCAATTTTGTAAATATGATCGTTGCATCATGGATGACGAACCATACGTCCTTGCTGACTTCTTAGCTTATGGCGGATGTAAGATTAAATATTGAGGACAAATTTAGAACACAGAAAATTTTTTCTAAATTTTTAATTTGGCAAGTAATTTCCACTTGTGGCAAAATGAATAGTTCGTACATAACAACAGTTACAATAAATACTGATTTATTTATCAAAGAGTGCATGGAGAAGAGTGTTATACCGTTTATACGGCAGGATTTAATATATAATTTTTTTCGCCTGATCAGCCATGGAGTGGTACAAAATTAAAACCGTATCCCCCTAATTGTCCAGAGCTTAGGCCAATGAAAATATATTGCTGATTCCAGCCCTCGAAATTCGAGTGCAAATTCTAGGAAATTTTATTTTTTCATGAAATAAAGACCCTAAAGGTATGCAAATCAATTATAGCCAATTCGCAAATCAACACAAAAAACAAACTCATTTTTATTACAAACTCATTAACAAATTTAATAAACACACACATAGCATTGTAGAATTTTATGTATGTGTTAGTAGCAATTTTAAATGCAATTTACTCAAAATAAAGGAAAAAAATTAAAAATCTGTAAATCTGCAAAACGGCTTAAAAGAAATACCTTTCAAATAATATACGTTTGGTCAAAATCGGGCCAATTTCCGTGCTCTGTTATTTGGCCTCTTAATGTTTTGTCTGAATCTTTTTGTATTTTGTACGATATCAAACCTGCATTGGCCTTAACCAGTTCTTTGCACCGGGTGTGTTCGGAGCTCTTTTCAATATGCTTTCTATTTTCTTGGCCTTAAAAACATATCGACCTCACTTTCTTGCTATCAATGGCCAAATTCTGATAGTTTCTAATAACCTTCGACTCTTTGGACAACTTTTTGTAGGACCAAGTTGAATTTTGTTAAAAATATTTAATAATTATAGTACTTACTTTAATTTCTTCATTCATTTTAATCAGATTAACATTAAATATAATAATTAACATTGTTTTAAAACATAAGTCGATTAAAAAAAACCAAATAATGCTTGCGAAAAAAGTTATGAGCAAAAACGGTCTTAAGGTTTTTTCGATCTCACTCCTTTATATACATAGATAGGTTAGGTTATTTTATATGTAATGCCAATGAATAAGTTATTTCGTTTAAAAGTTATTGCGATATACATAATTATGTTACAATTTTTATGTTCGTCATCCTTATATTTTTTGTTAAACAGCAATAATATATAAATAATACTTTACACAATTTGCCAAAGTAAATAATATGGAATATGCTGTGGGTTGTTTTTTATTTGAACAATATTTTCCATTTTATTGATTCATTTGTCATTACTTTTGTTTTTTTTTTTTTTTTTTTTGAGATTTTTGCTAACCAATTTCTTTGGCCCTTAAAATTCTTGTCCTTCAAATGAACAATACTTTTGGAATTTTGTATGCGTGCGGAATATAAAGCATATAAAGCTGTATACACTTTCTGATAGAAAAAACGCATAAAAATATAAAAAAGCGTTCATATTAGTTAAAAGGTTGACTATTTTAAACTTAAAAAGAGAATATCTGAAGAATTAAGCCACATTATTATAGATATCTTAATTCTGGACTAATTTTAGACGATTATTTTAGAAATTTACATATACAATTAATTTTTAATTTTTATTTTTTTACTTATAATATTTAATTTTTTATTTTTATTTACTTTTAAAGATACTTTTTAAAAAAATATATGGTAATACTTGCTTATGCCAATGTGGCACGTGCAGTATAAATATTCACACAACCACAATGATTTTAACAATACGAAGAAATTCAACATATACAACATATCTTAAGAAAAACAACACAAAGTTTCATTCATATCTCGTGATATGACCGATTTTGACGATTTAAAAAGCATCTCCTTTGAGATGTTAATAAACGATTTTATACAAAAATGAACGTTCTAGCTTAGATATTAAAGGCGTGATCGTGATTTCAACAGATAGACGGTCAGACGGTCATCGCCGAATCAACTTCCCTTGTTATAAGGATCAAGAAAATATATGGCTTTGGGGTCTCCGAAGTTTATTTCGATGCATTACAAACGAAATGGCAAATCTATATATACCCTCTTCACAGTGGTGTGAAGGGTATAAAATATAAATAAAATTTAAGTGCCAAAGCGGTTATTTTAGTCTGACCTGAATGGGGTTATGATGTGTGGGGTAAAAGCACCATGGGAGTGGATTCTAATGACGTATAGAGTATATTCAATTGTTTCTCAGGAAAAAATACATGTTTTTAAAACGGGAGTCTAAATCAAATTACTCACGAAGCATGTTCTACGAAAGAGGGTTTCGTATATACATTTCAAGTAAAACCAATGCAGATGAGTTTGAAATATGGCGCAATGATTTCAGGAATGTACAATTTTTACATTCAATAATATCAAATGGTGGAAATTTGATGGTGTTGGGATGTTTTACATGGTCCATTAGTTAAAATAGAAGGTATAATGAAAAAGGAAGATTACCTTAGTATTCTTCAGTCTAACTTGCCTGAATTTGTGGAGAGAAGCGCATATTCAGAAGAAGAATTATTGTATACACAAGAAGGGTATCCGAAACATAATTTCTTAAAGAGGAAAAGGGAGTTAGGCCATTAACAAAAGGCAGGAAATTAAAGATAATGTTAAATTTGTGATAGGGAAAACCCAAGCCGTTAGCGAAAGAAAGTCTTTTGCCAGTCTTTTTCATTCCGAGTATTGTAGAGGAATTTTTTAAGCTAGGCGAATATATTAGAGAATCTAAAACTTAACAGAACAAACGTACAGAACATTGTCATTAGAAATGGCGAAAAAAAGGTACAACATTTTAATAATTGAAGTTCTTTCCAATAATGGACCGAAATAATTTAAATTTTATCACTTAATACAAGATCGTTAGTCGAGTTAAGTAGGCGTATAGAATTAAGTAAATAACTTAATTTTTTGATATGTTCCTAATGAGCAGTGATTGTAGTTACTTATTGTGATATTAAGCTTCCTATGGTCGTCCTAAGCAGGAATAATTAAAACAAATATGCTGTAATTTTATTTTCTGTCTTAATTAAATTTTCATAAAATTGATGTTTGTTTCCTACAGGAAACTTGTTTTCGTGGAAATTCCAAAATTATTATTGAGAACTATAATGTAATCAGAGAATTCTCGCGCCAAGGCACGGCAATACTCATCAGTAAAAGTGTTAAGTATTATACTATTAATGTTCCTGATTGTAAATCCAAATTTTTCAATAAAGTCATCGTAGGGGTGGAAACATTAATACCGAAGATTCCGAAAAAGTTGAACAATTCAGCCTAATGATTTTCAAATTAGCTATTCACGCCAAATTTCAATGTTATCGAACATTGGAAAGTTACTCGAAAGAGTGATTAAGAGAAAACTGGAATGAACTCACATTTATGAATCAATACCAAAGTACCAATTTGGTTCTAAACGAGGCCATTATTCTGTTGATACCTTGGCTTATCTGTAATTTGAGAAATAAAAAAAGTACCGTTGTAGTATTGGACATCGAAAAGGTGTTCGACATAGCCTATCACTATGGTATTATTTTTACACTCATTAATTTGAGATCTGATCCGTTTATAGTTATAATGTTTTATAGCTATTTTACGGAGAGAGAATTCTTAGCGATACTAGATCAAATCAAGGTGGCATTTTTTGTGGTGGATGATTCGCTAGTGTATGCACATGTTATTGATCCGTAGAAAGCTTTAAGGAAGTTCAAAATCATCTATTAATTGATGATTTTTATTGGGGTATCTATAATATTAATAGGCAAGGCGATTTCTTGTGACCGAAGTAACTTTGCCAGTTTTACCCCGACCAAACATACCTTATTGAAAGGTATTTTTTTTAGGTCTCCACCAAAAAAAAAGTACATTAAATACATTAAATTATACAGTGTGTGTGTTTATTAAATTTGTTAATGTGTTTGCAAAAATTGTATATGAAGAGCACGGTGTTGAATTGAATAATAATTTTGGACTTTCATTATAATAATTGCATATCACACGCCCTGTGTTGAATTGAATAGCATACCTTTAGGTGGCATAAAACATTGAAAGAAATAAATTGAATGAAAAAATAAAATTTCCTAGAATTTGCATTCGAATTTCGAGGGCTGTGCGCTCTGCTAGTTAAAATTAATATCCTTAAATCAAGGGCAAGGGCCCCCGTCACGTGGTGAAGAAAAGCAAAATATTGAACCTTTCTTTATGTGAAGTTACATTTAACAGGCTGTTTAAATTTAATGAGCATGGAAGAATTACAAAAGTAAAGCATTGTGCATCAAGGGCATGTTCTCGAAATTGTTAATAAATAGACACTTGAGTCAAAGGGCCAAATTGCTTATGGTTTTCCCATATAGTTTTCAATTTCTCCAACAGTCATGGCGGAATTGTAGATTTTGGAACGAAGCTGTTTGAGACTGTGTTAAAGCGAACTTTGAAAATTTTGTATAGAGATATTTGAACTCTGTTATCTATGAGAAGGCTTAATTAAGTACAACCTCTTTCTTCGTATACTCTAAATTTGTTTGATAGGTTTGTAAATCGTCTTGAGAACCATGGGAACAATTTACTGAAAGACGTTTTTAGTTCTCAAAAAGAAATTAGTTGGTCAAATAACCTGTACATGTCTTGGGGTCATGCATGAGAACGTTAGAGTCTTACTATCCGTAAGAGAATACAATCTAACAGAGTTCTTCTCACATTCAATCCGAGGTTCCATTAAAGGCTAATTTTAGACTCATTACCCCAGGCTTTCGTCATGAATCTTACACTCACCATCAAACTTTGCTGAAGGGTGTGGTTAGTTATAGTTATGGTTAAAATTTGTATTTCTTATTTTTTCGTCCCATTGTGTTTATATTGCCTTAGTTTAGTCTTAAGTGTTACCATAATAACTGATCAACAGTTAATGTAAACTTTTATTATATTTTGAACAATATAAATTCATGTTTATCGTTCCATAACCTCATACTCCCTGATTATATACGATTGTAGCGTTATAAAACAATGTTTATTAGAACAATACGATATAGTAGTAAGTTATGTACATTCCTGTTAACTTCACTCAGCTATTTTGTGATCTAAATTTTTAAGTCTCAATAAAACTCAAATTGAATTGAATTGAAATTGTATTATAAATTAATATAATAAAATATTAAAAACTCTGAAATTTTAAAAGCGTTTGCCTTATCCAAGATTAACAGAGCTCTAGGTGAGGAATTGAGCAACATTCAATCACTTTTGCTTGTTACTGTACTTGTAATATGCGTGTTTATTGTATAAGTGTTGCAAACAAGTATTTAACATTTATATAACAAATGAAGTTAATATATTGAACGTAACTGTACGTAATCATTTTAAATGTGCATAATCATATACGAGTTTTAATTAATTTCTTGTTATAATATACATAAATTTTTTGCCAACATATTTACAACATATCAAACGAATTACGAAATTACTTTCTTACATGTTGTGTCCAATATTTTGTGTGGGTGGCTTATTTGGTATTTAATCTATGCTTAATATTTCTTTCAGTCATGTGCATGTTCTCTTCTTGACAACCAGAGGAAGTAAAATCATTTGTATTAAATTTAATAACACTAATCGATTAAACTGTATGGTTTTTATGCCCTACACTAATAAATTAACCATTTCTGTAGTAATTCTTAAATTGAATTGCATGTAGTATGTTCGCAACCATGACATAGATTTTCTGATTTTTCTGTTAAACTAAAGCAAAATTGCCACATCTAACATGATCATAATGTGAAAAATCTGTATTTTAAGATTATTTTGGAATCAATGAAATGGAATTTTAACGTAGTATTGATAGAGTTATTAGTAATGATCATGTCTTTGAATTTTATGGTAATAAAACAAAATATGCCCTTCAAATTAACAAAATGCCTAAATAGACATTGAAGTTGTTTTTAACGTATGTACTTAGGATTATTTATCGTAATCCCTGGTAACGATGTTAGAAACTGGTCTTAAATATATATTAAAATAAAAATAACAGTTGTATATTTTAATCACTTTGATTTACATATTTTCATAGCTTTAATTTTATTGGCTGACACAATATTTGAAAATCTAAAAATATTCACTACAACAAAATTTTGTTACATGATTTTATTTAATTGTCTTTGTTTGTGGCGGATTTATGTAATTAGCTAGAGCTCTGAAGCTTTCAGCATTTACGTTAAATTTATAAAATTTAGATTAATTAAATACAAAGGGCCTTGTATATATGCATTGTGTTATTGATTGCATACAAAATTTGATTTTTCTATTTTTTCATTGGAAGAAAGTAAAAGCTAAAAATTTCAAACTACTAAGACGGAGTTATGATTTTCATTCTTATTGACGGAAGATTTCTAGACACAAGTTTCTAGTTATATATTTGAAACAAAATACTAGCCTACGTTAAGCGGACACTTCGAAAGATTTAAGCATTGGTTTTTCCGTACTTTTTTATACCCTCCACGCACGCCACTGTGCAGAGGATATATATCAGTTTGTCAATCCGTTTGCAACTCATCGAAATAAATTCCGGAGACATCATAAACTTTATATATTCATTATCCTTATAAAAGAAGAAGTCGATCTACCGATGTCCGTCTGTCTCTGTCTATCTGCGGAAAACGTTCTCCTGTCCGCAATAGGCTTAAAATGTTCGTCAGAATCTGACGATGGGTGAGGAATGCCGTATGAAAATGTTGAGATACTCCGATAAGATTGCATTGTCCTGGCAGAAGTTACCGATAATACAAAATGACACTGGCAAGTTCTTATTTGGGACGTTTTCACAACAAAAAATTACAGTCTAAGCTTTAATTCAATACCATAATGATCTTAACGAGAAATAGATAAAACGATGAAATAGCAGAAAAGTGTTTTTGTAAAACGATTTATATAAATAATATAAATGCTTTTATATAATTCCCATCTCTGATTCTGCTATTAAAAAATAAGTATTTCATGTGATAGCTTCATATCTAGATAAGAAATATAAAGGGTATCCCAAAATTGACGCAAGATTTGACTTTGCCGCCATTTGTGCAGTAAAGTGTTGGCAACCGAGAGAAAAACAGTTTGACAGTTTAGGGTTGGTAAAAATGGAGCATCACACGACAGAGCAACGCGTTTTCATTGTTGAACAATTTTTAAAATATACTGAGTTTGGCTTTTGGCTTTTTCGAACAAAATTATCCTAAGCGTTTAGGGTTCAGAGAACCCATACATGTTTGTTCTATGTTCGTAAAAAAATAAAATAATTTTTTTTAATTTTCAAAAACCTATATTATTTGTACATTTGAGCACAGTTAAAATTTAATGAAATGTTTTGAAGTGTATATCTATATACACACGATCTCTGTACTCCAGGGAAGGTCCCCATGTGATTCTTACCGGCCACACCTACTTTTACCCCACTTTTTGTGTACAATTCATTTTCTATATTTTGGTATATTTGTTCGCTATACAAATTTTTATTTTTCAACGGATTTCTCTGAAATTTGATACACACGATCTCTGTAGTCCAGGAAAGGTCGCCATATCATTCCTACCAGCCACGCCTACTTTTACGCCCACTTTTTTATACAATACATTTTCTGTTTTTGGTATACTTGTTCGCTATACAAATTTTTATTTTTCAACGGATTTCTCTGAAATTTGGTACACACGATCTCTGCACTCCAGGAAAGGTCGCCATGTGATTCTTACCGGCCACACCTACTTTTACGCCCACTTTTTGTGTACAACTAATTTTCTGTTTTTTGGTATATTTGTTCGCTATACAAATTTTTATTTTTCAACGGATTTCTCTGAAATTTGGTACACACGATCTCTGTAGTCCAGGAAAGGTCGCCATATAATTCTTACCAGCCACGCCTTCTGTTACGCCCACTTTTTTATACAATTCATTTTCTGTTTTTGGTATACTTGTTCGCTATACAAATTTTTATTTTTCAACGGATTTCTCTGAAATTTGGTATGCACAATCTCTGTACTCCAGGAAAGGTCACCATGTGATTCTTGCGGCCACGCTTCCTTTTACGCGCCCTTTTAATACAAAATTCATTTTCTGTTTTTTGGTATATTTGTTTGCTATAAAATTTTGATTTTTTAACCGATTTCTCTAAAATTTGGTACGCACGATCTCTGTACTCCGGGAAAGGTCGCCATATGATTCTTACCGGCCACACCTACTTTTACGCCCACTTTTTGTATACAGTTCATTTTCCATTTTTTGGTATATTTGTTCGCTATACAAATTTTTATTTTTCAACGGATTTCTCTGAAATTTGGTACGGACAATCTCTGTACTCCAGGCAAGGTCGCCATATGCTTCTTACCGGCCACGCCTACTTTTGGGCCTACTTCTATGTATAATAATTTTTCCTCTTTTATTTGTTCTTTGACTGCTATACAAACTTTTATTTTTCAACTCCTTTCTCTGAAATTTGGTACACGTGATCTCTGTACTCCAGCGAAGGTCAGATTATATATTTTTCTGGCTACGCCTACCTTAACGCCCACTGTTTTATAAAACTCATTTTCTGTTTTTTGGTACATTTGTTCGCTATACAAATTTGTATTTTTCAACGGATTTCTCTGAAATTTGGTACACACGGGAATAACTTTACGATGAACAAAGTTCCCAAATTTAAAAAAAGGTCCCCAAAAGAAATAAACAAATTCCCCATTTAAAAAAAAAAACGAAATATAAAAAATTAACTTACTCCCCAAATTCGTTCTTAAATTTTTTCATGTTTTTATTTAATGAATTTTGCTAAATATTTAAGTGAAAATTTGCATACTGATCTCAATATCTGTCCTGCAATATACTCTTTTAAGATCTGTATTCTTTTCAATAGCATCATATCGACGCGCTCGCGGAACACAGCTCAGCAAGCTTTGTTAGGAGAAGCGGAAATACCTGAATCTACTCAAGTGCGTGTAGAAATCCAGCGGCTAAGACAAGCTGAATCCAGGGAATCTGAAACTTAAACGACTGTTTTTCTCAGAGACAGAGAGCACAGGTGTGGCTGCGCTCGCGACAAAGCTCAGCTAAAATATCGGAATGATCCGAAATATATATTTTGGCGATTAAAATAAGTTGTCGCAAACTGCGCGGCAGCACGGGTGTAACGCGGGCGCGACTCGCTCGCGGAACACAGTTCAGTGAAAAATCTTTCGATAAATTTTATCTACGTATGTGCAATAATTACCTGTTGATCAAAATAGGCCAAACATATACATATCTACTATAAGCAGTTGCTTAAAGCAACTTTGCGCCACAGTTTTAAACGTCGCATTCATTTTCCATTTTTGAAACTTCTATAAATTTGAATGAATTAATTCAAGTTTTAAAAACTTCTGATTCCTTTAATTTGCAAATGATTCCGTTATATTTACAAAATAAATAAACTTCAAGCGGTTTCGCAGCTTATATTTGAAGTATTTTTGCTGTAACGTGTTTTAAAAAAACTTCTAAATTAAAAAATCAAAAAATTTGAAATTGAAATAAAAATTGAATTTACTCCCCAAAAAACGTAAACAATCCCATTCATATTTTTGGGGAGAAAATTAATTTTTTTTGATGAATTTGTTCATTGGGCACTAAGTACTCAGCGCCTGGTAAGCATAGTGAACCATTTTTCAAGTCAAAGACCTTTGGATCCCGGGCAAGACAGGGTAAAAACAGCTAGTCAATAATACAAAAATAAACAAGTAAGAAAATTATAGTCGGTCTAGACCGACTATACGATACCCTATACCATGCGTTTAGAAACCCTATCTCTTAGGTCCAACTAACTGGACATAGAAAATAAGCAAAAACCAAATTTGAGTGGGATTTTTATTAATTTTTTTGGCTGCAGATATGAAAAAGTTCATATCGGATGCTATATCTATATGGGTACTAGGTCTAAAAATGGACCGATCCTGATCATGTTTGGTAAAGTCTTTTGTATTTTGCAAAAATATATATACAAACAAAATTTGAGAAGAATTAGTGCAATATTTTTGTTTTTTAATAGATTTAAGTGAAGATCGGGAAGCAGCTCTATATGGGGCCAAAGGGATCATTTTTGGACTACTCATTAGCGGATGTAATGAACGCATACAAACCCAATTTGAGTAAGATCTATATGACAATTTGGATCTTATGGCAATTTATGCCGATTTCATAGGGGTAATTTGTATGGGGGCTAGGTCTGAACATGGACCGATTCTCACCAATTTCAATAGCGTTCATCCCATGGCCGATGAAAGCTTACATACCAAATTTCATCAAAATATATTTATATTTGCGACCTGCAGTTTGATTACAAGCTTTACATGGACACACAGACGGACGGACGGACGGACGGACGGACATTGTTAAATCAACTCAAAAAGTGATTCTGATTCGATCGGTATAATTAAAGATGGGTCTAGGTCAAATATTTTTGGTTGTTACAAACAGCAGCACAAAGTCATTATACCCAAACCACATAGTGGTATAGGGTATAAATATGTCAAAAACTTTTCTTATAAAAAAACGTGTAATTTTCATCCTCATCTTCAGGCCATAGTATACAACTAGCATTTTTAATCTTTATTTTGTTTCGACTTCAGCGTTTGAATAAATCAATATATCTACAACGAAATTCAAATGTTGCGTGAATTTTGAGACACCCTTTATTATTGCAATCTTCAACAAAAATTCGTTCCAACGCTAGAGCCACGACGCCTACTCAAAAAGAACTGTTTGAAAAAAAAAAAAAAAAAACAAACATCTACCACTAATTTTAATAAATATTTTTAAGTTTTAACTATAAATAGTCTCCTTTATGTGGTCTTTTATTAATTATATGGGTTTTTTTTTTATTTTTTATAAATGTTGCAAAATTAATATATTTAAGGAAAAACATATATTTAGTAACTTTTTAGATTACTTTGTGGTATTTAGATATTAGTTCTATCGCATGGCATTGGGTTACATACATATATAAACAATTGCTTTATTTCAAAAGATTGTGTATGTTGAACTGTATTGATTAAGTGTATATGCTTAATAAAATTTTTAAAAAGTGAGTTAAGAAATTTAATTGATGTAATTTAGATTTAGTAAAATAAAAGGCATTGAACTTTAAGGTGTCTTAATTTCATTGAAGTGAAACAGTCTTCATTCTCTCGTTTTTTAAGATTTTGAAACAGGCTATTTAGTGATTTTATGCAGATTTGTCAAAATTTTACATATTTAAGAAACCGGTATTACAATTTTTTCTAAATTCTATTTTCAAAAAGAAATAGAACAAAAAATTTATTTGTAAAAGTTAGTTTTTGGGTTGCGAGATCGGAAGGATAAAAAAGTGTGATCTTTTAATAGTGGCCTGAATTTGGGACGAAATTATATGGGAATTATTTGACCACTCTGAATAGGCATTTAATATAGAAACATGAGGATGTTTGGAATATTCAACAATCAAAGAATAAAAGGGAAGTACCCAAAACGAGCGCATATCCAGTTAATATCAAATGATAATTTTTAAGCTCCTAACTGACGAAATATTTAGTGGTCGGGATATGGACCCAGCAATATAAAGAATTGTTATGACTGTATTGACAGAAGAATTCGAAATCAAGTAGTTTGAAAATAGACTGAATATTTTAAGCATTAATGTCCATGATGGCAACTAGCTAGTTACAATAAACTTTCAGCAGTGAACTTATGCTAATATATTTAAGCAATTTGAAATGATTTCGCAATTGAACAACAACATATATATTGCGTGACTTCTGACTGGCAGCAAGGTCACAAGAAATATAAAGTCTATATAGCTTTTATATTTCTTGTACCATTAAAACAAAAATCACTCAATGAATTTTCGGAAAGCTTTATCATAGAAATAAAAATAAAAAAATAAAAATTAAAAAATATATTGCGAAATTGGATAAGATCGAGTAAGAACATTGTTTTACAATTGTCTGTTAAACACATTCAATTATGGAAACATAAGGGCTTAAAAATTAAAAAAAAAAATTAATATTTGTAACGAGTTTGGAGTATCTTTCGATATAATTGAAAACCGACATTATTGGCGGAAATAATAAAATCAGAAATGTATGTAGGATTTGAAAATTCCTAAGGCCTTATTTTATTTTTGCGTTTTGTTTTGAATTTACGTAATAGTTATTACTTCATAAAAATTTCAAATGTTTCGTTTTATCTTGTTTAATAAAATTAATAAAAAAATATTTCTTGATACAACATAAATACAAGAATTAAACAAACCTAATGTAAAGAAATACGCAGAAATATGTTTTAAAAAAGTTTTATTGTAATACAACCAAAATTAATTAAATTAACGTTGTTTGCCCTTCTTAAATATATTTAAGTAAAACCTAATGTTATCAAAATATTAAAAAAAAAAATTAAATTGAAGTGTAATATTTTGTGATTTAAATGATAATACGTTCCGTACAAAAATGTGCAAATATAAATAAGAATAAAATTCTGATAATTGATTACTTTGTATGAATCTCTTTAATTTAAATGAACATGAAATTTAAAACCAATTTAAAGATTCCACTTTTTTATCCTTCCGATCTCGCAACCCAAAAACTAACTTTTATAAATTATTTTTTGTTCTATTTATTTTTGAATTTTCGAATTAGTTGTAATGGTACGGTTGGGGTGGAAGATCCGCTTCCGTTTCCCTGAGCCTTTGCTGGTCGCACGTGCTGGCGTAGGGGCCTAGCTCGCCGGATGGGTGGGGTCTTGCTCAGGCCCAGGGAAACCGCACTACAGATTTTCACGTGCGATTTAAAAAAAACAACTGTCAAAAACAACGGATGCAAAAAGGATGGACGGCCATACTTACCTGGGGATTGGGGACTAGGTGTTCTGCCCCTTTTGCCCTCCCAACCATGTTACCTCGACTCCATCTTAATTGGAGGTAACCCACAAATGAATTTTATGAATTCCAAAAAAAAATTTTATAATTTACGTTAACTTAAATTTACGAAAAATTTGAGTTCAAAGATTAAAAAAGTTAGTTAAAATTGATCAAAAGTTTAAGTTTTAATCGAACCCACGCAAAATTATTCAAGAATTAAATTATCAATTAAGTTTCAAAGCAGACTTAAATTTAAAAAAAATTATCGAAAGTTTCAATATAAGTTCCATTAAAGTTAATAAAAATTTCAAAATTAAAGTTCAGAAAAAGTCTTTTAAAATTTCAAAATTAATTTTCAACAAATTTTCAAAATTTCTATATAAAGTTTTAATATACTTTTCAATAGAGTTATAATTCAATAAATTGTTAATAAATTTTTTAATATATAATTTTCAATACAAATTTAATATAATTCATTGTAGTTTTGGTGTCGAAAGGAGCGGTCACAAAAAAATTTTAAAAGGCAACAGTTTCATTTTAATTGATATCGGTCGAACTAGGAAATATTGTATTGGCTGTACTTATAATAGAAAAAAAAAAAAAATTCACAAAGAATAATTTCCTAAAATTATAATAAAACGTTTAATAATAAATCTATACATAATAATATACATACATTCTATTTACGTTGATATATTTCGTGTGTATTAAAAAAAAAAAAAAGTGTTTTTATATTAAAAATTTGACATTTAATATTTGGAGACAACAATTACTCCAAATAAGACAACAATCTTAACAGGGGCAGGGAAGACCCTCATCATATCTTGCTTCCTCTTCTTTAACTACGAGGCAACTCTCCGAAATTTTGCGATCCTCATTTGATGCAACAGCAGGCCTGCAGCGGACACCGCAACAACAAAAGTCAACCAGAAGAAAAAAATACAACGGCTACCTAAGGAGTCAGCAGCAAGAGGCGGTAACTACGTATTATTCTTTTTTTTTGAATTATAAAATTTTGCTAAATTAAAAAGTCTTCTAAATGTAAAATTAAATAAAATTTATTTTCTAAATAGAAATTAATTACAATTTTCTAAAGATTATTAGAAATTGTTATAGATAGAAATTAAAATTGTTCTAAGATAATTATAAATATTACTAAATAGAAATTTAAATTTTCCTAAGGATAATTATAAAATTTCCTAAACAATTAAAATTTCGTTAAATCAAACCTAAAATTATATACTTTTCCTAAAATTAAAATTTGGCTTAAATTTAATAAAATTTTTTTTTCTAATAATTAAATATTGTTAAAAATTAAAAATTATGGTAAATTTAAATTGTGCTAAAATTAAAATTTTTCTACTATTAAAAATTTTCCTAAATTTAAAAAATTTCCCTAAAAGCAAAATTTCCCTAAAATTAAAATTTTGCTAAGCGTAAAATTTTGCTAAAAATAAAAATTGGCAAAAAAAAAAAAAAAAAAAAAAAATTAAATGTTACGAAAAAGAATTTAAATTTTTGTTAAAACCAATGTAGAAACCTAACCAAACCAAATTCTTATCATTGTAGTGGGTTACCTCCAATTAAGATGGAGTCGAGGTAACATGGTTGGGAGGGCAAAATGGGCAGAACACCTAGTCCCCAATCCCAAGGTAAGTATGGCCGTCCATCCTTTTAGCGTCCGTTTTAGTGACCGTGTTTTTTTTAAATC
Organism: Cordilura impudica; assembly: GCA_963682025.1. NCBI lineage: Eukaryota > Metazoa > Arthropoda > Insecta > Diptera > Scathophagidae > Cordilura > Cordilura impudica. Next base: position 113,563,001 of record OY821517.1, read on the forward strand.
GCACGTGAAAATCTGTAGTGCGGTTTCCCTGGGCCTGAGCAAGACCCCACCCATCCGGCGAGCTAGGCCCCTACGCCAGCACGTGCGACCAGCAAAGGCTCAGGGAAACGGAAGCGGATCTTCCACCCCAACCGTACCATTACATAGTTCGATTTGATAAGTCCAAATTTTATTATTGTAATTGAAATTTGAAACAGATAGCGCAACAAAAATTGCCGCAACAAAAATTGTATGTCAACAGGTGACACATGAATATTGAACATTAAACAAAAAAGAAGGTACATTAGGAAATCAGGAAAACTACATTTTTCCATAAAATGTTTTATGACATTAAAAAAAAAAGCAAAGTAAATAAAAATATAATTTTAATTTATGTACATATGTGATCAGTTCAAGCGAAACAATGCGGTTATTTGCTTAAAAAGCGGGATGCAAATTTAAGTCGGTACGAAATTTCAAAACGCGGGATAGTTGGTCAGGTTAGTTATACCTAGATTAACTATCGGATAAGTAATATTATGTTTTTTATCAGCTGTTTGTATATTGATAACTTAAACTATAGTTTATAGTCGAGTTAAACTAAGTCCATAAAACAGAATTCCACGTTTAAACCTGGGTTACTAATACCCTTTGCTCTAGATCTATGTAGTAGTTCATAATCGCATTAGTCGTACTTTTGAATCATTTGGATTTATATTCTATATACAAAAAGACTCAATTTTCCCAAGTTAATTCATAATTTTTTAAAAATGTTTTATGCTCAATCTTTTTTCGAAAGCATTATTTGTATTTTTCTTTATCAAGTTTTCTTTGACAAATATCTCAGTTATTAAGTTTAATTACAACCCGGTTCATTTGTTGTTAGTTTGATTAAAATGAAATAGAAGTATGCGCTAAAATTATTAAAAATTTCAACGAACTACAACAAGTTGGGCAAAGATTCAAAGGTCTGCCGTCAAACTATTTCCAATGTTATTAAAAATATCAGGAGAATTTAACCATTGATACGAAATCTGGTTCGCAAAGAGAGAAGGGACCACATGATGATTTTGAGGTCATATTGAAAAGAACGGCAAACACATCTGGTAGAAATGCAGCATGGTGAGCTGGGGGCAAATAGTTAAAGCCAATGCAGGTTTGAAAACATACAAAGTCCAAAAAGTTTCAGCAGGAACGCTGAAAAAATTTAGAACCCAAAAACAGTTTTTCGTTTTGGATTTATTAGATTCAAGTATTTATTTTAATGTATTTCAGAATATGTACATCAAATGTATTTCAGAATATATCAAATGGATTTTGAGAAATTATCAAACGTATTTCAGAAATTTTCAAATGTATTTCAGAATATATCAATTGAATTTCAGAAAATATCAGTTGAGTTTCGGAATCAAAAAGTATTTTATTCTACAATACCTAAATTTGTTACTGTTTCTATTAGTGATTTGCTCTCAGAAAATTTTTACCAATATTTCGACTTACTTTTTATGCACTGGAGAATAAACTAACCAGGGCGGACTCTTTATGGGACTTCATTTTCAATCAACTACCATGTAAAAACTACGAGAGGAATTGGGTATGAAGTTTAGCTGCAACGTGGCCGATTTTGATGACATGATTTCGAAAAACCACTTTTATAGTTTATGAGAAATGTTAAGAAGGCAATGTAGTACATAATAAAATTTGGTTTTATATAACGTACTGACTATTTTTCTGAAATTCATTTGATATTTTCTGGAATTCATTGATGTTTTCTGAAATACAATTGATTATTTCTGAAAATGAATTGATGTTTTCTAAAATACAATTGACTATTTCTGAAACTTAATTGATGTTTTCTGAAATACAATTGGAAACGGTGTATTAGTGTTAATAAGGCGCCCGATAGAAGGTGATGGTTTTTTATTATAAAATCATGTGTGCACATGAGATATGAATAAGGCCCAACGTATGCGCAATATTTAAATCAACAATTAAATACGCGTATACAGCGTTACTTATTCAGTTAGTCACCCAGTGAGTCAGTGATACCGTTAATATTATATTTATTAATACAGTCGGAAACTTAAACTATCCAAATTGTTTTTAGTTATTAAAAAGAAATTGGTTTTACTGTGGACTGTTAACTGCTTTAATTTTATTCACTATTAAAAAATACTAGCAGATTCCAGCCCTCGAAATTCGAGTGCCAATTCTAGGAAATTTTATTTTTTCATTAAAGAGCCTGAAGGTATGCTAATCAATTATATCCAATTCGCAAATCAATACAAAAAACAAACTCATTTTTATTACAAACACATTAACAAATTTAATAGCATTGTCTAATTTTATATATGTGTTAGTAGCAACTTTAAATGCAATTTACTCAAAATAAAGGAAAAAAATTAAAAATCTGTAATGCCGGTTTTCTCAATGTATCGTCAAACTGCCTGTTACTTAACCAGGACATAAATTTATTGGACCACTAAACTGTCGGTTAACAATTTTGGTTTTCTCAATGTACCGACAAAAACATTATTTTCAGTTGGCAATTCCTCTCAAAATACGTATGAAAGTTGGGAGAACTATTTTCAGTTGGCAATGCCTCTCAAAATTGATATGAAAGTTGGGAGAATAATTTATCTGTACGATAAATAAATAACTGGCAGATGAGTGCCGGTTAGCTTTGCGACAAAATAAAAGCAAACCAGACATTGAGAAAACCAAATTTCTTTAATCGGCAGTTTCTCGTTGGGATAAAAGATAATCGCCTATTGAGAAAACGGGCATAAATCTGTAAAACGGCTAAAAAGAAATACCTTTCAAATAATATATGTATGGTCAAAATCGGGATAAAACGGTAGAACAAAAAACGGTCACAAGGAATCGCCTAACCTATTAATATTATAGATATGTAAATAATCAAACTTTTCCGTATCATTAATGTTACTAATTTTATAGTGATTTTTTGCAGGGTTTGAAACTTCCTTTAAAGTTCGAAGTTTCGTTTGAATCACACTGTTGAAGTTTAAAAAATATTTTGATTTTATGTTATAATTTAATGCGTGGTAAAAATTTGATACATTGATACGTATTGTGGATTATATTTGTTTTTTATACCCTCCACACGTCAGTGGCAGGGGGTATATATAGGTTTGTCATTCCGTTTGTAACGCATCGAAAAACTAATTTCCGACCCCATAAAATATATATATTCTTGATCCTTATCACAGCTCCAGTCGATATAGCGATGTGCGTCTGTCCGTCTGTCTGTTGAAATCACGCTTATTCACAAAAAAGCCATCTAACTGGATAAGGTTACAAAAATATCATTTGGCATAATTCACAGCAGGTTGGTATTGAAAATGGGCTACATCGGGCATCACTGTGATTAGATACGAGCAAAAATATGTTGATGTCTCTAAAAAAAACATAAAACCCAGTGTGTTTGTTGTAACAGTTTAGTGGTTGAACATAATAATTGTACAACAACATAAAAAAATGCCACAAAAATAATATGCATATATATTAACAATACCAAGAACACAGAACATAGCTCATGTTAGTAGTATTGCCAAGTATTTTTTTATCGTTATCACGTTATAATAAAAAAAATCGACAATATGAAAGAAAAATGGAAATTTTCCAATGGAAAATGAAAATGGAAAATGGAGAATGAAAAATAAAAATGAAAAATGGAAAATGAAAAACGGAAAATGTAAAATAGAAAATGAAAAATAGAGAATACAAAATGGAAAATGAGAAAAGAAAATTGAAAAATGGAAAATAGAAAATTGAGAATGGAAAATGAAAAACGGAAAACGGAAAATGAAAAATGTAATATAGAATATGAAAAATGGAGAATGGAAAATGAAAAAAGAAAATTGAAAAATGGAAAATGCAGAATGAAAAATGGAAAATGAAATTGAAAAATTAAAATTGAAAAATGGAAAATGAAAATTGAAAAATGAAAAAAGGAAATTGGAAAATGGAAACGAAAACTGAAATATGAAAAATGGAAAATGAAAATTGAAAAAGGGAAATGGAAATGGAAAATGAAAAATGGAAAATAAAAATTCAAAAATGAAAAATGGAAAATGAAAATTGAAGAATGAAGAATGAAAAATGACTAATAGAAAATGGTAATTGAAAAATTAAAAATGGAAAATGAAAATGAAAAATGGAAAATGAAAATTGAAAAATGAATATTAAAAAATTAAAAATGGAAAACGCAAAATGGAAAATTGAAAAATTAAAAATGAAAAATGGGAAATGAAAATAGAAAAATCGAAAATGAAAATTGAAGAATGGAAAATGACTAATAGAAACTGGAAATTGAAAAATGAAAAGTGGAAAATGGACAATGAAAATTGAAAAATGAAAAACGGAAAATGAAAAATGGAAAATCGAAAACGAAAACTGAAAAATTAAAAATGGAAAATGAAAATTGAAAAATGAAAAATGGAAAATGAAAATTGAAAAATGAAAAATTAAAAATGGAAAATGAAAATTTAAAAATGGAAAATGAAAATTGAAAAATGAAAAATGCCAAATGGAAATTGAAAAATTAAAAATGAAAAATGGAAAATGAAAATTGAAAAATTAAAAATGGAAAGTGGAAAATGAATAACGAAAATTAAAAAATGAAAGGTGAAAAATTACAAAATGAAAAATTTTAAATGGAAAATGGAAACTGAAATATGAAAAATGGAATATGGAAAATGAAAATTGAAAAATGGAATATGAAAAATTAAGATTGAAAGATGAAAAATGAATAATGAATAACGAAAAATTAAAAATTATTTTAAGTAAAATGTCACTTAAAATAAATAGAAACCGGTTTTTAGAAAACCGTAGAATTAAAAAATTTTTTTTTCCAATAATTCGTAAACCGACATTGACTAGTCAAATTTTGCGGCTAAAACCCACCAAGTCTATTATAATTCTGCATTTATACATAAGTTGGTAATAATAAACTTACCGACTTGAAAGCAGGTCAAATAATAAGAGTTCGGCTGACTTCATAAATGCAGTTTGCAATGCAACACTGCAATGTGTAGTGTTCATGAACACATTAGACTTGGTTTTGGCAATGTCGCAAGTTCATTATTGCATGGTGATGCTTTTCAATGCGCAACATCTGTCAAATTTGTGCTTGTTTTTATTTGTGATTCTTTGGTGCTTGGTATATGTATGTTTATTTTTACCTTTTTCTTGGCAGTAAAACTAAAAATACACCAAATATTTAAATTTGTGGTAGAAATGGTGGATTTATGATAAGTTAAACTTTTGTTTATTTAAAATTTGCAATTTTACGATTATTTATGATTTTTTGTATATTCATATTAAAAAAAAAAGTGGAACCACGAAAGGAAGAATCTACTGATAAAAGTTCGTTAGAGGCATGAGCCAGATTTCAGCTGCAGTGTTTAGAAATTTGATAACATCTCCCTTTAAGCAGCAAATCATTTAAATGATTTAAACAAGCATCTTATATGCGAGACCAATTGTCACACGCTTTGGCGCCGACATCTCTGAAAGAACAATTATTGCTAAGTTTCCAAATTGTGATTTCTAATGCTTTATGTAACGTAATTCCAATACGTCCAATTGTACGTGAATGCCACTAGGGTTTAATCGCAATCTGCAACTTCTTAAAATTGAAAGTATTAATTAGTTTTATCAAATTATAACATTTGGTAATAAATACCTGAAATGTACTTTTTTATTCGAAAATGAGAATAAAACACATCGTCCTGCATGCTTGCGATAATTTTACAAAAATTTAAATTTTTGAAATTTTTCTCCTTGAATTTTGGCTAATTAATAATATCTACTATACGACGACGCTTTCTTTTGTTTATAATATTTTTGATCAAAGTGCTGCTTTGAAAGCGGTTTTCAAAAGAATAGCGCGTGATTTTTTCCGAATATTTATTTTAAAATTCTGAATTTTACAAAAAGTTAACCACACAAAGAACCACAATCTAATCTGTGCCAGGAAAAAACTTATCCGCATTCATAAATGTACTAAAACATTTCATTATTTGACAAAGCAGTACTGCCATAAAACATTGCTTTGCCTTGTAAATGAATTTCTTTGCAGTGTTGCACTGCAAACTGCGTTTATGAAGTCAGCCTTCATTTCAAAGAACTAAAGTTAGTAACCTACATACGCAATGAGTTACGTTTGTTTGTTTTGTTTTGTTGATGAAATGTTCTTGTTATATACGATAAGTTTTTTAAAACGTCTAATAAAAAAATAACAAAAAAACACCTTCCCCTCCTCCAGACGTTAATACTATTAATAAATATTTTAATTTGCATTCAAATGACTTTTAAGAACGTTATCAGTGACTGTATTTTAATATGCTTCGTTTTTATTGAAAATAATAAAACAAATTGTTATAAAAAATACTACACCCGGTGAATATTGAAAGACAAAAATATATAATCTTGAACGAAGCTCCAGTTGCATGGTTCTGGTATCAAGTTAAACCTACTGGAGTTAATTTTTTTTCATCTGCATTGGCTTTTTGTTTAAATTTTTTCGGACAGTGCTGCTGATCGAACACGGAATGATCACGTTTTCAGCCCTGTGTAAACACAGTTTTCTTAAATGCTATTTTTCCCATGGCCTTATTTTTATACCCTTCACACCACTGTGCAGGAGGTATATATCGGTTTGTCATTCCGTTTGTAACGCATCGAAAAATGCATTTGCGACCACATAAAGTATATATATTCCTCATCCTTCTAACAACTCGAGTCGATATAGCGATGTCCGTCTGTCTGTTGAAATTAGGCTCACTCACTAAATTAACCATTTACCTGGGTAAAGTATTGATAGATAGTATTGTTTGTCATTATTTCGAGCACATTTTTATTGAAAATGGGGTAAATCGGGCATCATTATGCCAAAATATATCCAAAAATATGGACACCTCTAAAAAATATTAAAAATTCAGTTTGTTTGTTGTAATAATTTAAATATTTAAATTGTTTACTTTTTAAAATATTTTGTTTACATTTGTAATAAATAGTTCAATAAGTCCAGATATTGATGGAAAAGTAAAACTCATGTGGACTGTATCAAAGATTCGGCGTATCCGAATTTCACACTCTTACAACGCCGGTTTAGCTCGATTATTTTTGTCTACAACATAAGCTAGTCTGAACTCAAAATGTATTATAGATATAATCCTAATTGATGTCCAGATTGATGTCTGGGTCTGTTTGTTATAACAACATTTGGTTACTATTCGTAATTTTTCCTCGCTCTAATTTTTTGAAATGTTCACAATATCGTAAGTTGTAATGACGTACACTATCCTTAGTCATTTAAAGCAATTATTAAACTTTTGTATACAATTTAAAAATTTTTCGGAAATATTGAAACATTTAATGTCGTTGGGTGTAGTCAGTAAAATAATGATTCAATAACATAAAACATGTGTCATCAATTTACTGTAGTATAAAATTTATTTTAAAAAAATCATATACAGCTGCGGTCATTGATATAGCAGCATTTTGTAAAAATTTTGTGTGGAAATTTTCATATATCAATTGTTCAAAAAAGTGGCTATCGGACAATTATAAAGAACTTCGTAAAGAAAAAAGTGATGTTTTTATTCTAATTCAGTCATCCTTTTTAATTCGTGTGGCTTTCAAATTAAAAGTAGCTGTATCCTCCTTTTTCAGAACTGTGTATAATTTCCAAGGAACTAACGAGCTAATAAAAATATCATAATAGCATTTTTATGAATTTGTAGCCCACATACATATATGAAAAACTTCATATCGGGTGCTATTTTCTACTGGGACTAAGCCGAAAAATGAACCCGTCATGACCTTATTTAATAAAGTCACTTATATTTTGCAAAAACATATAAACCAAATTTTAAAATAATCTATGCAATATTTTTGTTTTTTGATAGATTTATGTGAAGATCCGGAAGCAGCTATTTTATTTGGGACCTATGACTAAGAATGGCCCTACAAGGTTTATTTTTGGACTATTGCGTGTAAGAAACTCGCACACACCAAATTTGATCGACATCTTTATGATAACATGGATCATAGGACAATTTAAGTAGATCTCATAGGGATCATTTATATTTACAATACCGATCGTCCCATTTCCAACCGAATTTCATTAAAGTATATTTCCATTTGCGACCTGTATTTTGATTACAAGTTTTACACACAGACAGAGGGATGGAGGGATGGTCATCGGTATATCGACTCAGAAAGTGATTCTGAATTATGTGTAGTGTTAGTATTTGATTAGTATTTCCTGTGAATATTATAAGTCGTAGAAAATGAGGACAGCATTAAGAAAAACAATCTCATAATCTGTTATATTTTTGGCCCGACCAATTTTCCAGAGGATTTTTATTAAAATACACCAGATGTATTTATATTAAAATTATTTTTAGTATGGAAACCACTGGAAAAAGTTAACGGATCTATTTAATCTCAAGATATCACTCCACGTCTAATCCAATATATATATATATATGTTCCTCTAACTCCCACTGGAGCATAGGGCGCCAGTCATGTAGCCTGAATGGTCATGGTAGATCCTGACGTCTCAGGCCAGTAGGTAAATAAAATTTTGCTGAAGCATGACTGCAACGTGGGATTGGACGCGAAGATAGCAGCCCTATCACCAATCTAAGAAAGGAGGGCTAGCAACCCACTTTTCCGAAAACTTCATTGCTAACGAATCGCCAATCCAATGAATATATTAATATAAAATGGCGAAAAATTTAAGACGCATCTTGACAATTTATACTTTCGTTAAAAAATGGTGATAACAGTAAACATTTTTATTTTTCGGAATTCAAAAAATATGGTATTGCTAGATCGAAAGAAAATAAAATTATTAGGATTTATGGAGTAGCGTTAACACGTAGATTTTTTAAACTAGCCGTTATCTACTTTTTTGTACTTTTGATGGATAAAAATTGCCGCACAAAATTTTGAAAATTGTAATGGTCTATTAACAACCAGTCAGAAAGAAATGGACGGCAAAACGCTGAGAAAGCACTTTAAAAGGTTTTAAAGGTTTTAAAGTGATTTTCCAAGCCTTCAAATGACATCATTGATGTACGCTCGGGCCAGTTGTCTTAAAAACGATGGTAAGACAATGGCAAAATAAAAATAAAGAGGGCAAATATGTAAAAAAACAGTATTACGAATCCATAAATATAAATCACTTACAGTCACTTCAAGCCAAACCCGGACATCATGGTAAAATATTTTTGTTACTCTATAACTTTTGGTACAGCACTTTTGGTGTGCATATTTTGCATATTTATGAACAAAAAAGAAATCTGGAATTCATTAAGACCACAAGCCAAACTTGAACAGTCGGCAATCACGACCTAAATTATTGCACTCCTGCGTCATTTTTGAAGCTAATATTCCTGAGTACATTTAAAATATCTAGGGGAAACCCCGAATTGTCATTTTTATGTGCATTGTAGAGACAAAATGCAAATCAATTCAAGATGTCTAGACAAGGAGGACAAACTTGCATTTAAGTTAGAAAACTAATTATGAAACATTCCAAAGATGAAAAAAGTGTGCGTGTAAACTTGAAGAGCGTTGACAGGAACCACTCAGCTGTACATGATATTATAAAACGCTTTAAAACTTGTAAAATGGTGCAAAATAAGCCAAAAATCCTAGTTCCATTTTAATTATACCAAAACTTGTTTTTATAGCAGAAAATGGCTTCGATAAGAAAGCAAACGCATCTACAATAAGTTATGTGCTTCACAACGCAGGTCTATATAGTAGAAAAGTAAGCCAAAAGCCCCTTATTAGTAAGCCTAATCAAACAATACACGGATTTGTCTTTCTGGAGAAACGTTTTGTTTCCGACGAAACCAAGCTTAACGTATTTGAATGGGAAGAAATCAGGAACTACGTTTGAACAACATGAAACAAACTGTCAAGCATAGAGGTGGATCAGTGATGGCCGGGGCTTACTTTGCGCAGCAGGAGGACCAGGATATTTGGACGTTATTGATGTGATAATGGACCAAAATGTACAAAATTTGCTAAAAAGTGTAAATAAACTAGTACTTAACGACAGCTGGTACTTTTGTCAGGACAATGATCCAAAACACAAATCACATAAATTGCAGTATTGGCTGTTGTCTAACGTTCCCCACGTCATGGAAACACCACTCCAGAGCCCTGATATAAATTCCATTGAAAATTCGTGGGATTATCTCAACACACATGGTTTCCAGCAAAGAAAGGTCCTACTTAAAGAATAGTAAAAAATACCGTCTGATTATTGCCAAAAATTAGTCGAATCCACCCCCAAGAGATCTAAAATTGTTGTAAAGAACGAGAGATTGCATACAATCAAGAACTAAATGAAATTTTTTTTATGATTTCATTTTCGCTATTTTTTCATTAAAATTAGTTTATAATATGTCCGAGTTTGGCTTGGAAATATTTTGTTATACTCTTCACCAAATTGCCAGTTATTAAAAATTGAAATTTCGTTTATTTTAGCTGCTTTAGGGAAAGGACATGGAACAAATTATTAAATATTTAGAGGGCTAATATTCAATAAGGTCTAACTTAAAAATACAGTTATTATTTATCAAACATTAAGGAAAAATATTTTTGTTTATACAAAAATAAAAAAATAAAATGCGATGAAAAATTATTAGTTAGATACAAAACAAAATTTATTTTAGATATTTATCATTTCAATGATTGAGTTAGAAATTAATAAGTTTTAAATATAAAATAAAAAACTTGCTTAATTTTAAATTTTCTGTACTGTGAGCGGTATTTGTTTAGCCTTACGTTGGAAGTATTTTTTTTTAATTCATAATTTAGTTTTTCTCAAAAATTTCCAAATTAAAGTTTCTTCTATGCGTCGCATTTTAAGTCAGATCTAGTGATATTAATTTATCTAAACACTGAAAACATTTTAATTTTCTTCAGTTTTAAATATGGATATTTTTATTTTTATTTTTTCTAAACGTTTATAATATAATGTATTTTCAGCTTATCTCAGTTGATATTGGGAGAAAAATGGCCTGAAAGCTGCAAGCCATTTTTCTTGCTCTTAGTTACTTTTAATGGCATTTTCTCTTTAGAATTTATAGTTAAAATATAGTCAAAATTTTATCACTTTCCCTTATATGTAATCTGATTTTTATTATCTAAAATATATGTATATTCGTATAATGTAGAAGTAGTAGTTTTTGGTAGTTAACGCAATTTTGAGTTGAAAATAAATGAACTTAATCTTTATTACAAACATGACACGAAAATTTGTCGCGGTAAAAATGTCGCGTGGTAAATAATACTAAAGGTTATAAAAAAAAAAGAATGAAAATATTTCAACATGACTACTACCAATAGAAAGCCATATTATTGCATTTTATACAAAAAAGAATCGCTTTAAAAAATTATTTTCCAATTCGCAGATTTTTGTATTTTCTTAGATGAATTCGAAAATGCGTTCTATGTATTTTTTCACGTTCCTAAGCTCACGTTTATTGCTAATATATTGGAAACAAGAAATTAACCAAACCTACATTTTGCACTAAATATAGTGCTATTAAAATGCTATCGAAAAATTAAAACAAAAAAAAAATTGTAAAGGTTTATTTTTTTTCACTTCAAATGATAATGATTGTCGCGTTCTCGACTATGGAAATGCCCGTATGTATTAATGAAATATAATTCTTTTAATTTAATTCTTTTGTACCTGAAGTAGTTTTTTTTTTATTTATTTATTTTGTCTGCTATACTACAGTTCGAATAACCTTAAAAATGTAATTATTTAATCTTCAATTACTTTTTTAATCTTCAATTACCTAACGAGATGATGAGGGTAGTATGAGCAATTGACAACGTATACAAAAAATACCATGTGTAGATTATGCTTATAAAAACTTAAGGTGAATAAATTGTTGTTATGTCATACATCAAGACTAGTTTTATTACAAACAAGTAATATACAATTTATAGTCCAGCAGTATTCTGTCCGGTGAATAGATTTTATTTTTTTTTATTTTTTATTTCTTTATTTTTTTTTATTTAGATTTTCGGAAGAAAATTATTACTTTTGTATCACTTTAGAATATTAGTTAAGTTTTATTTAAAGATCATTGCATTGTTCTATTTCTAAAGTTACTATTTATAACCCGTTATTAGATTATATTAAGAAGGCTCTACGCACTGAGACCAATTTTATCTTTTGTGCAGCCCATGGTTGTCCTAAAGATTAAGGCACCTTATAAAGCCAATTAACCTATTTGGCATGAGATACCATATGCCCCGGGGGATACAAGGAATCCTCCAAGGGCAAGGGTTCTTTCGCCACTTACATAGTTTTGGACATTTTCCGAAAATTGTTCTGCTGTTTCTACCCCCTGTTCACAGAACTACACGTGTCTGTAACAGACAGAACTTTTATTCATAGATGGAAAGATTACAGTGTCTAGTAAAGAATCCCGTCAAGGATTCTAAGTCCTTCTTACCAAGATAAGTAATCTTTACGATTGAACATTGGGAGGACTTATAAATCTCTTAGCTTGCCGTTGACAAGGTCTTTTCTCCCAGTGTTCGGCAAATTGTGATTCCCTCATATTCCTGGAGCATCACAGAATTGTTCCAGACCGATGAAAGGACGATGGCCCATCGATTGGCTAGGCAATCTGCCCTTTTGTTGCCCTCATGTCCCAAAGGGCACTTTGATGCAATCCAAAACGAGTTAAGACGTCACGTTGCAGCACATAATTGCTTTTAACGCAGCCTGGCTGTCGGTTAATATGTAAATGAGTGCCCTTTTTGTCCCTCTTCTAAGACATTCAGTCACGCATACATAAATGGCGAAGACCTCTGCTTGAAAAATGGATGGGTATTTGCCAATGGGTAGGGCGCGTTGAAAATTGGGACCGAATATGTCCGCACCAGTGTCCCCGTTAGATTGTTTTGAGCCATCTGTGATCCACACGTGAGTGCCTTGCTCTGGTTCCCAGGTCATACTGGATCGTAAATATGTTTCTTCGTAGTATTTTATCCGTGACTCTCGTTACCGGGTCATTATTACCTTTTTGGTAATTTGATCTATGAGGTTATTCCATGTGAGAGATTTATCCTGGGTAACCCCAAGATATTTGACTACGTCCGAGAACCCCATTGTCAAGCCGTTCAAACTTGTTTTCACAAGGTTTAGTTTTCTTCGTTTGGTGAAAGCTATCAATATGGTGGTAGAGGGTATAATTCAGAGCCTGCTGCATATGCTCCGATATTGTGCTCTGGTCGAGGCCGGTGACAGAAATAACAAGATCGTCTGCGTATCCGAAGGTTCTGAATCCTAAGTTGTTAAGTTCCTCCAGTATCTCATCTACGACCAAGTTTCATAGCAGTGGCGATATAACGCCTCGCTGTGGACAGCCCCTATTGGCACTTATGGTCCTAGACGTACTCCATGCTCCAATTAATTATGATTGGAGAAACATTCTTATCAACATGGCCTCTTCAATTGTCCTATATGACGTATTATCGAAGATGCCCTTTATATCAATAAAGGCACAAAGAGATATCTGTTTGGCATCAAGTGCTTTTCCTATCATTGTGACAACATTATGGACAGCTGATTCCGTGGAGTTACCCTGTTGGTACGCAAACTGAATTTCATGAATAGGTCTGCGTGCTAGGTAAGTGTCCCTGATATGATGGCCCAAAACTTTTTCCATTGTCTTAAGGTAAAATAACTTAGACTAATCGGTCTATACGATTTAGGTAACTGTTCAGATTTCCTGCCTACCTATGGTATAAATACTACTTTTACTTCTCTCCAGATTGATGGCAAAAAACCATGTAGAAGACCGATTCTTCTAACCTGATTCTACTGAAAAATGTTGTCCGCTAAACATATGTTCCTTTTAGTCAGGGAAGGTTTACTGATGAGTGTTAGGGACCTGTTAGTGGGGACACATCCTGGAAAGTGTGTTTCTAATAGAAGTTCACAGGTTTCTTCCGGAGAATCAGCGTATGAACCATTTGGTCTCTTTTTTAAAGTACATAGACCATTTGTATGAGTGGGCGTTTTGATTCGCACAGCTTCCGGAAGGTCGTTGATCTTCTCACAATAACTCTGCCACGTGGTCCTTTTGGATTTAAGTAGTTCGTTGTTTATTCAGTGAAGAATTTTATAGGTCACCAGTAATCTTAGCCTTATTTAATAATCTTCGAGCATTACATTTGGTATCACATCCACACATCCATATATATTCGGTTGTGCTATCAAGACCTTGAGTCTTATTGGCTGCAACCGAACGGACTATTGGCCATGTCTTGAATTAATTGCTTCTAAATTTAAATCTGTCGATTCCATCTGTAAATAAATAAGAATAAGGAATAAAATGATAACTCATGGGTAGCAGAGCCCTTTACTACCGCCGGGCTATATAAAACCAGCTGTCGCCACAAATACAGTTCATGTTAAACAATATTGAAACAAATTTGTCAATGTTTTTTGCTTTATTTAATTTCTAACCTAATCTATATTGTACTTATTTGAACATAAACTTTTTGGTCCAAGAAACTCATAATTGGTTCCCTTATTTGTCAGTAAGAGAAAAATTATATAACAATATATATAAAAGTTAATTAACAGAGATTCCGGTATGCCAAGAAGAATTCCGAAGGTTATAGAAAGAGCCATATGACTTGAGTTGAAAACTCAATTTAACGTTGTTAATGAAATATCATTTGAGACGACTATTATAAAATCTGTATATACATATATATGTGGCTTATTTTTATCACAAAAAGTGAATCTGCCACACGAAGCCTGAAATGGAAACCACATATCGGTTATTAATAATTGCTATTTGAAGAGCCCTTTTTGACAATAATATTGAAAAATCGGACAAACAACTAAATCAAACAAAGGTTAATTGAGCTTACAAATCCTCTTATTTATGAGCTAAGAGCAAAATTATAATCAAATTTAAAAAACAAAAAAAATTGTTACTCAGTGTGGACAAAATTTCTTCAAAAAACGGAAAATATAAATTTTATAAAACTTTATCGAAGAGTACGCACATTTTCTCAACAATTTGAAACTACGTAAAATATAGACAGAACTGATTTATTGACTTTTCAGTTTTAAAACAAAATAAGGCATAGAATGTCTTGAAACACTCTAAATTCTTTAATACACTTTAGATGTTGACTAAAAATTAAAAATGTAAGTTTATTAATTATAAAAATCCATCAAATGTTTCTATTAAAGTTAATTTTCTTCAAACAACAAAATTTTATAATAAAATAATGCTATGTATAACCTGAAGACGAGGAAGAAAAATTAATAAAAATAATTTTATTTTTTACAAACATAGAACTAGCGCTTTTTAGCTTTTTAAGTTTCATTCTAAGTTAGCACTTTTTGGGGTACTGTTTTGCGCTTCTTCTTTGGAAAAAGTTGGCATCACTGGTGCTGCAAAGATATTAGTGTAAAAAACTCATAATATCAGTTTTGAAGTCATGTAGCGGCTTTTCGTGTCTTTGAAATATGCTCTTAAATTTTTATGTGAATTATATTTATTAAAAACAAGTAAGAGTGTTAAATTCGGCTGTACCGAATCTTTGATACCCTCTTAATCTCAATATTACAACCAATATTGGGTACGGCTACCACTTTAAAACTTTTGTCGGTACTGCAATTTTAATTTCGAATACCAATTAAATTTAAAGTTATTGCTTTTATTGTTAGCCAGTTTCTATTAATATTTCTTGTTGTAAAAAACAATTATCGTGTCTTCTATAGAAAGAATTATTTACAATTTGAAAATGACATTATTTTTCTTTTACTAGAATAGAAAACCCCTAATGAAATTCATTATATAACGCAACCAGCGTTATAACACACAAAGTGTGATCCCTATAAGAATGTTTTGAGACCTTAGAAGTCATACGATAATTTGAAAAAAAAATCAACTGATTTTTGGCATAAAATTTACAAATATTAATATTAAAAAAAGCAAATTTTTAAATATTTTTATCTGAATTAGCTAGCAATATTTAATTTTTAATTGTAATTTTTTTAACTTTTTTTATTTTTTAATTTTTCAATTTTCGATTTTTCATTTTTCAGTTTTCATTTTTCTTTTCGTTTTTTTCACTTTTCAATTTTCATTTTCCATTTTTAATTTTTAGTTTTTAATTTTAATTTGTAATTTTTCGATTTTCATTTTTCGTTTTTAATTTTTCATTTTTCAATTTTCATTTTTTCATATTTTTTCTTTCATATTGGCGATTTTTTATTATATCACGATAATGATAAAAAAATATGTGGCAATACTACTAACATAGCTCATGGTAGTTTTGTTTGTTGGTAAAATATTACAACAAACACACTAGGTATTTTGTTTTTTTTTAGAGGTGTCTACATATTCTTGCTCGTATCTAAGCAATATGATGCCGGATTTAGCCCATTTTAAATATCAACCTGGTGGAAATAATGTCAAATAATATTATTGTAACTTTACCCAGGTAAATGGTTTATTTTGTGAATGAGCGTGATTTTAACAGACAGGCGGACAGACGGACAACGCTATTTCGACTCGAGCTGTGATAAGGATCAATAATATATATACTTTATGGGGTCGGAAACTAGTTTTTCGATGCGTTACAAACGGAATAATAAACCTATATGTACCATCTGCCACTGAGGTGTGGAGGGTATAAAAATAACGAAAATTAATTCCTAATCTATAAGATATAAGAAATAGGCTAGAAACCAAACTTTAAATCTATATGGAAAATATCGCTTAAATATAATATTCTAACCATATTTTAGTCCTTTGTTATATTTTGTAAGAAAAAATAAAAGCAGAATTATGTTTTTTTTTTTACTTAAAAATCCAACCATTTTAAAATAGGAGCACGTAAAATTATATAAATAGGGTTATTTTATAACAGGTTCAATGTTCTGTTAAGTTAACAATTTACTTTAAGTTTTATGAAATATGAGTAAGATTGTCGTGTATTTTGTTGCCTAAAGACATGTTATAGATTAGATTATTATATAGGAAGTAATATACAAACCAAATTTGAATAAAAATCATATATGTATACACATTTAGATACGCAAAACAAAACACCGTTTAATAACTGGCTGCGAAATCTTTGCCAACGTTTGCTAGTATCTGTTTTACAAAATTATTTAATATACAAATGATCGAGTTATTTAAGCATATTGTTTAAAAATGGAAAAAATCGCGTGTCTTGTGAGAAAAACGATGAAGATTCAACAATTATTGAGGAAGGTGAAATTTTAACTTCTAAAACTAAGGTTCCACCAATAATTGTAGACATTGCTCACAGTTTCGCACTGGTTATGGGTAAACAATACAAATATAAAAGTATCTGTCGGAACAAAAATAATTTCGGAATCAGTCCCATTATATGAAGATGCTGTTATACTACTTAAACAATCAAAGCTTGAATTTTATACACATTAAATAAGAGATAAGAAAATGTTTAAACTAGTGCTGCTGTTTTGCCTTCCATATCTAGATAGAGAAACAATTCTTGGCGAATTTAAATACACACATAAGTGTGTGTGCTTTATATTATTGAGTTTAATCGTGAACAAATAACAAAACATGAAATTATGAAAATAACATGCTTCTATGGTATTTCTCGAGGAATCCGCTAAAGGGTAATAAAAGTTTAACTCAGTGTTCAAAATGTTCATTGTACGGTCATGTGCTAAACATTGTAATAGGAATGTTATATGTTCAGGCAATTTTGATTATGCCGTTTGCATGTTAAATGAAACCGAAAGAAAAGGAACAATTATTTACAAGTATCATAATAGCTTAAAGAAAAATATTAAAAATCATTAATCACAAAGCTGATAATCCACGGTGCCCTTGCCGAAAAGAGTACTTAGAAAAGCGACAAAGAGCTAACTGGCACTCTGGAAATAAAAAATAAAGTGGAAAGTGCTTACTCTTAAAAATAATAAATCCCCTGGGTCTAAGAGATTAGCAGTAGAATTTTTAAAAACATGTTTGATCCAATTTTTAAAACTCTCAACAACATTTCTAATTGGTATCTTCAAAATTGCAATTTTCCATCCGCTTTAAAAAAGTCATTCCTATTCATAAAAACGGCAAAGATCCGCAGCTATCCCCTAGTTATCGTCCAATTCGAAAAAATTATTCAAAACTACTGTTACTTACTATTTACAAATACAAATAACATGTTTAATAAAGAGTTGTCAACAAAAGGAATAGAACAAGTACGGTTATTTTTTTTTGCTCTGTTTTTGGCCTCTAACTTTTTGGACTTTGTATGTTTTCAAACCTACATTTGCTTTAACTTTTGTCACCAAAGACTCCAAGAACTGAGCTATCTGGGTTGCTTTTCTACCGGATGTGTTGGGAACTCTTTTCATTATGCTATCTATTTTGTTGGTCTTACAAACATCATGTTGAGCTTACTTTCTTCCCGAACCAGGGGCCGAATTACGGCATGAGTGATTGAGTGAGCTTTCGTATCGTGTAAAATTTCGTAACGTATCGAATGGATATATTATAGCATTCGGTAAGATACGTATCGAAATTAATAAACAAAAGCACATGATTTTTTCTGTCGTAATAGAATAAAAACATATGTTTTGAAAAAAAAAAAAACCAAGAAAAAAATAAAAGTTTTGGCGCAAATAATACGCAGGAAATTTAATTTAAATGTAACAAACAAAAAAGTGTATAAAAAGAAATACATGTATAAAAAATAAAAAAGGAATTCGATGTAACAGTCGATCCTTTTTATTTGTAGGTCATCTTTTTTAATAGCCATGTTGCCGTCATGCTTATAATTTTCATCACAGTGAAATTTTTCAGTTGTTTGGATATGTACATAACTATAGTATTGTGAATTTACACTCGGTTTTTTTTGTTATCATTTTTTAGTTTTTGCATTGACTTTCTTTCTCTGAAGATTTATTCATGACATCATCGCTTGCTTTATAGCTGTCATCTTCTCCCTTTAAAATTAATTTTCATTTGAAGTTTTTTGATTTCCAAAAGTAGTTACGGATAAAAGATCTACAGCAACATCTATGCCTCAGACCTGAAAGATTTGGTCTTCTTCAGAGGTTAAGGTCATTTCCTCATACGGACCACCACCGGTTCTTTTCTTGGAAGCTTTATTAAAAGAAATTTTCTTTTTGCGTTAAATTTTTGATCGAAAACACCTTAAATAAAAAATATGAATATTCTTACCTTTCGCCATGACTTACGTGTCCTTAATTGGTGGTCCATTATGTAACCGTAAGTTTCTCTGGCTATAATTCGGAATTATAAGTTTTGTCAAATTAGAATGTTCGACCATAAATTCGGCCATGAAATCCTTTTGTTTCATATTTATTTTGTTTATATTAGCCCTAAAGAAAAACAAAACATATTTTAGCATATTTTAATATATAAATCTTAAAAACTTCCACTTACAATTTTTTTTTCCAGAAAAAGTATTAAAACAACACTTCTCGATATCAATTTGGCTAACGAGTAACTTTTTGTAATTTCGCACTCATTAACGTACTCGTTACCGAATGCTATCATCTCAAATTTTGTTAGGTGATAATCGATATCGAATGCTGGAATCTCAAAAACAAAAATGACAAGAAATTTGGCTCGATAACGAATGCCGTAATCTGGCCCCAGGTTTCCTATCAGTGGTTAACTTTTTCTGATACTTTCTAATAACATTAGAAATAGTTGGACGGCAGATCTTTGATTCTTTTGCCAAATTTTTGTAAGACCAAGTTGGTTTTTATTGAAAATATTTAATAATTTTATCACGTGCTTCTATTGCATCACTCATATTTATCAAACTGAGCATAATAACTGACATGTTCTTCAAAGATAACTTGATGAAATAAACAATTCATATAATGCTTGCGAAAAAAGTTAAGAGGAAAACATTTGTTAAGATTTTCATACAAGTCACACGTAACGTCCACGTATCATTGAATAAACAGTCAAGAAGAAAATTGGTTGCGTATAAGTAAACATTTAGAAACAAATTATTTAACAACACTTACAGAAAAAACCGAGCTGCCAAAGTCAAGATTTTAAAAAACTATTGAAAACTGGTTGAAACCAGTTAAAAAAAACTGATCGATCAACACATCACTTAAACTTTAACTTCCTTGGATTTATTTAAAAAAAGATTTGATTATTTGAATATTTTTGGATCGTATTGGTGTTTTCGCTATATATATATACTACGCTACTTTAATTAAAAATATCAGTATTCAATAACTGTGTATTTTTTAGCATAAATGGATTTATATTGCGAAACTGAAATTAAACGAATGTCCCTGTCGTATGACTAGCGTAAAATATATAAATGACCTTGGAGATAGACTACCTCCATAATTTTCGAAAAATTAATATATATTCGCAAAAGCAAGTTCGATCCTTTCAAGTCCTCTCTTTAGAAAAAGAAGGACATTAAAGAAGAATTTAATGTGGAATTTTATCAAATAGGTCCGTATGACGCAATAGCCGAAAGAAATCTCTCCTTTCAACAAAAAAACTGTAAAAACGGCTTGGCTTTGGAAAAATTCACAAAGAAAAATATACATTCTGTTGGAAAATGGTTGTATGGAGCGATAAAACCATGTAAATCGCATTGGACCAGACAGTACAATAGTTGTACTTCGCCCAAAGAACCAAGCTTTAAACATTAAGTCAAACATGGTGGTGGAAGCTTAATGGTTTGGGGTGCATTTCCATGGTACGGCGTTGGTCCTTATGGTAAAAATAGAGGGCAAAGTGGAAAATTTCAATTATTTGGATCCCTTTGCAAATAACACTGAGCTTTTTCCAATTTAGCTTTCTGCACGTTACCATAGCCATATCTCAACTATTCTAATCTTGTATAAATTAAAAACAAAATTTGTGTAAACATAAAGGTAAACAATACATGACACCAATATAAAATATATTACTTAATGAATTAATGCAACATATCGAAAAATCCTTATTAACATATGTATTTCTAAGCTGTACGAACCTATAGTTGTTAGAGTAGAACATATTAATACACAAGCAGACTTAAACTTCCAAATAACCGCAATAGTAACTGGTTTTAAGTATCAAAAATAATAATTTAGTATAATAAAAATAATGGGCAAAAATAAAGTTGATTATTCTCATTGTTCTATATGATTTTTTCATATACGAAATAAATTCAATTTGTATACATTTTAATAATTACAAAATTAAGAAAAAGTCAATGACCAGTTTATACATAGAAGTAAATCATAAATTAATTTGCTTTGATTATAATTTAGGTGTATTTTTAATGAGTATATATTGTTTTTTTTTGCAGACTATGATCCAAAAGTGGTGGAACAGAAAGAGCAGGCACAACCAGCTTGTTTGCCCTTGAGTTATGTGCTACGATTTATATCGGATGATGCACGCAAAGAAAGTCCTTTTCTCACCGCCAATGCTGCAGGCGTTGAACTTAAACGCAAGCTGGCGATAAAACATCACAGCTATAGTATGTCTTCATCAAATCGCAGTAATACGCCTACTGGTGAGCCAAATAAATTGTTTTTGAAATCTTCATTATGAATTGTTTTTTTATTTTTTTTTTTTTTAAGGATTTTTCCTTATTGTGCAGATCTAATATTTCATTATCTCTTAATTTTAGGCAGCGAAATGGATGAAGATGAAATGGTTGTTTCTGAATCAGAGGATAGCAATGATTCCTGGACAACCGAAGAATTTAGCTCAGAGTTCATAATGCGCTATGGCAGCAGGTGGGATTGGCTCTCGCCATCTATTTTGTTTAATGCTCAAGCTTTTCTTTTTAAAAAATTATATTTGTAATTATTTTCTATGTAATTTTTTGTATTGCCTTGGGGATATAAATAAGGCATTCCGGATCTGGCAGCAATGGCACACCCGGCAATGAAAAACCATTTGCATGTCCTGTTCCGGGATGTAAAAAACGCTATAAGAATGTAAATGGCATAAAATATCATTCGAAGAATGGTCATAAAAAAGATGGAAAGTAAGTGAAGCGTGGAAGAACAACATTTTCAATTGAAATTTTAGAAATAAAAAATTAAAAACCTTAAATTTTAAAACTATCATAAACAATATGAAAATTGACATAACTAGAAATGAACAACAAAAGCATTTAAACTTAAAATATAATTGAAGCTGATGTCTTGATGATAAGATCGGATCTTCTTAAAATATTAAAACGAGTATTTATAAAAACTAGCAGATTCCAGCGCTCGAAATTTGAGTGCAATTTCTAGGCAATTTTATTTCTCAACTTAGCCAATTCACAAACCAATACTTTTTTGGTTTATTATTATTGTAAATGAAGAGAACAAACTCATTAACAAACACTTTAACAAATTCAATAAACACATACATAGCATACGTATAATTTTATGTATGTGTTAGTAGCAACTTTAAATGCAATTTACTCAAAATAAAGGAAAAAATTAAAAAATCTGTAAATCTGGCGAACAGCTAAAAAGAAATAATTTTCAAATAATATACGATTGGTCCAAATCGGGATAAAACGGTAGAACAAAACATCGGTAACAAGAAATCACCTAGCCTATTAATATTGTAGGTATCGTTCTTTTCCTACCACCCCACCCACTACTTTTAAATAATAAAAATTAAATTATTTTCTAAAATTTCTCGAAATTCGAGCGCAATTTCTAGGCAAATTTATTTCTCAACTTAGCCAATTCACAAACCTACACTTTTTTGGTTTATTATTATTGTGAATGAAGAGAACAAACTCATTAGTAAACACACACATACCATACGTATAAATTTATGTATGTGTTAGTAGCAACTTTAAATGCAATTTACTCAAAATAAAGGAAAAAATTAAAAAATCTGTAAATCTGGTGAATAGCTAAAAAGAAATAATTTTCAAATAATATACGTTTGGTCCAAAATAATATACGTTTGGTCCGTTTGGGATAAAACGGTAGAACAAAACATCGGTAACAAGAAATTATCTAGCCTATTAATATTATAGATATCGTTCTTTTTCTGCCACCCCCACCCACTATTAAAAATAAAAATTAAATTATTTTCTAATATTTCTTTGATTATTTCTATAATTCAATTGGAAATGAAGTAGAGAACACAATTGAATGATTTTAAATTGACATTTTCTTAATTTTCTTTCTTTTAAAAAATAAATTAAATGTTTCTAGAGTGCGTAAAGGATACAAATGTCATTGTGGTAAGAGTTACAAAACTGCACAAGGCTTGAAAAGTCATGCGTTAGTAGCTCATAATTCCTCGCCTGAAAATGTATTGGTAACACAAAATCTAGGAGGAGTTCTTACCACGACTAGCGGCGGTGGTGGTATGCTCATGCAACGCAGTAGTTCACCTTCACAATCCTTGGGCTCTTTAAGTCCATCGAGCATTAGTAATATGTCCAGTGGCGCTAGCAGTTGCCATGGTAGCGCCGGCGGTGGTGGTGGCAGTAACAGTCTACTACAACACTTCTCTAATAGCAACAGTTCAAATGGTGGAACGGGATCGGCTTGTCTTGTTCAGGCTATTAATGGTGGCAACCCGCTTAATATACAACCTCAACAGCAGCAGCAACAATACACTACTACTGCCAATAATCATCATCAACAGCAACAAGTTGTTTCTGCTGGAGGAGGGATTTTAGGCGGCGGCTCTGTCACAACACCCTCCGGTTCTTTAGCAGCATCGGCAGCAATTGCAAATAATACGACACCAACAGGTAACAGCAACAATTTAATACGCAACACTATTAACTTGGTGTCTTTGAAAACACATCATAATAGTGGCAGCAACATAAGTCATAACAACAGCAATGTAGGTGGTGGTAATAGTATTACAGCTACAGTGGCATCTACAAAAATGGCAGCTGCCACTAATTTGTTGGCTGCTAATGCAGCGGCTAGTAAAATTTTAAAATTAGCCACAAATGTTGCTGCAGCTGCTGCTAACACTACTACCGCAATGGTGGTGGATCACCAACAGCAGCAATATGTTGTGAGTAAACCACAGCAGCAGCAGCAACAACAGCAACACCCACATAATGTTACAGCTACTTCAACGACAACACCTACTAAGATAACATTACCAAACTTGGTTAATTTAGGTATTTTGACACCGGCAACATCGCCGACAAAAACTACTCAGTCTTTAACATTTTCCCAACAACATAACCAGCAGCAGCAAACGCTTAACAATGCTCTAAATAGTTTAGCATCGTCGACAACACATATATTGCATCAGCAACAGAAAATATTGCAAACAAATTCCAACAACAATGGCAATATAATACTTAATAATTCCACTACTACTACCACTACTACTACTACTAACAATAATAATAACAATCATATTGCTATTACAAATAAAAATAGCATATTGCTAGTTGAACATCAGCAGCAACATCAACAACAACAAACACAATCTCAGTCATCACAATCACAACATCATCAACAACAACAACAACATCTTCCATTAACTCCCATTAGTCCAAATAGTGTAAGTTTACAAATACATCAGCCACAACAACAAAAGTCGAATGTTGTTACTGTAGCAACAAATGTCTTAAATGGCACATTGCAAAATCATCACAAAACCAAACAGCAACAACAAATTGTTGGTAGTATACATTTAACTCAATTGTCTAGCAATGCTAATAGGCAACAAACAGCAACAACACACCACAGTATTACAGCTGCCACTACTTCACCACCACCTTCAAATGTTAACTCTCCTAACAATTCCAATGGTGGTGGTGGCAGTGGTAGTGGCAGTACTAGTATTGTTTGTTCGCCAACAACTTCACATAGCTCGTCATCGGACGTGGTTGCTTTAACTGCCATTGCCATTGCTGATGCTGGTGTTGGTTCGATTAGCGAGGAAACGTAGCCTATACTAAAGAAACTTTTAATGCGTCGTAAATTTAAGTAGATTACTGTATAATTTGGTGATGTTGCTGTTCTTGTTAGGAGTTGTCTTAATTATTTGTTGAATTTTTTTTATTGTATTTATTTTTTGCTCTCGCATTTTGAGATTTTTGTTTTTAATTTTTTTCTTATTTAGTTATTAGTTTTGCTATTTTAGGCAGTTGTATAGTCGTGTTACCCTCCCTCATTAAATGAGCATATATTCATTTTATGCATCGTATATTTAAAAATGACATAATTTGGTCTAGAGGAAATGCCCTTAAAAAAACGAACATGATCTCTGCAAAATATAAAGTTTCGTTTAATTTCCTTAAGAATTTTAATTATTTAAAAAAAAATTCAAAACGTATGTGGGTGTAATGCAAAAGAATATGGGCACTTGGAAATTAATTTGAAACGTTAAAAAATGTACGCGGCCAATTATAACGACACTTGGCTTTGTTTGTTTTGATTTGGGTAATTTAAAAATAGAATATTTTAACCGGTTAAGTGAATTGTTATAATTTTTTGTCAAATAAAGCGTGTAAACGAAAAAAATTTTACATATTATTTTGTTTATATCTTTAATATAATTTATAGTAATTACGTGAATAAACAAGATACTTTCAAAGTTCTATAAAGTGACATTATAAACACAATTAGTTATGACATAGAGCAAATTATCAAATTTTTGTGCTTAAACCTGTGTTTAGTCTTTGAACACATTTTCTTCCAACTTTTTTATAAGCATTAAGCAAATTATGTACAGTTGTTAATTATAGTTGGCATCTAACCATATTAATTTTGAACGATTCTGGTGTTGGTCCACAGTAATATATCGTAGCCATATCGGGCCAGAACATTGATGTAATATAGTTCTTATACAAGTGAAATAACCGGCGACATTCTTTAACGTAGGTATCTTTGCTTAATGTGCCTCTGATAATTTTGTAAATCGTCCACAACTACAAATTCCTTGCCGAACTCTCTATCTATGATAAATTTATCCATTTTTTGTAGTTGTGTATTCTGTTTACGCATCCTCATATAATATTGTTTGCCTGGAAGTTGTTATAAATTTTCCTAGGTACATAATTCATCGGCCACCGTTAAGAATTGTCGATCAACGTTTTCAATTTTCCCGCTTGATATTTGCCCTTTTATTTCATTTAAAGGTTGTTATATTTTTTTTATTTATAATTTTTAGTACTTTTTTTAATCAGTTTTGGTATTTTTGTGTCAAGTCTCTCACGTAAAGGTTAGGTTTTCATAGCAAATCTCTCTTTTATAATTTTTATTAATTTACGAACAATAAATCCTGAAGGACGTCCAGAACCACGTTTTTTCGTTGGTTTGGATATTCCGAAACCGGATTAAGATATTTCTGGCTGTTACCCGGGGATTTACTAGTGACAATTGGATTACAAAAAAAATTATTGACAATTTTTTTTAACGTTTTTGCAATTTTGATGTTCTTTCTTGGCTGAATACTTTGTACTTTGAACCTGCATGTCCCCATACTAAGGATTTGAAAAGTAATGGAGTTTTCCAGTTTTTTTTTACTAAAAACCCGTTATTTGACATTTGAATATGTAAACATGTTTTCATTTACTCGCTTCAGTTGACAAATTCGCTACAGTATTTCTTTTAACATCCGTTTTATACACTTTTGTTCAATAAAAAATATTTCTCTAAATGTTAAATATTACTCAGTAAATTAATAAGATTCCTTTTTATTTTCTCCTAATATTTTTATGGTAATTTTTTTTTTTTTTTTTGCACTAAACTCATTATTAGATTATGAAAGTTGCATTTAAAAGCTTTAGTATACGATTGTAAACAAGCTAATTAATCTCAAATATTTAAATATGTTAAATTTTAACACTCCACGTACCCCATATGTAAAAATGAATAAATAACGTAGACTGCTAGTTTAGACTATTTTACTTTATCGTTTTTTGATATTTTTTTTTTTTTTTTATTCTGTGCAATATATTTTTTATGCGTTAATAATTTATTTTTATTATTACACCACACTCTTATGTATTATAGAAATATATATAAAAGAACTACTGATCTCCTTAAAATTAAAAAAAAAAAAAATACAAAAAAAAATAATTGGTACAACAATGATGATTTTCTATTTTAACATTCTTTCTACAATATTAAATTTTTATTAAAAAAATAAAAACTCAAGTATTATTTACTAGGGTTTCTAAATAAAATTTTTGTTTTGGATAATTTTTATTATACAAATATTAAGTTCACTCTTAAAACATAAAAAAAATGTAAACATAAACATTAATGTATATTATTTAGTTTAGTATTTAGTTTTAATATAATTTATGTTACAAACAGCATTTTTTTCAAAACAAATTCTTTTTTAATAGTTAATTTTAGATAGTTGAGAAGAACCAAGAGATATTTGATCTGTTTTAATATATACTTATAGCCATTACACCTACTTGTTGTTTATATGTAAGACAAATTCTATGCAAAATTGGCTTAAAATACAACAATATTACTAAGAATAATACATGTGTAAAAAATTAAAATAAATTTTAATATCCTTACTTTTCCTAACTGAACAACAAAAATACTTTGTTAGACTCTTCCTTTATGTTTAATGCCAACTATGATCAAATTTTAGGTTTATTTCAAACAAACAAAAAAGTCGTCATGTTTTGGCAAATTTTATTTTATATATAATTAGTTTAACATTTATTAAAGAAAACAAATTGAGTAAGAAAAAATTAATAAATAAATAATTGAATATTGTTGTCGCGTAAAAAAATATTTTCTATTCTCCAAAAATCATTAGCGGAACGAATATGTACTAAATTAAAGCAAGTGATTAAAAAAATATACATTTATTCATGATATAGTGCAATACTGCAAATTTTTTCTATTTTAAAATTAGTATCATTTCCAATATTTCTCTAAAATCATAAGAAGATAACTTGCATAACTCTCCACAATTGTATAGCGATAAACAAAAATTTTAAGTTTTAGTTTAATTTTCTATAATTCTATACTTTGTTATACGTAATAAAGCAAACACATATATTTTTAAAGTGAAGATAATTTGCAACTTTGATTGAAAACCAATCGAAGAATACTAAAAGGTTCAATGTGACTGATAGAGATTTGCAATTGATTTGATTTTGCGCTTAGTAAAAATCTCCGATTGATTGAAATCTGTAATTGCAGGTCTGTGAATATTATAAGGCAACGATTAATTTTAAATATGCTTATATCAATTCTACGATCGGTACAAAACTAAGTCTGCATTTCATATACATCATCGATGTTTAAAATCTTCAATTATATCTGTATTAAAAATAATATTAAATAAATCTTCTATTGATTTAACGCAGATACTAAATATTACGATTAATTAAATTAAATTTACTATTTTAAAGTGCTTTAAACCAGTTTGTCTTCATTTAAAACTCTATAATTTTCTTTAAGATGTCAATAGAGCAAATAATTTATTTTCTTTTATTTGAATTTGTAGACGTTTTTCTTTAATTAATTTTTTTATGTTTTAAAATGTATTACTTCTTTTTGTCTGTTTTGTTTATATGTTATTTTTTATTTACTTTTAGTTGGCTTTTATAGTTCTCTTTTTCTCTTTCATTATTACAGAGTCTCCAACGTCCTCCTCCTCTCCTTTTAGTGGACAATTGTTAGCCACAGCTATGCAACAGCAACGTTGTCTTGCAACGACTACAGCTGGTGGTGGTAATGTTGGCGGCGGTGTTTTTATTAACAATACCAATTGCTTCTACGCAGCAACAGCTCCAGTTATACCAACCGCAAACATACCACCAACTACTACAAATACCACTGCTACAGCAGCAGCATCATTAGCGCCCCCTGCCGCCACTACCATATCGCCGACTTTTATAGAACACAAATATTCGGCCAATACTTTCAAAGAGAAATTCTTTGCTAACTTACGACAAAATCATCAGCAAAACTCAAATAAATTGAAATCTATGAAAACAAACTTTAACAATTTAATGGGTGATACTAATAATTCAAGAAATGTTATCGAAAAAAATGACAGTATTAATATTTTAAATAAAAATGATGACGGTAACAATGAAAAATCATTAGTAACCACGACGATGACTACAACAACATCATTATCCGAGTCTTTATCGAAAAATTCTCTAGAAAGTGATGATATTGTAAGCACAGCAGGTGCTATTAAAAATGGTGATGGTAATGTTAATAGTGGTGTTGGTGGTGGAGGTATTTTTAATAACAATTCAAATACTAATCATCATCATCATGCTCATCCTGAAATGTGTTCTATACAACAACAATTAACGGAAAATGTTAAAAGTAATTTATACAAAAAAACGATTAATTAACATGAACTCCACTTTGTTTTTGTTGCTTTTTTAAAAAATCTCAAAACTTCCCCCTTCCCCTTAAAAACCCCCTCTGATACTTGGCTGTGATGTGTGGAATAAATTAAATAATAATTATAATAATATAATTAGAGAATAAAAGGCTTTAGTAATTTATAAATATTAAAACAATGGTAAAAACTAAACTAATCAATCTAATTATGGAGAGTGAGGAATATGCACAACCTGACATTTGAATGAAATGAGAGAGGAGTATAAAAGCCGTTGCAAAAAAGGAAACGAAAATTGTGGAGAAAATGCAAGTTTATTTAAAATTTTATGTTTTTTTTCTTATGGCAGAGCAATTATTGGCTTAAATATAATTTCTTAGGCCGAATCTTGAAATAACATGCGGCGTATTACAAATGTGTCAAAAACGAATAATTTCATACGTATGTAGGAGGCAGGATATGTAAGTTTCCGTGCGTTATTTAGGATTCAGCCTTAGTCACTTTATTTTGTCAAAACCTTATGTATAATTAAGGCAATAACAGCTCGGCTTTTAAATTATGTTTATGTTGTTTATTTTTTATATTATGTGTGGATTTTTTGTTAAATTAATATGTTTGGTGTTGAAATCATAAACATTTATATGAATAAGCGTTTTAATTTCAACTTTGTTCAACTTGTAAAGGAAATAATACGTTTGTTTGTTTTTTTTTTTTTTTTTTGAAGATTTTAAGTATTTTTGTATGCTTCTTGAACGAAATGTTTAATGTTTATATATAAAATGGATATATTATCATTCATTCAATCTCATTAAAATTGTTTAATAAATCTAGAATTGTAGTTTTTCTATTTTCCTGGTTATTTGGAAAATTTAAAAAAAAATTTGTTTTAAAGTATTCGATTTCTGCCAAAGTGTTTCTTTCACATATTCCGATTCACGGCAAACTTGTGACTGAAACTTTTTTATTTCATTTATTCATACAATATGTTTACAGACAATTAAATCTTAAATATGTAAACCTTATGTTAAAAAAATAGAAAGGTTATTAGAAAAGACAAGAACTACTTTGTACAATGAATATAAATTTGTCAATTTAGCTTTGGTTTGGTTAGTTGTTTTCTTTCAAATAAAAACGTTTTATGAACATTATGTTACAATAATATATGCAAAATTTTAGCACGAATTGATTTGAATTGAAATTTGTAAACGATTGAACAAATTTAAAATTAAAATCTTTAAATAATGCTGTCAAACGACTGGTTAAGTTCAATGATTTTCAGGTTAAAAAATGGATACAAAATGTGCAGTTAAGAATAATCTCTGGTTATTTGTATGAATTGCAAATAAATGATTTGTCTTTAACTAGTAGATCTCTGTGAACAGAGATGCTAAAGAGGATTTTTAGATTCAAAAACTAAGACCGCCAATAAAGAATATTTTTTGCAAATTATAAGAATTTTATAAAAATATCTATACATTCTAAAATTAATCTTGTGTCTTTAACAAGAAAAAAGTTAATTTTGTTAAATATTATTTAATTGATATTTATCCATTTTGTATATAACCAAACATTACAAAAATCTAGTTGAAAATTAAAATAAATAAAAATTAACAAAAAACAATATAGTTTGGGTTGTGATGTCCTTTTTTCATAAAGCTTAAAAAACTAAATCTATTATCCCCTTCGATTTTTTCCAATTTGAGAAATAAATTTTCAAACAAAAGCAATGATTTGGAAATCCTTTAACAAGTTCTATAAGAAATATTAAAACAACAAAAAAGAAAGAAAAAACCTTATGAAAAAAGCAAGATTCATAAAACTCGTGGTAAAACATGTATATCCTAAAATATTAAAAACAAAAATCTAAAATACCTACACATTTTTATTCAACTAGGCATAATCCTTCTCAAAAAATGAAAATTAAAAAAATTTAAATAGTTACTAACGCTTAAAAAAATCATTGTCCACATTAATGTTTATATATTGTAAGATTTTTTTTTAGCAAAATATTATAGTAATATTTGTAACCTTACATAAAAAAATCCTAAATACATAAAAAATGTTAAAAAAAAAAACTAGTTAAAAATTATTTATATGCTATTTCTTTAGCGTAATTAAAATAAAAAAATATTTATATAAACATTTTTGAAGATTTATTTTCTTCGCCTAGTCACTATCGTATACATATGTAGTTAAATTAATTTTTTTGTAATTATATAAAAAACAACAAAAAAAAAATTAAAAATATATTTAAATTAAAACAAAATAAAAACACTTTAAAAAAAATTGGTCAAAACAATAACTGTGTACATTTTATGAAATATCTTTTAAATTCCTGAAGCGTCTTAAATGACAGAAAATATCCTCTTCTTTAATGGAGATAAAGTTAGAGGATATTGTTAAGAAGCTACAACATCTTTTTGCTCGCCTCGTTTTTCGATTCAATTTGAAAATAGCGTTGGTTTCAAACATCTATTCTAAAGAGCAAATCGAACATTCTTTTTGTTTGCACAGAACAGCAATGTAAAGAAATGTTCATTAATTATCTTTAAGATTTCAATTCATGTTTATTATCGCAATTGTGAAGTTATTGTGACCTCAATTCGAACAAATCTATTTGCGCAAAAATGAGATATATCCAGATGCATATTTATATATCATTATGAGGAATGGATTCACAAGTGAGTCTTAAGATATGGTTTGGAAATGCAAACATTATTTATAAGCACAAGCATAATTGGTGGTTTTAGTCATGCTGACTGAACTTTGAGAAAGCTGAGTCAATTCTAGATTTCTGTTCAAAATCACATAATGCTCCAGAATAGAAACTTATCTCTGCAAGACAAATTGGCGAAAACATATACGCAGTCGCGGCCATATAAATAAACTACAGGAGTGTGAAGGGGATATTAAATACAAATTGCAAAAAAAAAAAAAATAATTCACTAATGACGATAGCGTTTGAGGTTCCAAGTTCCAAAATAACGGGAAATTATAACACAGAATCAAATAGAAGAGTTTGGTGACTACAAGGCTACGCAATTTAAGGAATTGACAATCTGTCCGTTCACCAGTTGCAAAGCCCAGATCCAAGGAAATCAATAACACTAGCGGTGAGACAACTTAAAACCCGCAATATGGATTTTGAAAACCACACTTTAAATTAAATAACAATTAAAATAAAACTAAATTTTTTTCTTATAATCTTCTGAATACAGTAAATTCTAACATATTTCTTAAAATTATGGTTTGAAACTATGAAACTTTTCTATACAAATTTTAACGAAAGAATTCAATTAAGTAATTACTAAAAAATTTCCAAATTAGTTGTATTGTTTTTAGAAAAAATATAAATAATCGTATATATGAACTAGTTATTTTTTGGTGGTAAGAATGGAGAAATGGAGAATACCATTTGCGAGATACAATGAATTTAATTTTCACTTTCAATGTCAATCTAATAATCTGATTAGTTTCTATTGGTTCACGAGATAACACGTACTTAATTGCCGAATAATATAATATGCAATATCTCGAATACTGCTGGACCGTAATTTATTTTTTGCTATATTTTTTAATGATGCCTCGAAAACCGAAACAATTTTTAAATTAAGTTAATTAGTTTCGATGATAGCTGATGATATTTAAATAAACATTAAAATCGTTTTATTTTAATCGAGATTTTCAACAAACTGAGGACTAATTTGAAAGACATGTTCGAAGTTTGCATATTTTAATCGATACATTGTATTAATAATCACTAGACCAACCAAAAAAGCACGAAAATTTATATTTAAGCTCTTTGAAACCATTTTGCATAAAATTCGACTCATCGTTCCACAACCACCGTATTCGTCTTATTTAGAACCGTGTCAGTTCTTGCTATTCAATAAACTCAAATTAGCATTCCACGGACACCATTGAGAATAAATTGTGGGTGTTAAAAGCCGAACCGCTGGTTACTTTTAAACACGTTCCAGAAATCGTCTTTAACAACTGTCTCATGGATTGGAAAAAGTAGCATATAGAAAATGTTAATTTTATATCCATAGAGTTTCATTTTTCAAATTGATGTAAATATACATTTTTGCTGATGGGAATTAAAATTAAGTTTCTCACTCAAAACGTAAACAAAATCGTTTAGCACGGGAAACCCTTATGTTTTGATATAGCCGATTGAAATTATGCATTTACATTTTCTTGAAACATCGACAATTTCTTAAATACGAGAAATTTACTTTATACTGTATAATTAATAAACCGGAAATAGATTTTGTGTTTAAAATGCTTGTTTAACTTTTCTCATTAAAGATTGATATCGTATGTACTGGTGTACGCACAGCTACAGAATCAGTGGAGTTATGCTTAAAAAGAAAAGCTAAAAGTTCATATATTGCCGGTATTTACGTGCTCCATAGAATTATTTTAGCTTGTGAAGACACATAATTTTAATCCCTTCGGGACAAAACACGATAGATTTATTCAAAACATTCAAACCATATTTTTTATACTGTTTAATATAATGCACTCTTTTTTAAAGCAAAAGTTTGTAACAGCCAAAAACAAGCACAATTTTAAAAAATAAACAAAAGTTAATAATAGTTAAATTTTTCATGATCAGGATTTGCATTCTAATCCCCATCGGTCTATCTACAATAAAAAACATTGCTTCTTTTTGGTTGGCCTTCTAATTAACTCTATTCAGAAGTGAATATTCTTGTAAAATTTTAAAATTGTTTTAAGAATCTTGTAGAAAAAAAGTCATACTTGTACTATCTTTAGATGAAAACTATTTTAACAATTTTCATGCTTCCTTAGTAAATTTACAATTTCAATTATATTTTGAAACATGATTTTTAAAAGTTTTTTATAATTAACATGTTTTAAACAATGAGTTATTACGATGGAGTATTGCAAACGACTCAAAAGAATTTCCTACACTTAAACTGCTAAGGTTTTCTATTTGCAACGTTTGCAAGACTTCACTATGGATCCTTTACAATTAACTTTTTTAAAGTATATAAATGATAACGAAACCGTTATTTTAAATGTGTTTTAATATTGTTTAAGTGTGTGTGTGTTGTCGCCATTACATACTTTAATCATTGTTGCAAATATAACCTCATTATAACTGTAATACAATTGTCTATTTTTTAGCCTATTAATAAGTAGGATCTTTAAATGAAACATGTATTGATTTCAACTTGCAAACAGGATAAATAACATAATCCCTTAAACAGCCTTCCATTATAGATGTGTAACAAAACCCTAACTTCACTTTAAGTTTAATTATAAATTTCAGATTAGGTTTTATTTTTTTTTTAATTTTCGTACAGAATTTGAAACTATGAATTTGGAATAAATTTAAATTTTTCAAATAAATTTCGTTAAAAGTCTACGTGTTTAATTCCAGTAACTAGCTAACTGGAGATTTAATTATTTTTGCTTGATATATCAGATTAATTTTTAACTACATACATATTTTGTTAGAATGACCCAATCAATCCAATATTGCAAATTTAATGAAATCTTAATTACATCAGTTGTTCTTTTAAATATAACTCACCATCAATATTTATATATTCAGCTTCCATAAATTCCATATTCAAACAATTTCAAATACTCACAATTTTTTTTTATTCACATTGCAATCATAACATTCACATTGCATTATAAAAAAACAAAATATTTCATCGTTTATAAGACTGCTGTTTCGTTCGTAATTATTTATTATATAAACACGTATACACATGTATGTAATTTATTGTAAACTAGATACAAAAATTGTTGTAATTATTAAAAAAAATATATACATATTATTCCAATTAATGTACTATTACTTACTATTACACTAATGTATCGAATGTAAAACATTGCTTGACAGAAAACAAAGAAACAAAATGGACTCTTAAATTATATATTCTTGCAGACCTCTTCAAAGTTGCGAATACATAAAAATGTTCTGCATTTAAATTATTTGTTACTTTTCTTAGCCAAATCATGGTGATTGATATATTATTGCTAATTATGTATATCAAAATTTAACGTTTTATTGTTAAGTAGTGTAACATTTTTTACACCAGAAAAAATATATGGTTACATAAAATGTTTATATTTAAATGCATGTTTTGGTAACTGCAAATATTTTCGGTAAAATTATGTGGATTAAATCAGGAATAAAACAGAATTTTTTTGAAAAAATATACATATATGAAAAAAAAATTATATAAAAAAATAACTAGTAAAATTATTTTCTTTATTGCTTTTTGTGATCTATTCTACATTTACATGCATACATGAATAATATACATGCAAATATTGATATCTGATAAATTAACAACAACAATATATATATATATATAAATATATGTATATATGGGTTGTATGACAAATAAATCCTTTAAAAAACGAAAAAATAAATAATAATGACTTTTACTTTTAGAGCTGGTAACTTTTCTCATTCAATTTGCACGCAAAGGTTCTTTTGTTTTACCCTATAATGCCTTATGGGGTTTTTATATATTTATTAATTTTTTTGATTTTAATTTATTAAAAGTAAAATAAATTTACATAATATATATGGTAAAGGTTAAACTGGCTGCAAGGGCCTTTGTCCCTTATAATTACATAAGTACAGTATTTTAAAATATTTTTAAATTATGTATATAACAATACAAGTGAGTGTAGTGATTTATAGTGTGTTTATCATTTCTGGTGGGAGGTGTTTCCCCAGTTGATCATAGTCCAAATTCCGTATCATTTCTGTTAATGTAGTGACTTGATTGTGTTTTTTGAAGCATGCTAATATGTGGACCATTGTTAATTAATGGTGGAGTTGAATTTGTTTCAAGTAGGTAATCGTGGGTGAGTTTCGAATGAGCCAATTATGAGCATTTTTGTTGTTCTGGAGCAAGGTATATGTATATCTATAATAGGAATTCGATAAGCCATATTTTTTTTTTGCGAAATTGTAACTTTACTAGATTTTAGATGTCATTTTTTGTGTAGTTGTTAATTAGTATAGTTCATAGCTGTTAAGTAATGATAAGTAATCGTAATAATTACTAATTATATTACTTTTTTTTTTCAAATGTGAATGATTAAATTACAATTAAATTCAGTTTTGTAATCGAATTTATGATTACGATTACAAATAATCTAAAAGTAATAAGAATTACTTGAAATGATCAAAAAATAATCAAAAGTAATCAAAAAATGATTCGACTATTTTCAAAGATTACTTTTGATTATTTTCAAAATATGTACATATATTGCATTCGCACTTATTGCATGTCATTTTGTCCACATATTGGAGATTTCAATATCTATTTAATTATTAGCACATACATTAGTACATTACATATCTCTCTCACCCGCATTTTTATGTTTTTGAATATTATAGTAATTTGTATTCACACATTTTGTCAAAATACTCAAATATATAGCGGTATTTTCAGTTCTTGCTATATACCAATATTTTGTTTTGTTTTTTTAACTTCAATTGTGACAACAAAATATTTCTGTAATTTGTATCAAAGATCTTCTGCTTTTTTATTTAAAAATAATGTTAATAAAATTTTCATTCTGTTATTAAATTTGAAACAACACGTCGTATAATACTTTGCTTGGGTTCCAATACCCTAGTGAGTAATGTTGTAATCGCTTGTTGTAAACTGTTAACAATAAAATTTATTTATTCAAAATGTCTGAACGTTGCTCCGACAGACGACAATGTTGAGGATCCGGACTTTAATCCATCTACAAGTAAAAAGAAAAGGTCAACAAAGGTAAAAAAAAAAATCTGTGTAAATTCGCTGTCTGATACATCAAAAAGCAGAATTCAGGAGCTGCAACAAATATCTTGTCATTTTGAAAATGGAACAGCAGTTAAGAGAAAGGTTTGAACCATATTTCATGTTGCAGCCTGAGGCAAATATCGCACTTGCGGTAACAGTACTAACTCCAAGCATCAACATGAAATGGCTCAAGGTGTTGCAGAGATTAAGTCCAAAAATGCCGGAATTAACTTTCGATAATATAACCAGGAGAGTTTTGGATACATTTTACTGTTTTTACGCAAATAACTGCAATACATATAATTTTGAAATGGTTTTAATGATGGTGGTAATGCATGCATTAAATCTAATTTTTTTTAACTTTGTAGCTGATGAAATTGAAACAAGTTTTTCTCCACAAGATCAACAACCCACAATAAAAAATAAGTTCTTCAGCAATTTAAATGATAATTCGTGTGCTGATGGGATTTGGCAAAAATACTAAAGGAAGCATATATTTATTTTACCACGCCCTTAACGTCTTCAGCTCCAGTTGAACGACTGTTTTCTTTTGTTTGATTTTTCGTTTGAAAAATTAGTTTTAATGAAAGCCAATTGTGTAAATAAGAATACTAATGCACATTGAATGTAATTGTTTTTCTTTATTTCTTTTTTCAGTTATGAAAATAAATATGTGAATATTTTTTATACAAAAACATCTAATTTTGATTTATTTTTAATGTTCAAATGCAATAGATTTTGAAAATAATCAAAAGTAATTTTTGAAAGTAGTCGAATTATTTTTTGATTACTTTTGATTCTTTTTGATTATTTTATGGTAAGTAATTCTTATTATTTTTAGATTATTTGTAATCGTAATCAATTAGTAATCAAGAATTGCGCAATAGAGGATTATGTAATCATTACAATTCTTTTTAAAATGTTATGTAATTGATTACTAATCGTAATTGAAATTTAGCAGCTCTGGTATAGTTTTATATAAAAATAAAAAATTTGCTACTTCAAATTACTCTAGCTAAATCGTCACATTGCAACTTTATTTTTATATTTAATTTTATCATGTTTCTAAGTACACCTTTGTCCTTTGTTTATAAATGGCAGTTATATAGACATACAAATACCAAAATAATAAGAACATTTAAACTATTCCTGCCGGCAACTCAACTAACTTTTAATACACTTATATCTAACTATCACGCAACTAGTGGTGGTTGATACTTGAATTACTTTCAATGAAGCAAACTGACTATTTTAACATTGAGATGTCCTAGACGGTAGTCAATTGTCCGACTCTGCATGACTTTTCATATATATATATATATATATATATTAAATCCTGTCACTCCTATGAGGAGCATAGGGCCACACCTAATTTATAGTTAGCTACAAACTAATTATATTTTACACATATATTATAGTTGGCTATAAGCTGACTTCATTAAAATCGAATAGTAGTTAGCTTACTATTAGTTAGCTTACTTTTTTTCAATTATATATTCTTCCTTTATTTACATATTTTAACAAATTTGATATTCACATATGAGATCTTATCTTTACATATAGATATTGCAACAAATAATATATAGGATCTAAAGATATTAAATAGTTTTTATTTTTTTAATGATTTTTAAAGGAAAATGGGAGGAAAAAACCTTTATACGATTTAATAAATTCAAATACTAACTGAAAATATTTATGTGCTTATAAGAGGTTGATTAGAAATAATAGACCTCTATAAGCATATAATTTTCAATTTGGTGATTTCTTTTTAATTTTACGTTATTTCTCTACATTCTCTTAGCAGTGGGTAAGAGGAATTTTCAATTTTGGCAAAGTAATTGTTATTAATCCTTGTTATGAATCGATAATTTTTTCATAACCAGTTTCTTCATGAAGAATATTTGTAGGATACCTCCAGGGCTTTTTATTTATCATTTTGAGACATTTGTTTTGTATAATTTGTAAGCGTTTTAGGTGGCAGTTGGCAGCGTCACTCCAAATAGGACACGCGTATAATACTCTTTACTTAAAAGTAGAATCCCAAAAGAAATTTAAATGTAAAAATACAAAATTTAGTATTAAGTTTATCAAATTGTTTGCTTTTTCAAATATTTTGTTTACATTTGTTATAAATAAATGTGAAATATGTAGATATTTATAAAACGTAAAACTCAGGTGCAGGGTATTCGAGGCTCGGCATATCTGAATTTAACAATTTTATATTTTTCTTTTTAACGCATGCAGCATGTATATGCCATTCTTAAAAACTCTTAGAGCATTTTTGATGTCCTTTTCCACCTCATTAGAGCCAAGCGATCGACAGCCATCTGTTTAAAATATAATTGTCCTATATTATGTCCTATATTATGAATATGTTTTTAATATATAGGTTACCCTTTAAAGCTTGAAGAAAACTTTGAAGTCCCTTAGTCTCTTCTTGCCATAGATTCCTTCCATATTAATTTCTAAACAGATATTCATAGAAATGACCTCTGTTAATGTTTTTGGCCGGCATCTTTTAACAATGACTTCATCATATTAACATTAACAAAGCAATACATTTCTTTTATTTGTACCACTCATTTATTTTTAATAATTAAAATTTTAATTTAAAACTTAAAACATACCTCTCAATGCACGCACGAACACTGAAACGAAAATTAAATATAAAATGTCAAAAAAAGTGGAAAAGTCACTAAACAAATGTCAACAAATATGCAAGCTTCTATTACGGGAAAGCATACAATATGCATGCTTCTATTTTTGGGGAAGTTCTGCATTACATTGTAGTTAGCTTATAGTTAGTTCATAAAAGTTAACTAAAAGTGTGTTTCTTTTTCGTAGTCGACTACCGATTTGCTTATTGGGATACAACATTGATAAGTATCGTTAAGTAAACTTAACGCCAATGATCAATAATTTATAAAACGTTAGCTGA
This sequence comes from Cordilura impudica, assembly GCA_963682025.1. Classification (NCBI taxonomy): domain Eukaryota; kingdom Metazoa; phylum Arthropoda; class Insecta; order Diptera; family Scathophagidae; genus Cordilura; species Cordilura impudica. The sequence continues at coordinate 113,603,089 of OY821517.1, forward strand.
TTTCTTCGCAGGTTGTTTCACCCCAGCCAATATTCGTAAAAGATATTTCGTGAATGTAAACAACAGCTCATATTCATACATTTTGAGTTTGAGTTAAATCGCACCGTAATTAGGAAAATTGGAAATAATTCTTCCACTCTAGCGTCAAAATTAAAAAAATTTGGTAATAACTCTAATATAATCTACAAGAAAAAAAAAAAAAAAACAAAAGAACTCGAACCGAACCTATTGTGTAAATTTTAGGTCGATAGCTCATATGGTTCTGGAGATCATATATATGTAGATGTGCTTCATTAAAGCATTTTGCCGCTAGACAACGTGACATTGTATTTATTTGCAGCAGTAAAAAGCGACATTGAGTTCGGCCTAAAATACCTTATATTTTCGATACTAGACAAATTTTAATCAAGCGTTACGAATTCAAAATATTTCTTAATCTTTAATCCTTTTTAAGTTCTTCCCAACTTTTGGCTCTCCAATTGTTGTTGTATAAGAACGAACTGAAATTTTAAACTGGCAAGTTTATCGAACCGTACTCTTTGGGGACATTTTCTTTCCCCTTCAAATTGCTGCGAATTTTCGTATAGCCTTGTCTGGCTAAAATACAAAATTATTATCAGGGAAGTTTTATAAAAATAGAATCAAATGGTTTACCTTGAAATATATTTCTCCGATATTACAATATACAGCATTAATTTTGGACAATATTTCAACCTGCATTTCATTTCCCTTGGAGTTGTATTGTCCCGAGTTTTAAAGCTTTTATTTCCTGTAATCAGCGAAAATTACTTTCGTCATTGAAAATAATGAGTTTTTTAGGTTGATTTTTTTTAGTCATCCAGCATCGTCGATTTTTAACTCATTTTTTCTTTGAGAATTCCTGAGATCTCTCTATCTCTTTCTACACTTTATATGTATCATTTTCAGAGTCGCAACTGTTACTTTGGGAACATCGCAATGACTAGGAGCGAGTTTTTTTGGATGTCAGTTAACTATGGTTGACTAAACTCAAGTTTTTAGCTCTAGTAAAATGGATAAAAGTTAGAAGATCGAGTTTTTGGATTGTTCAACTTTGTTTAGTGTAATGCACGGATTTTTAACGATTCAGTAACTTAGAAAGTTATTAATACTTAAAAATTCGAGTTTATTTAAACGAAGTTTAACTGACTTTCCAAAAACTCGCTCTAAGCCGCGTCTCGCTAGTTTATATAGTCGGGGTCAGTAAATTCATGCTTTTACTTTTTAAGCATTCTTTCAGAACATTCCTCAATTGCAGCTATACGAGACTTAAGTTTACTGTACCCAGTAGAAACTGAAACTATCTACAACTTACAACTGATTCACAGCAAAGGTTTCACCCAAATTTTCCTTGCCTAAACACCTTCAACTTCATCCAGAAGTTAAACAAAAAAACGTTGTCAACTTGGTACATATGTGTTATAAATTTATATAAATATTATTTAATCCATTTATTAAAATAAATTATATTTTTACTTTTATTTCTTTGAAGCAAGCATAGCAATGAATGTATTAATTTTTTCTAATAGCTGGCGATTTCCTATCATACTGGTTTTCTGTTGTAGAACGTACAAAGTGTTGAGATCACGTTGATCAAAAGAGGTATCGACAGCTTCTTCATAAAGTCTAGCAGAAAAATTAAATTGAAAATATATTTGAATTTGCTTTAACATGATAATTTAAATGTACATACATAGCTCTTATATACCAATATGATTTACGATCGTCCCGACATTTGAGTATATATTTGCGGGCTTCTGTTAAATTATTATATTTAAGACAAACCTCAACAAATGGCTCATAACCGATAGGACTCTTTTTGCTTTTGGAAAATTTTTCCAAATCATCCCATTTGTATTTGCTGGATAAACTCAATATGCGTAGCCACCAAAATCTAGAATACGTTTGTTTAAATAGCAAAAAATATGTATGTGAATATATTTCTGAAATACCTTCTATCCGGTACTTTAAAATCACTTTTAATTTTTTCAGCTTCCTTTATTTCTCCCAGCTCTAATAATTTTTCAATTGTATCGTGTATTGATAAACCATTGAATGTTATTTGACCAAAAATTTTTTCATATCTATAATAAAGAACGAAACATGGCGGAAAGCATATTAAGTAAATATCAATTATGGTTGGGTATGGAATCCTACTTTGTCGTTAAAGTTTTTTGTAACTTCATTAATTTACTGGTATCTGAACATAGTTCTGCTTCTATATTGCAACGACCCTTTGTATAACTATTGGCAATAATAGTTAAATTAGATTCCAAATTGTGATTTTCTAAAGCATTATAAAAATGATATTCAGCTATTAATTTATGATCATCTTCAGTATTGTAAATATCGTACAAAGCGGTACGACTCCATTCATTCATTATCTTTTTATAAATATTCAAGGCCATAGGATATGCTCGTATGATCATCTACAAGAAATCGTATTTATAATTTTTTACATTTGACTTAAATAATACTTTCAAACATACTTGGAAGTTTGTTAACATCATTTTCTTTTTAATTTCTAGCAAAACGGTAGCAACCAATTCGGTATCCCCTGATTGAGTGGCACTTTGTACAGCACGATCATATTTGGACAATTTAAGTAATAGCGGAACTTGTAGTGAAGCTCTAGGTTCCAGTTCTAATAACTGAAATTGAATTATAATATAGACAGTGTTATAAAAAAAACTAAATATTATATTTTACAAAATTACTTTTATTGCTAGTTCGTCACGTCCTGCTTCATGTGCTTTTTCAGCTATATTACAAAAAGATATACCTTCTACAGAAGGATTTTTAAATTTTTCCGTAATTTTGCGAGCTACTTCATTGTCATCTGTTTAATAAAGAAAAAAAATTTTACAATTCATTCTCTTAATTAATACCATAGAACTTACTTTTATCATTGATGACTTTGTGATAGGCCCAATGCTCTAATATCCATGATTCTGGCAATTTTAAATGTTTAGCCACTTGTATGGCTATAGCATAGTGTTTGCGAAATACCAAGCGCCCCAAAATAACATCAGGTTTTAAATGTAAAAATCTTTAAGAAAAATTAATTCAAATTTACAGTTGACAGATTAAAAAAAAATTCTGCCGCGAAAGTTTTTCGACATAATAAAAATTTGACTTTAACGTCCAAGTATTGTACGCATCCATGGAGTTCTCAATAATAGAAATTTTTCCTACTCCCTTACTACATATGCAATAATAATATCGATGAAACTATAATAAAGGATTTCAAAAATGAAAATTTAAACACTATTATACACAATTTTGCTTTAAAGTTCAAGGACAATATTCAACAAATAATTCACAGTTGCAATAATAACAATAGAAAATACTATATATATTAGAAACACTAATGAACAAGAAATCTATTATATCTGAAACAAATCAAACGTCAAAAACGGTCCAGGTTTTGATGGAATAAGACCTATAGATATAAAAAACAATGCTACAATACTAACACCAATAATCACCAAGCTCGTAAATTCCAGTCTTGACAATTCGATCATTCCAAAAGCTTTAAAAACGTTCATCATTAGACCAATCTACAAGAGTGGAGTCAGATCCGAGTATAATAATTACAGGCCCACTTCAATTTTACTAGAAGAAATTGTTGCCAAAAGAATTAATAATTTTCTAAACAAGTTCAAAATCATAAATAATAACCAATTTGGCTTCCAAAAAGTTAGAAATATACATGGTCTCTTAGAAAACTTTGCAAACTTAATAAATAAATACTTAAGCAAACAAATGCATTGCTTGATGTTATTTATTGATTTCAGCAAATCATTCGATACGCTATCTTACACCAAACTCGTACGAGGTAATATTTTAAAATGGTTTAAGAACTATCTCGAAGGCAGGTCGTACCGAATTAAAATTAATAATAATTTAAGTGACGAGGTCTCAGTTGATTATGGAGTCCCACAGGGATCAAAACTAGGCCCAATGCTTTATATTCTATACGCAAACGACATGCTCAATGCTCTGCAACAGAGTAGAACATTTGCTTATGCAGATGATATTGCTTTAATTATTGTTTCGAATAAAAATATCGATAACGCAACTGAGATAATGCAAAATCAATTAAACGTTACAACAAAATGGTGCCATGATAATAGACTAATTATAAATGCTCAAAAAACTAAATTATTGCATATTAAGCCCCCACACCTAGTACACAAAAATATAGAACTAAAATTTCACGATTTAAACTGTTTACATAATATAAACAATCGTATGCCTGGTTTTCACTATGTCATATAAGCTGACAACAAACAATTGCCTCAATTGACATCTCGTAATTTTCTATTCATTACGTATTTATTATATCTTATAAACGAACAAAAAATCCGGCTGTCAAACACAAACAAATTGCCAACATGCTGGCAATTTCATTTCAGATGTCAAATGTTGCCAGGGGTTGTAAATGACAAGACGTTAAAACCCGTTTTCATACAACTGACAATAATTGACAACAATTGCCATTGAAAATGCCATAATGAAAAACAGGCATTAATAACGACACTTGGTAGAATCATACATAAGACATGGGATTGCAGCCTAGGGAAGTGCAATAGATTGCAGATTGTACTCAAGATCGTATTCTAAAAATTCTGAAGAGAAATCATCGGTTTTCACTAAACAATCACAACAACAATAATAACAACATACACAACAATCACAATAACCACAGCATCAATCATAATAACAGAAACAGCTACATGTATAACGTCGACAACTATTTCAACAACGATAACAACAACCGCAACATAAGCAACAACAACCACAACTCTGTCAACAACAACCGTAACATCATCGATAATGCCGTCAACACCACCAACATTGCAAGAGATCCACATGTACTAAATGTTAAAAGTATCTACCACACGACATTAGCAATTGAATTCTACAACGACCCAAGGTTCCTTAAGCCAATTGACCATCAATACAACACAAGACGTCGAGCAGATGGCCGCTTTAAAGTCGAACGTCATCACAACACTTACGGAAAAATTAGTCTCGAAGTAGCTTCACCGAACATTTTTAATGAATTAGCACCTAATCTTTTAAATATACCAAATACATATACATACACAAAAGAAAAAACTTTAATAGTTAGTTCGCAATGAAATTAATAAAATTAAATTAATAAAATTATTGAATTAAAAAAAAATGAATTAATACAATTCATGAATTATTGTAATTATATAAACTAGCAGATTCCAGCGCTCGAGTGCAATTTCTAGGCTTTATTTATTTATTATTATTGACAAACACATTAACAAATTTAATAAACACACACATAGCATATGTGTTATTTTATGTAAGTGTTAGTAGCAACTTTAAATGCAATTTACTCAAAGTAAAGGAAAAAATTTTAAAATCTGTAAATCTGGAAAACAGCTAAAAAGAAATAACTTTCAAATAATATACGTTTGGTCAAAATCGGGATAAAACGATAGAACAAAACATCGGTCACAAGAAATCGCCTTACCTATTAATATTATAGATTTATGAAATTTGAATAACTTTTTTTTTAATTCAAAATAATATATTAAACACTTTTCTGTTCTATTCTTTCTTACAACTTCCTGCAGACAAACCCCTAGGGTTTCGCGGGTCTAGATGTAATAGCCATTGTAAAAAAATATTGAAATTAAAAAAAATGTCACCCTCCAAATAAAATAAATTTAAATAATATATATATATAAAGTCATCCCAGTACTCATCAAGCTTTACAATGTGCATTGTAGCAGAAGACAATCGCTTTTCTTTTTGTTTTGTTGTAGTAAAGGTTTTTTCGTTTAACTCTTACTTGATCCCTTTCAATACCTTTCTTATTGTCTCGTGAAAGGCTACAACACCACATTCATAATTGAGTCTACCTGCAAGTTCCCTAATAGAAATCAGCGTGTATTCATCTACCTTTCTTCGTTAAAATCCGAAATCTTACTTGGGCGCCCACTTGAAGGCTTCTGTTCGAGTCTATCATAGCGTTCCGCGCGATTTAAATTATTGGAAATTGTCTGTCTTGTTAAAAAATAAACATTTCGGATAATTCTTACACTTTTTTCCCTAGAATGTTGTTATAGTAAATCAACATTTCCTAGATATGTGTTAACTAATTAATCATTTTTTTTATTTCATAGTTTGGTTTCTTTCTAATTTTTTTTTATTTATTTTGCTACATTTTATAATGTAAGAAAATATATATGTAAATTTTTAAATTTGAACTGGAAATAGTTTTTATCTACAATTAAAGTATAATGCAAATGTTTACTTACTGTTTAATAGTCAAAGGCATGGCAATTTTCGGATGTCTTAAAGAATTCAAAACTCTTAAGATTCTTAACATTTTAACATATTGATCAGGATTATGTGATGTTATAAAACCTTTACCAAAGTAAGCAGTCTAAAATAGAAAAAAATTAAATAAAAATATAAATTTTACATCCCTTCTTACTCTCATTAAGCATTTTTGTGTGACTGTACAAAATTCATAACCAGCAGCTTCTATACACTCATTTACAGCTACATCCATGCGGTCGCGAAAAAGACTTAAATATTCATCAGCTTGATGAGATTTTTCTTGGAATTTTTTCTGAGCCTCAAACAGAAAACTTGAAGGTTCTTGACTATTAATGGCAAATATATTTTGAACACATTTCGGTAGTTTTTGTATCATTTCATGAGTATTAGACGTTAAAATACGAACACCATCCATTTCAGCTACCAAAAAGATGGCTGGATCATAAGTAAAGAGATTTTTATCACCTTTGCGATTGATTACTAATAAGAAGGAAGGATATGCTATGACCACAGCATCCGAATGTGAGTCATCAACGTTCATAATCCATTCAATCTGTTTTGGCATGTCTTTGCGCCCAGTATCGAATTCACAATATTTTTGCTTCATGTCAACACTGCCCATCCATAAAATACCATTATTCGTATACAATGCCAGATTTTGATGATTATAGGACACAGAGATTAGAAGAATGCGTTCAAAAGACTTATCAAATAAATTGCGTGTGATAGAACCCATCGATTCGCCTGGAAATAATTTGATAACATCACGATCTCGTCCCAAGAGACAATAGCTATTACGTTCTTCTGATACAATTTCCCAGCAAGTACAATCGGAAATAGATTCTTGAAAAGAAAGTTAGAATGATGTAGTAGAGTCATAACTATGTAATAGTTTATTACTTGGTATTTCAGGTAAAAGCCTTGAACGAAAATCTTTAGTAGTATTTAGTTTTAGGAATATGCGACCATTTGTTGTCATAACAGCCACACCAGTGCCCGTGGACGATTGAAAGATTTTGGCATCAACAATTTTAGTTAAACTAGCTTCTTGACCCATGCTATACGATTCTTTTTCCTGACCAAACATATCGTATATAAAAACTAAAGCATCATCTTGTACACAAATTAACTCTTCCATATCCGACCATCCCATAGTAATTAATTTACCATGATTCCACTAAATTAATATTAAGGGATTAATTTAAAACTTTATGATGATAAGTAATCACATCCTTAACATACCCAAATTTTACCCAGTTCAAGTCCGGTTGGATCAAATATACGTATAACTGGTTTGGCTGTTCCCTTTATAGGAACAATTTGATTGGGATCTCTTGTTACCGCAATGGGACCACCAAAGGGAGCACATACTACTTTCATATATTCCAAATCTAAATCTAGAGGCCATTCTGGTGTATGCAAATCTAACTTTCTGTTAATAAACAAACAAAAAAACATTGGCCGTGACGATCATCATTTTATATGTATGTTGTATTAAACTTACCGATAAGTTGTTGGACGTAAAACGAACCAATCTCCAGTATTATACATAATTGGCATTTTTATGAAATTTATGTATTATTTTTGTTTTTTAATTTTACTCTAAATTCATACTAAATTCAAATGGGAGTCACAACAAAAAGTGATAAACAAGTGGGAGGTGGTTTTTCCGAGGAACAGCTGATTTTTATTAAATAATTTTAATGTCGAATTCTCAGTGTTGCCAGTATCAGGTTTTTCCCCTAGATGTAGTGGTTTTTTCTAGTTGTGTGGAATTTCAGGGGGGTTAGAAATTTATTTAATTCCTAAGGGCTTTAAAATTACTTTTGGTATATTTATATTTATATATACTTTTTGGTATATTTTACAATTATTAATTAATATAAAATAAATATTATTAATATTTCTCAGAAGTCATCCTATCAATTAAACAACTATTTTTTGCAATGCTGTAAACTTCTAAAGCTGCGTTTACACTATGTGTTTTGCTTGTGTTTTTCTTATTTTTTTGGCACGTGCAATTTGTACACATAGTGTGAACCCTTAAGGTGCTATTACATGATGTGTTTTTTACATATGTACTGTCAAATTTTCCCACAACAAAAGTTGTACACATCGTGTGATACATATGAAACATTGTTTATGTACAATATATGAGGAAAGTCACATGTACATTTTTCAATTAGAACAGGTTCTATTTTTGCATGAGAAACATATGAAAATACAACACTGCTTGTGGCGAAAGAAAAACAGATTAATATTGAAAGAAAAATAAATTGTTTAGTATTAATTAACAATTAAAAAATATATAACCTTTTTTTAACAATAAATTTTTGTAAATTCACAAATTAAATCAGCTGTTGTTTACATTTAGAGGTTATGTCATACGGAAAAATTATGAATCGTATGTAAAAGACAATTTTGACAGACATGAGGAATTTCATATGGATAAAAAAAGTGACAGTACATATGTAAAAAACACTTCGTGTAATAGCACCTTTACGACCATTGTTTTATTTACAATACATTTGGCAAGCCATATGTAAATCTTTCAATTAGATGCAGGTTCTATTTTCGCGTGACAAACCTATAAAAATACAACTTTGCTTGTGGTGAAAGAAAAACAGAGTAAATTATAGAGATTAATATTGAAAGAAAAATAAATTGTTTAATATTAATTAACAATTAAAAAATATATAATATATATAACTTTATTTTTAACAATAAATTTTTGCAAACTCACAAATTAAATCAGCTGTTGTTTACATTTAGAGGTTATGTCATACGGAAATACATATGTACTTTTGAACGCAAAAATTATGAATCGTATGTAAAACGAAAATTTTCACACACTGAATTACGTATGGATCGTAAAACTGAATTTACATATGTATGGAAAATACACATGTAAACACATCTTTAATATTTTGCCATGTGTAAACAAAATTGACTATGATGCTGAGTACACACGATGGAACATTAAGGGAAACATGCCAATTTTGGTTCCTCAAATATCAAATTATTTTGATATTTTATCTTTCCAAACTGAATCTTCCATCGTCTGTATCGATGTTTCCGGTTTTTGCTCTCTTATTTCATTGAGAGCAGTCGTGCTGTAATGTTTTGTAAGTATATCGGTCTAAAGAAAATAAAAGAGACACAAAAATGGCGAACATTTAAGATAATGAAAATTTTAAGAATTTTATAAATAATAATGAATAGTGATAATGAAAATTTTAAGAATTTTATAAATTAATATAAAAATTTATAAATTTTTGAAAATTTTATAGCTGAATTTCTTCCGCATATATTTGTTTCGTATGTACGAATATGTATGCATGTATATTCAATAAACACACAGAACTGAAGTTTCGTTTTTTGTTCCATCGTCTGTATTAAAAAATGGTGTGTACTCAGCATGACATTTGCTCTTATTTTTTTATATCATATATTGTAGATTTTTTGTAGAAAACAGTTTAAAAAAGGGGTTTTCCCCAGATATGAAGCAAGTTTCGGCATATGGCAACATTTAATTGGCAAGACCCTTCATGCATGGTGGAATTGTATATATTTCATCACTTCTTAAAGAGTATTACAACGGGCACGTTTCGCGTTGGTGGTAGATTATTAAGGAAATAGTTGCATTTATATTTGTTTCAGTGAAAGGCGAAGAAAATATTACTTAACATGAGCGATAATCAAGTTCCTGTGGCTGAAGGCGTTGAAGCTTTAGAACTCAATGCCAAAGAAATGGAAGAACCAATAGCTACGGCTGTTGAAGTTACTGTTAATGAAGAACAAAATGATGTTGTTGATCCCTGGAATGTGACCAGTTCCAGTGACACTGGGATTGATTACGAAAAATTAATAAGTTAGTGTTTTCATTTATGAAAATCGTTTTGGTTTTCTTCTATATATGTATATAAATTTTTATTTATTTTAGAACGTTTTGGTTCATCCAGAATTGATGAAGAATTGATTGCTCGTTTTGAAAAGATAACTGGTAAACCAGCTCATCATTTAATACGTCGTGGAATATTTTTTTCTCATCGTGAGCTAAATACTATATTAACATTGAAGGAACAAGGGAAACCATTTTACTTGTATACCGGCCGTGGTCCTAGTTCGGAATCCTTGCATTTGGGTCATTTAATTCCTTTCATTATGACAAAGTGAGAGGACAATCATTATTAAAAACTGCAACTAATAAAAAATTTATTTTGCCGTAGATATCTTCAAGAAGCATTTGATGTCCCGTTAGTCATACAAATGTCTGATGATGAGAAGGCTTTGTGGAAAGATTTGAAAGTTGAAGACGCTATAAAATTGGCTCATGAAAATGCTAAAGATATTGTGGCCATGGGCTTTGATGTTCAGAAAACGTTTATTTTTAATAACTTAACTTTTATGGGGTAAGTAAAATGAAAGGATATACATTTTCATCACTGCTTTTAAAATTGCACCTAAAAATATTATTTCATAATTTTATTTGATATCCCTATTGAGTTGAAAAGATTTGGAACCTCTGTTTTACTAGGTCATCTTAAGTTTTGCCTTCGAACAGTAAATAGTATTATTAAATTTGTTGGCTTATGATACAATTTTGCTTGTTTTACTTATAAGAAAGGGAATTTACCCTTTTGAAATGATGCAATTTTCTTTGCATCTTGTGAGAATCATGATTCATCACTAGATACTGATTTTGTTTAATAATGCGCAATATGCGAACTAGATTAACCATATTGATTGCATGCATTATAATAAAATATTGCCAAAGATATTGCAATATTTTTAATATATCCAATTCGATAAAGTGAAAACATTGAAATTATATTGAGTTCAAGCTACAATAAAAAATGGGTTACAAGGATAATTATTACAAGTGATTTTTCTTCATGTTGAGAAAATTGCAATAGAAATGTAGTTAAACAAGAAATTTTACAAAACAAATTTGGAGAAACTGTTAAAATAAATTTGTAAAGATGTTACCAGGCGTTGGTGTATTGGGAACAGGTGCAATAACCAAGGTATTAGTTCCCATTTTGCGCGAGAAGGGCTTTGATATTAAAGCATTATGGGGTCGTACACTTCGAGAAGCTGAAGAAGTGACCACAGCCCAAAATATTTGTTTTTACACAAAATTTATGATGTCCTATTGAGAAAAGACGTCGATTTGGTCAAAGCATTGGGTATTGGCAAACATGTTGTATTAGACAAGCCAATGGGTCTTAATCAGGCAGATGCCATAAAAATGGTAAGAGCTTCACAGTATTACCCCACATTGATATCGCTGGTAAATCATTCATTGCGATTTTTACCCGCATTTACTCATATGAAGCGCTGTCTGCAAGAGGGTGTTATTGGTCCCTTGAATGAGATATCATTAGTTGTTATACGCGTCCAATTGGGTTCGTTATTTCCCGAAAAATTCGATTGGATGTGTGATGAAGCTATGGGTGGTGGTGCTTTAAATTTGGTGGGCAGTCATGTTGTAGACCTTGTGAGCTTTTTGCTACATCAACATGCTGTTCGAGTGCATGGCATATGCAAGGCATATACAAAAACTACACCAAATGTCAATGGCATACGGCAGATTTCTGCGCCCGACTTTTGTAACTTTCAAATGGAATTGGCTAATGGTACATTGATAACCACATCTATTCATAGTCACACTGTTCCTGCTAAAACTTTCTCTCAAGAGGTGTTAATATGTGGCAGTCAAGGTCATTTGCACGTGCGGGATGGTGATTTATTCGTATTTAAACATAAACCTGAGTCACAACTAAAGGAAGAGGCCGTTTATGTTGATGTCCAGGACTTGCACTTTGCTACTTCTGAATCTCTACTGCCACGTTTGTATATCAAGGGATTGTGTAAATTGATTGGTGCTTTAAAGGAATCATTTGACGGCAAAGAGTCATCGTGGGTTAAAGAACCTGTACAAGCTGCTGCCACTTTTGAGGATGGTCTTTATGTGCAGGCAGTTTTAGAGGCCATCCGTAAATCAAGTGAATCTAAGGCTTGGCAGAGGGTTCAAATTACTTCAGATAATCCATCAAACCATGATCAAATAATGCGTTTCGCCCGTATGTCTACTATGTAAAATGTAGATCATACGATCGACTTTTAGAGATTACTCAAATATAAAATTTTCCTAATTTATTTTCTTTTACAACATTCATTTTTCATGTATATGAATGAAATTTATTTAATGTATTTATTTTTTGTAATAAATTATCAAATTCCAAAGGAAAAAAAAAAAAACGCAAGGTATGAGAACACTGACGAAGCGTGATCAAATTATAGATCGATAAGAAATGTATATAAAGTAAAAATTGAAAATGAGAAAAACAAATACATAAATAATAAAATAAATAACGCAAAAGATCAAAAACAAATGTGGAAAGAAATAAAAAACCTAGTATTTAAAAAGAAACAACCTGTGATAAAAAATGTGATATTTAACCATATAGAATATAATGATAACAATCAGATAGCTAGGCATTTTAACAATTATTTTGTCAGTAGTATTAGATCAATAAGAGAATCGATTGAGAAAGTGCAATACGTTAACAACATAAAACCAATAACACACAAATTCAAATTTCGCGCAATAACGAATTTAGAACTTAGGGCCATAATAATGCAACTAAATAATAAACCAGACTATAACAAAATATCGAGAAAAATTATAATTGATAATTGGAACATAACGGGAAATCTTTTGTTAAGTATAATAAATAATTCTTTAAAATATGGAGAGTTTCCGGAAAATTGGAAGGAAACAATGATAACACCAATTAAGAAGATAGCAAACACAAAGAAATGTGAAGAATATCGTCCGATAAATACATTAAAAACGTGTGAAAAGATTTTAGAAAAAGTGGTAAAAATACAATTAGAAAATTATATTGAGAAATACTCGTTGTTATCAAAATATCAATCTGGGTTCAGAAAAAAATTTTCGTGTGAAACCGCAGTTAATTATGTGATAAATCGGTGGAAGAAAATAGAAAAACATAATAAAATAATGGCAATTTTTTTGGACTTTAAAAGAGCATTTGAGACCATAGACAGGGAAATAATGTTAAAGAAACTTTAGATGTGCGGAGTACAGAACACCGAGCAAAAATGGTTTAAATCATATTTAACGAATAGGAAACAAAATACAAAGATTAATGGTATAAAATCCATTTCAATTGAAAATGAGTTCGGTATTCCACAGGGATCAATATTGGGTGCACTATTATTTAGTATATATATATAAATGATATGCCTAACATATAAAAAAATGTGAAATTATTTTATATGCGGATGATACTCTCATATACACGGAAGGAGATAACGAGAACCAATGCCAAAACAATATGACGCAGGATATAAAGAATATTAATATATGGTTAAAAATGAATAAACTGAAACTAAATGAACAGAAAACAAAAATAATAGAAATAAATATGACTAGCAATGCAAACTTTATTATAAATGGTGAAATAATAGAAAAAGTGAGATAAATAAAATACCTTGGTTTCATTATTGATAAAGAACTAAAATTCAACGATCACATAGAGTATATTTGTAAGAAAATCGGTAAAAAAAATTGGTTGTTTCAAAAGAATTAGGAATAAAATATCACTAATGACAGCAATAAATATATATAATACCATGATAAAACCACACTTGGAATATGGTTCGACAATTATATATACATGTTGTAGAGCAGCACAACTGGACAGACTACAAAAATTGCAAAATAAGGCAATGCGGACAATTCTAAGACCACCAATATACACCAATAGCTATAATGTTAGATGCACTCAAGTGGATGAGTATAAAGCAAAGATTGGAATTAAATACTTTAATGTTTATACAAAAATTAAGAAATGGTAATGCGCCAGAATATTTAAGCCAGCAACTAAATTATGTAGGAGATGTACAGCCGTATAGACTAAGAAATGCTGAAAATTTTAGAATACAGTCGCCACGACGGCAATGCAGCGATCACTTTTCTACAAAGGACTTAAATTATATAACTTAATTCCAAATGATATAAAAAATGAGAGAAATGAATGTGTCTTTAGAAGAGAATGTGTAAAATTTATAAGAAATAATGTGTTTTTATAGAGCTAAAATTGAAAATTAAACTATTTATGAAATATGTAAACATTGTGAACATTAAAAGTATTAAAAATACTGATAAATAAAATTAATAAATAATTCCAAAAACATAGTTCATACAGCTTATGCTGCAACAGAGCTTATCCCGTGGTTCGTGAGTCCGATCACAGTGGAAATGTGTAAAGATCTACGCCCGCTAGTATTTAAAGTTTTTTTAAGTTTGAAGTGCTTATGCTTTCAGCATATTGTTTTAAATTTAGTTGTTTTGCATTTAGCCTAGTTTAATTTGCTGTTATAATTGTATATTGTTATAATTGTGATTGTGTTATACTTTTGGTTGTTGAATTAGTTGTTATAATTCGATATTGTTATATTTGTAATAGTGTTATTCTTGGGAATTGTTGAATTTTAACTGCAATAATTTTATTACACTAAACTCATAACTCACACCGTTTTTGTCTTACTCTGTTTTTGTGATTGTATTGTGAATTAGATTTTTACCCCACAAAACGTATACATGTTTACACATCAATAAAATGCAAATTATGGGACAAAAATGGATGCAATAGTCGGGTCATAGTACTTCAAAATAACGGTGTATAATTTAAAAGTACTTCACTTGAGTTAAGGGCACTATACACTTGTCAAATTTTCACCGTTATGGTGGTAGTAGTGAAAATTTGACTGTGTGTGCCACCGACAAAATCTAAATTTTTTGATTTTCCATAAAGCATCGTCGGTGTGACACAAACAAATTTTCACTTATAACACCACAATGCTTGATGGTGAATGTGACAAGTGTATAGTGCCCTTTATGCTAGATACATGCGAGGCAACCGTTGCTTCAACACTTGTGAAATTTTACTCCGCACGAACCTTCTTACTCGCCTTTTTCGGACGAACCTGCTTAATCGCATGTTTCCGACGAACTGAAGGAGTAAATGCAGTAAACAATGATACATATGAAGCAACGGTTGTGGCAATCGACCAAAAAAATATCAAAACTTTTTGATATTTCTGGCTACGGTTGCATTGATTCTCGTGTTGCTATGATTTTCGTGTTGTAGCAACCGTTGCCAGAAGTTCGTCGGAAACAGGCGATTAAATAAGTTCGTGCGGAGTAAAATTAAGCGGAAAAAAAGAGGAAAGGAAAATTGAAATTGCAAATAATGAAAATTATATTAGCTTTTTTAATGAATTTAAAAATCTGAGAAAAAAAGCATACACTTGTCTTTTCTGTTGCCACGTGTGTAGTGAGCAAACAAAACACGTTAATACAACACGTTTTGTTTCGACGGTTGGCTAGCATTACAACTAGAGAAAGAAGATACGTTAGTTTTTGTTTTTACTCTGCACCTCCTTGTACTAGTCCTGTTTCGGACGAACAAATTATTTTTAACCATTCTATTTTATTAAAATGAACTATAACCAATGCTAATCTCAAACAATTTAAATAATGTACATTGACATCAATTTGATGCCAATTAATCAGCAATCTCATACTTGTATTACATCATTTTCCTTGTTTTAAAAAAATTTCTAAAAACAAAAAAAAAAAAAAAATGCCAACAAATTAGTTTTTTTTCTCCATTATATCAGTTCGAATCTAACTCTCTTTACGAACGGTTGTGTAAAAAATCAAAGCGCGTAGAGTACAACTATTTAAAATTAAAAACAAGTGTTTATTTTTGTTTTTGCAATTGCCTATTCTTGATCTCATTTTAACTCACGTGGTAGACAATCCAGCTTTAAAACAGGAATAAAAATTGTGCGATGGCCCGAGGGGCCAAATCTTCATCAAAAAGAAAGCTTGTGAATAAGAAGATGACAAAACTTCCTCCGGGTTTTGTTAACCCGAACATGGCGTCAACTTCAAGCAACAGATTTAGCCTGCTTGCTGGCCTCAATGATATGGACGTAACTCCCGTATCAAATATTAACGATGTTAAGGAACACAAACCTCCACCCATTGTTGTAGAAGCTAACGCTTCATTTACAGAAATACAAAAGCTGCTTGGTAAGGATTGCATTTTCAAACGTACTTCAATTGGTACCAAAATTTTTGCTCCTAGTAATAAAATGTACGAATGCTACAAGCAAATACTTAAAGAGAATAAGATGGAGTTTCATTCTTATGGCTCCAAAGAAAATAGGTTATACACCACCTTTTTACACGGTTTACCCCGCATAAGCTCTGAGGAAATCTCCAAGGAGCTAAAAAACTACAACCTATCCCCCTCTTCCGTAACTGAAGTAACCACCAAATTCAGTTCAAACAATAATGCAGTTTATAAAGTTCAATTTGTTCGTAAAAATTTTAATCCAACTGCTTTAAAAAATGTACGAACAATTTCTAATATTATAATTTCTTGGAAAAAATATAAATCGAAATCCAAGAACAAACCAACTCAATGCTGGAACTGCTTGATGTATGGCCATGGCGGTGAACATTGCCATCGAAGTGCTGCATGTATGATATGTGCAGAACAACATCATACAAGTGTGTGTCCGTTTAACACAAATGAAAAAAGACCAGCAGTTTTTACATGCTTTAATCTGCAAACGATATCAACTGTCCGTTACGTTCTCTCTATTTGGAAACTACAACAAGAGTTACTTCTAAAAGTCCGAATAAAAGCAGACAACAACAAAATAACTCATTTCAATTTAATGTGGGAGATTTTCCTAACTTAAGAAACAACAACACAAATTGTAACAATAACATCAACAATAACAGCAAAGCTACATATGCTAACCAGCTGAAAACAAACAACGATTTATTTAGCATTGATGAGCTTTTTGATATTTTCACTACAGCTATGGATGATTTGCATAGGTGAACTTCAAAAGTACAACAAATCAAAGTTGTAATGTCAATGGTAAAATACGCCCATGGATTATACTAATAATGCTTCACTTGAATGCTAATGGCATTTCAAACTTTTCTAAATTAAAACAATTTGAGATACTAATTGAACGAGAAAATATTAAAATAGCGTCTTTGAATGAAACATTTTTTTCAGAAAATCATAGACCCTATTTTAAAAATTATTATTTATATAGAAGTGACAGAACAGATGCAAGAGGAGGAGGAGTAGCTCTGTTAATTCATAAATCTGTCGCTCATAAAAACCTCTTTATATCAAACACTTCATCAATCGAAAACATCTCAATTGAAGTTATTATAAATAATAGACCTATTGTTGTATCTTCATTATATTCACCAAGATATACCCATAACTTCTGTGCTGATATCTTGAACCTAACACCTTCCACCAAATAATACATAGTTTTTGGTGACCTAAATGCCAAACATTGTTCTTGGAATTGCCGTTCAAATAATACTGCAGGAATTGCACTCAACAACCTACAGCAATCAAGCAATTTTTTCATTCACTACCCTAATAGTCCAACCCTATTCCCCCATCAACACAATCGCGAAGCATCCACAGTCGATATTATTTTAAGCAATTCCGCTTTAGATATAGACGTAAAGACAATGGATTACGAAATACCATCAGACCATCGCTCCATTATGTGTACACTTAAAAGATCAGTGGCCTCGCAGGTCGACCTCGCAGGATATGAATTTTTTAGAAAATAAAATCACGTTAAATTCGGATATATACAATACCAAGGTAATAATTGATCAGGAAATACAAAAATTTATAAATGTAGTTTTTGAAGCAAGGGATGCGTCTACACCTAAAATAACTCAACAAAATAATTTCACATTACCAGAAAGTACTGTGAAATATATTAAACTAAGACGAAGCTTTAAAAGAAAAAGCCAACGATCTTCAAATATAGCCGAGCAAACTTTTTATAATCAATGTACTAAGTTTCTAAGTAACATGATTGATAAAAGTATTAATTCGGAACGCAATAAGAAATGGTGTCAATTATTATCCAATTTAAAACCAGGTGATAAATCATTTTGGAGAATAAGCAGGAACTTGCGAGGAAAAGGAAAAAATCAAATCTCTCACCTTGAGGTTGGAAATACAAGGATAACATCTGATAAGGACAAGGCTGAAGTCCTGGCAAATACATTTGTCAAAGCAAATAACCTCACTTCGAATTACAACCACTCAGCGGATATAGTAATAAATACAACAGTAAATAATTTTAAGAAGGAAAATCCCAGTTCTGAGTCAGCAATTTATACATCTCTAGAAGAAGTAATGAATATTGTCTCATCAATAAAACCCTCAAAATCTCCTGGTTTTGACAATGTTCCCAACCTGCTCTTAAAGAAACTACCACTCAAAGCTCTAAAATTACTGGTTATAATATTTAACAGCTGCATCAAACTCAACTATTTTCCAAACAATTTCAAAAACGCTAAGGTTATAGCTATCAACAAACCTAGTAAGCCAAAAAATAACCCAAATAGCTATAGACCTATTAGTTTATTAAGTAACTTAGGTAAAATATTTGAAAAAATACTACATTCTCGTCTTAGTGAATTTGTAACGACCAATTCTATTGTTGTTAAAGAACAATTTGGATTTAAAAAAGGGCATAGCACTACTCGCCAAATAAACAGAATTAAAAATCAAATAATCACAAATAAAAACAATAAACGTTCAACGGGTCTAATATTGTTAGATATTGAAAAAGCGTTTGACACCGTTTGGCATAATGGCCTAGTATTTAAACTTCTTGATGCAAATATACCAAAATATTTATGCAAACTTATTTCAGATTTCATTCACGGCAGAAGCTTTAAAGTTGCGATTAATAATGAAACATCATCTCCAAAAACCATTACCACAGGGTTACCTCAAGGATCAGTCTTGTCGCCATTGCTTTACTCGATATATACATCCGATTTCAAAGTTCCGAAATATATGAAAGTTGCTTACTACGCAGATGATACTGCGTTAATTTCTTCAAACAAACTTACAAGTGCACTCCTGAAGAAAATGGAAAAGGGACTTGTTAATTGCAGTAAGTATTTTCACAAATGGAAAATCAAAATTAATCCAAACAAGACCCAAGCAATTATTTTTCCGTTCAACAAATCTCCTAAAAGACTGCCAAGACGTCATCTTCATATGGGAAATAATACCATAAATGTACTTAATCATGTCAAATATCTCGGAGTTGTCTTGGACAAAAAGCTTACTTTTAAACAACATATTATGGCTACGTGTCAAAAAGCTATGAAATCATTTAAAGCATTATGGCCACTACTAAATAGAAGGTCATTTCTAAACCCCAAAAACAAAAATCTACTCTTCAAAAGTGTTATAAGGCCGATATTAACATACGCGTGTCCTATTTGGAGTGACGCTGCCAACTGCCACCTAAAACGCTTACAAATTATACAAAACAAATGTCTTAAAATGATAAATAAAAAGCCCTGGAGGTATCCTACAAATCTTCTTCATGAAGAAACAGGTTATGAAAAAATGATCGATTTCATAACAAGGATTAACAATAATTACTTTGCCAAAATTGAAAATTCCTCTTATCCACTGATAAGAGAATGTAGAGAAATAACGTAAAATTAAAAAGAAATCACCAAATTGAAAATTATGTGCTTATAGAGGTCTATTATTTCTAATAAACCTTCTATGAGCATATAAATATTTTCAGATAGTATTTGAATTTATTAAATCATATAAAGGTTTTTTTCCTCCCATTTTCCTTTAAAAATCATTAAAAAAATAAAATAAAAACTATTTAATGTCTTTAGATCCTATATATTATTTGTTGCAATATCTATATAAAGATAAGATCTCATATGTAAATATCAAATTTGTTAAAATATGTAAATAAAGGAAGAATGTATAATTGAAAAAAAATTCTCCATTATATTCAGATTTTCAGACATTTCATTTCATTACAATTGTTGAACCAATGCCAATGAAAAAAAAAAACACCTTAAATGGTAGTGAATTTTTTGAATTTGTCTAATGCATATGAAATTTCAATGCTAATGAAATACTAAGTATGATTTACTTGCATAAACTTGTGTATTTTTATAAGATAGATTTTTAACGATTTCATTGAAATTTAATTGATTCAATGCCAAACAAATTTAATGGCTTATTACCATTTATTGAAAAAAAAAATAAGTAATTAGCATAATTTTCATGATTGGCTTGAAAATGTGTAAAAATTATTTTATAGAATGTGATCTTTGAAACATGTTTTAGAGATTTTGGCGAATTAAAGCGCCATAGTTGTGGTGACAGTGATGACTAGAATACCGATTAAGCCGAGCAGTAATTTAGCACAGAGTTTATTCATAATCAAAGTTAAAATATCAACTCTGAATTTGATTGGGCATTTCATCTCATGTTTAGCAAGTGTTTGAAAGCTCTTTAGAATAAATTTAACAAGTGAATTATAAATAACACACTTGCTAAGAGACTGCTAAATATTGGTTATGAATTCGGCTGTAGATGTTTAAACACCTCCCCTGTGATCGGACTCAGTTTTTGATGTGTAAACATCTATACGCGCAAGGGGGTAAATTTCAAAAACAGCGTAACATGTAAGCGTAAGATGTGAGTGGTAAGACAAAATGTGATTGTATTGGTGAAAAAATTATGATATGATAACCTGTTTGAAAATTAAAAATTAAAAAAAAAATGAAAAATAAAAAATTGAAAATAAAAAATGAAAAATAAAAAATAAAAAATGAAAAATTAATAATTAAAAATAAAAAATGGAAAATTAAAAATTAAAAATTAAATATCAAAAATGAAAAATTAAAAATTAAAAATAAAAAATGAAACATGAAAAATAAAAAATTAAAAATAAAAAATGAAAAACGAAAAATGAAAAATGTAAAACGAAAAATGAAAAATAAAAAAATGAAAAATGAAAAATAAATTAAAAATGAAAAATTAAAAATAAAAAATGAAAAATAAAAAATTAAAAATGAAAGACGAAAAATAAATTTAAAATGAAAAAAGAAAAGTGAAAAATAAAAAAGTGAAAAATAAAAAATGAAAAATAAATTAAAAATTGAAAATAAAAAATGAAAAATAAAAAATGAAAAACGAAAAATGGAAGACGAAAAATGAAAAATAAAAAATGAAAAATGGAAAACAAAAAATTAAGAATAGAAATGAAAAATAAAAAATTAAAAAAAAAATAAAAAGGAAAAACGAAAAATAAAAAATGAATAACAAATTAAAAATAAAAAATGAAACATGAAAAATAAGAAATGAAAAATGAAAAACTAAAATTAAAAATGAATAATGAAAAATAAAAAATGAATAATGAAAAATAAAAAATGAAAAAATGAAAAATTAAATATAAAAAATTAAAATTGGAAAATGAAGAAAAAAAAAATAAAAAAGAAAAATAAAAAATGAAAAATTAAAAAATTAAAAAAAAAAAATGAATAATAAAAAATGAAAGTTAAAAAAAAAATTAAAAATGAAAAATTAAAAATAAAAAATAAAAAACCGGTCAAAATAATAAATATTTTTATATTAACAGAGCCCCTGCAGTTGATTGCTATGTATAAGTGACACGCTTTCTGTTTGATTTTAAGAAAGTGCTATAAAAAAATCTTTAATTACTAGATGTTTACACATCTCCCCTGCGATCGGACTCAAATGATTTTTTTTTATTACGTTAGTATATATTTTAGCAATAAGTTTCAATGCCAATGAAATATTCTCAAATATGGTTAACATAAAATATTCGAATGATTTTCTTTCAAATCATGAACATTAATTAATCAAATCGAACAGGGTTTCCTGATCTATATCAAACAAGAAATAGAACACAGAGATAAAACATTAGACTGACACGCCAGTTACTTAAGTTTATAGTTAGGAAAACAAAATCTTCAAATGCAAAAGAGCTTAAATTTCACGTTTTTTAAAGAACTTAATAATTTTAAAATAAAACCTCTTTGTAAAATTACATGCTTTGTTGAAATTAAATGTTGAAATTAAATAAGCCTTTCATTATAAAAAATAAAATTATTTATCGGTTCAGTTACGGTTAATTTATCTAATTAGTTATCACTTTTACCCATTTTATTATTACTATTTTTTGTGTTATTTACAGACAAAATCCAGCGATGTATCAAAATATTATACGTATTCAAAAATGCGTAACTTTTAATCAAGTTAAGGGTATTTTTGGTTTTTGTGACTCTGATATAATTGGTAAAATTGGATTTCCTGCTTGTCAGGCTGCTCCAGCATTGTCAAATACTTTCCCCTTTATATTTGGAGACCGTAAGGTACATTGTTTGATACCTTGTGCCATTGATCAAGATCCTTATTTCCGAATGTGCCGAGATGTGGCACCCCGTCTGGGTTTTCCTAAATGTGCTCTTATACATTCAACATTTTTTCCAGCCTTACAAGGAGCAAAATCGAAAATGTCTGCTAGCGACCAAAATTCTGCAGTCTTTTTAACCGATACTCCCAAGCAGATTAAGAACAAAATTAACAAATATGCATTTTCGGGTGGACGTGTTACAGTCGAAGAACATAGAGCTTTGGGTGGCATTCCAGATGTTGATGTGGCGTATCAGCTATTGAAATTCTTTTTGGAAGATGATGATCAATTAGAAAAGGTGCGAGTGGCCTACAGCAAAGGTGAAATGTTAACCGGTGAAATTAAAAAATTAGCAATAGAGGTAAGTTTTAAATGCCACAAAATTTGCTCATGTTTCATATATATAATAATTGCTTTATGTTTAATAGACTATTTCTCCTATTGTGGAACAACATCAAGCTGCTCGTAAATTGATTAGTGATGAAATTCTACAAGATTTTATGAAAATTCGTCCTTTGAAATTTAGCGGCGGTAGTTAAGTTAACAATTTGCCAAACGTTTTTTTTTTTAATAAAACCTGCATAAACGCTTTTGTATTTAATACATGTTGATGTCACAATTTAATTTTTTTTTGTTTTTAACTTTTGTTTGTTTTTAACTTTATATTTTTTATGTAATGAGTAAATAAAATTTTTGAATATATTGAATTGCATACCATAATTGAAATTGGTTTCTTGATAAGGCAAATATCATGTATAATATTAATAGGAAGCCCAATTTCTTGTGACCGATATAAAAATTGTAGTTCATAACCGATTTTAACCAAACATACCTCATTTGAAAGGTCGCATTCGATATCGAGTAAAATCAATCGAAATCCCATATTTTGGTTTATTAATTAAGGAAGACGGACAATCATCAGACCTCGTTTCAATTTTACTATTAACTATGGACTATAACTCAGCTATGACAGAGTAAAATTACTCTTAGTATTTTATTTTGAAAAATAAAATAATTTCGTTAAAAAATGTGACGGTTCAACCCAGGGGGGGTTATTATGTAATTCGATTCAAATGAAAAAATTTACGAATTCGTACAAATTGTACTTTGTAGTACGCTTTCGTACTATATTTCAATTTTCGAAAGGAAATTCCTTTCGAACATATTTTCATCTCGAATCGAATTACATAATAACCCCCCAGATTTGTACCATCTGTAACGTTTTTTTGGAGTAATGCTCATTTAAAGTTGCTACTAACACATACATAAAACACATACTGTGTGTGTTTATTAAAAATATATTTAAATGTCAACAAATATAACTACACAGAATATGCAAGCTTCGATTTTGGGGAATTTCTGCATTACATTGTAGTTAGCTTATAGTTCATAAAAGTTAACTAAAAGTGTGTTTTTTTCGTAGTCGACTACCGGTTTGCTTATAGGGTATCAGAAGCCCTGTGTTGAATTGTGAATTGGCTAAAATTGATTAGCATACCTTTAGGATCCTTTAATATTATTTATAGAATGAAAATAATAAATTTTCCTCGAATTTCGAGGACTGGGCTCTGGCAGTATCTAAAAATATAGTTGTAAATAGAATACTAAAATATCTTAGATCATAAAAGGGAAAGGTACTATTTCAGAACGCTTGTGTTAGATGCAGTAATACAATCGACTTGACAAGATTTTACTTAATTTATATAGGGGTCTGCGCTCTTATTGAGAACAATAATTATTTTTGTCAAAACAAGATTGCGCACAACTTTAATTAGGTTATATATTTCTTATTCGAAAATATAAATTTATGATTAATTAAATTACATTACATGAAATTGTATAATTATATGAAAGCATTTTAACTGATGCACACTAAATAAACTTAAACCGTAATATATAAACAATAAAAATATGGGTATGTTTTAACAAATAAGCTGGAATCAGTTTAAGAGAAAATAAAAACATACAAGGAAATATATTTAATCTGTTGTTTTGTGAATCAAAAATCTAGAAACAGCCATCACAGAAGTAAAACAGTTCAAACAATCCTTTTTAAGGAATGTCATTTCTTAAAAAAATTCATCGTATTGCTTGTGCCATATGTAAAGGCGTTACCATGAGTGTAAGTTCAGCATCTTTTAGATTGGCGCCTCTTAAATTGGCCTCTTGCAAATCGCTGCCAGATAAATTACAACGTTCCAAATCAGCACCTGCCAAAACTGCTGCACGTAAATTGCAATTTTTCATATTGGCATTTTTCAGATTTGCTACTCTTAGATTCACCGCAGCCATATTAGAACTTTCCAAACAAGCGCCCTTGAGATTCACCCCTTCCAGGTTGGTACGCAGACCAGAAGGATCTTCAAAATTACAACCCCTCAAGTTAGCTCCTTCCATATTGGCACATAATCCTTTAACTGAAACCAATTGGGCACATTCCAAGTTAGCATATGCCAAGTCGGTACGTTCCAAACAGCAGTAGGTAAGATTGGCATGTGATAGATTGCATCTTTGCATGCATGCATACTAGAAATTTAATAAATTTTGTTTATAATTATTTTTAGGGCAGAATATAGTAATATACAGAATCATTTACAGATAAGATTTATTATATAGATAATTAAAAATTTCTTATTTGATAATTGGAAATTTATATGTATAACGATATAATAATAAAATATGAATAATTAAATTTTGAAATCTGTTCTAGTTACAGAATCTTTCGAATTCTGTTTAAAGCGAAAAAAACCAACCTTAAAATTAATATTACGAAAGTCTAGTTTTCTCAGATCTGCCCCAGCTAAATTAACACCCTGAAAACGTATCTCTGTTATATGAGATGTCTGTATTAAGGCTTTAATAACGTCTCTTCTTGTTAAGGGCACATTGTCCATTGATTGATTCTGTTGCATTATCTGTGGTTCCATTTGGCTCACCAAAGCCTCGAGACCAAAAAATTTAGCCTCTTCCAAAACTCCTTCCAAACTAACATTTTGATCGACTATTAGTTGACCATGTCTTAGATAATTAATTATGGGTTCGAAATAATGTGGGCTACGATCAATTAAATAGGCTCCTTGTTCATCTTGATCACTGGGTATCATGGCACCATCCTGTGAAAACATACGTGCCAACATGCTATCCGGTTCTTTACTCACCAATGTCCAGATGGTAGTAAGAAAAACCTTACCACCAACATTAAGTTTTATCCATTTTGATGAATGGAATGATGTTTTGGGTTCAAGCTGTGGCGTTGAAGTGGATGATTCACTTTTTTTAACTGTGGAACAAATGCAATTCTCTAAGGATTTTTCTGTATTTGTAGCATTATCACTTAAAGATTTAGTTGTATTGCAATTAGTATTACTGTTGTTATCTCCAATATTCATAATATATTTCAGTTTTTTCAAATTGATTGAACAGATAAAAAAATGGTCTCTTTTTTTTACAAATCAGCTGATGTTATTCTGACATTTGTATATTGTACCATATGTTTTTGGCATGTCATTTACACTGTTTTTCAAAAATTTTATTTTTTGTTGTCAAGGGAATTTGTGTATTTTTCAGATTTTTTTTTTTGTAGAATTAAATACTTATTAATTATGTTTTCCAATAATTTTTGCACTACAATTAAAGACGCTCGTAGAAGAAATCAAAAATATGATTCTTATTACATAAAAGAAATACTCGACGAGGATAGGCGCGTCAATGAGCTTAAAAAACAAGAAATATTGGCCACTGCTGAAAATCCACGTATAAAAATTCAGGAAGAATCCACAAACATATGTAAAGAGTTAAGGGAATGCAAAAAACAAGACCTGTTGGAGCAGAAACGGCGTCAGCAACTACGTACCAATAGCTATGAATTGCGTCAACTGCAATCGCAGTTACAATGCGCACTGGTGTCCAAACAATTGAGAGAACAAACAAGTTATTTGGCAAAACAAAAAGAAGACGAACTGCGAAGTAAACGCGAAGAAGATAAAAAATGGGCCGAAGAATGTGAACGAACTCGAAAAGCCATTTTGCAACAAGAGGAAGAGGAGAAACAAAAGAAGGCGCAATTTCGAGGAGTACTACAGAAACAAATGAGTGAAGGGCAACAAAGACGTCGTATGGAATTTGAAGATATAATTAAAGATCGAGATGAAATGCTCAAGGTGGTAAAACGTATAAACGCCGAGGAGAAATCAGAACGGGACGTGGCTGCTCGCTATAAGGAAAGATGTAAAAGAGAAATGGAGGAATGTTATCGCAATCAAGAGTTACAAAGGCAATTGCTGAAAGAACAAAATGTTGATGATACTGAACGTTATTTAGCCTACCAACGAGAATGCGATGAGAGTAAGGCTCGTAGGTCCGCTGAAAAAAAACGAATTCAATTGGAAAAACAGGCTCTAAGTGAAAAAATTGGACAACAATTGGCTAATGTTAATAATGAAAAGAAAAAACGTGAGAATCTTTTACTGTCTTTATTGATAGAGGAACGTAAGGCAAAAGAAGATGAACGATATCGTCAAACTCTGGAAAAACAACAAACAGAACGTCAGAAATTGCGTTGGGAATTAGAAAATTATCGCAATGAGATTAAAATTCAGAAAGAGCAAAAACTAAATGAGGAGGAACGTCAAATGCGCGAAGAACAAATGCGATATTTAGCAGAACGAGACAAATTAGATCAATTGTCATACGAGAAGCGTCGTCGTAAAATCGTAGAACATAACAAAGCTTTGAGGGAAATGATCGAAATGAGACGTAATCAACGTGTTGCCGATATGTCCGAAAGAATTTTAGAATGTGAGAAAATATTAAATGACGAAAATGCGAGGTATGTTATACAAAAATACTTTAAACAATTTTGCAAACAT
This sequence comes from Cordilura impudica, assembly GCA_963682025.1. Classification (NCBI taxonomy): domain Eukaryota; kingdom Metazoa; phylum Arthropoda; class Insecta; order Diptera; family Scathophagidae; genus Cordilura; species Cordilura impudica. The sequence continues at coordinate 113,630,682 of OY821517.1, forward strand.
AGAATTCTCCAGCAATAAATTTAAGTTTTTTAACAAGTTCAATTTACCTAAAACCGATTTTAAGTTTTTGGTAACTTATTTCTAGAAACATTAACACTTAGAAACTTATTAGATTTCAACCTAGTTATTGGTAGTTCACCTACGAGATAAGTGATCACCATAAGTTCTGTCAATGAAAATTGAAAATTTTATATTAACCAAGTTTTCACTTTATTCGTATTTTCTTTACAGGGATCAACTCATTGAAGAAGAACGTATACGTATGTTACGTACTCTACCATCAGAATTATTATTGTTTTTACCTGCAGGCGTTTTGAAACCTTCCGATAGAGAATTTTTGCACATGCCAGAACAAAATAATTAAATATGATTGCTAAATATATTTTTAAACAAATTCTTTAAATGAAATATACAAATTTGAGCCACTTTCAGCAAGAGTTGATTTGATGTTGTTAGAATTTTTGTATACAATTCTCTGGTTTTCTGGAATAACCGCGTATGTCCATTTTGTCAGTTCTGAGTTAACGATGCCAAATATATTAATTTTTAACACATGTATAATTCTTTAAAAAAAATATTGACCATTTCTGAGTTTTTTCTTACTAAATTAATTTGCAGCACTATCGACGTATGTCAACCTACGTTTGATCGCTGACAAATTATTTTCTCAGAAAACGACACATAGCGACATACGTTGTTATTAATGAAAAAATGCAAAATAACTATGGATTATTTTTCAGTTTATAACCACTTATAAAAACTTTTGTGTTTATTTCTGTTATTTTTTGTCACTATTATTCTTGATACGTTGTTATATTTTCATCCTAAGTCCCGTTAACTTTTTGTTGAACAAAAAAATCAATTTTTCAAACAACAACAACTTATGTCTACTTGGTAGTTTTCTATTTCAAAGAAAACGACGTTTGTTGACATAAGTTGTTTTATCTGCACACACTTTAAGTGTTATTTACATATTGTTTTTCGTCCTTCTCTAGGATTTCTCTGAAGATTTTTGACTCAAGATTTTATATAAAGTATTTATTGCCCATATCTACAGGACTGTTAAATAAAAAGCTCTAAAAACTTTATATCGAGCCCATAATTTGAAATATAACGTTTTTTGGCTAGCCTGAACATTTTGATTTTATGACATACGCGGTTATTCTAGAAAACCAAAGAATTATCCCAAAAAAAGATTACAGCAGAACTAAGAAGTTCTTAGTCATAGGTCTGAAGATGTTTACTTTTAAATATTTTAAACTGCAAAAAATTGATATTTATTCCATTTTCACATTTTTCCATTTGTTTATTTTTGTTTATCTCTATTTTATGTATTAATTATTATTTATGTTAATTTCTAACTCACTATCTAAAAAATAATACGTACCTTAAACATCTTAATAATTTAATTTAGAAATACATATATTCGTCAAACGTAAAATGGATTTGCTCGGTAATGGGGCGGCAACTTCTGTAAGCCTTATTTGATAATAAATTAAATCGCGGAGGAAAAACACCGGGATTTTCCTTTGGCATCCCAGAAAAAACATTCCTGTGTCACATAAACTATATTAAAAATATGGTAGCGCTTGATATGGCATCATTAATATGATCACGGCGGCCTCTAGTGCCAATTACTCTTAATTTTAAAAACCCGGCGCGATTGTTTTGTGATCTGTTCAGAAATTTTGTTTTATTTTCTTAAAAACGGTAATCAATTTATATATTAGAATGTCTTCAAATTTAGCAAATATTTACGCATCATTATTACGTAAATATGGTGAAAATTATATGATAACTTATGCAGTGGCGCCTACTTACCTAAATAACATTTTGGGGCCGTCAGAAAAACCTGGAAAAATTGTACTCTTCTTTGTAGAGGTAAACAATTTGTTTGATATCGCTCAAAGATTTGTAAATTATATAATTTATCATAAATTAGGATCGTTCAAAAGCTACAGCGCTCGATTTCATATCACCATCTAAGTTTAATATAAAGAAGCTATCAGATGTCAATTTGGACTTAACTGGCAGTCCTTTAAAAGATGATTGTTCAGTAGATGCAATAGGGGATATGTCTTTGGACATCAATTTGTCAACCATAAATCCTTGGAAACCAGAAGAAGAATATCACAAGGGCATTGCTTTAGATAAAGCCAGAAACATAATATCATTTGAAGATTTTCAAAGGGGGTCCGATACGACGGATGCTGTAGGCTCTGTATGGTTCTTGTGTAATGGAGCAGATGCTTCGAAGACATTGCTATTGCAATATGAATTTGAACGTAATTTTTTTATACGGGGGATCGTTACATACATGGGTCCGGCTTGTTCAGTAAACAGCAAATCTCTGTTGCAACAGCATTTTGCTGCAATTGGCAGAGATGCTCGCGTGGAGACTCACATTGAAAACAATTATCACATTAAATCAAATATTTCAATAAAATGTTCATGGTCTACAACTTCCATGATGCCTTCGTTAATAGATTTAAGTACATCTGATGTTACTCTAACGCAAACATTTCGTATCAGTGATTGCACTTCATCTACAGAGCATTTCATTAATCAGTTGCGTATTCTAATGACAATACGAGACGATATATTATCTTATAAACATGCTGAAAATTCAGATATAGCAAAGGAACCTATTTATAGAAGTGGAATGTAAGTGTTTTTTTTTAATTAAGTAGGACTTTAAAGGAGAGTTATTGAAAAAATATATGACAATATCGTTTATTAGGACTTCTCAACAGATCTTCATATATGCATGTACATATATATTTTTGGTCGTTAACTCTCAATAAAATCTTTACTTTATATAGTATAGTATTAACATTAACATTTCCGAATTAAAGAAAAAATACGAAATAAAAAATCTATTTCATACTTTGTATTCATATAACATATATTTCTCAAACTTAATTTTACCATTTTCTTAACTTTTCTAATTAACAGTGAAATTGATATTTATGAGTTAAATGAAAATATCAACAAACTTATGACAGAAATTTCAGAAATTGATTCATCTAGTGGTGCCAAATCCGATATTGAAGATGTTATACAAAATGCTAAAATCAGACGTTTAAACGATTTGACGGATAAATTATGGGAAATTCTGAAACGTAATGTATATGCATTTTTATTTTTTATATTTTATTTTTATTTTATTTATTTTTTTTTTTATTTTATTTATTTTTTTTTTTAATTTTATTTTATTTTATTTATTTTATTTTATATTTATTATACCTATCGTCTCAGAAAGTGATTCTAAGTCGATTTAGCGATGTCCATCTGTCTGTCTGTGTGTCCCTGTAAACCTTGTAAATATGAATATATCGCACCTGTACCTCTAAAGTGAGTCAACTCAAAATTTTTCAATTTTCACTTTTTGCAAGAAAATAATATACACAGTGGTCATATCAATCCACTGTAAAAATCTTACATCGGTTTTTTAGTCTTTGGCAAAAAAAAAAAAAAAAAAAAATACAGTTGTAACCCTGTAACTATAAGAGTAGCTTCTTTAGAATCTACTAAAAAGACACATTTTGAGTTGCACCCAAAAGACTTGTTATTTTTGATGATCACTGAAAAAATCGCAAAAACAACTACTACTACTACTACTTATTATTCGCAATTCATTACAATGAAATAACTGTTTTTAAATTTTATAGTAAATATTTAAAAAAAAAACCGTTTTTTGTCTCTACTGAAAATTTGTAAATTTTGAGTTGACTCACTTTAGAGGTACAGGTGCGATATGTTGATGAAATTTAGTATATAAGCTTCTATCGGACGTAGGATGAACGCTATTAAAATTGGTGAAAATCGGTTCATTTTCAGACATAGTCCCCATACAAATGAACCCTATGAAATCGACTTAAATTGTTATAATATCCATATTATCATATAGATCTCGGTCAAATTGGGTTTGTTTATGTTTATTACATCCATTTATCAGTAGTCCAAAAATAAACCCTATAGGATAATTCTTAGTCATATCCCACATATAAAGCTAATTCCCGATCTTCACTTAAATCTATCAAAAAACAAAAATATTGCACAGATTTTTCTCAAATTTGGTTTATATAATGTTTTGAAAAAAAAAAATAAGCGACCTTACCAAATACGGTCAGGATCGTTCCATTTTTGACCTAGCCCCCACACAAATATAGCATCCGATATTAACATTTTCATATCCGAAGGCAAAAAAATTAACAATACCACTCAAATTTGGATTATGATTATATTCTATATCCAATTAGTTGGAGTTAAGAGATAGGGTATCTAAACGCATGGTATACGGTATCGTATAGCCAGCCGTCCTACACCGACTAAAATTTTTTTTCACTTGTTTTTTATTTAAATTTTATTATTTTTATTATATTTTGAACAAAAAATTAAATAATTTATTTCCAATATTTTTGTTTATACATTTTCAGTTTGTTCTTGTTATAAGGATTTAAAAATGGCATTCAATATATTGTTTCAATGTGCAGCACGTTGTAATATTGTGGTAAGTAAATCACAATCAGCCTTAATTAACTCTAATTTTCTATTAAAAATTGTTTTAGTGTCTAGCACATATTTTCAGTAGGTATAGTTAATTATCAACCTTAAGATTTGTTGTATTGATTTTTTCGAATCTCTGATCAAATCTACTAAACTAGTTGTAATATCTCAAAAATACTATATAACACGTAAAACCGTTTTATAAGCAAAAATTATGAATTAACTACTAACCCGTATAATCAACACAGAAGCAAATTTCCACTCATAATACTTTTATTGTTTTATTTATCCATAAACCTTTAAATATACTTATATTGATGGCTTCATTCTCAAAGTTCGTATCGACCCATTATTTTTTATTTTATATCAGAACCGATACGCTCGATGCGCACTTCAGGCACGAAGATCTCAATATTTTTCCGTTAAAGATTTTTTGCTCAAAAATTTCTTTTGAATTAAAATATTTCAATCATAAAATGTGTAGTTCTAATCTAATTCTCTCTACGAACGGTCGTGTAAATAATTAAAGCGCTTAGAGACAACTATTTAAAATTAAAAAAAGTGTATATTTTTGTTTTTGCAATTGCCTATTCTTGATCTTATTTGAACTCACGTGGTAGACAATTCAGATTAAAACAGGAATAAAAATTTAGCGATAGCCAGAGGGGCCAAATCTTCATCAAAAAGAAAGCTCCTTGCGAACAAGAAGAAGCAACACAAATGTCCACCTATTGTTGGAGAAGCTAACGCCTCATTTACAGAAATACAAAAACTACTTGGTAAGGATTGTTTTTTCAAACGTACTTCAATTGGTACGAAAATTTTTGCTCCAAGTAAAGAAATGTACGAATGCTACAAGCAAATACTTAAAGAGAGTAAGACGGAGTTTCATTCTTACGGCTCCAAAGAAAATAGGTTATACACCACCTTTTTAAACGGTTAACCCCGCATAAACTCTGAGGACATCTCCAAAGAGCTAAAAAACTACAACCAATCCCCTTCTTCCGCAACTGAAATAGTCACCAAATTCAGTACGAACAATAATGCAGTTTACAAAGTTCAATTTTTTCGTAAAAATTTTAATCCAACTGCCTTATAAAATACACGAACAATTTACAATATTATAATTTCTTGGAAAAAATACAAATTGAGATCCAGGAACAAACCAACTCAATGCTGGAACTGCTTAAGCTGCGTTCACACTACGTGTTTTGCTTGTGTTTTTCTTAGTTTTTTAGCACGTGTAATTTGTACACATAGTGTGAACCCTTTCAAACATTGTTTATGTACAACACATTTTGCAAGACATATGTAAATTTTTCAATTAGAGCAGGTTCTATTTTGGCAAGACAAACATATGAAAATACAACACTGCTTGTGGCGAAAGAAAAAAAGAGTAAATTATAACGATTAATATTGAAAGAAAAATAAATTGTTTAATATTAATTAACAATTAAAAAATATATAAAACATATAACTTTATTTTTAACAAAAATTTTTCTAAATTCACAAATTAAATCAACTGTTGTTTACATTTAGAGGTTATGTCATACGGAAATAAATATGTACGTTTGAACGCGAAAATTATGAATCGTATGTAAAACGCTAATTTTGACACACACACGGAATTCCGTATGGATCGTAAAACTGAATTTACATATGGAAAATACACATAGTGTAAACACACCTTTAATGTGTGTCCATTTAATACAAATGAAAAACGACCAGCTGTTTTTACATGCTTCAATTGCAAAAAAACATGGAAAAGAGAGAACTGATCACTCTGCAAACGACATCAACTGTCCGTTATGTTCTCTCTATTTGGAAACTAGAACAAGAATAACTTCTAAAAGTCAGAATAACAGCATACAACAACAAAATAACTCATTTAAATTCCCTAATTTAAGAAACAACAACAGCAATTGTAATAATAACATCAATATAACACAATAAATAACAGCAAAGCCACATATGCTAACCAGCTGAGAACACTACAGCTATGGATGATTTGCAAAGGTGCATTTTAAAAGTACAACAAAACAAAGTTGTAATGTTAATGGTGAAATACACCCATGGATTATACTAATTTAAACGAATTCAAAATGCTTCATTTGAATTCAATTTGAGCAACTAATTGAACTAGAAAATATATTTAAATAGAGTCTTTGAATAAAACATTTTTTTCAGAAAATCATAGACCCTATTTTAAAAAATTATTATTTATGTATGTATATAGAAATGACAGAACAGATGCAAGTGGAGGAGGAGTTGCATATAAAAACCTCTCTATATCAAACACCTCATCAATCGGAAACATCTCAATTGACGTTATTATAAATAACAGACCTATTGTATCTTCGTTATATTCATCAAGATATACCCATAACCTCTGTGCAGATATCTTGAACTTAACACCTTCCACCAAAGAATATATAATTTTTGGTGACCTAGTTGCCAAAGATTGTTCTTGGAATTGCCATTCAAATAATACTGCAGGAATCGCACTCAACAATCTACAGCAATTAAGCAATTTCTCCATTCACTATCCTAATAGTCCAACCCTATTCCTCCATCAACACAATCGCGAAGCATCCACAGTCGGTATTATCCTAAGCAATTCCGCTTTAAATATAGACGTAAAAACAATGGATTACGAAATACCATCAGACCATCGCCCCATTATATGTACACTTAAAAGATCAATGGCCTTGCAGGTTGACATCAATTATTATGATTATAGAGCAACCCACTGGAACATTTTTATGAATTTTTTAGACAATAAAATCACGTTATATTCAGATATATACAATACCAAGGTAGTCCTTAATCAGGATATCCAAAAATTTATAAATGTAGTTTTCAAAGCAAGGGATGTGTCTACACCTAAAATTACTCAACAAAATAATAACACATTACCAGAAAGTACTGTGAAATATATTAAACTAAGAAGAAGCTTTAAAAGAAAAAGCCAACGATCTTCAAATATAGCCGAGCAAACTATTTATAATCAATGTACTAAGTTTCTAAGTAACATGATAGAGAAAAGTATTAATTCGGAACGCAATAAGAAATGGTGTCAATTAATATCCAATTTAAAACCAAGTGATAAATCATTTTGGAAAATAAGCAGGAACTTGAGAAGAAAAGGAAAAAATCAAATCTCTCACCTTAAAATTGGAAATACAAAAATAATATCTGATAAGGACAAGGCGGAAATCCTGGCAAATACATTTCTCCAAGCCAATAACCTCACTTCGAACTACAACCACTCAGCGGATACATTAATAAATACAACAGTAAATAATTTTAAGAAAGAAAATCCTAGTTTTGAATTACACCTCTTGAAGAAGTTTAAATTTTCAATTATATACTCTTCCTTTATTTACACATTTTAACAAAATTGATATTTACATATGAGATCTTATCTTTACATATAGATATTCCAACAAATAATATATAGGATCTTAAGATATTAAATGGTTTTCATTTTATTTTTAATTATTTTTAAAGGAAAATGGGAGGAAAAAACCTTTATATGATTTAATATATTCAAATACTATCTGAAAACATTTATATGCTTATTGGAGCTTTATTAGATATAATAGACCTCTATAAGCATATAGTTTTCAATTTAGTGATTTCTTTTTACGTTATTTCTCTACATTCTCTAATCAGTGGGTAAGAGGAATTTTCAATTTTGGCAAAGTAATTGTTATTAATCCTTGTTATAAAATCGATAATTTTTTCATAACCTGTTTCTTCGTGAAGAAGATTTGTAGGATACCTCCAGGGCTTTTTATTTATCATTTTAAGACATTTGTTTTGTATAATTTGTAAGCGTTTTCGGTGACAGTTGGCAGCGTCACTCCAAATAGGACACGCGTATGTTAATATTGGCCATATAACACTTTTGAAGAGTAGATTTTTGTTTTTGGGGCTTAGGAATGACCTATTTATTAGTGGCCATAATGCTTTAAATGATTTTATAGCTTTTTGGCACGTAGCCATAATATGTTGTTTAAATGTAAGCTTTTTGTCCAAGACAGCAATACAATGGTATTATTTCCAATAAGAAGGATGACGTCTTGCAAGTAAAAAAATTTAAAATTTAAAATTGTAAATTAAAAATTCAAAATTCAAAATTCAAAATTCAAAATTCAAAATTCAAAAGTCAAAATTCAAAATTCAAAATTCAAAATTCAAAATTCAAAATTCAAAATTCAAAATTCAAAATTAATTCAAAATTCAAAATTCAAAATTCAAAATTCAAAATTCAAAATTCAAAATTCAAAATTCAAAATTCAAAATTCAAAATTCAAAATTCAAAATTCAAAATTCAAAATTAAAAATTCAAAATTCAAAATTCAAAATACAAAATACAAAATTAAAAATTCAAAATTCAAAGTTCTAAATTCTAAATTCTAAATTCAAAATTAAAAATTCAAAATTCAAAATTCAAAATTCAAAATCCAAAATTCAAAATTCAAAATTCAAAATTCAAAATTCAAAATTCAAAATTCAAAATTCAAAATTCAAAATTCAAAATTCAAAATTCAAAATTCAAAATTCAAAATTCAAAATTCAAAATTCAAAATTCAAAATTCAAAATTCAAAATTCAAAATTCAAAATTCAAAATTCAAAATTCAAAATTCAAAATTCAAAATTCAAAATTCAAAATTCAAAATTCAAAATTCAAAATTCAAAATTCAAAATTCAAAATTCAAAATTCAAAATTCAAAATTCAAAATTCAAAATTCAAAATTCAAAATTCAAAATTCAAAATTCAAAATTCAAAATTCAAAATTCAAAATTCAAAATTCAAAATTCAAAATTCAAAATTCAAAATTCAAAATTCAAAATTCAAAATTCAAAATTCAAAATTCAAAATTCAAAATTCAAAATTCAAAATTCAAAATTCAAAATTCAAAATTCAAAATTCAAAATTCAAAATTCAAAATTCAAAATTCAAAATTCAAAATTCAAAATTCAAAATTCAAAATTCAAAATTCAAAATTCAAAATTCAAAATTCAAAATTCAAAATTCAAAATTCAAAATTCAAAATTCAAAATTCAAAATTCAAAATTCAAAATTCAAAATCCAAAATTCTAAATTCAAAATTCAAAATTCAAAATTCAAAATTCAAAATTCAAAATTCAAAATTCAAAATTCAAAATTCAAAATTCAAAATTCAAAATACAAAATTCAAAATTCAAAATCAAAATTCAAAATTTAAAATACAAAATTCAAAATTCAAAGTTCAAAATTCAAAATTCAAAATTTAAAATTCAAAATTCTAAATTCAAAATTTAAAATTCAAAATTGAAAATACAAAATACAAAATACAAAATTCAAAATACAAAATTCAAAATTCAAAATTCGAAATCAAAATTCAAAATTCAAAATACAAAATTCAAAATGCAAAGTTCAAAATTCAAAATTAAAAATTACTAGCTAATTCAGATAAAAATATTGTAACATTTGCTTTTTTTTAATATTAATATCTAGAAATTTTTAGCCAAGATTGATTTCTTTTGGTAGTTGATTTCTTTGATTTCCTCTTCACTGAGTTCACGTAGATTTGGAGCAAATACAATCCCTTTTATTGTATTTAAAGTTGGGTGAAAATTGCTTTCTATCGGACAAACACCGGGTAAGTGTGTAGTAGGCATATAACTTTTTTTTGACTAAAAATTTGCCAGGCACTACGCTATGGGGCATATTGTACTGATAATAAAAAACGTTATCTTAGGTCAGTTAGAAACAAAAACCTTCCGCACCGAATGCGATTTCTAAAACCTTCCAGTTTTTTATTTAAAATTTTTTTTTTAACAATTTTAAAACAACATAACAATATTATTAAAAGAAAAGTACAAACTAGCTGTTACAAGAAATAAATTTTAAGTTTAGAGTTCGCGTTGATTTGCATTGCGGAAAGAAGTCTTGCACTATTTTCACAGCTCGTTCGGCACATATGTTGCTGCGCTGCTGTCTATTAATTGCAGACGGTTCTTGCACCTAGTGCCGTAAAAAACATTCTTGAGCCTTCTTAAATGGTGTAAGAGAGTTTTTAATGATGAAAAGTTATTTGTACGGAAACAGTGATCCGAAAACCATACATCATACCATGGACCACATATGAACTTACAGATAGAGGGAAGCTTTTCCCGATAATTTGGAAGAAGAATAAATGCCAAGATGGCAAATATTGCTCTGGAGTTCCATCGGGCATTACTCATTGGTGGTAATGATTTAAAGTTAATGAATGGAAAACTTCCATTTTCATTATAATATCTGAATGCTTTGCCGAGCTCAAACAAAAATTGCATATCACCAATTTTTGAGATGTATGTAGTTATTTTGTAGCTCAACAACAAAATCATAATGAATGTTAGGAGGTGATGTTTTCCCACCTAAAATCTCATCCATGACGTATCTTAGTACCAAATCCAGGATATGGTGCTGACAACCAACATATTGCGGTGGTGGTAAAAAAATTGACTCGAAGTAGTTTTTGAGTAACCTTACAACGCCATTTTTGTTTCCGGTATTTACACTGGTCGTGTCATAAACTACCATTTTGATGGAATTCCATAAATCAAACCTATCCAACGTATCTTTGATACCGTTAAATATATCAAGCGATTTTCCACTATCAAGCACAAGAACACCTAACTTAACTTCCTTATATTCGTGTTTGATAACTATAACCTGCGCTTCTTTCTTTCCAATCTTCTTTCCATCGAAGTGAAGACACCAATCTTCGTTTTTCAATGTTTTAGCCAGTTCTTCTTCTTTTTGTTTAGTGGATCTTATCACAGCTTTGTATATGCCTGGTTGTGTTGGGTTGGCCATGGTTATTACAGACCCAGCCAATTGTTTGCAAATCTTAGCTGCTTTTTTGGTGCTTACGTTCACATTTTTGACCAACGTTACAGCTGGATTTAACAACAATTTAAGTTGATTTTGTTTGCCTGGGGGTTTGTAGTTATCGTCATCTAGATTTTCATCAGTATAATCTTCAGATATATTGATGATATATCAGAATCATCAGAATTTATATTTTGGACAGGTTCTTGTTCAGAAAAAGATTCTATTTCACTGGATACATCAAATATTTCATTAAAATTGCTATCATTTGGAAGTTTTAAATGGTTTTGGTAAGATAATATCATCTTTTTAACTTTTTTTTTTTAATACCTCCCACACTAATTTGTTTTGTTTTAAGTTTTATCCACAAATTCAAAATTTCTTCAGATATTTTAGCATACCTTTTATCTTTACTCTTTCCTTCTTTTGCTAAGGCGTAAAACCTTCCAATAACATATTTCTGTTTTGGCATTTGTTTAAAGTATGATAATGATATTTCAACATTTTGTATTTCTCGACATTTTACCAAACTCTTGGTCCAGACTTTGGAATTTTTTTCAACAGCGATTTTACTTTTTTTAAATTTAATTTTATTTTTAAAAATATATATGGGAAATAATCAATAACAATAAAAATTAAATATTCCCGTTAGATGACGTAGAATGGGCATTTTAAGGGTTACCAAGTATGTTTCATTTTTGAAAATTGTAATATCTTGCGAAAAATCTGTGTATTATGTGACAGTTGGCAACCCTGCAATTCAACAGTTTGCACTGAAAAAAATCCTAATTCCAAACTTCATCGCATTTGGTGCGGAACCTTTTTTAACGATCGCGAAAAAGTAAAAACGCAATTATTCATATTTTTCCATGGACTATTCAGCCTTGCCTGGCAAAATTTGATTGTTGCAAAAAATGCCAAAAGTTATATGCCTAGTGTGTAGCTTTAAGAAATTTCTTCGCTTGAGCTTCGTTTTTGGTTAATATAACTAAATTTCCATCTCTAGTAAAAGTTATTTTTAGAGTTGGCTCGCTTGAGATTGCCTCCAGAGCCTTAGATACCAAGAAGATGTTGTAGTTTTGAATTGGCTTTCAGAAGTTTTACTTTTTAATATTAAAAATTTTGGGCACTGATCTATATTGTTGCTATTATTGTTGTTGTTTTGTTTGCTTATGTTTAAGAAGTCGATGGTATTGTTAATGTTATATTGTGTGTTATAAGTGTTCTTTTTTTTCTTTTTGCAAAATAATTGCCTCCCGAGGAGGACGCCATGGTTTTCACTACACCAGACCAACAAAAAATTTAAAACCGTGTGAAGAGTTTAGATATATGTTTTTTTTTTGTTTTAAAGAAAGGATAATAAATAATGATATAATGGATAGGTTTTAAAACCTTTTTTTATACCCTATACCACTATGTGGTTTGGGTATAATGACTTTGTGCTGCTGTTTGTAACTACCAAAAATATTTGACCAAGACCAATCTTTTATTATACCGATCGACTCTAAATCACTTTCTGAGTCGATTTAACGATGTCCGTCCGTCCGTCCGTCTGTGTGTCCATGTAAACCTTGTAATCAAACTACAGGTCGCAAATATGAATATATTTTGATGAAATTTGATATATAAGCTTTTATCGGCCATAGGATGAACGCTATTGAAATTGGTGAAATTCGGTCCATGTTCAGACCTAGTCCCCATACAAATGACCTATATGGGTCAAATTGGGTTTGTATGTGTTTATTATATCCATTAATCAGTAGTCAAAAAATAATCCCTATAGGACAATTCTTAGTCATAGGCCCCATATATAGCTGCTTCCCGATCTTCAATTAAATCTATTAAAAAAAACAAAAATATTGCACAGATTTTTCTCAAATTTGGTTTGTATATATTTTTTCAAAATATAAGTGACTTTTGTATTTTACTTTCGGCTAATCAGTCTCTTTTATGTGTTATACGAAATATAACACATAAATGAATGAAGGAAAAAGATTAGCTTAAATAAAAAGTCATTTTATAATTAAGGGGAGTTGAATTTTGAGTCGTGAAGAATAAGGTTGAGGAAAAACCTTTTAAGAATATAAAATGTAGTTTTAAGAAAAAAAAAAAGAAGGTTGAGGAAAAACCTCTTAAAATTAAAATGTAGATTAAGTGAACTAAAAAGTAAAAGTAAAAGTTTAGAAATAAAAACAAATAAAAATTAAATAAACTTTAAGAAAAAAAAACTAGATTTTAATGACGAGAATAAATAAAAAATTTTTGTATTAATTAATAAAATTTCTGTTTGTGCTAAAGAAAGCGTTCTGAGCAAAAAAAATTTTAAGTTAATTTAAAAAAAAAGACAATAATGTTAAGAAAAGAACAGAATGTTAAAAAAAAAAAAAATTATTAATGTTTAAGAACTAAAGAAATTGTGGAAGAACATTTTTAAAGAAACTTAAAATTAAATTATATTTAAGAACTTAAATACTGTTAAGAAAAGAAAAGAAGGTTTAAAAAAAATAAATAATTGAAAAATAATATAAAAATATAAAACAACACAAGTCAAGGAATTATAAACATTTTGTATGGAAATCAGCAACAATATCGTTATTAATGCAGCTATGGCCGATTTTTTGTTAATTGCATATTGCGACAGACAACCACGGCGTCTGGCGGCAGCAGCTTCATCCTCAACACCTACAACCATATGGCGGTAATTAAAAGATTCTAATTAAAATGTTTTCTTAAATCTAAATTAAATAAATTTTCTAAGATTTGTCTAACTATAAATTAAAATTATTTTTTTAAAGATTTTTCTAATTATAAATCAAAAATTTTTTCTAATTATAAATTTAAACTAAATATCAAATATTTTTAGATATGAGGTTTGCTAAAATTAAAATTGTGCAAAAATCAAAATTGTGCTAAAATTAAAATTTTTCTACTTTTAAAGATTTTCCTAAAATTTAAAACTTTCCTAAAAGTAAAAAAAAATATTGTCCTAGAATTAAACTTTTCCTAAATCTTACTAATTATGGTATAAAAAAAATTAAATAAAAAAAAAGAGAGAAAAAAAGGAAAACAAAAATTTTCTAAGATTTATCTAACTATAAATAGAATTTTTTCTAAAGATTTTTCTAATTAGAAGTTAAAAATTTTCTATATATGAAATTTTTCTAATTAAAGCAAATTTTTGTAAGTAAAAATTAGCTAAATATCAAATATTCTAAATATAAAAATTTACCTAAATACAAAATTTATCTAAAATTACATAAAAGTCTTCTAATTATAAGATTTAAATTAAAATTTTCCTAATTCTACACTTAAGCTGAAATTAAAATTAAGCTAAACCTAAAAATTTTCCTAAATTTAAAAATTTCCCTAAATTTAAAATTTTCCTAAAACAAAATTTAGCTAAAATTTAAAAATTCTTCTAAAATTAAAATTAAGCTAAATTTAAAATTTTTTCCTAAAATTAAAATTTCCCAACTCTCCCAACGTTTCGCTGGTTTATTTCCAGCATCATCAGGGGTATATAAGTGACTTTACCAAATATGGTCTGGATCGGGTTATTTTTCGACCTAGTCCCCATATAAATATAGCACCCGATATGAACTTTTTCATATCTGCAGCCAAAAAAAAAATTAAAAAAATTAAATTATAGAGTATCGTATAGTCGGTCTAGACCGACTATAATCTTCTTACTTGTTTGTATTTCTCTTTCTGAATGTACAACATATCGAGAGTGTTGCTTCAAAATTTCAAGTAAATCGGAGTAAAACTTAAGAAGATACAGGGTTTCCAGCGACCGGCCTCATACGGTATATCGTATATAAAAAAAACAGTTTTTAAAAAACTTTAAATCGATTTTCTCGCAAATAAATATTCGAAGCCCGTTAACATCATAACTCAAAATCTACTGGACCGATTCTTTTGAAATTTTACACACTATATCTACACATAAATCATCAGGTAACCACGAAGAGTTTTTTTTATTTTCAATTCTCTTCCCCATTTTTTAACAAAAAATTCCCGAAATTTTATAGCAAAAATCGTGTTTTTCACTTCAAAATGCTGAAAAAAAAAATTAAAAAAACTCTTCGTCACTACTTCAGGAAACATGTCACCTTTTAATCGCATTTCGATTTTTTATATCACATGATCCGGTAACGAGTTATGATGTTCACCGCAAAACAACAACGCCTCCGGAGATTCGCTGTCACGGACTTATTTATTAAAATTTGTTATTGAAATTTTTTTCAAAGATTCTTCAAATGTTATGCTATAACGTGTATATGAAATAAATAATCCAACATTATTCATATCTTCAAAAAAGAGTTATGAAAATACAGCTTGTTTTAACTTTTAAAACCAGAGATTATCAACTAACAAGATCGATTAAAATCCAAAGATAACATCTCCAGTCATATTCAAATTCGAACTGTTTGTAGAACACTACACAGTGCGGATTATAGCGCCAGAATCTGTCAAAAAAGCCATGCATAACCAAGGACAATAAAAAAGCTGTTTTTTAAACTTTTGGGACATTGTAATTTGGTCTGATGAGTCCAAATTTAGTTTGGCGTAAAGAGGCTTCTGAAGTCCAGAGCTGAATGGCTGACGGTGGTAAAGCAGAGTTAGGTTTTTATCGGTGGAGTAATAAAAGAGAAACAGTATCTCTACAATTTGCATAACAATTTAAAAAAAATCGGTAAAAAACTTAACCTTAGTCGTTAACGACCCCAAGCACACGACATAAATTGTACGATTGTGGATATTGAACAGTATTCCTCATATCACCGCAGTTACTGGCTCTTAATTCCATAGAATAATTATCGTATATTTTGGACATATACTCGTACATTTCAGTTGAAGAACGTTTTAATGGACAAAATAACAGAGGATGTAGCACATAATTTGGTACATTGGAAGCCAAATCGAACTAAAGATGTTATTAGATAAAAAAAAATGATACCAGACCAAGTATTTATTAATAATTTATTTATTATTATTATACCCTATACCACTATGTGGTTTGGGTATAATGACTTTGTGCTGCAGTTTGTAACTACCAAAAATATTTGACATAGACCCATCTTTCAGAATCACTTTCTGAGTCGATTTAGCGATGTCCGCCCGTCCATCCGTCCATCCGTCTGTGTGTCCATGTAAACCTTGTAATCAAACTACAGGTCGTAAATATGAATATATTTTGATGAAATTCGGTATATAAGCTTTTATTGCCCATAGGATGAAAGCTATTGAAATTAGGTCCATGTTCAGACCTAGTCCCCATACAAATGACCCCTATGAAGTCGACATAAATTGACATAAGATCCAAATTATCATATAGATCTTAGTCAAATTGGGTTTGTATATGTTTATTATATCCGTTAATCAGTAGCCCAAAAATAATCCCTACAGTAAAATTTTTAGTCATAGGCCCCATATAGAACTGCTTCCCGATCTTCACTTAAATCTATCAAAAAACAAAAATATTGCACAGATTTTTTCCAAATTTGGTTGGTATATTTTTTTTTTTCAAAATATAAGTGACTTTACAAAATATGGTCAGAATCGGTCCATTTTTCGACCTAGTCCCAATATAAATATAGCACCCGATATGAACTTTTTCAAATCTGCAGCCAAAAAAATTAATAACAATGCTACTCAAATTTGGTTTATTCTTATTTTCTATATCCAATTAGTTGGACCGAAGAGATAGGGTCTCTAATCCATGGTATAGGGTATCCTATAGTCGGTCTATACCGACTATTATTATCTTACGTGTTTTTTATTTCAATTTAAATTTTTTTTGGGGAATTTGCTCAATTATTAATTTGAAAGTTTTGGGACTCTTTTTTTTTTATAAGACGCAAAAATGCTGCAAAGATAAGCTGCAAAACCGGCCTCAGCCATTTTTTACTACCTGTATTGAAGGTGAAAATTTTTCGTTGTATATTCATGTCAGCTCGAAGCATATCGCTTATAAAGTTACATTGAACCTGCTGAACGAAAGTATTTGATGGATGCAACGTTTAAAATTGTGCTTATAGTGGCCTATTTGAATCAACAGGTAATTGTACAGCTTTTCGGTGTGCTATGTTCCGCGAGCGCGTTGCGTCCGTGTCCGCGCGTTCAGCAGCCACACCAGTGCCGCGCAGTTGTCATCAACTTATTTTAATCGCTAAAATATATTATCATTACGATATTTTTCATTTTGATGGATAAGAAAACGCTACGAAAGTTTGTTTAGATATACGAAAGTTTGTTTAGATATATCGATCAAAATTAATTTCTAATGGAACCAGCTATATTTTAAAAGGACTACGATCACTAGACCAGTTAGCGGAACATCTATTGATGGAGTGTTTGGCAACATAAAAGAGAAGCTTGTTGTGCACTGTATTGAAAATTGATCATAATTATATAAGTTGTCTACTTCAAACTGATATGAATACTATAAGAAATGTTGAAAACTCCATTTCTAGAATTAATTATGAACATTTTGGTAAATACATTGATGAAAATCTTCAACTTAATCTAAATACTATTGATCCATCAAATCAATGTGTGCAATTGATCCGTATTTAAAACGAAGCGGTAACAGCAAGTTCTGAAGTTAAAGCAATGCAAAAAGATTATCGTCGTGAACTAACACCATAGATAACTAAAGAGTGGCTTGACCTTGTTTACTTTAAAAATAAATTATTAAAATCTAAAAAGAAAAATAAAAACAATATGTTGCTAATGGTACATACATATTAAACGAATTAGTAAAATTTTAAAAAATACCAAAAGAATGTTGATGAACTCTTATTACAAACGAAGTATTAGCGCATGTAATGGCGATAAGAAAAAGATATGGAGATTTTTAAACAAAGAGTTAGGAAGAAACACAACTGAATCTGATGATCTAATAAGCATGGATTGGAAATATCATCTGAAAGTGAAAAGGCAGAAGTACACAATAAATATTTTTATGAAACGCTAAATGATTTACGTACAAAAATAGTTACATATCCGGATGATAACATAAATTATTTCCGCACATTAAATAGTTGTAGGACGAATTTTAGTATACGGAAAGCTGCCATTTCTACTGTGGAGTCGGTTTTGGATAAACTTCCAAGAAATAAAGGATCTGGACATGATAATATTACCACCACAATGCTTTTAAAGCGAAGATCTTTAATATCTATAGCTATGTGTAGAATATTTAACTGTATTGTAGACCGTCAACCTATCCAGACATTTTAAAAATTCATAAGATTATACCTGTACCAAAGAGTCGTGGCATAAATATTATTAATTTATTTATTTATTTAATAGCACTTATAATCATAATAAATTATGAGTATAATATTATTAATATGTATCGACCTATATCTATTTTGTCAACTATAAACAAAGTTTTTGATAAACTTTTGTTCAATCAATTATCAGATTATATAAATATGAACTCACTACTTTATGAAAAACAATTTGGTTTCCGCAAAGGATTTGGAAGGGGGGCAGCGGTTATAAATGTGATCAACGATATATGTAATGGCCCTGATAATGGATATAACGGTGTTGCTGGTGTTTTTTATGACATGAGTAAAGCTTTCGATTTAATAGACCATTCCATTTTGATTGAAAAATTAAAAGCAATTGGTGTCGTGGATTCATCCATTATTTTATTTAGAAGTTACTTATCTAATAGAAAGCATTTTGTGCAAATTGGAAATGCAGTGAGTGATTTCCTACCTGTTGAGTGTGGCGTCCCGCAAGGATACGATATAAAAATATGACCTTCAAAGGAAAATTAACCATGTATGCTGACGATATATGCTTATTGTATAATTATAAACATCGTTTGGTGTTACAGACTGATATAGAGTACGATGCCGCGATGCTTGTAGAATATTTTCGCCTCAACAAATTAATTGTTAATGCAGACAAAACAAAATTCATTAGGTTTCAACCGTACATATTAAAGAATGATGCAGATATGTCAGTTCATATCGATGGAGAATTGGTTAAGGAGTCTGAATCAGTGAAATATCTTGGAATTCACTTATCAAGCAATCTCTCGTGGGATACACATATAAATGTTATTAGATCCAAAATATCTTCAGGTATAGGCATACTTCGAAAATTCAGATACAAATTTAAAACTGATACAAAGTTACAACTTTACTATGCACTAGTTCACAGTCACTTTATATATCTACCCATTGCATATGGCTTCAGAGATACTGCTTTGAAAACACTGCAATCGTCTCAAAATAAATCTTTGAAATTAGTTTATAATTTACCACTGCAATATTCCACTGTGGAATTGTTTAAAAAATACGCAAATACGGTTCTTCCTTTAAAAGGGATTTATAAGAAAGATTTACTTTTATTTGTGTTTAAATCGGTAAATGGTGTTGGAAACAATATCATACAGTTTAGTCGGCATTTTGATTGTTCAAATATAAATACGCGTCATAGGAATTAACAAAACAAAGGATTGAATTCGCTGGACCTAATGAATACAATTGTTTACCGCAATATATTAAAGAAATAAATAGAATTTCTACTTTTAAATCGTGTATAAAAAAATATCTTTTTGAAAATTTAGAAACACTTTTGTAAATATACCCTTAAAATTTACTATCTGAATGAAGTTATCATAAATTTTTATTTATTTTTATTTTTTTTATTTTATAAAATCTGTATTTTAAAGAACTAAAATATTATTGCCAACTAGCCTCTACTAAAGTCAATATGGCGCAGAGGCATAATATGTATTATGTATAAATATTTTTTTGAATAAAAGAAATTAAATAAAAAAAAAAAAACAGCCTACGCATCGCTGTTTAAAAGAAGTGTACTCTTCGACAAAATTGATTGGATGTTTATTCCATTATTGGACTATTGGAATACATGCGTTTCCATTCAAATGATGCCAATACGTGTTAACATATTCTTATGGCTCTATCACTCTTACCTGCAACAAACATTTATCGATTATGTTTTTGAATTTGGCGAGTAGATTCACTTTTTATTTTGTTTTCTGAAAAATTGGAAAGTTTGTTCATTTGTTTTGGGGACTTTTTATTATTAAAATTTGGGGAATTTGTTCATTGGGGACTAAGTACTCAGCGCCTCCGTTTTTATGGTTATGGAACTTTAGCATCAGCTACGACTGCGAAGCTAATTTTTGAAATAAAAGATATGGCGCTAGCTTCGGGTGTAATATGTGAACCAAATTAATAGAAAAATTTAAGAAACAAAATATGTTTATTTTTACATTCCATACCACCATGTGGTTTGGGTATAATGACATTGTGCTGCTGTTTGTAACTACCAAAAATATTTGACCTAGACTCATCTTTTATTATACCAATCGACTCGGAATCACTTTCTGAGTAGATTTAACGATGTCCGTCCGTCCGTCCGTCTGTGTGTCCATGTAAATCTTGTAATCAAACTACAGGTCGCAAATATGAATATATTTTGATAAAATTTGGTATATAAGCTTTCATTGGCCATAGAATGAAAGCTGTTGAAATTGGTGAAATTCGGTTCATGTTCAGACCTAGTCCCCATACGAGTGACCCCTATGAAATCGACATAAATTGCCATAAGATCCAAATTATCATATAGATCTCAGTCAAATTGGGTTTGTATGTGTTTAATTTTTCTATTAATCAGTAGTCCAAAAATTATCCTACAATGTTTATTTTTAGGGTACTATAAGTACATAGAAACCAAATTTGACCGAGATTTATGTAATAATTTGGATTTATGGGCAGGAACTCATTGAGCCATTTTTTGGGGATTAATTCTGAACCTTCGCCGACAGACAGACAGTCAGTCAGACAGACGGACGGACGGACGGACATCACTAAATCGTCTCAGAAAATGATTCTAAGTCGATCGGTATAATAAAAAGTGGGGCTTGGTCATATGATATAAAAATGCTATACTAAATTGAACATATTAAAATTTATATTTTTGAAAGGAAATAATTGTTATTTAAAATAAATGAATCTGAATGAATATGCAAGCTGTTAAACATACATAAGTATGCTTTTTTAAATTGAAATTTCATAATATGATGGGTAGTTGAATGCACCAAGTACTAATTTCAAGGGGATTAAAATTGAATTCGTATTTAAAAAGTTTCGTTTCATTTTCATTTTCTTTATTTCTCCACATATTTAATTTTGAACATAATTTAAAATTTCATTCTGGTATGCACTTTTTGTACCTGCACATTTTAGATAAGTGCCTTATATTTTTTAAAGTTTCAAATTGTTTTTATAAAAAAAATCATATTTAGTTGCCTCTCACGAAAAACAAAATCAAAACAAGTGGAGTGAAAAAGACGTTATTAAGTTTGTTTATTTTACAATCCCACTCTTAATGAAAAAAAAAATACACACAATAAATAAATGGTGATGTCAAATTTTTGTGATATAGAAAACGGTCAAAACTATCTACAAATGTTAAAAGCCAACTTTAGTCATTTTAAAATCTGGAAACACGGAAAACATACTTCTATACCTGCACATAAAGGCAGCTAAGCATATTTAACTTAACGTTTTTGGCTTATCTGCACATAAACTCTTGATTTGCCAAACCAACTTTCTCATAGTAAAATGCATTTGTATGCGGATGATGTCCAATTATATCTGAGTAGCCCAATGCAATCAATTGATGCAAATTTGATTAAGCTAAACGATGATCCTAGAAAAATCTATATACATATGGGCAACTGCAAATGGACTTTGTTTGAATCCAACAAAATCTAAATGTATGGTAATTCATAAGAAAAAAAACTGTTCCTACTTTCAATGAATTTGTAAAAATTAATAACGAAAGAATAGAGATCGTGCAAGCAACAAAAAATCTCGGAATTATCTTCAACAATCATCTTACCTGGACAAGTCACATTAACTCGCTGGTTGGAAAAATGTACATTAAACTTAGGTCCCTCTGGTCCACGCAGTATTTTACACCTTTAAGAGTTCGGATATTGTTGGCAAAAGCATACCTTATTCCTGGTCTAATGTATGGATGTGAGCTCTTTGCAAATTGTGATGCCAGTAGCAAACGTAAGATGAATGTGCTGTATAATAATATCGTTAGATATGTCTTTGGTATCAATAAGTTTGAACATATTTCATCTTTTACAAAAATCCTTTACAGCGTATCCTTTGAAAACTTGCTTAAGATTCGAGTACTAATATTTTTTCACAAAATTATTTATACTCAAAATCCACCATATCTCTACGCAAAAATTCGTTTCGCAAGATCACAAAGAGGTAGGAAGATCATTCTCCCTAGGCATAAATATCTTGTGTCAGAATGGCAGTTTTATACTAGTGCTATACGTCTTTGGAATATTATTCCACAAAACCAGCAACTTAACAGCAATGCAAACACTTTTAAACTATTTTTATTTAAATTTTTTGCTTGATTTTAAAATAATATTATATTGTGATAAATTAAAAATAAATTAAATTAAAATATTATTACTAGTTTTAAGTATTCAAATTTTGTTAAACTTGCACATCTAACAATAATGCTTTCCTGTACTGTAATTGTAAGATTTAATCTTGTTGTACAGGAAATTATCAAATAAATAAATATAAATAAATAAAAAAAAAGTTGGATGTGCAGCTGTGTCAAAACTGCTGTATTTAGGCCCTTTTTCGCGTTATTCTCGTTCTTTGTATTATAAACATTATTAAATAAAACCTCCTTTTAATTTATCTCTAACACTCGGTAATTTTTATTTCTGATTTTTATAGAATACGCCAACCAATAAAAATCGTTTGGCCGAAATGATAACTGCAGTCGCTAATCGACGGTTAGCTATACCATGCCTCACAGGTTCCGAGCCTTTGGAATTACTATTGGAGATTGGTTTAGAAAAACTGTTTAAAGATTACGAATACATTTTCGTCGAGAGCAAAGTCTGCAGTGCAAATGATTTAAAAAATACTGGGTAACACTCACACAAATTAATTAGTTGCGATAATTTTATTTAACTTTCAATTCCTTTATTTGTTTCGTTTTAGCGTTGTTCATGAAAATAAGGAAAACGATGCTATTGTACCAAATGTTCGTAAGTCTTTACGTAATGCTGTAACTCAAGATACTGCTGTTATACGTAAAACTTTACTTACTATGGACAGCAAAAGTAGTAGCAATAAACTACAAAGTGATATAATTGGCTTTAGGAATAGTAACTTCGATGAGCATGAAACTGCCAAAACATTAGCAAAACTATTACAAATTCATTGCACTTTGGAGCATTTACTACTGATTCATAATCACTTGAATTTGAGCACTGTTTTCTATCAAGTTTGCAATCAATTATTACGTAAAGCACCGCGCACCGTAGATAGGATCAGTGATTCCTTAACGGATGAAATGGAAATACAATTATCTGCCCATTATGTACGAGAACATCTAGAAGGAAAGGATCCCCATTCCCGTCGAATTATAATGAAGTCAAAAAATGCATCACGTAAAGTAAAATCTACATTCTATTTTAACATGGAAAATATTTGCCCACCTAATATATCGGAATGTTCAATGACTGTCGATGAGAAAGAATATAATACAGAGAATGTTTATTATAATTGGCTATATCGCAAAATATCTACAGTTAAACGTCATTGAATACACTTTAACAATCTAAAGTGGGCCGTAGGCCGCCGTATTATCCGTTTAATTTCGCATGCATAATGTTCACGTTATACGACTATTATACTATTGTAAATTGTAATTGTTTAAAATATATTAAGTCTCACGGTTTGTAAAGCTTTGTATTGGTTTTGTAAAAATGTGCATTTTTCCTTGTCGAACACTGAGTGGTATAAAGTAACATGAGAGAAAAAATTTACAATTGTCCGACTTTTTATAGTTCGTTCAGGGGGAAACTCAAGATTTACTCAAATGTTAAAAATTAAAAAAGTTAGCATACTGCTTATCTAAACGTAGTAGTGTTATTTGGTTAATTGAAGGAAGAAAAAAAAAACGTAAAAAAATTCGAACGAATGTTAAAATCCGAGTTTTGAGTTTGCAGTTTAAAAATATGAATTAATATTCAGAAAATGATTGATAAAATTTAGAAATTTAAATTTTTAAACGTAATAAAAAAATATTGGTTTGTTTAGAAACTTAAAAAAAAAAAATCTTTTCTTATAAATTTAATTTCCTTAATTCAAATTGAAATTTTTATATGAAGTAGAGCATTGTTCACACGAAATCCGGTCACACAAATGTTATAATATCCGTTCTAAGTAGAAATGCAAGTTAATAATGTCGAACCACAAATTAGTGTTTATTTATGGCAATTTAACAATAAGCAAAAAACAAATTAAATATTACTTCTAATTAAAATTCGCGTTTTTGCCTTGATGATGGAAGCCTGTGCTGTATACTTATTTCAAATTGAAAACTTTTTTATTATCGATATAAACACTGATGTTTCTTTAATTTGCCTTTGACAATAGACTAATATTTTTTTAATTAGTCGAAGCTGGGGGCTATTAGGTGGATTCAGGTGTTATTGTAAGGTGCGTTTCATAGCTATAGCACAGTGCTATATGGTTAAATAATTGAACCAGAATTCTTGTTGTGTATGCTGAAGCAACAAACAACAACTTGTTTGTGCTCTCTTAAAAATAATAATTTCGTATAGATCGAGCTTCTATTATAAAATTGATTTGTAGTCAAATTATGCACTTATAGCGTTTCATAACAATAGCACATCACCGTTCATTGCGTAGTGTTCAAAATATTTGTTATTAAACAAATTATTGCTATAAAAAAAAAATGAATGTAATTAAATCATGACACAGGCAGCAGCAGCTCCTTTAAATGATCTGGAAGAAATCGCTGAAAAAATTAAAAAGAGCCAAAAGGTTATTTATAATTTTCTAGAAAATAAAGAAGGGTATGACAAACACCGATCTGGAGGCCCAAAGAAGAATTTAAATGAAAAACAGCAAAGAAAAATAATAAAGCAAGCCACTTCCATGCTAAGTTGCAATAAGTTTACAGAAATTGTTGGAACAAATGTGTCCAAATTCACTGCGTGGAGGGTCTTAAGGGATGCCCCGAATATTGTGACCCGTAAACTTAAAAAAGCACCAAGTTTGCTGCAACGGCACAAAGAGGTTCGCTTAGAATTTTGCAAAAATAATATGAAGACAAACAGGAACCAGTTAAGTCTTAATTCCGTGGCATATTGATTATTTATTATTCCTTTATTGTTATTTACGCTATTTTTTCTGTCGAGAAAAAATTGAATTTGAATCGTCAGGATGGATTTCCTGATTATTGGGGCGATTTGGACAAGGAGCCCTTTTTAAGCGTAACTTTGGAGGAGGCAGCCTTGGGGGGCTGTTTCACGCAGAAAGATTGCTAGAACTACAGGTTCTGTCTGGGTGGATGAAGAACAGAGACTACATTGCAATCTTGCAGTGTAGTCTATGTATTGCCTTTTTTGCAGCAACAGCCAGAAAAATCCATAATGCGGCTGTCCATGCAAGTAGGGAGACCGCAGAGTGGATACGGTCAAAAGTATTAATTTGATGGAATGGACAGCCTGCTCGCCAGACATGATCCCAATAGAAAACATTTGGGACATTCTGCCAACAACAAGCAATACAGATGAGAGACTATATAAATGCATCGAAAATAAAAGAGGAATAATAAAAAAGTAGAAAATTTGGTTTTTCAATACTTAGTCATATATTGCTTTTGTGCTATTTCTATGAAACGCTATAATAAGTCTATAATATGCAATTATTATTGATCTTGCATACAAATCTAAAGCTTTAGCCAATACAATAAGAATTCTAGCGCAATTATTTAAACAATATTGCACTGTGCTATCGTTATGAATACGAACCTTATTGCAGCTTTTGAATAGTTGTAGGAAGCTTTAATAGGGCCAAAACTTTACTATCCTCTGTAAGTAAGAGGCAGCAAACGTTTCTAGAGACATTCTTTTATATAAATATCCGAAGTCATTTTAAAATCTAAGGTCAACCATAACAATGCAGTTATGGAATTTTGTTAAATCAAACGAGCATGATTTTTTGCAATAGAATTTCTTTTTTTTAGTTCGATTTTGATATTTAATTCCTCGATATGTTTGCAATCCTGCATCCAGGCGGATTCTTCTTGAGATACTTACGCTAGTGTTATATTTTTGTGCGATCATTATCCGAGAGACCCAAATTATGTTTTATCGAACTAAGTGCTTTTTGCCTAAGTTATTAGCCTCTTTTTACTAACCTTTTTATACCCTATACCACTATGTGGTTTGGGTATAATGACTTTGTGCTGCTGTTTGTAACAACCAAAAATATTTGACCTAGACCCATCTTTAATTATACCGATCGAATCAGAATCACTTTCTGAGTTGATTTAACAATGTCCGTCCGTCCGTCCGTCCGTCCGTCTGTGTATCCATGTAAACCTTGTAATCAAACTGCAGGTCGCAAATATGAATATATTTTGATGAAATTTGGTATATAAGCTACTATCGGCCATGGGATGAACGCTATTGAAATTGGTGAGAATCGGTCCATGTTCAGACCTAGCCCCCATACAAATTACCCATATGAAATCGACATAAATTGCCATAAGATCCAAATTGTCATATAGATCTTACTCAAATTGGGTTTGTATGCGTTCATTACATCCATTAATGAGTAGTCCAAAAATGATCCCTTTGACCCCATATAGAGCTGTTTCCCGATCTTCACTTAAATCTATTAAAGAACAAAAATATTGCACTGATTCTTCTCAAATTTTGTTTGTATATATTTTTGCAAAATACAAGAGACTTTACCAAACTTGATCAGGATCGGTCCATTTCTGGACCAAGTCCCTATATAGATATAGTATCCGATATGAACTTTTTCATATCTGCAGCCAAAAAAAATTAATAAAAATCCCAATCAAATTTGGTTTTTGCTTATTTTCTATGTCCAGTTAGTTGGGCCTAAGAGATAGGGTCTCTAAACGCATGGTATAGGGTATCGTATAGTCGGTCTAGACCGACTATAATTTTCTTACTTGTTTACATTATTTTTTATTTATCCGTGACGTTTTGACGTTTAATAATACTTATAGTATGAACCATATTAATTAATAACATTCTTTGCTTAGCACTACGGGAGCTCTTTGGAGCTTTAGTTTTTTTTTCTTTTTTAACAATAATTAATCCCGACCATGTCGGATTTTTTATAAAACTTTCTTGAAAAATTTATCGGAATAACATTAGGTATATTTGATATATGTATGTATAAGTGGTTAATTATAAAGATCTATAAAAAACAAAATACATGATTTGTTGTATGTACAAATTCATTAATTTACAGGCTTTTATGGATATATTTGCCATAACATAAATGTGCGATTGGCACTATACTCTTATTCTTATAATTTTTCATTATTCAATTATTTTTTCATATATTGCATAGATTTTTAGAAATATAAACGGTTTTTTTTATAATAAGGAAACTACATAAAATTCATTAATTCATTTCTATGATTTGAACATAGTCTCCTATTTGCTCGATACACTTCATCCAGCGACTATCCAACTTTTAAAGCCCTCCGCAACGTAAGTAAACCACTATTGCAAAAAGTCGCTGGGGGTGAAATTCGGAATGTAAGGTGGATGCAACCTCAACTCATGTATTATTTCTTGTTTTGTTTTTTATTTAAGTGCAGATCAGGAAGCAGCTTTATATTGGGACTAATGCCTAAAAATTGATCCTACAGGACCACTGATATATAGTTACAAAAATCAGCACAAACTCATTTTGTCTCCATTACAGGTATAAATATTGCATCTTTAAAATTTGGTTTATAATTGTTTTTGCGAAAAGTAATAAATATGGTCATGATCGGTTAATTTTTTGACCTAGTTTCCATATAAAAATAACATTATATATAAAATTTTTTAAATCTGCACTCCACAAATTAACAAACATACCACCAAACTTTAGATTCTACTTATTTTATATATCCAGTCATTGCCCCTTCGAATAGGCCACAATTTTGAAATGCCAAGATTAAAATCAATTTTTTTTAATTACTTAGAATTTTACCATATTTGAAACTGCATTATTAGTTTTTTACACTCATGAAATTTTTAAAAGTAATGAAACGTTTTTTAAAAAATTTACGTAAAATTCCTAAAAAATTGAATATGTGGCAGCTAAATGAGAAAAAAATTGCCAAAATTTATGACTCATATACATCAAATTAAAGCTCGAACATTATGTTTTTTGTTGGCCAACTTCTGAGTTTCAAACTAAGCTTGATCAACTTGAACAGAAAAAAATGTTTGTGAACACCCTACTGAACATGCATCGATTTTTACCAATTTCAATAGAGTTCGTCCAATGACTGATAAAAGCCTATATACTAAATTGCATCAAAATATTTTCATATTTGAAACCTGTATTTTGATTCCAAGTTTTACATGGACACACAGACGGGCAGACGGACGCACCGACAGACAACGCGAAAATAACCCAGAACATGATTGTGAATCGATCGTAATAATTAATTAGGTCAAATATTTTTGGTGGTTACAAACATCAGCACAAAGTCATTATATTGAACGTGCCAGTTGAAATAACTTAAGCGGATCTTGAAGAAAAAGTTTGAATGACCACTACCTTATTCGATTTTAAATCGCTTTAGAGGGATCGTTTTCTGTTTTCTTTCATTTAAAAAATCAAACCTACTTCTTTTGGTGCATTCAAATTAAATTAATTGATTACAAAATTAGTCTTAAAATCATTGAAGAGCATGAGCACCATTGAGCACTTACAAATGTATGTACGTTTTAACTGCAAACATTAAACCTTTCCTAACTACAAACTCAAAGTGATGGTCATTTACACAGAAATTGGTTGAATTCCAATGTCATTATCACTTTGTTGTATACTATATTTTGCTACATATATTCTAAACAACGATAGATGGTCTTGCGTATTTTGCAATGAGAAAGTGAAAACCTGCGCACATCAAGGGTTAGTAAACTTTGGCGGCAAATCGAAAACGGAAATACATACAAAGAACAGCTAATGTAAAAATGTTTGAGGAAGAAGACGTCTAGTTTTGAACAACTAGTTCAATGAAATATAGTGCAATCCAATTAGATGCGATTTGGAAATTTCTTGGTTTATTTGAGTTCATACTAGTAAAATTCAATTCAGAAACACCTTGCGTGTGCTAAGGTTCGGACGTGTTTTAGCACTGTTAACGGATATAAAATAAGTTAAAGCAATACCAAATATAACAAACTGAAATAAAAATCTGTGTAAAAAATCCTTCAAAGGAATGAAAAGAGGATATATAAAGAATAAAAAGGATATAAAAAATAAATAAATAAATCATTAAAATTTAATAAAAAAAAGTATTAATGTTTATACCTTAGTGTAAAATAATCCAATTAACTAAAACAAAAAAAAAAAAAAATGGTGTGTATTGAAAAGAATTACAATTGTTATTTAAACAAACCTGGAAAATCCTTATTAAGTGGCAAACATTAAATAGACATTTTATTTAAAGATTTTAAATAAATAACTTGGTTTTTGCTAAATAATGTAGTTTGTGATAAAGTTAATTTTTGCAAAAACTAAAATCTTAGTGAAATCATAAAAGTGCAAACTTTAATTAGACCGTAAATATTTAGTGAACATTTCTTTAAATATTAATCCATTGGAAATGTAATTTGAAATAATGAACAAAAATGTGATTTATATGGTTTCTTAGTGCTAATTTTTTTATTTTTAAAGAATAAGTGTATAAAACGTAAAAGAAACTCCATTTAGTTCAAAGGATAATAATTAAAAATCGGTTTAAGTACTGATAATGCATGCAAAAACTTGGATTATATTACTTAGATTATATTCTGGCAAAAAGATTATAAAGAATTTAATATTTGTTATTTTTATAATTATTTGGATAAGAAGGATTTACTAATAATTTTTTGGCAGATGCAGTTTTATATTTAGCGGAAAATTATTCTTCATATTAATATAATTTTATGAAAATACTGCAATGGACACATTACCAATTAAGTGATAGTTTTACTTTAATTTTACTTTAAAAGTAATATAATTTTTATGGAACTTGTATGAAAAGATATTTTTTTTAAAGAAAAAGTACTTTTTTATGAAAATTACGTCTTAAGAAAAGGTACTTTAAGAAAATTAATTTTTTTTATATTTTATATATATTTTATATTTTTTAAATGAAGGTACTTTTTTAAGTAAAGGAAATTTATTAAGAAGATGTATATTTATACCCTATACTACTATGTGGCTTGGGTATAATGAGTTTGTGCTGCTGTTTGTAACTACCAAAAATATTTGACCTATTCCCATCTTTTATTATACCGATCGAATCAGAATCAATAACTGATCGAATCAGAATCAATAACTGATTCGATTTAACGATGTCCGTCCGTGTGTCCGTCCGTCCGTCCGTCCGTCCGTCCGTCCGTCCGTCTGTGTGTCCATGTAAACCTTGTAATCAAACTCGGCAATAGGATGAACGCTATTGAAATTGGTGAAAATCGGTCCATGTTCAGACCTTGCCCCCATACAAATGACCCCTATGAAATCGACATAAATTGCCATAAGATCCAAATTGTCATAGAGATCTTACTCAAATTGGGTTTGTATGCGTTTATTACATCCATTAATGAGTAGTCTAAAAATGATACCCATGGGACAACTCTTAGTCGTAGGCCCCATATAGAGCTGCTTCCCGATCTTCACTTAAATCTTTTAAAAAAACAAAATATTGCACTGATTCATCTCAAATTTTGTTTGTATATATTTTCGCAAAATACAAGAGACTTTACCAACCATGGTCAGGATCGGTCCATTTTTGGACCTAGTCCCCATATAGACATATCATCCGATATGAACTTTTTCATATCTGCAGCCAAAAAAAATTAATAAAAATGCCACTCAAATTTGGTTTATGCTTATTTTCTATATCCAATTAGTTGGGCCTAAGAGATAGGGTCTCTAAACGCATGGTATAGGGTATCGTATAATCGAATTTTCTTACTTGTTTTAATAAAGGTATATTTTAAAGTTCCTAGGTCCACGATGTTAACACTTAGATGCATTAAATAAATTATTAGCTTTTTTCGGTTCGAGATCGTTTAGTTATATAATTTCTAAAAATAGAAAACATAATTTTTATTCTCTTTACCACTCTGGGGTAAGTGTATAATGAGTTTGAGCTGATTTTTGAAGCTACCAAAAATATTTGACCTAGACCCACCTTTTATTATGCCGATCGACTCAAACTCTGATAGGGGTAGCAATGTCTGCAATTGAAATTGGTGACCTAGTGCCCATACAAATGACCCCTATAAGATCGAACTAAATTGCCATAATATTAAAATTATATAGATCTCGGCCAAATTGGGTTTGTTTACGTTGATTACATCCATTAATCAGTAGTCCAAAAATAAACCCTATAGGGCAATTCTTAGTCATAGCCCCCATATAAAGCTGATTCCCGATCTTCACTTAAATCTATCAAAAAACAATATGTAGATATGTTTTTGCAAAACCTAAGTACACCTTAACCTAAGTACACCTTACCTAATTTGGTCAGGATATGTCCTTTTTTTGACGTAGTCCCCATATAAATGTAGCATCCGACATGAACTTTTTCATATCCGAAAACAAAAAATTAATAAAAATGCCACTCAAATTTTGTTTGTGCTTATTTTCTATATCTAATTAGTTAGACCTGAGAGATATGGTCTCTAAACGCATGGGTATCGTATAGGCGGTCTAGACCGATTACTTGTTTTTCTTTATCCAGTTTTGCCTTAGCAAAGTTGGATCCAATACCCTGTCTCGAAACGCATGGTATCGTATAGACTGCTACACCAACTATAATGTTTTTACTTGTTTTGTAATGTAAGAGAAATGAGTGACAAAAAAATTAAAACGGTGTAGCTATTTTCGAGCAACACGATTGTTCATCGTCTGCATCCATATCAGTGGGTGTCCCAAAATTCATGCCAGATTCATAATAAACCGAAAATACAGGGGTCAAATCGTCGCATTTATTATCGAAATTTTTCGATCGAAATTTTGTAAAATACTAAGGGTAATTTTACTCTGTCACGGCTAACGAGTTATGGTCCATAAGTAGTAGTAAATGTGAAACGAGGTCTGACGATTGCCCGTGTTCTTTAAATAATAAACCAAAATATGGAATTTCGATTGATTTTACTCGACGATTTGCCCCCAGTTCTTTTCTCGAAATTTTGTATGACCATTTTGGCCCTTTCATGGGCTGTATGGCATGTTGCCTCGTCTTTTGAAACCACATATAGTCCACACCAATGTCATCCAATTTTTACAAAAAGAATTCTGTTATCATTCGTATTTTTGCAATTATCGCGATTTGTTTTACGATCTACAAGAGATTAAATTTCCCATAGATTTTCTACGGGGTTGAGATCGGGCGATTGTGTTCGCCATTTCAAAACGTTAATCTATTAATTGTTCATACACCATTCGTTCACACAATTAGCTAACGGGTGATTTTTTAAGAGCTTGATAACTTTTTTTTAAAAAAAAACGCATAAAATTTGCAAAATCTCATCGGTTCTTTATTTGAAACGTTAGATTGGTCCATGACATTTACTTTTTGAAGATAATTTCATTTAAATGTTGACCGCGGCTGCGTCTTAGGTGGTCCATTCGGAAAGTCCAATTTTGGGCAACTTTTTCGAGCATTTCGGCCGGAATAGCCCGAATTTCTTCGGAAATGTTGTCTTCCAAAGCTGGAATAGTTGCTGGCTTATTTCTGTAGACTTTAGACTTGACGTAGCCCCACAAAAAATAGTATAAAGGCGTCAAATCGCATGATCTTGGTGGCCAACTTACCGGTCCATTTCTTGAGATGAATTGTTCTCCGAAGTTTTCCCTCAAAATGGCCATAGAATCGCGAGCTGTGTGGCATGTAGCGCCATCTTGTTGAAACCACATGTCAACCAAGTTCAGTTCTTCCATTTTTGGCAACAAAAAGTTTGTTAGCATCGAACGATAGGGATCGCCATTCACCAGCGTACAAACCACACCAAACAGTGCATTTTTCGGGATGCATGGGCAGTTCTTGAACGGCTTCTGGTTGCTCTTCACTCCAAATACGGCAATTTTGCTTATTTACGAAGCCATTCAACCAGAAATGAGCCTCATCGCTGAACAAAATTTGTCGATAAAAAAGCGGATTTTCTGCCAACTTTTCTAGGGCCCATTCACTGAAAATTAGACGTTGTGGCAGATCGTTCGGCTTCAGTTCTTGCACGAGCTGTATTTTATACGGTTTTACACCAAGATCTTTGCGTAAAATCTTCCATGTGGTCGAATAACACAAACCCAATTGCTGCGAACGGCGACGAATCGACATTTCACGGTCTTCAGTAACACTCTCAGAAACAGACGCAATATTCTCTTCTGTACGCACTGTACGCATTCGTGTGGTTGGTTTAATGTCCAATAAAGTAAACTGAGTGCGAAACTTGGTCACAATCGCATTAATTGTTTGCTCACTTGGTCGATTATGTAGACCATAAATCGGACGTAAAGCGCGAAACACATTTCGAACCGAACACTGATTTTGGTAATAAAATTCAATGATTTGCAAGCGTTGCTCGTTAGTAAGTCTATTCATGATGAAATGTCAAAGCATACTGAGCATCTTTCTCTTTGACACCATGTCTGAAATCCCACGTGATCTGTCAAATACTAATGCATGAAAATCCTAACCTCAAAAAAATCACCCGTTATATGTTTTTGGTAGTTTTCGTGCTGATACCTCCACTTATGTGCCATTTCTTCCTCTGCGTGTGGTAGTATTACATTTTTCAGGATATACTTAAACATGAAACGACCAATTATGCCATTTATTTTATGAATTTTTCCGATCCCGTGGCCAGAAAAACATACCCAGACCAAAACATTCCCTTCTCCTGTTTTAACGTGCCTTTAATATACAGAGGATTAAGGCGTTGTTCTTTAGGCCTGCGTATTAGCCTAAATCCGTCAGAACTTTTCAGATTAAACTTCGCATCATCAGAGAAGAGTACGGACTTCCAATGGGTTGTACTCCAGTTTACATGGTTCTTTGCACGTCTATTTTTGATGGAATAAAATGGTGTTTTGCACATCAGTATGAATTTAATCCATTTTAAACAGCTCGTCTTTAAATGGATCTTATTGAAAAATATACTTGTAATTGATTTGCAACAGACCTTGTTGATACAAAGGAATCTGTTTTTATTATCGTAGTAGAAAATAAGCATAAACCAAATTTTAGTGCTATTTTTATTAATTTGTGGCATGTACGCATGAAAAAGTTCATATATGATGTTATTGTGACATGGGGTCTAGGTCGTGGCCATATTTAGTAAATTCACTTTTCTCAAAAACGTTTTTTGGGGTGCAACTCAAAATATGGCTTTTTTTTTAGTGGATTGTAAAGAAGCTACTCTTATAACATAAAGACTAGAAAAACCGATGTAAGATTTTTACAGTGGATAGATAGGACCACTTGTTTCGTTTTCTTGCGAAAAGTGAAAATTTGAAAAAATTTGAGGTACAGGTGCGATATGCACATATATATTAGTTTGACAGTATTTATTTTTTTAGTTTCAATGCGTGCGGGTGGGAATTTTGTGACACTAGGTCAAAAAACTTAGTGCTAAATGCTTTCGCGATGTACATTGATTTGATATTAATCATTAATATTAATGAATAAAAAAATATTCATTGAAACTAATATCATTACCTATTTATTGCTTTTGAAAATAAACATTTATTATGAAATAAATTGGCAGATATACATATGTGAATATTTACTTAGTTCTTCCATCGTTAATTTCCTCAGCATTATTATTTAAAATTTTTGGACAAAAATAGAATTGTAGTATTTTTGTTTTATTTACCACAAAACTCAATCATATGTTTTTCAAACATATGTTTTTTCTTGCCTGCTAATTCTTAAGCTGCGTTCACACTACGTGTTTTGCTTGTGTTTTTCTTAGTTTCTTAGCACGTGTAATTTGTACACATAGTGTGAACCCTTTCAAACATTGTTTATGTACAACACATTTTGCAAGACATATGTATGTAAATTTTTCAATTAGAGCAGGTTCTATTTTGGCAAGACAAACATATGAAAATACAACACTGCTTGTGGCGAAAGAAAAAAAGAGTAAATTATAAAGATTAATATTGAAAGAAAAATAAATTGTTTAATATTAATTAACAATTTAAAAATATATAAAATATATAACTTTATTTTAAACAATAAATTTTTGTAAATTCACAAATTAAATCAGCTGTTGTTTACATTTAGAGGTTATGTCATTCGGAAATACATATGTACGTTTGAACGCAAAAATTATGAATCGTATGTAAAACGCTAATTTTGACACACACACGGAATTACGTATGGATCGTAAAACTGAATTTACATATGGAAAATACACATAGTGTAAACACACCTTTAAAAAAATTTTTCCAGTAAAAACTAGGAAGTTCTCAAAAAATGAACTGTCACTTTACGCTCTCATTTGTTCTCATTTACTGGGTTTTTGAAGTAAACGAACAGGATCCAGTAAATTTTTTAAACGTAAACGAACAGAACTATTATTTTTCACATTCATAAATAAACAACAACAGCTGTCATAAAGCCTCGTGAAAAAGTTGAAGTTGGTGAACATTTTTCGGCATAAACTTTGTGGACTTTTTTATGTACCACACTCGATGAAAATAACCTACTTCAACTTCTTTGACAGCAGTCCAAAATGCGTTGAAGTATATAAAGCGTGTCTTCACTTAAGTAGTGATTTGGCGAGGGTGTTGCTTTTTTCAGTGTATTTCGAGGAAATGTGTTATTTGACACTTATTTAACCTTCGGTCTAATTATTTACATATGTTTTCACAATTCATTTATTTTTGATTATTATATGACGCACTTCATTAATTCTGTAAATTAACGGAAAATTAAAATACTCTAAACTGGCCCTTTTTAACAATAAAAATTTCGTGTCACATTTCAGTGTCACAATATTCTAAAAAAAAAAAAAAATTCGTACAAAAAATATTTTTTATACAAACGGCTGTTACCAACGTACAAAATGACAAAAATTAATAATAAAAAAAAGTTAGGAAATTATAGTCGGTCTAGACCGACTATGCGATACCCTATACCATGCGGGTTCAACTTACTCATTTTTTTTTGCAAAATCATATACAAACCAAATTTGAGAAAAATCTGTGCAATTTTTTTGTTTGTGATAGGTTGAAGTGAAGATCCGGAAGCAGCTTTATATGAGGGCTATGATTAAGAATTGTCTTATAAGATTTCTTTTTGGACTAATAATGGATGTAATAAACATACACAAACCCAATTTGACCGACATCTAGATGATAATTTGGATCTTATGCCAATTTAAGTTGATCTTATAGGGGTCATTTGTATGGCGAATAGGTTTGAACATGCACCGATTTTCACCAATTTTCACCAATTTCAGTAGCGATGGCTGATAGAAGTTTATATACCAAATTTCATCAAAATATACTCATATTTGAGATCTACAGTTTGATTGCAAGGTTTAAATGGACACACAGACGGACAGACGGACGAGCGGATAGGTTTAATAAAATATTTTCGGTATTTGCAAACATCAGGACAAACTCGTTATACTCTGACCACATAATAGTTTAGGGTATAAATAACACTTTTAAAGAAGAAACAAACAAATTCTGCCATGTATATTGACGAAAGTATTTTCTCAAAAGAACTTTTAGTTCGTTATTTCTCTATGACTTCAATTCCATATGGAAAATTTGGGATATTTCTGGGAGACTAATGTATCGCGAAAAAATGTTTTAGGAAGTCTCAATGCAAATTAAATTATTTTAAAACAATTATGGAGGAAAAATATAACAGTTATTTAAATTTGAAACAATAAAGCGATGAAAAATTTATATATTTTAACCTAATTTTATTTTCAAAGGGTCTGGAATTTTTCTTCAAGTTTGGCTATGCGTTTTTAATAATCACCCTACTAATAATGATATGGATGTCACTGGCGAGAGCATCACTATATAATCATGGTGAATTAGATGAAATGAGATACCCGCCATGCACATTTAACTCCATGTGTACGTGTTCAAAGTCTTCACCAGATCTTGGTATAGTTAATTGTAAAAATGTGCCGTTTCCGGCTCTGCCTCGAATGGTAAATCAATCAAAGGTATGATAAATAAAGAACATTTCATAAATTAAAGTTACTTTTACATTGTCCCACAGAGTCATTAGAGTTTTAGTTAAATTAAAAAAAAACAGGCCTCATACGAAGCCAAACTCCATATTTTACTTCTTCAAAACGTCAATTTTCCAAGTTGAATTGCACGTTAATAAACTTTCAGAAAATTTCATGGATTTTAAAATTTTTGCTTTATAATAAATAAGAAGAAGCAAACACAAATCCGATCGGAATTGTAACTACGACATCAAATCAATTCCGAACGGAAGTTTTAAAATACCTGATCCCGAATTCTTTTATTCATGTACATGCGAAATTTATGATTTGGTATTCAATAGAGTAAATTATATCGGGATTTATTCGAAAGCATTTAACATATTCCACGATACTTTAAGCACTATAACGTTTACAATGCTTCTAGGGCTTCGAAAAAAATTAAAATTCAATGTAAAGGGTGTCCCAAACTTCACGCAAGATTTGAATTTTCCGATATTTATGCAGTAAAGTGTTGGCTGACGGTTCAGAGTAAGTA
Organism: Cordilura impudica; assembly: GCA_963682025.1. Taxonomy (NCBI): domain Eukaryota; kingdom Metazoa; phylum Arthropoda; class Insecta; order Diptera; family Scathophagidae; genus Cordilura; species Cordilura impudica. The sequence continues at coordinate 113,668,921 of OY821517.1, forward strand.
AAAATGGAGCATTACAGGATAAAACAACATGTTTTCGTTGTTAAACAATATTTCAAAAATGATCAAAACGATCATAATCATCCTAAGCGATGAAGCATATTTTCACCTTGATGGCTTCGTTAATCATCAATATTACCGTTTTTGTGGTTCCACATGTGTTTATCGAAAAACAAATACATCCATAACGCGTCACTGTTTAGTGCGCATTTTGGGCTGGAGGCATCATCAAGCAGTGACTTACTGATGCTGGATATAGCGACATGAGAACAGTGTTTTTTCTGCCTAAATTGGATGATATTGATGGGGTTGTTTGAAGTCTAAGGTCTATGCCAGCAAGCCAATAAACACTCTGGAATTGAAGGAGGAATTTATATTAATGCAAAATGGTCATGGAAAACTTTAACAAATGGGTACGTATGTGCCAGCAAAGCCGTAGAGGCTATTCTGTACTTTATGAATCAATGAAAAAAAAAAAAACAAATAATGTAAAGAAAACAAACTGTGTTTTCTATTTAATTCAAATCTGGCATGAATTTTCGGACACCCTTTATATTAAAAATTTTGCCTATGAAAAAAAAAATATTAATAATTTGTACATATATTAAAATTTTTATCAGTTATTAAGACTCAGTGGGACCATGGATCTTTTGTAATTAATTTACATAAATTATATTTATTTAAAGGTTTTCATGCTTCATATGGAAAATACAGGCCTACGGGAAATTGAACCATATTTTTTGCAATCAACAGGTAAGCCGTTGAAGGAACAAAAATGATTTCGAAAAATGTTATCAACACATTACATTTTTAAGGCATGTATCGTTTAAAAATATCGGGAAATCATTTAACAGAAATACCAGATGATGCTTTTACCGGCCTGGAACGTTCCTTGTGGGAACTTATACTGCCACAAAATGATTTAGTGGAAATACCATCAAAATCATTAAGGCATTTACAAAAATTAAGACATTTAGATTTGGGTCACAATCACATAACTCACATTCAACACGATTCATTTCGCGGTCTAGAAGATTCATTGCAAACACTCATATTACGCGATAATTGCATCTCCACACTGCAGGCTCATTCATTTACAGGCCTCCTAATATTGGAAACATTGGATTTGAGTGGCAATAATTTATTTGAAATTGATCCTAATGTCTTTGTGGATGGTATGCCAAGACTAACCAAACTTTTGTTAACGGACAATATATTATCGGAGATACCATATGATGCATTAGGGCCATTGAAAAGCTTACGTACATTGGACATATCACACAATGTGATATGGTCGTTGAGTGGCAATGAGACATATGGTATCCAATCTACCACAAAGTTGAATTTGGACAATTTACATCTGGAATATAATAATATAAGTATGTTGCCACCAAATTCATTTAAATACTTCGATATTGTTAATCGTACATTTTTGGATGGTAATCCAATACATACAATGAAGGTAAGTGGAAAGTATTTAATGTTTGCTTCAAATAATGTTTTCGGTAGATTACAAACATATTGTACTTTAAAGTAACGTATTGAGGGCAGATTACAATATAAAATCGGTCGAAAGTTAGTGCAGCTTAACGTTTTAAACCCAATGAACTTTAGAGTTTACACCAGTAAGAAAATAGAAGAATAAATAAACGAAGACTTCCAACATCTTCAAGATTAGTATCACTTATCACCTTTTTCACTTAAAAGTAATCAATCGAATCGAAAGTAGTGACTTCATGTGCTGATGTTGAAATCTTTAGGATTATATTATTGATGTTTTAAAATCTAACATGTAAGAGTGTTATGTTCGGTAATGCTGAATCTTTATTTTAGGCATATATTGCCACAATGATGCCCGATTTACCGCATTTTAAATACCAACCTGCTCGAAATAATGGCATACAATATTATCCTGAATTGTTTATTATGTGAATGAGCGCGATTTCAACAGACAGACGAACAAACGGACAATGGGCGGATGGACACAGCTATATCGACTCTTGCTTTTTTAAGAGTCTGCAATAACATCATATGTATATAAACAATTGAACTCCGATCCAGAACATCATATATCATAGATTGAAGTATTTTCGAAGCCAGTACTGTGTAACGTTTGAAAATTAAAAAAAAAAAAACAACCCATTGCATATTTAATTTACGTGAAAAATATATCTATATATATAAAATTCATTTGCTGTTTGTTTGTTTGTTCGTTTGATCGCTATACAAATTTTTATTCTGAAATTTCTCTGAAATTTAATACACACGATCTCTGTTCCATAGGGAAGGTCACCATATGCTTCTTATCGGCCACGCCTACTTTTAAACCCACTTTTTATATACAATTCATTTTCTGCTTTTTGCTATATTTGTTCGCTATACAAAGTTTTATTTTTAACGGATTTCACTGAAATTTGGTACACACGATCTCTGTACCCCAGGGAAGGTCACCATATGTTTCTTATCGGTCACGCCTACTTTTGCACCCACTTGTTTAAATTTTTACGGGTTTCGATCGAATTTACTGCACATTATTCGCAAATCCCAGGCAAGGTCGTCATATACTTTTATCGCCCACGCCCACTGTTTTTAATTTTCTATATAGGCTTTTAGTGTTTATTAACATATTTTAACAGATACAGGTTGACACCGCTGTAGGATTACTCCGATTATAAATATTTGCATCTCGCCGTTTTAACTACAATGGAAAACAAAATATTACATTTATTTCCATCTCGCCTTTTGGCTACATTGGAAAGCAACCTATTACAAATATTTCCATTTCTTCTTTTTCATTTTTCACTATATAAATGAGTTGTAAAGGTGGAAAAAGAACTATTTGCAATTGTGACTTGCACATGAAACTATAGCATATAGGCCGTACTACTTCAAATGCAAAAAGGCTTAGACTAAACAGAACTCTAGAGAAACCGATCAGACCCAAATTTGTATCGAGTCTCAACGAGTTAGACAATCTGAGTCGAGAGATGCTGAAACACCTGAGCAAACCCAATAACGTTTTGAAGCCCAAAGATCAAGACAAGCTTTGTAAGAGAAGCGGAAATGCCTCAAGTGCGTCTAGGAATCCAGCGGCTAAGACAAGCTTAGTCGAGGGAAGTGAAACTCCGGAATCGACTCAACAACGTCTTCAGGCCCAACAGATAAGACAAGCTGACTCCAGGGAATGTGAAACTCCTGAAACGACTGTAATATCCCTACCATAAGACTTTTGTATGTTGGTTCTTCATTGCAAGAGATGGTACAAAAGACAATCTCTTACGGTAGTAGGTATTAACTTAGAATCGCCCTGTTTTTCTCATAGATAAATATATGTCGCCTGCTCCAGAGTTGGGAGCCAGCACAAACTTTTCGTATATGCACTAGAAGGAAAAACCAGAATTGTTGTATATCCCGAAGCTCTAGATTAACTAAAATTCGTAACTTTTAAACATCACACACTCAAAATAATCCACGCTTAGTTGTAATGGTAGATCCCGGGCAAGACTGGGTAAAAACGGCTAGTTTTATATAAACGCTAACAAAAGTTTCAAACATAAAATTCAATAGATAAAACAAAATATATTTTAAATATCTGGGCACCAGGTAGAGGATATGGAATGTGATCGAAAAAATTTTAACATACATAAAATTTAATAATAAGGAAACTATTAAACCTAGAGTTTTTATTTTCTTCTATGCAATTGAAATTGTATTAAAGCAAAAGTTATAGTTGTGATCACTAATTTTGAACTTATGGACCTTTTCCGTTAAACCTTTCATTAGAGATTTTCTAGTGCTTTCTGTCACTTTTTTGGAATAGGTAGTACATCTACGTTTAAGATCTTTTCCAATTTGGGACATCTTTTTTGTGCTCTTTGCCACCCTTTTCACATGAGCCCAATATCTCCCCACTGGCCTAAGCTCCGAACAGTTTAGAGGATTTGCCTCCATTGGTACAAAAACCACGTTATTGTTCTTATAGCACTCAAGAGCTTCCTTACCATAGTGACAGCATGCGAAATCGAGCCAAAAATATGTGGAAACAATGTGTTGGCTTGTGAAAGGAAGTAGTCTTCTTTGCAAATACACCTAAATATAAATTTCGGTATTTATAGAGCCCGTTCAAATAATTGACTTGTTTCTTTTGCCGCAACTGCATCTTACTTGCCATACCAGTTATTTATTTTTTTTTTTTTTTTTTTGATATTTTGACTGTTTCGACTTCATACGTTCTTTTTCCATTATGCAACATGATTTAAATTTTCGTTTTTGTACTCAAAATTATTTTTTGTGCGTTCCTATCCGGAACTTTTTGGACTTTGTGTTTTTCCAAACCTGGCTTTAACTTTTCGCATCGAATAGTCCGAGCACTGAGATAACCTGATGCTTTTCTACCAGATGTGTTGGGAGCTGTTTTCAATATGCCTCCTGTTTTCTTGGCTTTACAAGCACCATGTTTTCTATCAGTGGTAAAAATCTCCTGATAGTTTCTAATATCATTGGAAACAGTTTGACGGCAGACCTTTGTTTCTTTGAACAACTCTTGAACAACTATGACCATGTTGGATTTTTTTTTTGTAAATATTTAATAATTTTAGAAAGATCTTTTATTTCGTCACTCACTTTAATCAAACTAACATCAAGCATAACTGACATATTTTTTTAACTTGATAAAAAAATGCAAATTATGTTTGTGAAGAAAAGTTAAGAGGAAATACGTATTAAGATATTTTCTATCTCACTTCTTATGTGAACCAAAATAAGCAGAGTACAAATATGTTACGATCGTATGAATCAGCGAATTATAAATAGAGTATTTACCAAGTTAAAAAAAATTCCTATACATGGCGTTAGGCACAGCTCGGCTATGCTTATAGGATATGTGAAACTAGTTCAAGAAAATACACTTTTTGTAATCGAATGAAAGTTTATCAACAAAGAAGTAGTTCAAGAATTCAATCCCGTGAAGCCAGAACTAGTATTCAAAGAACTGGAAATAGTCATACGAGAGTAACTATTTCTTGAATGATTTCATGGATGGTACATTAAGACAAAAAGAAAAACCCAACGACAGCAAGTATTCAAAGAACTAGAAATAGTCATACGAGAGTAACTATTTCTTGAATGATTTCATGGATGGTACATTAAGACAAAAAAAAACCCAACGACAGCAAGGAGGACTACAATTGAGAATGATCAACTTTTCAAAGAAAACCCCTATATACAATTTTCTTTCTTTAAACTATAAATCAGCTATTTAATACTAGCTTTTAGTACCCGGTATTGCATGGGTTGCTCGAAGAGATTACATGCTGAATGTCCTTGAAATTTTCACAAAGCAAATTTCATAAATGTTTACCACATAGAAGACATTAGCAGGTGATATTTTTAGTGTATGACATTTTTGTTTGATTTACGTCATTGCTAATTACAATTTAACTTGAATTACAAATGCTTAAATCTGTTGGCATTAGGAGTATGTGAGAAATAAAATCCTGTTAATATCGTTGCTCCAATAATATTATGACCAATGGGTGTTATTCTTAATTGCTTTTCATTACAAAGTTTCAGGGCATTAGAAGCTCTACAAAGCTTTTTACAAAAATCAAAAAACTCAATTTTCTGGAAAGTCCGACAATTAATATAGGTACACCTACTTTAATTCTAATTGGGGTATGGAACTATACACAATTCGACAGAGTTAAGAAACTCGATTCGGTATATGATGCAATGCACTTCGTCCATAACGAAATATTCACTGAAGTTTATATGGTTTATCAGAAACTACGGCAAGTATTTTGTAACGTGGGCTAGAGTTTTCTGTTTTAAATCAGATAAAGCTCTATCACAAAGACAGCTTTCATGTTCTTGTTTATTCTTGGATACATATTGTCTTTTGCTTATTGTTTTGATGACACTAAATTACAAATCCTTTGGGAACGATCTATCCCATTATGATATATCCCATACCAAAAAATTTTCATTATTTATTCTAGATCAGAGTCCGACCACCTTCTAGTAGAGTTGCCGGTATACCTGAGGAAGCTATTGCTATGGCATCTTTACATTTTTAATTTAAGCATCAATCTGAATCGTCTAAAAAAAAGCTTCCCCTTCTGTGTTTATATGCTGCATCAATAACTAATCAAAAATATATTTTTGTTTAGAAAGCAATCTTGGCATCATCTCTGCGATATTTATTTATTTTCTTAATTAATTTATTTATGATTTTATTTATTTACTAGATGTAACCCGGTGTGCTTCGCTACACCTCCCCCTCCCCCACCCTTCCGAATCGTTATGAAAGGGTTCACACAAAGTCCCAAGGCACTCACTAATACAGTAATTCAGATATATCATATTTAATATTAAGTTTGTGTGGGGGAACCACGCGCATTTGTCTAACACCGCCCATTTTTTTGTCTGACTAATCACGTTAATAATAGATGACCTGAGACAAATTTGCAAAGCTTTCTCTATAATAGTATTTAATATATATGATATTAAAAATTTACTTTGTATGGGAGGTGTCACGCCCACTAAAAATATTTAAAAAAATTAAAGCCTGTAGAACTCCCATTTCCGCAGTAAGACTATGTGAAAATTTCAGGAAGATCACATGAGTAGTTACGGAGATTACCTCCTACAAACAAACAAACAAACAAACAAATATTACATCTTTATTATGTTAGTATAGGTTATTAGTATAGATATTTTTATTTCAACGCTTGTTGATGCTGATATACAATGTTTTTTGTTTTTTCATTCGGTACAACAATTATCAGATTTTTCGGCGTTCCTACCCTGGAGCAAGGTACATGTAGCTGCCCATGAGAAGAAGATGGATTATCCATATTAGATCTGGCAACACTTAACTATTGGCCTTGAACTTAGAATATCATTTGGCAATTTTTCTTTTTAGCGATTTTTGATTTTGCCCATTTTTGATTTTGAAGATTTTTGTTTTTTGGGCGATTTTAATTTTTCGGGATTTTTGGGTTTGGCGATTTTTGATTTTGGCAATATATTTTCCACGAAAAATCACATTGATAACTAATGAACTTGTCAAAAGACTGTCGCTTTCGTAGTGCTTCATATTTTTTACATAGGAGGTGCCACGCCCACTAATCCAATACCGCCCATTTTTTGTTCGACTAATCATACAAAGAACCTATGGGCTCACGCAAAGTCACAAATCTCTCTCTTTTACAGTACTCTAGATATATGACATTAAATAGTTACTTTGCATGGGGAGTGCCACGCCCATTGGTGTGAACCCGCCAATTTTTTGTTCGACTACTCATACCAAGACGAACACCAGTTATATGATATCATATATTTACTTTGTATGGGCGGTGCCACGCCCACTGCTCTTTTTTGTCTAACTAATCAAATGAATAACTTATGGGCTCACACAAAGTCCCAAGACGCTCACTATTACAGTACTCCAGATATATGGCATTTTATATTTACTTTGTATGGCGGGTGCCACGCCTATTGGTCCGATACTGCCCATTTTGCATCCGACTACTCCCATTAATAATAGGTGACATCAGAAAAATTTGAAAAGCTCTGTCTATCACATTACTCGAGATATATAATATTGAACTATTACTTGTATGGGAGGTACCACGCCCACTTATCCGATCCCGCCCATTTCCGGCGTAGCTACGAATATTAACAATAGGTGACCTCACACAAATTTGCAAAGCTCTCCCTATCTTAGTACTCAATATATGTATATGATATTAAAAATTTACTTTGTGTGGGAGGTGCCACGCCCACCAAAAATATTTAAAAAATTATAGCCTATAGCACTTCCCATATCCGCAGTAAGACTCTGTGAAAATTTCAGGAAGATCAGATGGGTAGTTACGGAGATTACCTCCTACAAACAAACAAACAAACAAACAAACAAACAAACAAACAAACACACATTACCTCTTTATTATATTAGTATAGATTAAGAAATTACTAAACTAAAATTAATTCATTTTCCTCGACATCTCGTCAATTTGTTTTTCCAATCGGTGCGATCAATTTGTACTTAATAATTATGAGAGATGTTATTAATTAGGCATTTGTTTTCAGTGATGAAAATCTTTCGATAAATCATTTTTAAAACGCCCAAGAATTGCAGAGTTTAAGGGGTTTGGAGAGACCATACATGCTAACTAAAATATAAAAGAAATCCCTCAGGTTGTTGGGAAAAGAACACCATACAGCTTTTCGTATAGCTAGCTCCCACTGTGGGACATTTTCCATTCACCCGTAAGTACTCACACGCTTCTGGAAACGTTTCACATGCACTGCCTTCCATTTTTTTAAGATCAGCAAAACAAGTTGGTCCCTTTTATCGTGAAGCAGCATTCGAAGGCAATAACACTCTAAGTTAGATATGGGCTCGGTTTACACACGGCCGAGAGCATTCCCTTCCATTCCGGTCCAGTGTGCTACTTTTATCATACTTTTTTAGATGTGTTCCAAGTATAGCATCGGAGAACTTCGGAATATACCTGGGTTTGAGTAAAATAACCATCTCTACAAAATTCAGAGAAACCCGTTACAGTGAGGATTGGAAACTCTTTGGTGTAAATTAAATGAAATATGTAACGCTGGAAAATCGTTGATGAAATATAATTTCAGGCTGTATTGAAATTGGTATTAAAATGTTTGACTGGAGCCGAGTTAGTAGTTTAAAACAGTTTTTTTTAGTGAAAGCCCCCCCAAATCCTTCCAACCTTTTGGAAGGAAAAAAACAACACCTTATTAAATTTCGTTAGAATAAGATTATTAGTAGTATAGAAAAAGCATTTTGTAATTTAAGTTTATATGGGACGTGCTACGCCCCTTTGTCTAAAAGTGATTCAGATATTTTACATCCGCGTAAGTAAATTTCAAGAAAACTGTTTCAGAGAAGCAAACAAACAAACTGATATACAAAAGTTTTTATATTATTTCTAATATTTTTATAATATTAACATTATGATAAGGTTCAACAGCTCGTTACAAAGCTGGAACAAAGGGTTTCTGCAGGTCAACTGTAGAAGAAATAATAAAGTATATTTGGTTTGCAAGAGCTGAGTTTTATCTTATCGATTATATGTATATGGTACAGTACATGTTAGATAAACTAATAAAACTAATTATCTGTTAATATTTATTCTGTTGTTAAATGTTTTTTAATTTTTTTAGGATGATGCTTTCAAACCCGCAAAAATACGTGAAATTTATATGCGATATTGTGGTCTAACTGAAATATCAACCATGGCTTTCGACAGTTTAGTAAACAGTCTTCAAATTTTAGATCTTTCCGGCAACAATTTAACACATTTACACCATAAACTTTTCAATAAGTTTGATGTTCTAAGGTAAGAGAAATCCTACTACTTTATATGTTATTGAACCGCAATATCTTTAGAAAATATATATTAATCGTTTATGCAAATATTTGGTACAGTGCCTACAGTTACACCCACAATTAAGTGAACCATTTTTATAAATTGCCAATTTGCAAAACAACTTCATAAAACACACAGTGGGAGGAAATTTTTTGGAAATAACTCTGAAAATAGCCTATGTTCTGTAGGTCACATCCCCAAAATGATTTCATTAACATCAAAAGTGAAAGCAATACGATTATTTTAACATCAAAAAATTCACTTTTGGTAAAGTGAATTACAGATATCTTTAAAAGTATATGGGTCAATTAACCGAATAAATTTTTAATCAAAAATCAATGCAATATCATCTTTGAATAAATAAGTACTCTCATTTAAATTAAAAGATCAAAATGTTGGCGATATTTTCTGCAAAGTGTCTTTCAGAACATACAAAGGTAGTTATACTTTTCGGACAGGAAACTTCTCAAAGGAGAGTTTAATGTAAGAAAAACTCGTTTATTTCTAAATTCTCAACATATACCAGGAATAGGTTGCTTTTTAAATAAAAATTAATGTTTCTAAACATTGTGTGTTTAATTATGTTGGTAACTGTACTGTTTTTCATAGCCACAAGTATGTATTCTATAAGGAGGTGACGTAAAATTTTGCAAAATAATATTATAGGTTTTTGCTCACTTTTTGTTAAGCCGATTGTTGTCATCAAATTTGTTTGCACAACAATCATCTCTTACTTGTAAACATTGTTGTAAATCACACTGCAGAATTAGGAAATATGTAGAAATTATCATACCAACAACATAATTTTGTATGGCTTCCTTAAGTGGGTCTATAAGAGCACGACCTTATTTTTAGACTTATTGAAAAATTGTTTGTGTATGGTTTTTGTGTATTTGCAGACATTACTTTAGTCATTTAAATTTAAACAGTGTCTGTTCGTTATAAATTGCTGGTTTTTTAGTAAAATACTTTCTAAAAAAATGTCAATACATACTTATATTCCTGAAGACTCCTAAAAGTCTCATTTAAATTCCTAATGAAATCTGAATGTTTGTGTAATTGACTTAATAAAAAAAATAATGGTTTTATTCCTCTTTTTTTCCTTCATCGATTCATTTTGCATAAGTTTGTTCCAATAAATACTTTTCGCTTGACAAAAATTAAATTTATCAAACTCGTTCTTGAAATACTTCTTGAACATACAAACTTACATTGTAATCTGTAGTTTTTTTTTTTTGTATATTTCTACTTTTAGACCTGATAAAATTACATTATTCCAGATAATTTAGTTAAAGTTTTTTTTATTTATAATATTAATAGGCTAGGTGATTTCTTGTTGCCGATGTTTTGTTCTACCGTTTTATCCTGATTTGGACCAAGCGTATATTATTTGAAAGGTATTTCTTTTTAGCTGTTTACCAGATTTACAGATTTTTTTTAGAGTAAAATGCATTTAAAGTTCCTAATAACACATACATAAAATTATACGTATGGTATGTGTGTGTTTATTAAATTTGTTAATGTGTTTTTTAATGAGTTTCTTTAAGTCGATTCGAAAAAAATATTCGAATTCGATAAAATTTATTCTCTCGTATAAGTTATTCTCTCGATAAAATTTATTCTCTTGTATAAATTTGTTTGAATTTTTACTTAATTTGTCAAATCATTAAGAACAAATTCAAATGTGTAACTACTTTCATTTCACAATGAAAATTCTTTACGAAAGCTTTTTTTTTGTGTCGAATCGACTTACTGATTAACCCGAGAGAGCCCATAGAGACCGTGGCTGATTCATTATGATTCTTTTTAACCACTTTTGCTTTCCTCTTTTACGTGTCCAATTTCGATGATTTCATAAAGTCCAACATGTTAATGTTAATGGATTTACAGCGCGAACTTCTAAAATGTTCTGCAAGAAATATGAATCTAATATAAAATGCAGAATAGCATTCACTTGCTTCACTGCACCATCTGCATATATCATCATTCATTATACACATTTTTACCATATGGCACACATAGTTCAAAACTGACTCAACTCAAAATTTTAATTTTTCGGGTTTATATGCTTAATACACTCGTTTATCTGTAAAAAAAAAATATCAGTGTGTTTTGTTGTTGTTAACTGTTGCTAAAAAAACAGTTATGTCTTTCTATATGTTTCAATTGGTATAGTTTTTATCGATTTCTGAAAAATGAAAATTTTGTGTTGTCACTTTTGAACTAGGTATGCGATATGCTTAGTAAAGGTATTATGACCTGGGGTCGAATCGTCGCATTCGTTATCAAAATTTTTCGATCGAAATTATTTTTTTATTTTCCAAAATAAAATACAAAGAATAATTTTACTCTGTCCATAGTTAATGGTAAAAGTGAAATGAGGTCTGATGATTGTCCGTCTTCTTTAAATAATAAACCAAAATATGGAATTTCGATTGATTTTACTCGATATCGAATGCGACGATTTGCCCACTGTTCTTAACATAATCACCAATCTAAGTTATTTTCTATCCGAAAATAGAAGACTCTTACTGTTCAGCACTAAATTTTGATCCCAAATTGATTCAGTCTGCACACTGCAGTTGGAATTCGTTCATTATTGGGTGAAACAGGCATTCTTGGAAGTTTTCCTCACTTTCAACGAAAAATTGATAACATATTTAATTTCGAAATTTTAAAAGGGTGTCACAAAATTCAAGCGAGATTTGAATTAAACACAAAACACAGTTTTTTCTTTAGATTGTTATTTTGTTTATTGAATCCTAAAGCACACATGCCTCCATGGCTCTGCTGGCACAAACGTACTTTTTTGTCGAAATTCTCCAGTGATGCAGTGTTGAATTTCCTCCTTCAATACTCGGATGGTTGTGGGCTCATTGACATAGACATTTGACTTCAAATATCTTCATAAAAAGAAATCCAATAGTGGTAAATCACACGAACACAAAACGAGAGAGTACACGACCAAGAAATATCTTATGTAGTAATTGAATCGTTTCACGGGCTGTATGGCATGTGGCACGGTCTTGTTGAAACCACAAGTCGTCCACATCAGTATCATCCAATTTAGGCAGAAAGAACTCTGCTCTTATGTCGTGATATCGTTATGTCGTGATATCACTGCTAAACAAGCATCACTTTCGAAGAAGTATGGTCTAATAATGCCTCCAAAATCCGCATCTAACAGTGACACCTTTCCTTTATGTTTCGATAAACACATGTAAGTTCTCTCAAATCCAAATGCAGCAATTTTGACTATTAACGAAGCCATCAAGGTGATAATGTGCTTCTTCGTTTAGGATGATTTTGTTCGAAAAGTCAGCATCCATTTAATGTTCAATAACCCATTCAATGACTTTTTTCTCTGTGCATAGTCATTTGGCATCAGTTCTTGTGTCAATTGAACTTTATAAGCGTGGAGACGCAGATCTTCAGTGAGTATATGCTGTTGAGAGCGTTCACCAATACTCTTAGGCACTGCTTTGATATTGACATTTGAACGGTTTATCTTTGGACGATCAGTGTGTTCACCATCACCAATTGATTCAGTCTGCCTGCATTTTTCAATAACTCTCTTCACAGTTGACGAAGTTAGAAAAATATTCCTACTATATTTTGTACGAAATTTTTGAACTGTAACCGATAAACTTTCATTATTTTTGAAATATTGTTCAACAACGAAAACGCGTTGTTCTATCGTGTAATGCTAAATTTTAACTTACCTTGAATTGTCTTTTTCTTTACTGTACAGATTCAAATCATGAGTGCATTTTGGGACACCCTTTTTTATGATCTGTCCTAAGGCTTACATAATGGATTTTATACTTTCTGTGAGTATAATCCTTTCTGTCTATCTGATATATAGATCAAGCGGTGTAACATAGCGAATGATTTCCAACACACCAGTTGAAGTGGCTCTCATAGCTCAAGTAAGACTTACCAATGATTTCCTGTTCAGTTTAGAGTGCATATCCCTATATTTCTCCAAAAAACTAGAAATCTTCAAGGCTTCATGAATCATTTTCGGGTAGATACCATAAATTTAATGCATTCAATGTAAGACTTAAATTCTAAAAAAGTTCATTCGATTTAAGAAATATTGTTGAACATTTCTTTCGGTGAAGGATTTTAAAAATAATTCTCTTTTATAACCTAACAAATAATTCCAGAATATTAATTTGTGGTTGGATTTCTTTATGCTTATTTGAACTGAATTGACAAGATTACATTATAATTTATTTATTTATTTATTTATTTAATTCAGCTACAATAAAGCAACAGCTGAGCAATATTTACAAAAATATTTTATAAAAATAATACCGACTTTAAATACAGTTATAAACATAATCATTAGTTCAAATATGTCGTTAATCTTCTTTTAATAACATCAACATCATCGGATAAATCAATTAAAGTATAGTGTCTGTTCACTTCGGTGCAAATTCTTCGGAATGGATCGAAATTAATGAAATTTGATGTGTAGAAATTCAGGTAAACCGGCTCATACGATCGAAGTTGTCTGTTAGGCACATTTATACAAATTTTTCCGAGAAGGCATTCAGAATCAATTTTACCATGAACCAGGTTGAGGAAGAATGTTATATTAGAAATGATCCTTCTACTTTTCAAAGTTGGAAGCTTTATTAGAGCCAAACGACTGCGATAGGGTGGAAGACTCAATTCCGCATTCCACTCAAGATATCGTAGACAAAATAGTAAGAATTGTTTCTGAACTGATTCAAGTTTTTTGATGAAAACATTGTACTGTGGTTCCCAGATTACTGATGCGTATTCAAGTATCGGCCTGACCAAAGACGTGAATAGATTTTTTGTTATATAAGGATCATTAAATTCCTTTGCCCAACGCTTTATAAAAGATAAAACACCATTTGCCTTATTAACAGTCATTGTTACGTGAGAATTAAAACTTAGTCTTTTATCAAAATGAACTCCCAAATCTATGAACGATTCAACTGAGTTTAGTTTTGTGTCATGGATGACATAGTGGTTCGAAGATGGCGAATATCTAGAGAAGGTCATAGACTGACATTTTTTTAGACTTAATTCCATTAAGTTGACATTGCACCATTTGTAGAAGCTATTTAAGTCAGACTGGAGACGTATACTGTCTTCGTTGTTTATGATGGTGGAGGAGATTTTTACATCGTCGGCATACATAAGAATATTGCTATATTGAATAGACTTTGGTAGATCATTAATAAACAGCAAAAATAGGAGAGGTCCAAGGTGACTCTCTTGAGGGACACCGGAAGTAACATCTATATATTTCGATTTAGAGTTATTGAAAATTACACATTGCTTACGATGTTTTAAGTACGACCGAATCCATTTTAAGAAGTTCCCGGAGAATTCAATAGCATCAAGTTTCGCTAGCAGTAGATCATGGCTAACCTTATAAAAAGCTTTGCTAAAGTCCGTGTATATAACATTAGTTTATTTATTTTTGCAGAATCCAGAGTTTATATAGGAAGTAAATTCCATTAGATTAGTAGTCGTAGACCGTCCTTTGCAAAAGCCATGTTGAGCTGGTGATAGAATTGATGACATTTCGTGTGATAATATATCAGTTATAATTTTCTCAAAAAAGTTTAGGTATAGCATTAAGCTTTGCAATTGCTCTATAATTAGTAGCATCACTGCGGCTACCAGATTTGTAGTGCGGAATAATAAATGAATTTTTCCAACACTTTGGAAAGAAGCCGAATTTAAGAGAGTTATTATATATAAGAGTTAACGGGGTAGCCAATATTTCAGCACAATTTCTTAAGATACAGCTGGGAATACCATCTGGACCTGGATTAAGTGAACTTTTTATACTTCTTAGATTCTTCAGAACAGTCAACACGTCTAAGGATGAAATATTAATTGATGTCAGCCTTGGAATATCATAGGGATATCGTGTGTTGCTTAACGTCCTTGTGGCAAATGTGGATGCAAAGAATTCAGCAAAAACATCTGCAATATCAACATCGTTTGAAAGGACAGTATCATTCATTTTCATAGTGGTTGGGTATGATGAAATTTTACGTTTGGAATTTACAAAGTTGTAAAACATTTTTGGATTTTTTTTTATATTTGAATTCATTTTACTAAGATAACTATCGTAACATTTTTTATTTTCTAGGTATAATATATAGACTTTGATCAATTTGGTTATTACTTTTCTTAAATTTCCTATAGAGCCTGTTTTTCCGATTTTTCAACCATGCTAGTGTGATTGTATTCCATGGAGGAGCATTTACATTAACTATTTTTATTAAAGGAACAGTTTTCGTTTTATTTGTTGAAATTATCTTATAAAAAGTTTCGATTACCTGATCAAAATTACTTCCATCGTTTGAAAATGAAATGATTTCAAGCCAGTTATAGTCAGATAGTAATTGATTTAACAACAGGTAGTTAGTTCGTTTAAAGCACAATGATTCAGAAAAACTAGAAATATTAGGTCTCTGTGGAAGTGGTGTGGATATTAAAAGTGTTGGATGATGACAATCCTCAGGAAAACTTAACGGACTTGTTCTAATTACACTGAATAGTGTAGGGTTATTTACGAACACGAGATCCAGCATTCTATCATTGCAGTTAGGAACGCCATTTATTTGGAAAACACACATATCAGCAAGAGATTTAAGGAAATCATGACTCCAATCAGTTTGGGTAATTGGAACTAAGAAATCAGTATCATCTAAGTTTATCCAAGATGTTGTCGGTATATTAAAGTCGCCAAGTAGGATCAGGTAGTCAGTTGGTCTTATTTTATTTGCAACAGATCTAATAGCGAAAGCGTGGTTTTCATAAATTTGGAAATCGGAGTTGGGAGGTATATAAGAGCAAGTAATAAATAGTAAATTCTTTCCAAATTTTATGGCCATAACCACTAGCTCCAAATTTGAAGAGTTTTCTACGATGATTTCTTCAGCAGGATACATACTCGACACAGCAATTAAAACACCGCCACCAAGCTTTCCATTTCTATCTCGCCTAAAGATTTGATATTTATCACACATTATTTTGGAGTTATTAATATTACTTTTTAGCCAGGTTTCCGTTAAAACAACAATATGAAATTCAAAATCGAAACTGTTCAGGAATATATTAGAGAGCTTAGAATTTATCCCATTGACATTCTGGTAAACAATGTTAAGAGTTGAGGTTGTTAATAGTTTTTTGGGTTCAGGTTGGCAGAAGTTGGGAGACGAGCAAAGTTTTCGTCACGATAAATAAATTCACGTACTAGTGCATTTTTCGGCCAAAAGTTAGTATTTACAATTTGATCAAATTGGTCTACTGGAACAATTATTTTGAAAGAGGCCCTATTCCTTGAATTCATTTTATAAACGAGAGTGTCATCAGGTAGTGTATTATTGAACTTAGACTTTATAAAGTTTTTAATTTCTTCGGCAGTCGTATCGTAATGGAAACGTGCAGCAAAAATGGTTCTTCTGGGTGAAATAGTACGAAGTTCTCTAAAAATTTCCGCAGGTTTTGGTACTAAAGTGTTAACATTTGGAGACGTTATCGAGGGCAAAGATGGATTAGGAGATCCAACATCAGTTTCCAGAGAGGGGGCTAAAACTTCTGTTGGAGGTATTTGAGAATTCACAGACGTAAAAAGCTTAATTCAGTGAGAGTTTTGTAATTTCCGTATCTATTTATTCTTCTAGGAATCCTTGCGAAATAAGTAAACAAGTATTAGAATTAATGTAGGTGGACACTGATTTTAAAATTATAGCTTGAATACCTTGGAGATCATCTCCATATTGTGATATTATCGGTTGTAGGATGATTTTGATAAAAGTCTACTGCATTCGAAATGAACACCTGAACCTAAACCAAGTTTACCCCAATGAACAGTGGAGCCCAATAAAACTAACTTAAGATTCCGACAACCCTTCTGAAAATATATTAGAAGTAAGGTCGAAAAAATCTTAACTCAATTTTTTTCTGAAGCATTATTTGAATTTTTTATATCCTCCACCCACCGTGCAGAGGGTATATAAGTTTGCCATTCCGTTTGTAACGCATTTTTATAACAACCCGGGTCGATATAGCAATTTTCGTTCACAATTTCGAGCAGGTTTTTATTGAAAATGGGATAAATCGGGGATCATTGTGCCAAGATATGTTTAAAAATATGAAGACACGTCTAAAAAATATTAAATATTCAGCGTGTATGTTGTAATAATTTAGTATTAAGTTTATCAAATTGTATATTTTTTAATATATTTTGTTTGCATTTGTTATAAATAGTACAATAAGTCCAGGAGGCAAATCGTCGCATTCGATATCGTGTAAAATTAATCGCAA
Organism: Cordilura impudica; assembly: GCA_963682025.1. Taxonomy (NCBI): domain Eukaryota; kingdom Metazoa; phylum Arthropoda; class Insecta; order Diptera; family Scathophagidae; genus Cordilura; species Cordilura impudica. The sequence continues at coordinate 113,686,647 of OY821517.1, forward strand.
TTCCATATTTTGGTTTATTATTTTAGGACGACGGACAATCGTGAGACCTCGTTTCCCTTTTATTATTAGCTATGGATCATAAATCTTTAGCTGTGACAGAGTAAAATTGCTCTTAGTATTTTTTTTTTGGAAAATTAAAAAATTATTTAGCTCGGAAAATTTCGATAACGAGCTTAACACTCTTACTTGTTTTTGAGTATCTTTGAAAAATATGTCAGTTAGTATGTTTAGTGACAACCATGTGCATTTGCTATTAGTTTATAATAAAATCTAACCTGGCCTACAAAAAGTTGGCCAAAGAATCGAAAGTCTGCCGTCAAATTGTTTCCAATGTTATTTGAAATTATCAGGAGAATTTGACTATTAATAGAAAACCTGGTTCGGGGAGAAAGAAAGGTCAACATGATGTCTTTAAGGCCAAGAAAATAGGAAGCATATTGAAAAGAGCTCCCAACACATCCGGTAGAAAAGCAGCCTGTATAGCTTAGTGCTCGGACTAGTTGGTGCGAAAAGTTAAAGCCAACGCAGGTTTGAAAGCATTCAAAGCCCAAAAGTTCCAGACAGGAACGCTGTAAAAAATTCAGAGACTAAACACAGAGTACGGAAATTGAAATCAAGTATCGTAAAAAATAATCCTGCTGCATAATAGACGACGAACCGTATGTACTGGAAGAATTTTCGCAACTTCCGGGTAAAAATTGTTATATTGCAAATGCTCGAAGGAATTTTGAAGATAAGTTTAGAACCCAAGAGCAGGCGAAATTTCAACCAAAAAGTTCAAACATTGTTGTGGTAAAAGAAGCAAGTCATTTGTTACAACGACCTCTATAAATACCGAAATTTATATTTAGTAAGAAGTTTTTGCAAAGGAGACTCTTACTGCCTTTCATAAGCAAACACAATGTGTCAACAAATTTTTGGCTCGATTTGGCATCCTGTCTCTATGGTAAGAAAGCTTTTGAGTTGTACAAGAACAATTTACCAATGGTGGCAAATTCTATAAACTGTCCGGAGCTTAGTCCACTAGAGAGATATTGGGCTCCTGTGAAAAGGGGGTTGAAGAGTACAATAAAAGTGTCCCAAAATGTTGAAGATTTTAAACGGAGATGAACTACTTGTTCCAAAAAACTGACAGAAACCATTATAAAAACACTAATGGAATGTCTGTTAAGATTTTTTTCGATCTCACTCACACCTTATATACTAGAGAAACCAAGAATTGTCCGCTCATAAATAGCTCACCGGAACAACGCATAGTACTCATAATACACATGGCCTTATTGTTTAAATCACTCTGGCGTGATCTTCTCGGTCTAGCTTCACCTTTTACACAATATTCGTTTGATTTTCATCGGTTATTTCGGGGTTGCAGTCATAGATCCAAGTTTCATCATCCATAGTGATGCGTTCTAGTAGTCAAAGAGTATTATTTCAGAGATATTAATGCGACATTCCTTTTTAAAAAATTTAGTGTTTTTGGAACCAATCGACCCATTTGGAGCGTAAATATATATAAAAATGGTGTTTACTGATGTTCATATGTCAATAGTACCACCAAAATCTCTAATTGTCAATCGACGAGTTTTCAGCATGTTTGCCTTCAACGCTTTTTCTACCTATGTATCAGCTTTTCATTTGGGCACAGTATTAAATGAGGTAGATTTTCTTTGGAAATATCGTAAGAAAAAAAAAAATACAAGGAAATTTCATAATCATTAAGAGTACACAAAGATTCCCAAAATATAATTCTAATTAAAGAACAATATTAATGTTAATATTTTTTAGTCTTTCAAAAGTGAAAGAAGTATCTTTTATTGATGACTCTAATTTAATACATGTATATTTTCTATTAGAGAAATATGGAGTAATGATTGGTATAAATTGCAATATACCAAAAGTTTAAGTTAAAGTATTTGTATTTAATTCGTAAAGTTATTAATTTTTGTAAAATATTTTCCAGAGTGATCAGTATGCGCGACAATAAGATCAAAATTGAACAACCCACTGAAACATTTAATGCCATGCAGTATACACTTTTAAAATTGGATTTAAGCGGCGATCAAAATGATCCGACAAATCTGCAAACGTTACGCAAGTAAGTTTAATATTTGCCATTTTTAACAACCAAAAAAGTTTGTTTATTCATTTGAAAAAAGTATGACCAGAATGAGGAATATGCGATCACTATCTATGTCACGAATGAGTTCCAATTCTATTGGGCCAGAAGATTTCAAGGATTTCGGCGTAGAACTAGAAGATTTACAAATAACACGAGCCATGTTATCGAATATACAAGCGCATGCTTTCAAGTATGTCCGGGGCCTTAAACGTTTGGACTTTAGTGAAAATTCAATAGCCGGCATTGAAAACGATGCATTTGATGAGGTTTGTATGGGGATGCCAAAATACAAGTAAAGATTGGGTTACGCATTTATAAATTTACAGATTGGCCATTCTTTGATTTCACTGAAAATAGCTCATGGGTTTTCGGGTACTGCGTTGCCATCGGAACCCTTGCGTCATTTGACGTCTCTGCAAGAATTGGATATGAGTAATAATAAAATTCAAAGTATGAGTGATACAAGCTTTCATTTCCTCAAGAATTTAAGACTTCTGGAGTTACATGATAATCGCATTGAACAAGTTATGAAAGGAACATTTCAGGTATTTAAAACTATTTCAGAGATAGTTCAATATAATATATTTCCAAATTGCAGGGTGATATACATTCGAAATTGGAAGAGATCTCACTGCGTTTTAATCATTTGGCCCAAGTATCCCAGCATACATTTTTTGATTTAGAGGTTTGTAAAATTTTAAAACTTTTCAATGAAATCTTGTTATGTGTCAATTTTTGTGGAAGGCTTTAAGGAAACTACATTTGGATGATAATAAAATTGATCGCATTGAACGACGTGCTTTTATGAATTTACATGAGTTGGAACACTTAAGTTTACGTGGCAATAAACTAAACAATTTGGCGGAAGAATCATTTCAGGTAAGATATCTTAAAGATGAAAATAATGATGACACACTTTTACTAAAGGGCTCTATACAAATAATACGAAATTTACTCAAACATTAACAATTTTTTAACTGGGAAAATGTCATTATAAATAATCGTTTATGTATTGTAATTCCCTAAGTTTAAAATTCAGTCAGTGAACTTTTTATGATTTTAAGATTGAGTTGTTATAACAAAAGTTTTTAATTATATTGTTCCAAGGATGCTAATTAAACTCAGTTTGTTAAACTTACGATTTTTAACTTTCTAGGCCTGTTAACTTATCTCTAACTGAGGTTAAGGTTGGCTAAGTTTTCAAATACAGACAATTGTGAAATTAACCGAACTTATCCTCAGTTAAATTGGGGATAAGTTAACGGGTCTTAGAAAAAAAATTTGATAGTTATAATGTAAGTTTAACTAAGCTAAGATTAACTGACAGCCAAAAACTCAGCCAACATCTAATAATCTTTTGAAAATAGACTCAGAAATATAATGAAATATTATAATAGAATTTATTTATCGCCATTTATGGGTAAAAGAGGTAATCATGAAAACTTATGCACAGGGGCTTTTCTACTGGAATCTTAACCTATTTTTGTTCGCAATTGCATTTGTTAACTCGCCGGAGAGATACCTCATCGTTCATGTCGTTATTGATTTAAAGACAACCTGCGATGCTTTTCTTACGTAGGAAATATATGCTTCTTACTCCGCATGTGATTGGTTATAAATTTTATTAATTTCTAATTCTTAAATAGCTCCTTGGCTTTATCACTACGGTTGTTTAAGGCCGAGATTTCGGGATATGAGTTAACTGAGAGCGATTTTTTTGAATGTTAGTTAAACTCCAATTAATAATCAGATTAGTTGATCCAAAAATAAATATAAGGTGGTTTACAGAACAATCAATTATGAAGACTTATCATACTTTAATTTAAACTGAGGATTTCAAAATGAAAATTATTAAATTCATCCGCATCTGGGTTTTACGCTTATATCACTGTATAACAGCCATTTTGGGGTATAATTCCAAGTAGGGGAACAAGTACTAGGCCAGTATAGGAAAATTCTCCAAAGTGCTTGGCGTTCTCAAGCCTAACTTTTTTATGGACTTGTTTTTTCAGCTATAACTCAAGAACCTTTGATGATTTCTCATTTCATTCTTCAACTTTGAGTAATGTAAACAAAATATAAAAAAAAAACACAGAACTTTTTGCATTTAGAGGTGTCTACATATTTTACGACATATTTACCCCATTTGAAATGCCAACCTGCTCGAAATAATGACAAACAATATTATCCTAAATATACCCAGGTAAATGGTTCATTTTGTCGATGAGCGTGTTTTCAGAGACAGACAAGACGGACATCGCTATATCGACTCGAGTTGTTATAAGAATCAAATCCATTTTTCGATGCGTTACAAGTGGAATGACAAACTGATAAATACCTTCAGCACAGTGGTGTTTAGGGTATAAAAGGAAATAATCGAAATGACCCCCCGTTTTGTAAAAATTTTTTATTGTAAATTTTAATTTAGAAATGGTTTTAATTAAATATTCTCAATGGTGTTAAAAAAGTCGTTTTGAAAAAGTATTCGTACATTTACAATTTGGAGAATCCCACGAATTATGCAACGAAGTACGGATTTGTTATTTTAATAGAAGACAAAATTGTCTTAGTTATTTTGGAAACTATATTTTGAGATCAGTCCCAAAATAAAAGAAATCGGTGCTGGCGAAAGAATAATTATCCTAAAGCTTAGAGGGTGTCGTCGTGAAATAGCTTGGATCATAGGCAGAAGTCACTCCTCAGTGCAGTACGTCGTTCATAACTACAAATCAACCAACTCAATTTTTTTAAAACCAGCTGAGCGCGGAAAGCAAACTATTACGGCGTCAAAAAATCAGAATCCCAGAATTACTGCTTCCCGTTCGTAAAATATTACAAAATATGACCATTTATTTCCGATATCAATGGAACAAAAGGTATAAGTATACCTTCCAAATAAGTATATAAACAATGATCCACAATTTCGGGAACATGTTTTATTTTTAGGTGAAATCGAATTTTGCGTTTTCGGCATTAAAGGAAAAAACTTAGTTGGGCGAAGTGGAATTGTATTAAATAAATGCTTTTGCCAGGCGACGGGATTCGTAAATTTATATTTATTGAGTCTAAAATGGATCAAATTTAAAGCAAAGTGCACAACAACTGGGCTTACAACACCAACTCAATCACACGATCTTAATTCTATAAAGCTTTTGTGAGATTTACTGGAGCGCAGAATCCATCAGCATGGATGAGTGGGATAAAATAAAGAGAATATTCTAAAATCTGTTAAGAAGATGCCAAATCAGAAAGCGCAAAGTCACAAGTCACTGATATTTAATGTAAATTTAGTTTTTTTGAATTAACATTTTAAATGTACGAATACTTTTCCTATGATCTCTTTTAAAGGTTTTTTACCTGTATAAAATTTGTAAAAGGCAATAAACCTTGATTAAATTTAAAAAACTAATAAATAGCTTAATAATTTATTTAAAAAAAATAATTCAGCTTAGTTAATTTGTTCTTATTTTGCTAGCAAGTGTATGTATATTTTAACCACGTCAATCAAATTTTAGAGCTTAAATAAAATCTATTTTTCATCAGACACCATTCCGCTTCGAATAATTTTTTAATGAATATCGTTTATTTTTATTTTCCAAAAAATATAATTGTTTTGGTTACAACTTTAACTAAAACAGTTGATAATATGGTAACATCGATATACACTCGATACATTTATTAGAATGGTCAGTTGAAAACCTTTAAAATCTTGTCAGAAAACATGGATTTGTTTCATTATAAAAATCTTAAATAAATATTATTTAAAATAATTATATATTATAATTATATATATATTATAATTGAAATAAAATTTACACTTACACTTAACAGAAAGTAAGAAGTTACTACTTAATGATTTTGTTAATTAATAAATTGAGAAAAATCTTAATGCTTTTGCTTAATTTCAAGTAAAGTTATGTATATTAACAATTGAAAGTGATAATTTTATACTTAAGATTAATGTATATTGTGAACATAAATAGTATGTACTTATTTGTAAATCGTTATTACTTATGTATAATAATAAATAAAAGTGATAATTTTATACTTAAGATTAATGTATATTATGAACATAAATAGTATGCATTTGTAAATTGTTATTACTAGTAAAAGTTTCATTACAAATAAAACATATCCATGAATTTTGCGCATGAACATTAGCAGTATTACAAAGATGTTCGGATTTAATAACCGGTAAATTGGAAGCAAAATTATAATTATTATCATTATTATGTATTTCATTTTTCAATATTGGTTCCGACTTAAATACTGGCATTAATTCGGGAACAATCAGATTATCAATATCAGTCTCTGGCATCGATATTGTAGTATTACCAAGACTCTCCATTGTTTTTACTCTAATCGGACTAAGAGTGGTGTGTTGTTTGTTGTTTGCCATAAAGTCTTGACGTTTTTGTACAATTTTAGTTCTAATACCAACTAAAGGACCATTTTTTGTTATAACTCGATACATGGGTCTAGGCGGTTTTGTTATTATGCTTGTTGTTTCTGCTGCTGCTTCAGCTGTGGGAGTGTGTTGGTTCCATTGTTGACTTGTAGTCGGTTGCATTAAATTGTATTCATCTTGTGTGTTGTAATTATCTATTCGATTGGAAGCAGAAAAATTTGAATCACCATATTGTACAGTGGGCTTATGTTTACGCATATGAGAATTACTGGATCTAAAATTGTCGAAAACTTTATGACAAATTTTGCATGTAATCGTACCATCATTGTTTTTAGTGCATGTCTATAATTACAAAATTATAATAAATAAAAGTATTAATATTCAGTTGTAATTAAAAAACAAGTAAGAAAATTATAGTCGGTCTAGACCGACTATACGATACCCTATACCATGCGTTTAGAAACCCTATCTCTTAGGCCCAACTAGTTGGACATAGAAAATAAGCAAAAACCAAATTTGAGTGGGATTTTTATTAATTTTTTTGGCTGCAGATATGAAAAAGTTCATATCGGATGCTATATCTATATGGGGACTAGATCCAAAAATGGACCGATCCTGATCATGTTTGGTAAAGTCTCTTGTATTTTGCAAAAATATATACAAACAAAATTTGAGAAGAATCAGTGCAATATTTTTGTTTTTTAATAGATTTAAGTGAAAATCGGGAAGCAGCTCTATATGGGCCCACAGGTATAATTTTTGGACTACTCATTAATGGATGTAATGAACGCATATAAACCCAATTTGAGTAAGATCTATATGACAATTTGGATCTTATGACAATTTATGTCTATTTCATAGGGGTAATTTGTATGGGGGCTAGGCCTGAACATGGACCGATTCTCACCAATTTCAATAGCGTTCATCCCATGGCCGATAAAAGCTTACATACCAAATATCATCAAAATATATTCATATTTGCGACCTGCAGTTTGATTACAAGGTTTACATGGACACACAGACGGACGGACGGACGGACGGACGGACATTGTTAAATCAACTCAGAAAGTGATTCTGTTTCGATCGGTATAACTAAAGATGGATCTAGGTCAAATATTTTTGGTTGTTACAAACAGCAGCACAAAGTCATTATACCCAAACCACATAGTGGTATAGGGTATAAAAAATATATATCATTATTCAATTAATAATTATTAACAAAATTTTTAATCAAAAAATCCTAAAATATATATAATTGATTATATTGGAATTATATGTAAAATTACTAGTCCCGCCGGCAAGATTTTTTCAGTAATAACGGTAAAAATAAAGAACAATATTTTTGAAGGAATCCTTAGATCCCTCCAAGCGCTTTTAAATCTCGATTGTATTGTATTTGGCGAAAACAGAAAGCGAGTTTTTTCTCTAGTAAAATTGGTTCAAAATGATCTTAATTTTAAGCTTATTAAGGGAAAAATATTATTTTTATTTATTTTTAGTTTATTTATTTATTTGATGACCTAGCACAACAAGACAAAAATCTTATAAATTATAGTGCTAGTGAGTAATGAGAACATAAATGATATTTAACAATAACATAAAAAGAATATAAAAATTCAATTTATAGGTAACAAATGTATAAAGAATTTAATCAATAACAAAAGAAATTAGTTGATAAATTGAATTTGGCAAATGAATTTAAACAACTCATTTTTAAACTTGTCAGCGTTGCTTATGATTTGAATTCGATTATGAAGAAGGTTCCTAAGACTAGTGGAGTAAATGAAAAACTGACGTTGTGATAAAAGGCTTTTAAATCTTTTTAGGATTATATTTTTGCCATGAATAGATCTAGCAAATTGTATCCTTCTATAAAGGTAGATATGTAACGTTGATGTAATAATTTTGTGTAAAAAATATGGCTTTTAAATTTAAGGAGATCTTCAAAACTCATTCGATTTATCTGATATGAATAAATGGATATAGATTCACCGTGTCCTTTGTTGTAGATATATCTAGCAATATTGTTGTAAGCAACTTTGAGTTTTCTAAAGTCATTACTATCACAGTTTGCATAAATTTCACAGCCATATAATAAAACGGGGATGTGATACGTTTTAGCTAACAACATAAGTATACTAAAAGGTGTGGAGGATTTTACGACCCAAAGATTTCGAAGCATTCTATATATGCGTCCTACGACGGAATTGATATGGTTAGACCAAGTTAATTTATTATTGAATATCACTCCCAGATTTTTCGAAGAATCTACGAATTCAATAGTTTCGGTGTTTAAAGTTGAATATGATCATTTAAAGATATCTTACTTTCTGAGACAAAAACACGTTTGAACTTTAAAGGATTTATGCACAATCCATTGGCTGAAGCCCAGTTGTATATGTTGGCTAAATCGTAATTGATATTATTCACACACGAATGAATGTTGTTCAAAGCTGCACTCATCACATCAGCATACACTCAACGTCATCAGCATACATTTGAACCTTGCTGTGAGTTATTATATCTGGTAAGTCATTAATATACAAACAGAATAAAAGAGGTCCTAATACAGATCCTAGTGGAACTCCCTTGTTTACATTAAGGGCATTGGAATTTTTACCATTCAAACTTACAACTTGTGATCTCCCAGTGAGATATGAATTGACAAGCTTGCACGCTGATTGAGAAAAGTAATATAATTTTTCAAGTTTTTTCGTTAATAGGAATGGTCTACTGTGTCGAAAGCTTTACTATGATTCAGTAGTATTAAGAATGAAATTGTTATCAAGTTCAGCTCTTAAATCTTCAATCACGTCTGTTAGCGCTGTAATACAGCTTCTTCCCTTCACAATACAGACTGGACATCGAAAAAATATTATTCTGACCAAGATAATCATTCATTTGTCTGCACATGAGATTTTCCATTACTTTAGATAAAAAGGGGAGAATTGCAATAGGCCGGAAATCATTGTTTTGTTTAGGAATAGGGATAATTTTTGAGAGTTTCCATCCTTCAGGAAATACAGATTTTGTAAAGATAGTGTTGAATAGATGAGTAAGAAAAGGCAAGAGCTTTGGGATTAGGGCTTTTAAAAATAAAGGATTCATTTCATCTAAATCAGCAGCATTCGATTTTATTGTTAAGATACTTTCTAGAACTTCACCTTGGGTTACACAACGGAAACTAAAACGATTTTCAATGGGAACAATGCATAAATCATTATAAATGTTGGATACGGGCTATTGCACATTATTATTTACAAACTTATCATTTAGATAGTTTACATCAATATCAGCGTTACAAGGTGAGGTGCTTTTGTCCTCTACCAATCTTGCGAATTTCTTTCCATTTGGATCGACTGTCAACAGCTGATGAAAATTTTCTTTGATAAAATAAGGATTTCGCCAACTGAATTCTTTTTACATCTTTCCTAGCAGATTTGAATATAAGTTGAAGTTCTGGTGTTTTGCATTTTTTCCACCTGCCATGTGCAACATTACGTTTATCTATTATTAGTTTTATTTCCTGATTAAACCATGGATGTTGATTTGCTTTCCTAAATTTGGTTTTTATGGGAACCATAAATCAAATTAATTTTTAACATTATCCTGAATGAAAAACAACTGGTCATTAACATCATCAAAACTGTAAATCTGCTGGCAACAGGTGTTATCTACATGTTGATATAACGTAGTGTAATTAAAATTACGGAAGTCACGATAAGTTATAGAGGTATTATCTTTGAGTACACAGGAATCATATATAAAGTATAAAATATCATGGCTTGAAAATGCGGATGCGGAGAGCTGTTGAGAGATGATTAACAAATACTAAGTCTATCAAACTATTGGAAGATCTGTGAAAGTGTGTTGGTGTTAACGAATTTACCGGACTGAGATTTAGCAAAAGCAGGCTCTATTAACGGGTTGTTGACTAGTAGGTTATTATTGAAATCACCAACAAACATTTAGTACAGGTTTAAAATTAAATTTGTATAAAAAATCTTTAAAATCGACCAAGTAACGATAATATTAAAAAAAAAAAATAAAAAATAATGTGAGTCCGATCACAGGGGAGATGTGTAAACATCTACATCTTTTCCAATTGTATTTCAGAAAGTATCAAATGTATTTCAGAAAACATCAAATGTATTTCAGAAAGTATCAAATATATTTCAGAAAAAATCAAATGTATTTCAGAAATTATCAAATGTATTTCAGAAAATATCAATTGAATTTCAGAAAATATCTATTGAAATTCAGAATTAAAAAGTAGTTTACCCTACAATACCGAAAAGTTATTATTGTTTCTATTAGTGATTTAGAGTCGCAGATAATGTTTAGCAATATTTGGACTTATTTGCTATGCACTGGAAAATAAACTATCAAGGGCGGCCTTTTAATCGAAAGAAGATGAGGACTTCATTTGTTAATCAGCTACAATATGAACACCAGGATAGAATTTTGACCGATTTTGAAGTCGTCATTTTGAAGAAATAAAAAAAAAACGATTATATCGTCACCTAAAATGCAAAAGGCCGTAACTAACAAAAGGTTAAAAATTGACTTTTTTTATTGTAGTTACGGCCTTTTACTTAAAAACTACTATTTTACCATAAATTTTCTTTCATAAATAAAAATCCATCTTTATTTTTTAGCTTGATTCTAAAATTAAGTCTAAAGTAGTTTTTGTTTTATGATGTTTTTGCTTCTCCTGTACAAAAATAAAAATATTAGTTACGGCCTGTTGCATATTAGGTGACGATGTGCAGTTTTCAAGAATATTACAAACCCAGTGTAATACTTAAAAAAATATATTTTTATATAGCGTTCTGACTATTTTTCTGAGACTCAATTGATATTTTCAGAAATTCAATTCATATTTTCTGAAGTAAATTTAATAATTTCTGAAAACATTTGATGTTTTCTTAAATACATTTGATAATTTCACAAATACATTTTATGTTTTCTGAAATACATTTGATGGTTTCTGAAATACATTTGATAATTTCTGAAATACATTTGATGTTTTCTGAAATATAGTTGATATTTTCTGAAATACATTTGATAATTGCTGAAATACATTTGATAATTTCGGAAATACATTTGATATTTTCTGAAATACATTTGATAATTTCCGAAACTCAATTGATATTTTCTGAAATTCAATTGATATTTTCTGAAATTCAATTGATATTTTCTGAAATACAAATGATACTTTCTGAAAATCAATTGATGCTTTCTGAAATACAATTGATTATTACTGAAAATCAATTGATGTTTTCTGAAATTCAATTGATACTTTCTGAAACACAATTGATATTTTCTGAAAATCAATTGATGTTTTCTGAAAAACAATTGATACTTTTTGAAAATCAATTGATGTTTTCTGAAAAACAATTGATACTTTCTGAAATTCAATTGAAAAATACAATTGATACTTTCTGAAATACAATTGATATTTTCTGAAAATCAATGTTTTCTGAAACACAATTGATACTTTCTGCTTACTAAAAAAGTTCTGTCAATAGCAAATATACACTTGAATATTTAAAAAAAAGATTTGTGATTTTGCTAAACAGACAGCGAACTCTGCGGTTCTGCTTACTAAAAAGTTCTGTCAATAGCATATATATACTTGAATATAAAAAAAAACAACTCTGAAAGTTTGTGAACATGTTAAACTCACAGCACACCTAGCGGTCAATAGCTTGAATAGTTAAAATTAACGAAAAAGATTTGTGATTTTGTTAAACAGACAGCGAACTCGGTGGTTCTGCTAAATACACCAATACACTTACATATACCACACACCGATTTTCCCATACGCTGTTTTTGTGATTGTATTGTGAAATTGGATTTTACCACCCCCCCCCCCTGAGCGCATAGATGTTTACACATCAAAAAATCATTGATAGTTTTTAATATATTATTGGCTTTGTACTCGTGAGAAAAAATTTATATAATACAGTATAATATATGCTGTATATATAAATATAAATGTATATTTATAAATATTTTTCCCTTATTTTTGCTCAATTTTGCAAAAACAAATAGATTTTTTTGACAAAACACACTGCGATCGCGAACTAAAACCAGTAAGGACCTATTTATTTCAGTTCCTCAATACGAATCGTTGGATGGCTATTACTACATCAAATTCGGGACAAGCTAATTTACATTTTTATACCCTATACCACTAAGTGGTTTGGGTATAATGACTTTGTGCTGCTGTTTGTAACTACCAAAAATATTTGACCTAGACCCATCTTTAATTATACCGATCGAATCAGAATCACTATCTGATTCGATTTAACGATGTCCGTCCGTCCGTCCGTCCGTCTGTGTGTCCATGTAAATCTTGTAATCAAACTGCAGGTCGCAAATATGAATATATTTTGATGAAATTTGGTATAAAAGCTTCTATCGGCCATAGGAAATTGGTGAGAATCGGTCCATGTTCAGACCTAGCCCCCATACAAATGACCCCTATGAAATCGACTTAAATTGCCATAAGATCCAAATTATCATATGAATCTTAGTCAAATTGGGTTTGTATGTGTTTATTACATCCACTAATCAGTAGTCCAAAAATGATACCTATGGGACAAGTCTTAGTCATAGGCGCCATATAGAGCTGCTTTCCGATCTTCACTTAAATCTATCAAAAAACAAAAATATTGCACTGATTCTTCTCAAATTTTGTTTGTGTATATTTTTGCAAAATACAAGAGACCTTACCAAACATGGTCAGGATCGGTCCATTTTTGGGCCTAGTCCCCATATAGATATAGCATCCGATATGAACTTTTTCATATCTGCAGACAAAAAAATTTATAAATATCCCACTCAAATTTGGTTTATGCTTATTTTTTATGTCCAGTTATTTGGGCCTATAGGGTACGGTCTCTACACGCATGGTATAGGGTATCCTATAGTCGGTCTAGACCGACTATAATTTTCTTACTTGTTATATTTAATTTTGTTTAAATTAGGGTTAATTTTATAGTTTTCAATTTTCCTTACCTTTGGATCTCTTTTATAATTGTAAACTTTGTTTATTTTTCCAGCTGTTACTTGCTGCTTGTAGCTTGACGATTGTGTTGGCATTTTCAATGGCATTACAAATGTCTGTAGCGGTTGTATTCGTTCCGAATGACTTAAAACAAACTGACGCGCTGCTGAGCGATAACTTATGCCATGCTCAGCGGGTATATGTTCCCTCAACATCTTAGGAGAATGTGAAAATTCCTTGCCACATATAAAACAATAGAAATCACAATCACCACATGACCAGTGCTGTAGTATGGCTTTGTTATCGCTATAAATACGCCAACAATTAAGACAACGTATAGACTTTGAGTTGTTTATAGTTATGAGACGGCCACGTCTCAAATTTTTCGGTAAAATACGTTTTTGAAAGATTTTAATTGTAGTTAAATTTAAATGTAAAATTTGGTGTTCAGCCAGAATTTGGAGATTTGAAAATTTCATTTTACAATATTTACAAGACACAGTAGTATCGCAAGATTTGGTGGTGGTCTGTGTATCTAATGAATTTGTTGTATTATTGTTTGGGTTTACATTTGGAGTTTCAGTTGATGCCACTTTTATACGTTTGATTGTAAAACCATTCGATTCCAATTTAGTTTGTATATTTTTAACTACATTTTCATTTAGTAGTAATTTTGTGGTGTTGTAGTTTAAAGGATTTTCCAAGTCTTTGTATGAATGAGCTAGTAACCTTTTTAGATTGGAATTGAGATTTGGGCCTGTCTTCTCCATTGATGGAAATGCTGTTAATTTTCGGCGAGAATCTTCGTTAAGTTCAAAATTTAATGATATTTTTAGGGATTCTTTTGTAGCTTTTCTGGAATTCTTTAATAAAAACAATTTTGAGTATTTGAAATTCAGGTCTAAACCAGTTTTATAGAAAAAAAAAAATGTTAAATACCGAAATTTTTTAAATTAAACATTTTTTTTTTAATTCTAAAAATTTTAGAGTATTTGGAAATACATAAAAATTTTTGTGGATTCAGTTTGTTACTGAAACATGCAAGTAGGATATAAGCAACATTTTTGGTTTTACTTTAATAATACGAACAATGTGAACAAATTACATATTTTTCACTAGAAAAATAGGTTATAGGAAGGGGGAAAGAGTTAATAGTGATTGTGGATATCACCGACAAGCACTAAAGCGCCTTACTAACTACATACATTTTTGTAGGGGATGGAAAAATTACTAAGAAATGTGAAATTGCGATTGTAAAAAACGTATTGAAGTTTAAATAAATGCATATTTTTTATACCCTATACCACTCTGTGGTCAGGGTATAACGAGTTTATGGTGAGGTTTGTAACTAGTGCTATTATACCGTCCGATGTCCTTCCGTTCACCTCTTTGTCTTTTTGTCCATGTAAAACTTATAACAAAAACTACAGATCGCAAATATGCATATACTTACAGTGTTGGTCAGAACAAAAGCAACCAAAATCACTATTGACAAGTATTGTGTTTTTAAACATGTTATTATTGTTTTTCCAAAATTTTCTTTATCAATTCTTACTCTTTATAAAATTACAAATAAAAAGACAAAACTAAAATTTTAAACTAAAAGAACCGTTATATATATTTTTTTTTTGCAAAAAAAAAAAAAAAAAAAAAAAAAAAACTCAACTTTAAGCAAGAACAAATTGTATTGTCTCTACTTTCAAGTTTAACGGCTTATTTTTGCATTCTCTTTTATTTTAATTTAACCCTTTCACGCTTTTTGTTGCCTATAGGCAACATTGTTTATTTCCCCATAAAAGACTAAGAAATACATATTTTTTTCAGTGTTTTTTTTTTACTGTGTTATTCTTTGGTATGTTTGTTTACATATTTGAGCATGCTTGATCATGTCATTTTCTTTGTTTGATCAGTCGGAATATTTTTTATTGCAATCGGACGTGTATAAAATCTCAAATTTTTAGTGTGATTTTAAAATTTTAATAAAAACTAAAAAATTTCAAATACTTATAAAAAAAAAGTGTGCAAAACAGTAAATATCAGGTAAGAGAATGGGTACAAAGTGTTTTTTGCAAACAAAAATAGTTTGTTTACGCTCTGGAATTTTTTAAAGACAATGTTGCCTATAGGCAACAGAGGTCAATAATAAACCTTTTTTTTTAAATATTTTTTTTATGTATAGAAAAAATAGAAAAATCGCGAATCTTGATATGGAAAAAAATCGCGAATTTCGACTGGAATAATTCCGATGACGTTGAAGAGGAACATAGTGAGGACGATGGAGAGGAACCTGGTCAGGATGATGATCTGGAAAGTTTGCTCGAAAATAGTATTCAAAGCCTGAGTAAAAGGGAGAATGAAATAGAGTTGGACTTACTTCAGCAAATTGTGGAAGAAGACGATGCTGAAAATACTATGAATAAGAGTTCAGAGATAGTTCAGGAGGTTTTTGAAAAAACAAATTTGTCGACGCTTAGGTGGAGAAATACTCAGTTGGATATGAGAGATATTTATTGGAAACGCAAGATCAACGGAGATAAAGTCAAGCAACCAATAGACTATTTCTCATTTTTTTTTGTAAAGTGCACTGAAATCGAACAGGAGCAATACCAGAGTATTGACGAGCAAATGATATCTTACAAAGGTAAGTGTTTTGTTCAACAAAAAATTGAATGATTTTTCTCTCTATGTTGGAGAGGGTACGTGCCAGTCATTTGGATTAGGAATTTCCTCAGATATTGTTTTACATTTGTCTGCAAATCTTCCTGAAAATCAGAACTTCAAATTGTTCTTTGATAACTGGTTTACTTCCATAAGCCTACTGAATGCTCTGAGCCAAAAAGGGATTTTGGCAGTAGGCACCATTCGCAGCAATCGTTTGGGAAAATGTGACTTGAGTCATGAAAAGAAGCTGGCTAAAAAGGGTCGAGGATCATATGATGTCGAAAAAGTGGTTCTAAAAAGTGGTACATGCGCATAGTTTACTGGTGCATAAATGTGGCAGTAGTAAATGGCTGGTTTTTATACCGCAGAGATTTACGACTTGAAAACTCATCAGCAAAACATATGACGCTTTTGAATTTTCAACCGGACATAGCTAATGAGTTGCTTGGAGCCTCTAAGGCGGCATAAACAGCAGCTCCGCGTAAGAGAGGTCGACCGAGCTCACTTCTACTACCTCAAAGTCCACTTACAACATCTCCCATTCCATCGCCTTCATTGCCATCACCGTCGACCACATCGCCTCAATGTGATTCTCCAGCACCATCTGAGTACTCTTCTCCATCATCAAAAAGATCAAATGTTATGGACCCAACAAAATCATCAAGATATGATCAAACAGGCCACTGGATTGAGTGGGGCTCTAAGGGCAGATGTAGATTATGTAAGACTGGCTTTCCAAGATCGAAGTGCTCGAAATGTAATATCCATTTATGCTCCAATCCGCAAAAAAACTGCTTTGTAAGATTTCATACATAATTTCAATTTTTTGTAACTTTTCATTATAAATTTCATACAAAATGTAATAAATCAAATATTATTTCCTAATAAATTTAAACTAATTTCAATAAAAAAAGTAAAAACCTCAAACAATTTTTATTAAAAATTACGGGGCCCTAAGGTACCAAGATTGACCAATGTTGCCTATAGGCAACATTCTATAACGGACTAACCAGGATACGCAGGTCCTTGAAATTCATTTGAGTGACTCCTTAGACCTCTACGAGAGCCCTTATGTACTAAAAAAAATTTTAGGTCCTCTCAAAATAATTCGGACGTGAAAGGGTTAAGTTGACTAACAGCTATTTGCGTTGTGAAATTGATCATATTTAAATGAAATCGTCATGGCTCGTGATAAATGCTCCGAAAACTTAAAAAATGACATAATTAGGGATTTTTTGAATGGAAAGAGTCAAATAGAATTAGCTAAAAAGCATAATATTAATAAACCTATAACTTATAAAAAAAATATAAAACAACAAAATCTGTAAAAACATTGCATTTGGGAGGAGCACCACGGAAGATAGATGAAAGGACAGACCGTCACATTGTACAAAAATATCCATTTAAATCATCAAAAACTATTTTAAATAACTTAAATTTAAATATAGATTCAAGGACTGTTCGAACATTAGAAGCAGGTTTCCGAAGCTTCAGGCCAGCAAAAAACCACTGCTCACTAAGAAAAATTTGGCAAAAAGGTAGAAATTATTTAATTCAATTCTATTTCGCTAAAATGCTTAGCATATCAATATTTGTAGGCTTCATTTTGCACAAAAATATATAAAACCTGGAAGCCTGAAAAATGGAAAATGTTTTATTTAGCGAAGAGCCAAAATTTAATTTGTTTAACTCTGACGGGTTGTGCACTGTTCGCCGCAAGAAAGGAGATCGTTTAAACTCACGGTACTGCAAGCCAACTGTGAAGCATGGCGGCGGATCAATTATGATTTCGGCATGCTTCTCTGGTTTTGGCATTGGATCCTTCCACGAAATCGACGGATTAATGGACAGATTTAAATATAGACATTCTTGCTAATGTTATGAAGCCACACTCTGAGTGGGGGATGCCATACATACTTCGAAGCTGGTAAAAGAGCGGCTCACTGAAAATGGGGTTCAAACACTTGATTGGCCGGCCCAATCACCTGATTTGAACCCTATTGAGAACTTAATTGGCATTTTAAAGCTGCTTGTAGCTGGCCGGGCTTTGACTTCTAAACAACCTTTAAAAGAAGTGCTGGAAACTGAGTGGAAAAGTATTCCAATCACTATCAACCACTTTATTGAATCCATGCCACGTAGATGCCGCGAAGTTACAAAAACCACGGATTTTTCTCTGAATATTGAATAATATTAAATGTTGCTTTTGTTTTGTCCAACTGAAATTGTGCCATTTTGAGTTTTTTTGTCCAAAAATACATAACGGTTCTTTTAGTTTACAATTTTAGTTTTGTCTTTTTGTTTGTAATGTTATAAAGAGTAAGAAATGATAGATTTTGGAAAAACAACAATAACATGCTTAAAAATACAAAAAGGTCAATAGTGATTTGGTTTTGACCAACACTGTATATTGTTGAAATTTTACATATAAGCTTTTCTCGACCATAAAATGTACGGAATTGAGATTGGTGGAAATCGAACTTAGCCCCCAATATAAATGGCCACATTTTAGATCCACTAGAATTACAAGAAGGTAACCAAATAGATCACGGTCATGTGTGCTTATTAAAGCTGATTCCTGATTTCCATTTATATCTGTAAGAAAACCATAATATTGGAAAGATTTTTCTCAATTTTGGTTCGCATATATTTTTGAGAAAAATAAGTGACCTTACCAAATATGGTCTTGATCGGTACATTTTCAACCTAGTTCCAATATAAAAGTACCATCCGATATAAACTTTTTCATATATGCAGGTCACAAATTAGTAGCATCGCTCTCAAATTTTGTTTATGCTTATTTGGTATATCAAATTATCGCCTCAGCAAATTTGGAGCTAAGACTCTTTATTGAGACTCATAGTATAGGGTATCGTATAGACGGTATTGACTGCCAAGAATTTTCTTATTTGTTTAAATTATATTCATCAATCAAAAACATTGAAGTTCAGGTAAAATTTGCAATATGTATTAAAATATACTTACAAATAATTTTAAAAAAAGTAATAAATAATAAAAATTCAGTCCATTGCAAACTATGATGTATGAAATCTATTAAATAAATTTTGTATATACAAATTTAATTTTATTTGTATAAATAAATGTTTATATTGTTTTAGGATAAACTTTAAATGCATTTGTGTGACAGTCGCAGTCCTGGTAATTACAATTGAGGAAAAATTAATTATTTATAAAATTAATGTTTTTCTCTTATATGTTTTTCAAAATAAGTATAACAAAATAACAAAAAACCCCGCTTTTTGGACCAAATAAGACCGTATCTAATAAAGTTACTTATTTTCCGCAAAAACTTATATCCATCAAATTGGAACAAAATCTATGCAATATTTTTTTTTTTGATGAATTTAAGAGAGGATCATGGAGCAGCTTTATATTTGGACTATGGCTAAAAATGGCCAAACAGAGTCAATTTTTGGACTACTGATTAATGGGTGTAATAAACATACATAAACCCGATATGACAGATATCTATATGACAATCTGGATCTACCGACAATTTATATGAAGGTCTGAACATGCACCGATGTTCACCATTCTCAATAGCGTTCGTTTTATGGCCGACAAACGCTTATTTGTATTTGCGAGGTTTACATGGACCCACAGACAGACAGACGGACATCGCTAAATTGACTCAGAAAGTGATTCTGAATCGATTGGTTAATACGTCATATATTAAAAAAAAAAAAAATAGCACAAACTTTTTTAGCCGCAGCACATAGTTAGCGGTATAGGATATAAAACAATTTATAAAAAATATTTGTTTTTTTTTTTGGTGTATATGTTTAGTCCATATTTTCTGTTTTATAGTGCATGTTTGAAGCACATACTTTCGATTTTTTATTGCATGAAAGACTCAGCCCTGGTAATTAGTTTTGTTTACGCATTGGTTCATTTCAATACAATTCCAATTAAAAAACCATTACCAGTAAATGGTAACGATTTGTTTTTGGCATTCGAATTACTTGTTCTAAGGTCATTTAAAATGTGAATGCCTATTAAAAAATTCCAAGTATGGTTCATATAAAAATATATTCCTATATTCTTCAAAAGTACGTTCTAAGAAAGATTTTTTTTTACAAAATGTGCCTCAATTTGTATGCGACCAAAAAATTGTACCTCATCTGAAATTAAACCTATATATATTATATGATAACCGTACGTGAGCTAAACCGCTTGAAAACAGCTCCAGAAATGATATTTTTATAAATACAAAAATAGTACCTTCTGTAAAATATTTACTTTATTTTTAAGAAATTGAAAGTATTCTTTGATACTACATCAAAACATGTAAAGTTGTCCAGACTTGAGATAACATAATTGTCATGTATTTTTTTTATGTTCATGCGATTTTCATGAAAATTTAAATAACTAACATATTTGATGGGGTTTTTCATTTAGAAGACATCATTGGAAATGAGTTGTGAATTTCTGTTTGACTTTCCTTTTAAAGTCCTTTGCAATTATCAATAAATATATTTCAAAAATGTTTTGGAAACGTAAAACAGATAAAAAAATAAACATGAAAAAACAATAAAAAAGCAACATGAAAATCACGTTGAGTGTAATAATAGATTTTCATATTTTTAAAAATTACGAATTTTGGAGGCTTTTTTCAAACGGTTGTGCTCAAAGGCATTTTTCACTATAGCAGAATTATTTTTGAGTCTACAGCAAGCACTTTTTCTGAGACACCCTAACGTACATTCATATGTATCAACAATTTTAACATCATCGTACCTCTACTGCTTTATAAATACGAAAATATTTATGTTCTGGCTGTTCGGCTTTTGTTGAACTTATCCATTTATTTTGTTGTCTCAGCACTTGCTGTATGTCATGAAAGCTGGCGGTGACGTTGTTGATACATTTTGGGCAAATGTGTTGTGGCAGGGGATCACCTTTATACAACTTTTTATTAAAGAATAATAATACAATTAATAAATTAAATTCACATTTACATATTTCCATTAACCTACCACTAAAGGATAAACGGTTAAAATTTTATTCAATAAATCATCACTGTCATTGTTGAATTGTGTATTATTCCTGGAGAAAATGTCTACATTTTCCTTATCTTTATTGCCACAAAGACGACATATTTTTAGTTCTTTATATCCCGTGTTAAAAGTTGGAATTGTATCCATTTTGCTTCAAAAAAATTTTATATTTTTTAAAATTGTTTTAAAATAAAAGCAATTTACTTAAAAATTTTCTATATAATATGCGGCGTTTTTTTTTTGCTAATTTATTTTGTAGGGCTTGTTAGAAACAGCTGTTAGATAAAAGAGTTTAAAGTTGGTGTATGGAAATTAACGGCGTTAATTGGTTTATGTATCAAGCATAGAAGTGTATAAAAATACTGTTAATATTTGAAAAGCGGAAATGATATCATGTACAACTAATAAATATTTGATATTAAATAAAAATAATATTATATATACAAAAGTATGTGCTTCAAATAGTTTTTTCTCGTTATATTTTTGTAAAATAATTAAAATTTAAGATATTCAATTGTTCATGCAAATATCAAATGTAGTTGATAGCATAAAATTTGTATTAAATATACATACATACATATGTAAGAAGCGTTTCGTTTCCAATTCCTAAAATTCAAAATAGGCTATGGGCCAAACAGATAGATACTAATTAAAATTTTTAAAGTGAAATGCTCAGGTAGTTTTTTAAAATGTTCTTAGTTAACATTTTACCTGTTTCGAGATTTTGTTTTTGAGCAAAGATGAATTAATTCGAACGAAGAAAATTAATTGTTAACCAATGTAAGGTAAATCCATATCGACCAATATATTTTATTGCAAAAGACTTGAAAATGGCAATTACTGTAGATTGTGTTATGGAACACTATTTTTAAACCTTATCTTTATAGAGGAAGAAGGGAACAGCAACACAAAATTTACCATGAATGAAGAATTTAGAAAAGAAAATTTTTCAATTTATTATCAAAAAAAAAACGGAAGTATACCCAATAAACAAAAAAGAAAAAATAATAGTTGTGTTGTTTAATGACTTGGATTTAGTAAATCCAAGTTTAGTTAATTGATTAATTATATATGGAACATTAATCATACCCAGTATGTATTGAAATATGTTAGAGAAAAGTTAAGTTCTCAAATTGATGTCCAATGTAATTCTCAACTTGAGTTGAACAATTTTTTTCCTTGTTTGCTTTCAACTTGGCATCAAGTTGAGAATTAATATTTTTTGAGAAATTTCTTTGCTATCAAGTTGAGAATCACAAATTTCTCAATTTGATAACTAAGAAAATCACCATATAAAAAATGTGCTTTTTAAATTGAGAAGACTATAATCGGACTGTTAATATCAAATTCAAGTTAGGGTGGCTTAACCGATTTTTGTGTGAAATGCAATATGTTGTTAAAATCATCCAATAAGTTGGAATAACATTCTTCATTAAGTTAGTATCACATTTAAGGAAAGGCTACTGCTTTAACTGTTCATTGGTCGCTAGTGTGGCGTAATGAATCCATGCTTCGTCCATAGTTATGAGTTTACACCAAAACTCCTTTGGATTACGTGGTTACCTTTGCATGTATCCGAATGCACTGCGCCCATGACCTTGAAGGAAATATTAAATAGCTTTCGCCTTCTTTGAGGCCGTTTCGCCACGAACAGTTCACTGTTTTGACTATTCTCTTGTCTCTGGTGTAGCTCAATGAATCCACAGGTGTGAAACTGATTATAAGGGTACTTTGGACCAGTTGTAAGCAATCGCTATACCTAGCTTTATTCCCAAATGTTGCAAAATCTATACACCAATCTCAGGCGCTTTTAATATCCGATCCTTCACAACCATATCATGGATTTTTTTTTTTTAAACAAAATATTTGAAAAAGTAAACAATTTAATAAGCTTTATACTAAATTATTACAATAAATACACTGAATTTTGAAAATTTTTAAGAAGTGTCTCAATATTAAAGGTCATATCTTGGCACAGTGATGCTGGATTTTCTCCATTTTAAATACCAACCTACTGGAAATAATTACAAACAATATTATCCTTAGTTTACCTAGGTATATGGGAGTGAATGAGCGTGATTTCAACAGACAGACGGACGGAGAGACGGACAGAAGGACATCGCTATATCGCCTTGAGTTGTTATAAGGATCAATAATATATATATACTTTATGGGGTTGCAATTGCATTTTTCGATGCGTTACAAATGGAATGACAGACTGATATATATCCTCTGCACAGTGGTGTGGAGTGTATAATAAAGCATTAGATGGAAGGGAACACAGTATTAAGAGAAGGTGCCATTTCTATTGAACGATATTTTTTTTTTGTATATTTTCAGAATTTACCAAAATTGGAAGTCTTAGATATGGCTTTTAACAATTTACCCAATTTTAACTTTGATTATTTCGATCAGGTATGTTTGTTCACCACAATATTGTATAATATTTTATTACTTTGCACCCCATTAATTTAGGTGGGTACTCTCTCCAATCTTAATGTGAATGTCAGTCACAATCAAATAAAAATGCTAATGCACAATTCATCATGGAATACCCGGGGTGATCATGGTAAATTGTTTAATTTGTTTCTTTGGTGAATTTTCCTAAGAAATATTTCGAAACTTAGAATTTCACTTTTCAGGTTCAATGTCTCATTCAAATATAAAAATATTGGATTTATCACATAATAATATATCTTCGATACATCCGGGTTATTTTCGGCCAGCGGAAAGTTCATTAACACATTTACATTTGGGCTATAATGCATTAATGGTAAGTGAAGCTGGTACGTTGACGTGATCTGCAATCAGTTTAAAATTAATATTGTATTTCAGAATGCCACTCGCGATGTTTTTGGTAATATGAATCATTTGCAATGGTTGGATATTTCACATAATTATATACATGAATTGGATTTTGATGCATTTAAAAATACCAGAGAGTTACAGGTTTGTTAAACAATATCCTTAATACTTGTTTCAGTAAATTAAATTTTTTACAAACCGTTAAAGCTGATTTATTTGGCATATAACTATTTGACTGATATACCACAAGAAGTCTTTAAAAGCGTGAAGGCTTTAAGAGTTGCTGACTTTTCTCACAATCATTTAAGAGGTCTGCCCGATAATTTATTTTACAATGGTGGCATGGAGAAGTAAGTTTGGTGTTTTTAGAATTTTATGAACCATTTTTATATAATCATTTATCATTTTTTAGACTGGATGTCTCTCATAACATGTTACTTAAAATACCATCATCATCATTGTCTAGTTTGGCGGCCTTGACTTTATGTGAATTACATTTGTCCAATAATTTCATATCGACTATACATAGTATGGATTTATCGAATAAATTTCGAGTAAGTTAAATGTTTTTTTCTTCTACAACATTACCCAGTATGCCACTCGAGTTGATGGTCACATACAAAAAAAAAACTTAATTTAGAAATCCACCCAATTATTGTACAAATTTATTATATTCAATCGAGTTTTGGCTATCTGGGTACTAATTTTGTAATATACCTTTAATGCTAAATCCGTTTTTAAACTATTTGTTTTATATTTTTACTATGTCTTTTTCATATCCTCAAAACTAAACTTTACTAAAATTATTCTACCCACTTTCTACCCACCTTTCACCTAACAATAAGCCACATAAATACAGGGTGATCTTTTATATTTTTCTTTACGAAAATTTACTTTATTCTTTACTAAATCTTTGACATTTTTTTATCTCTACAGTCATTGCGTTATTTGGACATTTCTTACAATTATTTGTTACGTATTGATGATGCTGTTTTTGCTACTATGCCGAAATTGGCTGCATTGGATCTATCCCACAATCGGGATCTGAAAGTTATGGATAAATCATTTATGGGTCTGGAGAATAGTTTAATAAAATTGGGTTTGGAAAATGTGTCATTGAGTACCGTACCGGAAATACGTTTGAAATATTTACGTGAATTCCGTTTGGGCTACAATGAATTGCCATCGATACCGCAGGAAATGGCTCACAATATGTCGAATTTAAGAATGTTGGATTTATCAAACAATGATTTAACTAATGTACCATTGATGACCCAGTCTTTGCCCCATCTGAGGTAAGTGAAATGCAATAATTAAAAAAGTGATATATTAAATGGCAGTCGATTATTAAAAAAGAAAGCACTTTCATGTCTTTGGGTTAAAAACAAAATAAACGAAATAATTTTGCGAATTAAAGAATTTACATTGAATATTTCACACAAAATGCATATTTTCACATAGTTCTATATACGTATGCTTTACACCCTGTACCACTTTGCGGTCAGGTTGTAATGAGTTTGTGCTTAAATCGACTTAGAACCACTTGTTGAGTCGATTTAGCGCTGTCTGTCCGTCCGTCTGCCTGTCTTGTAAGCAAACTAAAGGTCGGTTAGGACTATCATCGGACTATCACTATTGAAATTGGCGAAAGAACCTCTATAAGATCGAGTTTAATTGCTGTAGATCAGGTTTGTCATAGATGTATATTTGTTTATTACACCCATTAATCAGTACTCCAAAATTAAATGCTGTAGCACGATTTTTAATCATAGCCTTCATATGGTTTGCACACGTTTAAAAAAAAATAAGTAATAGGCCCCATATACAATTGGCATCCGAAATAACTTTTCATATCCATAATTAAAAACAAGTAAGAAATTATAGTCGGTCTAGACCATGGTTTAGAGACCCTATCTGTTCGGTCCAACTAATTCGATATAGAAAATTAGCATAAACCAAATTTGAGTGGCATTATTATTAATTTTTTTTTGCTCTACATATGAAAAAGTTCATATCGGATGCTATATTTATATGGGGACTAGGTAGACAAATGGACCTATCCTCACCATATTTGACAAGGTCACTTATTTTTTCAAAAAAATATACAAACCAAATTTGAGAAAAATCTGTGCAATGTTATTGTTTTTTATTAGATTTAAGTGAAGATTGGGAATTAGCTTCATATGGGGGCTATGATTAAGAATTGTCCTATAGGGTTTATTTTTAGACTACTGATAAATGAATATAATAAACTTACACAAACCCAATTTGAACGAGATTTATATAATAATTTAGATTTTATGGCAATTTAAGTGATCTCTTATTTACTTATTTATTTATTTATTTATTGGAACTGCTCCATACACAAGACTAAAAGTCTTATTTTGCAGTATGGAACTGATTGTATTTAAAATTATAAAATCGTTAATAAATTAATAACTAATTACAAATTTTCTTTATATAAAATGCAAAGAACAATAAGATTAAAATTAAAGAATAAAGTTGAAATATTTGAAATTTAATTTAATCAAATGTATTATAATATCAAATAATATTTAATGTTTTAAATTGTTATGCTGAAAACAGTTTAAAAATATTTTCTTTAAATTTTCGTGCGTTACTTAAAAGTTGAGAGCTATGGGGTATAGAATTCCAGAGAGATACTGCGAATATGTAGAAATGCCACTCCGATATTAAACTTTTATATCTAATTGATCTAATTCTTTTTCCCCTGCTTATATCTGAAATATAAAGTTTGTCGTACAGATGTTCCGGTTTGTGGGTATACACTATTTTATGTAAAAAAACTAAAACTCTTATATTTAAAAGATTATCTAAAGAAACGCCATATAGTTGCGATGAAAACAAAGATACACTAGAACGTCTATTAAGTCCATACACATATCTGATTATGTTGTTAAATGCAACGTTCAATTTCCTTTTACTAATTGTATCACATTTCGCAAATAGCTCACAACCATACAGTAAAACAGGCATCAGATAAGTTTTGGCAAGTAGGATTCTTATTTTCATAGGTGTACAATGCTGGGTTTGCCACAGAGTTCTAGTCATAGAGAAAGTACGACCACAGGCATAGTTAATATGGTTCGACCACGTAAGAGTGTCATTAAAAAAAATACCTAGATTCTTAGCAGATTTAACGATTTCAATTTTCTGATTATTTATAATTATATTAGGTGTAATATTTAGTTTGGAAAGTCGCTTTTGAATTACAATGCATTTTGATTTTTTCGGATTTATCTCTAATCCATTCGCCGTTGCCCATGTATAAATACGATGGAGTTGCTGATTAATAGAGATAATACACTGGTCGATTAGGGCATTACTACAGCTGGTATAAAGCTGAACGTCATCCGCATACATTCTTACATTACAATTTGTTAAAATGCCTGGGAGGTCATTTGAGTACAATGAGAATAATAGTGGCCCAACAATGGACCCCTGAGGTACGCCCCTTGCTACAGGCAGTGTCATTGAATTTTGGATTCTAGTTTCAACATACTGATACCTGCCACGTAAGTATGTTGACAATAACTGAGTAGCGGTCGAAGAAAAATTAAAAAAGTTTTTAAGTTTGTAACAAAGAATGTTATGATCCACGGTATCAAACGCTTTTGAATGATCTAAAAGTATTAAAAATGTAGTCTTGCCATCATCAAGTTTCTCCCTAATCTCCTCTGTAACATCAACTAAGGCTGTTAGGCAGCTGTGTTTCCTCCGGAACCCAGATTGACGATCTGTTAGCAAGTTATTGTCATCCAAGAAACTAGTCATTTGTTTGTGCATAATACGATCTCATAGGTGTCATTTGTCTAGGTCTGAATATGAACCGATTTTCACCAATTTCAATAGCGTTTATCCTATGGCCGATAGAAGCTTCTATATTAAATTTCATCAAAATATATTCATATTTGCGAACTGTAGTTTTACTCAAAATCATCATCGGTATAATAAAAGATGGGTCTAGGTAAAATATTTTCGGTAGTTACAAACTTCAGCAGCAAGTCATTATACCATGCCCTATAGTGGTATAGGGTATAAAATTATGATGAACCTAGTTGTTCCAATAACAAAAAAGTAAGAAAATTATAGTCGGTCTAGACCGACAATACGATACCCTATACCATGGTTTAGAGACCCTATCTCTTCGGTCCAACTAATTGGATATAGAAAATAAGCATAAACCAAATTCGAGTGCCATTGTTATTAATTTTTTTGGCTGCAGATATGAAAAAGTTCATATCGGGTGCTATATTTATATGTTGACTAGGTCGAAAAATGGACCGATCCTGACTATATTTCGTAAAGTCACTTATATTATGAAAAACTATACACAAACCAAATTTGAGAAAAATCTGTGCAATATTTTTTTTTTTTTTGATATATGGGGCCTATGACTAAGAATTGTCCTATAGGGATTATTTTTGAACTACTGATTAATGGATACAATGAACAGATACAAACCCAATTTGACTAAGATCTATGTGATAATTTGGATCTTATGGCAATTTATGTCGATTGGACCGATTTTCACCAATTTCAATAGCGTTGCCGATAAAAGCTTATATATCAAATTTCATCAAAATATATTCATATTTGCGAACTGTAGTTCGATTAAAAGGTTTACATGGACACACAGAAGGACGGACGGACGGACGGACATCGCTAAAACGACTCAGAAAGTGATTCTGAGCTGATCGGTAGAGTAAAAGATGGGTCTAGGTCAAATATTTTTGGTAGTTACAAACAGCAGCACAAAGTCATTATACCCAAACCACATAGTGGTATAGGGTATAAAAATTTATAGCTCTTGCTGCTGATGATGATGATAATGTTGATAATGATAATGATATAGAATCGCAGAATGAAAGCACAACCTCTATGAAACCAGCAAATGATAAAGGTGTATCAAATCTTATTACAAATAAAGAATTTAACTATAAATCTCGTCAAGTTAGAGAGCTGTCGTTAAAGGTCTTCATTTTACCATTTCAACTTCAGAAATCATTGCAGAGCTTTTAGCATTGGGTCATAATGTCAGAGCCGTAACAAATGTAAAAAGTCAAAGAACTAAACATCCATTACCCATGTTTTTCTTAGATTTGGACCCAAATCCAAATAATAAGCAAATATACGACCTGCGATAAATTAATAAAGCAGTTTTTAAAATTGAGCCTCACCGAAGGACATCTGATACTGTCCAATGTCATCGTTGTCACGAAGTCATATTATAGAAGACCATTTGGCGGCGTAAAATGTGGACTTAACCATTCTACAACTGAATGTAAGAAAAGTATGGATGCTCCACAACGATGTATTGATTGTTTAAATAATGTCATGTAACTGACAACAAACAATCTTGTAACTAAAAAAAAAATCCGGCTGTCAAACAAAAAAAAAAATTGCCAAATATGTTGGCATTTTCATTTTAGATGTCAAATATTGCTAGGGTTGGAAATGACAAGACACTACAACCCGTTTTCATACAACTGACAGTAATTCACAACAATTGACATTGAAAATGACATAGTGAAAACCAGGCATAATGCTAAAAATACAAATTTTTCAACAATTGCGCAATATTCGCCAGTGCTAAGACAAAATGCTTCAACTGTTGAAGAAAACAACAGTATGAAAAACATTGAAAATATGTTTGGCCAGCTTATGAATATGCTTTCATTACTAATCAACAAGTTATTCAATTAGGTTTAAGAATAGCTATTTGGAATGCCAATGAGCTATCAAAAAAGTTTAATGCAATTGAATATTTTAATAATTTAAACTACACCACTGGAGCGATCGCCTTGCAATTTTTCCAGTAGGAAATTGTCTATCCGGAAGGAAAAGCAAAAGTTCTGGTAACTATGTACATGCACATATTAAAGTGAGAGTCGCGGAAAAAATGGTTGGGAAGGCCAATGGGCGTGGCACCCACCATACAAAGTAAATATTTAATGTCATATATCTAGAGTATTGTAATAGATAAAGCCTTAGGACTTTGTGTGAGTTCATAAGTTAT
This sequence comes from Cordilura impudica, assembly GCA_963682025.1. Classification (NCBI taxonomy): domain Eukaryota; kingdom Metazoa; phylum Arthropoda; class Insecta; order Diptera; family Scathophagidae; genus Cordilura; species Cordilura impudica. Next base: position 113,716,713 of record OY821517.1, read on the forward strand.
CAATGTTAATGCTCGGAAAAAAAAACGGGCGGGATCAGATCAGTGGTCGTGATACACCCCATACAAGGTAAATATATAATGTCATATATCTGGAGTACTGTGATAGTGAAAGCCTTGAAACTTTGTATATGTTCATAAGTTATTAATGAGAGTAATCTGATAAATTATGGGCAGGATCGGACCAGTGGGCGTGGCACCCCCATAAAAAGTGAATATTTAATATCATATAACTGGAGTACAATAATAGTGAAAGCCTTGGAACTTTGTGTGGTTCATAATTTATTAATGTGAGTAGTTGCCCAAAAGATTGGCGGGATCGGACCAATGAATTATGAAGTACTATAAAAATGATAGTCTTGAAACTTTTGTCGAGTACATTAATTACCAATGTAAGTAGTCGTGGAAAATATGGGTGGGATCGCTAAAATCAAAAATCGCCAAAACCGAAAATCGCCAAAACCGAAAAAACGCTAAAAGCAATAGTTACCAAAAAAAAAAAAAATTCTCAGATGCGAAAATCGCGAATAACAAAAATCAAAAGTCGACAAAATTAAAAATCGCCAAAATGAAAAATCGGAAAAACAAAAATCGCTAAATCCAGGAATCACCAAAATTAAAAATCGATAAAATCGCCAACATCAAAAAAGCACAAAAGAAAAATAGCACAAAATAAAAAATCGTCAAATTCAAAAATCGGAAAACCCAAAATCTCGAATAACAAAAATTGCCAATATCAAAAGTCGCCTAATCAAAAATTGGTAAAACCGAACATGGCGGATAACAAAAATCACAAAAAGTACCAAGGTCAAAAATCGTCAAAACCGGAAATCGCGAATAACAAAAATCGCCAAAATCAAAAAACGCCAAAATCAAACATCGCAAAAAACAATAATCGCCAAAGTCAAAAATCACCGAAGTCAAAAATCGACAAAATCTAAAATCGCAAAAACAAAAATTGACAAAATCAAAAATCGCCAAAAATAAATAAATTAGTTTTCTATTAAATGTATTCCCAGTTCTTTATTTCGTTACGTTGGGTGCAGCGAAGCGCATCGGGTTACAGCTAGTTGTAATATAAAAAAAAATTGAAAGTTAATCAAGCAGTTACTAAGAAATAAGAAATATTGGAAAACCGATGTTAAAATTCTTTGAAATTGCTAGGCACTCATATCTTAAAACATTGTTAGTTACATTCTTACTTAAACGTGATGTGCATAAATTCCATATCTTATACATTTGAAAAAATAATTTGATTCGCACAAAGCCACTTATGTTTCATACATCAATTATTTATTGTAATGACCACATTAAGGTTTTTTTTTTGGTTTTATTTCAGAAAACTTATGCTATCCGGCAATCCCATCACATCTCTTAACAACAACAGCTTTGATGGTGTCAATGAGGATCTTGAAATGTTAGACATTTCGAATTTTCGTTTGCATTATTTCGAATACGGTTGTTTGGATGCCTTGCCACATTTACGGTCACTTAAGCTGACGGCTTATTCACATCTGGAACACTTTAATATACCGAATTTATTACGAAATCATCATAACGTACGTACATTATGGATAGAAGCACCACAGCCTTTTACGCGTATTTTGAAAAAGGGTTCAGGACCAACACAAGAAATGCAAACTGTACAAATGGGTATGCCTACTGACTTGGCACGTGAAATGGCAGGACATTTACCACTCAAACTTACAAATATAACATTTAGTGGACCACAGTTTTCGACAATTAACGATAATATCCTTAAGGTTTGTTTTATTAAGCTGTGAAGCGATTGAATGTATTGCACATAAATGTTGTTCTTTCTATTCTTATTATTTGTAGGGTATGCAGTCACCTTATTTATACATCCAGTTCTTTAATACTTCTATAAACGAAGTACCTAAAAATTTGTTTAAGAATATGGGTCGTGTTCGTAATATTTCCTTGGATATTCGTTACAATAATCGCATGCTAAAGAAAATTCCAAATCCAAACTCGGGTACTGTACCTTATTTGCCGAATAGCGTTTTTCTTACTGAGTTGAAAATGTCAAATTCAGATGTGAATTGTGACTGTGATCTGGGGTAAGCTTCTTATTTCATTATTTTAATGTTTGAATATGAATTTCTTTATAAAATTTAAAATTTAAACTTTAAAATTTTAATATTTAAAAATTTAAAATTAAATTAATTATTATATGGTTACGTTAGTTAAGGTGGGTAGTACGCTAGGTTTTTAAAATAGAGGTAAAACGGTGGCGAAAAAGAATGCAATGACAAAGTTACCCGTTATGAAAGTGCCTAAACTACCCGGATTCCCTTATAAAGTTCGCTAGGTTTTAAAGTGCGTTATCTACTATACACCAAGATAATAAAAGAATCTTTGTCTTAGATACCTAAGTCGCCATTCCTTCAAGCCTGGAAAATACACTCCCGAGACACCTATTTGTGTTCAGCCATACATTCTATACCACAATGCCCTAAAAGCAAGTTGGTTATGCCGTCGCCAATGTGTTAGCTATTTCCTCCACCGACTCTTTGATTCTAAGGCTCTGAGAGCATCAATACCCGAAGATATTAATGGTCGCTGGATCCATATCCTGTTCTAAAATTATCCTAGTTGCTATACGAATTGCGCGAATCTTGGACTGCAAAGATTACATTTATCCAGAAGTTGTCGAGAAACTTGAATGTTGAGTACCTCAATGTAAAACCCCGACCCTGTCATCGCTTGTATCTTTGAGTTATTATTCCTGTCTATAATTTAGAGTGTGACCAGTCTTTCCTAGTTGGTACTCGAACCACAATATTGTCAATTAACCAATATTGTCATATAACTGATTTATTTGTGTACTTCCTACTTTCCCTAGGGTAGTGATCGTCCCAAGAGCAATGTTTCAGGTTATGTATCTCTCTCAAATGAAGTACAATTTTCGCTCTTTATGAATATATTAACCGGTACTGCTCAGGTAGGTTAGTCTCAGGAAAGCGAGATTAACATATGTAAATATAGGTCTTTTTTTCGCCGTATATATCCATGTTTTATTTACTGTTTAAGACCACACCATTTTCGTCCGTTCCTCTGTATTCCTTGTCCAGGAAAGTTTAGGATCTAGGAATTATTATGATCTCAATATCAGTTATAATGAAAATTAAAAATTAATTATAAATTAAAAAAAATATATATACATTAATATATATTTTTATTCTAATAGATGGGTGGAATTTTGGCAACGCAAACGAAGACAATACATCTGCTCTTCGCAAACTTGGACCGACACAGTTTTCCGTACATTTATGAATTCACCATGCCAAGTGTATGGACGTTATATGTGTGATGATCACGATGATGATTTACGTGAAACACATTGTGAAAACAAAGGAGGACAACAGTTATTGGAGGTAAGTAAGAATGACAAAATTTAACACATACAATTTTTGACAGCAATTATTTTGTTGTGTTTTCTTTTACAGTCTCTTAAAGCAGATTTGGAATGTGGTTGGGATAAAGCCTCCTGTCGAGAAACATTTATAGTTCTTGTATTTTCGCTTATCATCCTATTGTTTTGGATGTGACTGTTGTATTTCATTTACAAAACATCAGCTGAATTCTTTGATATTTTAGAGAAGGTCTATGGCGAGCAAATAGTTTAAGTTTTAAGTACACATTTTTCTTAAAAAAAAAGAAAAGTGGTAACAAGCAAAAAAAAAATAATAACATAAAACAAAGCGTTGTCTTTTATCCAAATAATGTAGGACCTTCTGTTCTTTATAAAGTATCTTTTTCTTAAAATTTTTCCGATCATCTTCGATCTTTTAAATTTACCATGTTATCTCTGAATATATTAAGGTTGAGTTTACACGTGAGAAAAATAATCTAAACTAAAGTAATTCCTTATAATTAGATTCATCTCTCCTGTTGTAAACACAGCCAAATAACGTACATACCCAAATCTACAAAAACACTGTCATAATATTTTTTAATTCATTCTAATTTTAGTAGTTGCTAAGTTAATTTTTACTTAAGCATTCTTAAATCTTTATTTTATTTTAACTTTATATTTAATTCTTCTTTACACTTAAAACAATCTTACTTATTTTATCTTTATATGCACTTTTTTCATATACATATTATCTTTAGATATCTTTTAAATACATATAATCGGCTTAAAATATAAGTATACACAACGCTTTTAATAAATTTTGTAAAATTTGTTTCTTATTTATTGTTGAATTTTTTTATTTTGCAGAAGGAATTTGTTGTCAGTTGTGTGGGGTCATTTGGAAATCTATTAGCAAAACATACTTATTCACTAAATGTCAATGGAAGAAAATACAATTATTCTTTTATTTTTTTGTACGACAAACGAATAAAGAATTTCATAACTAATCGTTCAATACAACATAATTTTATAACTTCAAAATATTATGAAAAAAATAAAATTTAAAGCAACCTAACGCAAAACAAGTAAGAAAATTTCTAGACCGACTATGCTTATAGAGATTTGGTCTTAGATCCAACTAATTGGGTGTAGAAAATAAGTTCATATCGGATGCTATGAGATTGATGTGTAAGTTTGGCCAAAAATAATCCGATCATGACCATAACTAGTGTGGTCACTATCTAAAATCATTCACAAAGAAAATTTCAGTAAAAATGTCTTATTTTAAAGATTATAGATATATTTCAGTGATTGTTGGGAGGCTGTAAATAGAGGACCTTTGTATGTGGTCACCGATTTATTTTAATTTTATGAGCTATCGTCATTGAACCAATAAAAAAGTAGTGTACGAGGTTTACATGGATCAACAGGCAGACAGACGTCGTTAAAATTAACTGAAATCGTATTCTAAAAGGTGGGTATAGATCAAGTATTCAACAAAAATTCATTTTACTCTAATGAGTATAAACTATTATTTTTTTCATGAAAATGGCTTCAAGAGATTTAGTATGAAAATACGAATTTTTATTACCATGGAAGGCCGAAAACCCATTTTAAAGCAATAGAAAAACATAATACGAATATTAATAACTTTCAATTTTTAAACAGTGCCTTTTAATCCTTTAAAAAGATTTTTAATCCTTTAAAAAAAACTTATGGGGTTTTTCAGCAATGTCGTTACAGCCAAATAGGTTCGAAATAGGAAATAGTCATGGGAGGCTAAATCTGCGAATGGTGGATAAGGAAGCATAAAAGATAAAATGTGACTTTTTTGTGTGAGAAATAGGAACATTTTTTCCGCATTATGTTGTTGAAGTTATCTAGTAATTGGAATAATATTTTCCTATTTTCGATTAATAGTTATTCCCTTTTCAAGGTAACAAGGTAAAATCGCCTTTGTCCTTCGTACTACGGTCAATTCTCAGCAATCGTGTGACGCATCTTTTAGATCTTTCAGTTTATATACCCACTTAATTGAGGCGCCCATAGTCTCACAAATCTCACACAATCTTAATCTCTTATCAATTATAACCATGTATTTTTTTTGGCAAAGTGTTTTCAGAAATTTCACGGCTCTAACGCGTGATCACTAAAAAAGTCAAAGAAAAAAAATATGTGCTGTGCGGACATTCAATTTATAATAGCAATTTTCTTGTGACATACTTATTTACCAACCAATTTTGACAAAAAATATACCATTTGAGAGGTATTTCTTTGCAGATATTCACCATATTTATACCCTATACCACTATGTGGTTTGGGTATAATGACTTTGTGCTGCTGTTTGTAACTACCAAAAATATTTGACCTAGACCCATCTTTTATTATACCGATCGAATCAGAATCACTGATTCGATTTAATGATGTCCGTCCGTCCAAATCAAACTGCAGGTCGTAAATATGAATATATTTTGATGAAATTTGGTATATAAGCCTTTATCGGCCATAGGATGAACGCTATTGCAATTGGTGAGAATCGGTCCATGTTCAGACCTAGCCCCCATACAAAGGACCCCTATGAAATCGACATAAATTGCTATAAGATCCAAATTGTCATATAGATATTATACAAATTGGGTTTGTATGCGTTTATTACATCCATCAATTAGTAGTCCAAAAATGATCCCTATGGGACAACTCTTAGTCATAGGCCCCATATAGAGCTGCTTCCCGATCTTCACTTAAATCTATCAAAAAACAAAAATATTGCACTGATTCTTCTCAAATTTTGTTTGTATATATTTTTGCAAAAATTTTTGGGCCTAGTCCCCATATAGATATAGCATCCGATATGAACTTTTTCATATCTGCAGCCAAAAAAATTAATAAAAATCCCACTCAAATTTGGTTTATGCTTATTTTCTATGTCCAGTTAGTTGGGTCTATGAGATAGGGTCTCTAAACGCATGGTATAGGGTATCATATAGTCGGCCTAGACCGACAATAATTTTCTTACTTGTTTTTTAGTAAAATTGATTTAACACAAACATAAACTTTGTGTTGCATTATGATTTGGCCTAAATTCCCTTATAAAATTATTTATGAATGAAAAAATAAAATTTCCTAGAATTTGCACTCGAATGTCCATGGCTGGACTCTGTAAGTCATTTTTAAATCCATTAAGTTGGAAATAATTTCAACAAATTACTTGTTATTTTAAATCTTAATTACACAGTGCAACATATAAAATGCAAACTCCTTCTCGTGTGCGGTTTTCGAAATTCTTGAATTTTTAGGCACTGGTTAGTTTGTTTCACTCTTTTTTTTTCCTTGTGTATAGCTACAATTTTGCAGATAAAATTCCAATTGGTTACCGAGATATAGCCGTGAGAAAAATTGCATGTTGTTCGGAAAAATTAAGTTTTAGCCAAAATATACATTAGGCCATAAAATACGAACAGCAGCTAAACTAACAAAACGCAAACGGGATTTCGTTAGTTTAGATAAGTAGTTTGAAAAAACTCACACGAGAAGAAGTTTGTGCTCGATGACATCAAAAATATCGCAATGTGTTAGTAATGCTTTACAAAATATATCGTTTACAATCGGCCCACGACCCATCGGCCCATATACTCATAAAAGTGAAAACAATGCGATTTTTTTATTTTTAAAATGAAACCAACGCGAATTTTTCGATATTAAAAATTTCGTATTGGTTTACTTACAGAAAATGGGCGAATAGGTTGAGAAAAGAAATTAGATTTACATTCGGCATATTACTAGATATTTGATATTTGTGAACAATATGTTACCATTCAATTATTAGATTATTTACTGTACTTACAAGGGAAGTTCGAATACTGCGGGACTTTTTGAACTTCCTTCATAGTTATTTAAAAACACTGCTCCCGTCAACTACCATCTGTTAATAGACTATGCAATTTTTAGCAAGATGCGTCATTTAGTTTGTGTTTGACAGCCATTGGAAACAGAAAACTTTGAAAATTTTGGTAAAAAAGGAAAAAGCGAGTTTCCAGTGTTCATATAATATTATTTTATGTGAAAAAAAACATCACTAAAACCAAGGAAAGGCTTGATAAGTACTAAGGGCATTCTGCACCATCAACTCCAATGGTGTAGAAGTGGTTTATTGAATTGGTCGTGCCAGTATAAGTTACGCCAAACGTTCTGGTCGCACAAAAGAGGTTGTCACGCCAGAAATCGTCGATAATATTCATGGAATGATATTTGACGATAGAAGAATGAAACTTCGTGAGATGGCGGAGGCTGTATGCATCTCAACTGAGCGGGTACATTTGTTTTTGAATGTATATTTGGACATTAAAAATCTATCCGCGTGATGGGTACCGCGATTGTTCATAGTGAACCATACGTGCGGACGAAACATGGATTCATGGATTAAGACCTTAAATTCAATTGGAGAATGTGTTGGAATCATCGTGATTCTTGGCAATATTATTAATTTATATTTAATTCATAAGGAACCGCGTTCCTTTATATAATTTTGGTGCATTTAGGTTTCGAAGCAATATAATTGGTGATCCAACCTTCAAGAGTATATGATATGGTGGAAGACCTAGTAATTCAAATGAATCTAAAAAGTAATTTCAAAACTTCACTCCTTCATCTTGTTCTATAACAACAGATGATGTCACACAAATTTGCCAAGCTCTCCCTATTACAGTATTCGAGATATGTGACATTCTAATATTAATAACAGATAACGTCACAAAAAAACATAGGATACTAGATGAAACCCGGTGTGCTTCGTTACCCTCATCCCCCCGCGTCGTAATGAAAGGGCAACCGCAAAGGCCCAAGGCTCTCAGTATTACAGTATTCGAGATATATGACATTTAATATTTGATTTGTATGGGGGTGCCACACTTCTTTGTCCGATCCCGCCAATTTTTTGTCTGACTACCCACGTTAATAATAGATGACCTAAGACAAATTTGCAAAGCTGCCTCTGTCATAGTACTCGAGATGTATGATATTGAATAATTTCTTTATATGGGAGCTGCTCCGCCCACTAAAAATGTTTAAACATTTTATAGCCTTTAGCACTTTCCATATCCGCAGTAAAACTCTGTGAAAAGTTCAAGTATATCAGATGAGTAGTTACGGACGTTACCTCCTACAAACAAACAAACACACGTTACCTCTATATTATATTAGTATAGATTGAAAATTCTCCTTGTATGCGAGGTGGCTTATCAGATCCCACCCATTTTCGGCATGTCTACTCATACTAGTAACAGATGAACTCACATAAATTTTTTTCAATATTTTTCTTCTCTCAAACCTCTATAACTAGAGTTCTAATTAACGTAGGCTGTTGACATAGGTCTAAGAACACTCAGTGGATCAAGCTCCTTCTTTTGAGCTATTAACTGCTTAAATTCGTTGGGTTTGAGGAAAGTTATGCGTGGAGAATCAACTTTACTTTTACTGTACGTTAACTTATGTTGGCATATTTTGGCATTACTGTATGTTAACTTCTCTTGGCAAATTCGTTGGGTTTGAGGAAAGTTATGCGTGGACAATCAACTTTACTTTTACTGTACGTTAACTTCTCTTGGCATATTTTGGCATTACTGTACGTTAACTTCCCTTGGCAAATTTTGGTATTATATTATAAAAATTAATATAATATAATATAATGCTGCGGAGCAGCAGGGGTCCTCTAGTTACATTTAATTAAGACACCTAAAGTTTCTTTACGAACAGTGTCTTCGTGCTATAGTTTTTTCTGTTCCTCGGGGTGGTAAGAGCTTTTGGTAATTTGTTAAAAGAGTAAAGAATAATGGTTGTTCTGCTATCGCAAGTCTTATAATAAATGACCAAATATTCACTGACCTGGTTGATAAGAATAACCTTTGAGCTGAACTTTTTGCAAAATATTCGTTTTTGCAAGATAGCGATCAAACACTGCCCGATTTTGAAAGGATATTCTTGTAGTATGCCTAAAATATTCTTCCGAGATCGTGCAGTTTCTTTCGTATCGTGCGGGAGTTTTTCGCTTCTGCTTGAAGGTCCAATGTCCAACCAATCCCTAAAAACGGTGAGGCTAATAACCCTGAAAATTACCGTCCAATTGCAATCTGCCCTACGCTCTCAAAGGTGATGTAAAGCATGATCAATTACCATTTTGTCTTATTGATCGACGGTATGGCTTCCATCGCACTGTGGCTGAAATTTTGATTTCATTGCCCAAAAGTTAAATTTTTTTTGTGACTGATTTTTAAAATTTTAACGCCATTTGTAGCTAATATATTCAAATTTAGGTAGCCAAAAAATTAGGTAAAATATTACTAATTGTGGGCGTCGCACGCTGTTAAACTCAACAGTTTTTTTTAATTTCAGAAAAAAGTGATTTTTTTGTTTTTATCAAAATAATGGTAACTACTCGCAAGTTATCATCGATAATGACCTGCGGTTTTTTTTTACAAGGTTGGCAGGATTGTGGTGTTTAATTGTTATAAGTGGTCGCAGCTCTACCGTTTAATATTAGGGGTGTTATGAAATATTTATTAAACAACTATATTTTTGTCAAATTTCAACTTTAATGGAACAGAACTTCTAGGGAGAAAAAGGGAAGAAGGAACGTGTACCACCCTGAGAAAGGTGAAAGTGTCCCCTTTAACCCCATATACACTTTTGCACCCGCCACGACCCGCCGGTAGAACACTTTTTTCATTTCAACGAAATTACTCAACAAAATTTCATATTACGGTAACTTGAACAAACCTATAAGTACATATATAATGGTGTGTTAAATTTGTGCTTTAGTTACTTTATAGCTTATTATCATTATTTGTTCTATTACCAGTAATGATATCTGCTTACAAAATACACCATCTTTTTTTATATATTTGTAAGTAAGAATGATAATGGAAACAAAAAATTATTTTTTTTTTAAATGGGGATGTGATGGTTCTTCCGGACAAAAACAATACAAACAAGTAGTATGTGAAAATATTTCGGACTCAGAAATGTTCATGGTATCATTTTTACCATTGCGATTGAAAAAGATTTTGGAAGATTCAGAGCCTTCGACCAGTACAACGCAAACAAAAGATATTTGGAGAAATGAGACACTATATTCTACGAAATACTGCAGGTCAATTAAATTTGAATTCAAAAAAGAAACTCATGATGCCATTAACATAGAAGTTACTGTCATCAAGGCCAAAATTGCAACAGTCATTGCAATTACAGTTAGATGGGCGGCAAATTGAAGTAAGCTACCAATTAATGCTGACAATGATAGATGGAATAGTAGGCCAGGCTTTGACTAATGCGAAGGCTGCATCCAGCTGCATCATATGCAAAGCAACATCAAGTCAAATAAACCAAGTCCCCACAAAATCATTAGACAATACTGATGTATATAAATTTTGCTTATCTTCTTTTCAGATCCAGAAACAGGATTAGATTTAAAATAATCCTAGAAGTAATTAGGTGCAATGAAGAAATTGACTCTAGAAAATTTGGAGATTGTGCTAAGGAAACTGCAAAAATATATATAACCAAGTACCCATGTAGAAACATGTATGCAGAAGTTCACAAGATCTATCAGAGGAGGCTTAGAAAAAAAGCAATAAGGATTACAGATTTTATAGAGAGCACAATACTAGAAAAATTTCACGAAATTCCACAAATGAAGATCAATTTAATAAGTATATTATTGGTAACGTCAGATCCGTTCATCTCCAGTATTCGAAATCAATTTTAAGTGGAATATGGCGATTTAGATGCAGAGGTCAAAAAACTACTAAAGAACAGAAATAACACAGAACAGAATATGTAAATCAAATGAATTATTCATTATAATTGCCTTTCATTGTTATTTAAGTACGTAAAAAATTGTATTAGTAAAAAATAATAATAATAAACAGAACCTCCATTGTTACAAAAGCTATTAAAATCTACTGCAGTTTTTATTTTTAAAAGGTTTTCTTACCCAGATATGTTTGAAATGTTTTAATAAATATGAATGATTCAAAAATAAAAATCCATATTTTCATATCAAAATAAAAAAAAATCAGAATCACTGCGCTAATGTTCAGCAGATTTATTTTGCTGAAATTAACAAATTTGGCAGTAAAATATAACAAATTTTTCTGTAGTATTAGCAAAGTTTTTAAATAATATTACTTACGTTTTTTTAAGAGTAAATATTCTTTGAGTGTAAAAAAATTTTCAAATTTGACAGCAAAAAATTTTTAATTTTTAAAAACCATATGCCAAAACGTGGCTTGCATTGAAGTTTCCCCTATGAAGCTTTTTATGAATTTCTTTGGCTTTAAACTGCAAAACTGTACCAAAGACAGGCATAAATATAGAAATTGCGATGTTCATGAAATATGCCCATTGTATCATTTTTCTATTTCTGAATCCAAAATTGCTATTTTCCACATTTTCAAAACAGTTTCATTTGATCTTAAAATCATACACACTGTGGATTTTTGTAATCCATACTTTTTGTACAGATCTGTTACTCGCAAACCCTTTTGGTTATCATCAATAATTTTTATTTTTTCTTTCAAAAACATTATCTTTCTTTAAACCATCGCAACTCAAGCAAAACAAAAATACAATACAATACAAAATACAAAAATTTTCCACTCCTGTGTTTTTAGCTAAGTTTGTTACAAATTTCTGAGGAATATGTATGCAGAATTTTTTTTCTTTCAAATAGTAGTATAATTTAAATTTTATTTGTTCATTAAACTGAGTACAAAAAAAAAAAAAAATCATGTGAGTCCGATCACAAGGGAGATGTGTAAACATCTAATAATTAAAGAAAACATCAACATCATATTTTCCAGTGCATAAAAAATAAGTCGATTTATGCTGTTTTTTGAAATTCAATTGATGTTTTCTGAAATGCAATTGATGTTTTCTGAAATTCAATTGATGTTTTCTGAAATACAATTAATGTTTTCAGCAATTAAAATGATGCTTTTTGAAATTCTATTGATGTTTTCTGAAATACAATTAATGTTCTATTCAAATAATGCTTTTTGAAATTCAATTGATATTTTCTGAAATTCTATTTATGTTTTCTGAAATTCAAATGATGTTTTCTGAAATACATTTGATGTTTTCTGAAATACAATTGATGTTTTCTGAAAGTCTATTGATATTTTCTGAAATTCAATTGATGTTTTCTGAAACTCGAATGATGTTTTCTGAAATTATATTGATGTTTTCTGAAATTCTATTTATGTTTTCTGAAATTCAAATGATGTTTTCTGAAACTCGAATGATGTTTTCTGAAATTATATTGATGTTTTCTGAAATTCTATTTATGTTTTCTGAAATTCAATTGATGTTTTCTGAAATACAATTGATGTTTTCTGAAATACAATTGATGTTTTCTGAAATTCTATTGATGTTTTCTGAAATTCTATTTATGTTTTCTGAAATTCAAATGATGTTTTCTGAAATACAATTTATGTTTTCTGAAATACAATTGATGTTTTCTGAAATTCTATTGATGTTTTCTGAAATTCAATTGATGTTTTCTGAAACTCGAATGATGTTTTCTGAAATTATATTGATGTTTTCTGAAATTCTATTTATGTTTTCTGAAATTCAAATGATATTTTCTGAAACTCGAATGATGTTTTCTGAAATTCTATTTATGTTTTCTGAAATTCAAATGATGTTTTCTGAAATTATTTTGATGGTTTCTGAAATACAATTGATGTTTTCTGAAGTTCTATTTATGTTTTCTGATATTCAAATGATGTTTTCTGAAATACAATTGATGTTTTCTGAAATTATATTGATGTTTTCTGAAATTCAATTGATGTTTTCTGAAATTTTATTGATGTTTTCTGAAATACAGTTTATTCTTTCTGAAATTCTATTGATGTTTTCTGAAATACAATTGATGTTTTCTGAAATTATCTGAAATACAGTTTATGCTTTCTGAAATTCTATTGATGTTTTCTGAAATACAATTGATGTTTTCTGAAATTATATTGATGGTTTCTGAAATACAATTGATGTTTTCTGAAATTCTATTTATGTTTTCTGAAATTCAAATGATGCTTTCTGAAATTCAATTGATGTTTTCTGAAATTCTATTGATGCTTTCTGAAATTCAATTGATGTTTTCTGAAATTATATTGATGGTTTCTGAAATACAATTGATGTTTTCTGAAATTCTATTGATGCTTTCTGAAATTCAATTGATGTTTTCTGAAACTCGAATGATGTTTTCTGAAATTATATTGATGTTTTCTGAAATTCTATTTATGTTTTCTAAAATTCAAATGATGTTTTCTGAAATTATATTGATGTTTTCTGAAATTATATTGATGTTTTCTGAAATTATATTGATGTTTTCTGAAATTCAATTGATGTTTTCTGAAACTCGAATGATGTTTTCTGAAATTATATTGATGCTTTCTGAAATTCTATTTATGTTTTCTGAAATTCAAATGATGTATTCTGAAATTATATTGATGGTTTCTGAAATACAATTGATGCTTTCTGATATACAATTGATGTTTTTTGAAAGACAATTGGAAAATGTTTAGAAAAGAACATATCATAATTTTTTCACCAATACAATCACACAGCGTTATCTGCTTCAGCTCACACCGATATGAGTTACGCTATTTTTGTGATTGTATTGTGAAATAGAAATTTACCCCCCTGCGCGTATAGATGTTTACACATCAAAAAAAGTTTTTGTTCGCTATATAAGGAACTCAATGGAACAAAATGTCCTGTTCATTAAATGCGGTGTTCGCAGAATCAAATGTTCGTTAAATCGGAAAACTACTGTAGTTTTCTTGAGTGTACAAATTTTTTTGAGTGTAAACATTAAAAAATCCCATTATTACAAAAAATGCTTATAATTAATATTAAAATCCAAATATTACATTTTTAATAAAAAAAAAATTAAAAACCATATTTCACGCTTAAAGTTAAAAAAAAAATTAAAGTTAAACTTTGACGTAGAATTCCATAAAAATACTTAATCAATTTTAATGAAATTAAAACTGAGTCAAGTTCAACTAAATATCTGTCCATTAAAAAAAAATACTAAAATATTTTGATCGGTTCAAAAGTTACAGAATTTTGGTCAATGAAAAACGATTTTCAGCTATTGTGCGTCGTTGTACTTCCTGGGCGCTGGAGTCGATCCATTCACAATTTAAGTGAAAGTAAAGTGGTTGCTCTAGATATTTCCAAGGCATTCGATCGCGTGTGGCACGGTGCATTGTAATCAAAGCGTTTTACATTTGGAGTCTTTCGATTTATATCGAGTTTTCTCAGAGACCGCACAATACGTGTTGTTATTGATGGGTTCTCATTCAGTGAGTTTCAGCTTAATTCAGGGGTACCCCAAGATTCTGTTCTTTCTGCTTTTCTTTCTGAATGACCTTCTTGGCCAAACCTTCAATTCTATATACCCTTTCAGGGATGACAGCAAATTCATTTTCCTTCAATTGTAGGCCAAGCCTTTTGGAGGTTGAGGGCAAAAGGCAGACAATGAATGACACACTCAATCAAGACCTGTTAATAATCTTTGACTGGGGTAAAGCGAATAGGGTTGATTTTAATGCTCAGAAGACTCAATGTTGTTTGTTGACTCATAGGGTCTTGGATTCAACAATGTCATCTGTATATATGAGTGGTATAGGTATTGAGGAGTCGGATACACTTGATGTTCTGGGCATGAGACTGTAATGTGATGTATTTGAAATGTCGAAAGAAGCATCTATACCACTTAAAATCCTTGAAATCTTTACGATTTACATCCGACCGAAAATTGAATACAATAACCATATATGGGCTGGAGCTTTAAAGTCATTTTGGAGCTACTGAACCGTGCACAAAGAAAGGCGTTGGTGCTCATTAATGATAGTAGGGTATCCAACTTTATTGACTTGTCCGAACATCGTCTTAATATGGGTTGTGAAACACTGCTCTTTAGATACTACCAACGCATTACAGAGAAAATTCGTTTATCAGTCGAACTAGCCGTATGTGGAATAAACTGCCCACACAAGTCTTTCCTTACAGTTACAATATAATACAATATAATAAATAATAAAATTTAAGGCAAATATCCACAAACACTACTTCCTCTTTACTCCTTCCCATAACCTATTTTCCGGAAATCAACAATACATTGCATTTGTAGGGGGCATCCCCTGAGTGTTGGAAATAATAAAAAAAGGGAGCTTATATATGTACAATACATCTATAAAAGGCAAGGCGATTTCTTGTGACCTTTTCTACGCTTTTAGTTATCAACCGATTTTGACAACAAATATACCATTTGAAAGGCATTTATTTGCAGATATGCACCATCTGGTACAATTTTTGGAATAACAATCATTTAAATTTGCTACTAATACATACATAAAAAACACAAAAAACTATACAATGCTGTGTGTGTGTTTATTAAATTTGTTAATGTCTTTACAAAAATTGTATACCAAAATCCCTGCTTTGAATTGTTAATTGCCTAAAATTGATTAGCATACCCTTAGGCTCTTATAAAATTATTTATTATCATAAATTTTGTATGTATATAGATTAAAAAAACTTTGAAAGAAAAAATTTTATGAAAAATAAGATTTCCTAGAATTTGCACTCGAATTTCGAGTGCTGGGCTCTGCTCAATACAATATAAACTATTAATTTCTCATCTACCTGCATTATATCTTTCTAACAAATTTGATTTTTTTTCAAAAGTTGCATGGTTCATTTTTTTTTACCGGCAGTAATAGAGCTGAATAAAATTTTTTTCTTTTACCAGACAAAGAAAACTCATTTACCTCTAAAATTTCGTTAACCTCAAATATTTATTAAATTCAACAAAAGTTTTTCTCTTGAAAATGTTTAATGTAATGTAATGCTGCTAAAAAAACTTGTATAAGATATTTAAGTGTTTTAGTTTGTAGTTTTACATAAAATATAATAAATAAATCATGATAATAAAGTTGTTAACTAAAAAATAGTTTACCCCAGAAGAATTTACTTTTATAACGAAACTTTTTGTGTCCCTAATTGAGAGTTGGCACATGAAACATAATTGATACTTTATCACAATTTATTAACAATTTATCAACTTTAAATAATTAACATTGAAATTTACTTACTAAAATTTATTTAGGAAACTTGTTTTTAAATTTGTATAACACATAATTAAATTAATTTTAATACAAAGCGTTTGGTGGAAGGAAACAAACAAAAATAAATAAATTATAATTACACAAGGAGCAATTAAAAGAAAATATTATGATTTTATTCATACTTATTTACATTACCACAATACAATATTCACATCCTTTTTCTTTTACTTTATAATGTTTTTCTTGTTTCTGTTTTTTTCGGGCAGTGTCAGGGTTACATAGTGTGCAATGTTTGAATTGGTGTTGAGCATTTTTTTTAAAATTTATTTATTAAATTTCCGTTAACCAACTAGTACGATGTACATTTAAGCCAGTTAAGTTAGTTAGTTGTTGGCAGAGCCTTAAAGCAATTCATTGTTTTATTGAAATAAATTCTCGGATTAAGTTTCACATAGAATATCGGATTTTAACCAAAACAATTACGAAACAAAATAGTTTATGAAGTAGCGAAACAATTTTCACTTTAAAGTTTACCCAAAAACTGCTGAATAATGTTAATTATACAAATTTATAATTTTATCTTGAAAAATTTAAGCAAGAAAGTATTTTGTGAAAGTTAAGTTTGAATTTGATAATAAAATCCTTAGAAGCTTTGCTAAAACTATATGCAATGACAAAAATTTAGGACAATTTTTTCAAGTTAAAATTAATTTGCCAAGCCCCATAAAAATATAATTTAAAATTGAATTCGACTTAAAAGAATTCATACTTCTCAGCTCTGATTGTTTCCTTGTTTGTTGGTCTTTCGGTAACTTAACTACTTATTTGGTGTTTTTATTCATGTTGTTAAAGTTGAAACGGCCGCTGTACAATTTCTTCGACTTCCAGTTTATGCACTTTGCCTATGCCAGTAGCAGATGTTGGCGCCTCAGAGCGTCCACAATATGTAAGCTGTTAAAGGGGTGAAATGGAAATATAAATAAGAACATTGTTTGTAAAAATCGAAAGAAAACAGAAATTAAAGATTACGTACGTAGAGGGATTTAAAAAATGAATTTATGTTAATTGATTGGGTAGCATGAATTTGGTTGAGGATTTTTATTGCGAAATAGTAACAGAATTTGTACTGCTTGTATTTAATAATTAAGTGTTAATACAGTTAAAGGTTAAATACATATACATTACAAATGATGGTGTGGATTGAAACTCTTATAAAAAGAAAAACAAAAAGGAAATCATATCAGTTTTCCTTAAAATTAACGTTTCACCATAATGTTTCGAGAATAGGAGAATTTGTCATAATACGTTTCTTCATTTCATCTCTATACTCTCCACAAACATAAGATAACTTTGAAGCATTATTTTCACAAACCGCTTTATTTACTTTACAATTTTGAATCGTATCTTACAAATCATATTTTTCACAAAAAAACTTCGATTTTCTTCTTCATATTTCGAAAATTAAAATTAAATTCTTAAATTTATAAACAAATGCGATTGAAGTGTAATTTTTATACTGTACGCAGTGTTCCAAAAAATTCTTCTCAAAAAGCGCCCAGATTTTAAAGTAAAAAAAAATAAGAGTGTTAAATTCGGCTGGGCCGAATACTTGATATCCTCCACCTGCATCTTAAACTCAATATTACAACCAATAATTCCTTGTTATAAAAAACAATATTCTATAGAAAGATTTAGTCACTAAATATTTGAAAAATGGCATTATTTTTATTTTACGAGAGTAGAAAACCTCTAATGAAACTCATTACATAACGCAGCCAGCGTTATGACACCCAAAGTTTGATCCCTATAAGAAATTTTTTAGATAATTCATGAGAATTAAAAAAAAAAACCAACTGATTCTTTGCTAAAAATTTCCAGATATTAATATTAAAAAAAATAACAAATTTTTATCTGGATTTGCTAGTAATTTTTAATTTTTAATTTTTAATTTTTAATTTTTAATTTTTAATTTTTAATTTTTAATTTTTAATTTTTAATTTTTAATTTTTAATTTTTAATTTTTAATTTTTAATTTTTAATTTTTAATTTTTAATTTTTAATTTTTAATTTTTAATTTTTAATTTTTAATTTTTAATTTTTAATTTTTAATTTTTAATTTTTAATTTTTAATTTTTAATTTTTAATTTTTAATTTTTAATTTTTAATTTTTAATTTTTAATTTTTAATTTTTAATTTTTAATTTTTAATTTTTAATTTTTAATTTTTAATTTTTAATTTTTAATTTTTAATTTTTAATTTTTAATTTTTAATTTTTAATTTTTAATTTTTAATTTTAGTTTTTAATTTTTAATTTTTAATTTTTAATTTTTAATTTTTAATTTTTAATTTTTAATTTTAGTTTTTAATTTTTAATTTTTAATTTTTAATTTTTAATTTTTAATTTTTAATTTTTAATTTTTAATTTTTAATTTTTAATTTTTAATTTTTAATTTTTAATTTTTAATTTTTAATTTTTAATTTTTAATTTTTAATTTTTAATTTTTAATTTTTAATTTTTAATTTTTAATTTTTAATTTTTAATTTTTAATTTTTAATTTTTAATTTTTAATTTTTAATTTTTAATTTTTAATTTTTAATTTTTAATTTTTAATTTTTTATTTTTAATTTTTAATTTTTAATTTTTAATTTTTAATTTTTAATTTTTAATTTTTAACTTTTAATTTTTAATTTTTAATTTTTAATTTTTAATTTTTAATTTTTAATTTTTAATTTTTAGTTTTTAATTTTTAATTTTTAATTTTTAATTTTTAACGATAAAAAAATATGTAGTAATACTTGCTTAGGATAATGGACACTAGCAGTATTAATATACACACAACTGCGGTGACTTCAACAATAAGAAGAATTACAACATGTACAATATATCTTAAGGAAAACAACAAACACACTGAAAAATTATATTTTTTCAAGAGTTTTTTCAAAGTTTCATTCCTAACTCGTGACCCCTTTGACCGATTTTGACGATTTTAAATAGCACCTCCTTTAGGATGTTATACAAAAACGAACGGTCTAGCTTAGATATTGACGGCATGATCGCGATTTCCACATACAGACGGACAGACGGTCATCGGTAAAACAACTTCCCTTGTTATAATGATCAAGAAAATATATGGTTTTGGGGTCTCAGGAATTTATTTCGATGCGTTACAAACGGAATGTCAAACCTATATATACCCTCTGCCACTGAGGTGTTGAGGGTATAAAAACGGTCGGAAACAGACTCCATTACCATAAGTCTCGTCTTTGCTCATTTACAAAAGTGTTTAGTTGTTGAACAGTTTAACCAAAGCTGTCAGATTGTTTACTTAACCCTCAAATGCCTGAGGCTGCCGAAAGGCACTGTCGACATAAATATGTTGTCATAACTTTTAAACGAAATATTTTCATCAAATAAATGTTGGGCACCTTGAAAGCTGATACAACAGAGAGTTAAATAGTTTTACTTACTTAAAGAGTGAATTTATTATGTGAAAAACGTGGTAACGGATTGTCTTCATTGTTACTGTGGTAATTAGAAAACGTAATTAAGTTTTAGTGTATGTAATTTGATGTTATGATTTAAGCCAGTGGTTCCGAGCCATTTAGTAGGAAAATCATAATCCAAATTACCTCTGTTGTTGTAAGTAAAGCACAACATAACATATATATCAAGGTTCAGAAAATACACACACGAAACACACAATGTTCTGTTCAAAAGCAGCCAACACATATCTTTATTTTCATATCAATTATGTGCGTTTCAAAATTTTCTACGGTACCCAACACAACCATGACTGTGTTCGTTTTAATATTTCGTTATTTACACGAACATTTTTGTATCACATACTTTTTGCTTCAATCACACATAAAGCACACATTTTTGAGTGTTGCTTTATTTGAAGTTGATGTTCTGGTACGTGTAGTGAAAAAAAACACAGAACATGTAAAATAAACAGGTTCGAGTTCAGTTATATTTTAAGTCGTGTTGTGGCTCGTGTAGTAAGAAACAACAGAACATGTACAGTAAACAGGTTCGAGTTCAGTTATATTTTAAGTCGTGTTTAAAATATAACTGAACTCGAACCTGTTTATTGTACATGTTGTGTTTTTTCTTACTACACGAGCCACAACACGACTTAAAATATAACTGAACTCGAACCTGTTTATTTTACATGTTCTGTGTTTTTTTTCACTACACGTACCAGAACATCAACTTCAAATAAAGCAACACTCAAAAATGTGTGCTTTATGTGTGATTGAAAAAAAAAGTACGTGATAGAAAAATGTTCGTGTAAATAACGAAATATTAAAACGAACACAGTCGTGGTTGTGTTGGGCACCGAAGAAAATTTAAAAACAAACATAATTGATATGAAAATAAAAATATGTGTGTGTTGGTCTAAGTTATGTTTGTTTACATATATGTACGAGTTTTTTATTCAGTGTGTGTTTTTTTCTGAACTCTGATATATATATACAAATATACGAGTATATGAAAATACATTACAAAATTCTGAATTTGCCAATTATGTGTTTTAATTATTTCGCCTTAAATCCTAAAAGTATGTATTTATTTTTACGATTTCACTCTTTGGTCGATTCTCTTCACAAATGTGTAACAAAAAATATAATAAAAAAAAAATAGATAAACGAAAAGAAGGAATTTTTTAGTGATCCCAACACAATGTAATCTTTTATACCTTAGCACCAGAGTCGATTGAAACAGTAAAAATAGTAGATGGAATGAAAGAAATTACATGAAATCTTAACCGTTATTTAAATATTTATAGTTTCTAACGTTTTCTTTCAACGATCAGTTGAGGTTGATCTTGGTTGTTATCGTCCTGTGAAGAAACCATTTATGAGTCCAAAATATACAAATAATACTGTTAGCAGTGGCAATATTATGGTATGGGGTTGCTTTCCGAGACAATGAATGGGTCGAATTCATTTAGTAAAAGATACTCTAAGTGGAATTGGAAACAGACAAATTCTAAATAACTTATCCATACGCGGCGGACAACATGCCCCAGGTCTGGAAGTTCCAACATGACAATGTCCTAAACACAACTCCAAAGTTGTATACGAAAGGCTACAATCTAACGGAGTTAGTGTTTTGGAATGGATCTTAATCTCATAGAAAATCAATGGAAAATTCTAGATCGAAAAAGACAAAAATTAAATTACATACACAAGACAGATATCATAGAGACAGTTAACAAAAAATTTCAATGGATAGTTGATTAAGAATGAATTGAAGTATTATACAGAATGATGCTGAACATGTCGTGTTGTTCGAAAGTGGCTACTCCATCTAGCGCTATCTTCAATATTTTCCATATTTCTCTTCCTTTGCAAAATTATTATTTTTTCTATTGCTAGAAAAATATATACATGATATCAAACCGAACATTAAGAAACTAAATAAATTTTTTAAATTTCATAATGAAATTTTAACTTTATATTTTAATATTCCACGAAACAGGAAAAATAAGTAAAGAGGAAACGTGGACTATGTAATACATTTTTTTTTGAAGATAGCAATGGTCATGGGCAGGTTAAGAAAGGGGTCATAACATCACATACCTCTTCTATTTAAAGTTTAGCTTTTAAATCTATAATATTAATAGGCTAGGCGATTTCTTGTGACTGATGTTTTGTTCTACCATTTTGACCAAACGTATATTATTTGAAAGGTATTTCTTTTTAGCCGTTTTGCAGATTTACAGATTTTTAAATTTTTTCCTTTATTTTGAGTAAATTGCACTTAAAGTTGCTACTAACACATAAAATTATACAATGCTATGTGTGTGTTTATTAAATTTGTTATTGTGTTTGTAATAAAAATGAGTATTTTTTGTGTGTTGATTTGTGAATTGGCTATAATTGATTAGCATACTTTTAGGGTCTTTATTTAATGAAAAAATAAAATTTCCTAGAATTTGCGCTCGAATTTTGAAGGCTGGAATCTGCTAGTTTCATTTATTGTCCTTTACCTTCCCTTTATTTAATTTTTCTTTCTTTTGGGTAATCGAGATTAGGGTTTTAGCAACCTAAAATAAAATAATATTCTGTAAAAGATTCACCTTTGTGAGCATGGCTGGTAGTATAGGTAGTATAGTTTTCTGACAGACAGAGATTAAAGTGAAGGGTCGTTACAATTTAAAATAGAAAAAAATAAATTATAAGTACAATGTTCTTCCATAAAATACGATAAAAAGCACAAAAAAGAAATAGGTAGATAAAATAAGTAATTTTTTACTGCCCGCCCATCGTGGATGCGGCACCAAATCATCTTTAAACAATTTTAACGACATGCGTCGACTGTGTGAAATGCTTTTCGACCGCCTCCAACATTGGCAATAAATTAAGAACAAGTTTACAAGAAAATTATAGTCGGTCTAGACCGACTATATGATACCCTATACTTATATGAGGACTAGGTCGAAAATTTACCGATTCTGACCATATTTGGTAAGGTCATATGTTAAACCCTATGTTTGGAGAGGACGAAATTAGTAACTATGTTCGAATAACCTGAAACCAGCTGTAAATCAGGGGTTTGGATCAGTGATGGTCTGGGCTCATTTTTCATAGCAGCACCAAGTTATTTGCACTTTATTGATGTTATAATGTGATAAAGGAACATTTGCCAAAAAATATAAATAAATTAGTTCTTAACGAAGGTAGGTTATTTCTTCATGACAATGATCCAAAACACAAAGCCCATAAATTGCGATCTTTGCTGCTGTATAACATCCGCTTCATCATAGACACACTATCACAAAGCCCTGACAAAAATCCTATAAAAATTTGTGGGATTATCTCAACAACTTAAACCGCCAGACTATTGCAAAAAATTTGTCTAATCCATCCACAAGAGACTCTTATCAGTCACACAGAATAGGGGGTTACATACGAAATATAAATGTATTGCAGATCATAACTTAAATAAGAACAAATCTTTGAAGACATCCGAGTTTGGCCTGTGAACTTTTTTGAATTTTTTTTCGTTTGTTGAAAGTATGCTCAGTAAATTTTTCTGTTTTTGATAGCTTAATATATGTATGTATATCCAAATCAAAAATCAAATTCCAATTTATTTTTTATTACTTCATTTTTGCTGTTTTTGTCAATAAAATTAATTTATAATAGTGTAGGAGTTTGGCTTAGAGTAACTGTATGTATACATAAATTACCTTCTTTCCGATAAGATTTTCGAAGCGTGGTCTAACAAAGCTCCACGCACCCATATTACGTTGTTCTTCCTGGCTCCAAACAAAAGCTAAGCGTAACAACAAATTTATGTTTATTGAGTTTGTAGAGAGATGCTCTCTTGTTTTACTTACATGTAGCGTTTTTGTATTTATCAAATTCCTGTTGCAACTCATATGTTGGGAATGGACATAATGATTCTAAACGTATTATAGCTGTATCTTGGATATTTTTCGTTTGTCTCTCATCAGCCAAATTATAATAATGTTTACCGGAACAAACAATGACACGTTTCACAGCAAGTGGATTGACGGTGGTGTCAGCCAAAACATTTATGAATTGAGTGCCAGGTTGAAAATCGGTGTAGGTTGAAGTGGCGGCCGATAGTCGTATCAGTATCTTGGGAGCTACAACAATAAGTGGCTTGCGAAAATTGCGCAGCAATTGACGTCGTAAGACATGATAGTATTGTGCTGGAGTAGTGGGATTAACAATTTGTACATTAACATTATCACTATCAGGTGCAGATTCCTTAGAATCACACAACTGTAGAAAACGTTCAATGCGACAGGAACTATGTTCGGAGGCGGCACCATCATAACCATGTGGCAAAAGTAAAACTAAACCATTTGAGTCCATCCACTTGGCTGGAAAATATTAACAGTTTAATTTTTCCTTACTTTAAAGCAGTTTCTATCCAACTTACCCTCACCAGAGATAATAAAATTATCGATAATAATTTGAGCGCCATTAGCAAAATCTCCAAATTGTGCTTCCCATATTATTAGATTATTGGGATTATCAATGGCCATACCATATTCATAGGCCAAAACAGCCTCTTCGGAGAGAATACTATGGGCCACCTCCAATTTACCATCGTTGCCACCTTTTAACTCATTTAATGGTATGAACATTTCATTTGTTTCCTGATCAACCAACATAATATGACGATGAGAGAAAGTGCCACGTCCAACATCCTCACCACTTATGCGTACATTGTAACCCTGATACATAAGACTTCCCAGCGCTAAAGCTTCTGCTGTTGACCAATCAATTTTTTCACCAGAATTCAGTTTTTTTAGTCTGCCATCCACATGAGTTTTCTTTAAATGCGGATGAATTTTCTGTGGAAATAAAATGATTTTTTAATTTTATACCATTTAGATTTGGTTTCTTTCTATATATATAAGTATGTGCAGAGAGCAAAAAGATTCATCGTGGCTATTGAATTGGACTTAAATATGAATACTGAATGTTTTGTTGCATAAGGATCTAATACCGGTTGTCCAAATAGAAAAGTTGTACCGTTATAGAACAATGTAATATTTTTTGTGTGCATGTATTTTTTGTGTGCATGCGATAGGCAAAAAGACTGAAATTTGGTGTGTAGACTCCACCCGAGAAACAAGTGTGGGCTCAGAACTAATTTTTTCGAAATTCGGCCATTTAAGGGTAAAAATTGTACCTTTCTGCATCTTCTTCACATATTAATCTAATATATGAATTTTGTTACACAGTCTCACAGTAAAAATGGCCAAAAAGGGAAAATGGTGTCTTTTTGTATCTTATTAACATATTAAGCTATGTACATGCGCACAGAAAACAGATTCGATGTGTCTACCAAATATATTGCCAACCGATCACAATACAAAATGGTTTCTATAAAATTTCTGTTGATACGATCAAAAGTTCAGTTGTTAAGTTTTAGAACAATTCGGTTGGTGAATTATTTTCCTGTGTGTGAATTTTGTCATACAGACTCCACCGAATACATGTGTATCAGTCAGGGATGAATTAATTGTTAATTCTAGCATATAGGGGAGGAAAAACGGCAAAAATGGGGAATAAGTGCACATCTTCTAAACAAGCGAATATAAAATATGGTTTGTGGATTCCACTATAGATAGAAACACCCGATGAGAGGAAAACTTTTGGAAATTTGGATATTAAGGGGGGTAAAAATGGTACCTTTTCATCTTCTTAACATATTAGTATATATTTATGAACTTTGGTATACAGACCTCACCCAATTTTGTTTTTAATAATTTCGCGCATTGTAATAAAGTTATGTATATTTTTACGAAATCACTATTGTGTGTTCTATATTGGAAGATAACACATTTGTCAAAAAAGATACAATAAAAAAAAATAGATAAACGCAAAAGAAATATTTTTTTATGATGCCAAAACAGTGGAAACTTTTAAATTTCTTTTAAATATTTATAGATTCTGTTGTTTTCTTTCAATTATTATAAAATAATGGCAAGAATAAAGTTTTAGGAACCAAACCAGAATAATAGATGATTTTAGTGATGGTCTCAGGCAAAAGAATATTTGTGAGAAATATTCTATGAATAAAGCCATAAAAGCGTCTGGCTACCATTAATCTTGCTAAAGAATGCATGAACTGGAATTAGTATACTGTTGGCGAATAGTGTTGTCTAGAAAATTATGTATTTAAATGGCCATAAAACGGCTAAACGCTTCGGGAGTTTTACTGAAATAAATTAATACAATCGTTCAGTATAGGAATCATCCACCCTCCAAAATCATGACCATCATTTTATTCCACAGTGTTATTGTATAGTAAAGGTTTCCATTGTTTTGTCAACAGCATAAAAATGTTAATTGTTTCTGAAGTTATGTTAATATTTCTTCTTTGTTAAATAAATAAAACATACAAATGTGTAAGTTAATAAAAGAGTCCAAGTCGTCAAAAATATTTATTGTTAAAAGTTTCCATCGTATTGTCACTCACACTATATTTCTTATTGATTTTAAATATTATTATGGCTTAAATAATTAACATAATAATTACGCTAACAACGTAGGGGGCATACTGCTAGTTAATTTATAAAGGTATTTTTCATATACTGTGCTTACGTTTTTAGGTTTTGGGTCATAATTCGTTTTTAATTTATTTTCTGGGCGTCTCATTACATTTCAAAATCGCACGGTGAATATCGCCTATACTTAAAATGTTCTTCATAATCTGCAGCAGTTTGGCATTTAAACTTTGATCCTCTACAGCGAATAGGTGAGGAATGACATACGAAAATGGAAAGATACTCTGATAAAATTTCATATTTTTTTCAATTATACTAGAGGACCCCTGCTGCTTCGTAGCATTATATTATATTTTATTAATTTTTATAATATAATACCAAAATTTGCCAAGAGAAGTTAACGTACAGTAATGCCAAAATATGCCAAGAGAAGTTAACGTACAGTTAAAGTAAAGTTGATTGTCCACGCATAACTTTCCTCAAACCCAACGAATTTGCCAAGAGAAGTTAACGTACAGTAATGCCAAAATATGCCAAGATAAGTTAACGTACAGTAAAAGTAAAGTTGATTCTCCACGCATAACTTTCCTCAAACCCAACGAATTTAAGCAGTTAATAGCTCAAAAGAAGGAGCTTGATCCACTGAGTGTTCTTAGACCTATGTCAACAGCCTACGTTAATTAGAACTCCAGTTATAGAGGTTTGAGAGAAGAAAAATATTGAAAAAAATCTTGAATGCAAAGTTTATTCATAAACTCTTTTAATATACAGTGGCTCACAGCTTATTTCGTGTGAGCAACATTTTTGAAAAGCATGGTATAAAATTTGTATATTTTGTTCTGAACTAAAAAAACCTATAATGCGGTTACATAGATAATTTAGTTATCAATACGAAACAAAAAAAAGTTTTACAAAACAAACAATATTCAACGTTTTATTGTACAAAAAACAAAAACATTCATAATTCTTTGGTCACAGCTTATTTCGTGTGTTGATTTGGGATGCTGAAAAATAAAATAAATAAAAATAACTGTAAATCAGAACATGAACAAAGAAGACTTTAGAAGTAGTGTATGTTTCAAAAACAATGAAAATCAGTTGTGTTTTAGCGATATTTCAACATGGGTCGACGCACTTCAATAGAAAAACGCGAGTTAATTATTAAACATTTTCAGAGCGGAAAAACACAAAACAAATTGCTGATATTGTCGATTTGAGTCCATGTACGGTGCAGTATATAATTCAGCGTTTCGTGCGTGAAAATCGCATAACAAGGGCCGGCAGGCTCCTAACAAAATCTTTAATGGTCGTGATGAGAAGTGGATTTTAAGAGAGTTTAAAAAAGAGCCATTGTTAAGCGCTCCAGCTGTGACAAAAGAGGTTGAAATGTTTCTAGGAAAAAAAAATGTCATCCAGAGACGGTGCGTAGAGTTTTAAGGAATTCAAATTTTAATGGGCGAACAGCTCGGAATAAGCCGTTTATAAATAAGAAAAATAAAAAAGCGCGTTTGCAATTCGCAAAAGACCATCTAGACATAGATAATTTTTTCTGGGATTCAGTTATTTTCGCTGATGAAAGCAAATTGAACCTTTTTGCATCAGATGATAAGGCATATGTATGGCGACAAGCAAATACTGAACTCCAAACAAAAAATTTATGTGCGACAGTTAAACATGGTGGCGGGCACGTAATGGTTTGGGGCTGTATGTCGTGAGCAGGCGTTGGTAGATTGGAGTTTATAGACTCCATTATGAATAAAGAGATATACCTAGACCTACTGAAGCGAAATTTGTTTCAAAGGGCAGAAGACTTGGGCATACGTGATAGGTCTCGCTTCTACCAGGACAACGATCCTAAACATAAATCTGGTATTGTACAAACTTGGCTCATTTGGAATTGCCCACATTTCGTTCAAACATCTGCACAGTCTCCAGATTTGAATGTAATTGAAAATTTATGGCACATTCTGGAACTTAATATTAGAAAACATCACTTTTATAGTGTCCAAACTTTGAAAGCAGCCTTAAAAGAAGAATGGGTTAAAATATCGCCAGAATACACAAAAAAAATGGTTGATTCCATGCAAGCAAGGATGAAAGCGGTGATTGAACAGAAAGGCTATGCCACTAAATACTGAATTTGTTTTTTTTTTTTGTTAATTTTTATAATTTTTATACCATTTCTATTGTAGTACACGAAATAAGCTGTGACCTAAGAATTATGAATGTTTTTGTTTTTTGTACAATAAAACGTTGAATATTGTTTGTTTTGTAAAACTTTTTTTTTGTTTCGTATTGATAACTAAATTATCTATGTAACTGCATTATAGGTTTTTTTAGTTCAGAACAAAATATATAAATTTTATACCATGCTTTTCAAAAATGTTGCTCACACGAAATAAGCTGTGAGCCACTGTATAAGATGTATATTCTTCCTTTATTTACATATTTTAACAAATTTGATATTCACATATGAGATCTTATCTTTACATATATATAGATATTGCAACAAATAATATATAAGATCTCAAGATATTAAATAGTTTTTATTTTAATTTTAATTTTAATGACTTTTAAAGGAAAATGGGAGGAAAAACCATTATATGATTAAATATATATTCAAATACTATCTGAAAATATTTATATGCATACAATTTTCAATTTGGTGATTTGTTTTTAATTTTACGTTATTTCTCCACATTCTCTTATCGTGGGTAAGAGGAATTTTCAATTTTGGCAAAGTAATTGTTATTAATCCTTGTTATGAAATCGATAATTTTTTCATAACCTGTTTCTTCATGAAGAAGATTTGTAGGATACCTCCAGGAGTTATATATTAAATATCCTTAATTAGTCATTCTTTCTCCTATACTCTTTCTAAATTTATATTGTTAATTACTTTCATTTATATTTGTTTCTAACTGTTAAATATTTTATTTGTAACTTCTTGCTAATATTTTCTTTGAATTTTATTGTAGTATTTTTTATTGAAAATGAAAATATGTTTTCTTGAGTTTTAAAACAACATTCATTAGAAACACATCATGAATCAATAAATAATTAAAACCTTATAAAATTGTGTTAAATCAATTAACTGGGGCAGTCGAGTTTTTTTTTTTTAAATAATAATTTTTAAATAAACAAAATAAATAAAAACTAAATCGGTTTTGTGAAAATTTTAAATCATTTGCTAAAAAAAGATATAAAAACACTTATAAAAAGAAAAAAAAAATTCTTTGTTTCTACACGATACGCAATAAAACAATATTTTCTTTTAAAGAAAAATACAACTCAAAACAATACGTGGATTAAATAAAACATTGGAACAAGTCGACAAAAGCAGTAAACAATATAAATATATTTGCAGAAAACCTAAAAAAGGGTGTGAAAAACTGATCAAAAATATTACATAACAATGCATTTTAACTGTGAAATAAAATAAAAAAAAAAATCCTATGAATAAAAACACTACAAACTGGTGCCAAAAAGTTATTGCAAATTTATGTAAAAATATAATTTCATACAGTGACCCACAAAACTGTTCATAAAAAGCATTGTAACTGAACTTTAACAATCAACATCAAATTAAAGTAAATGACAACATGACAACAACAACTAATATTGAAGCGATGAGTATCAATGCGTTCCAGCTTTTATCAAGTGTTCCCGAATTTGATGGAAAGGCAGAAGAATTACAAATTCTTACGACACATGTTGATGAAATCCGCAAACATGTTGCTGAATCTCAACTTACACTGTTCGCTTTGAGAGTAAGGAACAAAGTAATACAGAAAGCAAACATCACATTAACCAACAACAATAATCAAATTAAGTGGGTAAAAATTAAAGCAATATTAAGAACTAATTTCAACATATCAGAAAGCATAGAATGTATTATAAATAAAATAAAAACAGCAGATTTAAGAACTAATGCCAATGATTTTTATGATTATATGCTTAAATTATTGACAAAATTAAAATTAACAAGTAAGAAAATTATAGACGGTCCAGACCGACTATACTATATCCTATACCATGCGTTTAGAAACCCTATCTCTTAGGCCCAACTAACTGGACATAGAAAATAAGCATAAACCAAATTTGAGTGGGATTTTTATTAATTTTTTTGGGTGCAGATATGAAAAAATTCATATCGGATGCTATATCTATATGGGGACTAGG
The DNA here is from genome assembly GCA_963682025.1 of Cordilura impudica. Lineage (NCBI taxonomy): Eukaryota > Metazoa > Arthropoda > Insecta > Diptera > Scathophagidae > Cordilura > Cordilura impudica. The sequence goes on from OY821517.1 coordinate 113,747,402, forward strand.
CTCAAAAATGGACCGATCCTGACCATGTTTAGTAAAGTCTCTTGTATTTTGCAAAAATATATACAAACAAAATTTGAGAAGAATCAGTGCAATATTTTTGTTTTTTGATAGATTTAAGTGAAGATTGGGAAGCAGCTCTATATGGGGCCTATGACTAAAAGTTGTCCCATAGGGATCGTTTTTGGACTACTGCTAAATGGATGTAACAAACACATATTGTGATGATGTTACACACATCTTCATTTATCTTTATTTATTTCATTTATTCATCTTTATTTGTTTATATTTTTTTTGTTTATTTTTGTTTACTATATGCACATGCACATATTTATTTGTAATTATTTGTTTACATTTATTTATTTTTTTTTGCATATCTTTTCTTTTCATTCAACACATACCACAAAGTACACTAACCTTGGTTAAAGGGTTGAATTACAAAACAATAAATTATTGTGTAATTAAATATCACTGGAATGCAGAATGACAAATTTGTGAAAATTCAAATTGTGTCAATAACCCATGACAAATAGGAATGTCACTCAAATTTTGAGGGGAAAAATTTAAATTGATTATTGAACGTTTTCTGATTGGCTATTGAGTCCAACGTTCAAAAATCGATGAATTTGTAATATGCGAATGTAAAGAAAAGAGAAGACTATTATTTAAATTAAGTAAAAATATATTAAATTATAATGATATAAAAGACCAGCATTTTAAAATAAATAATCAATTATAATTCTGATTTGAAAGGGTTATAATTAAAACCAAACAGAGATTTTCTTTTTTTTTACTGGCATATTCTGCCAAAGGGTTTAAACATTGGCATAATCTGCCTACGTGCTATCTCTGTAAAACATTAAAAAGTGCATCTAGCGTGCACGCGGGAACTGCTTTGAGGAAAGCACTTGACAAAATTCCTCCTGAGATTGGTCCGGTTCTCACCCAATCTTAGTATCCTTTTGTACACCCCTCATTACACTATATGGCGATCCTGCCAAGCTAACACTATATGGCAATCCTGCCTTTTACACTATATGGCGACCCTGCCCCCTCATACACTATATGGCGATCCTGCCCCCATACATACACTATATTAAATTTAAATGCCACTATGTACGTAGATTGCTACAAGGCATACATTATATAACGGTCCAGCGATTTTTATAATATTTGGTGATCCTAGCTGGCGTCCCACCTACACTATAATATAAACCCAATTTGACTAAGATTTATATGTTTTGATATGTTCCTAATGACCAGTGATTGTAATTACTTATTGTGATGTTAAGCTTTATATGATAATTTGGATTTTATGGCAATTTATGTTGATTTCATAAGGGTCATTTGTATGGGGGCTACGTCTGTACATGAGCCGACTCTCACTAATTTCAATAGCGTTCATCCTATGGCCGATAAAAGCTTATATACCAAATTTCATCAAAATATATTCATATTTGCGACCTGCAGTTTGATTACAAAGTTTACATGGACACACAGTCGGATGGACGGACGGACGGACGGACATCGTTAAATCGAATCAGATAGTGATTCTGATTCGATCGGTATAATAAAAGATGGGTCTAGGTCAAATATTTTTGGTTGTTACAAATAGCAGCACAAAGTCATTATACCCAAACCACATAGTGGTATAGGGAATAAAAATTTATAGCTCTTGCTGCTGATGATGATGATAATGTTGATAATGATAATGATATAAATAGAATCGCAGAATGAAAGCACAACCTCTATGAAACCAGCAAATGATAAAAGTGTATCAAATCTTATTACAAATAAAGAATTTATCTATAAATCTCGTCAACTTAGAGAGCTGTCGTTAAAGGTCTTCATTTTACCATTTCAACTTCAGAAATCATAGCAGAGCTTTTAGCATTTGGTCAAAATGTCAGAGCCGTAGCAAATGTAAAAAGTGAAAGAACTAAACATCCATTACCCATGTTTTTCTTAGATTTGGACCCAAATCCAAATAATAAGCAAATATACGACCTGCGATAAATTAATAACGCAGTTTTTATACCCTATACCACTATGTGGTTTGACCCTTTGACCCCATATAGAGCTGCTTCCCGATCTTCACTTAAATCTATTAAAAAACAAAAATATTGCACTGATTCTTCTCAAATTTTGTTTGTATATATTTTTGCAAAATACAAGAGACTTTACCAAACCTGATCAGGATCGGTCCATTTTTGGACCTAGTCCATTTATAGATATAGCATCCGATATGACCTTTTTCATATCTGCGGCCAAAAAAATTAATAAAAATCCCACTCAAATTTGGTTTTTGCTTATTTTCAATGTCCAGTTAGTTGGGCCTAAGAGATAGGGTTTCTAAACGCATGGTATAGGGTATCGTATAGTCGGTCTAGACCGACTATAATTTTCTTACTTGTTAAAATTGAGCCTCACCGAAAGACATCTGATACTGTCCAATGTCATCGTTGTCACAAAGTCATATTATAGAAGACCATTTGCCGGCGTAAAATGTGGACTTGAGCATTCTACAACTGAATGTAAGAAAAGTGGGGATACTCCACAACGATGTATTGATTGTTTAAATAATGTCATGTAATGACAACAATCTTGTAAACTAAAAAAAAATCCGGCTGTCGAACAAAAAAAAAAAAAAAAATTACCAATGTGTTGGCAATTTTATTTTAGATGTCAAATATTGCTAGGGTTGGAAATGACAAGACACTACAAACTGTTTTCATACAACTGACAGTAATTGACAACAATTGACATTGAAAATGACATAGTGAAAACCAGGCATAATGCTAAAAATACAAATTTTTCAACAATTGCGCAATATTCGCAAGTGCTAAGAGAAAATGCTTCAACTGCTGGAGAAAACTACAGTATGAAAAACATTGAAAATATGTTTGGCGAGCTTATGAATATGCTTTCATTACTAATCAACAAGTTAAACAATTAGGTTTAAGAATAGCTATTTAGAATGCCAATGACATAGTGGTATAAGGTATATAAACTGTTATAGATAGGGATAATGAACAATGGTTTATCTGTAAAAATAATGAAAAAATGGTATTGAAAATTTTTAAAAGTAAATTACCAAATGAACCAAAATTAATATTAAATTCAAGAAATCCATATTCATTGCAAAATGCTAAAGATATATTAATAGAGACTGAATATTTTTATACAAAAAAATCCAATTCACAAACTTTTTCGTCGAAATTTGAAACAAACATTCAAAATAGAAATTCTTTTAATAAATTTCGATCTAATTCACAAACATATAATTCTAATTCTGAACCAAATGGACAAAATAATTCAAGAAATGTCCATAATAATAATAATTATTCGAATCCGAATAGACAAAATTATTCTGGACAATATAGGCAAATTAATTCGGGATATTTTCACAATCCGAATAATATTTCTAATTCCAATTCAAATAGATAGGATTATTCTATATATTTTAGTCAAAATAATTATAATAAACCAGTACCTATGGAATTTGATAATATTCAAGTGTCAAATTTTCAGTTATTAGCCGACGTTCTTTACCCTGCATAGTTGTAAAGACAAGAACAAAACCGATAAAATTATTAACAGATACAGGATCAGGGACCACACTCATAAAAAGAGGTTTGTTTCATAGTTCTTTAAAATCAGAACTTGAACATCCTATAATTTTAAACGCTATTTGTTCCAAATCTGTCACAACAACTAAAATAACAATTCCGCTTTTTAAAGAATTTAATTCACCTAACTCTAAAATTGAAATGTTGGAAACAGAAATTTATGGTGATTTCGATGGTATTATAGGATGTAATTTATTAAAACCATTGGATGCTAAAATTGATTTAAAAGAAAATTTATTAATCACTTCAAATTCTAAAATACCATTAATATTTGACAATTCTTTAGGTGAATATACAGACGAAGATAAAAAGTATTTTGATTCAATAATAATGAACATAAATTTTAATGAACCGAAAATCGATTGTTTAACTAACAAATTAGTAATTGAAAATTTAAATAAGGAAGAAATTAAAGAATTGACACATTTAATCAAAAATTTCAAATCAGTTTTTTATATTGAAGGAGAAAAATTATCTTCAGTTTGTAAATATGAACATAAAATACCAACCAAAAATGACATTCCTGTATATTCAAGGACATATCGATTCCCAGAAATCCACAAAGTTGAAGTAGAAAAACAAATAAACGAGATGTTAAATTCTGGTATAATTACAAAATCATCAAGTCCTTATAATGCTCCTGTTTGAGTTGTTCCCAAAAAAATTTATAATTCTGGAAAGCAGAAATGGAGAGTAGTAATTGATTATAGAAAACTTGAAGACAAATTTCCAATACCTAATATGGAGGAAGTTTTTTCAAAGTTGGGAAATTCTCAATACTTTAGTGCATTAGATTTAGCTGAAGGTTTTCATCAAATTCCAATTTTACCTGAAGACAGACATAAAACGGCATTTTAAACATCAATAGGACATTATGAATTCACCCGAATGCCTTTTGGTTTAAAAAATGCCCCAGCTTCTTTTCAAAGAATGATGAACGAAGTACTATATGACTTTATAAATAATATATGTGTAGTATACTTAGATGACATTTTAATATTTTCAACATCTCTTCAAGAAGATATTTCATCATTGACAAAATTTTTTTAAAAGATTATCTGAATATAACCTTAAAGTTCAAGAAGATAAGTGTAATTTTTTTAAACGAGAATCAGAATATTTAGGACACATAATAACCCTAGATGGAATTAAACCAAATCCTGGAAAGATCAGTGTAATCCAAAAATTTCTCTACCGATGAATATTAAAGAAATAAGATAATTTTTAGGTTTAACAGGTTTCTATAGAAAATTTATTAAAGATTATAGCCGAATTGCATTACCTATGGTTGCATACTTAAAGAAAAATTCAATAATTAACGTTAAAGACCAAAAATTATATAGATTCCTTTAACAAATTAAAAAAACTTTTATGTATCAGTCCAGTTTTGTCATACTCAAACTTTGAAAAATTATTTGTATTGACAACTGATGCTAGTAATGAGGTACTACGAGCGGTGTTATCACAAAATGGGCATCCAATCGCATATTCATCACGAACTTTAAATAAACATGAATTAAATTATAGTGCTATTAAAAAAGAATTACTAGCTACTGTTTGGTCAGTAAAATATTTTAGACCATATTTATTTGGCAGAAAATTTAAAATTCAAACTGACCATCGTCCACTTGTATGGCTTAATTCATTGAAAGAACCCAATTCCAAATTACAAAGATGGAAAATACAATTAAATGAGTATAAATTTTACATAGAATACATTAAAGGAAAACCAAATCAAGATGCAGATTTTCTAAGTCGTTTAGATGTAAATATGTTAACAGAAGAAGAACAATCAATTCATACTGATTTAGATACAATTCATAAAGGAAAAAGTAAGTATTTCTGAATCACCGATTAATATATTCCAGAATCAAATTTTTATTATACTAGGAAAAAATTATAAATATTACAAAAAAATTTTATATAAAAAAAAAGATTAGACAGACATACAATTATTATTAAAGAATATTTTGAAGAAAAAGTATTAGATTCTTTAAAACAAATATTTCCTATAAAAGGAACTGTAGCAATTTTTTGTGACAATATCAAGCTATTTACATACTTTCAACAAACTTTAGTTCAATATTTTTCAAATGCAAACGAAATGAAATTTTTAAAAAGTTCTAAATTTATTAAGGATATTTTCAATAAAGAAAATTTTTTAGAAATATCTGAAGAATATCATAACAACAAAAATCATAGAGGCAGGGAAGAAACATTTTTAGAACTGAAAAATGTAATTTATTATCCAAATTTAAAAAGAGAAATTCATAAGTTTATAAATAATTGTACCTAGAGTATGTAATATGTCTAAAGTTGGCAGACGATCTATAAAACCAAAGCTATGTGTAACAGAGACTCCAATGAAATCTAATGAAGTAATTCACATCGATATATGGTTTTTAAATAAAAACAGTACATTTTTAACATGTATAGACAAACTAACAAAACATGTATCAATTCACACTTTAAACGACAAAAAGTCATTGACTACAGTCGAAATGCTGAAAGAAAGATTTGCAATTTTAGGGAAGCCTAAAATTATAGCTGACAATGAATTTAATACAGCATTTATTAAAGATTTTCTAAACTCAGAAGAAATAGATTTTCACTTTACCTCTCCAAATACACATACCGGTAATGCAGTTATAGAACGTTTTCATCTCACACTAAATGAACATGTTAGACTTTTTAAATTAGAAGAAAAAAATAAAGATTTTGATGATAAAACTCTTGTTTTTAAATCTGTTCAAATATATAATGATACAATTCATAGCACAACAGAATACAAACCAAATGAATTACTCCATAACAAAGTAGATAAATCAATTTGAAAAAAATTTCATAATTATATACATGAAAATAAAACGAACTAAGAAAATTAACGAAAATAGACAATATTGTCATGAGTTTAAAGGAAAACAGTTAGTTAAAAATCTCGGATTTTGTGATATTAAAGGATGTTAAAGAAAAAAATAAAACAAATTTTACAGACAAAAAGGATTGCAAAAGAGATAGACAAATTGTAAAAAGAACTTTTAAATACCAAAACGGAATTCCAGATGTAAAATTTTATAGAAAACTTACAGGTAGAAATTATTCCAAAAAACAATAAAAACAAGTAAGAAAATTATAGTCGGTCTAGACCGACTATACGATACCCTATACCATGTGTTGTGAGACCCTATCTCTTAAGCCCAACTAATTGAATATAGAAAATAAGCATAAACCATATTTAATTTTTTTTGGCTGCAGATATGAAAAAGTTCATATCGGATGCTATGTCTAATTGGGCCCAGGTCCAAAAATGAACCGATCCTGACAATGGTTGGTAAAGTCTCATGTATTTTGCGAAAATATATACAAACAAAATTTGAGATGAATCAGTGCAATATCTTTGTTTTTTGATAGGTTTAAGTGAAGATCGGGAAGCAGCTCTATATGGGGCCTGACTGAGAACTGACCCATAAGGATCATTTTTGTACTACTCATTAATGGATGTAATAAATACATATAAACCCAATTTGACTAAGATCTATATGACAATTTGGATCTTATGGCAATTTATGTCGATTTCATAGGGGTCATTTGTATGGGGGCTAGGTCTGAACATGGACCGATTCTCACCAACAGCATTCATCCTATGGCCGGTAGAAGCTTATATACTAAATTTCGTCAAAACTTATTCATATTTGCGACCTGCAGTTTGATTACATGGACACACAGACGGACGGACGTACGGACGGACGGACATCGTTAAATCGAATCAGTTAGTGATTCTGATTCGATCGGTATAATTAAAGATGGGTCTAACTCAAATATTTTTGGTAGTTACAAACAGCAGCACAAAGTCATTATACCCAAACCACATAGTGGTATAGGGTATAATTAAAATTGGTCAATAATTTATGCAAATTGTTAAATATAAATAATATAATAATAATAAAAATCAATTATTTTTGTTAAATTTTATTATTAATTTTTTTTTGATGTTTAATGAATATGTATACATATATGTTATAACTTTAAATATAAAATTTAATATAGAAAAGATTTAATTGTAATTATTATTATTGTAAATTTAACAATATAAATCAAATCCACATTTCAGGAGCAATGTGTGATCAAAGGGTGGAGGTGATATATATTAAATATCCTTAATTAGTCATTCTTTCTCCTATACTCTTTCTTAATTTATATTGTTAATTACTTTCATTTATATTTGTTTCTAACTGTTAAAAAAAATACTTTGTTATATTTTATTTGTAACTTCTTGTTCATATTTTCTTTGAATTTTATTGTAGTATTTTTTATTGAAAATGAAAATATTTTTTCTTGAGTTTTAAAACAACATTCATGAGAAACACATCATGAATCAATAAATAATTAAAACGTTATAAAATTGTGTTAAATCAATTAACTCAGCGCTTTTTTTTTATCATTTTAAGACATTTGTTTTGTATAATTTGGCAGCGTCACTCGAAATAGGACACGCGTATGTTAATATCGGCCTTATAACACTTTTGAAGAGTAGATTTTTGTTTTTGGGGTTTAGAAATGACCTTCTGTTTAGTAGTGACCATAATGCTTTAAATGATTTTATAGCTTTTTGGCACGTAGCCATAATATGTTGTTTAAATATAAGCTCCGAGATATTTGACATCGTTAAGTACATTTATGGTTTTATTTCCAATAAGAAGATGACGTCTTGGCAGTCTTTTGGGAGATTTGCTGAATGGAAAAATTATTGCTTGGGTCTTGTTTGGATTAATTTTGATTTTCCATTTGTGAAAATATTTACTGCAATTTACAAGTCCCTTTTCCATTTTCTTCAGGAGTGCACTTGTAAGTTTGTTTGAAGAAATTAACGTATCATCTGCGTAATAATTAATTTTCATATATTTTGGCACTTTAAAATCGGATGTATATATCGAGTAAAGCATTGGCGACAAGACCGATCCTTGAGGTAACCCTGTGGTAATGTTTTTTAGAGATGATGTTTCATTATTAATTGCAACTTTAAAGCTTCTGCCGTGAATGAAATCTGAAATAAGTTTGCACAAATATTTTGGTATATTTGCATCAAGAAGTTTAAATAATTGGCTATTATGCCAAACGGTGTCCAACGCTTTTTCAATATGTAACAATATTAGACCCGTTGAACGTTTATTGTTTTTATTGGTAATTATTTTATTTTTAATTCTGCTTATTTGGTGAGCAGTGCTATGCTCTTTTTTAAACCCAAATTGTTCTTTAACAACAATAAAATTCATCGTTATAAATTCACTAAGATGAGAATGTAGTATTTTTTCAAATATTTTACCTAAGTTACTTAATAGACTAATAGGTATGTACCTGTTTGGGTTATTTTTGGCTTACTACGTTTGTTTATGGCTATAACCTTAGCATTTTTGAAATAGTTTGGGAAATAGTTGAATTTGATGCAGCTGTTAAATATTATAACCAGTAATTTTAGAGCTTTGAGTGGTAGTTTCTTTAAGAGCAGGTTGTCAAAACCATTGTCAAGAGATGTATGAATTGCTGATTCAGAACTGGGATTTTCCTTCTTAAAATTATTTACTGTTTTATTTATTAGTGTATCTGCTGAGTGGTTGTAGTTCGAAGTGAGGTTATTTGCTTGGAAAAATGTATTTGCCAGGACTTCAGCTTTGTCCTTATCACATGTTATTTTTGTATTTCCAACTTTAAAGTGAGAGATTTGATTTTTTCCTTTTACTCGCAAGTTCCTGCTTATTTTCCAAAATGATTTATCACCTGGTTTTAAATTGGATATTAATTGACACCACTTCTTATTGCGTTTCGAATTAATACTTTTATCAATCATGTTAATTAGAAACTTATGCCGTTTTCTTTTCTGACAAAAAATGTTGCCTTTATTCTGAATTAAGAGCAACCTTATATTATATATCAATCGAATGATTTTAAAGTGCTCTGTTCATAAATGCAAAAAATTTTTGATTATTATCCTCTTGGAAGTCATAGGGTGAAAATATTCAAAAAAGGGGAACAATGGGGAAATATTCTCACACTATGACCTGAAAGAAGTCAATGGCTGGAAGTGGTTTACGAGGGCTCAACTTTGAGACCTTTCGATTGATGTATAATATAAGTTTGCTTTTAATTCAGAATATATAAAAAAAACACACTTTCCAAAAAAATGGCAAAAAAGGCGACATTTTTTCGGCTTTTTCTCTTAAAACTTCTTAGTTTAATATATTTCACAGTACTTTCTGGTATTGTGTAATTATTTTGTTGAGTTATTTTAGGTGTAGACCCATCCCTTACTTCGAAAACTACATTTATAAATTTTTGGATTTCCTGATCAATTACTACCTCGGTATTGTATGTATCCAAATATAACATGATTTTATTGTTTAAAAAAATCATATAAATGTTCCAGTTGGTTGCACTGTAATCATAATAATTGAGGTCAACCTGCAAGGCCATTGATCTTTTAAGTGTACATATAATGGGGCGATGGTCTGATGGTATTTCGTAATCCATTGTTTTTACGTCTATATTTAAAGCCGAATTGCTTATTATAATATTTAATGTTTTAAGTTCCTTCATGGAAAAGAGATTATTAGATGTTTTTTTTGGTGTCATTTGGCTGAAACGAACAACATTTGCAAAAGTTTTGCTTCTCTGAATAGGAGTGAAGAAATAAATATTCCTCTTTATATGGCCTGTTGTTTTCTGAGGTTTAAGAGATATATTAATTTTTTTTATTTCTCAGGAACTTAACAACTGAGTTATAATCAGTTTGTACCCAATTGGCATTTTTATACCCCATACACTATGTGGTTTGGGTATAATGACTTTGTGCTGCTATTTGTAACTACTAAAAATATTTGACCTATACCCATCTTTTATTATACTGATCGAATCAGAATCACTATATGATTCGATTTAACGATGTCCGTCCGTCCGTCTGTGTGTCCATGTAAACCTTGTAATCAAACTGCAGGTCGCAAATATGAATATATTTTGATGAAATTTAGTATGTAAGCTTCTGTTGGCCATAGAATAAACGCTGTTGAAATTGGTGAGAATCGGTCCATGTTCAGACCTAGCCCCCATACAAATGACCCCTATGAAATCGACATAAATTGCCATAATATCCAAATTGTCATATAGATCTTAGTCAAATTGGGTTTATATGCGTTTATTACATCCATTAATGAGTAGTCCAAAAATGATCCCTATGTGTCAACTCTTAGTCACAGGCCCCATATAGAGCTGCTTCCCGATCTTCACTTAAATCTATCAAAAAACAAAAATATTGCACAGATTCTTCTTAAATTTTTGTTTGTATATATTTTGCAAAATACAAGAGACTTTACCAAACATGGCCTGGATCGGTCCATTTTTGGGCCTAGTCCCAATATAGATATAGCATCCGATATGAACTTTTTCATATCTGCAGCCAAAAAAATTAATAAAAATCCCACTCAAATTTGGTTTATGCTTATTTTCTATATCCAGTTAGTTGCGTCTAAGAGATAGGGTCTCTAAACGCATGGTATAGGGTATCGTATAGTCGATCTAGACTGACTATAATTTTCTTACTTGTTCTAATTGAGTGTTTGATGACATTACAAATATTATGAATACATTTTGTATCATTTATTCCTGATTGAACAATTAACATTGCCATCTGTTTTAATATCTTCAGCCATTGTTTGTAAAGGTTGATAATAGTTGGAACTTATAGTACGTTTTGGCATGTTGTGAACATTATCAGCTCTTCGTCTCCTTTTCGGACCCATGTTCCATAGGAGAGTTTCAAAAAAAAAAAATGAAAATATTATTGACACCAATTAAGAAATTTTTAATAAACAAAACTGTGCTATTGTTGTTGGATTATAGCAGTAAATTTAACAATGCATAATCCGTCTTGCACCGTTGAACAATCAAGAAATACTCAACGAATGCACACATACAAATGACCCCTAAGAGACGACTTAAATTACCATAAAATCCAAATTATTATATTGATCTCGATCTAATTTTTCTCTATCAAAATATGCAACTATTATGAACTGAACAGCGCTTTTGAAACAAAATTCGAAAAGATATAGACTTTTGTAGAAATTTGGCAACCCTTAAACAATATGTATGCTTTTCCCTTTTTTTACTTTGACATATCTTTTGCTTGCTTTGTCATGCAATTTACTTTTGTTAGTTTTTAAGTCTTTTAACTTTTACTTTTCAATAAAGAACAATCCAAAACAGGTTATGGGCGCCAGTGTCGCATAAAGTAAAAAAAAGAAGAGAAAAATATTGAAAATTTTTAAATAATATAATTTGATTTTGGTAAACGATGAGTTCATTATATCAAATCGAGAAGCTGGACGGTGGAAACTACGATTCCTGGGTGATCCATATGCGTAGTATATTAGTGCATAGTGGATATTGGAAAATAGTGAAAGGTGAGCTTAAAGAGGAAGCTGGTATGAAACCAGAGGAGATCAACAACATAAGATCCGACGATGAAAAAGCTCTGGCCACCATATGTCTAAGCGTGAAACCAACCCAGTTAAATTATATTAAGAATTGTACGTCATCATGTGAAGCGTGGCAGAAATTGGAACAAGTTTACAAGCCTCAGGGACCAATACAAAAGGTAACACTTTATAAAAAGCTGTTAAATTTGGCAATGGCAGATGATGAGGACATGGTAAAGCACATTAATTCATTCACCGAAACGGTAGATAAGTTGGAGGAAATTGGTATACCTCTCCAGGAGGAGCTTTTGTGTATTGTATTGTTGTCAAGCCTACCACAACAATATGAAAATTTTGTGATCGCGATGGAGACAAGAGATAGCTTGCCTAATTTGCTTTCTTTAAAGCAGAAACTTCTAGAAGAAGGTGAGAGAAGAAAGAGTGAGAGAGAAAATACCAACCAACAGGCATTTAATATGTGTACAAAGAATAACGGAAAACGTGAAAAGGCAACGAATAAAAGCGGTAAACAGAAATTTAAGGGTAAATGTTTTATATGCGGACAGGCAGGTCACTATGCGAATAAATATGACAAGAAAAAACAACAACAACAGCAACAGTCGTTTTCTATTCTGGCGGTAGCTGAATCATTAAATACAAAGCGGTCGTATGCCGACAGCGGCGCTACTGCGCATATGTGTAATGATAGCAACATGTTTATGAACATGCATCATCATGAAGAAAAAATTTCGTTAGCTGGTGATAAATACATAACAGCTATAGGAAAAGGTGATGTTAATCTTAAATTATTTACAAATTTTGATGTTATACTGCGTAACGTTTTGTTTTCCCCTGAACTGCAGGCAAATTTTATATCGATAAGCAAGGCTGTTGAACATGGTTATATTGCTACTTTTAACAATGAGGCTGCGTATATCAAAAATGAACACAGTGAAGTTGTACTAAAGGCAGTAAAGAAAAACAATTTGTTTGTTGTTAATGACGATAGCTATAATACAAAATTATACGCTATGAACTATAAATGGCACGATAGATATGGTCATTTGAACAACAAAAGTCTTAATATGTTATCGAAAGAAGGAATGGTTAATGGCATGAATTTAGGGCAATTGGATATTGCAGAAAAATGTAAAACGTGTATGTTAAGTAAAGTACATGCATGCCCATTCCCTAAGGAATCTACAACTACAACAAATGATGTCTTAGAATTGATACACACGGACGTATGTGGCCCGATAAACGTAAAATCAATCGGTGGTTCAAGATATTTCTTAACATTTATTGACGATAAGTCTCGTCGTATATTTGTATATTTTTTGAAGCACAAATCGGAGGTGTTGGCAAAATTTAAAATTTTTAAAGTGCAGGTGGAACGCCAAACTGGTAAAAAGATAAAGGCCATTCGTAGCGATAATGGTGGTGAATACACCAGTAATACATTTAATAATTATCTGAAAGAATGTGGCATTGTACGACAGTTAACGGTACCTTACACACCTCAACAAAATGGTGTCTCGGAGCGAGCCAACCGGACATTGGTTGAAATGGCACGATCAATGATGATTCATGCTGGTGTTTCTAATGGTTTATGGGCAGAGGTTATATGTACTGCTGCATATTTGAGAATCAGATGCCCCACTCGTATTTTGAACAAAAAACACCATATGAAATTTGGCATGGAAAACGCCCAAATGTTAGCCATTTAAGAACGTTTGGTTCATTAGCTGTGGCGCTTAAGAAACCTTTTAGATCGAAATTTGAGGCACGAGGGGATGAGTACGTTATGGTAGGATACTCACTTGTATCAAAAGCATATCGCTTATATGATAAAACATCAAACAATGTTATTGAACGTCGAGACGTAGTTTTTGATGAGAATAAATTTGTTGGAAATGAGGACAAATGCTCAAACGTACAGTCTATAAATCTTAGTGATTTTATAATATTTTCTTTTGATGATGATGAAATACGACAATACAACAGTGTTGATAGTTTTGACAATGAGAATGAAAATGCTGATGATTTCAATACAGCAGATGAAAAAAGTGAAACCGAATCAGAAGCTGAAGATTTTTATGGTTTCAAAGCAGGTCCTGGAAGACCACGTATAGTGAGAAGTGGTGGTCCTGGTCGTCCCAAAAAGGTGCAGAATTTTGTAAATACTGTAAGTAATGATATTATTCCCCAGAACGTCAAAGATGCCTTAACGTGTGATAATAACCACAACTGGAAAGCAGCTATGAGAGCTGAACTTAATGCCCTAGAGAAAAATAACACCTGGAGTCTGGTCGATTTACCAGAAGGTCACAATGCTATTGGTTGCAGATGGGTTTTTGCCCTTAAACGTGATACAAACGGTAACGTAGAACGCTTTAAGGCACGCCTAGTGGCAAAAGGTTGTAGCCAGAAATTTGGTATAAATTATACAGAAACATTTTCACCAGTTGCGCGCAACGCAACAATACGTATGTTATTAGCTTTGGCTGTGCATGAAGAGATGCATCTACATCAAGTCGACATTAGTACTGCATATTTGAACGGTGAACTCCATGACGAAATATATATGCAACAACCCGAAGGTTTTGTTAACCGAAATGAACCATCCAAAGTTTTAAAGTTGAACAGAGCTTTATACGGCTTAAAACAGTCCGGAAGAAACTGGAATGAAAAACTTGATAGTGTATTAAGAAGATTGAGCTTCAGGGCATGTGAGAACGAGCCATGTTTGTATAAAACAACAATCGATGGTAATATGATACTCGTGGCAGTATACGTTGATGATTTGATAATCGCTTGCAAGGACAAGAAGGAGATTTTAAAGTTTAAGGCACAATTATCAGAGGAGTTTGAAATTTCTGATAAGGGCATTCTAAATCATTTTTTGGGAATGAATATTTTGCGTGAAGGTGAAACTGGTGCCATAAAAGTATCTCAAAATCAATATATAAAGGACATATTGAAGCAGTATAAAATGGAAGAATGTAAGCCCGTATCAGTACCACTTGATACAGGTCTTCAAACACATTGTGTTAATAATTGTGAACGAATTGATAAGGAAGAATATCAATCCATTATCGGAACATTAACTTACCTTGCTATAACCACTAGACCTGATATCCAACATTCTATATCAAAACTCGCACAACATAACAAGGACCCCCATATCGAACATATGACTGCAGTTAAGCATATTTTGCGTTATCTCAAGGGTACTGCGGATCTGGGATTGATATATAAAGCCGGTAATGCTTGTATTGAAGGTTATGCTGATTCCGACTGGGGAGGCGACACAATTGACCGTAAATCTTATACGGGATACATATTCTTTCTTGGTGAATGTGTTATCTCGTGGGAGTCTAAGAAACAGGCCACAGTGACCCTTAGTTCTACAGAAGCAGAATATATGGCTATGTCTAATGCGTCCAAAGAAGCCATATATCTCAAACGTTTGATAAATGAAATTGGTATCGGTAATGGTGAACCTATTTTGCTGAATATAGACAACCAAGGAGCGATTAAGTTGGCAATGAATCCTGTTTACCACAACCGTACTAAACATATTGACATAAAGTACCACCATGTACGTGAAGTTGTCCGTCATAAAGAAGTATCGCTGCAGTATTGCCCAACCACTGAGATGATTGCAGATGTCCTGACAAAGAATCTCCCAAAGTCGAAACATTTGCATTTTGTAGATTTGATGAATATGAAATGAATTTTTTTAATTTTTGAAATATTCGATGTAAAGAAACATACATATTGAGGAGGAGTGTAGAAATTTGGCAACCCTTAAACAATATGTATGCTTTTCCCTTTTTTTACTTTGACATATCTTTTGCTTGCTTTGTTATGCAATTTACTTTTGTTAGTTTTTAAGTCTTTTAACTTTTACTTTTCAATAAAGAACAATCCAAAACAACTTTCAGTCCTTGTTACATTAACTGCCATTCTATATCTATTTCACTTTTTTTACTTACAAAGCCTTCAGGGTATGTAACACTTTGTTGTCCAATATAATTTAATAAACCATAATCCAGGCCAGTATCCCAGTATGTTATACTTTCGGAGGCGGTAGTGATGTGTTTCCATTGTTTTTGAAAATATGTTGGTTCAGGTTGATATTTGGGGGCCAATAAAAGTTCTTCATTAAGATAGTCCATGTAATTGGAGCGTATTTTATCAGCCTCTTCAATAGAGAGTATGGATTGCTGATTTAGTTTTTCAGCATATAAATCAGGGACGGATCTGAAAATAAAAAAAAATTTAGTCTATTTTTTAATATGTACATTTGTTTTGGATATTTTGGTTATTTTGTAATCTGATTATTTAAATGCCTGAGTTTCCCTACTGAAAATCAGTTTAAATAAAAGTTCAAAAAGTTTTAATCTGACCCAATCAAAGGCAAACAATCATACAAAGTGAAGCTATGTTGTCCTATCAATCATTGCAAATTTTTATAAAAAAATTGTAAACGATTTTTTTTTATCTATAACTATAATAGTGAGAGCCTTAGGACTTTGCGTGACCCCTTTCATTACGATTCCGGGGGAGGGGGTAGCGAAGTACACCGGGTTACATCTAGTATAATATATTTGAATATTTTATTTTTCTAATATTTCGACCAACTTTGTTGATTTTCGTGATGATAGTCTAGTTTTTATACCCTATACCACTATGTGGTTTGGGTATAATGACTTTGTGCTGCTGTTTGTAACAACCAAAAATATTTGACCTAGACCCATCTTTAATTATACCGATCGAATCAGAATCACTTTTTGAGTTGATTTAACAATGTCCGTCCGTCCGTCGGTCCGTCCGTCCGTCTGTGTGTCCATGTAAACCTTGTAACCAAACTGCAGGTCGCAAATATGAATATATTTTGATGAAATTTGATATATAAGCTTTGATCGGCCATGGGATGAACGGTATTGAAATTGGTGAGAATCGGTCCATGTTCAGACCTAGCCCCCATACAAATTTCCCCTATGAAATCGACATAAATTGCCATAAGATCCAAATTGTCATATAGATCTTACTCTAATTGGGCTTGTATGCGTTCATTACATCCATTAATGAGTAGTCCAAAAATGACCCCTTTGGCCCCATATAGACTGTTTCCCGATCTTCACTTAAATATATTAAAAACAAAAATAATGCACTGATTCTTCTCAAATTTTGTTTGTATATATTTTTGCAAAATACAAGAGACTTTACCAAACATGATCAGGATTGGTCCATTTTTGGACCTAGTCGCCATATAGATATAGCATCCGATATTAACTTTTTCATATCTGCAGCCAAAAAAATTAATAAAAATCCCACTCAAATTTGGTTTTTTGCTTATTTTCTATGTCCAGTTAGTTGAGCCTAAGAGATAGGGTTTCTAAACGCATGGTATAGGGTATCGTATAGTCGGTCTAGACCGACTATAATTTTCTTACTTGTTAATTTTGTCCTCATCATACCAATATGTACCTTCTGGCATACGCTGCACTTATCTCCATTACAACTAATCTTATACACTAAATTCGATTTTTCATCTTTGTTTATCCTAGATTTTGTTCTGCTAAAAAGTTTCTTAACCATATTGTGTGCTTTAAATGCTAAATTGTACTTTCCTTTGTCATAAATATTCGAATTTTTGAACCGTTCTGAGTAGTTTGGAACGTAAGTAATTGATTTGTAAATCTTGTAAAAAAATATAGTAAAACTTAATCACAAATTTTTTTAAAATTTATTTTTAATCAAGTTCAAAATCACTTTTAATCACTTTTAAAAAAATATTTATAGGCAAATATATTTCAAATTCATTTATTTTTGCTGTACGTAAAAATAGAGCCATGTACGTTAGTTCTCCAAAATAAAATAAATGAGTGATTAGAATGAATTAATTTGCCTTAATTAGTCTTTCTTGGAATCCAGAACCAGATAATGAAGTTGAAAGTTAATGCTTCATTCTTATCCAAAACTTGCATGTCTTCTAATATTCCTCGTATCCATATTCCATCAGAAACAGTAGTACTTAATGCAACGTACTCTGGCTCACTGGAATAATAAATGAATCCAGATGTCGATTTTCTGTCTTGAATACTGGAAGCCGACATATCCCATAAGTTTTTCGGATTGAGTTTCTCTGCTGAGTAATTCCTTTTAAATACCGCAATATTCGCCCAATGAACTTCTCCTGGATTTTGCTGAAATCTCCCCACATATCCAACAGCATAACGTAAGTCAGCGCGAACGCAAAGCATAAGGTATATGAGCTTAGGTAGTAGCTCTCCATATGGATTTTCTATAGTTTCAGCAGCTTTTACAGTTAGCAACCTTTCTCCATTGGTATGAAATCCATCATTCCATTTATTTCAAGCATTTTGAAAGTACTTGCTTCTTGGCATAACTTCATAACACCTTGTTTTTGGTCATATTCCACTGAGGTACCCAGATAATGCTTAAGTGGACTGCAGTCGGACATTCTAAATATTTTTGATAGCTGAAGTTTTAACGATTGTATTTCAGATAACTTATTGCCCGCTATCAACAAGTCATCCACATACAGCACTAAACATATTCTGGTATAGAGGATATAGTCATGTGATGATCTGGTGAACCTGAGATTGAACAATAATAAATTAAATTTGGTGTTCCAACATCGTGGACTTTGTTTGAGTCCATAAAGGCTTTTCTAAAGTTTAAGTACCATATTTGGTTTGGCATTCATTCCAGGTGGAACATCCAAATATCTGCTTTCAGTTTGCCGTATAGGAAAGCCGTTCTGACATCTAACTGGTGGAAATACATAGCTTTGCTGGCACCAACTGCAAGAACTATTCGAATAGCGGAAAGCTTCGCAACAGGAGAGTACGTTTCTTCATAGTCTATGCCAGCTTTTTGCAAAAATTCTTTAGCCACTAATCTTGCTTTATAACGGACTGGATTTCCACCACATGTATTTTATAAGTTTGGTCTTTTCAGGTTTCTTCATCATCTTCTTCTCATCGACTCTAGTTCTTCTTCGATAGCCTATATCCATTTATCTCGATAAGGAGAACTGGAAATATCTTGAAATGTATTCGAAATATTTTCTGCATCTGGCATCGAGTACGTTTCAAACAAGGAAGTATAATAGTTTGAAAACTTGGAGGATAGTACTGTTTCCCATCCACTTCTTCTCAGAGCAGGTTGAGTAATTTCTTCTTTCTTGCGTTGACCAGATTGGATTTTATCGTGCGATTCATCAAGAGCGGTACTTCCTTTCGGATCAATCAACGATACATCAGTTGATGATTCATTACTGGCCTCTTGGATACCGAAATATTCGTCTTTTCCGTCTTGTTCAATGCGATTAACAAACAAAATCTTTCGAGTTTTTGAAGAACATTTTTGAAATGTCATCTAGAACCAGATAATGAAGTTGAAAGTTAAATTTTATTACGTGTTCAGGTCGAATACAGATATTGGAATGAAAAATATTTTCTTTATATTTGACAAAATAGTAAAAGGTATTATTCAAAGATTAGTCATGTTATAATGTACCAAGTGCTAGAGAATTCAACTTCTACAGTCTTCAATACTAAGTGGAATATTCATTATTATTAATAACAGCTAAGCAGCGTTTTGGCACTGAATCCACAAGTTTTTGGTAGATTTTGATTGGAATATTACTCCACGCATCTTTTACAAATGTCCATAGCTGATCCTTATTAGATGCGTTTTTTCTTCGAAGAGCTAATTTAACTACCTGCCATAAATTCTGAATGGGATTTATGTCTGGTGACTGTGTAGGTCAACTTAAAAACTCAACATCATTGTCTTCGAACCAATCTTTTGCCCCCTTTAATGTGTGTTTCGGGTTATTGTCTTGCTGAAACACCCATCGAAGTGGTATTTCCCATTTAGTGTCAGGAAACATTATGTCGGTAAGTATTCTTGTATAATAAAATTGGGCATCCATTCTCTCATCACTGCAAAAAATAGGCCCTGTTCCACTATAAGAGAAACACCCCCATAAAATTATATTTCCGCTACCATATTTAATAGTTTCTATGGTATATTATGACCGAAATCCACAGGCTGCTCCTTTCTGAATTAAACAAATTTATTTCGCTTTCGTCAAATGTTTTTTTCAAGTGTTGTTTCTTATGACATGCGACTTTTCTGGTACTTTTATTACCAAAGATGAATTGACGATTGGGTAGACGTTTTGGAGATCTATTAAACGGAAATATAATAGCCTGTGTTTTGCTGGCATTTATTTTTATCTTCCATTTTGAAAAGTATTTGTTACAGGCCAGAAGTCCTTTTCCATTTTCTTAAGCAGGGCCTTCGTCAGTTTGCTAGATGTTATCAAGGCTGTATCGTCTGCATAGTAAGCTGTTTTCATCTATGATGGCGGCGAAAAATCATAGATGTAGATTGAATAAAGTAAAGGAGGAAGTACTGAACCTTGTGGGAGGCCTGCCGTGAGTGTTTTTGATAATGAATATGAATCATTAACTACAACAATAAACCATCATAAGTTTGAAGATTAACCCATTATGCCAAATTGTGTCGAACGCCTTTTCAATATCTAGGAGGACAAATCCGGTCGTGTTGTTTTATCAATAAGTTAGATATGCCGTCGAAACCCGGAGATTTGGATGCTTTTACTCTCGAAACTATACTTAACGCTTCGTTTAATGAAGTAGGAATTACGTTTTCAGTATAAGCAAGTCTTTTTTAAAACTTATTGACATTGGAGTTTACGGATTTATTTATGGAGTGTTTATAACTGGTTGTGATATTATTGGCCTTAATAAATGTATTTGCTAGTAATTGTGCTTTATCGTAGTTTGTAATAATTTTGTTATTGTCGTGCAATTTTTTGCTTTACCCCGTAGGCTCCTACTGATTCTCCAAAAGGATTTTTCGCCGGGTTTTAAATTTGACAATAGTTTAGACCATTCACTGTTATGCTGTAAGTTTATCTTGTTGTTTATAGTTTGGTTCAGTAATTTCGAACATTGGTCATAATGGTTTGCTTCAGTAACATTCATTGCTCTTTGGTTCTTTCTTTTATATGATCTTCTTGCCCTAATAAATTTGATTATTTCATCAAGCATATTATAATTACATGAGGGATTGACTTTAGGTATTGCAAAATCTCTGGCCGCTATAATTAATTGCATGAATTTATCAAGTTCTTTCATTATGGTTGCAGTTATAAAGTTTATAACTAAAATGATTGAGTAGATTATTGGCCGGTGATCGGACGGTATTTCGTAGTCAAGGACATTTACACTCAAATAAAACGTAGAGTTGCAGATAATCAGGTCGATAGTAGAGGTGTTACGATTTCAATTGATAAGGGTGATAAGTAGGTCCAATTGGGTGAAATATAAGAAGTTGAAATCCTGTTTGATAAACAGTTCCAGGAGGAGTGTTTCGCATTGAGATCTCCTAAAATTATATATTCATTGTTGGCTGAAGTTAATTGCAAGATATCATATTCAAAACTTGCACTATGTTTGGGAGAATAAGCTGTAACGACAATAGATTTGCTGTTGATTATAATCTCTACGGAGAGATTTTCTATTTTCTGTGTAGGAAATATAGGCAAAAGTTTATGTCTAATATATTTACGTATAATAAGAGCTACTCCTCAACCTCTTGAGTAAACTCTGTCGTTGCTGTATATGTAATAATTTTTAAAATAAAGTTTGTGAGTGTCATTAAGGTACGACTCGTTTAACGATGCGACTTTAATGTTTTCCTTCTAGAGAACGTATTCCAATTATTTTTGACATTAGCATTCCAATGTAATAAGTTAATTTCATGTTGAAAATTATAACTCATAGGCATATTTCACCATGGACATAACAACTTAAATTTGTTGTACTTTATTGGTACATTTCTTAAGATCTTCTGAAGTTGTCATAAAGATATCAAAGAGAATATTCACACCAAAGAGATTGTTATTTGTGTTCATGCAGTCGGCGTAAGAGACCTTGCTATTGAACGTATTAATGTTTATGACATTTTGTTTGTTGATTGATGGGGATTAATGAACTGCATTCCTGTTTGATTGCATATTCTTTTTTGCTTTAGCATTCCTTGATGAAGCATCAGCTGTCATTTCAAGATAGAAGGCACGCATAGGGCAATTCTGTGGTTTTCTAGAATAACCTCGTATGTCATAAAATCAAAATGTTCAGGGGAGCCAAAAAACGTTATATTTGAAATTATGGGCTCGATATAAAGTTTTTAGAACTTTTTATTTAACAGTCCTGTAGATATGGGCAATAAATACTTTATATAAAATTTTGAATCAAAAATCTTCAGAGATATAGATCCTAGAGAAGGACGAAAAAACAATATGTAAATAACACTTAAAGTGTGTGCAGATAAAACAACTTATGTCTTTGAAAAAGAAAACTACCAATGCAATCACCCATGTAGACATAAGTTGTTGTTGCTTGAAAAATGGATTTACGCGGTTATTCCAGCAAACCACAGAATTGATATTGTTTGCAGAGTGATCGGTTCTTTCTTTCCCATACTTATTACAATTAAAACATGAAAAAACAGCGGGATTTTTATCGTTTTTGTTAAGTGGACACTCGTTAGTATAATGTTGGTTAGCACATATCACACACGCAGCTTGGCGGTGACAGTGACAACCACCGTGGCCGTACACTAAACAATTCCAACATTATGTTGGATTGTTATTCTTTTTTTGCTTGTATTTTTTCCAAGAGATAATGACACTATAGTTGATTTTTACATATTTAAGGAAATTTGGATTAAAATTGTTTCTTGAGAAATGTACTTTATATACAGCATTACCTGGTGAACTAAATTTGGTATTAACTTCAATAATGGAAGTGGGACCTAAGTTGTAACTTTTTAGTTCAGTGTCAATATCACCTATTTCAACTTTTAGCAGGCCATACAAAAAAACTGTATATTGCCGGTTCACTTTAGTGTTAAATGAATGGAATTCAATTTTGTGGTCCACAAGTGCCTTCTTGCAATAATCATATTTGTCTTTGGTAATAGGGCATATTTTTGTACCGATTAAGGTGGTTTTATAAGTACAGTCTTTACCAAATAGTTTCTGTAGTGCCTTAAGATATGTTTTTGACTCTACAACAATTGGTGGAGGTTTTTTTTGTTTTTTTTTCTGTAATATTACTAACGGGTGATGTTTCCATATCGTTTGGATCCGCTAAACAGCTGAATCTATTGGATGATGAAGGCCAGTTCAGTGAAGTATGGGCTGGGATTGGTCTAGTCATTTTGGGACTTTTAAGGTTGGTAGGTTGGTATTTATTAACACTAATTTAGTCTTTTCTTTACTTTTAATTATTTGTTACTTATCTTAAATGTGCGAGAGTTCAATGATAAGTCCAAGAGATAGTTATAAATTTGTATATATTCACTTATTGTTTTGGCTTTGTTCGTATTGTAACAACCGCGGATTTTGTACACAATCGTTCGTTAAAGAAGTTAGTATGGAACTGTATACATAGGAGTTATTTGTATGACGGCTGGGGCTTAACAATCACCAATTTTCACCAATTATAATTAGGTTTGTCTAATGACCATTAAAAAGTTTTATACCAAATTTCTTCAAAAGATATTTTTATCTACGACCTGTAGTTTGATTACAAGGTTTACATGGACATAGAGATGCACGGAGCGACAGACAGGAAGGCGTACGTACGGACATCACTAAATTGAGTCAGAAAATGATTCGGAGTCGATCAGTATAATAAAAGGTGGGTCTAGGTCAAATATTTACCATGATCTGCGGGTGCCCCCACGAGACCTTCATTGTAAGCTGCGATTTTTCAAATTTCTTCTGACATAGAAAATGCCCTTTCACATTCTGCTGAGGACAGCTTATTGCTGGAATTGTTTTAGAGAAAATTATTAAGTTGCTTATAGGTACACAGCCTTATTTTACATTCCTAATTCATTATACTAACCAGGTATTTCACATACATGTATTACCGCCCATGTAAAATTGAAATTGTAATTCCTATGAAATTTAGATTGATATTTAGTGCTTTAAAACGAGAGATGCTACAAAATTTTATAATCATCATACCGTATACCACTTCGTGGTCTAGGTATAATCACATAGATTCCTTTTATTAAACCGTTCGACTTGAAATCTGTGTCCCTGTAAATCTAGTAATCAAATTACAGGTCACGCATAGGAATATATACTGATGAAATTTGGTATATCAACTATAGATCGAACGCCATAGCACACATATAGATAACCCTTATCATGCCGATTAAAAGTGTCATAAGATCCAGATTATTATATATATAGATATGTATGTGTATTATACCCACTAATAAGTATTCCAACAATAAATCCTGTAAAACCATTTTAAGTCATAGTCCTCATATAAAGCTGATTCGCGACCTTCACTAAAATCTGTCAAAAAAAAAAAAAAACAACAATATCGTTTAGATTTTAACAAAATTTGGTTTATACATATATGTTTTCGGAACAAGGAAGCGACTTCACTAAATATGCTCATGATCGGTACATTTTTTGATCTAAACCCCAGATAAAATTAACATTAGATATCATATATCTGCATGCCACAAATTACTAACAATAAATTTGGGTTACGCTTATTTTTTATAGTCAGTAAAGTTGAAACTAGGACCTTCTCCCGAAACTCATGCTATACGGTATCGTATAGTTGGTCTAGATCGAATATAATTTTCTTACTTCCAATCACTAAAACTGTACAACATTTTTCTATTTTTCCTTCACCGATATTTTTCATGACGAAAAGCAAATTGCTGGAACTTGTTGAATATTGCTTACTAAATTCAACTTAAATACTTACTTGCGTGTATTAATAATACCATAAACCAATGGATTTGTAAATGTCGGATCATCTAATTCGTTGTGGCCCCAACGGCGGAAACAGTTCATGTCAATGAAAATATCCTTACGAAAGTGACGTTGATAGTCAAAGGCCAACTTGGTGACCAAAGCGATCATCTCGGGATCATCACCGTTAACGTGAAAGACAGGAGCCTGAATAGTCTTGGCTAAATCTGAAGAGTAATCGGTTGAACGACCTCTATCACCAGGTGTGGTGAAACCTACTTGATTATTGACAATCAAATGGACACTGCCACCAATTTCAAAATGTGGTACATAGGCCATATTTAAACATTCCTGATTAATACCTTGACCGGCAAAGGCAGCATCACCATGTAGGATCACATTTAAAACGGAGGAGGAAAATTGTTTTTCACCTTCATCACAAAAAGCACCATCTTTTAAAGATTGTTGTTTTGACCGAGTTTTACCCATTGCTACGGGATTAGCAGCCTATCAAGATACATATATAAATATATATATATATATTAGGGCGGATCGACTTGTGAGGAGTAAAAAAAAATCGGTCAGATGCCTATGATTTCCGGGTTCTATAGGTTATTTCAAGAAAATTTGCCCGAGGAACCATACCTCTATCTTTAATGTCGAGTCTGCTAGTTTTTGCGGGTTGGTATTTTTACGATTTCCTTCATGATTTCGTCCAAAATCATTACGTTTACGGCCACTTTTTGATTCCAATACTTTCTTATCTCTTAATTTGAATTTTTGAAGGAAAAAAAAAATAAAAAGACAATCTTATGAACTAATAAACCGATTTCAATAATTTAATAATTGGCACAAAATCTTCGCCTTTAATTGTACTTTGAACTAAAATTTGGATTCAGCTCAAAAATGGCCGTAAACGTAATGTTTTTGGACGAAATCACGAAGGAAATCGCAAAAATATCTACCCGCAAAACTACCAGACTCGATTTTAAGGATAGAGGTATGGTTCCTCGGCCAAATTTTATTCAATAACCCATAGAATGGGGAAATCATAAGTATTTAGTCGAAAAAAAATCGATCCAACCTAATATATATGTATATGTCGTCACCTAAAATGCAAAAGGCCGTGACTAACAAAAAATTCAAAATTGACTTTTTTTGATTATGATGTAGCTAACCAGGAACACCTACCCACAAAATTTTACAAATTTAATAAATAAATCCATCTTTGTTTTTTAAGTTTGATTCTAAAATTTGGGTATAAAGTTTTAAGTAGTTTTTGTTTTATGATGTTTTTTGCTTCTCCTGTAATAAATAAAAATGTTAGCCACGGCCTTTTGTATTTTAGGTGACGATATACATATATATACATTAGGGTGGCCCTTCGTTATATGGAGGGAAAAAAAAGTGTTCAAACTGTCGGTCTCACCCCCTATAAATATGCGAATAGCAAAAAAACTGAGAAATACAAAGTTTTGGGCCAATCAAAAAACGTTTAGTCGTGGCGCAAAGCGATTGAAAATTTCAAGTGTGTTTATATGGGGAAAATATGACTTTTTTTCAGATTTTACGAAAATTTCGTTCTATAATTTAATTTTTCCGACAAGCTGTTGCATAATTCGGGATCAGTATTAAATTATCCTTTCAAAAGGCTATAAAACTTAAAAATCGTATGAAACCTCGCCAAGATATAGCAAATGCCCCAGACCACTTTGTGCCAAAAAAAAAACTAGGTCATGAAATTTGATGGCATTTTTTTCAACTTTGAGAAATTGATTAAAGCCATCATTCTTTTTTGGTCTTTATACTTATAAGTACTTAGATATGAAGTATTGTTTTATTACCACGTTGTTAACCTATTGCGCATTGAGACCGAAAATTGGAAATTTTTTTGATAACATTTTTAAAACTCCTTTTTCAAGTTTGAAAAAATTTTCTTAAACAAAATTTAAAAAAATGGATATATTACTTTAAGGTTTTATTAAATACATGTTGCAGATTAACTGTGTGAATTTTTAAGTAACTCCCTTTACCAGAATTTTTTTGACAAGGATTTTATTTTTGCGGATTTCGAGAAAAATTGGATTTTTGTGAAATATTCTGTAAATGTACTCTTTCTAAATACTTTGTATCAAAGTTTCATCACTTTTCTACTTTTAAATGTTATATTTTATCCCAATAGCCTAGGGTTTCGGAAAAAATAATATGACTCCATTAACCCTTTTGGAATTGGGGTCACATATGACCCCAAGCTAATAAAAGACAATTTATGCAAAAAATTCAAATATTTGGTAAGTGCTGTCCAATTTTTAGATGCGACGCTTAAAATATAATAACCAAATGTGTTCCGAAAATTTGGGATAAATCCGAGAACGTTAACCCATTATTTGCCAAGGCCAGATTTGGATTTTAAGATATTTTTAAATAAAAATTACCGAAAACGAGTTTTTCTATTAAATTCGTTGATACCACTATTTATAATTTAAGAAAAATAATTCGGTTAATTTTTATTTATTTAACCCTTCAGTGCTCCTGAGATCAAAATTATCCATTGTGATATATCTATGGTGCAATTATCTGCTTATTGCTGGCGAATATAAATTAACACAACTTAGGTCATATGTCTCAAAAAAAAAAACGTTTTTTGAAATTCACTTTGATTTAGTTTTGTAATTTATTCCATTAAGAGTAGTATTAATTTAATATTAACTTTTATATATATTATTATATTTGAAATTTACTTTTATTTAATAAACTATTTAAAACTGGGAAATAAAATGTTAGAAGTTTGAAAAGATGTAGGTGACATTGAAGATAATATAAAGTGACCGATTATTAATAATCAAAAATGTCAACCATTATAAGTAATGGCATCTTCACCGATTGACCTGATTTTTTTTTTTTGGCGTTTTTTATCAATATCCACCAAATTGGTGAGTGAGACCGCAAGATATTCAACTATTACTTTATTATATAAAGTAATTTTATAACAAAATTGGTTAAAAGTTGTTTTAATATATATTCGCGAGCGATAAGATAATTGCACCAGAGATATATCACAATGGATAATTTTGACCTCAAGAGCACTGAAGGGTTAAATAAAAAAAAATTAACCGAATTATTTTTCTTAAATTCTACATAGTGGTTTCATCGAGTGTAATAAAAAAACTCGTTTTCGGTAATTTTTATTTAAAAATATCTTAAAATCCAAACCTGGCCTTGGCAAATAATGGGTTAACGTTCTCGGATTTATCCCAAATTTTCGGAACACATTTGGTTATTATATTTTAAGCGTCGCATCTAAAAATTGGACAACACTTACCAAATATTTGAATTTTTTGCATAAATTGTCTTTTATTAGCTTGGGGTCATATGTGACCCCAATTCCAAAAGGGTTAATGGAGTCATATTATTTTTTTCCGAAACCCTAGGCTATTAGGATAAAATATAACATTTAAAAGTAGAAAAGTGATGAATTTTTGATACAAAGTATTTAGAAAGAGTACATTTACAGAATATTTCACAAAAATCCAATTTTTCTCGAAATCCGCCAAAATAAAATCCTTGTCAAAAAAATTCTGGTAAAGGGATTTACTTAAAAATTCACACAGTTAATCTGCAACATGTATTTAATAACACCTTAAAGTAATACATTCATTTTTTGAATTTTTTTTAAGAAAATTTTTTCAAACTTGAAAAAGGAGTTTTAAAAATTTTATCAAAAAAAATTCCAATTTTCGGTCTCAATGCGCAATAGGTTAGCAACGTGGTAATAAAACAATACTTCATATCTGAGTACTTATAAGTATAGAGACCAAAAAAGAATGATGGCTTTAATCAATTTCTCAAAGTTGAAAAAAATGCCATCAAATTTCATGACCTAGTTTTTTTTGGCACAAAAGTGGTCTGGGGCATTTGCTATTTCTTGGCGAGGTTTCATACGATTTTGAAGTTTTATAGCCTTTTGAAAGGATAATTTAATACTGATCCCGAATTATGCAACAGCTTGTCGGAAAAGTTAAATTATAGAACGAAATTTTCATAAAATCTGAAAAAAAGTCATATTTTCCCCATATAAACACACTTGAAATTTTCAATCGCTTTGCGCCACGACTAAACGTTTTTTGATTGGCCCAAAATTTTGTATTTCTCAGTTTTTTTGCTATTCGCATATTTCTAGGGGGTGAGACCGACAGTTTGAACACTTTTTTTATTAAGGGGCACCCTAATATACATACATATATGTAAGTGCATACGTGAATTTTAAAATCATTTAACTATAATTGTATGATGCTGCTGCTTCAAAAAACTCACCTCCAAATGAGAAGGATTTCTGACCATACAAAAATGTATTGTTTTACCCTCTACCTTTAAATCCTCTGATGTATCTGCAATTATAAAAATTTCAAACATAAATAATTAATCAAATAATGCTATAAATCATGCTAAAGAAAGAATGAAACCAACTACTCACGAAAATGACTTATTACATCTGACATGGCTTGGCAATCTGCAGGAAACTCAGATTCACCAGTTAGTTTACGAAAAACTTTTGCCGGTCTCATATTTAATAGTAAAGTTTGTAATGATGTACGACCACGATGCGGCATTGCCAAAACAATCTGCTGGAGATCATCTATAACATGCATATTTTAGAGAATTAAATAAAACTAATTAGTTTCAAGTTAAGGTTGAATTTCATTGTATTGCAGTTTCCATTTCGTTATTTAGTTAGTATTTAGTATGAGTAGTTTTTGGCAACTGATTAAGGCGCTATTACACGACGTGTTGTTTACATATGTACGGTCAAATTTTCCCACTGGAAAAGTTTTACACATCGTGTATTGTACATATGAAACATTGCATATATACAATACATCTGGTAAGTTATATATAAATTTTTCAATTAGAACAGGTTCTATTTTGAAATAACAAAACGTAAGAAAATACAATACTGCTTGTGACGAAAGAAAAACAGAGAAAATTAAAAAGATTAATATTAAAAGAAAAATGAATTTTGTAAATTCACAAATTAAAAAACCAGCTGTTGTTTAAATTTAGAGGTTATGTCATACGAAAATACAAATGCAAGTGTGATAGCAAAAATTATGAATCGTATGTAAAACAACAATTTTGACAGACATACGGAATTACATATGGATAAAAAAAAGTGACAGCACATATGAAAAAAACACGTCGTGTAATAACACCTTCAATGGTTTTTTGTCATAACCTTGAATTTTCATTTTAAATTACAAAGTTAAATTATGTTTGTACGAAGAACTTGTTCGGTAATTCATTGGTGGAAAGGTTACAACTGTATATGTAAATAAAATGGTATGGCATTAGGTTCTTTTTACGAGAATTTGTATATTATGAAGCTTTTTTTATAATCTTGTTTTAATTTGAATGAATAAATCTGTGTTTAAATAGAAGCAACATTTATGGTTTATAAAATTTGTATTATGCATAAACTAGCACATCTAAGTATTATGTTATACATACTCGATGCCTTGGATGGCACTTTAAAATCTCCAAAAAATCTTTTGAAATGTACATGAAAGTCATCTTATGGTCAATCACGGCACTCATCCTGCAGACAAATTTATTATGCCCAAAAAAAAAAAAAAGCAGAGCCGATAGCTCATTTATCTAAAGTACTTGCAATCTGCGGTAGTGAATCCACAATATGTTGGATAATAAATAAATAAATAAAAATAAATAAATAAAAAGTTGGGCATCCTTGATGGTATTTTATGAATTTACATAAATCTATAATTGCTAAATTTAAATAACTGTCAATCACGAATCGGATGTATTATTCTAGTAACGCCCTCTTTTGGCGTTGATGGTTCAGACGTGATATATCTTCTTAATATGGACATTTTTATAGTTTAAATATTGAAAACTATTTTTAGTGATAAAAATCAAAAATAATTAAAGTTTAAATTGGAAATATTATATGATACAAATGATCTTATTATATAACATAGTATCAGTGGTTCTGGAGTTAATCTTTAATTTCATAAAATTATTACTAGCACACGTTCGTCTAAGTATTAATATAATAACTAGCATTGCACTAATTTTAAATGCACAGATGTTTTTTCCTTAAGGCTTATTTTTTCTTAAGAAAGTACATTTTAATAAAAAAGTAAATTTTGACAAAAAAAATTCTTTTAAATAAATAATAATAAAGAAGTACACTTTAATAAAAAAGCACTTTTTCTTATAAAAGCAAAATTTCTTAAAAAGTTACTTTTACAAAAAATAATTTCTTAAAAGACACCTTTTTTAACAAGAACTTTTTCTTAAAAGAGTACCTTTTCCTAAAAAGTATATTTTCTACTTTCTACTAACTAACAAAGTACAATTTAAATGTATATTTTGACATTTTAATTTATTAAAAAGTACCTTTTAATAAAAAAATACCTTTTAATATAAAATTACCTTTTAAAAAATTCTTTTAATACAAAAGTACCTTGTAATAAAAAAGTTTTTTTTTTTTTTAAAGTACCTTTTAGTAAAACTTTTAATAAGAAGTACCTTTCAGTAAAAAAGTACCTTTTATTAAGTACTTTTAATAAAAAAGTACCTTTAAATAAAAAAGTAAATTTTTAATAAAAAAGACCTTTTTAATAAAAAAAAAGCCTTTTAATAAAAAAGTAGCTTTTAATAAAAGAAAGCCTTTTAATAAAAAAGTACATTTTAATTAACAAAAAAGTGCCTTTCAACAAAAAAGTGCCCTTTAATAAAAACTAAAAGTATCTCTTCTCAAATCTCTTCTTAAAAAATTACATTTTCTAAAAAACGTTAATTTTCTGAAGAAAAGTACCTTTTCTAAAAAGTACCTTTTTAAAATAAAACCTTTCCTACGTTTTCTTAAGTAAATTTTTAGTACCTTTTACATTTTACATTTTATCTTTAAGTATTTTTTCTTAAAAAGTACTTCTGCTTAAAAATGCACTTAAAAAGATCTTTTCTTAAAAAGTAAAATTAAAAGTAAAAAATAAGAAAATTATAGTCGGTCTAGACCTATACCATGGTTTAGAGCAGTGGTGGCCATCGAGAGAAGTGAGTTAGTAATAGTGTTTATAAGCATGTGTTAGTTGTACTACACTGATCGAAATCCATGGACGTAACACAATGCCGATATTAAATGGGTTTATGTACACTCTGTATGCATGTTTATATGAATGACTAAAAGGGAAAATAGTTGAGCTCACGAATAATATGGTAAAATTTTAAATATATTTTGTTGTTTTAAAATTTTAAATCTTACATTCTGAAAATGTAAAATAAAATATGAAGAACATTTAATCTCTTTTATCAATAAGTTTGAAGTTTATTAAATCAAATAAGTAATAATAAGTAATTCATTTCTTTAAAAAACAAAAAAAAAAGAAAAACAAAAAAAAAATGGAAAAAACTTAAAGAGGTAAGAAATTTCAAAGGTTAATAAATAAGTGGTATGTTACCAAAAACTAAAAAAATTACCAGCCTGCAGTAACAGGATATTTTTTATAATTAAAAAAAAAAAACAAGTAAGAAAATTAAAGTCGGTCTAGACCGACTATACGATACCCTATACCATGCGTTTAGAGACCCTATCTTTCAGGCCCAACTAACTGGATATAGAAAATAAGCATAAACCAAATTTGAGTCGGATTGTTATTAATTTTTTCGGCTGCAGATATGAACAAGTTCATATCGGATGCTATATCTATATGGGGACTAGGCCCAAAAATGGACCGATCCTGACCAATTTATACAAACAAAATTTGAGAAGAATCAGTGCAATATTATTGTTTTTTGATAGATTTAAGTGAAGATCGGGAAGCAGCTCTATATGGGGCCTATGACTAAGACTTGTCCAATAGGGATCATTTCTAGACTACTGATTAATGGATATAATATATACATACAAACCCAATTTGACAAAGATTTGTATGATAATTTGGATCTTATGGCAATATATGTTGATTTCATAGGGGTCATTTGTATGGGGGCTAGGTCTGAATATGGACCGATTCTCACCAATTTCAACAGCGTTCATGCCATGGCTGATAAAAGATTAAATACCAAATTTCATCAAAATATATTCATATTTGCGACCTGCAGTTTGATTACAAGCTTTACATGGACACACAGACGGACGGACGGACATCGTTAAATCGAATCAGATAGGGATTCTGACTCGATCGGTATAATTAAAGATGGGTGTAGGTCAAATATTTTTGGATGTTACAAACAGCAGCACAAAGTCATTATACCCAAACCACATAGTGGTATAGGGTATAAAAATGCATAAAAGACAGCTATATTGTTGTCAAATGGAGGCGACGTATGTAATTTACAGAAAATGTTTAATTTATAGTTTATCAAGTCTTCGAAATTTTCTCAACATTTTTTGTTTCTTTTAAACAAATATTTTATGTGTACCTATTAAAAAAAATATATATGAATTTCAAAAGGCAATGCAACATAGTTTACTTTTACTCTTTGGTGAGTATTTTTGTTTTCGTTCGGCTGTATACATATAAGAAACCGAGCACCAGCGTGCTTGGTACGGCCTTCACTGGTTTAGAGACCTTATCTCTTCGGTCCAATCAGTGTTGCCATAATTTGAAATTGTAAAGATGCTAAATTGCAAAAAAAAGATGCTAAAACGTACTGGAGTAAAAAAAAGGTGCTAAATTTTTTTTCCAATTCATTACCTTTATGTTGAAAAATTAAATACTTATTAATAAATTCTTTGGTTTTTAAATAGAAAATTAATATAAAACATAAGTTTCGATTTATATTTTTTAAATTTTAATTAAAATTATATTGGATTTCATCTGTAATTTTTTTAACATCAAATTGAGTTTTTTTTTTTAAATTTAAATTAAATATTTTTAATTTTAGAGGGATTTTTTTTAATAAAAAAAAAAACACAATTTACATTATCAAAAGATACGATTATATTACAAAAATTGGTTTATAGAATCTAATATTTCTGTGATTTCTTCATCTTCAAGTTCTTCTTGGCTCTGATATTTTTCTGACGATTGACTTTTATCAACGACATCGCTCGGTATATTGTAAGTGTAACAGCACCGATTTTTCAATTTCAAACCTTCTTTTATACGTATTACAGAACATAACAAGTCGGATTTTATTCTGTTCGAAGTTTGCTTTTAACTAAAGCCATTAAACTAAACAAACGTTCAACTTCGGCTTTTGAGAAAGACAAAACTAATAAAGACAATACAAATATTGATAAATCTTTAAATGGATTTTCGGCAATAGCATTTTTGTTAACTTCAATCCATATCTGTGATATAACTCCATTGGATTTAAATTTTTTCTGTTTCAGATGATCTATATTTAAACTCTTCTAATATAGTGGTTATCGGTTTTTTGTCCGGTTTAATGTGTTTTGTATTGAAAATGTTGGCATTTTTTTTTAATGCAATTATATTTTTGACAATCGACTTTTTAATTCATTAAAAACTGTTGCTACTGTTTGTTTACATTCTTCTATTTCAAAATGTTTTGTTACATTTGTTGAAAGAACCGAGCAGAGTGGTAAAAAGAGTAATACACAAATTTCTCGTATTACACTTTGAGAAATTAAAACATATCAATACCTTTGAAATTAAGATTATATATTTAAAAATAATGAAAAAAATAAAAAAAAGATGCTAAAGGCAACTTTTTATTAATAAAAGATGCTAAGTTAGCATCTAGCATCTTTTCATAAATGTTGGATGCTAAACGACAAAAAAGTTGCTAAATCTAGCAACTAAAATGCTAATATGGCAACACTGGGTCCAACTAATTGGATATAGAAATTAAGCATAAACCAACTTTGAGTGTAATTGTTATTAATTTTTTTGGCTGCAGATATGAAAAAGTTCATATCGGGTGCTATATTTATATGGGGTCTAGGTCGAAAAATGGACCAATCACTACCATATTTGGTAAAGTCACTTATATTATGAAAAAATTTATACAAACCAAATTTGAGAAAAATCTGTGCAATATTTTTTTTTGCTAGAATGAAGTGAAGATCGGGAAGCAGCTCTATATGGGGCCTATCACTAAGAATTGTCCTATAGGGATTATTTTTGGACAACTGATTAATGCATATAATAAACACATACAAACCCCATTTGACAGAGATCTATATGATAATTTGGATCTTATGGCAATTTATGTCGATTTCGTAGGGGTCATTTTTATGGGGACTAGGTCTGAACATGGACCGAATTTCACCAGCTTATATACCAAATTACATCAAAATATAGTCATATTTGCGACCTGTAGTTTGATTACAAGGTTTTCATGGACACACAGACGGACAGACGGACAGACGGACAGGCGGACGGACGGACATCTAGGGCAAATATTATTGGTAGTTTCAAACAAAGTCATTATACCCAAACCACATAGTGGTATATGGTATAAATACCTAGTCTTTAAAAAGTACCTTTCCTTAAAAAAGTATCTCTTCTTAAAAAATATTTTTTTTACATTTTCTTAAGGAGTAGGGGAAAGTGGTCGGTTGTACGCACCCCGCCTTAGCTTTTCACAAAAAGATCATATGGTAATTCTGAGAAATGTTAAGTATGCGTTTTATTAGCACGTTCTTACTACGCCGAATGCCAAAGAAAACATTTACAATTAAAATATTTTTTAGCGAATGAAATTCAACTTTGAAGTATTATATTGGTGAATTTCTTAGTGTTTTAAAGTGAACTAAATCGATTCAAAAGGTAAGTGCATTGAATATTTGTGAAACAAATTCAGTCTATTTTGTGATTCAACAATAAACGCCACGAATGTGTTCGCAACCAAAAGTTTTTTTCACTTTTCAGAATGGCTGCTAAAATCGGTTGTCCGAACCCAGACATGGTAGGTTGTCGGCACCCCTCTTTTTAATTTCAGTGTTGTTTTTAAGAATTTTTTTTTTAGCCAGGTCACCCGCAAAACAATCGTCTTCTTCAAAGAAGATTGCTTGTGATGCCATGAGTAAAGCAATCAAATGATTTTTCATGGAAAAGCTGCCAATAAAATCGACTGCTGCAGCGTACTATCCTGATGACGATTAATGGACCAATTTCAATCAAAACGTATACGAATTTTTTTTTTGTTTTGTTTTCAAATTTTCTTAAATTTTTCAGATAGAGTACTCGATTTACGGGAAGATTGTTAAAGAACACGACTCTTTTAGGCTCTGTAAAAAATCATTATAATTTGATTTTTTCAAAGTTATGTTAAGGAATAACAGTATTTCTCTCCAGAACGTCACGAAGCAAAAATACATGAAAAATCATTTTAATGTAAGGATATTTGAAATAAAACCTTCCCGCGATGTCGAAGAAGTTGTTTTTATAATTATTTCGATAAAATTTTTGTTGTTTTGTTCTGTTTGTTCTTTGAATAATAAGAAAAGTTAAAGTTTGTTTTAAGGTTTCATATTTTTCTAAAAGTAATCAGTTACTTCTAAAGTTTTCCGTTAAAAATTTTGAAATTTTTTCACAAAAGGACATCTATTTAGGGAGTTTAGTGAAGCACTGACGTTGCTGTAAAAAATATTAAAAAAATAGTAAAAAGTACAATTCTGAGAAAAAGAATACTCGTGTGGCATTGAAGACATTTTGTGGCGTTCAAAATACTTCCTTATACTTAACTAAGAAATGTAAACCAAGCTGAAAATGTATCAAAGCCCGGTTTATTATTTTATAAAAAATAATAATAATTCTAGTAGTAGTATCAGTATTAATAACAAGTGTGCGTATACTCCATTGGAAATGCTCTTAATCAGAATCAGTGTAGACGTCGCTGTTTATCGTTTTATTATTTCTCTGAAGCCTGCGTTCTCGACTTTCGGATCAAGTTTATGGCAATAATATAGTTTCCCCTTCAGTCAGATGTTTGCATTACAGAAGCAAGATATATTTCTGTGTAATATTTCACCTCCGGATCCTGTAATTATTTGGTGAATATCTGTTGTGCCAT
Organism: Cordilura impudica; assembly: GCA_963682025.1. Taxonomy (NCBI): domain Eukaryota; kingdom Metazoa; phylum Arthropoda; class Insecta; order Diptera; family Scathophagidae; genus Cordilura; species Cordilura impudica. Next base: position 113,784,361 of record OY821517.1, read on the forward strand.
GAACAGTTTTTACATTTTTGGGCAATATTTTTTTCATATTGAAAATTTGTTTTGGAGATACGTAAAATAATTCCACATTAATTTTGCCTAAAAGCGAGTGGTACACTTTTTCTGCATCTGCTATATCTTCTCCATGAGGCACAAGAGCGTCTGCTGTTCGTTTAATGGCACCCTTTCAAGTTTTCAAAAAGTGACCATGTCGCGCATTTAAAATTTTTCTTAAAAATTTGATTACAAAGAAATAAAAATTTAATCTTTTTCATAATCTAATATGGGATCTAAATGAGCCCTAATAGCAGCAGGCCCATGGTTTAAGCTCTCAGAAATTGAGAATTGAATAAAGCTGATTCACAATTGCACCCAATTTATTTCACTAATCGTGCAGTACTTCTTTCAGAAACAGCTTTTTGTTGAAATAGTTTCAAAACTTTTGAATTAATGTTGGCGTGTTCTATGCAAGCACAGGTATTTTTTAGTGGCGTAAACGTTGTGTATGACAAATGGACACTGCTATTTCCAATTTAAAAATCCCTCATACAGCTTTTTCATCGTATGACATAGGTATCGTTTTTGTTTTTTTATTTTCCTTAAGTGACAGTTTTCTTCTTTCCAGCGCAAATCCTGCTAAGAAAGAATAGTAACTGTATTTATTTTATATGCGCTTTTACTAGTAGGTGAGTTCCGATATACTTCTTTTTTAGTGGTCAGCAGTTTCTTCAACCCGCAACTTTTTAAAAGTTTGGAGGCCATAAGCGGGCAATCTGACTTTCATTCTTTATATTTCTCTTTTAACTGAGCCAAAGCTTCTTTCAAAGTTTTGCAAGAAGAACTAAGAATTTTCCTCGATTTCCCTTGAATTTGTTTCTTTACTCTTTTTTTGTACTTTCGTTTGCCTCTTTCAGATTATTTAAGTTTATTTTTTACATGCTCGATTTCTAATTGTAGTTCTTGATTTTTTCTTGTAAGCCGATTTGTATATTTCTTTTTTCGGTTTTCAGCAAAAATGATTTGCTTTAGTTCGGTTGACCTTCGTAACATTTGTCTTTCATTACTTGAAAGTTTTGATTAAACCAGAAAAATACTGGAGTTGCTGCACTTGTGCTATTATTTGCTTAAAATTTCTCTTTCTTTTTTGATTGTCTTTTAGTGCGAACATAGCTTATTCCCGCTGAAGTACCCTGTTGGGCATGTCACCTCTTTTCATTGTTTTCGCATTTCTATTAAAAGTCGTATTACTAAGTGAAGATAAAAATCTGTGTTTTTGCTAACTTTTATCTACTTCGTTAAGTTCCTTATCGATCCTTATTTTTTCTATACCTTCAAGATCTTTCAGCGACCATTAACTGTGTAGGTTTACTCTTAAGTAGTTGGAAGAAAAATATAAAATTAATAACTTATATGTTATATCTTAAAAGTAGCGTTCAAGACATTTACTACTTTTTAGCTGTTTTTAAGAAGTTTATTTTGCAAATGCACTAAAACTCAAAATAAATGAATCAAAGCCTGCGAAACAATGATTTTTAACTTAATTTTTTCTTAGTTTAGTTGTTTTTTAATTTTTTTTTATTATTTTGTGTTTCTTAAAGAAAGGACTTCCTTATCCTAATACTCTTCAGTTTAATTCGACAATCTAATCAGTAAATTTAAAAAAAATTGAAAGAGCGTGGCATTCAAGACAATGTACAGGGACAAAATGCTTTCAAAAATATTAATCATCATTCACAATTATTTGCGAATGAAAATATTTAAATTTAAAAAATAATTACAATATTTTAAAAATAATTATTACGTGTTTTCAATTTATTTTGTTTTAAGTTTTTTCCATATTGTTTTTCACAAAGTGCAGCTAGAGACCAGCGATTTGTATGGAACAAGTAAGTATAAGGTAGCAACAAAATGCTGATCTCAATTAATTAAAATCTTGGAATTCCGAGAAATATATTTCTGGTACAATATTCTTGAATGACTCCTCTCCTATTTTTTTCTTCTTTGTTTTCTGTCTTTACCTCAAAACAGAGTGGAAACAGTGGGGACAAAAGAATTGCGTTTAGATTAGAATTGACCCTAATGTGAAAAGTGCCATTGATTGTGAATAAAATAAATAGTTTTCCTTTTTTATTTGAAAACTGGTAGTTTTCATTCATATTCTTCCATTTTCAGTGGATTTTCTTAGGGTGCCGACAACCGACCACATTTTTGTAAATGGCAAAAAAAAAAACATTTTACTAAACTGTTAGTAAACATTTTCCATTGGACAGAATAAACTCAATTCCTTCACCAGTTATTAGCTAAATTGTGTAGCTTTCCACTGGTATGCATGTGCCCACATATTGTGCAATTGGACAAAAGTTATGAGTCAAAAGCAAAAGGGTGCCGGCAACCGACCACTTTCCCCTACCTTTTCTATTTTCAACGGACGTCTAATCTTACATCTAACTAGTTTAGTGTAGTTAAAAAAATAAAAGCAACAATCTGTCGTATATTGTGTTTTGAATAAACCCCCCCGGTACGTATGGTTGATCATTTGTTTAAAATTTAGCATACGCTCCTGGGAACAATTTGTTTGAAACAATTATTATTCTCAATGAAATAATTATGAATTTCATATAAATTTTCAATTTGAAGTAGGTTGCAGTTTCTTATCGTAGAGCTTTATATGTGTCATAACTATATTTTTGACACACAAGTAACAACGGAAATCATTATTTCTTACTGTAATGCCAAGTTAACTTTGTTTAATGTTTCCCACATTAGTAATATTGATCTCAATCAGTTTTTTTTTATTTAATATTCTTTGTAAATTTTATTTCATTTGCCAAAATTTTGTTATCTACAAAAAACTCTTGTACATCATTCATCTGGATTGATTCTGTTGAATATTTATGTTGGTAAAAAAAAAGGGAAAACGAAAACTAGTTTTGGTATAACCATAGACGTATTTTTGTTTAATACACTCAAAAAATGAATTTAATTTAAAAAAACGTTAAAAATATAAAAATCGTTTTACAATTTAAAAAATTTTTAATATTTCGTAATGAGTTCAACAATACATAATTTTACAACAATAATATCCAATTAAAATATGGGGGATTTCATGTCAAGTGCACCAACTTTTGAAACCGATGTCTTCCGATCGGGATGAAATTTGCACCAAGGTTAGTCCTATTGGATAGTAGTTTAGACACAATTTTTCAACAAGATCGGTCCAGATCTCTCTGAGTTAGAGGGGATCAAAGTTTGACATTTTGGCCAAACAGGTGTTTTTTCTCATCCATTTAACTTATTACCTATTGTTCTTAGAAAATTTTCTATATTTCTATTTCCTCAGTATTTCGGAAAAAAATACTTAAAAAGGAAAAAAATGTTTAGACTTTTTTTTTGCTAAATTAAAGCATTTTTTTGCCTTTTTTTTCAAAAAGGGCATTTTTATTTTTTCATAAGAAAGCTTAGGATTTTTACTTTAAGAGCCTTTTGGTCGCCTAGTGGGATGGGAGTGGGATATCTATCAAAATAAATGTTTTGTAACTCAAGACAATGGTTTTTCAATTTTTCACAAATGCACTATTTTGAATTTTTTCCTATTTGTGTCTAACACCTTACAAATAAAACTTATACTGAGAAACTAGACAAACTAAACTTTCCGAAGGTATATAACATAACTAACTAAAATTTTATACCCTCGATACTGCAATACTCAGAATATGTTAACCTCAGGAAAAAATCGCTTTTTTTCTATAGAAATGTTGAAAAATTATTATTTTTTATTTATTTTTAATAATAATTAAATTAATGTATAATAATAATAATATTAAAAATAAAAAAAATCATGTAAGTCCGATCACAGGGGAGATGTGTAAACATCATGTAATAAATAATAAAACTAAACAAAATACCGAAATATTTTGGTGCAATTCTGGAAATCATTGTGGTTTGTGAATAAAAACATCTATTCAAGCAGTAAGCGCTATCTACATGTGTATAGCAAGCAACTGCTATGTTTGTTATACTTGATGGTTGCAGTTGTATGCTATACATTCATGGCGCTTTCTGTTGGTTGATGAATCAGCTAAATAATTGTAGCTTCCTTTTCCGTAAATAGTTCCGCTTCCGTAAGGGAAGTTTGTAATTTTTACCCCCCTGATCGTATAGATGTTTACACATCAAAAGATAAATAATTTATTAAAATTTAATCTTAATTGCATTAGATCCATTTATCTCATAACTATTTTTATACTTAATTTATTGTAGCTGATGAAGTATTTAAGTCTTGTAAATTTTTAAATACCCAGTCTTTCATCCAGCTTTTTTGTCGCCTTTATTTACTGCGTTTTTTTGTCAATCCTTTCTTGGCGTTACTAGGTTCAGCTGTTGATTTCGCTGCTAGTTTATTTGTTGCCTTTGGAAAGAAATCGCATTGAATAGAGGTAGAAAACTTTTTCAACTTGGGTCTTCCATCGACAAGCGGTATAAAAGCATGGTATTGAGCGGTGCCATCGATTGTTACCGCAGCATCGAATCTGCTCGTCAGTGTTTTCAATGTTTCCTGATGATCCTCTTTGCTACTAAAAACTATTTTAGTTTCTTTACAATAACTCTTTGCCCAATGGAATAAAGCAGTCGCATCTAAGATGCGATCTTGATGAGAGCACTGGAGGCTATACTTCGCTGCATTTCTTTTAAGGTTTGCTCCAATACCATCACATGCTCCTTTACCATGAGCAGTAGGATGAAAATGCCACTCAGCTGGCATTCCAAAATCTTTTTCATGGGCCATAAGATTTGCCAAGCTACCTTTGTTTTTAAAATGTTGACGAGCTCCGTCCGAAACGTAGTATACCTTCTTTACTGTAAATTTAGATTTTATAAATTTTAGCATTCTATTCTGGTACTCATAAACTGCAACGGTATCATGTTTTAAATCGTCGGATATGATTGCCATACTTTTGTGTTCCAGTTTTTCCTCTTTCATGTAGTAAATAACTACTGTGAATATAGTTGCTTGGTCGTTATTGAAGTGGAGTGCTTGTATGGCATCCTGAAGAACATATTTATAGTTTTCTGCGAAATCATATGAAATAACGAATTCACCAGACTTCAAATATATATTCAAATCCTTGAAGAATGACCATTGCTCTTTGGCTAAAAAGTCATGGTTTCTCAATTTTAGCAATCCTGTACACATTTCTTTCACAAAATCATCCACATTTAAAATGATTGTTTTCAATGTGCATCTGTCAGTCTGAATCCAAGAATCAAATTTGACCTCCTCTATATATTCTCGATCTAAGAAGTTCATTAAATTTTCTTTGATGAATGTGGTTTTCGGACAATTGGTACATTCACCTAAGTGGCAAGAAGTTGTTGCATTACGACACATAGTCAATTTAAGGCAATCGCGGTAATCGTGTAAATCTTCTGCCGAATCATCTGTTAAATACTTTAGGTTGATTTCCTTCAACATCAGTTTAACATTTTCATGGTAAATGCAAACGCATACTGTGTGAGTTCCGCTGCTTTCTGCCAAAACGCAATGTTTTGGCCTCTTTTGGGTTAATTTCGTGAAGCCAATTCTAACATCCTCGTGTTCAGATTGAAATGTTGCAAATAACTCTTTCAGGTTACAGATAACCATTCTCTTCTGTTATGTTATGAAGGTATGTTACATACCTTCGGAAAGTGTAGTTTGTCTAGTTTCTCAGTATAAGTTTTATTTGTAAGGTTTTAGACACAAATCGGAAAAAAATCAAAATAGTGCATTTGTGAAAAATTGAAAAACCGTTGTCTTGAGTTACAAAACATTTATTTTGATAGATGTCCCACTCCCATCCCACTAATCGGCCAAAAAGCTTTTAAAGGAAAAATCCTAAGCTTTCTTATGAAAATATAAAAAAAAAAAAATGCCCTTTTTGGAAAAAAAGGCAAAAAATGCTTTAATTTAGCAAAAAAAAAAAAGTCTACAAATCTTTTTTTTTTTAAGTATTTTTTTCCGAAGTATTGAAGAAATAGCTATCTAAACTCTTTGGAAGAAAATTTTATAGGAACAATAGGTAATAAGTTACACGGATGAGAAAAAACACCTGTTTGGCCAAAATGTCAAATTTTGATCCCTCTAACTCAGAGAGATCTGGACCGATCTTGTTGAAAAATTGTGTCTAAACTACTATCCAATAGGATTAACCTTGGTGCAAATTTCATCCCGATCGGAAGACATTGGTGCACTTGACATGAAATCCCCCATATATAATAGTTGAAATCACACCGTGCGACAATTTTTAATTTATTACAAGAACAAGACCATATACATATAATAATAGATATCATATATAGAAAACTGTGTTTCCAGTTTTTAATTTTCTGATCTTTTCTCCTTTTTAAGGACTTCAAATTTCTAAGGATATAAAATTTCTAAAAATGTATTTAAATATTTCTGCCCATTAGTATATGTTAATATGGGTATCAAATAAAAGAGGACAATCTCTAGAAATGAAAACAATTTTTTGTTTTAATTTTTCAGGACGAAAAATTTTAAAGAAAATTTTATCCTTTCATATTCTTGAAAATTTCCAATATTTATATATATGTATAATTTAAATTGTTTTTTTCTGTTTTTAATTATAGTAAAATTAATTTTTTTTTCATTGTTAAATAGATTGATCTAAACTTAATCTGAAATTTGTTAGAAGTTATCAAAATAAAAAAAATTTTCATTTCCAGAAAAGGATGGAAATGAATAAATCAATTTTTAGAAATTTTTGTAACCTTAAAACTGTGGCGCACTTTAAAACGCACACTATTTCAGTTTGCAGAATCTCACCTACCACATAAATTAAGTATTAAAATCTTAGAAAAAAATTTTTTTGGCCAGAAAGTTTAAATCAATTAAGCGATAATATGAATGTACAGTAATAACCAGATATGATCTTGCAGGAGTGATTTGAAAACAAAACTATGAATGAAATAATTGTTATACGTGTAATGACACGTTTTCGATTTAGCTGGGGCAACCTCAGCGTGTCCAGGGTTCGTTGCAAACTTTATTTGTTTTCACCGACGGGAAAATAAAACACGCACCACTTTTAGTAAAACGTTATAAACTTTATTTGCCAACTGATAACACTTTGTATGTTTACCAGTGGTGGTCAAGGGTCGTATCGTCGGCGGTTCTCTGTTGCGGTCCGGTCTAATTGATGGCGTAGAACACTCTTTCAATTTCGGGGATCGAACGTGTAGTCAGACTACACGAGGTAATGATCACCTGGTTGAGGACGCAGGAACTCCCCACCCAACAGTGATGGTCCCGGTTGCGAAATAACAAGTCTGTACCGTGGCAATTAATAAGTTATATTGAACTGATGGTGGAGACCCGACCTTTCAATTTAATATGACCTTACCGTGCAGCTGACCACTGGCGAACTGAATTTTTCTCGTTAGTGCACTGCCTTTTATACTGTCGCTTGACATTGTAAGCTGTTTATAACTATGGTAAAGCTCAATACAGTGGTGGTGATTTAGTTTCTCACCATAGCAACAATATGGTATGTTGTTAACAGTGGTTGAGCTTTACCATTTTTATTTAACATTATGAAATAAATAGTTTTAATACATAACAAACATCGGGGCGTTAAATCTTAACTAATATTATAAAGAAATGTCAACTAGCCTTTAGTTATAGTGAAAAATACAATTCATCTTTAATGGGTAAAATAATGGTTGTATATGCGTTCGATCGCACTAAAAGAATATAGATAAATTTACTTTTTGTGCTTAAATTATAAGTAGTAAAATATAATAAATAACCCCCAAGGAGTGGTTTGTGTACGTAAAAACGAACTGCGTGACTTTTACTCGTCACATACATACGTCTTAATAAATTTATAGAAAAATACCAAGGAATCAACTAACACCAATTTGGATTCTAAAATGAAAAAAGAAAAAAATATAAACAGTCTACTTGGAAACTTTAATGAACAGTTGAGGAACATCAACCGTTGTCTAACTTTGTTTATTGACTTTAGCAAAGCATTTGACACACTCTCATCCACATTTGAAAAAATAGGAATTCGACGTAGCTGCCTAAAATTTATCAAAATCTACCTCAAATTTAGAAAGTTCTAGTCAAAATTTCTGACAGCTTTAGCCAAGAAATCATAATAATTTAAAAATTATGTCCAATTTTATTTATTATATATTCAAATGACCTGATAAACACTCTCAATAACAACATAAACAACGACACCAACATCAGCAATGCTACCGACAACATCTTCAATAACACGTAAAACAATAATTATACCAACAATAACAGCAACAACTGCACTAACAGCAAAAATGCTACAAACAACAACACCAACAACTACAACAACTATAACGTCACCAACAATATCACCAATAGATACAACACAAATAGAACTCTCAGAGCTATAAAACTGTTAAACATAAATTCCGCAAAAATACTCGTCTCCTCAATAAAATTAATCACAACTACCAAACACTGCTGAATTCTGAAGGAAGGTTCAAAATTCCGAAATACAAAAAACAGTTATGGTTAGACACTTTGGCTGTCGTACTACCCACATTATTTAATAGTATGCCACTACAGCTGCTAAACATATCGGCAAATTGCCATAAAAGAAAAAAATTATTTAAAAATTGTTTATAAACATCCAATAAGCAATTTTTCAAATATGTAAATATATATTTTTTAAATACACGCTTTTTAAATGCTTAAACTTAACTAGTCTTTAAAACTTTTAATTGTATACTGTGCCTGCAGACAAGCCAATTTATATTAATGTTTTTTCAAACCAACATTTTTCAATAAAAAAAAGGTTAAATGTAGGAAACTGTATTAATTGGTAGCCGTACCCTACATTGGTTATAAAATTGAGTTTAAGACCCAGGTGGAAGGTATCGAAGATTCGACACAGCCGAATCTAACAGTCTTATTTGGCTATTACACAGAGGAAATTCCTGTTGCTAATTAGAATGTGTTTGTGTTTTAGCTATAAGATACTGGCTTTAGTTTAGTATTAAAGATACGTAAGTAATACTGTGAATAAAGCGTTATTACTCGCCATCAACAAAGCAAAAATGTTGTGTCTTTAATTTATCCCCGCCGTCAGTGAAGTGATATAAATTCTACATCTATTTTTAAGTGTGTTGATACCAAGCAATTTCTTATATTTAGTATCTTTTGTTGTTTTGTTATTAAATTCTCGGGTCCTTTAAATTTTATTTACATGCGTTCTGGTTTTATTCTATTACATTTGATACTTTTTTTTTGTACGAGTGTATAATGTATGTATTGTTAAATAAAAAAAACTTTTACCTTGTATACTATTGCGTAGTAATTGCCAAAAGAACGCTAACAAGCTTTCAGCACCCTCGCCGCCATAGCGTTTGACAGTAGGAAATTTTTTTGCCATAAAATTATCCCATGCTTGTGACTTAATTAGTAATTCGGCAATCTGTATGCGATTGTCGTTGCTAAGATACTGTTGGGACGGAGCTGAATAAAGTTGTTCGAAATGCATGGCTAACCATTCGCGTTCCTCTTGATTCTAAAAAGAAAGTAGTTTGTATATGAAGTATTACTTTTGTCTTAAGTTGTATTAAATACAGCGTTGCCAAGGTATTAATATGGACTTATGTATATTTACGTCGTGATAGAGAACGTTTAGTCATTATAAATATGGGGAGACTGGAAATATACATATATATATGTACTTGAAGTCTTTTAGTAGATCCATTCGGAACCGATATTGACGAATTGACTGAGAAATATATAGGGACGATTCTCTAAAATAGACATTATTTGGTCAAGGGTTTCAGCGTTGCAGCTAGTGTGAGTCAACTCAAAATTTACAAATTTTCAGTGGAGGCAAAAAACGGTTTTTTTTTTTTTTAAATATATACTATAAAATTTTAAACCGGTTGTTTCATTGTAAAGAATTGCGAATAATAAGTATACATCAGTAGTTGTTTTTACTATTTTTTCAGTGATCATCAAAAATAATAAGCAACTCAAAATATGTCTTTTTAGTGGATTCTTAAGCCGGTACTCTTATAATACAAAGAGGGTTACAACTGTATTTTTTTTGCGAAAGACTAGAAAAACCGATTTAATATTTTTTCAGTGTATAGATATGACCACTGTGTATCGTTTTCTTGCAAAAAGCGAAAATTGAAAAATTTTGAGATGACTCACAGGTGCGATATATTTTTGTTTATTTCATCATTATCATTATATTATTATTATTATTCTTATTGTTATTATTATTATTATTATTATTATTATTATTATTATTATTATTATTATTATTATTATTATTATTATTATTATTATTATTATCATTATTATTATTATTATTATTATTATTATTATTATTATTATTATTATTATTATTATTATTATTATTATTATTATTATTATCATTATTATTATTATTATTATTATTATTAATATTATTATTATTATTATTATTATTATTATTATTATTATTATTATTATTATTATTATTATTATTATTATTATTATTATTATTATTATTATTATTATTATTATTATTATTATTATTATTATTATTGTATTTTTAATGTGGTAGCTATCTCCGAATAGGGTGGCGAACCGTTGATTCTAGGGCGGATGTCTATGCGTCCGATGGATGTAGCTGCTTCATTAAAAAGTTACTATGTTGCACCTCAACAGTGCTAAGTTGGGGTTGTTTAATTTATAATTTCTCGCCAAATGGAGAAATTATAAAGGGGGTTGTAGGTGAGGAGGTTATGGGTTTGGGTTTAAAAAAAATAAAAATAAATAAAAGGTTGAAATTAGATTTAATTCAACAATAATTATTTATTTATTTTTATATGTTGATGCTCACCATTCGAGTGTAAAAATCCAAGTAAGTTTACAAAATTAATTTTGGCTTCAACAAGCATCGGTTCAACATAAAAACGAACGAATTAAGCTACATTTACTTCATTTTGGAATTCTAAAGAGTTACTCAAATTTAACGAGTACAAATATTTTTTAGATATTGCAGTTCATTTATGTTATCGATAGAAAATATTTAATGTTAAGCAATCGATATTAAATCTTATAATAAAAAAAAAAAGTAATATTGTTCAACGTAGTTTGGACATGGCGCCCTCCTTGCAGTTATGCAACAGTTGACTTCTGTTCTGATACGCAAAGCACATGTGCCAATGACCGAATAGCTTCATATATGATTTTGGGGTCAGGAATCAATGCTGATGGTGGTTGTTGATGAATGGCACTTTGTTTTGGTTGAGGTTTGGCTCTTTGGTTTTGGCGCTTTCTGAGTTGCTGGGTAGTAACACCCTGTGATTGGTTGCGGTTATGGTTAACAGGATGCAGCAACGTATGATGGTATGAATTACATTTTCGACATGTGTCCCTAGATTGACATGCCCGTAGGTCATGGCTACGTGCCAAGCAGTTAACACAATAATTATGGGTGTTGACCATGTGATTTCTCATGGTGGACGTCATACGCAAGAATTTCTGGCAAAGTCTTAAAGGATGATACCGATGGCAAACCATGCATTTGTGGATGTCCGGATCTCGTCTACTTCTATTGATGTTGTTGCTGCGGCTGCGGTTGTTGTCGTTACGTGTTGCAGTTAATCTTCGATTGTTCCTAGGAAAACAATGTATAGATTAGTGAATTGTATTTTAAGGGGTGATTTTGGAAAAATTGTTAATTATTGGAATTGAGTAAAAAAGTGTTTAAAACTTAGGAAGAAGAATTCAGGTAATCTTCATCAGTTAAGAATGGGAGATAGCATAATTTTACGATGGGTCTTGTTACTAGCCCAGCTGATGTGCGTATTTCGGCAATGCGAGCGTTTTCATCAGCACCAGGAAAGGTTTTCTCAATCCTACCTAAACGCCACTCGTGAGGTGGTAACAAGTCATCCATAACGACTACAAGATCGCCAACTTGACGGTTTTGAGCAGAGTTTTTCCATTTATAGCGTTTATGTAGGGACTTTAGATACTCCTCTTTCCATCGTATGGAGAATTGGTGATGGATAGCTTTCAACTTTTCCCATCTGTTTATGACAGAGATATTATGACAGGGCTGTTCGGGAAAGGCCATTAAAGGAGCACCTCTTAAAAAGTGTCCTGGAGTCAGTGCAGTCAAGTCCGATGGATCCTCTGATAGAGCGGATATTGGACGAGAATTGAGAACACCTTCAATCCGAGCTAATATGGTTGAAAATTCTTCGAAGTTGAACTTCTGAGCACCTGCTATTCGTTTGAAATGAAATTTGAAGCTCTTTACGGCGGCTTCCCATAAACCGCCCATATGAGGAGCGTGGGGTGGTATAAAACGCCATTCAAAGCCGTGAGATAAATATTTTTGAGAGATATCTTGAGCTGAGTTTCGTACAAATGAAGTAAATTCGCGTTCAAAAGCTCTACTGGCTCCAAGAAAGTTCTTTCCGTTGTCTGAGGTAACCCTTTGGGGGAGGCCCCGCCTCCCGACGAAACGAGCAAATGCCGCTTGAAACGCTGCAGAAGTTAGATCAGAGCATGCTTCTAAATGAATAGCCTTTGTGCTGAAACACACAAAAACGCAGACGTACCCTTTTACGTACGTTGAATTGCGTAAGGGAGAGACTTTGAGCTCAAATGGCCCAGCGAAGTCAACGCCTGTTATTTGAAAAGTTGGCGATAAAGTGCATCGTTCGGGTGGCAAGGGTGCCATAATCTGAGCACAGGGTTGTTGTCTCTGTATGATGCAAATCTTACAATTACGAATTACACCTTTTACCCGGGGTTTAAGTCTTGTGATAAAATATTCTGTTTGTATCATTCTGCACATTTGGCTACATTCAGCATGATATAAAAATTTGTGCAAATATTTTAGATAGAGATGACAGAATTGTGAGTTACCTGGGAGTATTACAGGGTACCGTTCATTGTATGGAAGAGTTGATTGAACTAGTCTACCGTTTGCTCGAATAATTAAGTTGGAGTCCAGAAATGGGTTTAACGATTTAAGGGGGCTTTTGTTTGGCAAATTTTGAGAGGCCTGTAGACATTTGTACTCTTCGGGATAGTATGTTTCTTGAGCCATTGTAATAAGGCGCGATTTTGCAAATTTCATTTCTGCTTGTGTCAGGTGTGTTGAGTTATCGTTTTGGAATTCTTGGGTTTCATTTTTCAAGCATTTTCTATAAAATCTGAACATATAGCATATAACGCGTAAAGCTTTGCTATAGGAAGAGAATCTGTTCAGAATTTCGTTGTCTTGAACTTCTGTGTGTAGAGCTTGGGTTTCTTTCTTAGAGATTTCTAATGGTTTCAACGGATTTCTTTTTGGCCATTCTGTTAAAGGTTTAGCGAGCCATGAGGGTCCATGCCACCAGAGAGTATTGTGTGCTAGATCTTCAGACTTGCAACCTCGTGTTCCAAGATCTGCAGGATTGTCGTGAGAGGGGACATGATGCCACTTTGCATCTGACACTAAGGTGTGAATTTTAGCTGTTCTATTAGCGACATATGTTTCCCATGTCGAAGGGGGTTTTGAGAGCCAACCTAGTGTAATAGAAGAGTCAGTCCACAAATGAATCTCTTCAGTATTTAATTTTAAAGATGCAATAACATAATTGACAAGATTCGCTAAGAGAACTGCTCCACTTAGTTCCAGACGTGGTAGAGAGACTGTTTGGATTGGGGCCACTTTACTTTTCGCTACTAACAAATTAACGAAAGTATTATGGGAACTATTTTGGCATCGAATATAAACTGTGGCACAATATGCTGTTTTAGAAGCATCTGAGAATCCGTGCAATTGAATCTTGTCCAAGGGATCATATTTTATCCAGCGAGTAATTGAGATTTTTTCAACTTGAGAGAGATCTTGAACAAGCTCGTTCCACTTTTGTAGAGATTCTTGAGATATATCGTCATCCCATTCTAGGCTTTCCAGCCAAAGTTGTTGAATGAGCATTTTCGCCCTTATAACAATAGGTGTGAGCCACCCCGCAGGATCGAATAGCTTTGCCACTGATGACAGAATCTGACGCTTAGTTATTTTTGCCGTTTGGTCAATTGGATCAAAATTATACGTAAACGAGTCTGAGAGCGCGTTCCACTTAATACCAAGCGTTTTGGTAGAGCTAACGTCGTGGAATCGAAGAAAATTTGAATCATACAAATCTTCCGTTGGAATATGAGCAAGCAATTTGGGATCGTTAGCTGTTATTTTCTTTAGCGGGAATCCAGCAGATTGCAATACGAGAACAATCTGGTTTTGAGCTGAAAGAGCGTCTTCTAACGTGTAACCTCCAGATAGAATGTCATCGACATATGTTTCTGTGCGCAGAATTGAAGCTGCTTTAGGGTATGCTGATTCGGAATCAGAAGCGAGTTTTAAAAGGGTCCGAATCGCGAGGTATGGGGCACAATTTAATCCGAAAGTTACCGTTTTTAATTGAAAATCTTTAATTGGACCGTCATCTTGAGGTTGAAATAGAATCCTCTGATAGGGCATGTCATCGGGATGTAATAGTATCTGGCGATACATTTTCTGGATATCTCCATTGAAAACGTATTGATATTTTCTCCAATTGAGAATTATGGAGATCAAATCGTTTTGCAGAGTAGGGCCAGTATAAAGAACGTCATTAAGTGAGAATTGTGATTTTGACTTTCTTGAGGCATTAAATACAACTCTGAGTTTGGTTGTTTTGTGCTCTGGGCGGACTACGGCGTGATGTGGTAAATAAAATGAACTATATTTACCGTTCGAGTTAATTTCCGTAGATGACGTTTCTTCCATATGACCAAGAGTTAGGTACTCATTTATAACAGCCTTATATTGGGACTGAAGGTCGGGATCTTTGGCTAGTTTTTTTTCCATACTCGTGTATTGTGCTAAGGCTATGAATCGAGATGATCCGAGAGATATTTTTTCGGGAAACTCAGATTTAAATGGTAATCGAACAATGTATCTACCATTTTCGTTACGCGTGGTTGTTTCCTTGTAAAAATTGTCGCAAAAGTTATCTTCTGCTGAGCTTGAGCGAGTTTCTGGAATTTCTTCTTGCTCCCAAAACTTTTTTAAGAGTGAGTTAAGTTTTGAGATTTCACTATCGACAACTGTAGTTGTGAAGGTTTGAACCGATTGAGTTTTTATGGGACCACTGAGTACCCAGCCAAAGACAGTATTATAGGCCGATGTTTGACCACAAATATTTTTTTTGATACCTTCAATATTAAGAGAGTGTTCATAATCATTCCCTAAGATGAGATCTATCTGCGAAGACTTATTAAACGTGGGATCTGCTAGATCTAATTCAGCTAAATCGGTTGAGTAAGGTATATCAAAAGTGTAAGCTGGGAGTTTTTTTGTCACTTTTGGTAGCACTATGGCTTTAATGGGAACTCGTAAGTCATACCTTTTTGCGTACAAAACAAATTCGCATTCTTTGTTTGCCGTTTGCTTTTGCCCGCCAATACCGATTATTTCGAAATGGGATTTTTCATAAGGTAGCTGGAGACGATTACGGACCTTTTCTGATAAAAAGGTTCGTTGAGAACCTGGATCAATTAGCGCTCTAATTGTGAAAAGTTCACCTCTGTGTTCGATTTGCATTAATGCAGTTCGAAGCAATATATTTTCATTGCTCGTCGAGCAATTGGCTTGAAATTGCCTGGAGGTGCTAGGCATTTCATCTTGGGTGTTTGTTCTGGGTATGTGGCTGTTATGTGTAATAGCATTTTGAGTAATGCTATTTTGACTAGTTGCAGTGCCTTTATATTGCGTGTTTTCTGCAGTTTGACTTGGGTTCTGTAAATGTTGTCTCATATGCAATAGGGTATGATGGGGTTTTTTGCAATGAAGGCAAGTATGTTTGCTCTTACAATTGGACTTGAGATGAGACGAGGCTAAACAATTGTTGCAGTATTTATTTTTAAATACGTAATCTACTCTTTGTTGTACCATGAAGGCTCGGAATTTTGGGCATAATCTCAAAGAGTGATTTTCTTTGCACAATTTGCACATAACAGTTAGGTTTTCCTGTGAAATGTATGTTTGTACATCACGGTTGGGTTTGTTTGACAGCGTGAAACAATCTTTTGTGTTTTTTATGCTATCGAGACGTTCTACTGCTTCGTATCTGTCCACGAGGAATTGGGACATTTGGGACCATTTTGGAAGCTCGCGCGGAGAAGTGAGTGATTGTTCCCATAGTGAAAGCGTAACTTCTGGCAGTTTTGTTGAGATAAGCCGAATCAAGATAGGGTCCCAGCTTTCTACGTCGACGCCGAGCGTGCTGAGAGTTGCCAGGGAGTCATTTACGGATGACTGAATTTTCCTGATTGACTCGCTATCTTCAGTTTTTGCCGCGGGAATATCAAATAGAATTTTTATTTGGTTGTCAACTAGAACTCTCTTGTTTTCATAGCGGGTTTTCAGAGCGTTCCACGCCAAATCGAAATTTTCGGTTGAAAGGGCATATCTTTTGACTATTGCCCCTGCTTCACCTCTTGTTTTATTTCTGAGGTGATAGAGTTTAGTGACTGGTGTAAGCTTTGGGTGGGTTATGTACACGGCCGTGAACATGTCACGAAAGGATGGCCATTGTTCATAACTACCAGTAAAAACCTCAGTATCGCATGGAGGGAGTTTTATGCAGTGACCTGAGTTTTCAGGGACAGAGTTTGGGTTGTGTGTATGAGGGTGAAGTGTTGACTGGCCTACCGGGATTCGAGATGTATCCATTCGGCTAACCTTTAACAAATCGCTCATTTGGGAATGGCAGTGATAGTATGCTTCTGAGCAAGCATTATAATCATCTTTGGCCTTTGTCCTGAATTCAGTATCAATTGACCCATCTTGCGCCAACATTACTTTACGATACGAGTCTTTCAGGTTTACCCATTCTGAGCCTAGTTCTCCCAATTTCACCTCAAGAATGGATTCATTTGGCTCCTCCAAAGCATTGTTGAATGAGTCACAGGACTCAAGTAAAAGGCCACAATCAAACAGAAACTGTTCCTTATATAAGGGATTAAAGGCCATGGCCGATGCTTCAGTTATAGAGGGCATATTTGAAATTCGAGTTAAATAAATTGGGTTACCGTTAAAATGTAATGAGCTACTATTTCTCCCTAGATTTGATTATCTAGGTTAACTGGGTTTGAGGTTTTTTTTTTTTTTTTTAAAGGAATTTCTGAAATTTGGGCTATCTGAGTATAGGTGGGTATTTATTAAAATTTATTGAGTTAAATTTTAAATACCTTGAATTTAACGAGCTAAAATTTAAATAAATGGGTAATTTAATGGACCAAAATTTAAATAAATGGGGAATTATTTAAATTTAATGTGTTGAATTTTAAATAAATGGGTAATTATTTAAATTATGAGCCGAAATTTAAATAAGTGGGAGATTATTTAAATTTAATGAGCCGAAATTTATATAACGGGGTTATTATCTAAATTTAATGAGATAAAATTTAAATAAATCGGCTGTTATTTAAATTTAATGAGCTTAAATTTAAATAAATAGGAGATTATTTAAATTTAATGCTGAAATTTAACTCGTTTAAATTTAATGTGCAGAGATTTAAATAAGTGGGGTATTAAGTAAATTTAAATTAATTGGGCTGAACTTTAAATAAATGGGTACTTATTTAAATTCAATGATCCAGAATCTAGATAAATGGGTGATTATTTAGATGTAAAATTTAAATAAATGTGTAATTATTTAAATCTATTGAGTTAAAATTCAAATAAATGGGTAATTATTTGAATTTGATGAGCTAGAATTTAAATTTAAATTTAATGAGATCAAATTTAAATAAATGGGATGCGATCAAATTTAAATAAATGGGTCCTTATTTAAATTTAATGAGATGAATTTTAAATTTAAATTTAATGATATCAATTTAATGGGTTATTAAATTTAATGCGATCAAATTTAAATAAATGGGCCCTTATTTAAATTTAACGAGATAAATTTAATTTTCCAAAAATTTAAGGCTATTTGAGTATAGCGTGACGTTTTTAGACTATTCAATAGGGCCTGACGTTTCAGGGAATTAATTGGATTGAATATAGAACGTCGAAAAGTAACTTATGATAACTGAGAGATTCGGGATGATATCTTGATATCAATCTGAATCTTATTTTTAACCATAATGAGGGTGCTTTAAACTTTGTTCCTTAAAGTGCCAATTTTGTGTTAATATTTCGAAAAAAGGGTATAATAATAATTTTTCAATATATTTTTAATTTCAATATATTATTTAATTTTATTTAATATTTTCTAAAAGAATATTTTCCAACTATATAATTTCCTCGATGTATTTTTATATAATGTAAATTAAATTGGAAACAATTATTTTCCTGTGCTGTACAATTTGTTATATTTATAAATTTTTTATTTATAAAATGTAGAGGTCACAATTTAATTTCTTAAATTTTAATTTAATTTATTTATAAAATATTTAATATCTTTAGAGTTATCTTTGAGCAAATATGTTTTATAATTCATAACGTTTTAATATTTGTGAATTTTATTTGTCCTCAGTGAGATGTTATTCTGTGTTGCTTTCCTTTTTTGACGGACTGTATTTTTTTCTCCAATGTTTATATTGAGTAGAAGTACTTAAAGTTGAATAAAGAGTTTGAACTTAAACCAAATAATTTGTTGTTCAAAGAGAATAAACGACTCTTTTTTTTTTTTTTTTTTAAATTTATTTTTACAAACTTAAAGAGGTGTAGGGATTGTAGGGTGAAGTTTATAATTAATAAACAAACAATACCCCAAGGGATTTCCAATGTCTTGATATTATTAATTTGCTATATAATATGGTTAATAAGATAGACCATTATAAATATCAGTTTTCTGATTGATTGATTGAACAATATGAGTCGATAATAATTTTATATAAAAGAACGCACAACAACTAAACTATTATTATAATGATTATTTGTAATCAATATGCCGTTAATTATCATGAATTGCTTTTTAATATCTGTAAATTATAAAGAAAGATTTCCAGTTGTAAGGTTGATTTTCCTTTTGTTTTGCGTGTTTAATATTAAAATTTACTTTTAAACATTTTGTTTGTTTTTGACTCCCTTATTATTTTTTTTTTTAATGCAAGTTTATTTGCCTATATTAAGAGACTGACTTGTTACCAAGATGAAGAAAATTCGTTCTTTGATAATTTGATTTCTATTTAAAGCTTTTTTCTGTTATAAACACAATGATTTTGGTGGTTGAAATTCTCTTCATTTGCTATTATTTGATCTTGTACACCAATGTACATATGTTGTTAAGAATTTTTCTCTTTCTAAGTTACTCTTCTTTTTTTTTTTTTTTTTTTTGTTTCTCTTTTAATATAACGATGGGATGTTAGTATATCTACACGTGTATGCACAAACGTTGGTAAATGTCACTTTTAATTTTTATGTACTAGGTGTGAGGAATTTTGCGATTTTTTCTCCTTTTTGTGTACGTGTATATAGTAATAACATTTACTTAAGAAAGGGGAATCAAAAAATTTTACGTATATGTGTATATATATTTTTGTTTATTGTTAACTACTATCATTACTAATAATTTAGTAATTTTGTTTTACAACTCAATTGTTTTAATTTATTTTTTACTTAGAAAAAAAAAATGGCTGGTTGCTTTATATGTTGTTCTTCGCTCTGCTTTTGCTTGCAGCTGTGTGACAGTTTCTACACGTTTAGCTTCCTCGAAGATTCTTTAACACCGTTTTTTTTTTTTTAATAATTTTTCTCTAAATTTTTTCTTGTAGTTTCGTATATGTATACATATGTATTAAAATGTCTTCTTACCTTTCCTTGTAGGTTAGTTTTCCAAATTATGTTTGGCTACTGCACTATCCTCGTTTAAATTTTTGGTTTCATTTGTTTCTTGTTTGGTTCGTTTTATATTAATTTTTTCCGGCAGCTATCTTGACTCACATTTACTTTTAACCAGCTAACACTTTACCCAGAAGGGAATTTAACACAATAGAATTTTTAATTTTAATTACCCCTTATTTTTAAATCGGTGTAATGTTTAGCTGTTCACTTGTTGACTGATAATGAGAGACTGGTGTAACGTTGAAGTTTGTCGCTTTTCCAATTTTGTTAAGCTTACCAAAAAGAGCTTTCTTGTTTAAAACCCAGTATTATTTGCAGCTTCTATTTACTGATTGATATAGTTGATTGTTGTTGTAATTGACGAGATGATAAACCGGTGTTCATGTAGTTCATTACATATAGGTATATATATTTTAGAGAAGAAACCAATTTTAACAGTATTTTATTTTCTAATGTTTGATGATTTTTTTTTCCTTCAACGATGGTTTAATTTTCAAATTAAATTTTATGTGAGATTAGGTTGTACAATCAGTCTTTTGTTTTAAACGAAAGCTTTTTCTGTGTCGTTGTTTCTCTATGTAACTTTTAACTTTTACTCTTTGAATTCTCTTATAATTTTTGATTTCTTACTATGCAAATTTCTTTTAGGTTTTTAGTTTTTTTTCTCTTTTCAAGGGCAAAGGTTGAATTTTATGCATAAACCCAAAGGGCAATGGCCTAAAATATATATTACTTAAGTTCGATATATGTACATACATACATACGTTTATGTGTACAAATCTCTATATATTTGGCAACATCGTTGGGTTTTAAATTTATTTAAAAAGCAATTTGAAATTTTTCTTTTAACCACATTAGGTACCAAGGGTAAAAAAACCGGTTGTTATAAAGTTAATTATATATATTTATATATATTGGGGAAGAAAATCTGAACGGTATTCTTGTCGACGTTTTGATTTTTTAATTGTTTATAAGTTGCAACTTTGTTTGTTTGCTAATAAACACCACTAAATTTCATTAACCCAGAAATAATTAACATTTAACGCAGAACACTTATTGAGATTTTGTTAAAAAAACGTTATCCGTGTAACTTTTTAAACTTTTAATTTTCTTTTCGTTTTTTTTTTTTTTTTGTAATCGATACCTTTTATGTGGTTGTCTTTTTATTTCTTGCACAAA
The DNA here is from genome assembly GCA_963682025.1 of Cordilura impudica. Taxonomy (NCBI): domain Eukaryota; kingdom Metazoa; phylum Arthropoda; class Insecta; order Diptera; family Scathophagidae; genus Cordilura; species Cordilura impudica. The sequence continues at coordinate 113,805,423 of OY821517.1, forward strand.
TTATGTGTATAAATTTTGTTTTGTACTTACAATCTGTTTAGTTTTTCTTACGAAAATGTTGTCGAAGTGTTGATGTGTATTGATTTACCTCATGATGATTGTGTGTTTAGAGCGAGTGTTGTTTTTCCAAAGACTTCTGTTTCTATTTCTAACGAAGGACCATGTATTTTTAATGTGGTAGCTATCTCCGAATAGGGTGGCGAACCGTTGATTCTAGGGCGGATGTCTATGCGTCCGATGGATGTAGCTGCTTCATTAAAAAGTTACTATGTTGCACCTCAACAGTGCTAAGTTGGGGTTGTTTAATTTATAATTTCTCGCCAAATGGAGAAATTATAAAGGGGGTTGTAGGTGAGGAGGTTATGGGTTTGGGTTTAAAAAAAATAAAAATAAATAAAAGGTTGAAATTAGATTTAATTCAACAATAATTATTTATTTATTTTTATATGTTGATGCTCACCATTCGAGTGTAAAAATCCAAGTAAGTTTACAAAATTAATTTTGGCTTCAACAAGCATCGGTTCAACATAAAAACGAACGAATTAAGCTACATTTACTTCATTTTGGAATTCTAAAGAGTTACTCAAATTTAACGAGTACAAATATTTTTTAGATATTGCAGTTCATTTATGTTATCGATAGAAAATATTTAATGTTAAGCAATCGATATTAAATCTTATAATAAAAAAAAAAAGTAATATTGTTCAACGTAGTTTGGACAATTATTATTATTATTATTATTATTATTATTATTATTATTATTATTATTATTATTATTATTATTATTATTATTATTATTATTATTATTATTATTATTATTATTATTATTATTATTATTATTATTATTATTATTATTATTATTATTATTATTATTATTATTATTATTATTATTATTATTATTATTATTATTATTATTATTATTATTATTATTATTATTATTATTATTATTATTATTATTATTATTATTATTATTATTATTATTATTATTATTATTATTATTATTATTATTATTATTATTATTATTATTATTATTATTATTATTATTATTATTATTATTATTATTATTATTATTATTATTATTATTATTATTATTATTATTATTATTATTATTATTATTATTATTATTATTATTATTATTATTATTATTATTATTATTATTATTATTATTATTATTATTATTATTATTATTATTATTATTATTATTATTATTATTATTATTATTATTATTATTATTATTATTATTATTATTATTATTATTATTATTATTATTATTATTATTATTATTATTATTATTATTATTATTATTATTATTATTATTATTATTATTATTATTATTATTATTATTATTATTATTATTATTATTATTATTATTATTATTATTATTATTATTATTATTATTATTATTATTATTATTATTATTATTATTATTATTATTATTATTATTATTATTATTATTATTATTATTATTATTATTATTATTATTATTATTATTATTATTATTATTATTATTATTATTATTATTATTATTATTATTATTATTATTATTATTATTATTATTATTATTATTATTATTATTATTATTATTATTATTATTATTATTATTATTATTATTATTATTATTATTATTATTATTATTATTATTATTATTATTATTATTATTATTATTATTATTATTATTATTATTATTATTATTATTATTATTATTATTATTATTATTATTATTATTATTATTATTATTATTATTATTATTATTATTATTATTATTATTATTATTATTATTATTATTATTATTATTATTATTATTATTATTATTATTATTATTATTATTATTATTATTATTATTATTATTATTATTATTATTATTATTATTATTATTATTATTATTATTATTATTATTATTATTATTATTATTATTATTATTATTATTATTATTATTATTATTATTATTATTATTATTATTATTATTATTATTATTATTATTATTATTATTATTATTATTATTATTATTATTATTATTATTATTATTATTATTATTATTATTATTATTATTATTATTATTATTATTATTATTATTATTATTATTATTATTATTATTATTATTATTATTATTATTATTATTATTATTATTATTATTATTATTATTATTATTATTATTATTATTATTATTATTATTATTATTATTATTATTATTATTATTATTATTATTATTATTATTATTATTATTATTATTATTATTATTATTATTATTATTATTATTATTATTATTATTATTATTATTATTATTATTATTATTATTATTATTATTATTATTATTATTATTATTATTATTATTATTATTATTATTATTATTATTATTATTATTATTATTATTATTATTATTATTATTATTATTATTATTATTATTATTATTATTATTATTATTATTATTATTATTATTATTATTATTATTATTATTATTATTATTATTATTATTATTATTATTATTATTATTATTATTATTATTATTATTATTATTATTATTATTATTATTATTATTATTATTATTATTATTATTATTATTATTATTATTATTATTATTATTATTATTATTATTATTATTATTATTATTATTATTATTATTATTATTATTATTATTATTATTATTATTATTATTATTATTATTATTATTATTATTATTATTATTATTATTATTATTATTATTATTATTATTATTATTATTATTATTATTATTATTATTATTATTATTATTATTATTATTATTATTATTATTATTATTATTATTATTATTATTATTATTATTATTATTATTATTATTATTATTATTATTATTATTATTATTATTATTATTATTATTATTATTATTATTATTATTATTATTATTATTATTATTATTATTATTATTATTATTATTATTATTATTATTATTATTATTATTATTATTATTATTATTATTATTATTATTATTATTATTATTATTATTATTATTATTATTATTATTATTATTATTATTATTATTATTATTATTATTATTATTATTATTATTATTATTATTATTATTATTATTATTATTATTATTATTATTATTATTATTATTATTATTATTATTATTATTATTATTATTATTATTATTATTATTATTATTATTATTATTATTATTATTATTATTATTATTATTATTATTATTATTATTATTATTATTATTATTATTATTATTATTATTATTATTATTATTATTATTATTATTATTATTATTATTATTATTATTATTATTATTATTATTATTATTATTATTATTATTATTATTATTATTATTATTATTATTATTATTATTATTATTATTATTATTATTATTATTATTATTATTATTATTATTATTATTATTATTATTATTATTATTATTATTATTATTATTATTATTATTATTATTATTATTATTATTATTATTATTATTATTATTATTATTATTATTATTATTATTATTATTATTATTATTATTATTATTATTATTATTATTATTATTATTATTATTATTATTATTATTATTATTATTATTATTATTATTATTATTATTATTATTATTATTATTATTATTATTATTATTATTATTATTATTATTATTATTATTATTATTATTATTATTATTATTATTATTATTATTATTATTATTATTATTATTATTATTATTATTATTATTATTATTATTATTATTATTATTATTATTATTATTATTATTATTATTATTATTATTATTATTATTATTATTATTATTATTATTATTATTATTATTATTATTATTATTATTATTATTATTATTATTATTATTATTATTATTATTATTATTATTATTATTATTATTATTATTATTATTATTATTATTATTATTATTATTATTATTATTATTATTATTATTATTATTATTATTATTATTATTATTATTATTATTATTATTATTATTATTATTATTATTATTATTATTATTATTATTATTATTATTATTATTATTATTATTATTATTATTATTATTATTATTATTATTATTATTATTATTATTATTATTATTATTATTATTATTATTATTATTATTATTATTATTATTATTATTATTATTATTATTATTATTATTATTATTATTATTATTATTATTATTATTATTATTATTATTATTATTATTATTATTATTATTATTATTATTATTATTATTATTATTATTATTATTATTATTATTATTATTATTATTATTATTATTATTATTATTATTATTATTATTATTATTATTATTATTATTATTATTATTATTATTATTATTATTATTATTATTATTATTATTATTATTATTATTATTATTATTATTATTATTATTATTATTATTATTATTATTATTATTATTATTATTATTATTATTATTATTATTATTATTATTATTATTATTATTATTATTATTATTATTATTATTATTATTATTATTATTATTATTATTATTATTATTATTATTATTATTATTATTATTATTATTATTATTATTATTATTATTATTATTATTATTATTATTATTATTATTATTATTATTATTATTATTATTATTATTATTATTATTATTATTATTATTATTATTATTATTATTATTATTATTATTATTATTATTATTATTATTATTATTATTATTATTATTATTATTATTATTATTATTATTATTATTATTATTATTATTATTATTATTATTATTATTATTATTATTATTATTATTATTATTATTATTATTATTATTATTATTATTATTATTATTATTATTATTATTATTATTATTATTATTATTATTATTATTATTATTATTATTATTATTATTATTATTATTATTATTATTATTATTATTATTATTATTATTATTATTATTATTATTATTATTATTATTATTATTATTATTATTATTATTATTATTATTATTATTATTATTATTATTATTATTATTATTATTATTATTATTATTATTATTATTATTATTATTATTATTATTATTATTATTATTATTATTATTATTATTATTATTATTATTATTATTATTATTATTATTATTATTATTATTATTATTATTATTATTATTATTATTATTATTATTATTATTATTATTATTATTATTATTATTATTATTATTATTATTATTATTATTATTATTATTATTATTATTATTATTATTATTATTATTATTATTATTATTATTATTATTATTATTATTATTATTATTATTATTATTATTATTATTATTATTATTATTATTATTATTATTATTATTATTATTATTATTATTATTATTATTATTATTATTATTATTATTATTATTATTATTATTATTATTATTATTATTATTATTATTATTATTATTATTATTATTATTATTATTATTATTATTATTATTATTATTATTATTATTATTATTATTATTATTATTATTATTATTATTATTATTATTATTATTATTATTATTATTATTATTATTATTATTATTATTATTATTATTATTATTATTATTATTATTATTATTATTATTATTATTATTATTATTATTATTATTATTATTATTATTATTATTATTATTATTATTATTATTATTATTATTATTATTATTATTATTATTATTATTATTATTATTATTATTATTATTATTATTATTATTATTATTATTATTATTATTATTATTATTATTATTA